>CM048751.1:175460740-176923240 GCA_026315105.1 Locusta migratoria | reverse complement strand
GTTATTTTACTGCCCAAGTAACAAAACTCGTCTACGTTCTTTATTGCTTCGTTACCTAATCTAATTCCTTCAGCATCACCTGATTTTCTTACACTGCAGTCCATTACCCTAGTTTTACTCTTGTTAATGTTCATCTTATATGCACCTTTCAGCACACTGTCCATTCCGTTCAATTGCTCTTCCAGGTCCTTTGCCGTATCTGACAGAATTACTATGTCGTCAGCAAAACGCAATGTTTTTAATTCTTCACCCTGAACTTTAATTCCTTCTCCAAATGTCTCCTTGCTTTCCTTTATAGCTTGCTCAATGTACAAATTGAACAACATTGGGGAAAGCCTACAACCCTATCTTACTCCCTTTCCAACCACTGCATCCCTTTCATGCCCTTCAACTCTGACAACCGCTGTCTGGTTTTTGTACAAGTTGTAAATAACCTTACGCTCCCTATATTTTACTCCTTCTTGCTTCAGAACTTGAAAGAGTTTATTCCAATCAACATTGTTAAAAGCCTTCTCCAAATCTACAAAAGCTAGAAATGTTGGTTTGCCTTTTCTTAATCTATCTTCTAGGATAAGCCGTAAAGTGAGTATTGCCTCCTGTGTTCCTACATTTCTCCTGAACCCAACCTGATCTTCCCCGAGGTTGGCTTCTACCAGCTTTTCCATCCTTCTGTATATAATTCGTGTTAATATTTTGCAACCGTGACTTATTAAACTGATGGTTCTGTAGTTTTCACACCTGTCTGCACCCGCTTTCTTTGGAATGGGGATTATAACATTTTTCTTAAAGTCTGAGGGTACTTCACCTGTCTCATACATCTTACACAGCAGGTGAAACAATTTTGTCATGGCTGGTTCTCCCAGAGACTTCAGTAGCTCTGACGGGATATCATCTACTCCAGGGGCCTTGTTTCGACTTAGATCTTTCAGTGCTCTGTCAAATTCATCTCTCAGTATAGTATCTCCTATTTCATCATCATCTACATCCTCTTCCCTTCCTACAATAGTGTCTCGAAGTTCATTTCCTTTGTAGAGCCCCTCTATATACTCTTTCCACCTTTCAGCTTTCCCTTCTTTGCTGAGAACTGGTTTTCCATCAGTGCCCTTGATATTCATAGAGCCAATTTTCTTATCGCCAAATGTTTCTTTTATTTTCCGGTAGGCTGTATCTATTTTTCCCCTATTTATACATTCTTCTACATCCTTGCATTTGCCTTCTAGCCATTCCTGCTTAGCCATTTTGCACTTCCTTTCAATCTTATTTCTTAGTCGTCTGTAATCCATTTTGCCTGTTTCATTTACTGCATTTTTATACTTTCTCCTTTCATCGATTAAATTTAGTATCTCCTGTGATATCCAAGGATTTTTTGTAGGTCTTGCCTTCCTACCTATTTTGTCCTCTGCTGCCTTCACTATTTCATCTCTCAATTTTACCCATTCCTCCTCAACTGTTTTATTTCCCCCCGTTTCTGTCAATTGTTGCCTGAAGCTCCCTCTGAAATTCTTAAGAACTTCAGGTTCCTTCAATTTATCCAGGTCCCATCTCCTTATTTTCCTACCTTTCTGGAGTCTCTATACAAAATCCACCAAATACGGCACATTTACTTCTGATTGCCTGAATTGAAGGGTACACAACGTGATGCACATTTGTTGCAGACCACGTGATTACGTTGTTAGTGAATCATAGCACAACCTTACTGCCACGGCAACACAAAAATAATTTTTGACGTTGGAACTTAAATACGCAGTAATGTTTTTATATACGAAAGGATGCAATGTTTACAAGATGTGAAAATGAACGTGTTAACATGAAGTTTCATTTATTTTATTTTCAAAATCACTTGATTACACTTTCATACAGATGATAAAATAAAATATGGTATACCTGCTCTACGGTTGACAGGTTCTTGTATGTACCCTCGTCCAGCCAGGAACAGTTATTGGCCTCGTAAAATAAAGATTTAGAATTACTTGTTGACTGTTTCGTACATTTATAAAATAAATAAAACATGCTATACCTTTTCTATGGTTGACCGAACGAAGTTATTCTAACTCTTCATTTTACGAGGCCATTTACTTTTACTGATCAGACAAGAGAATCTGTCAACCATGGAGCAGGTGTAGCATGTTTTATTTGTTTTATCATCTGTATGAAAGTGTAATCAAGTGATTTCGAAAATAAATAATTGAAACTTCATATTAACACATTGATTTTCACATCTTGTATCATTGCATGCTTTCGTGTATAAATACATTACCGCATATTTAATCTCCAACACCAAAAATTGTTATTTGCATGTTGCCGCGGCAGTAAAGGTTTGGTTACCATTGGCTGACCATGATACTCTTCATTTGAGCTGTGATTCACTGACGACTTAATCACGTTGACGGCAACAAATGAACATCACGTTGTGTAGCCTTAAATTCAGGCGATCTGAAGCAAATGTGCCATATTTGGCAAATTTTGTATTTATACTACAATATTACGGGCAGATTAAATGCAACAGTGGTTGAAAGAGATTTGCAAAACACCTATTTTAAGGTGCGATATGTTGTAATTAAGTACGGGGAAATTATGCAGACACGTATAAAACCTTTACCAAAATTTGTACCTCGTCTTATCTGAAGGTCATCTTATCTGCAGAAATATATGGTAATTGCTGGGTAATAAAAATGTCAATTTTCTTGCTGTGATTCAACAGACAGAAGTGTGTTTTCAAGTATTACCAATTCCTGTGACACAGATGTCAATCATGTGATTAAGAGCATTCGAGCTTTGTTGAACTCATAAGCAGCAAAAAAGAAATGAAATACATAGCTTCTGCTTACCTTGGAAATGGGAGTTCAAGAAATGTTTTATTTTCAAATGTGTCCATATCTTCTTGGCAATTTGCATCATCTTTGACACTTGAAGTCATATTTCCAGTAGGTGTAACCACATCTTCATCAGAGAGGGTGCTGTAGTCATCAAAGAGAGCATTTCCTTCCCTACTAGTGTCTGCATCTACATATGTAGCTCTAGAGTCTTCTGCCTGGTACTTAACCAGAGAGTCATTGGCATGCGTTTCACCACTTTCACATTCACACAATAAACACTTCGAACTAACATTAGCGCTTGCCACTTTTTTACTTCCACACTGCCTACAATCTATATCTTCAGACAAGGCCTTAAGGTTTTCAAAGTTCCCCCTTGCTCCAGTAATTTCATCTTCTTCTGGAGTTTTCTTCTGACCTGTCCCATCAACATAATTATTCAAAACACTCTCACATCTTTCAAAATTGAACCTGACACTATGATAATTTTTTAAGTAGCGCTCATTATGGTGCACATACTCACTGTGTCTTCTGTATATAGATGACTGTTTGCTTGATGGTTTCTTACTTAAGGGGAAAGAAAGCGATTGTGACCGAGTGACAGGCTTACTCGGCCTCATTAGGTTCTTGCACCTGCTCTCCCTGCAGTCGCCTTCATCCTCCAATTCAATGTAAGACGAATGCACTGTAACTACTCGTCTTTCACAATTGTTGTCTATCAGGCTTGTCCTATCACAATCCCAATTTCTTACACTGTCACTAACACCAAACTCAGTCTTAACATTTGGAATAACAAAAGGACTGTCATTGCAAGACAATGATTTACGACTAGTTTTCCATTCACTTTCACGTCCAGAAACACTATTATCACCCACAAATTGATTACCTACTTTGCAAATTTCAGAATTACACAAACTGTTCCATTGACTGGTCAAGCAGTCATGCTTCCTGTTACGTTCTTTCTCAACTAGCTGTGTAAAACCAGTACAACTACATGATTCCCTTGATACAAGAGTACTTTTACTATTAAGATAATTATTTGAAAATTTATCACTATCTACAGTCTTTATATTACCATTACTATCTACGGCACTCATTGCTGTTTTATCCACTTCATGACGACTTAAATTTACACATGAAGTCCGTGTTTCTTCATCATTATTGTTCTTAAGACCCACTAATTCTTCATTGTCCCCCAGGACAAATATGACACTTTCAGACTTAGTGTTGGCACTCCCTATATGACTATCAATGCCTGAATCAGGCTCATCAGCACAGTCATACATACTGTTATTAACATGAGATTCAAATGATACCACACTGTCACATTTACCATGTGGTATGCGAGTCTGAAACTGAAAAACTGGTCTATTAGTATCTGCTGCTGACATCTGGCGTTCACAGCTCACTCTATCCATAAGCCTGCTTGAGTCTTTTGGTTCCAAACTATCTTTCCGGAGATGGTACATGACAGCTTCTGCAGGAATACGGCAAAGTCGATTGACTTTCTCTGAAATCACTTCTGGATGAAGTGCGTTGTTGTTAACACTGTCTTCGAGAACTTCAATTGCTGTTGAAGTGGGATCCAACTGAGAAGACAGAGAAGCAGCACCAGCTAGAGAACTCGTCATTCGGTTACAAAAACTGGTGGAACGTTTCATACCACACAATGCTGCCGGACTCTGCAACGAATATTCTGTCAATGTTCTAGAGCTTTCTGTACTTAATTCCCTGTGAAACTGAACAGTGGGGTCAGGGTTGCAGTCTGATGTGATTATCTGAGGATAAGTAATAACTGGAGCACGAGAATTATCACTGTCACATTTCTTCACTACACTGCAAACATCATGGTTATCCCATTCGGCTCGTGCTGGTGAACACATATTGCCCGCTGTCATCTCACAAGAAAAGGTTGTTGCGCTCTTTACTTTAAATAAGTCCCTTGCCACACCTTTCTTTTGAGCTGTCTCCTCAGATTCAGCTACTTTTGAACCATTAATGATGTCACCCCCTGCAATTTTAACACTTTTCTCACTCGATTGACACTTGGAATTATTAAATGGACTTGGGGACTTAATGTCAGCATGATTGTGATGTGTTTTTGAATGCTTGCATAAGTAATCAACTGTTCCTCCAAGGTGTAGCTCACTGGTAGCTTCTGTGAGAGTTGACACAGAGACTGCACTGGATTTCATGCTGGCATGCGGTGAACCATCAAAGGCACATTCTGTGTCACTGACACAAATTTCAGGAGGCAAGGAGATGTTGCTATGCTTCTCTAGAGCTCCACAGCGTATAAAGTATGTCAGACAGCTCACTATTTTGCCCACAAGTTCAGCCTGCTTGCTGCTTGATGATGTCACTATGGTACGTGCCACTTTTGTTGGTGAACAAATTGCACCACTGAGGTCACCGAGCTGCGCCCACAAGGCACTATATGGATGTGACCTCGACAGTGAGTTGAGCTGTAGAAACAACAACAGTAGTAAGCATAACAGTACAATATTAGAAGTAACAGTATCAGACCAACCACATAAAATAACATAGGGAAATTGGGCAAAGAAAAGAAAAAACCTGATTATTATATTCATACATTTGCATAAAAAACTTCAATTACTGGCATAAATAAACTTTTTAGAAATATTTTCCAAGGAGTGTAAGGGGTCAGTTTTAGAGGTAACAAAAGACAACAGTGGGTGTTAAATGAAATACTTACCAACTGATAAGAGCAAGAATTCCTTGAAGCACTTTTGCATGTGTTTTTATCAGGCATCACTGTGGCTACCCATCCCAAGTGATGTGTCAGAACAGCTGTTATCAGGGTGCTCACAAAACTGAAACAAAAGAACAAAAATAATTAAGAGGGGTGGAAAAAAATCTGGACCTATGCCAATGGAAATGAACATGGATTATGGTATTAGTTGACTTTTCTCAATCAGAAGTAATAGTAGTAGTAGTAGTAGTAGTAGTAGTAGTATTGTTTGACCACTGCAATCTTACAACAATGAAGATGCTGCATTCAGCAATGTAGTATTTATTGTGGAACAATGTCATGTTCTACAGTTTGTTTTCAAATGACTAACAACTGTATCACTTACATAAATTACCAAGGACACCTTGGAGAAGTGCTTTTTAATTATGTATGCCATTTATATTTTTGTAATGAATTTCAAAATAAATATCAAGCACACTGTTTGTAGCAATATTGCGTAACCCGCACATCCCTATTCTGCTCAGTGTAGCCAGTAGGTTGTGTCCAGCTTACTTCCTCTTCTCCCAGCATGCCTTTCGGTTAGTGTTCATGAGAAGTTAACAAAATAGTAATGCAACATAAACAAACGATGAATTGCAACAATCAATATTGAAATTGTCACGGCGGATAGGGCAGCTGAAGGAAAAGTGGGAAGAAAACAAATGTGGGAAAACAACACATAGAAGAAATTGTGGTCAATAGATGATGTGAAACAAAAATACGATAAATGAGTAGAGAAAATGGACAGGGATGGGGTGGACAATGATTGTGAAAAGGACAAAAAAAGTAGTGGTAAATAGAAGATTCCACTACTTTATACCATATGTATTACTTAGAAGAGTAAGGTCTTCAGATTTAGATCATAGGCCAGCCACTGGCTTTAACTTGTCACAGACAATATTTTTCAAACTACTATTTTTCTCTCATATTACTCTGTGAAGTCTTATCCTACATCAGCATTACATTTTGTAATAATTTTGTAACCATTTCTCCAAGCCGAGCTAGCAGAAATGTGGAAAAATTATTTCCACAATCAAGCAGGGAAACAAAAGTATGCAATTATATTTTAAGTATAAAAGTCTCCTTTAGTTAAAAATAAATCTGATTTGATTAGTCTGATATCATAAATCAAGTGCCTTTTGCTTTTAGTTTGTACAACATATTTAAAACAGACAACCTTTGGATCAGTAATGTGTAGGCTAGAGCTCTCCAAACTGTGTCTTATGACACCCTGGGGAGTGTAACAGCAGCATCACAGCTGTTACAAGACTAGTAAACTCATAATGTAGAGAAGCAGCGGTGTAGAGAAGCAGCTGAGAGAGCTAAATACGAAATAGTCTGCTGGTCCGGATGGAATACCAGTTCGGTTTTACAAAGACTATTCTGCAGCGTTGGCCCCCTACTTAGTTTGCATTTATCACGAATCTTTAATTCAGCGCAAAGTTCCTAGTGATTGGAAAAAAAGCGCAGGTGACTCCCGTGTATATGAAAGGAAAGAGAACTGGCCCATACAATTATAGGCCAATATCGTTGACATCAGTTTCATGTAGAATTTTGGAGCATATTCTCAGTTCGAATATAGTAAATTTCCT
Organism: Locusta migratoria; assembly: GCA_026315105.1. Lineage (NCBI taxonomy): Eukaryota > Metazoa > Arthropoda > Insecta > Orthoptera > Acrididae > Locusta > Locusta migratoria. The sequence continues at coordinate 176,916,083 of CM048751.1, read as the reverse complement.
TGAAACGGAAAAGCTTCTTTCCGTGAATCAGCACGGGTTTAGGAAACATCGTTCATGTGAAACTCAGCTTGCCCTTTTCTCACATGACATCTTGCGAGCCATGGACGAAGGGCAACAGGCGGATTGTGTTTTTATCGACTTCAAAAACGCGTTCGACGCGGTGTCACACTGCAGACTGCTAATGAAGAGCTTATGGAATAGGTTCACAGATTTGTGACTGGCTGGAAGACTTCCTAAGTAATAGAACGCAGTACGTTGTTCTCGACGGCGAGTGTTCATCAGAGACGAGTGTATCGTCAGGCGTGCCCCAGGGGAGTGTGATAGGACCGCTACTATTTTCTATCTATATAAATGATCTGATAGATAGGGTAAGTTGTAATATGTGGCTGTTTGCTGATGATGCTGTGGTGTATGGGAGGTTGTCGTCTGTAACTGACTGTAATAGCATACAGGATGACTTAGACAAAATTTCTAGTTGGTGCGAAGATTGGCAGCTAGCTCTCAACGTGGAAAAATGTAAGGTGATGCACATGAGTAGAAAAAACAATCCCATAATGTTCGAATACAGCATTAGTATTGAGCTTCTTGATGCTGTCGCGTCGTTCAAATATCTAGGCGTAACATTGCAGAGCAATATGAAATGGAACGAGCATGTAAAGCCTCTCTCACACGGAGCAAGATTTGCGGGAAGCATGCCGCGCAGCACACAGGGCGGGCGAGCGGCCGGCCCTGCGGCCTGCTGGAGGGCCGTTTGCTGCAGGATTCTGGAACTAGCGCGTGTCCTATTTTTCTCGCATGTTTTCGGAATGTTACCTGCGCTGGCCAATCAGGAGTCGCCTATGGCGTGTGACCTTGCGGCCAGCGAGGCGGGAACTCGAAGAGAGCACTCCAGGCGGAACGCAGTGCCACGCGCCCGCCAGCCAAGTGCGGTCTTTCTCAATCGATTACAAAGAAACTATTCGGTAAAAAAATGTAATTCTGGCACAACTTATAGATGCATTCTTCTGCTTCATGATAAAATGAATATTATTTTGTTAGTGGTCATAGTTCTTGTGATATATACGGATTTAGTAGCGTACTACAAGGAATCCGAAAATTTTACATTGAAAAATAGAGGTCGCTATGAATTTGCGTTTGATACACGTTAGGTCATATGTTGCTGCGGATGAAATGTAGCTGAAATATTGAATTATTCTTCGAAGTTGGAAGGATGTCGCTATCTATCACCAATCTCGAGATAATGGGTTGTATGTAAAGCACTTGTTCCCGCTCGCGTGCGTCAGCGAAGAAAACGGAACGAAATTTTCATATAATCCCTTATATCTCATAAATGATTGGAGGTATCGAAGCAAGATATCATGAAATGATATTACACAAAATGAAGTTTATTTTGTCACGTTATTAATTTACGAAACTTGCATATGAAGCGCGTTATTCGAGCAACTACAGATTTTCTTCAATGAAGTAATGGACTTTTAAGGAGTCACGGATACCTGGTAAAACTAAATTTGCTTTGTCTTTAATTTTATACCGCTTATGATTATTTTGATATACTACTAACTTGTCTTGCTCTCAGTATTACTAAATACAGTTTAATATTATGTGGTAACTGCAAATGCATAAAAACGTTAGTGGGAGGAATATTTGTAAACTCTATTGTTTTGACAACAGAAGCGGATTTTAGTATTACAACTAAAGTGTCTGCATATTAACGAAATCTCATCACTGAAATATTACTCTGAAAAAAAAGGAAAAAAGGTAGTGCTGTGTAATAAATAGTTTCTTGATTTGAAATTATAGAGGAATTCGATATCACAGTATGTTTTTATATGATATAGAACGAACTGATGAGATTATATGTATACATTCAAATTTCTGAGAAATAAGGAAAATCATTTAGAGTACATATATTTTAGTTAGTGTGCCAACACAGAGCGATGTGTTTTTTTTTATCGCAAACATCTTTCAGGTTGTCAAAAGAATTTAATTTAGACCATCGTGGCTGGTTTACAGGATTCCAGTAAGTTAAACGTTTTTGTATTTCTAAGATTGAGATACAAAAAATAGATTTTTTCGCCTGTTTTCAAACACAATTTTCATCATTAAAATATACTAGGGTAGCGGATTCGACGATAGTTCCAATATATACATATTTCGTATACGAGCTACAAACAGTATAAAATAAAACACTTTCACTGATTCCCCACTAAGTTTCAATGTAACTACACATTTATGTGCCCTACCAGACTTTTCTTCTTCTTCTGACAAACGTATTTTAACATCCTGTCCCTGACAACATAACTTCCCTTGTTTCGATGTTAAAATCCGTTTCTTTTGCCAAAACATAGCAGACCTAACAAATATTATTTTCACTAACATTTTTAAGCAGATAAAATAGCAACAGAACATTGAGTGTTCCGATTTGTAAGGGGACTAAACGGCAGGGTAACTAGACGTCCAGAATATTTAAACTAATAATACTGAGGACAAGATAGTTTGTACTTCATGAAACTGTACATTCTAACATTAAATGAGTAGCTTCTTCACTTACATAGAAAAACAGCAATTTTCGTTTCACCAGCCATTGATGGTCCTTAAAAATCCCACTACTTCATTCATTAATATCTGTACTTTGTTAAATATTGGGATTCATGTAAAAGTTTCGTAAAGTGATCATATGAAAAAATAATCTCCCCTTTGCGTGCTATCGTTTGATAAAATCTTGCTTCGATACCTCCAATCATTTAAAATATATAAGGGATTTTATGAAAATTTCTTTCCGTTTTCTTCGCTGATGCGCGTGATACGGAACAAGGGCCTTACATACAACCCATTATCTCGAGATTGGTGATAGATAGCGACATCCTTCCAACTTCAAAGATTAATTCAATATTTTAGCTACATTTCATCCACAGCAACGTATGACCTATCATGCACCAAACGCAAATTCATAGCGACCTCTATTTTTCAATGCAAAATTTTCGGATTTCTTGTAGTACTATACTGAATCCGTTAATATCACAAGAACTATAACCACGAACAAAATAGTAGACAGATCTTCATGAAGCTGAAGAATGCAGCTATAAGATGTGCGAGAATCAAATTTTTTTACCGAGTAGTTTCTTTACAATCGTCTGATAAATAAAGTAGCTCGGCCGTGTTGTGCGTCTTGGCGTCCACTCAGCGAAGCCAGCCTGCACGCTTCCGCACCCCATCTTGCACCGTGTGAGAGAGACGCAGTGTGTTTCGGCCACATTCCTACTCGGCAGCCGACTGACGAGCGCGCCATCCAGGAAACTTCTCGCGAACCATGCTCCGTGTGAGAGGGGCTTAAGGACAGTTGTGAGTAAGGTGGACAGCCGACTTCGGTTTATTGGGAGAATTTTGGGAAGATGTACTTCATCTGTAAAGGAGACCGCGTATAAAACGCTTGTACGACCACGTCTTGAGTATTGCTCAAGCGTTTGGGACCCACAGCAGATCAGTTTAAAGGAAGACATAGAGGCGGTTCAGAGACGAGCAGCTAGATTTGTTACCGGTAGGTTCGACCAATGTGTGAGTGTCACAGAAATGCTCCAGCAACTCAATTGGGGATCGCTGGAAGAAAGACGACGTTCTTTTCGTAAATTTCTGTTGAGTAAATATAGAGGGCCGGAATTTGAAGCTGAGTGTAGTACGATCTTGCTGCCGCCTACTTACATTTCCCGTAAAGATCACAAAGGCAAGATAAGAGAAATTAGGGCTCGTACGGAGGCATATAAGCATTCTTTTTTTCCTTGTTCAATTTGGAAGTGGAATAGGAAAGGAAATGCCTAGTAGTGGTACAGTGTACCCTCCGCCACGCATCTTACGGTGAATTACGGAGTATGTATGTAGGTGTAAAACAAATGAGAAATGTGTGATCAAATAACGTACACTAGTCTTCTCTCCTTTCAGAATAATCATAACATTTTAAATAAGCGATTGTACAATTTTGTTCTGTTCAACACTGGTAGTCTATAAAGGTTGTTAGCAGAATATTTTACTCTCTAGATTAAGTCACTGTGTTATTTTGATCATGAGATGTGTCATCATTTATCAACAAAATTCAACTACTGTTGCAGGATAATTTAGTGAAATTGAAAGAGAGAGGTTCAATGGATATTTCCCAACAATAGATGTAAACACATACAAATGGATAAGAAATCCTGTTGCTCTTTCCAATACTTGTATCCTTCAAGTTATTGAAGCAGAGGAAGAGTGGCAGGCTTGAATATCAACTACAAGTGAAGTACCAAGAAAAAATTTACAAAACTTCTGGATTTCTAATCAGCATGATAAAGCTGATCAAACTACATTGTTTACTACAGTTTTTACAACATATCCACGTGAAAGTGCATTTTCTGTTTTGGCTGGTACAAAAACAGTTAAATATCAAAGTCGGAGAAAGTTAGATGAGGAAATGCAAGTAAATTTGAGGTGTTCCCGATCAGGAGGGCAAACTCGTCAAACACAACTGTAATGCACTTACAGGTTGTAACTCGTGGCAAACTTGCCATCCTTCCCTGTCCAATTTAATCCACTACAGTAGATTTTAATAAAATGATATCATCCAGTTATTCATTTATTAGAATTGCAATAACAGAGGATTATAAGAACATAATATTTGTATTATTACTGCAAAGGAATTTGCTGAATAGAACTCAGTTGTCATACTCAACAAAAGTATCGCATTCACCAGATTCGGCGTTATTTGTGATGGCTGCACAGTTTGACTGTGCCTGGAGTATCTGGTGGAAACACTGGTTCCACGGCATAGGTATGTATGGAAGCAGCCATCATGACATTTTCATCCTTTGTCAAGTCCTGTATTAATGTGCGAGTATAGCACTACATAAAAGCATCACTTTATCCCTTTCCAACCTGTATCTCTCTACATTAACATCTATGTTACCCTCAATCTTCAAGTTCTTTAGGGATATATTTGTTTTATTATAGAAATTACACAAGTTGCTGGTTGGTGGTTCGAATCCAATGTTATATTATCCAAAGCATCATGATGATAATGCTTGGAGACCAGAAAACATCAAAGGTATTTTTCCTTTGACAATTTACAACAGAGTTCATATAGAGGCGTTGATGTTGAGACCAATGGGAATATACTTCTGGTTAGGGCTGTTGGCTCTGCTGTAATGGATGGTAACAGAAGTGAGGTTGTGCGCTCATGAACTCTCACTCATTGAACAGGAGTTATTGTACTGACAGGGGCAGGGTCCCTCTTTTATCAGTGTTGACAATGCCAGTCTGGTGTGCTTTACCCAAGACAGTATGGATGCATTTCTCCGATATTCTGTGAATTCTGTAAAATGTGTTGCAGCACACTTTTACAGTATTGGAACCTATTTTAAACAATGTAGTTCATTCCCATCAAAGTTCAGCTCTGACTTCCCTTTCTGCAAGTTCTCGTATCATCATCATCATCATCATCATCAGTTTAGAGAGGTATGCATTTCATAAATCATAACTTCCAATGGTCCAACAATTCATGAAAAGTTGATGTTATGTTATTATGACCAACCTTCTCAAAGCAGCCACAAGTTGAATGCTCCTGCAATCTATCAGGAAACCACAACATGAATCAAGGAATGGGAAGACATATTGCTCCTGACTTCTGATATGGCAATGTTTTGTCACAATTTTCTTCCATGTATCTATATTTGAATAACCAGCCTTCTCATCTGCTCTTCTCACAGTTGCAGCCGCCATGATGAAAACAGACATCCTTAAAACAGTACACTATGGACTGATGATACAAAAAGGCACATGAAGATTGGTAGGGCCTTGCAGAGGAATGTCATGCGCTTGCAATGGATTGTGAGACTTGGTTGTGGAGTCGGGATAATGGACAATAGTGTCAAGTTCGCCCTTCTGGTCCATGCAGCTATCGTTCAAACCAAACCCCTCAGTTATTTCTTTGTGCCTTTTATGTATTATACAAGACAGCGACGAACTGCACCTACTACACCATGCATTGTGCAGCGTTATGGAACGAGACAAATGGTAACAAAAAATCAACTGGTGAGTTCGCCCTTCTGGTTGGGAGGACCCCATTTGTTTCACATCAGAGCTAATACAAAACAAATTTGTAATGTTTGTCAATTATGGAATGCCTCAAGTATTGATGTTTGAAAAGGTGTTTAATGTATAATTCTATACATAGTTATTAATAAAACACAAAAATTTATATTTCTTTAAAATATTATTCACTACAAAAGAAACTAAAAGGAAGGAAACAAATCTTTAGGCAATAATACATTTTCACAAGTGACCCAACACTTAAAGTTTACATGCACAAAGTTTTCCTCTTGAGCCTTAAGAAAATTTAACTTTATGACTATTGCCTCCACATTTGTTAGAAGAGGAATATCTGATACACTCCGAATGTACTTTGTACAATGACTAAAGAATAAGAACTGTAACACCAGTCATTGTAATGGACTGAAATCTAATCTAGTAAATTATAATTATTACACTCTGCTAAGTTTATAACAAAGAACAACAACAGCTAAGTTTGCTACTTACAAATTGTTAGCCTTCGTGTCAAGAGCAGCTATCAGGTGACAGAGGTCTTGAAGAAACCCGTAAGCAAGATTGTTATGCAAAGTTGTAGGAGCCATCCCAAGACCCATCCAAAGTGGACATGATGGACGAGGAGCTGAAACAAGTCCTTCTAGCCACTGGCACAAGTCTTCCCAGGCCTCCATCATAAGATGAACAAACATATCTTTCCGGAGGTAAGCACGATCAACTGCAAGCTGCAGCCTCTCAATCATTGATTCCAGAATAGCCATGTGCTCAAGCAGGAATGTCTCCATGTCCCTAAATGAGATTTCCACATGCAATGAGATACCAGTAACAAAGACAACTAAGTTCAATTATTTAAAAATGTCACAAAAATTTCACCCTAAATGAAGACATCTAATATTATTCAGTATATTACATGAGTACTACAAATTGTCTTAACAACAGTACCTTACATTATAAGTAAATCTGCCAACAGCAGTTTTCCAATTCTTAAAGTAAATTTAACACAGTTATATATTTAAATATTTTGCTTATTTTTCATTTTAATAGTTTTATACCAAGATCCTTATATATTTATACCAGTTATGAATAGTAAAGTTCTTTTACAAAGTTACAAATAGTTGTTAATGACCATCTTCCAGTTCGATTAGTCAGTTCTCCAATTACACACTATTAACATGTGTAAAAATGGTAGTCAAAGAAATAATCAAAACAAGCTTTGTTGTATTTATATAGAATACAAGTACCATACATACATTTTTAACATGTATGTTGACTCCATGAAGCGTCCTGCTACTATAAGATATGTTAGAATAGAGTTCCCAAACTTTTCCTAGCGATGCACCCCTCCCAAAAGGGTCACAAGACACTCTTTCACTAGTATTAGTAATGGAGATTCAATTGTAGAAGATGAAACTTTAAAGAAATATTTATTTTTGTGACACATTTTTTAAGTACAGCACACAATTTTTTAAAAAAATAGAAGAATTGTTTGAATTTTTCATAAGTTTTTAGCTCGTTTTACATTCCGATTTCAGCAATTAAATTTTACTTCCTACCCTGGCAAACTTCACGTGACATTGTTGCCAAATGATGCTGAATGCCGGTGAATGTGACATTGGCATTAGTCAATTGCGTGACAACAAAAATGTTGTCATGAAATCTTTGTTGTATGTGGGCAATTACTTTTACTGAGTGAGCAAGGGTACATAAAAGAACCTGTCAAACCAAAGAGCATAAACAGCATTATTTATTTACTGCATGGTATGTATGAAACACTAATAAGGTCATTCTATGTAGTTCGGTTTTATAACATAAACATCTTGGCATTCTATCAAGTTGCTCATTTTGCCAACATAATCAAGCAAGGCAGCCACGACGGGAAGTAAAATTTTACCAATTTAGCAGTCTCACAAAACTATTGATATTAGTTCTCAACACCCTAGTGTGTCAAATATTCAGTTTGGAAAACTCTTTTGCTAAGAGTGTCAACATATCCGTCAGGGTTGTGGAAGTACTACTCCCATTTTAAGGAATTACAACAATGCTTATTTAGTCCTTTATTATTAGTCTGAAGATCTCACGCACAACTTTGCTTTCAGCCATAGTCACTGACACACGACTGTCATTTCCAGCTAAGTTCCAAGTGTTGTCCCCACAGTGAATGCAACTCTTAAGTTGGTGGGAAAGAGGAGAGGGGAGGGGAGGGGCTGGAAAAAAGCAGGACACAGGCAGAGTGTGGGGTAGATAGACCAAGATAGACCAGCACTGCACTGCCTGACAGAGGATGTAAGTAATAATATTTGTGGATATTGATGCAGCTTAGAAGCAAAGTCTGAGACGTGTGTGTGTGTGTGTGTTTGGGGGTGTAAAGGGGAGAAGTAGAGGAGAGTAAAATGGTAGTGCAGACATTTGGGAATGAGACCTTTATCCAAAATCTTGTCACATTCCTCACCATCTGTGATATTTTCCTCTTCTCTGCCCTTTCTGCTCCCCACCCCCAATAAAAACCTAAACTTCGTCTTAAAGGCCTTGAAAGGTCCAATAGGTACTGACAGGGCTACATGTCATATGCCACACAAAAAGCGTCAACTGATCCTCGATGGAAGGATCATGGCAAGTCTCCCAGCCATTAAGTCTTTTTTCTTGACCCTGGAGCCGAATTTCTCAAGAAACCATGTCAGTATCATCAAAATCATTAGATAACTTGAGTAATTTTGACATCAGTGAAACAATCTCTTTCCAATAATCTAGAACCAACATGCTAGGTAAGGCTGTGCTGTATCCATCTTCATCACTAGTGCCTTGTATCCTTCCTGTTCTCCCCTCCTCGCCCATCGCATCACCACAGAGCATTAATCAGAATGCAGCAGCTGGAGAGAGAGAGAGAGAGAGAGAGAGAGAGTGTGTGTGTGTGTGTGTGTGTGTGTGTGTGTGTGTGTGTGTGTGAATGGCAGTATGTGTCTTTTTCTAATAAAGGCTGTGGCTGAAAGCTAAGTTGCTTGTGTATGAGAGTCTTTTTTATGTGCCTGTCATAGCTTAAAGAAACATCTTTGAGGTGAGTTGCAGACTATCCCCATTTTGTAATGATTCAAAAATATATCGTACAGAACAAAGTTGTGTAATAAAAGATTGCCAAAATATAATTATTCTGGATACAGTACTTCACAACCAATTACTTTGCCCAAAACAAGCATAATAGGTTGCCTGCACAATAGTACACCATTTGTAATTTAATGGGTGTGCTTTCCTGATGTTTCCCCTCATTGTGGAAAAACACCTTTCTTGGAGGTATAAATAAATGCAAGAGTACTGTAGTCCATACCACTTTTAATTAGGCAGTCAATATTTTTGGTAATTGTAAACTTTTTTACATCATTAAAATCTGATAAAAAGTGACAGCTGCTGAAAATATGAAAAACTGGTAGTTACTTCAGTATACATTTGTGTACTATACCCAGGACCATAGTGAAAGATATGTCTGGTACAAGTAATTTTAAGTAATGGCATCAGAACCATTAAAAAAATACATGATTAACCTAATAAATAGTTTAACATACTTTTCTTGTCCTGATGAAAGTGCAATGATCATTGCCAATCCTAGCTTTGTGCGCCGCTGACTGGTCCCAGCTGAAGATGATGTCTCACTGCTAGAGGAATTTCTGGAACTGAAGAGACCAGAACCTGCACTGCAGGCCATTTCAAGTGATGTACTGACACTACGAAGCCATCGTCGCCGCAAGCTTGCCAAGCTTCCTCCAGACACTCCATCAATGGAACCAGAACCTTCAGAATAATAATAATAGTAGAAATAGTAGTAGTAGTAGTAGTAGTAGTAGAAATAATACACACAATCTAATAGCATAGAAAAAAATGAAGATTGTGTGTTCATCTAATGGCATCTCAGTACCTACAGACAACTTGCACCTGAATTCCAAAATCCAATTTGGTGCCTACTGTTACACAAAATAAAAGTCTGACATAAAACATTAAAAATATTTTTATGTCTGTTTACCTCTCACAAAGCAAAATTAAATAGTTTACCAGACTATTTTAATATTTAATAAAATCTGAGTTTTATCAAATAGAACTGAAGATGGAAAATCGAAACATTCAGTATTTTAAGAACATGCTTTTGAATATCCAACTTGGAGTGCATTTTACATCAGTAATATGGGGAAAACCTTGACTTGCCCTAGTCCATTTATAAGATCATGAGACTACTCTAAGGTTGCACCCTATGTGAGCAATCAAAGCAACGGGCAACATTCAGCTATGTGACACTGCATCTACAAGTGACAATATTTCCATGTGTACTGGGTGAGCGCAAAAACTTCTTACTACAAGATGGCCACTAGAACTGACAAGTTGTTTATAAAATTTGATGCCCATAAACCATAGCATACTGATAGCTCCAAAGTAAGGCAATAATTATTTATTTACTTCAGGAAATAGATGAAAAAGGAGTGCTGTGCATTACATTTAGGAAGTGGGGAATGTTAGTGGACTATTTCATTTATAACTTCAACTACGAAAATAGACTATGAAGATCACAGCCAAATTCTTTAAAAAAGGACAATAAGCATAGGTACTTTTAACTGTGATCAATGAGTGTTTCTTTTGTGATTCAAGCCATGAACAACTGAATAAGTACCAAATGAGTCTTATTGGAAAAAGGCATACAATTTCTACATCCAGCACCACAATTTCAACTGTTTGCATAGTACAGGGGTAGTGCCTTGGGTTACTGTGTACTAACTTCAGTGGTCACTGGTTCAATTGCAGTTACATCTTATATTTTAATTTCTGTAACAAACATTTCACCTATTATTTTTACTAAGTTTTATATATGCCTGATACTTAAGGTACTTTAACTGTACACACTCATATCCCAATGTATGTACACAATAAATTCCTAATGAATCCTAATAGCACAGTATTTTACTCTGAAACTTAATTTGACATCAATCCATTTGATTCTTCTTTCATACTCTCAAAAGCCCTGAATTTAGTACTCACTTACTGGACAAAATAATTAGGCCTTTAAGAGATTAACATACTGCAATTTTGTGCACAAAGCTAGCAGCAACAGCTGTTCATGAAATATTTCATTTAAACCTTAAATTACTTACTACTTCTTAATAACCTTGATAACTGATTTTTTTCATATTTCACTCTTCTTTGGCTGTGAAAATTTAGACAATAACACTTTTTGTTATTTATAGGGAAAATTTTTGCCAAAATGTTTCAGGTGTTAATCACAAACTCACTTTTGCAAAATATATTGTTTCGTGATCTTGAAGTGATCATGAAATGTGACAATTTTTAGGATCAGATGCTCATGACTGAACTGGGCATGATCTGTCCGACAGATATAAATTCTATAATTTCGATAACTAACAAAAGATATATTTCTGCCCTGAAATGATTTTGATATATCGGTTACATTTCATACATGGCGACCTATGAGCTAAAATCAGGTTACTTTCCATGATTTGCGCTCCACAAATGTGATATGTTTCCAATACTCTGAGATTTTCAGCTATCAGTCAAACTTAAAAATCTGTATTAGCAAATAATGATTTCGGCCAGTAACTGGCCATTATCAATGCATGTGTTTAAATGAAGATGTTATTAATATGTATAACTTACACCACACCAAGTTATCTGTCCCATCTGTCACATAACATTTATTGTTTCAGAAACATACATTTATTAATTATATGACACACAGATAGTAAGCAGATTCAAGTGGAGGTGGGTTGCCGTTCTTATGAGGAGATGAAAAGGCTTGCTCAGGATAGAGTAGGGTGGAGAGCTGCATCAAACCAGTCTCCGGACTGAAGACCATAACAACAACAACATGATACACAGCACTATAACATAAGTTAATTTTTGGTGTTTGGAGTTCATGTACATGTTGCTTATAGTTTTCCACGTATACATAATTCACAGAAATAATGCAATGTTTTGCAAGCTACAACACCTGAGGTTCATTTTTTGTCCTGTCCATCACACCACTATTTTTCCACATTGCAAACAAAAATGATGGATTACTGAAACTTCCCATTAGTCTTGTGTACCAAATAAACAAGGTTGGCTTCCAGAGAAAAACCACAGATTTAAATAAAATAAATAAATAAATAAACAAATTGGCTTGTAAGTGTTTTGTATGGTCCATCACACCATGTAGTAATGCACACACAACAAAAGCAACATTAGGAGAAGCAACCACACCACACGAATACGAAGAATGACACAAACACCTTATGGGTATTACAATGAAAAACAACTGTGAACCATTTAACTTCCATCATAAGAGCACACAACTACATGCTTACACACAACACCTGTAAACACAGATAACTCAAAATTACGATGCAATGAAGTAGTCCAACACAACAAACACCATGGGTCAAAGATGACTGTCTTCAACTAACCCAAATTGAAGAGATGGTTTTTTGCAGCTGTGTATTATAGTTTTTTGTTATTATGGTGGACCATTCCAGTAAATGGACTGAATTAAGTGAAATGCTATTACTTTTTACAATACAAACTGATCCACTTACATGCACCCACACATTTATATAGCACCATGATGTAATTAAAATACATTTATAATTTGAAACACCGAATGTCTGAAATGAAATATGTCAGCATTCACAATAGTAAATATTTTGCCTTGCTTCTCACATCCATGCCCCCCCCCCCCCCCCCATATGTCAGTGTTTTTAGGTTGTGGTTAGGGAGGAACCTAATAGCACAGTTTTAATTGTTATAACTGGAATGAGTAGCCATTATTTCCTTCCCTCCGAATGTCTTATTACTTTTGTCAGTAGAATCAGGTCCACTGAAGTTCATTCTTCTACCTACACAGCTTCATGATTTAATTAAATCATTATTATAAATTTAATTAATTGTGTGGAACACTGAGCATCTGAAATTGACATCACTTGATGAAGCTCTATGTGGGAGTATGTGTATGTATATCTGTGTGTGTGTGTGTGTGTGTGTGTGTGTGTGTGTGTGTGTGTGTGTGTGGTCAAATCGCTGACAGTTATTAGGTCAGTATGAATGAATGTTTGATAAAAGACTCATCAGAATGCGGAGAAATCTCAATTAGCTGGCAAGTGAAGACAGATGAAGTAAAATTTTACGTACAGCTGCTGTGCTGGTGTCAGTGAATTAATTATCCTCAAAGCAAACATTTTGTTGCCAACATTAGCACACCATTTAGCTGCAGCCATTAGTAAAATTGGTATGGTGTGGATGAGGATACCACATGTCATATTTTGACAAGGACACCATTTAGCCGATCATGAGTGGCGTTCAGGCAGCCAATAATATTGAGTGTTACAGGTCATGTTAAATGAATGAACTTCATGACTTGCTAGCGTTGTCCTTACTGAGGTGCATGTTTTAAATTAAAGATACTGATCAATATTTCAAATGGGTGTTTCTGTGGGGAATTACACTACTTGTTCATTGTTACTAATGGTAATTACCTGAGAATTTTTATTTATTTATTTTTATTAAAAATATTAATTGAGGTGATAAAGTGTGTCTTGCATAGAGAAGCAGCTCACCCATGTGAAAATGGTGTCACGGTGTCACTTTTGACATTCGTTTTGAGATTAGTGAAATGTCACATCTTACGAAATTATCATTACTTATTGAACAAAATGAACAAATTTCATGAAGGATTCTATCTTACTGTTACGGGAAGTAATGCTTCCTGTGTAGCTTGGCCATTGTCCAACGGAACCGATGCTGCTTGGAGACTGAAGAGATGCATCTCCACAGAAACCACTATCAGCTTCAAGGCTGCTATACTGCACCTTTGGGTATGGATCTGCATATGGCACATCTAATGGTCCACTTCCAGGTTTTCCTAATAATGAAAATAAAAATTACCATAACAGAAATATGAAAGCATAGCTTATTTTAAACTATTGCATTTTAATAAAAATTGTTAGAGTTAAATGTCTTGTTAACAGTGAAGTCACTGGCTATGTAAATAGGGGAAGAAATTTATTTGTAAAATAATATGAATTGTTATTTAAAGTGAAACATCAAATTAAATTACAATCAAACTTGTGATTTGAATGATTTTTGCCCCTTAAGTATCAATCCAGAGTCTCAATGAAACTACTTATTCACATGGGAACTACATTTTTAAATTTTTTCAAAGCATTGATGAGATTTTTTTCTTCTTTTACATCACTTTCCTGTATTCATCCTTGCAATGTATTAACAGTCCAACTATATATACTTTCTGCTAAATTTACCTTAAATTTTTACACTGTCTGCTACAATAAATCAATCATCTGCACGATTAATGACAATAAGCCAATTTTATAGTAGTTTTATATGCTTCAACCATATAACAGTAGTTTTATATTGATGAAATTATTCAACAAATATAGAAAACATTACGGTACCCACAAGAGAATAACTCTTGATTAAAAGTGAAAATCTCCTAAAATAAAGTACTTAACATAAATAGCAAATGAATAAGCAATGACATGATGGAAATTTTTGCACATAAATACATTAGCAAATATGAAAATGTCTTAGCTGATTTTTTTTTCCTTATTAAATACTTGACAGTAAGCTTTTAAAACATTTTTGCCATATTTGTTACTTAATAAGTATGAAAAAGTAATATATTTTGAGGTTATCCCTGAAATATAAGATTCTCAAATAAGCAAAACTGCTCTCCTTCAGCATCTACTAATGGAGATGGAGGAGCACTTTCGGGTAAAAATTACATATTGGGCCCCCAACCCCATTTTCCACCTGCATATTTCAATATGGAGGAGAAGAAACTTTAGGCTTCATTAGCAGTCAGATTGTTACTGCAATTGTTATCAATATACAGTACTACATTTAACATATGCTACAACAATGTACACATACCCTACAGAAAAAGCAACTAATATATAGAAGTGTTAATAAATAACGGAAAACTGACTATTATACTTTTAACTTAAGGGAGAAAGACTTAATCTATTCAAACATTGTCTGTTGCCTGTGTTATTAGCATGGCACATATGATGGCAACTGTATAACGAATGACTGTTTCTGAACCAGAGATTCGGATGCTACGCGCCCTCACATATGGTAAAATTTTACGATGCTTCTCGCCGGGCTCCAGTGCTTATGTTGGCAACAGATGAACAATGAAGTGTAGAATTGCGTTAACAATTTTCACGAGCTACAGAGTAAATGTTATTGCTGATCGTTTCACTCACAGCAAAATTAATGCTGTACCTGCTCTATGGTTGACAGGTTCTTGTATGTACCCTTGTCCGTACATAAAAAAATAGTTTTCATTTTAATTGAAGTTGTCACGAAAACACATTTACTGGTCATCAGCGCTGTTGTCATTACCATTGGTGCCAACATAGCCACTGCAGCCCATCGAGAAGTGTCGTACAATTTAACCCTCACATACTAATAAAAACTTATTGTTTAACCTAGCCTATACCTAACCTAACTTTCACTTCAAATGATCACTGTTTCATACAGATCATAAAATAAAAACTATATGGTTTAACTTCCGTGGTGTATACATAGATATTCTGTAGTGTTGCCAACATTTGCAGTGTGTGGGCAACAGACTTTGCAGTTGAGCCCATTATTCTTTAGATATGGTGCAGAACTGAGCACCAGTGACATTACTGACGACACTACGCCTATGTATGCATGGCAGTGAAATCCGTATGACAGTCAATCACTGACAAAGGCAGAGGAGATCTATGCCAAAGGATGTGGGCAGTAGCGCCTGACAAGACTTGAAACTCAATGTTTTATTAATGCGTAATTCAGTAAAAATGTGTGCACAGATACATTATTCTTTAGGTTTAACATTGGAAATATTTTAGTCAACACTGAACAATTCATCACTTCGACACACTACATATGTTTCGAGTGTTTGCGATATTTAATTCTTAATTAATAGAGCAGCCCAAGACCACATTAATCATTTATTCAAAAGTATAACTGGCTTCTGCCTTGACAGAAGTCACATTCACACCTACAGCACCATATGGTTGTAGCTGGTGGTGTGTTTTGAATACATGATTAATGTGATATTGGAATGTTAGCCGAGTTAATATCTGATAACACATCAATGATTTTTTTAATCATTTTATATAAAATGGCCAGTGTTTGCAACAGATGCATTAAGATCTTTTTACAAAGCTTCACATTGCAAAAGTTGTTTTAGACAGTACATAATTATATCTTACTACTGGAAGAATAGAGCAGGATACTAGAATTTTTTATTTGATAATAATTTAATGCTTCTTAACGTTCATTATGTCCGCTTACCTGCAATTAAATCAGAGCTGCTGGAAAGCAGGCCTAGAGTTCCATCACTCACTGAACTAATGGAACTGCTGTACGAGTCTTCTAAACTGTGATCACTGAAAACAGATTATAATTTACCGTAAATTGTATGTACAAATCGTGTAGTACATAACATAATAATTAAATTCTGACGACATATGTATCACTTTGTAGAACGGATATGTGTAAGTCTATACAGATTAACAACACTGTACTACAAATACCTGATCTTCTTCGTGCGATGGCCTGTCCCTGGTGATTGAAAAACTTTAGTACACATAAGCCTTTCAGGGGACTTTAACACGTGAACTTTAAATGCTGAACCCTTGAACGACATCGCAACTGATCCAAATATCATTTCACCCATTACAGTGACGTCTTGATTTGGACGCAAATACTGAAATGATATGTATTTGTAAACAGAGATAAAAATGGAACAAAATATTAGATTTATAGAAAAGAATTTCGCTTCATACCTGGTAGCCAAACCCATTTGTAATTTCTACAAATGATTCATTCTTTTTCTTTTTATCAGATTTTTGTTTTGATCCAAACTTCGCCTTAACCTGTTGCGTTTCAATAGCAGTTTTCTGAACAGTTTCAGAGTCGAACAACAGTTTACGTCCTCTCCAGTCACATTCTCTGAAGAGGATGACGCGGACTTGGTCCTTATTAAAGCTAAATGGTTTCCAGCTATTCAAAAAGACACCAAAAATTTTACAATAGTGAATAAAAGTCAAACCTATAATAAATTTTTTAACAATGTGCTCCAATATGCGACTTACCTTACTGATTCATTTTTGCCAAACGAAACATAACCTTGTTTCTGATTTTTCTTCCTTGACGAGAAAATCTTGTTTAATAAAGCCATTTCAAAACACAATTACATTCATTTCAACGCTCTTCTGCGGCACATCTTTGTGGAATCTTATTTCAGCGCAGTGCAAACCAGTGCTATATTTACGTGCGCACCAGACTGTAAATAAACGTCACGTGTGCTGCCTTCACGAGTCAGTCATATGATTATTTGGTCACCTGCTGGCAAAACATCCGGTTAGTCTGGCAAACCTAACAACATGAAATACAATGAGTATATGCCATAATTGCTACTGGACGATATTAGTACTTTTAGTTTCAAGAATTGGTACTCATGATACACTTCCCGTGGACCCGCTAGATGGCCAACAGCTTGAAAAACTGCGACTTCATGTCTTGCGAAAATGACGTCCATTTCTGACGTAGGTAGGCGGGGTCAGGTTTGGCTATCGCGCGAAGCGTAACATGCGACAGTGCGCTGATGTGCATAGGCGTTAACGTATCGCGGAGGTTATTCATCGAAGACTCTGACGTGAGCTAACGAAAAATACTGGAAAACCGATATTTTTGCACCAGCTGGAGTACAATCTACCATTAAATGGCGCCACACAGACGGAACGATCGTCGACTGCATACCGTAACGACATTTTTTGTAGAGCATTTCAAGCACAGTAAATTTGTAAATGCATTCTGGTACATCTTAACCCGTAATTCTGGTACTGTATTTCAATTTTATAAATATAGCCTTTAGACACACATATTTCAGTTTATATTCGTGGACTATTGAGGTCAAAACAATTACTTTTACATTTGTTAAAGCTGTCATATTTATTGCTCTGGTAAATAAGATGATTGTTACGAAATTTTCATTTTAAAAATGTTATCCACATGAAAATGCAGCGAATAGGTGCAGTGGCGGACCAAGACTGTTGGAGACCCGTCCACTTGGAAATATATTACCATAAAAACAGTAACTTTTGAGATTTCGAGGTCCCACAGGATGAGAGGCACGGGCCAGTCTAAAAATAATTACTTTCGAGATTTGGAAGCCCCAGCAGAAAAAGATGCCAAGCGCGATAAAGGAAAAAAATTGGAGGCTTGGGACGGTCCGCCCCCTCCACCCCCCCTCCCCACTCCGCCGCTGGATAGATGCATACGAATTGAAAGTATTCAGTGCCCAAGAAAAAGGTTACGTCAGAGACAAGCTGAAGCACATTTACTGAATTTGAGTATACCGCTACTGTTTAATTATCTAGATCATTGCGTTAGGTAGAATCAATTTCGAGCGAGGATGTGGAGCACGTCACGCTACGCACAGACATAGCCTTGCATTAAAATACGCCAATAATAAAACTCTAAATATAATGATAATGCTTGACTAATACGGCCATACAACAGTATTACGTTAGCTGCCGTTTGGCATTGAGATCAATGGGGAAATTTGAAAATTTGCGACCAACTGGGATTGGAACCTGGCTCTCTTGGTTATGCAGTTGTTTTAGACCAGTTTTTTCAACCATTTGAAATGAGTGATCCCTTCCAAAAAAAAAAAAAAAAAGGCGGCCTCCCCCCTACCTCACAAATTGTCACGAACCAGAACAAAAACAAATTGCCGGCCGCGGTGGCCGAGGTGACTGAGGCGCTCCAGTCACGGTCAGCACGGCCACTACGGTCGGGGGTTCGAATCCCCCCTCGGGCATGGATATTTGTGCCGTCCTAGTTCGTAAGTAGTTGATAAGTAGTTTGTAAGTTTAGGGACTGATGACCCCGTAGTTAAGTCCCAAAAGCTTAACAAACATTTGATTTGAAAAACAAATTTGATCCTTTTATTTTGCTATAGTTTTCTTTGAAATTGTTGGACGAAGATTTTTGTGTGTGTATTTTCCGGGATGGAACACATTATCCTATTTTTAAATGCTTCCCGACAGCAAAGTATATTTTGCTAAACGAGTGTTTCGCATTTCAGGCAAGACTCAGAAGCGAATTACTCCTCATTAAAGAATGTCCCATTGTGTAGACAATAATATTTGTAGAGCAGGAAATCTTTTTATTTTTCAAACTTGCTTATACTAGATTACCCGTGCGAATAATTCGCACTCTATCCTGATCGGTCACAGAAAGATAAGATAGTAATGGAGAAAAGGTAGATGCAGGCACATATGTATAAAAGAAAATAAACTTTGAATAGTAGTAACAAATATTAGTCTCACTGTAAGAAAATTTATATAATTATATACAATATGATTGTGAAGTACAAAAAAGTCTGGTATTAACCTTTTAATGTTTATTTCTTTAAACTTGTTTATTTTACAAGTTTCTTTGAACACAATGTTAGTAGTTGTAATGTGATCATCGTTTACTTTTTGGCTGTATGTGTCTTTAGTACAAACACAAATATCACTGAACGAGTGAAGTGAAAAACCCATGTACAACTGTACATGCTAAAAAAACAGGTTCTGGAAAATATAATCCTGCCTTTCGAAACACTGACCTTGTGCTTTATTTATGGTCTTAGCGAAGGCTACTTTTATTGGGAATTGTCTTATCATTTGGAAAGGTATGGTTGGATCATGAGGCGTGAGGTTAATGCGGGGTATTAGCACAGTTTTATCAGTCAATGAATTTAGCAGTATGATGTACTCGCCTAAGTGAGTTACCATTAATCTTGCACCATTAATTAATCCCTGATTAGCGTTAAGATATCTGGTTAACATAGCATTTTTCTGAGTGCAACCGTAAATAAATGTCCCATTTACGATCGTTCGCTGGGTATCAGTCCAATTGAGAGACTTGCACCAGGCCAATGAGCCACATGAAATTATTATTATAGCTTAGATTGTACGAACAGTACAATTTTTTTCAAAATGAAGTTTTTTTATGAAAACAATAATTAAAAAAAAATTCAAATGTTTGTAATTCTAAGGGACCAAACTACGTTGGTCATCAGTCCCTAGACTTACAAACTACTTAAACTATGTTAAACTAACCTAAGGACAACACACACATCCATGCCCGAGGGAAGGTTCGAACCTCCGACGCGGAAGGCCGCGCAATCCGTAACGTGGCTCTCCAGACCGCTCGGCTACTCCCGCGCGGCAATAACTTTAAACCATCTGTATATTTTTCGTCAGTAGTGGAGGGCGAAACCTTGATAATAATACCGTAATAATTAATTTCGAATAAGTAATGTGGGAGATATGGCGTACACATATTTATTTATTTATTATTTATCGTGACTTCCCCAAGTTATAGCTACATCACAACATCCTGCAGTGTATTTTGGAGACTTCAACAGTCATCAAACTCAATGGAAGTACAGGGACAGCGACGAAAATGATCAAAGGCTAGTTAATTGGGTGGAGGGCAACAATTTGTACTTGGTATTTGACGCGAAAGATAGGGGTACATTTAAGTCAGCAGTATGGAGAGAGGAGTACAACCCAGACCTTTGCTTCGTGATCACCAATGAAACGCAGATTGCCAGTGCAGACATCACGCCAAGTTCTACAGGACTTTCCACACAGCCAGCACCGCACAGCCATTATTGAAATAGGAACAAGCATACCGCTGATTTCTCCTCATCCCCGACCTAGATGGAATTTCAAGAAAGCGAAATGGGGCGTATTTGCTGAGATTTTGGACAAGTGCCTGGGCTGAATCCCTCCCAGAGCTGATAACTAAGAAAGGCTTGTGGGAGCAATCATATTTGCGGCAATAAAGGCTATACCCAGAGGATATCGAAACGAATATATTCCAGGTTGGGATGAAACGTGCAAACAACTTTACAAAGAGTTCCTCTAGACACATGACCAGGAAATTGCATATGACATGCTGCACAGCCTGTATGCAATACGTCGTGCTAGATGGATACAGACTATTGAATCACTCAGCTTCCAAACATCCAGCAGAAAAGCATGGTCATTCCTACAGAAACTAGGAGGAAGCAAAAGGAAGGTAAGAGAGAACAATCTCATAACAGCCAACAAGATCGCAGAACATCTATTATTCACATCTAGAGCACCAAGAGATAAAGGCTTCACTCGGCAAATTAAACGCAAACTCAGAGCTCTCAAAACAAACTGTGCTGGACGAACAGAACACACCTGTCCTTTCACCGTGTCAGAAATCACGACCGCTCAGAAGGATGTAAAACCGGGCAAAGCTCCTGGAGGCGACAGTACACATCCAGAATTTCTATTGAAATGCGGCAAGTATGCAAAACAATGGCTGGCAGAGTTCTTCACAGACATAATGGAAAGAGGCATAATACTCGTACCACCGAAAACGAAACAGACAAAAATCATCGCTATACTCAAACCGGGAAAAGAGCATGGCGATCCAAAGAATTATCGCCCTATTCCATTACTGTCACCTACAAGCTCAGAAATAATATACAGGGTGTATCACCTAACACTTGCATCGCAAATATTGAGGAAAGTGCGATTGATGTGCGGTTTTCACAGAATGGATTGGTAGTCAGGGGCTCGTATTTTTAGCCAACAAACAGATTGTAATATTACTTAGAAAGTGTATTTTAATGCAAAAGACATTTTTTTAAATGGAACAATGGTTGTTTCTATCATGCACTGGAATTGTTGACACCAGTTGTGTACGAGGAATTTTGAATGACAGCTACAACCGTTCAAAGTTTCGGAGGCAGAGGCTGCGAAAGCGGATCTGACTGGCCGAGGGGCTAGCCCCTGGGGCACGGCCCACAGTCTCATGACCACCAGCCAGTGAGCTACGCTGTCGTAGCCTCCGTCCCAAAAACTTTGAATGGTTGTAGCTGCCAAACTAAACGTGATAAAAATGTCATTCAAAATCTTTGTACACAGCTGGTGCCAACAGTTCCAGTGCATGATAGAAACAACCATTGTTCCATTTGAAAAATTGTATGTTTGCATAAAAAAATACACCTTTCAGTTATTTTCACAATCTGTTTATTGGCTAACTATACGAGTCCTTGACTACCAATCCATTCTGTGAAAACCGCACATCAATCGCTCTTTCGGTTTCCGTATTATTTGCGGTGCAAGTGTTAGGTAATGCACTCTGTATATGATGATTATCATATTGTTCTACATATCGACTGGTTCCTGAAAACAGTTTTCAGGCTTTGCGCTTATTTGTCATAAAATGCATTATAAAACAATTTATGATCTATCCCATTCATAATTAATGTTACTCAAGGAATCCCGTAATTTTAACATTAAATAAATAGCCATACGTTTTTGTATTACTGAATCCCTAGTTATTGGCCCACTTTAGGTTACGGCAGTAACACTAAAAGTGGGCCTTTGCGATCGTCTTTTGACAGGTCGAAATTTAAATAAAAATAACGGCTTAAAAACGAAAATTGAATAACCGAATTTATAGAGGAGAAAATTCTCTACAACTTTGCTCTCTTGTGTGTGTATGTGTGTGTGTATTTTTTTTTTTTTTTTTCATATGTCGTATCGTTTCAGAGATATTTGCAAAAATAACGGCGATTTTGGGATGTATGTCTGTCTGCCTGTCCCTAACGTGTTCCCTGTTTTTAAGATGAACCGTTCAACACTAAATTTTACAGACATAATTGTAGGCTGACAGAGACCAGAACCTCCCTTTTTCAAACTTTTCGGACAAAAATACGAATACGGTAGTACTACCAAAAAAGGCCGTTTGTAATATAATTGTAATTCCAAACGAACCGTTCATTTGACACGAAAATTGAATAACCTAATTGGTAGAGGCGAAAATTCTCTACAACTTCGCTCTATTAAGTTTTTTTCATATCTTGCATCGTTGCAGAGATATTTGCAAAAATAACGGCGATTTGACGATGTCTGTCTGGCTGTAACGTGTTCCCACTTTTTAAGTTGAACCGTTCAACCGATCGGCACCAAATTTTACAGACATAATTGTTGGCTACCAGAGACCAGAACCTCGCTTTTTCAAATATTGCGGAAAAGAAATACGTTAGTAATACAAAAAAAGCCGTTAGTAATGTAATTTTAATTGCATATAAACCGTTCATCTGACGATAAAATTGAATAACCGAATTTGTAGATGAGAAGATTCTCTACAGCTTTGTTCCCTTGTGTTTTTTTTCATATCTCGTATCGTTTGAGAGATATTTGCAAAAATAACAGAGTTTTGACACCCTCCACTGAATTAACGAAAACCAGCCGTTCGCAGATATCTCGTGAAATTCCTCTCCCAGAACTCTCTCTGGCATAAGCCATCTTGTGTTGCGTATTTGATGATTTTCTTATTTTAACTTACACCTTGTCATTTCAAACCAATGTCGCACTGAAGAACAAAACCATGTCGTTCTTCGTGCGATAAATGATAATCTAATGTCTACAAATGCCATAATAGCATAAGATAACAGCGGTCATCAATAGTATGAGATGAAAGAAAGCAAATTCTAAGTGTTGGCCGTCATCAGCTTACATGTTTATAAATAATGCTGCCCGTCGCCACAGAATAAAGCTCACCGGTCACCCGTATTGCCAGCACTGCGGATTGGTCGATACTGCCACCCACCGTGTGATAGGCTGCTTCAAAATGGCGGATCTATGGAAATGGATCAAGTTTAAATCGGCAGGATTGCTGTCCCTGAGTGTCAACGACATCAACACGAAGAAACTGGTGTACATGGATGTCAAGGCTTTTCCAGTGTCCAAGGCCAGAACTCTCACTTGGTTCATATATTCGTTCATCAACCACGTTCTTGCGGGAGGTGGATCAATGAGCGACTTTCGACAACACATTCTCCGTGCAAGAAGAGAAATCCTCAACGATCCATGGAAAAGAGAAAAATTTTCGCCGTTCATTCACTATTTGTAAGACAATATGTTTCACAAAACTTTTTTTTCCGAAACGGGTTTCAGACACTCTTATTAATTAAATTTTTATTGTTTACATTATTATTTTGGTCCAAAATGTTTGCAAAAACTTATAAAACTACAAATCTAAAGTGGGCCGTAAAACACGTCAGTGCGATTTTTTTTTTATAGCGCA
The DNA here is from genome assembly GCA_026315105.1 of Locusta migratoria. Taxonomy (NCBI): domain Eukaryota; kingdom Metazoa; phylum Arthropoda; class Insecta; order Orthoptera; family Acrididae; genus Locusta; species Locusta migratoria. The sequence goes on along the minus strand of CM048751.1, from coordinate 176,891,846 downwards.
AGTACTTCCTCATTTGACGGCGACCCCTGCCCCCCCCCCCCCGGGGGGCGCGACCCACAGGTTGAAAAACACTGTTCTAGACCACTACGCCACTGGACCACTATTAGGAGGTTTTACTCGTGCGCGCGCGCGCGTGTGTGTATGTGTGTGTGTGTGTGTGTGTTTGTGTGTGTGTGTGTGTGTGTGTGTTTGGGGGGGGGGGGGGGTGCAGCTGCAGTTCCATAGCCCAGCCCTCCCCCCCCCCCCCCCCTGGATTCTCCACCGCACAAGTCCACGTTAAAGCACTACGTCACGACGTTTGTGATTGCGAAAGTTTATCGACGTGCCCTATCAAAATTCAAAATGATAAACTCAGTTCTTATAGAGGCTATAGAGCAGCAAAAGGGAGAGAGGGACGGAGAGATACTGGTTTTGGTCATTGATGTGGGGATGAATTATTACGCTAAAAAAAAAAAAAAATTAATAAAAGAAGGAGGCGATCCCCCTTGGTACACAAAACAGGTCAGGACACTGTTGCAAAAGGAAAGGAAAAGGCATACTAAATTTAAACGAACACGATATCCCCAGGATTTGCGATCGTACTCAGAAGCTCGAAATGTAGCGAGGATTTCAGTGCGAGATGCCTACAATATTTATCACAACGAAACTCTTTCTCGTAATTTGACTGAAAACCTAAAGAGGTTTTGGTCATATGTTAAATATACTCGGGGCAAATCACAAACAATACCTTCACTACGTGATAGTAATGGCGATCCTGCCGATGACAGCGCTACTAAAGCATACTAAACTTAGCTTTTAGAAACTCATTCACCAAAGAAGACGAAACCAATATTCCAGATTTCGAATTAGGAACAGATGCCGTAATGAGTAACGTAGAAGTAGATATCATCGGAGTAGTGCAGCAACTAAAATCACTTAACAAGAACAAGTCTTCTGGTCCGGATTGTATACCCATTAGATTTCTATCTGATTATGCTGAAGCGATAGCTCCTTACTTAACAGTCATATACAACCGCTCTCTCATAGAAGGATCTGTACCAAAAGATTGGAAAGTTGCACAGGTCACACCTATATTCAAGAAAGGCAGTAGGAGTAACCCACTAAACTACAGGCCTATTTCATTGACGTCAATTTGCAGCAGGGTTTTAGAACATATCCTGCATTCAAATATTATGAATTATCTCGAACAGAACGATCTATTGACCCAAGGTCAACACGGATTTAGAAAATATCGTTCATGCGAAACACAACTAGCTCTTTATTCACACGAAGTGATGGGTGCTATCGACAAGGGTTCGCAAATCGATTCCGTATTTCTTGATTTCCAGAAAGCTTTTGACACCGTACCTCACAAACGGCTTTTAAGCAAATTGCGTGGTTATAGTATATCGCCCCAAATTTGCGATTGGATAGGGGATTTCTTGACAGAGAGGACACAGTTCGTAGTAATCGATGGTAAGGCATCGACTAAAACAGAGGTGATATCGGGCGTTCCACAGGGTAGTGTTATTGGTCCTCTGCTATTCCTTATTTACATAAACGATTTAGGGGAAAATCTAAGTAGCTCTCTTAGGTTGTTTGCAGATGACGCCGTCATTTACCGTCTAGTTAAATCATCTGAAGATCAAAACCAACTGCAGAACGATCTGAATAAGATATCAGTATGGTGTAAAAATTGGGAATTGACTCTAAATAATGAGAAGTGTGAAGTCGTCCACATGAGTACGAAAAGAAATCCGTTAAACTTTGTTTACAACATAAATCAATCAAATTTGAAGGCCGTAAACTCCACAAAATACCTAGGAATTACTATTACTTCAGACCTAAACTGGAAAGAACACGTAGATAATATCGTGGGAAAGGCGAACCAGAGACTGCGTTTTATTGGCAGAACCCTTAAAAGATGCAACAGAACTACTAAAGAAACTGCATACACTGCGCTTGTCCGCCCATTTTTGGAGTATTGCAGCCCAGTGTGGGATCCTTATCAGGTGGGTTTGACGGAGGACATCGAAAGAGTCCAAAGAAGGGCAGCTCGTTTCGTATTGTCACGATACAGGGGAGACAGCGTTACGGAAATGATACAGGATCTGGGGTGGGAATCATTACAACAACGGCGCTTATCGCTGCGGCGTGGGCTACTTGCGAAACTCCAATCGCCAACATTCTCCTCCGAATGCGAAAATATATTGTTGACTCCCACTTACATAGGTAGAAATGATCATCAGAATAAAATACGAGAAATCAGAGCTCGAACAGAGAGATTCAGGTGTTATTTCTTCCCGCGCGCTATTCGAGAATGGAATGGGAGATAAATAGTATAATTGTGGTTCGATGAACCCTCTGCCAGGCACTTAAATATGATTTGCAGAGTATCCCATGTAGATGTAGATGTAGAAAAGCACAGGTCCTTCGAAAGGTTTAGTACATAATTATATAAAAGAATTGGGAACATATATGGTACACGAAATACTTCACCTATGAAGTATATGTAGAATTAATGATGCTGAAAAGGTTCCTTCCGCTTGCCTTAAAGCTGTTTAGAGGCAACGTAGAGTTTAATATGCAAGCAAGTAAATTCTTGCCTCAGAATGTTTTATCGCTATGGCTCCCAGAATTGAAATACAAGAAGATAAAAATAATACTTAGTTTATAATTTGAAATCAGTTGGTACTATCCTCTAGGAGATAACTGTAGTGCAAGTTAGTGTACCGTGGTTTATGTCACAAGTTAAGGCTATGAGCCAGACTTGGAAAATTCGGACCTGGAAATCTGCTTTTTGGGGAAAGCACGCCAGTCACGGACCGATTCATAGCGATGGCCTACCACAGATTTTCATCTCCACAGCAAAAGAGTTGTTACTGAGATAACCACTCTTTTTACCTTACGTAATATTATACTACCCGACGAAAAATTATGTGAATGGAACATGATAATTGCTTGTACCGTACTGCTAGAACTTTGTTGTTATGGTCTTCAGTCCGGAGACTGGTTTGATGCAGCTCTCCACCCTACTCTATCCTGAGCAAGCCTTTTCATCTCCTCATAAGAACGGCAACCCACATCCACTTGAATCTGCTTACTATACGCGTCTCTTGGCCTCCCTCTGCGATTTTTACCCCACGCGCTTCCCTCCAATGCTAAATTTACGATTCCTCGATGTCTAAGAATGTGTCCTACCAAGCGATCCCTTCTTTTAGTTAGGGTATGCCAAAAATTCCTTTTCTCGCCAATTCTGTTCAGTACCTCTTCATTAGTTATGTGATCTACCCACCTAATCTTCAGCATTCTTCTGTAGCACCACATTTCAAAAGCCTCTATTCTCTTCCTGTCCGCACTGCTTATCGTCCATGTTTCACTCCCATACAAGGCAACACTCCACACAAATGCCTTCAGAAAAGACTTCCTTACACTTAAATTAATATTCGATGTTAGCAAATTTCTCTTTTTCAAAAATGCTTTTCTTCCCATTGCCATTCTGCATTTTATATCCTCTGTACTGCGACCATCGCATGTTATTTTACTACCTAAGTAACAAAACTCATCTACCACCTTCATTGTTTCGTTACCTAATCTAATTCCTTCAGCATCGCCTGATTTTCTAAGACCGCATTCCATTATTTTTGTTTTGCTCTTGTTAATGTTCATTTTGTACGCTCTCTTCAACACACTGTCCATTCCATTCAACTGCTCTTCCAGGTCGTTCGCTGTCTCTGACAGAATTACAATGTCATCAGCAAAACGCAATGTTTTTATTTCTTCCCCCTGAACTTTAATACCTATTCCAAAATTTTCCTTGCTTTCCTTCATCGCCTGCTCAATGTACAAATTGAATAACATCGGAGAAAGGCTACAACCCTGTCTTACTCCCTTCCCAACTGATGCTTCCCTTTCATGCCCTTCGAGTCTAATAACTGCGGTCTGGCTTTTGTACAAGTTGTAGATAACTCTCCTTTCCCTGTATTTTACCCCTGCTGACTTCAGAATTTGAAAGAGTGTAGTCCAGTCAACATTGTCAAACGCTTTCTCCAAATCTACAAAGGCTAAAAATGTAGATTTGCCTTTCCTTAATCTATCTTCTAAGATAAGACGTAAGGTAAGTATTGCCTCCCGGGTTCCTACGTTCCTCCTGAATCCAAACTGATCTTCCCCTAGGTCAGCTTCTACCAGCTTTTCCATTCTCCTGTAGATAATTCGTGTTAATATTTTGCAACCATGACTTATCAAACTGATGGTTCTGTAATTTTCACACCTGTCTGCACCTGATTTCTTTGGAATGGGGATTATTACATTTTTCTTAAAGTCTGAGGGCATTTCGCCTGTCTCATATATCCTACACACCAGTTCAAATAGTCTTGTCATGGCTGGCTCTCCCAGAGACTTTAGTAGCTCTGAGGGTATATCATCTACCCCTGGGGCCTTGTTCCGGCCTAGGTCTTTCAAGGCTCTGTCAAATTCATCTCTGAGTATAGTATCTCCTATTTCATCTTGATATACTTCCTCTTCCCTTCCTACAACATCGTCTCTAAGTTCATTTCCTTTGTAGAGCTGCTCTATGTACTCTTTCCACCTTTCAGCCTTTCCTTCTTTGCTGAGAACTGGTTTCCCATCTGAGTTCTTGATATTTGTAGAATTGCTTTTCTTGTCCCCAAATGTCTCTCTGATTTTCCTGTAGGCGGTATCTACTTTTCCCCTTATTATACATTCTTCTACAGATTTGCATTTGGCTTCTAGCCACTCCTGCTTAGCCATTTTGCACTTCCTATCAATCTCATTTCTTAGTCGTCTGTACTCCATTTTGCCTGTTTCATTTACTGCATTTTTATATTTTATCCTTTCATCAATTAAATTTAGTATCTCCTGTGTTATCCAAGGATTTTTTGCAGGTCTTGCCTTTCTACCTATTTTGTCCTCTGCTGCCTTCACTATTTCATCTCTCAATGCTACCCATTCCTCTTCTACTATTTTATTTCCCCCTGTTTCTGTCAATTGTTGCCTAAATCTCCCTCTGAAATTCACCAGAACTTCACGGTCCTTCAATTTATCTAGGTCCCATCTCCTTATTTTCCTACCTTTCTGCAGTTTTTTCAGTTTCAGCCTACAGTTCATGACTAACAAGTTATGGTCAGAGTCTATATCTGCCCCTGGGTATGTCTTGCAGTTTATAACCTGATTCCGGAATCTATATTTTACCATTATAAAATCTATCTGATACCTTCCAGTGTCTCCTGGTCTCTTCCAAGTATACAACCTTCTTTTGTGATTCTTAAACCACGTGTTTGTTATGATTAAATTATGTTCCGTGCAAAATTCTACCAGGCGACTTCCTCTTTCATTCCTTCTGCCCAGTCCATATTCACCTACTATTTTTCCTTCTCTTCCTTTTCCTACTACCGAATTACAGTCTCCCATCACAATTAAGTTTTCCTCTCCCTTAACGGTCTGAATAATTTCCTTTAGCTCCTCATATATTTCTTCTATATCCTCATCATCGGCAGAGCTAGTTGGCATATAAACCTGTACTACTGTTGTCGTTGTTGGCTTCGTATCTATCTTGACAATGATAATGCGATCACTGTGCTGCTCGTAGTAGTTTACCCGCATTCCTATTTTCTTATTCATTATCAGTCCTACTCCTGTGATACCCCCAACTGATTTTGTATTTATAATCCTGTACTCACCTGACCAGAAATCCTGTTCATCCTGCCACCGAACTTCACTAATCCCCACTATATCCAACTTCAACCTATCCATTTCCCTTTTTAAATTTTCTAATTTTCCTACCCGATTAAGGGATCTAACATTCCACGCTCCGATCCGTAGAATGCCAGTGTTGTCTTTCCTGATGATAACATCCTCCTGAGTAGTCCCCGCCCGGAGATCCGAATGGGGGACTATTTTACCTCCGGAATATTTTACCCGAGAGGATGCCATCATCATATTTTCATACAGTAGAGCTGCATGTCCTCGGGAAAAGTAACGGCTGTAGTTTCCCCTTGCTTTCAGCCGTTCGCAGTAGCTGTGTGGCAAAGCCACATTGGCTGATGTTACAAGGCCAGCTCAGTCAATCATCCAGACTGTTGCCCCTGTAACTACTGAAAAGGCTGCTGCCCCTCTTCAGGAACCACACGTTTGTCTGGCCTCTCCACAGATACCCCTCCGTTGTGGTTGCACCTACGGTACGGCTATCTGCATCGTTGAGGCGCGCAAGCCACCCCACCTCGGCAATGTCTGTGGTTCATGGGGGTGGGCTAGAACGTACGAAATGAAATTACAATTTGAGAAAAACTTTTATTTATTTCTTACATGATTTTCTCATCTTTTACAAGATTAACTCTGACCATGATGCATGTTCGGGATGGCCAGTAAGACCTAGTACTCGTATTGTTGCCGCAGCAGAGCACCCGAGCGCATTGAGGCGCTATGCTCCGAAGCGCGAAGCCGTTCCCCGTTCAAAAAAAAAAAGAAAAAAAAAAATGTTCAAATGTTTGTATAGCTTATGGTACTTAACTACGGGGTCATCAGTCCCTAAACTTACAAACCACTTATGAACTAGTTACGAACTAGGACGGCACAAATATCCATGCCCGAGGGGGGATTCGAGCCCCCGACCATAGTGGCCGTGCAGACAATGACTGGAGCGCCTCAGTCCCCTCGACCACCGCGGCCGGCGCCGTTACCCGTCGGGGGTTCGAATCCCCCCTCGGGCATGGATGTTTGTGCTGTCTTTAGTATAAGGTAGTAAATAAGTAGTTTGTAAGTTTAGGGACTGATGAGCCCGCAGTTAAGTCCAATAAGCTTTACAAATATTTTTGAACTCGTATTTGTTTGACAATATGGCGCACAATTTTGTCAGAACATAATCATAGTAGATTCGTGTACGCCTGGTTACATGTCTAGGGGTTGACAAGGAAGATGCATTTTCTGTCGTGCAGACACATGGATATCTGGAGAAGTGTGTAACTTAAACCTAGGCTCATTGGAATGTACTGCAGGATGGATGCGATTTCGATTTTGTAGTTGCCCAGAGTCTGTGATTAAAAAAATGTTCAAATGTTTGTAAATCTATCGGACCAAACAGCGTGGTCATCAGTCCGTAGCTTACAAACTACTTAAACCTAGGTAAACTAACCTAAGGACAAACACACACACCCATGCCCCAGGGAGGACTCGAACCTCCACGGTGAGCAACCGCGCGCTCCGCAGCGAGACGCTTTAGACCGCTCGGCTACTCCACCGCGGCTCTGTGATTAATATTGTGTGTGTAACCCAGTTCATATCTTGCTCACACGAACTCCGCAACTTTTACCTGCACAACATACGAATTTCGCAGATTGGCCGAAACGGTCTTCAGCGCCAGTACACGAACTCCACAACTAACTTGCAGACTTAACAGTTTTCGCTTTGTTATCAGTAAGCCACATACAACAAGTGTAGCAGTTTTATTACATTTTACTGCAAAATGTACACAACGACAAATTATGTATGAATGTACAAAACCTTAATTTTCTACGCCGAAAGAAAGGTTATGGAATACAGTAGATAATAACAGTTGTTTTCGTTAGAGCATCTCTAGTCCTGTTCGCTAGTTGATTTCACCTCCATGTAATGTCTGAATGTAAAGTTTCTATAAAGGCCTGGCCTCTTTCAGTAGTCATTACATTTATACCTTCAGTATAAGTATACCAGACGTTTAATAACTTTTTTTCTGAAAAAGTACTCGACACTGGTTTCACCATTACATTGATATACACTGCCGGCCGGCCGCAGTGGCCGAGCGGTCTGCGGCGCGCCAGTCACAGTCTGCACGGCCGCTACGGTCGGGGGTTCAAATCACTCCCCCCTCTCCCTCGGGCGCGAGTCATTCCGCGCGCGTTTCCTATTGGCTTCTGCATTAGAAGTTGCTATTGGCGGAATGGACCTGGGAGAACGGACAGCAGTTGTGGCGTGCCGCTGTTGACTTGTCGCCTGGCGCAGACGGCGGCGGGCCGGTGCTCTGCGTGTGCGCGGCCGCTGTGGTCTCCGGGGCAGTCTGAGCGAGTCATTCCGGGCGCGATGCCGTCATGTAGTGTTGCAACTGCTGGCAACCAAGACGCCGGTAGCCTGTAGCCATCCTCCCTGTTCATATTGGCGGAACGCTTGGCTATTTCTATGGCCTCTCTAATCTTTCGCCGGCCGCGGTGGCCGAGGGGACTAAGGCGCTCCAGTCACGGTCTGCATGGCCACTACGGTCGGGGGTTCGAATCCCCCCTCGGGCATGGATATTTGTGCCGTCCTAGTTCGTAAGTAGTTCATAAGTAGTTTGTAAGTTTAGGGACTGATGACCCCATAGTTAAGTCCCATAGACTATACAAACATTTGAGCATTTTTTCTAATCTTCCTCATTGAGAATGGTTGTTTTGTCAGCACGCGGGCCTCACCGAAAGATAACTGTTTTCCGCACTGATTGTGGTGCTCAGAAACCGCTGAATTTGTGTGCTGTCCAAGCCGTATGTACCTTTCATGTTCCGAAAGCCTCGTGCAGATTGCACGTCCGGTCTGTCCTATGTATGCCAGCCCACACTCGCAGCTTATTTCATAAATTACTCCCATCTACAAGAAACTTAAGGGTGATCCGACGGCTAAGATAACCAGATCGACGCAGGCGCTGCTGAAGCAAATCCAGGATGACCTTTGACACAGCCAGAAGAATCATCCCACAAGTTCCACAGGCACCGAGGATGTATGGGGTACCGAAGGTCCATAAAGATGATTTTCCTTTGCGTCCTATAGTGGCCAACATTAATTCACCCACATACAAGCTGGCAAAGGAGCTGGTACCAAAGCTCCGACATCTGGTGAGCCACACAGAGTCATACGTCAAGGATTCGACCCATTTCGTGGCACTTTTAAAAGAGAAGCGTGTATCAGGTACGGATCTGATGGTTAGTTTTGATGTAACATCGTTATTCACTAACGTACCAGTGTCAGACACAATGAACATATTAGAAGGACGCTTAGCACCTGACACCTGTGACCTAGTACGCCACTGCTTGACGACCACCTACTTCAAGTGGAAAGGAGAATTTTATGAACAAACAGACGGTGTACCTATGGGCTTCCCTCTTTCGCCGATTGCAGCAGACATCTTCATGCAAGCTTTCGAAGAAACGGCTCTCCAGTCAGCGCCACTGCGCCCAGCATTCTGGCTGCGATATGGTGATGACACTTTCGTCATCTGGCCACATGGGGAAGAGGAGCTACAGAACTTTCACGAGCATCTCAATCGGAAGCACAGCAAAATACATTTCACAATAGAATTACAAAAGAATGCGGTGCGGCCTTTCCTCGACGTTGAAGTCTACCGAAAGTCTGACGGTAAACTCGGCCACATGGTGCACAGAAAGGCTACCAGCACGGGAAGGTACCTCCACGCCTCCTCCCACCACCACCCCATGCAGAAGAAGTCCGCCCTACATACTCTAACAAGGAGGGCCCACAGGATCAGCGATGCCGATCACCTACAGGCGGAACTACGACATCTCCGATCCACCTTTGTGGCTAATGGCTATGGACTGGGCGAGATAAATAAAACAGTCCAGGAGGAATGAAAGCAATAGAGGGGAACAGCAGGAAGCACAAAGCATCGCCATATTACGTGCAGGGCGTCACTGAACGTGTGGGCAAGGTTCTTCGTTGGGCAGGCATCAAGCCAGTCTTCCGCAGCACCAATAAGACTAAGGATTTCCTAGGTTCAACTAAGGACGCATTTGACAAACTGAGTAATGCCGGCGTTTATGAAATAAGCTGCGAGTGTGGGCTGGTCTACATAGGAGAGACCGGACAAGCAATCTGCACGAGGCTTTCGGAACATGAAAGGTACATACGGCTTGGACAGCACACAATGTCATCGGTTTCTGAGCACCACAATCAGTTCGAAAAACAGTTATCTTTCGGTGAGGCCCGCGTGCTGGCAAAACTACCATCCTCAACGAGGAGGAAGATTAGAGAGGCTATAGAAATAGCCAAGCGTCCCGCCAAAATGAACAGGAAGGATGGCTAAGGCTGCCGGCGTCTTGGCTGCCAGCAGTTGCAACACTACGTGACGGCACCGCGCGCGGAATGACTCGCGCAGACGGCCCGGAGACCACAGCGGCCGCGTAGCGCACACGCAGAGCACCGGCCCGCCGCCGTCTGCGCCAGGCGACAAGTCAACAGCGGCACGCCACAACTGCTGTCCGTTCTCCCAGGTCCATTCCGCCAACAGCAACTTCTAATGCAAAGGCGCGCCACAACTGCTGTCCGTTCTCCCAGGTCCATTCCGCCAACAGCAACTTCTAATGCAAAGGCCAATAGGAAACGTCCATTCTGACCAATAAGGGAGAAGAATGCAACCTCCAATCATATGAAAAACAAGCCATTAAAACACCAATCATCAACGCCCCTTTCCACCAATGGCGTGCAATAATATAACCACCAATAAAGGGAAACCAACGTACCCCTTCCCCTCCATCATCCGCTAATACATAAACCCCAAGCGATCGTACATTCAGCAGTCAGACACAGACCCTGATGAAGGCGGCCTGCAACAGTGGCCGAAACTTCGGTACAGTTTATAAAATGACGACGCGGTGTCATACCCGGAAGAATTTAATTGATAGTGACAACTGCCGCGGAAGCCTACGTTTGCATACATAGTATTGTTGATACTGACACGTGTTTATTCTAAGGTTTGGTCGAAGTCCTTCGTGTACTTGCAGCCAAGGTCGAAATAGATTAATATTGCAGAATAAAGAAGTATTAATTGTAATGGAAGGGTCCGAGTGAAAATGGTTCTCGTTCAGTAGCAAGGAGAGTGTCCTGTATTGGTACGATCTGTCAACTGTCATGCAACGTGCAGTGGGATGTGCTACCTTTTTCAATTCCCAGACTGACACACTTTTGTAAATACATACTGTGAGGCAACTTAAACTCAAAGGTCTTGAAATCGAAAGTGGAATATATATACAGTTCTCTTAGACTGTTCGCGGATGATGCTGTCATTTATCGGTTAGTAAAGACAGAAGAAGATCAAAAGCAACTGAAAAATCATTTAGATAAGATACCTCCATTGTGCAAAAATGGGCAATTGATCCTAAACAATGACAAGTGTGAAGTCATTCACATAAACGCTAAAAGAAACCCGTCTAACTTCATTTACACTATAAATCAGTCAAATCTACAGGCGGAAAATTCAACTAAATACCTAGGAATAACAATCACGAACAACTTTAACGGGAGAGAAGGCACAGAAAATATTGTAGGGAAGGTGAAGGCTACGTTTCATGGTAGAAGATGCAACAGTTCTAATAAAGAAACTGGCTACACTACACTTACGCGTCCTATTTTAGAATACTGCTGCACATTATGGGATCCCCATCAAGTGGGACTGAAGGAGGATAATGAGAAAGTACAGAGTAGGGTAGCTTGTTTTGTATTATCGCGATATAACGGAGAGAGAGTCACGGATATGCTGCACGAGTTGGTGTGGAAACCATTAAAAGAAAGGTGCTATTCGTTGAGGAGACATTTATTTTTTTCCCACCAACTTTGTCTTCCGAATGCGAAAATATTTTGTTAGCATCCATCTACATAGGGAAGCATGATCATAATAAAATAAGAGAAATCAGATCAGGAAACTGAACGATTTCGCTGTTCATATGCCCGCGTGCTGTTAGAGAATAAAACCGAAGAGAAGTATCATAAAAGTGGTTCGATGAACTCTCCGCCATGCAATTCAGTGTGATTTGCAGAGTATTTATGTAATTGTAGATGCTGAAAAGAACGAAAGAGGCAACCATCTGGTAGAATTTAGCTTAATTCAATCATCGCTAACACTTGGTTCAAGATTAATGAAAGAAGGCTGTTTACGCGGAAGAGGCTTGTAAACACTGGAAAGTTTCAGACGGGTTATGTAACGGGAAGGCAGAGACTTCGGATAAAACAACAACAACCAGGGGCAGATGTTGAACTTTGAGCATAATACGTTGATTATAAGGTGCAGATTAAAATTGAAGAACCTGTAAAAAGGTAGGAGGACCTGTTTAAGCTCCAGGAATCAGAGTTTGTTGGGAGCTATGTATGAGACAGAAGAAACACCCACGGACTTCAAGAAGAATGTAATAACTCGAACCAGCGAGAAAGAACATGCTGAAAGATGTCAATATTACCAGACAATTAGTTTAATACGTCATGGCTGCGAAATACTGACACGACTGCGACGTATCTGCACAACTTTGTGACCCAGTCCCAAGTGGTTATTTCGTCCAGGTACGGATTTATGCGGTATTTAATAATGATTATAATGATTTATCGAAGGGTGTTTTGATATTTTTTTTTTTTTTTTTCGCCGGTGATCTTAGGAATAGTGGATAAGGATTTCAACGTCGACTGGAATACATTCATGTTGAAGGTAGCAGGTGTAAAATACGGAGTGCGAAAGTTTATTTACAACTTGCATAGAAACCAGACGTAAGGTCATGAAAGGGAAGCAGTATGTGAGCGTACATGATTATAAATGAACAAGCGTTGTTTATCTGTAGATATATTTATTTATTGTTTAACATCATAATTAAACTGGTGAACTCTTAGGCAAGATGGTTTAAAAAAGTTTGTATTGGTTTGTATTTATTTTTTATCTTGTCCGATGTATTCCACACGGACTCCACATTTTCCCGTAAGTTGTGCGAAAAGGTTTGCGGCATCACGACACGCAAAGTAGTTTGAGGCGGGAAAGAGCCTTCTGCTCAAACGAAGGGGATACGGAACAACACGAGTCAGTGGCGAATATAGCATCTATTTACGGGAGGGGCCAAGATTAACGTATAGGTAAGTAATTTTGAGTAGACACCCCAAAATGTTTTGTATGTTTTGCTGCTCTTATTCAGAGAATAATTCGCGCTGAAGTCCCTTTTAGTTTACCGAGTTCAAGATTTTTTATTGTTGACATTAAATCATAAATTATAGCTGTAGGAAAAAAATAATAAAAAAAAAAAAAGAAAAAAGAAAGAAAAAACTGGCCCGAAATTCACACCACTATCATCTCACTCTGGTCACCAATACAGGCAAGTATGAATACCACAACGATGCCTTCACGCATCATTCAATACAATAATTCCGGTTCTATACTGACTTTTTTCCTCTATATTTATTATTTAGGAGGGAGCCCAGGCCCCCTCGGCCCCTCCCTCACATACACCACTATAATGAGTAACATTAATATTGTGTTTAAAGGCTTGCGTTTCTTGAGAAATCAAAGTTACAGACTTCTACTTTTTTAAAAGTTGAACTTCCCCCAGAAATAAGAACTGTTAATGAGTCGGGGTATCAGAACTGAAGATCAGCAACAAGGTAATTTGCGAAATAACGGGAAACCTCGCAAGTGGTTAAGAAGGGGCAAGATAATGTATTTGATTATATCATCAATATAATCTCTGGCAACAATGCAACCGGCGAGAGGGAGTAGCCGAGCGGTCTGGAGCGCCATGTTACGAATCGCGCGGCCTCCCGCGTCGGAGGTTCGAATCCTCCCTCGGGCATGGAAGTGTGTGTTGTCCTTAGGTTAGTTTAACTTAGTTTAAGTAGTTTTTAAGACTAGGGACTGATGACCAAAGTAATTTTGTACTATAGAATTACAAACATTTGAACATTTGAACAATGCAACCAATCAGTTTGGCAATATAGATGAAATGCTTGGAGTTGCTTGTATAAAATTGCTCTCTAGGAACGATTCGTCTAGCAGCTTATTACGAGTGTAAGTCTTTTTAATAGAAAATTTATCAGAAAGTTTCAGAATAGAAACATATCTTAAATCTTAATGCTTGCACTTCTTCGATGAAAAAAATATTGAGTATGCTGCAGTTTAAATGATCTCTGGTGTCTGATGTCTTCTTTAGTTTTGGTCACGCTCTCTTAATTACTCGTTTACAAGTGCAAAGTGCCTGTCGGAAGGACAGGGCCCCGAGCTAATGCAGTCTTCCTTCTTTCTTTACTTCCCGGACTGCATTTACTTTCCCCCTTCCCCCTCCTTTCCTATCCTCACTCCTTCCCCCTTTCCACCGCGGGGACTGATAACTTTAGCAGTTTAGTCCCCCTAACCAAAACAAACAACCCCAACCCGTCGTACTCTTCCAGGTAGTTCATAATATTTGAGGAAAGTATATGTTCTAAAATCCTGACACTATGGAGTTTGTGACCCGGTCGGGAAATGTCATTGCTCCGGCACTGGTCACTGCCATCGATTGATTCGCCTGAATGGAAAAATTGCCTGTCTTGGCAATATTGAAGACATTTTTACACCAGTATTTAATGTACGAAAAATACAACACCCATCTGCTAATATTCTTCTCCGGTCAGCAGCCGGATAACATCGCCAACTAGACACAATATTTCGACAGACCAACTGGCTGCCATCTGCAGACCCGAAAAGAATATTACCAGTTATTACGCCGGGAAAGTCTACGCAATGTAGCGTCCCTTGAAGGAACGATATTAAGTTACGCCGTAATGCTTTCTAATGAAAAATATGAGTGTAGTGATGTCAGAGATAAAGTGTTACCATAGACTTGAATGAACTGTTTTATACAACAAAGAAATTTTAATATCGTCGTAAATGTCATCTCAGCTCTTTGTTCGAGTACTATTTAAACAATTGAACAATGTGTAATATTTCTTGTATTGTCTTGTTCTTGGACGTGTCATGTCTTGAAAGGACGATATTATCATAGTTTTGAGGGAGTCGCTGTTTTTTCTCTCTCTTTTTCTTTCTTTCTTTCTTTTTTTTTTTTTTTTTTTTTTTTTTTTTTTTTTTTTTTTTTTTCCTTCTCGAAGAGTATTCAAGGTTTGTTAAATGATTGTAAAATGAAATGTCAGATATAATCTTCGATAGAAATGTTGAAGAGTATATCGTGTTCTTCACTGTAACATCATCCAAACAGAGATTTCCAGGATTTTAGCTCCAGCTACAGAATCTTCAAAATCGGCCGCTGAACTACAGTCACCGGTCACCATTTCATAGTTAATTCAAGTAAATAATAATTAAATCATTCAGGGACGGTCGCTGGAATAAAATAGGACTTTTAAGAATTATTTTTCAGCTTGGACGACGATCTTGGACGGCGGTGAAATAAATTGTAATGATTCAGATCTTAACGAAATTTACATAAGTACGTGTACGGACCAAACAGAAGGGATTCATAGATGTGTTTTTTTGTACTGTGCCGTAGGACAGATCTTGAGTTAACAAAAATTATATAACTGTAGGCAATTCCCATGCTTAAAATTATTACAGACTGAGTGTAGCCAGAGATTAGTGAAACCTTTCATTTAATTTCTTCAATATGCTATTTCATCAACTTTTTACGTAATAGTTACGATAAAGTAGAGCTTAAATATTTTTATTACAATCAGTTATTTGGCTAATGCACTCTATTTGCAACAAAAAGTACGTCATAATGCAGTATATAATAGTTCAGAAAAATTTCAGTTCAAGGAACAGTAGCTAGCTATTTTATTTGCTAGGACGCCGCAGCAACATCATAATCTGATAGTTTCAATTCGAGTTAATGGATTGATTCGTAGAATTAGTAAATATTCTGAAGAGATATTACGTAATCAAATAATTTCTATTTAGATATTCGGGGAAATTGTTGACAATATTGTCATCTTTAACACTGTATATAACATATCGATTCTGAGGATATTTCTTCCGCCTGATATTTGTTATAACAGAAAAAGTGAAAACTTTTCATAAGAGTGTGTTGTCAGACAAAAGACACTTCATACGTATTTAGTCATACTAGTATTTTTGCCTGTGGTCGAAAATCGACCAATTGTGTTTACAATGGTCACTGGGGGTAAAATTTTACGTATCATGTCGGTGGCCTCGCGTGATTTGTTGGCAACATCAACAACACGATAGAAAATCTTCGCCCATTTGTTCGAATCACATAGAATGAGTCGATTGTGTATCGTACAGACCATGGAGTAAACAAATAATGCTGTTCCTGCTTTATGGTTGACAGGTTTTGTATAAACCCTCGTCCGCTCAGTAAAAATAATTGCCTGCGTAAAGCGAAGATTGCATGAGAAAACATCAGCGTTGTCAAGCGATTGGCTAAAATGAAGACTCACAGGATTCTCACTATTCAGCATCTGTTGCCAACATTTTCATAGGAGGCCGCTGGGATATTTGGTAAAATTTAACCGGCACTGGGAGGTATGAAACGGTATCTTTTACGTGTTAAGGAAAATGCCTGACACAATAACAACAAATAAAAACGGAGGTATATACTTCTCATGCCATTTTCGAATTATATAACTTTCATTAGTCTAATATTTGAAATGGAACTACAATTTCGGTGTTCGTATATTTATACAACGCCAAGAAATAATGTTATTTCGATACTGTGATATTCAGAATTCCAGGGCTGACAACTTGTCGACTTCGTAGTTCCACCCGAGCACCACTAGATGCTTTCCCGGCGCATCATCCTTTACATCGGCATTCATATGAAAACATCCATTTCCTTCAACCACTCTTAATCACTGCGAAAATGAAGCATGAACGGCACAAGAAAGAGAGTTGGGAGCATTTCATGTTTCGATATTCACTTATTTTAATACGTTATTTTAATACTGCAGATGCGCTGCATTACAGCGTCTTTGGTCGAGGAGAATAGCCAATCAGTGAGCTGATTGTTGGAGAATGTGGAACTTGATCCAAACTGTAGATAGGAAAATTTCTACTTCCTTTTACCACTTTTAATGGCTAAATGCACACATAATATTTATATTCGTGAAATCTTTCGAATTATGTAACTTTCATTGGCCTTCTTGTACGAATAAATTAGTAATCTGTACCACAATTTTCGTGTTAGCGAATTTATATAATGATATGACAATAATATTTTGACGTTTTTGTTTTATTTGGAAGTAAAAGTGAAGCACTTACCTCCATCTAACGAAACTGTGGGAATTATGGTCAGCGCGAGAACGACAGCAAAATATCCGGCTGGGCGGAGCTAAATTTATGTACATCTACATATTATGGACTCTACAAATTAAATTTAAGAGCCTCGCAAAGGGTAGCAAAATGACAAATTGTTCTGAGGTGTTAAACTTTGAATCTGTGTGGGGTCTTGTAGTTCCAGGTTGATAAAACTACTACTTGATCTTGACTCAATTCATTGTAGTGACTCAGATAACAGTGTTCAACGAAAACCGCAGTATCATGTAACAGGGTAGTTGCGCAACCTGAAGATACGGAGTTATCGTCGTTCTGAGTTTCCTGTCTGTAGTAAACACAAGATTGAGCAGCCGAATTCCTTGTATAAACCAGTTTACAATCGTACGACAAATATCATCTGTTCATTGGAAGATGTGTATTGTGTTCTTATTGTTGTTAGGTTTGATACAGCTCTACAGCCTATTCTCTTTACATCTACATAACTACTGCACACTATATTCAAGCTTCGGTCCAGCCTCTACATTCAATGATTATCCATAAACTTTCTTTCCTTTAATCATTTAGTGTTTTTGGGGAGGAGACGAAACTGGAAAAAAGTTTCGTAAAGGTTTGAAATTGTATGTGAAGTGTGTTGGAAGTCGCTAAGAGTTATCATTTTCGAACAATGGCTGAAACGATTTCGAATATATGAGCGCCACCAACTATAAGACAAACACATCGTTTCTAACTGTAAAACTCGTCTTAACCTGTTCAACTTAACATCAGATTTTTACTCTTAATGAGTAGATTATGACAGTGTTTTTCATTTTTAAATTGGGGCAGTAATTACACGAAATATTCTAAATGATTTTTCTTTTGCACCTGAAAACTGCAGATAGGCGACCTGCAACGAGGTCAAGGATAGGATGGACCCCTAAAAGTGGTTCTTACGCTCTATCATATGCTATAAAAACGAACACTAATTACTGGTTAGTAACTGTATTCCTACCACACTTCTCATTGGCGATAATGTCTGCGATTTTGTCGATGTGGCCATTTTGCGAGACGCATGAAATGCGAATGTTCCTGGAACGCACGTACGCTCATATTCGTGACGAAAAACGCTGCTCTTTGTAGGATCTTGCGTGTCTATTTTGCCGGTTCAACTGGGAAAGTTTCCCACACAGTGACGAAAAAAAGGAACCAGCGTATCGAGTGTTTTGTAATGGAAGTTCACGAATGAATTTTACTTAATATTCTTAGTATGTCAGCCTGGTGTCATCTTTTCCTTTGTTATATGAGGTTACTATTTCACCTAGTGAGTAAATGAGACAGGTGAAATACCCTCAGACTTTAAGAAAATTGCAATATTCCCCATTCCAAAGAAAGCAGACGCTGACAGGTGCGAAAATTACAGAACCATCAGTTTAATAAGTCATGGTTGCAAACTTTTATTACATTTACGGAATCGGCGCACAGATGAGCGGAGGAAGTTTGTCGAGAATCTTGTCGTGTGTTGACGAGAGCCGCACCCCCGAAGAGCAATATTTCGCCTTACGAACAGACGTGGGTACAGTAGTACTCAAATCTGACAAAGGTGACGCTACTGTTCTCATGCCACGGGACGATCCACTATGGAAATCGAGAAAAATGGTTGTTTGCCATTTTTAGATGTCTTCGTGCGACGCAGAAGTAATGGCTCACTTGGTCATTCGGTATACAGCAAGCCCACTCATACAGATTTGTATTTACAAGCTACTAGTTGCCACCATCCGGCACAAACTATGGGCGTCCTCAAGACTCTAATCCATCGAGCCCACACCATCTCTGATGCCGACAGCCTTCACACGAACTGGAACACCTGCAAACAGGATTACTAAAGAATGGGTATTCAAGGAAGCAAGCAAACAGAGCGATGCACACCTACAAACGACAGAACAAGGAAGAAGAAGAGGCTTTCAAATCGACTGCTTATCTCCCATATATTGGGAATATTTCATCGCAGATAGGCAGAATACTAAGAAAGTATAAAGTAAGAGTCATCTTTTGCCCTCCTCCTAAAATTTCATCGCTGTTAGGTTCTATCAAAGACGATCTGGAGCTGCGCAAAGCAGGTGTTTACTGGATTCCGCGTGAGTGCAGCAAGTCATGTAGGGTAGACGACGCGCAATGTGCAGGAGCTCATTGTGGAATACCAGCGTCATACTAGGCTACTCCAGCCCACCAAATCCGCAATCGCCGCCATTGCATTTCCACAGGTCATTCAATGAACTACAATGAAACGAACATTGTGGCCCACATATCAAACTTTTGGAGATCAGTTATTAATAAAGCCGTGGAAATAAGTCTGTCTGTCAGTGAGACCCTTATTAATCGAGACAGCGGTTTCCAAATAAATGCTGCATGGAATACTGTCATTGAAAAACTTCGTAGTCGGCGTAGTTCCCTGCAACTGAATGACGATGATAATCTATCTGATATCGAAGCGGCAATCCTCCACCACGAAGGGCGCTAGGAGCAGCGTACGTAGTTGTAGTGAACGCGCACGCTAAGTACGCGCATGCGCAATGTTGGTTGAATTGGTCATAAATAGCACAGCTCAGTGCGTCTTCGGGATGCTGTCAGTGCCCCACCATCTAAGGAACCTCCTTTGTGCTTCGACAAGTGCGGTGCGTTTTAGCTACATTGTTTTATTTTACATCAGTGGACGGCCAACCCGCAGCCGACACCGTCAGTTTTAACTTGTGTCTTTCTCCGTGTGTTTTTTTTTAACTCCACAATAGCGGACGATCTCACCATAGCCGCCGCCCTATGCTCATTTTAATTGTGTGTGTGCCACTGACTTCGTGCAACTGTTTTTATTCACCACTTTCGCCGTTCCAAATGTTTTATGTCACCACCGTTTTCCTCCATTTTATATACGTTGTTTTATCTCCATTTAAATCTCCGTTTTATGTATGTGTTATCTCCAAAATTTTATCTCCTTTGTGTTTTTATGTTTCTCCGCTGTCAACTTTTATTTCTCTAGGCTGAAGAGCGCCAGTGAGCGCTGCCGGCCCGCCCTTTTTTTTAGGGAAATTGAAATTACCATAAAGGAAAAAAAAAAAAAAAAAAAAAAAAAAATGCGTCTTCGCCAGTACTTCGGCGGATCTCACCTGAAGATGGCCAGAAGACTCTGCGTCGATATATTGTGGCAAGAAGTTACAGACATCCGGCAGTTCGCCCAAGATTTCATGGAAATATCCCTTTTCTGATTCACAATGAGATTTGGCTTGGGCCTTTAAAAAGTGTTCAAAGCTTATAATTTTAGCATCTTAAGGTAGTCCTTTACAAATGGTTTGTTGCCCATAAAAATTCACAAGGAATTTTTGAACTAAAAGTAGATCCAATTTTCAGTAATCATCCCAGACAAACAAACATGTATTAATTCATTAAATTTTTAAACTTGTAACGTTAGTCTATATCAATAATTGTTTTAAATAACAGCGGTACAGCTTAATTGTTACTTTTCTGTAGAGGCTGAAAAGTAATATCGTGAAAGTAATAGGTGTTATAAAAATACTTTCATTTTCTTTAGTACGTAAGATATTGCCGCGCGGGAGTAGCCGAGCGGTCTGGAGCGCCACGTTACGGATCACGCGGCCTCCCGCGTCGGAGGTTCGAATTCTCCCTCGGGCATGGATGTGTGTGTGTTGTCCTTAGGTTAGTTTAACCTAGTTTAAGTAAGTTGTAAGACTAGAGGCTAATCACCAACGTAGTTTGGTCCCAAAGGATTACAAACATTTGAACATTTCGTAAGATACTGTACTGGGATACTGTAAAGACGTCTGGCGACCCACAGCTTGGAAACTGTTGCTGTAAGTTTAGATGTATCAAGAGACGTTTAAGTGTTAATTTTATACTGTGCTCACATTTTTGGTGTTTATATGTATCAAAATACAAAAGTGTGTCGAAGTTTATTTATTAACTGTCAACACTTCACTGCCCTACAAAATTCGTTTTATACAGGGTAAGTAACTAACTATTGCCACTAATTGTAACTCCGAGGTATTTGGTAGAATTTACGACCTTAAGGTTTGACTGATTTATCACGTAATTGAAGTTCAGCGGATTTCTTTTAGTGGTCATGGGTATTACTTCACACTTTTCATTATTTAGTGCTAATTACCAATTTACGCATCATGTAGAAATTTTGTCTAAATCGCTTTGCAGTTTCCTTTTGATCCTCTGTTGACTTCACTAACCGATAAATGACAGCATCATCCGCGAACAGTCGAAGGGAGCTATTCAGATTGTCTCCTAAATCGTTAATAAAGGAAGAGTAGGGGACCTGTAACGCTTCCCTGGGGAACGCCAGATAGCACTTCTGTTTTACTCGATGACTTACCGTCAATTATAACGAACTGTGTCCTTCCTGTTAGGAAATCATGAATCCAATCGCACAATTGGGGAGATATTCCATAAGCACGCAATTTCATTGGAAGCCGCTTGTGGGGTACAGTGTCAAAAGCCTTCCGGAAATCTATTAATGGTAAGGTAAAGCAGTCACCAATCCGAAGATTGGTTTGAACACCACAGTGCTTTACTAGGCATGGTCCTCCGACCTACAGTTTAACGTGGGTTCCGAACCACGGTGCTACTCGGTATTTTTCACATGAGCAATATTGCCAGAGGACCTGGCGGGGATCGAACCCGCGACCTTTGGATTTGTAGTCTGGCACTCTACCACTGTGCAACCGAGGCGCGGAATCGATTTGCGATCCCTTGTCGATGGCACATATCACTTGAAGTGAATAAAGGGCACGCTGTGTTTCGCAAGAGCGATACTATCTGAATCCGTGGTGACTATTGGTTAATAGGTCGTTCTCTTCGAGGCAGTTAATAATGTTCGAACAAAGTATATGTTCCAAAATCCCACTGCAAATCGACGTCAATGAGATTGGCCTGTAACTTTGGGGGTCACTTCGGTTGCCTTTCTTGATTATTGGAGTAACTTGGGTAACTTTCCAGTCTTTGGGTACGATATTTCTGTGCTAATCGTTGTCCACACACGTAGTTAACACAATGCCCTTTCGTTTGTGTATGTCACATTTTGCAACTGGACTGGTACCTGCAAGAAAAAAAAAGTAGTTGCCATGACTTTTGCTTCAACCCTCGTATTCGCCAAATATGGCGTATCCCTCTAACGTCCCGTTGACCTGTAAACATCATTTGACGGTTGAGCAATACAACACTAATACGAACAGTAAGACTATTATCGTCGAAGCAAGCGAATGTGAATGATAATTCCTTTGAAGAACAAGTCGATATGCTTCAAATTTGCCAACGAAATTCACTGGGAGCCACATACTTATAAGCTGAAAGATTTTCTCAACGTACTTACCCTAAACGTCGTACATTTAAATATCTGTGGGATAAATTGAGAACAGCTGGATCTTTAACGTATCGGAAACATGTTCGGCAAAGGTTAGTTACTAAAGAGGAAGGGGAAATTGGTACTTTGGCACTGTGCTCGAGATCGTTGTGTTACTTCGCGTCATATCGCAAGGGAATCTGGCAAAAGCCAGAGTACTGTTGTTCGTGTTCTGCATAGCCATAAATATCACCCTTACCATATCAATCTCCACCAAGAATTAACTGGTAAGTATTGTATGCGTTGTATGGAAATGTGCCGATGGGCTGAACGTCAGATTCAGAGGAATGACACATTTGATTTTATTTACTGACGAGGTTACATTCACGAAACATGGAAATGTTAATTTGCATAAGATGTATTATTGGGAAACCGAAAATATGTGTTGGCTACGGCAAGTTGCACACTAAATCGTGGTCGGTGAATGTATGGTGTGAGATTCTGGATTACAATTATTGACCCCTATTTCATCGAAGGAAACCTTAATGATATAATGTAGCCACATTCCTGCGTGAAACATTAGGTGTGTTTTTGGAAAAAAATACCTTTAGGAACAAGGAACAGAAAGTGGTGTCAACACGATGAGTGTGCAGTGCACTTGTCGCTGATGGCTAGAAATGAGTTGCAGAGATGAATTCCAAATAGTTGGATTGGACCCGGAGGGGATGTGACGTGTCCGGCTCGTTCGTCATACCTGACGCCTCTGGATTTATTCTTGTGAGGATTCGTAAAAGACGTTGTTTCTAAATGCTGCAAAATGG
Organism: Locusta migratoria; assembly: GCA_026315105.1. NCBI lineage: Eukaryota > Metazoa > Arthropoda > Insecta > Orthoptera > Acrididae > Locusta > Locusta migratoria. The sequence continues at coordinate 176,868,709 of CM048751.1, read as the reverse complement.
TTCAAGTCGTACCTCACTAACAGGAAACAAAGGGTGTCAATGCAAGTGACTAGTGAATTAAGCCAACAGACATCATAAGATTGGGAGGAAATTACATGTGGTATCCCACAAGGATTCATCTTAGGGCCATTGCTTTTTTCTGTACATTAATGACCTCTCATCAGTTACACTACCAGAAGCGGAGTTCGTTTTGTTTGCAGATGATACAAGTATTGCAATAAAAGGTACGTCAAGCATAGATATAGAAAGGTCTGCTAATGATATTTACATGAACATAAATAAATGGTTTAAAGCCAACTCATTGCCATTAAACTTTGAAAAGACTCACTACATGCAGTTCAGAACATGCAAGAGATTTCCCGACAGCATATGCATTAAGTATGAAGAAGAGCAGATAGAAGAGGTTGACAGTATAAAATTCCTGGGATTACAGCTTGATAATAAATTTAGTTGGGAGGAGCACACCACAGAACTGCAGAAACGACTCAACAAATCTGTATTTTCAATACGAGTGTTATCAGACATAGGAGACATAAAAATAACAAAGCTTGTATACTTTGCTTCCTTTCATTCCATAATGTCATATGGTATAATATTTTGGGGTAACTCTTCAAGTCAGTCAAAAGTCTTCAGAGTCCAAAAGCGTGTAATACATATTATTTGTGGTGTAAATTCACGGACGTCCTGCAGAAGCCTCTTTAAAGAACTGGGTATATTGGCTACTGCCTCTCAGTATATTTATTTCTTAATCAAATTTGTCATAAATAATATATCGCTTTTCCCGACGAACAGCTCAGTTCATACATACAATACTAGGAACAAAAATGATCTACACAAGGACTTAAAAGCGCTTACTTTAGTTCAAAAAGGGGTCCACTACTCAGGAACACACATTTTCAATAATTTACCATCAAGTATAAAAAATTTAGCTACAAATAAAGATCAGTATAAGAGGAACCTAAAAGACTTTCTAGTGACCAACTCCTACTTCACTAGTGAATTTCTAATTTGTACCAAATGTTGCATGTACTCATACTATATTAGTATTATTATATTATCAGCTAAAAAAAATAAAAAACTTAAAAATGTATGTATCTGTATTTATATTAGTAGTATTATCTATTATTCAGCTTGTAAATTTTGTTTCTTGCCATGTTCCACATCCACGAAGATCTCCTCAACTTGGATCTACGGAACGAAAAACTAATCTAATCTAAAAGCTCCAACTACACCTGAAGATATGCGAGAGAGAATTGTCAGAGTATGTGGTTCGATAAGTGCCGAAGTGATACGCAATACCATTCAGTCCATGATAAGAATATTGCAGCGCTGCATTGATACCAATGGTTATCACTTCGAATAACTTCTGTAAATGAACGTTCATGCCGTCTTTTTGAGCTTCGTTGACCTTCAAAGACCTGTTACACACCATTGGATTCGATTCGATAGCCGGTATAATAAAATAAGTAACAACTAAAGCATCCCACCTTTTAGGGGAAAAAAAGTTGAGGTTCATGTCTCTGAAGCGTCCGCGCCTAGTAACAAGCAACCATCGTCATCTTCTGGCCCCTGTTGTCCCATGAAACTTTCTTCCCACAAACTTTTCAGCTCCTCATACTTTCGGAGTTATTCTTGGTGGCAATAGGTAGTGACTCACCCTGCATAAGCACTTTACCATGGTAGCATATAAAAGAATGGAACTAACTGAAATTACCATTGTGTGAGCACAAAGAGTCAAATGAGATATTTAAATGATTCTGGTAAACAATCCCTTGAGAGTGATGTCGCAAATTCAATTTGGAGTAAGGCGCATTTGAAAGTGGTAACAGGTATGATCGAAAATACTAGCTGATAATGACACAACATCATGAAGGCCACAGAAAATGAGTGTCTGGGAGGAGTAGACATCAACCTTCAGTGGGATGTAGGCCTAAATACCATTAAAAAAATGGACATGGTCGACATAAAAGAAATGTTAAGAAAATCGTTAACTTGCACCATGAACAGCGAATGAAAAATGACGCATCATCCAGGTCGAGTCAAGAGTTGCAAACCGCGTAGCCACAAGACATTCAGCTAGGTGTCCACTCTTAAAGAGTGTCTATAGAATTATATTGGTGTAACGAGGTGCTGACAACGTATGGGAAGTGATGATAGGCAACCGAGTGCTAAACTGTCTGTCGTGGAGCTTCTCGTGAAACCAGCTATCTTTTTAAGGTTTAGTTGAATGGCATTACATTCCATCGGTTTTCATAACTCTGTTACACCAATATGATTCTAAATGAGTTCTTTAATTCGACTGGATACCTACCTGAACGTCTTTCGTGATTTGTAAGTTCCAAGAAGTTAGACTTCGATCCTGCTGGTGTGAAACTTTGTGACACTAGATTAGGTTAGATGTTTTTTTATTTATTTTTCGTTACAGCCTCTATGGGTTACGTTTACACAACTTCCCTCACTTTCCAAAGTTCTCTTTCTTCCTCTTTCTCCAGTATTTAATATGTTCAAATGTTTGTATAGCTTATGGGACTTAACTATGGGGTCATCAGTCCCTAAACTTAAAAACTACTTATGAACTAGCTAATACTAAGGACGGTACAAATATCCATGCCCGAGGGGGGATTCGAACCTCCAGCCGTAGTTCTCCAGAATTACCTCATTCGTTGGATCACTCGTGCACGTTTTTATGCCGAGAATGCTCTGTTCTTCCTCTTCTTCTCCTCGAAGAAATCCTTCAACTCCGCAACCTTTTTCCTAAAGATCTGCCTGTTCACAATTTCTTCTGCTGGGATTTCCCATTTCTCTATGTCTCTGTGCACTTCTTTCATCCATGGAACTTGTGTCTTCCTGTTCTCCTGGAAGAGAAGAATCTTGTTTACGAGACTCTCTGAATCCATTCTTTTAATAAGTTTCTTGTTTTCGTTGATAAAGTTCTTGATTTCATCTTAGGCAGAACGTAAATTCGATATCTTTCTGCGCCCCATATTCTTTCTTATGAATATCCTTTCTTTCTTTTCCAAGTCTGAAAGTTCTTCCTGACTATTGTCTCAGATGAACATTCACTTTTGACGACTGAGCTGTAGTGTTGGAATTTGGCCTCGTGTGAGAGTGATTTAGATTTGTATCTGTACTAACACAGTCTGAATGCTATTTAAATTTTTCTTGCCCGTTCTTCAATTGCTGCCTTTTCATTATTGTTTGGAGTTAAAATCTATGCTAGGTAATTGAACCTCTGAACTCTTTGATGTCGCCATACTTTGTCCTCATTGTCCAGACTGGATCAGTATCATTTATGTTCACGTCTTCTCAAAAGATATTTGCAATCCTGCTATCACGCTTTTGAATACTTCAATCTGTTTGACTGCAATTAGCAGATTCTCTGCAAAAACCACTATATCATCTGCAAAAGCGAGACATTCAAATGTAAGCCCAGACTGTTTGCGGCCTAGCCCTGATTGGAAAGTTTAGCTGACTCATTTCTTTTCACCTTTCCCTGATAACTTTTTCTAAAACACAGTTGAACAAGATCGGAGAGAGACTGTCTCCTTGTCTCAAACCTGCTTTGATTTCAAAGGGCTCTGACAGTTCTCCTAAAAATTTGTGATTGGGTATTTGTTAGTGTTTACTGAGTAAGCCTCGTTGTCTTATCATCTATTCCAAATTATTTCAGCACATCTATTAACGGAGTCGTGCGCCTTTATAAAGTCCACTAATGTCATGATCACTTTCTTACCAGCTGCTGCTGTCTTTATTTTCATTAAGGTTTTGATGGTAAGGATATACTCTCTACTCGCTGTCCTAAAGTCGGCTTGATATTCAGCTAGTTGTAAACGTATGTGTTGTTCTATTCTATGTTTGAGAGCAATGGCAAGGATCTTGTATGCTGCTGGTAGGTTAGATTATTAGATGTACTGCTTTGTACCAGTTGATTCGAATTGAGGAGATCCTTTTTGATATAGGACATGTCAGAAAACAAGACACACAATAAATACCAACAAAATGAGACAGATGTGATGATGCACCTTTCACAGACCGACAAAAGTTATTGCCCTTGTGGATGTGGACAAAATATCTTAAGAACATTTTCATTTTATAGGACATAAAACTTATTACTACATACTAAATGTTGAATATACTAGAGAAATATGATAATTCTTAGGATATTTTATCTTTTTTTCTTACCAATGATCACAATACTGCACAAGATTAGTACTGAAGTCAGGCTGAACACAACAGTCACATTTATAAACGTTTTGGACCAGGGTCCATACTTACAAACTACTTAAACTAACTTTCACTGAGGGGAACACACACACAAACACACGCGCGCACATGCCTGAGGAAGAACTCGAACATCCGGCTGGAGATACAATAACTTACATCAGTCACTTCAGCCAAGAAAATCATTGCAGTAGAATGAGTTGCTCACTGTCATGCGTCATTTTAATGGTTATTAGAATATTTCATGGATGTCGGCGTTGTCCATTTTCTGATGTGTAGTACAGAAACCCCATTGACGATCGATCTCTGCACTCCCGGGCACTCACTTTCTGTCGCCCTCCTGATGCAGAGGATGAGTCATCAGCAAGTAACAGATTCCCTGTAATGATTGTTAACAGAGCACTTTACGGAGTCTGAACTTGCGACTTCACACTCAAGCATTTCCTTGCAGGAAATTGTAAATGATGTCCTCAAGAAAATTATTAAGTGGTTCTCTACAAATGGACTCTCGTTAAACTTTGATAAAACCCAGTATATACAGTTTCATACAGTAAACGACGTGACACCATTAATACACTCCTGGAAGGTGAAAAAAAGAACACATTGAAATCGTCCAACAAACAGAGGGATATTTTATTGACACATTCTTCAGGATGTATACAACACACGATCACACAGGCAGAGCCATACGCACGTGAGTACGGTCACCAGAGCCAGCGCAATGTCGAAACTAGTACCGTGTATACCCTTCTTTTGCAGCAATACAAGCTGTGATTGTAGAGGTGGAATGGCCTGCCAGGCTTTTTCCACCTGGTGGTTTACTTGGGCCACATCTCGAGGTACTCATGCAGGCCGCCCAACATGACGTTTCATGCGGTCCCAAACACGCTCAATGGGGGAGAGATTTGGGGATCCTTCTGGGCAGGGTAGTTGACGTACACCTTGAAGAGCACCTTGGATGGTACGGGATACATGTGGACGTGCTTTGTGCTGTTGGAAAAGCTTATTGCTTTGTTGGTGCATGAGTCATAGCAAGACGGGTTGATGGTTTCAATGTACCGTGCTCTGTTCAATTTTACATCAATGATTACCAAAGGAGAACAGCTAGTGTAGGATATGGCTCCCCACATCACGATGAATGTATCGGTCCCGTTTGCCTCTGTCGCGTACACTCCAGATTTTTGCTCTCCTGCACGACACCACACATGGTACGTCTATTGTCGCCGAGGCAGTAGCGACTCTCATCACTGAAGACGTCACGTGTCCACTCGTCCATTCATAAGCGAATACCGTGACACCACTGGAGGTGGGCTGAACGATGTAGGGGCGTGAGCGGAGGACACCCTAACGGTACACATCATCGCGCATCATTCTGTGGGGAACGATAGTCTACACTTGCCATTCTCTTCTAGTGATCGTCTAGAGAAATTGAACAGTGCACGGTACACTGTATCCATCATTTAACTCGTTTTGCTATCACTCATGCACCAACAAGGCGATATGCTTTTCCAACAGGACACATCTATGCCGTACCAGAGAACGTACTCTTCAAGGTGAGTGACAACTTTCCAGCACGATCAACAGATCTTTCCTCCACTAAGCATGTTTGGGAGCGCATGAAACGTCATGTTGGGCGGTCTGTATGAGCGGCACGAAATCTGGTCCAACTGAACCACAAGGTGGAAACTGTGCGGCAAGCCATTCCTAAATACCACATTCGCCACCTCTACGACCGTTTCAATGGTAGAAATGCAGCTTGCATTACTGCAAAATGAGGCTATACACGCTACTAACGCTGACGCTGTGGACGCTCTGGTGACTGTACTCAAGTGCGTATCGCTCTGCCTCTGTGGTCGTGTGTTGTATTCATTCTCAAGAATGTGTCAGTACAATTTCCTTCTGCTGGGTCAACGAAATAGTGGTGTTCTTTTTTCATTTTCACGGAGTGTAAATATAGACTTTAAACAGAAATGTGAGCAAAGGTAGAATATTAATTTTTTTAGGTTTTCGCATTGATGAGGGATTGAAAATCTGCCGAAACGTTTGAGTTCAGCTAGTTATTCTATCAGGGTCATTGCAAAGTAGGGATCTTCACAGTAGCTTCGCAATATATGTATTCACTTATGAAATTTGTTATTAACAATCCGACCCAATTCAAAAGTAAAAGCAGTGTAGTGTGCACAGCTACAACACTAGGAGAAAGGGTCATATTCACTATTCGAGGTTAAATCTAACTTCGGCATAGAAAGGGGAGAACTATGCTGCCACGAAGTCTTCGGTCACTTACCAAGTAGCATCAAAAGTCTGACAGAGAGCCAACTAATATTTAAAAAGAAATTAAAGGAATTTATGAACTGCAACTCCTAAACTTTAAATGAATTTTTAGATAAAACGTAGCAGTTTTCCTAAAAAGTTACATAAGAAAATAATTTAAAAAATCCTGAAACTGACTCTCATGTATAGACACCATTTATTAAACTGACACGTTCCATATAACTGCGAAATGCCATATTTATGATATACGGAACAAGTATTTATCTTATCTAATCTCGTAGGGAACCTGACTCAATCCTTATCCACCTTTATCACAAAAAAACTTTTGACATTCATATTAGTCATTGTTTGTGATGAAAGAGAATAACACAGAGACTGTGACAGTCGAAGAGATAAGAGCAGGGACGTATCCAGGATTTTGGTCTTGGGGGAGGAGGTTGAAGTCATAAAAATATTGTATCGTAGAGTCGCATCAAAATTTTATTGAGTGAGGAACGGTATTTTCTTAACCCTTTTATTTGTCATTTCATTGTGGGGAAAAAGGTATGACACATTTCTCTCTCTCTGTCTCTCCTTTATATATATATACGTCCTTGGATACGCCAGTGGATAGGAGATGGTGTTTATGAGAGAAAAAACATTGAGGAACCAGTGATGGTAGACAGTAATAGTGCAAAAAAGTGGCGGTGAAAGACAAAGAGGGTGGAGACAACAGTAGTGAAAGCCAAAGAAAGAGCACATAGTAATAGAGACAGTGGCAATAAAAGAGAGAGACAAAAATGGTGATAATAAGCAGTGGGACATGAAGGGAAAACTGAATGGGTGTCACCTATTGGCGTTACCAAATGAAAATCACATTCCTGGAATTTTTTAAATATATCTCTTTAAACTCTTGGACTGATAAACTTTCTGAAGGAACATAGCTAGGCCGCGTCACAGTTTTCTGTTTCATCAGTTACGTAGCAGAAGAATTTCCCGCTAAGCAGCAACTGCTTTTCGCTGCCGCTTTCTCCGTTACAGGACGAGCTGAGCTTCTCACTTCTGCTAACAGAGGGCAGGAAGAGTATCTTTTCGTCTCGCTGCATGAGCTCGCAGGCTTCGTATTAGTCTCGGACAGAGAGAGAGAGAGAGAGAGAGAGAGAGAGAGAGAGAGAGAGAGAGAGAGGTACCAGCTATATATCCTGTACTCGTCGCGGCTACAATCTTATTTATAGTTCATTTAAGTCCCTTCTGCATTAATAGGTTATTGCTTTTAGCAAAAAAGTTTCCGATAAGCTCTGTGCGGAGGCACGTATTAATTTACAAAGCTATACTGATAGCTCGTCACTTTATAAAAATTCATCTTCATGCAAAATCTGTTTCTGACTTGGCGATAGATAAAAATACCCCGGTAAAAGTAATTTTATGTAGTCACTACCGAAAAGTTTTTAAATGACTCAATAACATGATAGTGAACCATCAGAACCTGTTGGACTAACAATATTTACTAGTTTCTCAACACATCATGTGGCAGCAATAATGTTCATTGCAGCAAATCTGACACCAGTTACACATGTATGCCCTCACAGAAATTGTGGGACTTCATGTTCTACAACTCTATTGAATATCACGCCTTTCTTAGTTGTGTAAATTAATAACTTTATTGCAAAATGCCTTTGCCATATTGATCAACAATTAAACTCTGAATGATCGTGATGAAAGTATATGGTGTAGCTGGGATGCGTCGGTTGCAGGAGTATGTGGATGCATTATATATATATACATACTTTGGGAAAGAAATGAATTTGCGAGTGACCCATAATTTGTTTCTGAAGGACTAACGGCCTGTAATTTAAAAAAGATCACGGAATAGTCCCACATTCGGGTCTCCGGGAAGGACAGCTAGGGGAGACGACTGTGAGAAAAAGACTGAATATCCAACGAAGTGATAACATTCTACGAGTCAGAGAATGTAATGTCAGATATTTGAATACAGTAGGGAAGCTAGACATTCTGAATTTAGATTTGGAGAGGGTCTTTGAAGTCAAATGGAAAGAAGATAGCTACGGTCGGGGGTTCGAATCCCCCCTCGGGCATGGATATTTGTGCCGTCCTAGTTCGTAAGTAGTTCATAAGTAGTTTGTAAGTTTAGGGACTGATGACCCCGTAGTTAAGTCCCATAGACTATACAAACATTTGAACATTTTTGAAAGAAGATAAGGATTTCTGGTCAGACGAAAACAGGGCAATATCAACAGCATCAGAAAATGTAAATAGGAAAATAGTTCAGTGCTGCCGTTATTCAAAATACGTACGGGTACCCAACCAGGTACAAAAATCGACATCGGCTGATATTTCGGTAGAAGACAACCCTGCCATTCTCAAGAGAGGAAGCAACGTGCAACGACGTTTAAAACCTCAGTTTTCAATGACAACAGGAAACAAAACATACACCGAGCAAGAAAACAGCGCCATCACACGACCAAAGATGAAAGCCATCACGGTGAGGTGAGGTGGCATTAATTTTGTCCCTCTGTTTCAAGTGAGTCATCAGGATTCTGTGCAGAATTTAAGCAGAAATCTCCGATAGTTTTATTTCAGTTGCTTCCCAATCCCAACAGCTGGAAGTGATGCCAAAATTTACGTTTTGTTATATTCTATAGAGTGTCCTGTGTCTAGGCAGTGTTCCGCAACAGCAGATTTGTTGTGTTGTTTTAAATGTGTGTGATGTTTATACTCAGTACAGCGGTCCTCAAGAGTCCTAATTGTTTGACCATTATATGGCATGCCACAGCTGCATGGGACACGGTTGACATCCGCCTTGCGCAAACAAAGATAAACTTTGAACGATCCTAACAGCGCCTTAATTTTAGATGATGGACGAAACACACACTTCATGCCATATTTACGTAAAATACTGCCAATATTATTGGAAAAGCTGCCAACTTATTGCAGAAAGGCCATTGACTTCACTGTAACTATTCTGGTGAAAAGCATCTCCAGATGGGACAGCTCAGGTGAGAAGCCTTCTGGAATGGCATGAATCGTGTGCTCCATGGTACGAAGAACCCCTTCATGCTGAACTGGGTGGTATCAACTATCGGCCTGCAGATACGAATCTGTGTGAGTTGGCTTCCTATAAATAGCATCTTCCAACGCACCATCTACCTTCCTCCTGACAAACACATCAAGTGAGTGAAGACAACCATTCTTTTGCAGCTCCATGGTGAATGTTGCGGTGTATTGAATTTAGATATTCCAAAAAATTATTTAAGCTGTCACTACCATGAGGCCAAACAACAAAACTATCACATATCTGAAAAAAAAAAAACAAGCAGGATTCAACGTCGATGACTTTATTGATAGATCTGAAGCATTGAATTAAAATTTGTGGTGCGGCCGGGAATCGAACCCGGACCTCCATGCTTACTAGGCAGACGTCTTTTTTGTTCTACGTGTGCTTTGGCTCAGCTTTTTTATTACAGAGGGCACTTAGCCATCTGACCGGGCGCGCTGAGTCCGTTAGACTACCACACCACTAACAATTAAGGCGCCTCGGAATAGTCTATGTACGATTTCCCTCCACAACACAAACTTTAATTCAGCTTCTTTGTTCCAAAGATAATTAATTGCCACTACTGCCAAGGCTCTCCATGCAGCGGAATAGCACCTCAGCAATGGACATGGTGGAACAATCCTGTTGCGGTGATATTGATATCAATTACTAGAAATAAAGAATCCCAGAGAATTAAAGTTTGTGTTGTGGAGGGAAATTGTACATAGACTATTCCGAGGCACCTTAATCGTTAGTAGTGTGGTAGTCTAACGGTTAAGACGTCTGCCTAGTAAGCATGGAGGTCCGGGTTCGATTCCCGCCCGCACCACAAATTTTAATTCAATGCTTTAGATCTATCAATAATGTCTTTGACATATTTGAGACGTAAATCCGTCTCTGGGATTCTTTATTTCTTGTAGTCGCTGACTTTAATTCACGTTCTTCAAAGTCCCCCATGAATAAATTAGCAATGATAGGTGACAAGCGGCTTCCCATCGCAACTGCACCTGTCTGTAGTGTCGTTGAATAAATAGTAGGTGAGAGATTAAACGTGTCGAAATAAATTCGTTCATTCGGTACCTATCCTAGCCTCAATTAGCTGCAACTAATCAGACAGACGAACGCGAGTGTAGTAGGATGGTGGTGCTGTTTGCTCGGTGTGTGTTGTCTTTCCTGTTGTCATTGAAAACCGAGGTTTTAAAACGTCGTTGCACAGTGCTTCCTTGCTGCAGAATTGCCTTGAGAATGGCACGGTGATACCCTGCCAAATATCGACCGATATTTTTGTACCTGGTTGCATGCTCGTAAGTTATTTCAATATTCCATACGCCCGGAGGAATTAAGGAATCATAGTGATAGGGTTGTTCACATTAGATTCAACAGAAGACCAATAGAGACAACCTCAGTTGGGGTATACATGCCGAGGTCACACAAATAGATGATAAAGAGGCAGAGAGAGTATATGAGGATATAGAATGGTAATTCGGTATGTAAAGGAAGCTCAAAATGTAGTTATCACTAAGGCCTTGAACGCGGTTGTAGGCAAAGAAATAAAAAGAAGAATTGTTGGAGAATATATGCTTGTTGGCAGTAGGAATTAGAGGGGAGACAGAACAATTGAGTTCTGTAATAGATATCGCATGTGAATAGCAAATATATGTTCTATCACCACAAGAGAAGGAGACCTGCAGACACGGGAAGATCCTAATTGGATTCCATCATGGTCAGACAAGGATACCGATACCAGATAGTATGGTGTAAAGCCTACCGAGGAACCTATATACAGGGTGTTTCTAAATGATACCGATAAACTTCGTGGGGTGGTAGGGGATGTATGTTGTTTTCTTATTCGGGGTTTGCGGTTGATTGCAACGATTGCCGGTGAAGAAGATGGAGCTAGCAGATGTATGGACAGGTCCTGTTTCCTATTAATGTAATGCTCTCATGCCGTAATGGCTGATGGTGACGTACTTGGGCTTCTCCCCATGGCCTGTCAAAACCTCCAACATAATATCCGATGTTGTACGCTGTAGCGTAGGTATAATGGATGTAACTGACAGAGAATGGCAGCGGTACTATGTTGTGTTTTGTAGACTAATGCCGTCTTGCGCAGCAGCCATCACCATCTACGCTGCTGGAGAGTACATCGATGGGCCTCATGATATGAATAACGGTAGATATTTCGTGATGCCGACGCCTTTATCGTATTTAACGGATGGATACCATAAATGCAAGGAAATGAAGAGGTTCAAAAAATGTTCAAATGTTTGTTAAGCTTATGGGACTTAACTACGGGGTCATCAGTCCCTAAACTTACAAACTACTTATGAACTACTTACGGACTAGGACGGCACAAATATCCATGCCCGAAGGGGGATTCGAACCCCCGACCGTAGAGGCCGTGCTGACCGTGACTGGAGCGCCTCAGTCCCCTCGGCCACCGCGGCCGGCGAATGAAGAGGAGCAATAAGTGTAGACACCGACTGGCGCCAGCACCTATAATTTTCATGCTCGGTAGCGCCGTTGTGTGAAGTTTTCGGACATGGGTTCGCAACCTCATTTTGTTCCTCAAGCAATCTTCTACCACCCCTCGAAGTTTGTCGGTAACATTCAGAAAAACCCTGTAATGAAGAATAGACTCAAGTTGAAGAGGGAACCGGTGGCATACCAAAGTATTAAGGAATGTTGAGATGCGTGTGAAGTGCCGATACTATTGTAAGGCATACCAGAGATGGCATTTCAGTTGAAGAGTAGTGGGCATCTGTGAGAAGAGCAGTCGCAAATGTTGGAGAAACGAATATCGGTACAAAAAAGGCAATTGCGAAGAAATCATAGGAAGCGAAAGAAATACTTTAGCTGATCCAAGAAAGGAGGAAGTACAAAAATAGTAAATCGATGCAGGAAAAAATGTGAAGAAACCGAGAAGAAAATTGTGGCAAGGACTGACTAGCATACAAAAAAAGTCCAAACAACCTATGGTGAAATTAAAATCAAGGGTGGTAACATTAAGGATGCACTGTTGAACGCAGGGTAAAGAGCAAGGTAAGGTAAAGCATCCAAGAATCCGAAGATTGGTTTGAACACCGCAGTGCTTTACTAGGCATGGTCCTGTTTGGAGGTGGTATGCCGTTGCCTTCCTCCGACCTTCGGACTGACTTACGCAGCCAGTTATAGGGGGACCTACAGTTTAACGTGGGTTCCGAACCACGGTGCTACTCGGTATTTTTCACATGAGCAATACTGAAAGAGGTGAAACAAGTGGAAAGTGACAGGTAAAAATCCTAGGACGTGGCGGGGATCGAACCCGCGACCTATGGATTTGTCTAGCACTCTATCACTCTATTTTTCCTTTATTATTATTATTATTTTTTAAATTACACACATTCCATAGGGAGGACTCAAACCTCCGGCGGCGAACAGCGGCGCGCTCCGCAGCTAGGCGCCTTAAACGCTTTTTTATATTTTTTTTATTTTTATTTTTGCGCGGGGATAATTTTAGCTTTCGATGAAATCAGGGAAACCTTTGATTTCGAAAAGCTTTTGGAATCAATGACGCAGCGTTGCAATGCGTGCTGTCAGGCTGGAGGAGGACACTGAGCAGCTACTGTGATTTTAGAGTTACGCTTCGCTCCTGAAAATAACGTTCTTACGTTAAACAGCTGCCAAAATAGCAGTTTATTGTTTTATGTTGTACATTACTTTCCCTGCATTTGTTACATGTATGACCATTGACTGTGTATGACGTTTATTGTTTTTCCAAATTGATGTCCAAACAGGTACTTACTGTAAGACCTTTGTCGGATGCATTCATGAGCAATTATTAAATGTTATGGATACTGTAGCTTTCGAAATAAATGTGCATACTTGGGGACAACGCCAATGTGTTTATGCAGAAAAAGATGTACAGTTCGGTTACTTACATGAAATCCATACATAAATGATTAGACAAAAATACAGATGCGTTTCCCCATTTGGACAAAAACAAAACGATAACCCTGGTGGGGATCGAACTCAGGACCTTCTGTTTCACATATCCAGCTCTCTACCCCCCCTTTTTTAATAAATGTACGACAATTTAATTCAAAGAAACCAGAAATAAAAATAAAAACCATTAAAACCAGCAAAACAAAACATTCTTTGCTTGAAATGGAAGTACCGCCGTTGAGCATGTAAACTAGTACAGACTGATGTACGGTAGTAACCTGAACAAACACGCTTTTTTTCGGGTCTCCTTCCTCCCCTTCAACCCGTCCTTTCACTCGCCAACATCGCCTTCATCGGCGTCGGCTTCATCTGCCTTTAATAAAGAATAGTTGCTGCTGTCCGATACTTAAAAATAAAAGTCTTCCCATGTGTGCTTCTTTGACAGCAGAGAAAAAGAAAATGCAGAAGTCGTCGTATTTCCGTCTTGAAAATAAGGGATTTCTGAAAATAAACAGATAAAGTAACGTTGACTGGCAGTTTTGCACGTTTAGCCTCTTCTGTGGCATTTCCTTTTTTTTTCTTTGACATTGGATGAACGAAAAGAAATTTTTTAATGCAATGTGATGAACAGAAATGTTTTTCCCAACTAAATAAAATAATAATAATAATGAAAATAATTAAATTATTCTGTGATCATTCTTTTATCTTCGTTTTCTCTTTATCGCTTATGGACTGGTTTTTTCTGTTGTAAAAGGAGTGTGGTCCGACACCCGTTGCGGCATGCTGTTTCAGGGTTCTGTCGAGGCCTTCACGGCTACCGTAGCGGCCTCGGGGCCCACGAAGTCCCCACTGTACTTCACCCTCAACAGCGATCCCCTACTTTAGCATTGCCTCTATTTACGTTTTTAATTGACTGTAGTAATCGTCCTACAGCCTCTTTCTCGAAGAGAATCTTCAACATATTTCCATAATTCTTTTTGAAATTTCTTTTCCGGAATATTTTGTAATATCCTTGTAGTTCAAATTCTTTAAATTCCTGGACAGTACCAGTCCCTTTGTTGTTAATAACGTAATGAATAAAATGCCCCAGTAGCCACAGAAGGCATTATTTTTTTTGGGCAGGAAAATACATCTCGTCTGGGAAGAAGATAAGATTTAAAGATATTTCTCTCCCGTCGCTTCTCTTAAGGAACGATATTTGTTTCCTAAGTTCCTGCCATACTGCACTGTATTCTGAACAAATGAATCTATGGTCCAAGGTATCAATAGCGTCGCATTTAGGGCATCTGTTTGCATCGCAAAGTCCGAGTGCATATAATCTGTCATTCGTACTAACGATATTGTTGATAACTCTATACCACGCTAGCTGTATTTCTAATGGAAGCAGATTATTACTGATGTTTTTTTTCCAAATGACTTTCCAGTTTCTGTTTGGAAACTTAATCTCCATTCTGTTTTTGTTTTCCTTAGATTTTAATCTCTCGATAATATAGTGGTAGTTCCTCTTCTTTCTGTCCAAGACAATACTCTTCATGTAGCTTAATTCGAGAAAATAGAGTCTAATGTACTTCAGTTTATAATTTATTTTTGGTGATGTCGACTGGCGACTGCAAGCTTTCAGGTTGAAACAATTTGAATAATTGCACTGTTATGCTGTCTGGGTGACTGTCAATAAGTTGCAGGGACCTCTTTATGAATAATGCTGTTGTTTTCCGCTGAATGTCAGTAAGTGCGAGTCCACCCTCTTCTATTTTCAGAGTTATTGTATCTAAAGATACTCTAAAAATCTGTCCTTGCCAGATATATCGACATACCGTTGTCATGATTGCCTTTGCTATTTGTTTTGGAATAGGCAAAACCTGCCATATGTATGTCGCTTTTGAGAGGACCACACAGTTTATGATCTTGACTTTCTGCTTCAGATTTGGATCTCTCATGTCGTGTAATTGAATGGTGCCTCGAATCTTAGCTAAGACTGTTTTCCAGTTAGCGGCAATCATTTGAAGGGGGCAGCTGTATAGGGTTACACCCAAAGCTGTATGATTCTTCACACGTTGTGCCCAAGGGACGTGTATATTTGTGAGGCCACTCAGATTCAAAAAAGCACTCTTTGTTTCATTAATTTCAGCGCCTGTCGCACTACAGTATAGTTTTAAGTTAGCCGTAAGTTTTTTAATATCATCAGTGCTTCTTATTATGACACCTACATCATCGGCGTAAGCATTAATAACTGTTTTCATTCCTGATATTAAGATACCCTCTAATTCCTTATTTAGTCTTCTTGAAAGTGGTTCGATTGCCACAACAAACAGCATCATTGATAAAGGGCTCCCTTGGAGTACTCCATTGTCAATGGGAATGTCCTTAGTGTAGTGACCATTAATTATTACTTTCGTCTTTATACCTTTTAAAATGTTATAGAAAATCCTCACATTACTCTCGCTAACACCCAAATACGTCAGAGTTTTAAAAAGGTAGTCGTGATTAACTTTATCGAACGCCTTTGCAAAATCTACAAATGCAAGACCGCCATATGCAGAAGAGTTTGAAAATATGCCGGCAATGTCCCTGTATTCGCTGACTGTCTTCAAAATAATGCGCCCGGGGAGACACGTCTGGTGGCATCCGATTATTTTATCTAGGACTGGCCGCAGTTGCTCTTTCAGAACTCTAGCTATTATTTTATAGTCTGAATTCATTACTGTAATAGGCCTCATTTTCTTAATATCTTTTGTTTCCGTGTTCTTGCCTTTTGGAAGTAACACAGTGAAACACTGTTTTAAATCTGCTGGGACCGCCTCTCCCTTTAAGGTTCCGTTAATGATGTCTGTGAAAGTACTGCCTATGACATGCCAAAACGCTTTATAAAACTCGAGAGGCAGACCATCGGGTACTGGTGACTTTTTTTGAAGGGGAAGTCTTTATTATATCCAAAACTTCTTCTTCGCTTATTTCTGCGTTAATATGTTCATCATCCTCGTCGGTGATGGTGTCCTGAATTTCAGATCCAGATAAAAAGTCATTGATGATCTGTTCCTCTTTACTATTTTTGGTATAGAGTGCAGTATAAAATCGGTAGGCTTCATTGATAATGTCTTTTTGAGTTGACAGGACGCTGTTATCCTCTGCTCGAAGAGACGCAAGAAAAGTTCTCCTTTGTTGCGCATGTTTGATGAGATGATATATCGACGTATTTTCCTCCTCAACTACAGTCTGAGTGTGGGATTTTATTTTCAGACCATCAATCTGTGACCGTTTGAGCTTTATCAGTTCGGCTTTGGTCCTCTTAATTTGCAGTAAGGTGTCTTGTGACATCGGATGCTCATAGAGTTCACGTAAGCAGGCGTAGTGAAACTCTATAGTGTGCCGCAACCACCTCGCCCTCTCTTACCCGTATTCTATCAAAGTGCCTCTTAACCGTTTCTTAGCAACAGCGCTCCACCATTCCATAGTGGATCTGTATTTGTAGCGCGTTCTTAAAGACACCCGCCAAGTCTCTGCAATGTGGTCAGCGAGAGAATTTTCTAGCAACATGTTAATATTCAATTTCCATACCGACCTCTGCCAGTACGTCCTCTGTCTCATTAGCCTTATACTGCACCTGACTGCTTGATGGTCAGAAAAGATGGCGGGTATCACTTCAATGGCCTGAACACTTTTTTCTAAAGTCGAGGATACGTAAATTCTATCTAATCGACATTGAGATGAGTTAGTGATATAAGTAAACTGCACGATGGTGGGATACTTTATCTCCCAAGCATCCTTCAATTTCATATTTTTAACTAGGCCTTCTAGTTCTCTGGATTTATTAAAATTCGGTCTTTGATCCTTTTCATGTAGTACACAATTCCAGTCACCGCCAATTAAAACGTAACAGGGTTATCATAAAGTAATGGTAAAATGCCAGTTTTGTAAAATGCGGCTCTTTCCAGTTTAGCGTTGTTTCCAGAAGGGACACAGATATTGATGAAAGTTTTATTAAGAATTTTGCATTATATGCCTCTCCCAGATTTTAAAAGAGCAGTGTCTGTTATTTCGATCCCGTCTCTTACTAGGATTGCAGTCCTGCAGCCGGCCGCGGTGGCCGAGGTGACTGAGGCGCTCCAGTCACGGTCAGCACGGCCACTACGGTCGGGGGTTTGAATCCCCCCTCGGGCATGGATATTTGTGCCGTCCTAGTTCGTAAGTATTTCATAAGTAGTTTGTATGTTTAGGGACTGATGACCCCGTAGTTAAGTCCCATAAGCTTAACAAACATTTGAACATTTTTGCAGTCCTGCAACTGCTCTCATGGGCAATGTTTACAATTTCTTGGTAACCAGCCACATAAAGGTTTTCGACTTTTACCTCTTGCAGCAAAGCTATATCGGTGTCTGATTGATACAAAAAATCTCTAAGCGCTGCAACTTTAACTTTGAATTTTGTTTACGTTTAAGGTGGTCACATTATATGTCTGTTCCATGAATAAGTGTGATTTAGGAATGTACAAGACTTAGTTAAGGACAATAGTTTTCTTTTATTCCGTGTACCTCCTTTCATTTTGTACACCTTGTATGCTGTTGTTACACTATCGAACACTATCTTAATAAAATAAATCTTCTTCTGGTAAATTTGCCTCTTCCATGTCCTCATCTGCACCATAGTTGATGTCATCGCTCCATTCAGATCTTTCCACTGCAGCACTTCGTCCAAGGAGGGATGCTTCGTCTTTGTCACAAATTGGATGGTCGGCCTCGGTATGTGATGTCTGCATTGTATATTCGACTTCTTCTTTTGTTCTACTTCCTATACAAGAGTCATCGGAGCGACCGGATGTTGGGTTCGCTTTGTTCTTGTCTTTGTCCCGCATGCTTCTCAATTTCTCCTTTAAAATGGGAGCAACTTTCTCCGCAGCCTCATGAGCCAATATACGTTTCTTGTTACGTTTCCTCTTCGGCGATGCCGCCGGGGACAAATCAGGTGACTTGTCCTTCGATTCCGTAGAAGATCTTTCTCGTAATATCTGATCCCTCGTCTGATCGAAGTTAGAACTTTGAGACACAAAGAGGTCGACGACATTGAGCTTTTGTCCCTTTCCGTTGTTTAGTTGAGGTTCATTTCCATTTTTTTCCTTCTGTGTGTTACGTTTGACTTCTTCAGATTTGTGAATTCCTACTCTCTGCGACGAATGTTCCGAGCGACATTCTTGTGTCGTTGCATTCTGGTTGGGGTTGTCATCAATAGCCATTGGTACCGGTTCTAAAGTCCCTGGCTCCTCGCGTTGAAAGGCCGGAGGACTCGACGCAGAATCTGCTGGTATCGTGTTCAGGTTTGCCTGCGCTGGATTAGCGAGACGCTCGGTCGCACCGTGTATGTTGTTTGCTTCCTGATTTGCCGGGCCCGCGTCATCACTACGTACGTCATAAGCCACGCTCGGCCCCGCGCTGTTTCCTGGTAGCGGCTGTTCCGGCGCGACTTTCTCCTGCCCTGCTGTTGACGGCCCCGCTAAGCTGCGCGGGTACGTGGCGGCGGCGTAAGTCAGCCTGAGGCTGACCGCCTGGCCCGGGACAACGGGCTCTATAGCCGGCAGCTGCGCGACGCGTTTCCTACCGCACTCACTGCGAATGTGCTCTGCTGAGTTACACAGAGCACATGTTCTTGGCTGCCCGTCATAGATAACTATAGCTCGATAGCCGAGCACATTTATGTAAGAAGGAATGTGTCTCTGAAGGTCAATCTTAAGCTGCCGAACGCCGTTCAATACAGGAAACGTATGAGTCTCCGACCACTTTTCGGCGACATTGGAGAGAATGGTACCATAGGGGCTGAGAACGGAATTTATTTCTTCCGCTGGCATCTCAAAAGGTAACTCAAAAACCCTCACTGTCCGGATGCCTAAACCTGCATGAGTGACGATTACATCACTCACAGTTCCGTTTGAATGGTGAAACTTCATAACACCGCCACACTTGTCAACTACTGCGTAACATAGTTCAGGACTCGTCAATTTAACAAAAGCAGCATTTGAAACAAAAGATAAGTGTACGCCTATTATATCATTCCCAGAAATCTTGACTTTTTCGGTAAACCACTGTTTAATCTCGTAAGCTTTCGGTCTTTCAAAGTTTCCGTCAAAAGTAAATTTGATCGTTTCTTTCCTCATCTCTTTTATCGTATTCATTCTGTCTTATCAATCGCTGTATCTAAGGCCACAATCGCAAAAGATGCAGTTGAGACTAACCTTGTAAGGCGCTACACAGCCGTTGTTTACAACAGGACCGCCAGCGAGGCCGCCACACGTCCTTCCTCCACCACGGCTGCGACTCGAATGATTTATCACTGGGCAACCGAGGCGCTCGGGTAAAGAGCATTGAGGTGGAATGAGTACACTGAAGTTCTCTGTACTAAGGAAGAAGGAGAAGAAATTTATACTGAAGCAGTAATAGAAAGAATTTCAAAGAGCCCTGGAAGAACTGAAAGGCGGGAGGTATATGTAACATACCATCGGAATCTATAAAAATCACTGAAGGCAATAGCAACCAACTATTCAGGTTGGTGTGTCTATGAGACTGGTGACGTATGGTCAGATTTTCGGAAAAATATCATTCAGACAATGCCGAAGATATCATGGGCAGATAAGTATGAAAGCTACACAATCAGATTAACAGTTCGTGCACGGTAAAGAAAAGAAGGCCCCAAATGACAGTCCTGACATTTCGCCTGATACTGAAAACACGACTGAAGACAAACCAAGACACGTTCGTGGGATTTGTCGGAAAAAGCTTTCGACATTGCAATATGATGCTAAATGTTCGAAATTGTAAGAAGTATAGAAGTGAGCTATAGGGAAAGACGGGCAGTGTATAGTAGGTACAAGAACCAAGATAAGATTACAAGACCAAATTCGAAATACTCGGATTAAAATGGGTACAATGAAAAAATGTTCAACAGTGGGAGAAAAATTCAGAGTGAAAGGATATCAATGATGACACCCCTATTCTTAGTGAAACTGAAGAAGAATTATAGGATATTAGCATGGAATAGTGTAATAGCTACAAATATGGAGTGAGAATCAGCCGCAAAAATGAGAAGTAGCAGAAACGAAAAAAAGTCGAGAAGCTCAACTACAAAGTTGGTGATATGGTAGTAGTGGAAGTTAAGAAATTCTGCTACCTGGCAGAAGAACCCAGGGTGGATGAAGAAAGGAGGAGATGAAAAATAGATGAGCTCAGGCAAAGAGAGTTTTTATGGCCAAGAGGAGTCTACTAGCATCAAGTATTCACCTTAATGGGAGGTAATTCCTAAGAATTTATCTTTGGAGCACAGCTTAATTTGGAAGTGTAACTTGGTTTAAAAAATAGGACAGAAGAGAATCAAAGCACTTGAGCTGTCGAGCTGCAGAAAGAAAGGTGCAAATATGATGGACAAACAAGAAAATGTATGTGAAGCTTCTCTGTAGAATCAGCGAAGGGAGGAACTAATGGCGAACACTGACAAGAAGAAGAGATAGAATGATAGGAAATGTATCAGGGAAATACCTCCATTGTACCATAGCGACCTATAGATGGTAAAAATTTACTGCAGAGGAAGACAAATATTGAAATGTATACAGTAGATAACTGAGGACCTAAGGAACGATAGCTTCTATGAAATGAAGAGTTTCGCTCAAGAGAGGAATTCGTGCTACGCCCCATCAAACCAGTCATAAGACTGATGACTTTGATTAGGCGAGACAAGAAGAAGGACCGTTCTCAATTGTGGGACACGGACCGGTGAAATATTTGTATAGTATAAATACCCTCAGGCTTCAAGAAAAATATAATAATTCAAATTCCAAAGCAAGCAAGTGCAGACAAGTGTGAAAATTACAGAACTGCCAGATTAATAAGTCATAGTTACAAATGCTAACTCTAATAATTTACAGGCGAATGGAAAAACTGACAGACTCCGACCTCGGAGAAGATCAGTTTGGATTTAGGATAAATGTAGGAAGACGCGAGGCAATACTCCAATTTCGACTTGTCCTAAAAGATAGGCTAAGAAAGGGTAAACCTACATTTTTAGCTTTTCTAGATTTAGAGAAAGCTTTTGATAATGTTGACTGGAATGCACACTTTGACATTCTGAATGTAACAGGGGCAAAGTAAATGGAACGATAAGTTATTTATTACTTGTTCAAAAACCAAACAACAATTGTTAGAGTCGAAGGCATGGAAGAGACGCAGTGGTTGGATGGGGTTATAGGGTTTCCCCAACAGTATTCGATCTGTAAAATGGGCAAGCTGAGGAAGCATGCAAGAAGAAACTTGGAGAGGGAATTAAAGTTCAGGGAGAAGAAATAGAAACGATTTGCCGATGACATTTTGTTAGGGACAGCAAAGGATGTTGAAGAGCAACTGAACGGAATGGACGGTAAAGGAGGTTATAAGATTAGCCTGAACAAGAGCAAAACAACGGGAATGTAATGTTATAGACGGTACTGTAATACGGCGTATCAAACGTAATTTATGACTTGATTGGATATTTCTTGGTAGGAAGGACGTAGCATATTACCTTGGATAGACAGTCATCCTCAAATACAGAAGTATCTTCAGAGAGGCCCTTTCGGATCAAATATTAATGACCTTGCAAGTAAAATTAATAATAGGCTGCAAAGTTATTGTTTAAAAGACACTGACAGAGAAGAGGGGAATCAACTGCCTCAATCCTCATTGTGACATATTCCTCAAAAATAATGGGATGCGAATTTATTAGCGCTCTTTTCGCAGTCACGTTTTCATACTTAGCGTCTCCCTCTCACTGCAAATATGTACTATGTCTCTCTCGTACTGCTTCTATCTACATCCATTTTATTGCCTTTGTCTCCCATCACGAACGTCTGCTCTTCGTCTTGCACTCGTCCATTTTCTCTCTTATTCACAATCACTGTCTCTCTGCTAATACCTATCAGCCCAAAAACGCGGCCGCATGTTTCCGTTAAACTTCCGCAAACTGACAGTGTGGCGAATACTAGAACTAGGCTCTATGGAATGGCCTTGTGCTGTAAGGTGCCTTACTGCGGAGTGCGCGTATGGCCCCCGTCGGAGATTCGAGTTCTTCCTCGGGTATGGATGTGTGTGTGTGTGTGTGTGTGTGTGTGTGTGTGTGTGTGTGTGTGTGTATGTTGCCTTTAGCGTAAATTACATTTAGCAGTTTGTAAGTTTAGGGACTGATGACCAATGCATTTTGGTCCCATAGCTTTACAAACATTTTAACATTAAAAAAAAAATAACGCCAATGTTTTATGTTCCATAGGGCCTGCAGCGTTTAAAAGGCCAGCAAGTGACATATTATTATAAATAAATCAAATCGCTGCTATTGAGTATTTTTTTATTACCACGACAGATCCGTTTCGGCTTCTAGTGCCATTGTCAAGTGACCTGCGTTATAAATTTGTAACATTAAGATTAAAACACTGGTATGTCGTATTATAATATTGCAGTAATGATCTTAACAACTACTTATGTATGTGTCTATATGTTCAGACATACATAAGACATCTAAAGCATATTTATATTAAGTGTCAAAAAGATTTTGGTAATATTGCGTATTTTGACAGTTACAGCTAAGATGTGATATATGCCATCTTCAGGCCCCTATATCGGAGTATTATGTCCATTAAGTAGGGATCAAAACTGGTTGCGTGGATTTCTTGCTCTCGGTAGACAACAACTTACCGAGAGCAAGAAATCCACGCAACCAGTTTTGATCCCTACTTAATGGACATAATACTCCGATATAGGGGCCTGAAGATGGCATAATGGAATGCAGAAACTTGTAGTGAAAGAATAAATGTTTCTGTTAAACATACGACTGTTGGTATCCTACTTTCTACGTAATCATACTGTTAGTCGGAACTGTGACGTTATTTTTCGCAATACTTTATGCAGCACTAAATGAAGTTCATTTACTGACAGGAGCGAAGCCTGTTAAGTCAGCAGCACTATATAACAACAACTCTACTTTTCTTATATCTAATTACTATAATATACAAATGAAAAAATAATAGTTAAGTGGTATATTACGCCTATGGAGAGCGATCGAAAATTTGTATAAAACACACTTACTTCCGCCAAAGTCGCTAGTTTATTTGCTGTTTTTTTTTACCGGTTTCGATGAACTATGTCATCATAGTAAAGCAAATTTTAATCATTTGACAATGTTCTTTTTCTTATATTACATTTTCACAAGTAACTCTTTATTTCAATGAAAATAGGAGAATTTTGTAAAAAAAAAAATTCTGATGATGAATTCATCGAAACCGGTAAAAAACCAGCAAATAAACTAGCGATCTTGGCGGAAGTAAATGTGTTTTATAGAAAAAATAACGTTAACAAACAGATATGAACGTCCAACGAAACTTTATAACGTGTATACGAGGTCATAGCTGCGCGCAACTCAAGTCTTTAGGCGATAGCACCTAATCTGAGTCTGTAATGCAGTGACCGTGCTCCACAATTTGGCTTACACATCAGTGTTAGGGTAAAGTGTAAATATTATTTCTGTATTACAGCGTCGTCAGCAATAAATGGCTCCTAACTGGGATCCTGGACTTTATTTCGAGGAGACTACCTACTCGCAACTACTTAGTATATTTTCAGCTATTCTCCTTTGCACTTGTTTTAAAATTCTAAGCTCTACGAGAACTTTCACTGTAAGGTTTTAAAATTAAACGCCTTTTGCTACTGCGAATGGTTTTATTTTTATATTTTTAAATCACCCATACGCGTTTCGCCTTTCTCTCAAGGCATCATCAGTGGGTGCCCTGAAATATTTACATCTTTTTGTTTATACATATAGGTTAGGTCTCTTACATATCTAAAACATTTCATTTCTGATTTAAAACAGTTCGTTTTTTTGGAATAAAATGGTGTACTTACAGCACTTGCTACTCCACTTCAGTCTTATTCTGGCAACCAGGTCGAAATGTTACACTGTTTTTCGAAACACATTGCAGTTCTCTGCTGCTGCTGTCACCTGCTGCCATACTGTGTCTACTGCTGTTTGTTTTGTAGTGTTGCCAACCTTAGCTTATTGAAGAAAACAAATATTCTCATCTCTCAAAGTAATGTTAAAAAATTAAAATCAGATCCAACAAGCAGATTTCAGACAAAAGTTAAAAACACCTTAAAAGATATAGACTACACATTGGATGACACAGAAAAAAGAAAATTAACTCAGAATAATCCCACAGCACCAACCCTTCGATGCCAACCAAAGGTACATAAACCAAATATCCCGTTACGGCCCATTGTGAATTTCAAAAATACTCCCACTTATAAACTTGCAAGACACATGATGAAAGTACTATCAGAAACCTATCAAATGAAAGATGACAAAACCATCAACAACACTTCACACTTAATACGACTCATAAAAGATACAAGAATCCCAGACTCAGCTACCCTTCTTTCCTTTGACATAGAAAATATGTACACTAACATACCAGTAGATGAAACAATAACTATCATAGAACAAAATCTAAAAGAAAACAGTCAACTACCAGATGAACACATAAAAGAGATATACTCATTGCTAAAATTGATAACCGAACAAAACTATTTTCAATTTAATAATGAATATTACCTGCAAGAAGAAGGCTTACCCATGGGATCACCAGTGTCAGGTACCCTAGCCAATATTTTCATGAACCATGTAGAAAACATGATTTTTAAAAAAGTAACCACAAAAAACTATAAAATACTCTACTGGATAAGGTACATGGATGACATCCTCTGCCTAATTGATGAACCTCCGGAAAGAATAGACCAGCTCCATACAGATTTAAACACTATACACCAAAAAATAAAATTCACAATAGCAAAAGAACATAACAACCAAATAAACTTCTTGGATATAACCATCAAAAAGGAAAACAACAAGCATACCTTTGACATTTACCGTAAACCGACAACAACTGATACAATTATACACCAGACCTCCAATCACCCACATGCACAAAAACAATCAGCAATCAGATACATGCTCCACAGACTCAACACAGTACCACTCAACAAAGAAAATTACCAAAAGGAACTAGACATCATCACACAAATAGCAACAAACAATGGATACGATGGTAATATAGTAGAAAAATTAAACAAAAAAATTAAAAAAACAGATACGGGCAAAAAACACCAAACGTACAGACCCCCAGACAACAACACAGCAAAGCAGCACACAAACACACACAACAAAAACTGCAGCACAAAGAACACATGAAAGAAAAAAAGAAAATTCAAGATGGTACACAATGACATACAAACACAAACTAACACATAAAATAATAAATATTTTCAAAAGACAAGGCATAAAAATAGCTCTCAAAACAGATAACCCAATCCAAAAAATATATCCCAAAAATCAAAACAGACACAGATATCTACCAAAGAGCTGGAATATACCAACTACAATGCAACTCATGTGATGGAAGGTATGTAGGACAAACCAGCAGAACATTCGATACCCGATACAAGGAACACATCAGGGCATGGAAATACGGAACAAACCACTCCACTTTTGCAGAACATCTAATAGCATATAACCACAAACCCACCACAATAGAAAAAGACATGAAGGTAATTAGAATAAATAATGAAAAACATCTCTTAACATTACAAGAAAATTATCACATATATAAAACAAAAGCTGAGAAAAAGATGCTACTAAATGACCAAATAAACCTGACCAATCAATCATTGTTCTCACTGATTGACCATATGATAGACACAAATCCCAACACATAAACACAACCCCCACCACACACACACACACACACACACACACACACACACACACACACATATTCAAACAGAGGGGGGAAAAAAAAACCACATACAGACACACCCACACCCACACACACAAAGATACCTTCAAACATTTTCAATGAAACAGTTGAATTTCAAATAAGCTAAGGTTGGCAACACTACAAAACAAACAGCAGTAGACACAGTATGGTAGCAGGTGACAGCAGAAGCAGAGAACTGCAATGTGTTTCGAAAAACAGTGTTACATTTCGATCTGGTTGCCAGAATAAGACTGAAGTGGAGTAGCAAGTGCTGTAAGTACACCATTTTATTCCAAAAAAACGAACTGTTTTAAATCAGAAATGAAATGTTTTAGATATGTAAGAGACCTAACCTATATGTATAAACAAAAAGATGTAAATATTTCAGGGCACCCACTGATGATGCCTTGAGAGAAAGGCGAAACGCGTATGGGTGATTTAAAAATATAAAAATAAAAGCATTCGCAGTAGCAAAAGGCGTTTAATTTTAAAACCTTACAGTGAAATACAATTCAGCTGCTGCTCAAAATGGCCACTGCAAGCAACGTATCTACGAGAACTGTGTGGGAAAACGACATAGGTATTCGTATAAGCGCTGGCTCACAAGTCCAACTTAATTTGGCTATGGTTGTAATTGTTTGGCATATTATTCGCAACTATCGGGTGGAAAGTTTAGGCCTGTAAATCTGTGCACCTCCTATGTCATCTTCTAATGACTCCTGGTTAGCCTTACACACATACACTAAGAAGGCTTAGTACGGGGAAGGGATTTTGGAAAATGTGGGAAAACTAGTGATTTGCGATGTAACGTAAATTTACCGAAATTTTAATTTCGTTAAGTAATTTCGGTTTCGGTTACGTTTTAGGTCGCAAATCATTTTTCGGACGGACTCTATATCAAAGTGATCTACTACCGTGTTTTTTAAAAACTTATTTGACTCTACCCGGCCGCGCTGGCCGAGGGGACTGCGGCGCGCCAATCACGGTCTGCACGGCCACTACGGTCGGGGGTTCGAATCCCCCCTCGGGCATGGATATTTGTGCCGTCCTTAGTCTTAGCTAGTTCATAAGTAGTTTGTAAGTTTAGGGACTCATGACCCCTAGTTAAGTTCCATAAGCTATACATTTTTTTTACTCTTGACGTATACTGTGATCTTTTACTCGTTTTTACCTAAATATCGACGTTAGTTAATGAATAATTATACTATAGCAAAACTGAAGTTTTGAATTGAACAATATATGGATATTATTTTATTTTGTTGTGGAAGTAAACGAAAATAAACGGAGACGTAACATGACATTCTGGTACAATTTTTCTAATGTACCACATCTGCTATAAGGTTTTTGAGCATATCTGCAAGATCCTAGTTGCAGATCTATTTATTTTTGTAAATTAATTTTAGATTTTTCTTTATGTTACTTCATTTCCCCTAGAGATCAGTTACAGTCAAATTGTAACATGCTACATGGTTGATGCATACTGTAAAACAAATAACGCGATGAAATTTGTTTTAGAATTAGTTGACAGCATGACAAATTTTACACATAGATTGTTGATGTACCTGACCGTTAAAATACTTAGAATTACTGAGATGACGATGTGCTGCTATTACGATTATAACCTTGGGGCTAGTGATGACTGATAAAAAATCTTATATGCTGCGGAGATAAAGAGATATTAGATGTGATACGACGGTACCAACGGTAATTTTAGTTTTATTCTTCTGTAATCACATTAGTGCTTTCCTCTGTAAACACTGAAGCGCTACAAAGCGCTACACTTTTTTGTGATATTAAGGAAAAAAGTATTTTAAAAGTATGGCGCAATTATAAAGATGGCTTCTAAATTGAAATTTAACAATGCTGAGGTCAGTAAACTTTGAGTTCGATTTTCTATACGAAAGAGAACTCGTAACAGCAGTTACCTGCGCAGAAAATTTACCCTCTTCGTAAGCGGAAGAACTTCAGGTGCCTGGAATTATGATTTTCTCTATGAAATGATGGATTCAGTCGCAGTTTGGGACGTCGCAGTTTTCTGTTATTAGCTTCATAATTAATTGTAAAGCCGAACAATATACGCATATCCAGCTACAACTCCGCGCAGTCGCTACACCCTTAACAGGTCGAGCGGAGCTTCTCAGTTCTGCTAACAGAGGTCAGGACGAGTTCCTTTTCGCCTCGCTGCATCCAATTCCTCGGCTTCGAAGCTAAGATGCTAGTCGGGGATTCTGTCTAAAACATAATGCAAACAAACTACCGAGTGTCATTCGTTTTATAAATTTCATAATCTCCTTTTCTTTACAAAAGTTTGGAACAATAACTAATAAAAATAATGGAAATACTATAAACAAAATATTTTTGGGCACCATTATTTGAGCATCGGTTTGCGGCTTACAATATCTTCTAATTTCTAAATAATTTAGGACAAATGTGTTTTCTATTCAATACGTAGAATCATTTCACAAATATTTATTGTTTTCGTGAGAATCATGTTTGTGAAAAGCGATATTTTGGATTCGAAATAGTCAACGTTTCTCCGATTACACACCAGAGCACTTGTGTGTTATCCATCACGTGGTAGAGCTATTTTTTTTCTTTTTTCTTTTCCGGAGGACGTTGCTGGTGGGGGTGGGGGGGGGGGAGGAATTAGAGAGGGAGATTCGTTTGGTCTTTCTCAATATATACCGGAAGAGATCGGTCGAATAATGTGATCAATATTTTTTTACAAAGGACAATTTCAAATGTATTAAGAGATTTTTAAAATAATTGATTGTAGTATCAGTAAAATTTGTCATCTTCATCAAGAAATACGAGACTGTTGGAGCACTTCATGAGGACGTAAGCTTTGAAATTATTATATAACTTCGAAACCAAATATCCTGCCTCGAAATAAAAGCATAGGTTGATCTCGCTTCCATATTTTTTACACGCTATTTGTATACATTTGATTCTTATCTATGTTAAGTAAGGAGAGGTGATTTATTTGTATTACATATCGCTCATTAAGTTAACGAATTGTTTTTCTGTAGTGAGGGTCAATAAAAAGGTACCTAACTAAAATCACAGGGATAGGTTACTTGCTGTAAGAATAATAAACTGTAATCTGCTAATAGTGCGCCTCGGTTGCACAGTGGTAGAGTGCCAGACTACAAATCCAAAGGTCGCGGTTTCGATCCCCGCCAGGTCCTAGGATTTTTATCTCTCACTTTCCACTTCTTTCACCTCTGGCAGCATTGCTCATGTGAAAAATACCGAGTAGCACCGTGGTTCGGAACCCACGTTAAACTGTTGGTCCCCCTATAACTGGCTGGGTAAGTCAGTTCGAAGGTCGGAGGAAGGCAACGGCATACCACCTCCAAACAGGACCATGCCTAGTAAAGCACCGTGGTGTTCAAACCAATCTTCGGATTGTTGACTGCTTTACCTTTTTTTAGGTAAGTCAGTTCGAAGGTCGGAGGAAGGCAACGGCATACCACCTCCAAACAGGACCATGCCTAGTAAAGCACCGTGGTGTTCAAACCAATCTTCGGATTGTTGACTGCTTTACCTTTTTTTAATCTGCTAATGAAGTTATGGATTGGACTACGTCAAAGTCTTTCAGTTCTGGAGAAAAAGTCCGTACTCTGATTTCGTTGATTGCTGCTACTAAGTGCATACTGCTTACTGTGGTGTGACGTATAGAAGTAACATTACTGATACAGCTCACCCTTATTTATCAGCGATTATTGAAAACTAATGTACTGCGAAGACAGACATAGGCGGCGTGTAATTCTCTAAATTAATGTTTTATTCAGCGAGATGCAAAAAGATCACACGGCGTACACATTTAGAGGGGTCGTGAGAGCGGAAATCCCGCAGTGGAAGGGCCGAGTGCTCTAAGGCGCCTTGCGGCGGAGCGCGCGGTTGCTCCCCGTCGGAGATTCGAGTCCTTCCCGCGAATGGGTGCCGCGGCGGATTAGCCGCGCGTGCTGGAACGCCGTGTTGTGGTGCGCGCGGCCATCCGCCGTCGGGGGTTCGAATCCCCCCTCGGGCATGGATGTTTATGTCGTCTTTAGTATAAGGTAGTTCATAAGTAGTCAGTAAGTTTAGGAACTGATGACCCCGCATTAAAGTCCCTTAAGCCTTATAAACATTTGAATATTTCGGGAATGGGTGTATGTGTATGTTTACCTGCTTCTCGATCAGTGCCGTCAATCCACGGATGCGCTCGTCTTTTAAGAACAGCAGCTGCGGTCATGGAGGAGTATATGGGACTGCAGTCTCCTCCAAAAGTGCACCAGTTTTCTCTTAATCTAGAAATAAAAATAAAAATGGAAGAGTGTCAGACAGATACTAAACATATTTAACAGTAGATTAAGAATTTGTAGACGGCACGGTGACACAATTCAAATGAGCTCAACCGTCCCTCCCCCACCCCGTCTGCCCCGAAAACAAAATTCTGAATTCGCCACTGGCTGTGGAATGCAAAAGACTTTCAATTGGACGCCACTTCGTTGACTTGCGTGTCCTGTTCTATCCCTGTTATTCAACCGGGAAAACGTTACAATACGGTTTAACGTGGAATCCGAACCAGGCTGAGAGGCGAAAGCTAGGTTGAAATCCAGACGCCGGCCGCGGTGGCCGCGGGGACTGAGGCGCTTCAGTCACGGTCTACACGGACACTACGGTCGGGGGTTCGAATCCCCCCTTGGGCATGAATATTTGTGCCGTCCTTAGGATAAGCTAGTTGATAAGTAGTTTGTAAGTTTAGGGACTGATAACCCCGTAGTTAAGTCCCATAAGCTTAACAAACATTTGAAATCCAGACCGGAAACTCCGTGATCCGACCAGGTTTTGAGCCCACGACCTTCTCACGCACTGGTTTCTGGTAACGCTAAAAGACACGTGACAAAGCCACAGAATCTATCAGGCCAGTCCTCAGACAAAGGAAGAGTCATTTATAAAAATAATACGTAAAATTTAATTATAAATTCTGATTCCAGATGAAATACCAAGTTTATTAATTACACACTCAGACCGGTTAATCATTAAAATTTCATCGCACGATTATAAGCATAGAACTAATTTTCCCAGGCCCACAGACACTACTTATGTATTTTCTGCATAGAGGGGCATCGGTTGGAGAGATCAGCATAATTTTTGGAACTGCACATTTAATTGTTACAGAAAATGGCCAAGATGGCGAAATCTTATCTAGTTTCCCTTGGGCCGTTATTTCAAACTGTCGCTGTAGAACGTGGTGGCGGAGGGAGACGAGTTTTCGCGTTCTACCAACACGATGGTTGGAACTCCGCCACTACCGGCGGCCACAAGGTAGGTAACGGTGAGTCGTCCCTCCTCTGTTAGGTTGGCTACAGGGACCTTTTCGGCAACCGCGGAGGTGCATACGAATGCTGTGGTCACTTCTTTAAATAGCCTGGAGAGCAGCTCCCGAGATCCATTCTGTTGCAGTTCCTGGAGGTATCGACATCGGGAGATCAGCGTGCGGCAGGTACCGTCGTTTACTCACGCGTTCTTCCCATTACCTTGGGAGCAGGCAGCCTGTCTAGATTTCCGCGCCGGACTCGACATGATCACCGATACGACATACTTTGCATCTTCCGTGGTCGCGATCGCCTTACTTCTGCATTTGCGCCGTCTATTCGAGAGCTGCTACTTCGGTATGTAGCATATTCGACGCCTATGTCCGACGCCTGTTCTTGTGATCGTGAAGCGAACTCATGGCTAGTTTCTTAACTTTCGTCTTAAACTCTCTCTGAGGTCTCGTTCTTATTTATATGCTTATTTTGTATATTGCGATTTGGTCTATAGCAAGTCTAATCCACGCCCAATGGCAGCATTCAGTGTGAGGGTTTATGTGACAGGGCTCCCTCGCCTCTATGTGCTTTGATTTTAATATACGTTTGGACTGGCTATCCCGACTTTCATTTTTCTGTAGCTTCCCTTACTGTCCCTTTTTGCAAACCATTTACCAAGCGCTGAAACCCCTGCTGTAAGACACGAAATCAGACCGCCTGGGACAGAAGATCTGCAGGTGTGTTGCCTGTCAGGGAACAGAGTCGGAGACTCTTTGAAGGGTAATTTTCCCATCTTTTCTTTATTCAGCCACAGCTACAGCTTCACCCAACATACCCTAAGCTACAACCTCTCTAGTCGCGCACTTTACTGCGAGACTCTGTTCTGAATTAATGATTATACACTAGCTGAAAACCCGACGTCTCCCGGGTATACATTTATTCCAGTCATAAGTTAGTCTATCTCTCCTTCCCCTTTGTCTCCCTGTCCCCCTTCTCTTTCCTTCTCTCTCTGTGTCCATCTCCTTCTCTCCCTCCCTCTTTCTCTTTTCATCCCCTCATCTTCCCTCTCTCTGTCCATATACTGATACCTCTCCCCCCATCTCTCTGTCCATCTCCACTTCCCCTTTCTCTGCCAGTCACCACCTCTTTTCTGTCCAACTCCTCCTCCACTTCCTCAGTCCTTTGCCTCCTCCATCTGTTAACAATTACATTGTTAACTTTCTTGGTGGTGAATGAAGTGGTTTCTTACTGCACGGTACCCTCTGAAATCTTACGTAGATATTAAAATTCCTCTATTTTGAAGGTTAAGTGTACAAAATTTCCTCAAGATCTGTATAAAACAGTAGATATTGTCGAAGTTCATCGGTAAAGTACCCTGTACTATGCACCATACAAATTTTTACGTAGATAGTGTTTTTACTCTTTTTCAGGATTTCTTGTGCAAAATTTAATCGCAATCAAATTAACGGTACGACAGCGCATAAAACACGAACCAATATGATGTGACAGTTTCCCAGGCGTCTCAGTGTTTATTTCGTCATATCTCAAGCTATAATTAGAACAAAAAAATAATTTTGTAGTTACATTCATTGTCATAAAACAATAGAATCTGCAAAATATTTTTCGAATGCATTAAGTAACAGAGAAGTAATAAATTTAAACGTCATTCAAAAGCGGCAGTTTTTCTCGCATCTCATTGTTCATGACGTCATATCTCCTGAACTACACGTCGTACAGTGACATAATTTTGGCTACAACCTTCACGAAAGTGCAAGGACTATGTTGACAAAGTTTGATCGCAATCGGGTGTACGTAATGACCGTGCATAAAATACCAACAAGAAGACGAACAAACAGACATTAATTATTATATATAAGATTGTCTCCCAATTTGTCCATTCAGTATCAGTGTGTGCACATTATACTTTGAGAATGGTTTGTTATTATTATGATTTACATGCATGCTTATACGCAGTCTATTTTTCGATAATGTAGACTCGGGAACCTATATGTTCCAGCTGGTTTGACGGAATTTGCACTAAAGCCGAAATCCGGATAGTGTATCAAAAGAATAAAGGTTCTTATTAAATAACTGTATACACTGTGTATTTGTTCCACAATAATATTTATTTTTGTTGTGAACTAGCTTTCGGCTTCTTAGGCCATCTTCAGACAACTTTTCACTAACCTGCTGTACATGACGGACAATTGTGCTATATCAGCACATTTAATAATATTTATGGACTCTTCCGTCGGTTCTTGATGGAACATAAATAACTGTATACACTGTGTATTTGTTCCACAATAATATTTATTTTTGTTGTGAACTAGCTTTTAGCTTCTTAGGCCATCTTCCGACAACTTTTCACTAAATGTTATTAAATGTGCTGACATAACACAATTGTCCGTCATGTACAGCAGGTTAGTGAAAAGTTGTCTGAAGATGGCCTAAGAAGCCAAAAGCTAGTTCACAACAAAAATAAATATTATTGCGGAACAAATACACAGTGTATACAGTTCATTAATATGTCTATGTTCCATCAAGAACCGACGGAAGAGTCCATAAATATTATAAAGGTACTTATACAAACTTTGTTATACATACGCGCAGAACTAAACCTCTACCATTTTCCGACGTCAAATTCGTAGCG
The DNA here is from genome assembly GCA_026315105.1 of Locusta migratoria. Classification (NCBI taxonomy): domain Eukaryota; kingdom Metazoa; phylum Arthropoda; class Insecta; order Orthoptera; family Acrididae; genus Locusta; species Locusta migratoria. The sequence continues at coordinate 176,834,504 of CM048751.1, read as the reverse complement.
TAAAGGTCGTCGGTCTCCACAGAAATATATCCGGCAAAGAAATTAAAATAAACAGAGTTACCACATCATCTATAGACGAATGATTTCATTATATGGTCCAGCCAGAAGGAAGACATTCTGATATTAGAGATTTAATTTTGTCCCTTTATGTGCTTAGTTTTGTGTAGTTACAAACAAACATCAAAAACGTTTTGCCATATATGAATACCTACATTGACATTATTCGAAGAAATTGATACTGTAAAGTCTAAACTGTCAAAAAATATAAACAAAATTGTGTATTCATCTATCGAAAGCATATCCATTTCGTTGAATGAAGGTGAAACAGTAACAACTGTACTTTCATTTAATAAACTGTGTAAGAAACAGTATAGTGCGTTTGTAGACATTGTATGTACGTTGTTATATGACAAGAAGAAGAATATAAACGTTTGTTCGCAGAATAGGCATAGAGGATATGATTTTGTGAGGCGATTTCAATGAATGGATGTTATTACAGTGTGTACTCGTAATAAAATTTGCAAACGACACAAGTACTGTATACATTACAATTTATTCCAGTGGACTGTATATTAGAGTTTCTTCATGGTCTGAAACAAAATTAGTTAATTCTTAAGAAACTACGTATTCTCCAAAATAGGTCCAAGGCAAATGCAGATCGAAACAATGATGGCAATCAGAAAGGCGGGGCGTGAAGCTTTCAATAACTTCCGAACCATTATCAGAGAAGCACTCCCTAATAAAAAATTTTGCAATACGTGAGAGCTGTCAATGGCAAAAAATGAGTGCACTATTTGACTAGACGGGATTCTTGATTTGTTTACAGGAGAAACTTCAAGAAATATTGCTGACTGTAATTGTAATTACTAACAGTGATGGTGAAAAACCGGTCAAACCTCTACAGTGAAATCGAAAATGCCATCAAGCATTTGAAAAACAACATATCTCCAGGTATAGACTATTTCCGGAGAAATAGAAACTGCGATGAGAGAGGAAGGCATGTAATACGGTAGGGAAAAACGGGGGGATTGGCCTAAAGACTAGACTACGTCTGTTTTAATTCTTCTGCATAAAAAAGGATCATTTAGGGATTGTTCCAACTATTAACATTACATGGCAGTAAAGTCCTAATACATATAGTGAATCAGCGCCTTAAAAATTTCCTTCAGATTCACATTTCCGCAGAACAAGCAGGTTTCGTGTCAGGTAAAGGTTCTGGAGAGGCAGTCTTGACTTTAAGGCAGATAATAGAAAATTGTCAAGAGTTCTGTGACCCAGCCTACATCTGTTTCCTAGATTACAAAGAGGCCTTTGATTGTGTCATGTGGGACAAGTTGTGGCATGAGCTCAACGAGTATGGGGCTCCAAAACACCTGCTGTCCTTACTAAAAGGTCTGTATAGTAGCCACACCACAACCATAAAAGTAGATGGTTAATACTCGGAGCTTTTCGATGTGACAAATAGCGTTAGACTAGCTTCCATATTGTCACCTCATCTGTACAGCATCTATGCAGAGTATGTAATCGGGAAAGCGCTAGATGGCTGGAAAGGCGAAATTTCAATTCGCGGCAGAACAATCAGCAATGTACGCTTCGCAGATGATACCACACTCATAGCAGGAAGTGATGAAGAATTTGGCGATCTGCTCTCAAGAGTGCAAGGCATAACTGTAAATTTTGCTCTTATAAGCATGAAAAAAAAAAAAAAAAACTAAACTCATGATTATAAATCGCCAAGTTAGGGATCAAAACCAACTTAAAGAATGTTTAAAGGATCTGGAAATAGTGTTAATGTATATCTAGGCTCTCTGATCAATTGCACAGGGAAGTGAGACAAAGAGATAAGACGACGAATCATTCTTGGCCAAGCCGCATTGGTCAAACTTAGCAAGTTCTGGCAGAATCGGGCAATGTCCAAGACAACAAAAATGCGCTTGGTGGACACGTTGGTGTTTCCTGTTTTCCTATACGGATGCGAGACCTGGACCGTGAAAGGCAGTGATAAGAGCCGCACTGATGCCTTCGAGATGTGGTGTTGGAGGAAGATGCTGCGTGTACCATGGACACAAAGAAGAACAAATGCTTCAATAATAGAAGAACTTCACGTCACAAGAAAATCTTCTCGTCTCAGCCAAAAATACCTTCAGTTCTTTGGTCACATCTTGAGAAGCAAAGGGGATAACTTAGAGAAGACCATCTTCCAGTGGAAAATTGAAGGCAGAAGACCATGAGGGAGAGTAGCAAGCAGATGGTTGGATCAAGTGAAGAAGATCACCAGCCTACCTCTTCACACCATATTAAGAAAGGCTGAAGATCGCTGTGGATGGACACATCTGACTGGTTTCAACTATCTAAGAATGAATGAGGACATGAAGTCACGACACTCAGCAAAGAGTTAAACGACGGTGATGAATGAAACTGCTCATTATTTCAGTAGTAGTTACCAAAATGTTCAAACGTTTGTAAATCTATCGGACTCAGCTACTTGGCCATTAGTCCGTAGCCTACAAACTACTTAAACTAAGGTCAACTAACCTAAGGACAACACACACACCCATGCCCGAGGGGGCACACGAACCCCCGACGGCGAATGTCCGTGCGCACCGCAGCACGGCGCCCCAATATGCACGGCCAATCCACCGCGGCGTAGTAATTACCATAATTAATTAGCTCAAATAGGCAAAAAGCCAAGATCACCGTTTGATTAATGTATTGACAACTGGTTTAGATGTGTTTTGCCATCATCTTCTGGTGGCATATATTTTTGCTGTGTGGGTGTGTATTTAAAAAATGTAGATTAGAAACTTTAAGTGGAACATCGCACTTAGTCAACATATCATACTATCCACATGTTACGGTATAGATTGTCTGGGGGGGGGGGGGGTGGCACCTAGTAATACAGTACTGCACTCCAGCTGCGTGCTGCGGTTCAGTGGTGTTATGGGCGGGCATCATGTGGGATTCTAGAATGCCATTGCTGGCTATCAACGGCGAGCTCAAGGCTCCACAATACAGGGGTAACATTCTCAAAGTGTTTCATCAGCATTTAGGGGAAAAATTGTTTTGAATCTAGACTCCAACATGCAGACGTAGTTAATGATGTCATCAATCGTGCCAGTATTTTACGATTGGCCTGCAGTTTATCCCCGATAGGAATCCAAATGAAAATGTTTCTGATAAGCGAGAGCCGCAGCGGAGCGCCCGAGCGCATTGAGGCGCCATGCTACGATGAACGAGGCCCTTCTCCGTCGGGGATTCGAATCTCCCCTCGGGCATGGATTTTTGTGCCGTCTTTAGTATAAGGTAGTTCATAAGTAGTTTGTACGTTTAGGGACTGATGACCCCGCATTTAAGTCCCTTAAGCTCTACAAACATTTGAACATTTTTAATAAACGAAAGCTGAACGAAAACGTCCTGAACAACCATGAAATCAACGCGAGTTAAACAGAATGGCAATGAAGAACGGAAGAAATTAGGCCGTAGGTGGTTAAATGAACTAGTGGACAGCTTTCCAGGTAAAGGCTTGCATGGGGTGATGCTACATAATGGGCTTCTCTCAAGAAAAATGATTGTCAGGATCTGTTGGAATAAAAAAAAGAAAGTAATTTGTTGGGAGGATGTGTTAATTTACAAATACCATGCACCGTAGTATAGTATAGTATAGCCATAAGTGTGTAATGCCGCTGAGGGTAGACTGGTCGCCAGCGATGCCTGAAATTCGCCTCCCTCTGGTACCGGGGCTTAGGAGTGGCAACTCGCTGGATTAACACTTAGTGAGATGCACATCAGTCTTAGAGTAGGGCATTGCATGGAGACGCTGCAATGACATGTACGAACAGATTTCGGGAGACCTTCATATAAGTTGTACTTGAGCCATTAAATTAAACAAAATAAGCTTTTCTAAAGATCTCCCAAATGCACAGTTAAATATTTTACCTGGCACACATTTCTGACTTCTGATGTGTTCATGTTTGTGAGGCTACTACAGTGGTCATCAGTCCCTACAGTTATAAACTACTTAAACCAACATATGTTAAGGGCAACACAGACACACACACACACACGCGCGCACGCACTCGCACACGCACACGACGGCACACACACACACACACACACACACACACACACACACACACACACACAGAGCTAAGTCCGAGGGAGGACTTGAACCTCCGACGGGGAACAGGTGCTGCGCACTTCGCAGCAAGATGCCTTAGAGCGCACTGCCATTCCCACGCGGCTTACTTCTAATATAAGGTTAATTGTAGAAGACCAGAAGAATCTTCATGTTGAATAACTTATAACATGAACCGTATTTAAATTGCCTTTGACAATAATATCGCTAATACTACGATCTTGTACTTAAATTTACGATCTATCTGAAGAAGTCGGAACAGCTTTAGCAGATCAAAGCATCCCATTTAGTCACAAAATTTATTCAAACGTCTTTCATTTCATTAGAATTATTGTGTCATTTCATAGGTGTGTTCGTATAATATGGTTGTTAGTCTTTGGTGCAAATAAACTACTCTAGGACGTAAAAAATCTGTTGTATGACAAAACAACTGAAATCAAGAAAGGCTAACAATGTACAGTAACTGGTCTTGACTTAAAGTATGGATAGGTGAGAGCCAATATTGTTCCGTATATACCGAAATTTAAATATGTGGCCTTGTTGACTATAAAGAGTGCGTATACCTTTCATGTGGTATGATTGAAAAATAAAATATCTTTCAATTTAAGTGTAAGTCACAAAGGAAATGCCGTTTAGGTACTTTAGGTGATAGGACCCCGTCGGCCCCATCCTTTGGCTGCGTCGTCAAATAATGAAATGAATAATTTAAAAAATCTTTTATTGTATTGGTGTCTGTTCTTTTCGGACATGCCTGAAAGAACAGACACCATCGGTTAACAGTAACGGCTGTAATTTTACGAACTCGAAAAATATTTTACCGATTCGGGGCGTTGAAATAAATTTAACGGCTAAGTTGAAAATTTGTGCTGGACCGGCATTCGAACACGGATCTCCTCCTTCGGGCCAGCGGTCGTCTTAACCAATTTAACCAGGCACGCTTCCAGTCCATTCCAAAATCTCAACTTGGTTCCTCTTGCTGTCAGCCCATACTGGATTCCCGCAAGGGATCGAGCGTGTTAATACGTACGAACTGAAATTGTCAATTCCCTTTTGGGGCAGATATACTACAGTTCATATGGTATCTGTTCTTTTCGAACATTATTTCAATACCCCGAAACGGTCGAAATGTTTGAATATTTCGAGTTCATATATATATAAAAGAAAGGTGTAATAACAAATCGAGATATAATTCACTTAGCTATGAGATGTTTGTAAAATAGGGAATCATTCCTGACGATGAATTTCGAAATAATAAACCTTTGTACTTTTATTCCAAACAAAAACACGTTCTGTTCTCTCTGAATAATGATACACTCGCAATATTATTGTTTGAGTGGTTACAGATATAATAATACAGTTGAAAACAGACGTATACCTTTGTTATATCTCAAACAGTTGTTACTACAAAGCCCTTATTATGGATTATAATTCTTTGACGTGCGAAGGATAAGAACAAATTGGTTTCTTGGTAGACCAAACGCAACATGCAATTCACTGCTTGTGCGGTGCTGCCCTCTGTCGAGATGGAGTTGAAGCTTCGCGTGAAACGGCCTCGTCTTCCAGCGCCGGCGTTGGTCTGTAATACGTAACAGAGGCAAAAAATGTTCCACAGAAAAATATACATTTCATATTTTTCTTAACAGCTAATATATTGAATAAAATGCTGTTGCTGACTGTGAATGAATAATGATGTTTGGCGTTCAGTCACTGCAACGGTTAGGGAGTATCCAATCTTTCGCATTTCACGATATTTCTAAGATAAATTCGGTACTTACCGCTATCGATACCGTTACGTTTCCAAAATAAATCTTTGACCCCTTTTTGTCTTCAACATTCAATTTTTTACCGCCCCTTTTGGAAAGAGAACGCGAACACAAAACAGTCTTACGATGTCTTTCACAGTCTTCGGTTGTCTTCCGCTGTTCCAGCTGGATGCCACGATTCTCCGAGATCTGTAGAGAAGGGAGTTTCACTTGAGACTTTGTTCTTTAAATAAACCCCCATAGTTGTGCATTTTACGACTTTGCACTTATTATTGATTCCAACCTTTTTATCCCGTTAGATGTTAAATTGATGTTTTCAGTAATGTACGTTTTGCCATAGTATGACTATGAGCTTTGTACGCCATCTTGCTTCTTTTTCCACTTCGTGTGAATATTATTCCAGGAAGCCAAATTTCACCGGTAAATTCTTACCATGATCATGGTAACAGTACCTGACGGCTATTAAGTATTGTTTTCCGAAGTCCGATAATGAGAATAGCTTCTTTCGCGGTGTGATCAAATTTTTGTACTGTCGTGATATTATTACATGAAGTTTAACATGGGTAAACCACCTTCTATGGTTAGAAATTATCATTAAACAACTCATTGTACCTTTTAAAAATTCCAGAAGATCCTTCAGTCTACAAGCCGAGAAGATAATGGGAGGTAACTTCTAGCTTCTTTTTATAATGGTAATTCGCGCCTGTTGTCACAACATTGTCACATCCGCCATCTAATTTAGATTAATCATTTGTGCTACTCATTCAATCCTCCGTTTATCATGTTCAAATGTTTGTAGAGCTTATGGGACTTAACTACGGTCCCTAAACTTAGAAACTACTTATGAACTAGTTAATACTAAGGACGGCACAAATATCCATACCCGAGGGCGGATTCGAACCCCCGACCGTAGTGGTCGTGCAGAACGTGACTGACAGCCGCAGACCGCTCGGCCACCGCGGCTGGCCGTTTATTAAGGTTTAAGAGTAATTGCAAGTAGACATATTTTAATACTTTTTTTCTTCCGCAAAAAAAAAAAAAAAAAAAAAAAAAAAAAAAAAAAAAAAAAAAAAAAAAAAAAAATCATTGTTTTACGTACTTGGCGGATTTTTCAACCTCGACCTATGCAGACAGAGTCGCCGAGTATCATTATACTGCTCACTATAACGTAACGACCGCGGTGGAGTAGCCGAGCGGTCTAAAGCACCTCGCTGCAGAGCGCGAGGTTGCTCGCTGTGGAGGTTCGAGTCCTCCCTGGGGCATGGGTGTGTGTGTCCGGGGGTTGGAACACTTGCGCGGAGTGACACTTGCGCGGAGTGACACTTGCGCGGAACCCGGGACCTTTGGGGCGGCTAATCGCTTTTCCTGGGTACAGGCCCACCAAGAAGTCTAGCACTGCTGTTGTCAAGTTTCCACACTGTGAACATAACACGAAACTCAGTGAAATTGCACAACCCTTTGCAAGCTGAAGAGCAATATAGTGACTTGTTCTAACTACATATTAATCCGTTGAGTGTTCCTCCTGTAAACAAAAAGGTATTTTAATAGTGATAATTTTTTGAGAGTTAGTCTCTGCTACTACAAGACTATGACTTTCCACAGTCATACCTCCTAAAAGCATATTATTCAGAACACTAAGCATATCAAGACACCTGCAGAAGCAATAAATAGATTAGGCATCCTGCACAGATACGTTGATGTAATTGACCGCTATGTAGTTAACCCCACTATCACGCAACTTCCATCTCTTTTAAAATAGCTACTATGCTTTTTAATAGGAGATGCAACCTTAAACCTTCAATTAAAAAAACGTTAATAATAAGTCAATGAGTATTTTACATACTTAAAGCGTTTATTCGTAGACCCCAAAACGATTTGGCTGTATTCGAATTACAAATACATCTAAGAAATATATGAAATACGGAATGTGTAAGGGAATGTCACACACCGAAAAATGCTAAAGATAAATTCTATTTTCCATCACCGTCATACAGAACCATGTTTACTCCGAACTTGGCATAAACCAACAGGGAGAAACAAGTTGCAAGACTTCCAGGAAAAATGAAGCGAAATTGGCAGCCAATAGTTGGTTATAAATTACATTGCTGTTAACTGTATAAATTACGGAATACGCGGAAATACTGTTCAGTACAGTCAAAAAGGTCTAAGGTAATAGGCAGTGGTTTACAATCAGATATCCGTATCACGCTCCTCCTCAAGAAGTCTGTGTGAAGATTTATATTCAGAACATTCAAGAAAAAGGTGTTGAAACTATAAGAAGCAGCTCATTTACTCAGGAAGGGAAAACGTTATGGTGCCCGTAAATTTGAATGGCTGTATCTCTTGTAGTAACATTTAATTTTTGATAAAATGTTAAAATCCAATAAACCAGAATTTTGTTTTTCTAAACTCAGTGCCAACTTTTTTTTGTCGAAATTTTTGCAGGAAGTAGTCTTGACGTGATTTCATACTTCTATGCATTAATATTATCAAACATGTAATTTGTGTCACAAATTGCGCGACCGGTCCGGTCGGAGGTTCGAGTTCTTCCTCGGACATAGGTATGTTTGTTTGTACTTTGCCTAAGTTATTTTAAGTAAGATTAAGTAGTGTGTGAGTCTAGCGACCAATGATCTAAGTAGTTTGGCCGCATAAGACTACACGTATACACGTAATTTATTTATTTCATAACCACACTTAAGTACTAATAATTAAAGAAACTTAAAAGAGAAATTTGAAGTAAACACTGAAAACAAATGATTGATATTTCTCATGAGATGAATGCACACAACCGTTGTCTTATGTCTTGTGAACGTACCTACAAATTCTGTCATATGAAAATTGTAGTGAGAGTCCCAAATATGTTTTTTCTGTAATAACATTAAAAACATATTAAAAATTCAGAACTCGAAAATCAGTGAAGTTTTGGACTTGAAGCGTTTTGTGTTGCTACAGCATTACATAGTAGACACGATTTTAAAATTTGGTTGCTATCGCCAAAGTAGACGAAACGTTAAATTTTTTGGTGTAATCTTCGCCATGTAGACTGTATGTTGTAGAAGTCTACGTCGAACCTAATCATACCTCTGAGGAGAGAACGTTGTTTGCACTTCTCCTGCGTTTCCAGTCGGCTGTGCTGTGCTACGTAACGACATCGTACCGTACCACTTTACCGAGAGCTATATATGTGTTGGTGTGATGTCTGTTTTTTCGAAATAAGGCATCACACCAATATATGTATCATTTAGACACAAAGATTCTGGGTACTGGTTTCATCGCTAACGCGATTAACAACGTTAGACCTCGTGTGTAAACAAAATATTCAAATTTTTGTATAGTCTATGGGACTTTACTACGGGGTCATCAGTCCCTAAACTTACAAACTACTTATGAACTACTTACGAACTAGGACGGCACAAATATCCATGCCCGAGGGGGGATTAGAACCCCCGACCGTAGTGGCCGTGCAGACCGTGACTGGAGCGCCTTAGTCTCCTCGCCCACCGCGGCCGGCGTGTGCAAACACTTAAAGGTTATGAGTGCCACTGGAAAAATGCATAAGTAACACCTGTTGTTTGAGACTTGAAGATGACCTGAAATTAGCCGAAATCGATATCTCATAATAAACATAAGGTGCAGCTGTCTATATTTCATAATGCTATTCCTAACATATTTAAAAGCTGCTCAAAACCACCTACAAAAAACCTTTATAATGAGATTGTATATAATTCCACGATCAAATTGTGTTTTAGTTATTTGTAGTAATACACTCAAAGATCTGCCCTTGCTTTTAGTGCCTTGATCAGCTGTTTATTTTTAGAGGTATTACTAGGGACAGGAAAAATTCACATTTGCGATAAATGCGAATATAGATGCGAATTCTGACTCAAAATGCAGTATATCCGAAATTGTAGTTAGCAACAGTTGCGTTCAATTCCGATTTCATCACATTCCTCTTCACATGGTGCTGTATTGTAAATCGAGTGATATTTGTATGACATGTTATCTCCCTGTTGAATGAGGCTGTGATATCTCCGGGCCGTTACTACTGCTCCACCTCGCTCGGTGGGCCTTTCCCTGAATACGGCACAGGTAGCGGCTGGAGGGCGAGGAGTAGGGGTGGTGTATCCCTACTTCTGGAACACCCTGTTCACTACCTGCAGCGTCCGGGTCTCCGCGCAAGTGTCTACAAATTCCCTTTCCGCGCAAGTGTCACTCCGCGCAAGTGTCACAAACTCGTGTGTCCGTAGGTTAGTTTACCTAGGTTTAAGTAGTTTGTAAGCTATGGACTGATGACCACGCAGTTTGCTCCTATAGATTTACAGACATTTGAACATTTATAACATAACGGCCGGCCGCAGTGGCCGAGGGGACTGAGGCGCTCCAGTCACGGTCTGCACGGCCACTACGGTCGGGGGTTCGAATCCCCCCTCGGGCATGGATATTTGTGCCGTCCTTAGTCTTAGTTAGTTCATAAGTAGTTTATAAGTTTAGGGACTATGACCCCGTAGTTAAGTCCCATAAGCTATACAAACATTTGAACATTTTATAACGTAACGGATAAGATACTAGTAATACTATTTACGACAAATACGCTGGTTTGTAACGGCGGTTTTAAACAATTCTTATTCAATCGAAAAGGAGATTTCTCCATTTTCCGTATCTGATAGACGATGACAAGCAACTGGCGGAGCAGTATTTCAAGAAACCAAGACATCAGTACAAATCCTGTTGCTGTGTATTGCACCAAATCAGTAGCACGTCATTCTTGTGCTTTAGTATGGCAAGCCACAGGCAAGATGGCAACTTGCAGAGGAAGCAGCGCGAGTTGTTTGGACGGGAAAATGCGTTCTCGAAGTGAAACAGAAGCCATTATTGCTCTGATAGTGAATCCTCGCACGATGACAGTGTCGTAGATGTGGTTATCAGACTATTTCAAGTGACATATCACGATCTGAGGTAAGCGTCAACAAAATGTAATTATGTGGCAATGCGGCTTTTCATGGCAGAGCAGTACGTTCTAAATACTAATATTTAATGCAACCATGAAGTACAGGACAATTTCGAAGATATGTATCTGGAGCAAAATAACAACTGCACGGTCATGTCCACGTGGTTGTCACTAGCACATAATGAGAAATTCAAAGAAATTGAACACAGATTTTTGATTACTGGTCATACAAGACAGCCATCAGATAGAGATTTTGCATCCATTGAGAAATACCAAAGGTGCTATGTCAGCCAAGTTTTCCTACTCACTGAACGCACAACGTGTTGATATTGTCAAGAAAAGCAGAGTTGAAAAGAAACCGTAACCTTGTTAGTAAACTACGAAGTCTACTGAAATTATGGCTGGACATGACATTAAAGGACTTTTTTTATATTTTTTAAATTTTTTTTAAACAATACGGCATTTCTTGTGGAAAATATTTTACTAAATCTTGTTACTAAATATAATACCGCTATACCTTCAAATGCTGCAGTCCAATGTATTTTTTTCTATGAGAAAATATGTTTTTTACCGTATACGTGCCTCAGTCTCAGATGAAAATTTGATATTGTAAGGTTTCTCTAAGGAAATATGCACCTTATATCAAAGATATTCAATGAGGTTAACATATTTTGAATATCTTATAAACTTTTTTCTATTTCTAAATAATTATTATTACAATTTAAGGTTTATAGGTTGATTTATATTTATACTCCAAGACCCATTTCAATCCCCCCGCACAAAAAGAATATCTGCAAGGGTAATGTTTGATTTAATTGCTCATTTCAATAGTTGAACATAAATATATAATTTGTTTTGCCAACGTCATAGAACTTCGTCTGGATGTGCTGAGGAAAATCACACACCAGTAGTCAAAAGTATTCGTGAATACAAATAAATAAATAAACAAAACATTTATATACGTAGGTTGGAAGTGCTGTGGAGACACTGTGCAATGGAACTTCTACTGTCGCTGATAACATGTTGTTGACATACCTACCTTACCTCCGAGCATTTGGATTTCCCCGTCACACAACACCGGCGTGCGCACAATCCAGGAAAACAGTCACTTGTGAGCGAGTGGACTAACGTAACGCTGCTACTGGGTTTTAGAAACAGGATTAACGGAGTTGGACCCAGATTGAATGTGCGAGAGGTCGTACAGCACGACACTGTCATCAAGTTCTTCAAGAGGCGTGCGAGGAGAGCCTAAAATGAAAGTACTGGTGTACTACTGTGATGGTGTTATCCTAACGCAGTACGTTACTCCACGGCAGACCGTCAGTGTACAGTATTACTGTTGGATTTTGGAGCATCACCTGCGACCAGTTTGGCGAAAGAAGTGGCAACACTTTCTGCGCGACTAATCGATCAATGTGTGGGGGCATACAGTGCAAGCTGAGGCTGCTCTGTTCGGTCAATGGGACTGGGAAGTACTGTACCATCCACCACACTCCTCGGACTTAAGTTCTTGTGACTTTGATTTGATTCCGAATATGAAGGAACCACTTCGTGACATTAGCTTCACAACTGTTCGAGATATTCGACAGGCAGCAGACCGCTCCATTCGCACCAACAGAACAGGCTCTGCTAACGGTGTACTACGCCTTCCACATTACTGGCATCGGGTTCTATACAACGCTGCTGATTACTTTGAAGGACAGTAACAGGTGCTAACATGTAACGCTTTTGCATTGGTTGTGGATAAATAGTTCCCACTATTTAAGTTCCAACCGCCGTAATTGACAAATGGTGCGCAATTTGCCTCAATAAATACATACAACTGTAAGTAAAGTAACACTTTAACATTTAAAGAATTTATTTTTCCTACCAAGGGATTAATGATAGCTGCGGTCGAGTGGCCGAGCGCTCTAAGGCGTCTTGTCGCAGAACGCTCTGTTGCTCGCCGTCGGAGGTTCGAGTCATCCCTCAGTCAAGGGTGTGTGTGCGTGTTGCCCTTAGCAGAAGTTAGTTTAAGCAGTTTGTAAGCCTTGGGATTAATCACCACAGCAGGTAATTCCCTTAGATTCACAAACATTTGAACATTTCAGTCTTTGATTAATGATTAACAAAGTTAACTTTCTCATTAATGGTGCCAGCCTCTGGTTTTTACCCGTGCAAATTCTTTAAAAATGTGTCAAAATACATTACTTAATTTGATGCTGAGCAATAACCGTGGACAATTACGAAAATAAACTCAATCCTTCATCGAGCGAAGATGTCAAACAGTAAGATACGCAAAAACCAATTTTTTGGACGAGTAAATTTCTTAAAAGCGGACGGTAAGTTTTATATCGGCAGGAACGCCATCTATTAGCATACTTGGCACTTTAGGTAACCGAAATCATGGCTTATTGGTTGTATCTTGGAACAGATAGAGATTTTTGAAAGCGGGAAATGGCGTTTCCAAAAATATATCTGCAGAATGTATTCTGGTTAGTTCTTTCGATATTTGCTATTTACAGAACTAAAGAAAAAAATCGGTTTTAATAATTTTGTGCATAAGAACCGCTAGTTTGAACCTGTAGATCTGGGTAACTGATAAACATGTGGAAAAATAGTTTGAGAATAGTATCTTAAGAACATATAGTAAAAATTTCGACGATTTGCAAGGAATAAATAATACAGAAGCGCCCATCCTCGCAACTTGAAGTTTTGGTACATAAAAATTATGGTTTTTCATGGTTTCTCTGGATCCGCCCATGAACGAAAGGTACTTTTATGTAGTACAGTCAGTAAGTTCTGAGACTTGACGCCTGAGGACAGGCATCGACATTGTGTGGTACACACGCTGCCGCATTTCAGGTGGCAGACTGTCGTTCCAGCTACGAATCGTAAAGCTAACATCATGTTTCGTCTCCAGTTATTATCCGGCTGAGAAACGTCGGATCATCGCCCAAACAATTGATGACGGCATTACAAATCGTCATGCGATCATCGCGTTGGTCTTGCAACAGGATTCGTGACACAGTGTGCTGGATAACACGAGACATGTTGCGGTCGTCCGTCAGAATTTTGTGGCAAGTACCCTGGCTGACCCCTACTGCTGCTACGAGATTGTCTACCGATTGGGAGCGGTTACCAGGTACCGACGTTCCAACTTCCTGAATCCTGCATTCTGTTTGAACTGTTCGCGGCCGACCAATATGCACATTATCTTACAAACTGTGCCGTCCTTGCAAAAACGTCGGTGTCACCCAACCACGACATTGCGACTTATTGCGTCCTCACCGTACTCCTGCTGGATCATTTTAAACTTTACGGCAGCGGCTTTGCCTAATTTGTGGAAAACTTGACGTTCGACTGTTACTCAAACTTTGGCATGCCAAGGTTTGGCTGGTGCATTCAATTCACTGTCAGAACAACGACCATACGTCTGCTTCCAGTGTGTGCACTCAACTGTTTCTTGCAGGGACGAGAGACTAACTGACATGGTATCATACCAAGCCGTCATCTATGAGCTATTCCATTTGAAATCGGACGAAAAATGAGAGAGTTGACCTCATATTTTTTATATAATTAATAATTTCTAAATGTGAAGTCAGGTGAGCATACGGTTATAAATAAAAAAATCTGTTGATGGTAATGCAGTAATAGGTATGATAATGAATAAGAAGACAGAAATGCGGGAAGTTTCTATCAACAGCATAATGAACCCATTATCGTAGCAAAGATAATCACGAAGCCGACATCGATCACAGCACTACAAATTCTATGCCAACAAGCTATGCCGATGATGAGGAGATCGAAGAAATGTATGAGGAGATAAAAGAAATTATTCAGACCGTTAAATGAGAAGAAAACTTAATTGTGATGGGGGACTGAAACTCGGTAGTAGGAAAGGGAAGAGAAGGAAATGCAGTAGGTGAATATGGGCTGGGCGAAATGGAACGAAAGAGGAGATCGCCTGGTAGAATTTTGTGCAGAGCACAATTTAATCATTACATATCCAGGGGCAGATATAGACTCTTACCATGACGTATTGGTTATGAACTGTAGATTAAAACTTAGGAGACTGCAAAAAGGTAGAAAATTAAGGAGATGGAAACTGGACAAATTGAAGGAACCAGAGTTCGTTGCTAGTTTCAGAGGGAGCATTAGGCAAGGATTGTCAGAAATGGAAGAAAGTAATACAGTCGAATAAGAATGGGTAGTTCTAAGAGATAGAATACTCAAGGCCGCAGAGGATCATATAGGCGGAAGGACAACACCTAATAGATATCCTCGAAAAATACTGGAATTACTGAACTTAATTGACGAAAAGAGAAAATATAAAAATGGATCAAATGAAGCAGGCAAAAGAGAGTACAGACGTCTGAAAAATGAGATTGGCAGGAAGTGCAGACTGGCTAATAAGAAGTGGCTTGAGAAGAAATGCAAGAGCATAGAAGAATGTAGAACTAGGAGAAAGATAGATACCGCCTACAGGAAAATAAAAGAGACATTTGCAGACAAGAAAAGCAGCGATATGACTATCAAGAACTCCGATGGAAAACCAGTACTAAACAAAGAAGGGAAAGCCGAAAGGTGGAAGGAATATATAGAAGGCCTGTACAAAGGAAATATACTTGAAGGCAGTGTTTTAGAAATAGAAGACGGAATAGAGGAAGATGAGATAGGAGATACGATATTGCGAGAAAAATTTGACGGAACACTAAAAAATTTAAGTAGAAACAAGGTCCCTTGACGATAATGTTCCATTTGAACTGCCATTATCGTTAGGAGAGCCAGTCATGAAGAAATTGTTCCACCTGGTATGCAAGATGTATGAGGCAGGGGAAATACCTTCAGACTTCAAGAAGAATATGTTGATTCCAATTCCGAAGAAAGCAAGTGCAGACAAATGTGAAAATTACAGAATTATCAGTTTAATAAGTCATAGTTGCAAAATAATAACACGAATTATTTACAGATGAATGGAAAAACGGGTGGAATTCGACCTTGGGAAAGATCAGTTTGGATTTAAGAGAAATATAGGAACACGCGAGGCAATACTCACATTAAGACTTATCTTAGAAGATAGGTTAAGGAAAGTAATACCTACGTTTTTAGCATTTGTGGATCTGGAGAAAGATTTTGACAATTTTGACTGGAATACATTCTTTCAAATTCTGAAGGCAGCAGGGGTAAAATGTAGGGAGCGAAAAGTTCAGCTTGTACAAAAACCAGACAGCAATTATTTGAGTCGAAGGGTGCTGTAGTTGGGAAGGTGGTAAGACAGGGTTGTAGCCTTTCCCCAATGTTGTTCAATCTGTACAGCTGTGAAGGAATGCAAGGAGAAGTTTGGAGAGGGAATTAAAGTCCTGGGAGAGGGAATAAAAACTTCGCGGTTTGTTGATGACATAGTAATTCTGTCAGAGACAGCAAAGGATCTGTAAGAGCAATTTAATTGAATGGACAGATATAAGATAAGCATTAACAAGAGTAAAACGAGGGTAATGGAATTTAGTGTCAGAAAATCAGGCGATGCTGAAGGAATTAGATTAGGTAATGAGACAATGAAAGTAGTAGATGAGTTTTGTTATTTGGATAGCAAGATAACTTGTGATGGCCGAAAGATATATAAAATGCAGAATGTTAGGAGGTCCTTTCTGAAAGCATTTGTCCGGAGTGTAGCACTGCATGGGAGTGAAACGTGGCCGATAAGGAGTTCAAATAAAAAGATGATAGAAGCTTTCGAAATGTGGTGCTACAGACGAAAATTAGATGGGTAGATCACGTAACTAATGAGGAGTTGCTCAACAGAATTCGGGAGAAAAAGAGTTTCTGGCATGTCCTGACTAAGAGAAGGGATAGGTTGGTGGGACACATTCTGAGAAATCAAGGTATCGTCATCTTAGCATTAGAGGGAAATGTGTGGGGTAAAAATCGTAGAGGGAGACCGAGGGACGAATACAGTAAACAGATTAAAAAGGATGTCGGTTGCCGTTCGTATTCTCAAATGAAGAGGCTTGCACCAGACGGGGTAGCATGGAGAGCTGCATCAAACCAGTCTGAGGACTGAAGACCACAACAACACAATAATTACTACATGTGCCAATTAATGTAAAAGAAAACAAGAGTCATGAATTTATTCGTTAAATGGTTACTGTTTTTCGAGTTAAAATTCGGTGAAGTTAGCATTATTTTCCGAACGCGACACTTTGTGTGCTAAGTAACTCAAGAACCTCATAGGGATTTCAGTGAACTATGATTCATTTTAAGCTGCATATCTTAAGTTGATTAAGACATATAACAATAACATGACAACAATTAATTCATTGTTGTAAAACCCTTTTTTCATTTACTACAATAAATATATTTTTCATAAGAATTAAACTTGCGTAGGCTTTAACTTCTTTTTATTACACGTTGATATCCGTTTTAAGTATTCTCTTCAGTGTGGAAAAAAGTAATTAAGTAATAAATACGTAAGCTCGCCCTGCACTTACTAGTTAGACTGCGGCGAGCTGCTTTCCGCCACTCAACAGGGAAAGACGCCTCACAGTTGGATACTGTCATCAAGGGGCTTAAGGACTGGCTTCATGCAACATGACGTAGCGCAAGCGGCGAAATACGGTGTAGCGCAGCTGGCAAATTTGGCGTAGTTTCTATATTCATTACAATTTTCTCTAGTTCTCTATTCAATACACCACAAAACTGTTTACTGGCACTGTTTTAAATAAAATGCTGACTATGTGGCATACATTTTATTCAATTGAAAATGAATTTATAGACAAAACAAAAGATGAAAAATACCGCATAAATACCACATCAATCTATACAACAGTGATTTCAGTTTTTAATTGTCGGAAAACTTTACCTTGAATAGTTTCCGAGCTATGTCATAATCGCGTGATTTCATGAAATTACGTTACTTTCGCTCTTCGAAAACAACCGGAAGAGTTTGTGTATCACAGAAGCGAATTTGTCAAAGATAATAACTTAACGTCTACTTCCTATGACAGAAAAATGAAACAGTACAAAAAGTGCTAGCAGTCTTCTTGCAGTCTGATTTGAAATAGAATGGCCCTATGCGCACCACAGGGCCAACACGCCATCAATCTCAAAACTTTCTTGACTATACCACGTAGAAGTCGTATAAAGCCCAACCAGATCACGCGTCATGTACAAAAACCAACCGTTACCTCAGTTTGGCTGGGCTGCAAAAAGTGTATAATATTTAAATTTTGACCCTGTAGTATCAGGTAGCTACAGTGTTCAAATACAGTTTGTATCAGTTAGGTTATCGTGTTTTGAAAAGTAAATTAGTATACTTTAGACCAGACGTGTTTAGCTTTATTTTAAAGGATCTTCAGTGGTCAGCTGTACAGAAAATATTTTTTGTTTTACGTTTTTGTGTGGTTTTTATTATATTCTATCATCAACAGTTATCATGCTATGGGTTTATTTTACTCTCTAATAAATGAACTATTGAGATTACTCACATTTTTTAAGTTTTCCTCTCCGAAAATAATAATAATAATAACAATAATAAGTTCAAATGTTTGTTTTGTTAACCTTAAGGGACTTAACTGCGGGGTCATCAGTCCCTAAACTTACAAACTACTTATGAACTACCTTATATTAAAGACGACACAAACATCCGTGCCTGAAGGGGGATTCGACCCCCGACGGGGAACAGCCTCGCACTTCGGTACATAGCGCCTTAATGCGCTTGGCCACTCCTCCGCGGCATGCCCTGTTCATGTGTTTCTTGTAGCACATTTCAACTTGCTGTCACTGTTATACTATTTACAATTCTACTTTCTAATTTATTTATCGTTTGTATGTGTGTTGTTTCCTTATAAGGTCTTTGGTTCGCACTGTGAGATGTGTTCTTGTTTTGTTTCTAGCAAACGCCTATTTTGAAAGAAACAAAACAAGATCACATCTCACAGTGCGAACCAAAGACCTAATAATCAAATAACACACATACAAACGATAAACAAAGACAAACGTAGCCCGCCAGGCTTCAGAAATTGCTATTTTTCGTCCACTTTTTAAAAAAGTGGAATTGTAAATAGTATAATTGTAAACAGTGACAGCAAGTTCTAATGCGCTACGAGAAACACATGAAGAGGGAAACATAGAAAACGTGATTAAGCTCAATAGTTCATTTTATACAGAATAAAATAAACCCAAAGCATGACAACTGTTGATGATCGAGTTTAGTAAAAACCACGCAAAAATATAAAACAAAAAATATTTTCTCTATAGTTGACCACTGAAGATGCTTTAAAATAAAGCGAAACGCGTCTGGTCTAAAGAAGACTAATTTACAGTTGTAAAATATGGTAATCTCACGCATACAAATTGTATAACTGCAACTGCGGAGGAGGAGGTCAGAAAAACCAAGAAGAATGTTCAAATATTTGTAAAGTTATGTGACCTAACTGCAGTTGTCATCGGTCCCTAAATTTACAAACTACAACACACACACACACACACACACACACACACACACACACACAGACACATGCCCGTGGGAGGACTCGAACCTCCGACGGCGAATGTCCGGGCACACCGCAGCAGAACGCCTTAGCGCCCACGGCTATTCCGCCGCGGTAGAATGCTACATTTTGCCCATTCTTCTGAGAGGTATATAGCTATTAAAGGTCAAGGTCTAATAACATTTTCCCCTTTATCTCTGCGATTAACAGAAACACAGATAAGGGCCTGTGTATGATAAACAAGAAAAGCAGTCGTTCATATAATCTAAGAAGCGTCAGAACAACTACGGTACGATAAAAATAACTCTCAGCACTGTGCACCACTCTTCGAAGCTAGCTTTGCAGTGTGATTAAGTACTCTGAATAACAAAACGCACTAGGAAAATTACCACTACAAAATTTCAGAATAACTTTCAAACTGTCACTTACAGCTTGAAGAGACAATACAGTTGGAATATAACTCCCTGCATCTAGGAATAATTTTAATTAATACTAAACGTTTCTTCTGTGCCCCTATTGACATCATCTACTATCTTTCAAGACTTTTCAGGCTTAAAGTCTCTTGGTGCAGCTGCTTTTGTTTGCAATAAAAAGTTTTATTCAAAGTATCCAATCTTCGGATAATGATCAAATAAGAATCTGTCACTGCCTTAACCTGAAGCACTGCAGATGAAATAGTCTGTAAGCACACGTTGACGTAGGTACAGAACCCTTAGATTGTAAGGCAATTAAAAATGTTACACAGAACAACAAAACAACTCCGTATAAAGGCGCAAGTATAACATCATAATGTTTCACGGATGAATGTTTTGTTCCTATACAATTTCTTCAGCCTAATGTTATAGTGGGAATTGTGTTGCTTCAGTAGTCGATGTAAACACTGCTGTCTGTGATGTGGCATGAACTCTTTGCAGTTATTTTTATATTGTTAATTTCGTATCTCCTTTATGAATATAGCTTGTATCTGCCTGTAAACTCCAGATCTGATGATGGCCATTTAAATAGTCCAAGCTGGTAGTTGATGTATACATATGATGTTGATGTATACATATGTTGGGAAAGAAAATGAGTTCATAAATAAGATCACTATACTACAATGAATATCGTCTTTTGATAATGTCACAGAATCTGTATTTACATATTACCAAAAAAAATGCATGTAGGAGTATTTGTGTATATACCACATCTCCTCCTCAACTACTGGATCGATTTCAACCAAACATGGCACACATAATTTTTACAAAATATGTAACAGCCAACCGGTTGCGTATTTGTTTTTAAAGCTCATTAGAAGAAATAAAAAGTTTACATGAGAAACATGACGTGAAACTTACATCTTTGAGTTCCTTCACGTCCTTCACACCATACTGGTGTTTGTGATTCTTATTATTTTATTTTTTAAGGACAATGTTACTTTCTACCACTTTCAATCTGAGGAACCTTGCTCGTAATATGTAATTTTGACGTCATGTTTCTCAAATAAACTTTTTATTTCTTCTAATGAAGTCACCCTTAGCGAAACTAGGTCCAGAACTTAAGTTTTTTTTTATTTTTATTTATTTATTTATTTTTACGCAACAGTTTGGCTCTTATACATTTAAAAAATATTGGATTACAGTTGCTGCTATTCAGCAATTTTAAAATTGTTGTACACATAAATTCTGTATCATAACGTAAGACAATACTAGCTGTGGTGCTAAGAACCACCCACGACACACACTTCTGGAGATATGACGTCATAAACGATGAGAGTCGAAGAAAACTGCCGCAACATGCGAGTATGAATAACGACTCTTTACTCATCTACTATTTGAGCGAGAGCACTCAGCGACTTGCAACAAACTGTACACCTAATTTCAAACCTTTACGGAAGTTTTTCTTTGTGATAGCACCAACAAAGTAATGGAAGGGAAGTAGTTTATCTCTTCACGATTGGTATTCATGCAGTAAAACTACGACAGTGGTCATGACATTACAATTTATCACTTTTGTACTACTAAATATTGTGTGTGCTGGACTTCATTCACACTGGGGGTGCGATGTAAATTACCTGTGATGGGAATGTGCATAAGCAGAGCAGCCAAGATCGCATATTTCAAACGCCATTGTTGACCGGTTTCGTCAAAACTAAGTTGTCATATTCAAGACTGTAAGACATGTATAACACTAATATATACAAACTGTAAAATATTACATAATACCACATTTAACATAATAACATACTTATTAAATATTTAAATATCACATGGTAAATATTTCAACACGCTTACTTTCTGTCCTAGGATATGGGTATGTCGAAAATAAAACAGTTTTTGTGTCTGTGGTTGTTTGTAAACAGACGTTCTGAATGATGGGCTTGCAATATGGGTGCAACAAATTTTACCACATACCGATTATTTTCGACATATCCATATCCTAGAACAGAAAGTAAAGGTGAAGAAATGTTTACCATGCGATATTTAAATATTAATAAGTCTGTTATTATATTAAATGTGGTAGTATGCCGCGGTGGAGTAGCCGAGCGGTCTAAAGCGTCTCGCTGCGGAGCGCGCGGTTGCTCGCCGTGGAGGTTCGAGTCCTTCCTGGGGCATGGGTGTGTGTGTTATCCTTAGGTTAGTTTACCTAGGTTTAAATAGTTTGTAAGCTACGGACTGATGACCACGCAGTTTGGTCCGATAGATTTACAAACATTTGTGGTAGTATGTAATATTTTACAGTTTAGTAGATATTATAGTTAGATATCTAATAATGGAATGTCCAGGTTGAATTAAAGTATATAATGACAGTTTACAACTCACTGTTAAGACGTAACGCCGCGGCGGAGTGGCCAAGCGCTTTGAGACGCTATGCTACGATGCGTGAGGTCGCTCCCCGTCGGGGGTTCGAATCCCCCCTCGGGCATGGATGTTTGTGCCGTCTTTAGTATAAGGCCGTCTTTAGTATAGTATAAGGTGGGTTTAGAGACATGATCCCGCAGTTAAGTCCCTTAAGCTTAACAAACATTTGAACATTTAAGATGTAACGACTATCTGCGACAGTTACAGAAAAAAATACATTCACATACAACACTTTAACTATCGGCCTCGGCCTTCTTCAGAAAATGGAACATTCATGCAATCACACAGGCACACAACACAGTCATTCAATCGTCGTTCTGGCTGCACCACTCCGAATTTGGAGTTGCGCTGAGTTGTAAACTGCCATTATATTTTAAAGTGTTGTATATATCTTACAGGCTTGAAGATGACAAAGATTAATAACTGTCATACTGTGAAACATAGCATAATATTATATTATACAAAAAATTAACACGCATTACGGGCCACAGATAAAGGAACTAATCGCGTGTGGCACAATAAACACGCCTTTCATTTAGTTGCAGTCGTCCGAAATACACCTACACTAATTTTCTAAGGAACTAAGGACGACGGAAAACGAAAAGATGACGATGATGGTAACACAGATGGAAACCGGTCAATAAAGAAATTTAAAAAGAAGCCATCTTGACTCCTCTGCTTATGCAGATTTCCATTACTACTAAATGAATTCGTGAAATATTTTACATACGGTATGAATACATACGACTGAATGTACCTCTTTAATTATGTAATAGAAGTACACATAGTTCCATGAAATGACCTGAACAGTAAGGTTCATGATCTCATCACATGAGATTTCAATTTGTTACGTCTTTACTACTAACTATTTGCGACATATTTTGGAGACAGTATGTACTGCATGTACCTTCGAAGTTATAGTACGACGCACAGGTCAGGAGATATGACGTCATAAACAATAAAATGCTTAAAAACACTTAATCATGTACAAGGTTGTAATTTGTTACTATTTTACTGTGCGCAATATATTTCGTACAGAGTTTCCTAATATTGCCCTCTGCTTACCTGGGAAATTAGATTATCGTAGGACTTAATATGACGTCATAACTATTGAGCTGCTTGAAAAGGAACTGAAATGGACAGAGAGCGAGACATACGGCGACGGATAGACAGGGAAGTAGGACCTGGAGTAGTAGAAGAAGGTCCGCAACCGCAGACTAGTGGAGAGACAATAATGCAGAAATGGACATTAACAGTAGTGTGTATCTACGCAGAAGAGACAACCTCGTTTTATCTTCAAAGCAATATTTCGTTTAAAGGCATAGAAGCCAGGCCGAGAAGGTACCAATTGGCGAGCGGAAGGACGGGTTGAAGGGGAGGAAGGAGACCCGATTAAAAAAGAAAGAGGAAAAAAAGTGGACAGCATGGTGAGTTACCATGCAGGAGGTCTGGGTTCGATTCCCGGTCGGATAGAGGACTTTTTTCCCCTGCTGGGAGACAGGGTGTTGTGTCGTTCTCTTCATCATTTCATCATCGTTGACACGCCGAAGTGCCGCCAGCTAAAAGGCCTTTCACCAGGCAGGCTGAACACGACCCCAGTTGGGTTGTAACGGCCACAAATGCCGGCGATCATCATCTGTATAAGAATGGAATGACTGCAACGCCGGAAAGCTAGTTATTTATGACCGATCGGAGTGGCGTGCTGGTTACCACACTGGAGGACTGTGGTTCAAATACATCTCCGACGATCCAAATTTAGGATTTCCGTGTTTTCCCTAAATCACTCCAGGCAAAAGTCGGGATGGTTCATTTCGGTGTCCTGACAAATGCACCCAGTGACATTCGCACACAGAGACATTAGCACCCAGTTCTGGTCGAGGGGCGGTCAGCTAATATCCCCGTACGATCTCTGCCCGGCAGGTAGAAGAGGTTACTCTGTGGCCGAGGGCTGTGAGGTCGCATTGATACGGGCCGTACTTTACAACAATGCGTGGCCGCAACAGCATTGCTGCAATTTATAATGGAAGCGAGAATAAAGAACAACCAAGACATATTCATAAGATTTGTCCCTTGGATGAGGCCTTCGAAAATGTAAGGTGCTGCATGATGTTCGTAATTCTGAGAAAAATAGGAGTAAGCTGCTGGGAAAGACGGGTAATACATTGTTTGTATAAGAACCAAGTGGACACAATGAGCGTCGAAAGTCAAGAACGAAGTGCTAAGATTAAAATGGGGGTAAGAAAAGGTTCTGGAATGTCGGCATCACTGTTCAACTTGCACAATGAAAACGTAATATCGGAAATAAAGAAGAGGTTCAAGGCTGTGATAAAAGTTCTGGGTAAAACAATATTAATGATAAGATTTGCAGATGACATTGCTATCTTTTGTGGAAGTGAAGGAAAATTACAGGATCTGTTGAATAAAATGAAAAGACTAATGAGCACAAACCGTAGACTGAAGGTAAACCAAAGGAAGACGAAAGTCATGAGAACTAACAGAAATGAAAGTAGCGAGAAAATAACATCCGAATTGGTGATCACATTGTACACGAAGACAAGGAATTCTACCTTTGCTGTAAAGAAACCCATGATGGAAGAAGCAAGAGGTACATAAAAAGTAGACTGGCACAAGCAAAGAGGGCATTCATGGGAAAGAGAAATCTACTGCTGTCAAACATCGCCCTGGACTTGAGGCAAAATTTTCTCAGAACATACGTTTGCAGCACAATATTGTATGTTTGCGACACTTAGTCTGCCGGGATATGAGAACAGAAGAGCATTGAAGCATTTGAGAAGTATTTTAGAGAGGAGTACGAAATATCACGTTATTTTTGTAGGTACTGCTTGTAAGTTTATCTTTTAAATCCATAAATGCCTGCACATTTATGAATTTTGGACATTTGCCCATATATTTATTCTGGGCATTTGCCCCAACTAATAAATGTCGAGGCATTTTACATTGTTTTACAAACACTGATTGGAATACACTTCTGGAAAGTGCGTTGTTCTATGTTTTTAACAGCGCCAAATCTCTGTTCCGTCTGCTTTGGTTCTTTTTATGATGTAAGAGTAGCCTTCATAGTGGCCACATGGCTTACCCTTGTTGGTCGTGGATATCTCCATATTGAAACTATAAGCTCACAAACACACAAGCTGCACGAACTAGGATGTTTAGAATCGTACTGCCAGTTAGCAGTCATCCGCTGAGGTAGACAAGGACCTAGGGACTGCAGGCAGAATGTGTCGAGAGAGCGTTTCCGGTGAACGAGGACTCCCGAGATAAGGGCGACGTGGAATTACCGCAGGCACAGGAGCGGCTTAGCGAGGGTTACGGGCTGCAGTCTAGTGAACAGGTAGTTTCCAATCAGACTGGGTGCAAATGTCACAGATTTGTGGTTGGGTGCAAATGTCACTGGGTGCAATTGTCACATATCCGTTCATTTCAAAGGGTACGGCTAATATCCATCTCGATCCTTACTCGAAAATCTGAGCGTGACATGCGTCTCGAATCAACACGCTGTGGGCGGGACGTAAATCCCAAAGTTTCCTTCCTCCTTCCTAGTTACACATGAATGTCAGCAAGGTGTGCCTTTAATAGTGCGGAAAGTGAGTGTGTTGGGTGAGAATTCTGGTCACGCTGCTTGTATACGGTTGTTTAGGTTACTTCAGATGATACGGACCTGGAAGGACAGCCATCTATAGTGGACGTCTGTAGCTGAGGGCCTCCTGCCCATATGCATGAGGATCCCACGCAGGGCTGCCGCGGAGGTGATGTGACTGCCGAGGAATTTGTGAGTCAGGAGCGACGAGTGAGTGTCAACATGGCGGTCGCCGTGGGCGGTCTCCTAACTCGGCTGGGAGAAGCATCTGACCGGAAGGACACCGTACACATAATTGCATACACGCAGGTCCCTATTTTCGACTCCTGACGCCCCTGTGCGAAAACAAAGTGTCCACTCACCTCCATACCCACCTCACGAACGGCTTTTAATCAAATTGCGTGGTTATGGTATATCGCCCCAAATTTGCGATTGGATTGGGGATTTCTTGTCAGAGAGGACATAGTTCGTAGTAATCGATGGTAAGGCATCGACTAAAACAGAAGTGATATTGGGCGTTCCACAGGGTAGTGTTAGTGGTCCTCTGCTGTCCCTTATTTACATAAACGATTTAGTGGAAAATCTAAGTAGCTCTCTTAGGTTGTTTGCAGATGACGCCGTCATTTACCGTCTAGTAAGATCATCTGAAGATCAACTGCAGAACGATCTGAATAAGATATCAGTAAAAATTGGCAATTGACTCTAAATAATGAGAAGTGTGAAGTGGTCCACATGAGTACGAAAGGAATCCGTTAAACTTTGTTTACAAGATAAATCAATCAAAAGTGAAGGCCGTAAACTCCACAAAATACCTAGGAATTACTATTACTTCAGACTTAAATTGGAAAGAACACATAGATAATATCGTGGGAAAGGCGAACCAGAGACTGCGTTTTATTGGCAGAACCCTTAAAACATGAAATAGAACTACAAAGGAAACTGCATACACTACGCTTGTCCGTCCATTTTTGGAGTATTGCAGCCCAGTATGGGATCCTTATCAGGTGAGTTTAACGGAGGTCATCGAAAGAGTCCAAAGAAGGGCAGCTCGTTTCGTACTGTCACGATACAGGGGAGACAACGTTACGGAAATGATACAGGATCTGGAATGGGAATCATTACTACAAAGGAGCTTGTCGCTGCGGCGTGGGCTACTTGCGAAACTCCAACATTCTCCGCCGAATGCGAAAATATATTGTTGAATCCCACTTACATAGGTAGAAACAATCATCAGAATAAAATACGAGAAATCAGAGCTCGAACAGAGGGATTCAGGTGTTCTTTCTTCCCGCGCGCTGTTCGAGTATGGAATGGGAGATAAATAGTATAATGGTGGTTCGATGAACCCTCTGCCAGGCACTTAAATGTGATTTGCAGAGTATCCCATGTAGATGTAGACTAGAAATATAGTTGTGTTTTGAAGTTGGCGTAACATGTGCGCATATTATTACATATGAGAACACCATTTTTCACAAGCAATAGACATATTTCACGTGGCTTTAGTTTGTATGGAGCTCATGTTTGGTTTTAATAACACCAATTTGTAATGTCCACATGGTTGTAACTACCTGTATTTCATTACATAGTTATTTAAGTAAGTAGCGACTTATGCGCTATGTGGCGCTAAAGCGTGTGTTCGCAATGTCCTGGATTGCAAGTTGTACATGATACCCATCACTTCGTTCCTTGTGCTCATGTGATAGTTTGGCTGAAAAGTAACAGTAGCTGTCATTGTGTTAAGCAACTTATGAGAACCACCTATACCAATGTCACCTTGAAAATATAAGCGCATATTGTAACATAAAAAAAATTCTGGAACCTGATTGTTTCTCTCTCTATGTAATCATGTCTGAACCTTCATGTATATTTGAATATTTTTGGTTTAGACGCAGTGTACTAAGTAAACAAAGACGGTCAGCACAGTATTATTCCGAAACATTAGATGGCGTTGACTGCTGTGTATTTCTCTCTCTCTCTCTTTCCCTCTCTATCTAACACACACACACACACACACACACACACACACACACACACACACACATGCAATGGTTCTTTGTAATTAGTTTACCTTTTATGCTAGTCTTAATTAAAGATATTTTTAAACAGAATTTTGTACGTGATACAATGTACCTTAAATTTTAGCAACTGATGTAGACAAATTTTGATTTTTGAAGATATGTTTTAATACCTACCCGCCTGAGGGCGCTGATAAATGGTAATTTATATTTTTACGATATATTGCATAATCTGTGTATGTTATTTGTTAAACTCTAATTCACCTGAAATCACCATTTCGCCTTTTTATGCGTTTAATATGATTTAACTTAAAAATGTTACAATGTAATTGATTTTAAACAAAGAGGGCGCCAGGCACGAGCTATCTACAGGCTAAGCTGCGCAGGTGTACGTAAGCAGCTACCTCATTTTACACTTGTGACTTGTACCAGCAAGACCTTTTAAATGTATTTTATGATATGACGAAAACTGTTTTAAGCAGAGCACATAGGTCATCATGACTTGCAATTCTGGTATGTATTTCCATTATATAATTGTAACATTCTTGGTGTATGTAATTTTATCTTGATTTTAATGTCTGACTAAGGTACCTTGTTTTTAATAGCACCCACTGATGATGTCCCATCATAGGGACGAAATCGATATGTTGTGAATTTTAATAAAATAAACATCTCAAATCGCCTACAAAGCTGGAACCTTTTATTTCATGTGCGCATATTTTTGTGTTTTGTGTTGTGAGGCTTAACTATGAGTTGCAAGCCCGAAGTTTTATAAAAATCAGAAATAGAAAAACTAAATAGTCCTACACTAAATAATTGTGCTTTTATTAAAGTTAAATTAGAACTATAAATATTTTAAAAAGACTGCGATTCACTGTTACACAACAGCAAATGAAAAAAATGCAGGCAACCACTTTTAATAAATAGTGGTTTAATCAAACTTACTCCCAAACAATCCTACGCTCCAGAAAAATACCACCAGGAAACGTTTCCTAACACTGAAATCTGTATTTGATATGCACAAATTTCTCAGAAAAAGAATTTTTTCCTATGATAGTCTACATTTTATATTGTTTTTAATTTGGCCTTTATCTGTTACTCTACTGCCAAAATAGCAAAACTCATACACTAATTGAATTATGATTTTCCGAAGAGAGGATTGGACCTTATGATATGTGGTGCTACGAATGCGAAGATTATATGGGTAGATCGTGTAAGTAATGAGGAGTTACTAAACAGAATTTGGGAGAAAAGAAATTTCTGGCATACATTTGCTAAGAGAAGGGTGTCGATTAGTAGAACACATTCTTAGACATCAAAGAATCGGGAATGGAGGGAAGTGTGTGGGGCAAAAAATCGCAGAGGAAGACCAAGAAATGAAAACAGTATGCAGGTTCAAATGGACGTAGGTTGGCATTCTAATGAGGAGATGAAGAGGCTTGCTCAGGATAGAGAAGGGGGAGCTGCATCAAATCAGTGTCCAAACTGAAGACCACAACACCAACAGTTGCAAGCTCCAAGAAGGGATCGATTACTAGCGTATATTTTGAGACATCAAGGAATCGTCAGCTTAATATTTCAGAGAATAGTAGGGGGTAAAAATCGTAGAGACCAAAAAACGAATACAGTAAGCAACTCCATATGAATGTGGGATGACGTTCTCGTTCGGAGATGAAGAGGCTTCCAAAAGTTAGAGCAGCGTGGAGAACTGCATCGAACCAGTCTTCCTCGGCATCACCTAGTTCTTATCCGACCAAATTCCATTACCCTTGCTTTGTTTTCTCATGATGTTAATCTTTATCCTAATTTCATTACACAATCCAATCAGGTTTAACTGTTCTTCCAAGTCCTTTGCTGTCTCTTTCGTAATTACGGCAAACCTCATACTAGTTATTTCTTCTCCCTGAACTTGCATTTCATTTTCAAATCTCTCCTTACTTTCCTTCACAGCCTGCTCATTGTACAGGCTGAATAACATTGGGAGTATGGCAGTTCCATATCTCACTCCCTTTTCAACCACTACTTCTCTTTTCTCGACTCTTATGATTGCTGCATGGGTTAATTTGCAGATATTTGTTTATATGGTCCGTCTATCCAACTGAAATAACAATTTTTTCTGCCTTAGCGTTTCGCCTATATTTACAAGAAATCTTAAGTGACAGTATTTACAGATGCTGCTTTACGTATGTTGTTACCTTTGGTTGACAAAGGAAAACAGCCAAGCAAAGAACACATGTGCAGCAGCATATAAAAAACCTGCCACTGAAGATGTAAATATAGGCGGAACTGGCATGGCAGAAAAACATGTTATTTCAGTCACATAGAGGGCACCTATAAACAAATATCTTCACATGTTCATGAGGAAAACACGGACAGCGAACAACTAACATTGCTGTTTAATTTCCTTCCAAATATTACATTTGTCGCTCGTCATATTTTACCCCTGCTACCTTCATGATTTCAAAGAGTGTACAACAGTCGACACTCTCGAAAGCTTTCTTTAAATCTACCAAAGCTGTAACGTAAGTTTGCCTTTCCTTAACCTGCCATCTAAGATGAATCAGGACCAGTACCTCACGTGTTCCTACATTTCCCCGTAAATCTAAACTGACCTTCCTCGACGTCGGCTTCTACCAGTTTTTCAAATTTCCTGTAAATAATTCGTGTCAGTATTTTGCAACTGTCGCTTATTAAACTGATTGTTCGATAATATTCATACCTGTAAACGCCTGCTTATTTAAATTATTATATTCTTTTTCAAATCTGAGGGTATTTCCCTACCTTACACACAAGGTAGAACAGTTCAGTCATGCGGTCTCTCGCAAGGATATCATACTTCTAAGAATGCGTCATATGCTCTAGGGGGCTTGTTTAGACTTAGGTTTGCAGTGCTTTGTCAAATTATTCTCGGTATCATATCTACTGTCTCATTTTCAACTACTTCCTCTTTCCTTTCTGCAGTACTGCCTTCAACTTCATTTTCTTTATATAGCTGTTCTTAGTATTCCTTGCGCAGTTCAACTTTCCAGATTAATACAGCTACTTTTCCTCCAGTCTTCAATTTTCCTATATGCTGTATCTATTTTTCCCTATTTATATAAACTTCTACATCCCAGCTTTTATCCTCTAGTCGTTCCTGCTTGGCTAATTTCCACTCCCTGTCAGTCTCATTTTTAGAGGTTTGTTTTCTTTCCACTGCTCCATACTCTACGTTCTTATACGTTCTTCTTTCATCAGTAAAATTTAATATCTCCTTTTATAGCTAAAGATTCCTAATAAGCATTGTCTTTTACCTATTAAGTCCTCTGCTGCCTTAGTATTTCATCTCTCAAAGCTTCCCATTGATCTTCTGCTACTCTCCCCGTATTCAGTCATGGGTTGCCCTATGCTCTCTCTGAAATTCTAATCATCCTCTGGTTCTTTCACCTTCAGATCCACTCTGCTTAATTTCCTGCCTTTCTGCAATTTCTTCACTTTTATTCTACAGCTGAGAACCAAAAACGGTTGACCGAGTCCATATCTGCAGCTGGAAGTATATTAAAGTTCACAATCTGGTTGCAATCTGGTCTCAATATAACCAATGTTAAACCTTCCGGTATCCCCGGTCTTTTGCGCGTATACAGCCTCCTTTTCCTGATTCTTAAATCAAGTGATAGTAGCAATTAAATTACGATTTAATCTAAATTATTCCAGGCATTCTCTTCCATCCTTTCCTCCAGTCCATATTCTCGTACAAGTTTTGTTTCTCTTCCTTTTCTTACTAGCGAATTCCCATCACCCATAACAACTAAATGTTCCTCTCGCTTAACTGTTTGTGTAATTTATGTTATCTCACCATACATTCTTTCACTATCTTCATCATTTGCAGAGCTATTTGGTATATAAACTTGTACTGCTCTGGTAGGTGTTAGCTTTGAATCTGTCTGCGCCTTATAACATGTTCACTATTCCGCTGGTAATAGATTACTCAAATTTCTATTTTCTTATTCACT
The DNA here is from genome assembly GCA_026315105.1 of Locusta migratoria. Taxonomy (NCBI): domain Eukaryota; kingdom Metazoa; phylum Arthropoda; class Insecta; order Orthoptera; family Acrididae; genus Locusta; species Locusta migratoria. The sequence continues at coordinate 176,802,742 of CM048751.1, read as the reverse complement.
ACCAGATTCTCTGCTGCAATTCATTTATTTGATTTTGTGTTTATAAACCAAAAAACGCTTGACCAAACGTCCTGTTCACCCTGCCGCCGAACTGCACTAATCAGTCTATTTTCCATTTCAAATTTTCTAAATTTCTCACCCTATTAAGGAATCTAGCATTCCACGCTCCAATTTGAAGAATGCCAGTTTTGATTTCCCTGATGACAACATCCTCCTGAGTAGTCCCCGCCTGGAGATATAAGTAGAGAACTTTTTATTTCCGATATATTTTATCCAAATGGATGCTCTGTTGTATTGATTAGGGAGTAATCTGATCTACAGAATTATTAAATGAAACAACACGCAAGATTGCCAGCTCTTTTTATATTTATCATTTAAATTACATCTACTGCCATAATCGGATCGGATGACGGCAGTGTAACCAGTAGAAAATGGTAATTCAATAAAAATAAAAATTAAAATATCGACCTTGGCTGTTATTTCAACCAATAATTTCAAATGGATACCACTATCACTGGCTTCAACGCAACTTAGTTGGAAGACGTGAACATGCTGTCTTCAGCAGATTTAGCTGTAACGATTGTACTTAACTACTTGCAGCTTCAACACGATACCACAGTTCATGAAGAGTAGTGACTGGCGTATTGTGACGTGCCAATTGCTCGGACACCATTGACCAGACGTTTTCAATTGGTGAGAGCTCTGGAGAATGTGCAGGCTAGGGCAGCATTCGAACATTTTCCGTATCCAGAAAGGCCCGTACAGGAACTGGAACATGCGGTCGTGCATTATCCTGCTGAAATGTAGGGTTTCGCAGGGATCGAATGAAGGGTAGAGCCACGGGTCGTAACGGGTCTGAAATGTAACGGCCACTGTTCATAGTGCCATCGATGCGAACAAGAGGTAACCGAGACGTGTAACCAATGGCACCCCATACCATCACGCCGAGTGATACGCCAGTATGGGGATGACGAATACACGCTTCCAATGTGCGTTCACCGCGATGTCGCCAAATACGGATGCGACCATCATGATGCTGTTAACAGAATCCGGATTTATCCGAAAAAAAAAGACGTTTTGCCATTCGTGCAGCCAGGTTCTTCGCAGGCGCTCCTGTCTGTGATGCAGCATCAAGGGTAACTGCAGCCATGGTCTCCGACTTGATAGTCTATGCTGCTGCAACGTCGTTGAACTGTTCGTACAGGTGGTTGTTGTCTTGCAAACTTCCCCATCTGTTGACTCAGGGATCGAGACGTGGCTGCACGATCTGTTACAGCCATGCGGATAAGATGCCTGCCATCTCGACTGGTAGTGATACGCGGCCGTTGGGATGCAGCACGGCGTTCCGTATTGCCCTCCTGAACCACCGATTCCATATTCTGCTAACAGTCATTGGATCGCGACCAACGCGAGCAGCAATGTCGCGGTACGATAAACCGCAATCGCGATAGGCTACAATCCGACCTTTATCAAAATCGGAAACGTGATGGTACGCATTTCTCCTCCTTACATGAGGCATCACAACAACGTTTCACCAGGCAACGCCGGTCAACTGCTGTTTGTGTATGAGAAATCGGTTGGAAACTTTCCTCATGTCAGCATGTTGTCGCCACCGGCGCCAACCTTGTGTGAACGCTCTGAATAGTTAATAATTTGCATATCACAGCATCGTCTTCCTGTCGGCTAAATTTCACATCTGTAGCTCGTCATCTTCGTGAAGGGTTAAGGAATGAATATCAGCATCTCCAAAACAAAAGTAATGCTTGTGGATAAGAGATTTAAACACATTGAGTGCCAAATAGGAGGAACAAAGTTAGAACAGATGGTCAGTTTGAAGTACATACGATGTATTTTCTCACATGATGGCAACATAGTGGAATAACTGGAATCAAGGTGTAACAAAGCTAATGCAGTGAGTGATCAGCTACGATCAACGCCACCGAAAGAGAAGGCCGTGGAGCGCTTCTACTACGTCATGCAGAGCAGGTCCTAACGCGTAGCTGAGTGGCTAGTCTGAGGGGCCCGGCCCACTAGGCCCTAGCGGCCAGCCATTCAGCTACGCGATAGGACCTGCTCTGCATGACGTAGTAGAAGCGCGCCACGGCCTTCTCTTTCGGTGGCGTTGCTACTATGTATTCTAAAGACGGAAGTCAACACAAAGTTAGCAGTGCACTGTTCTACCTCAATGTTCAAATGTTTGTAAATATAAAGAACTTAACTACGCCGGCAGCGGTGGCCGAGGGGACTGAGGCGCTCCAGTAACGGTCTGCACGGCCACTACGGTCGGGGGGTTCGAATCCCCCCTCGGGCATGGATATTTGTGCCGTCCTTAGGATTAGCTAGTTCATAAGTAGTTTGTAAGTTTAGGGACTGATGACCCCGTAGTTAAGTCCCATAAGCTATACAAACATTTTTGAACTTAACTACGTCGGTCATTAGTCCCTAGGCTTACAAACTACTTATACTAACTGAAAGTAACTTATGGTAAGGGCAACGCAAACACCCATGCCCGAGGGAGGACTGGAATCTCCGACGGTGAACGGCCGCGCGCACCGCCTATTCTGCCGCGGACCGTTCTATCTGTCGACCAACTTTATTGTATAGGAGTGACAGCTGGGTGGATACTGGTTGTGTGGGAATGCAACCCGGGCAGAGACAGGGTACCTTATTATTAACAATGGCAGGAGGGTGTCCATAATGAGAAAATCAAGGATAAACTGGGAATGACCAAAATAGATAAAGCAGTTAGACCGAACAGGCTGAGATGATGGGGGCCATGTTACACACATGGGAGAGGCAAGGTTACCTAAGACACTCACGGGTTCGACAGTAGAGGGTAAGAGAAGAAAGTACTTTGATTCGGTCTAGAATCTCAGCCATGCACTTCAATGTGACTTGCAGAGAATGATTTTCAAGTAAAAGGCTTATTATCATTTGAGGCATCAATGTTATCACTGAATCATGGAGGATTTTTATTAGGGAGTCTTTACTCCAGACTGAACAATGCAAAGCGTAATCAGTCTCTAATGATGATGATGATGATAATGATGACGTTCGCCAGTCAGTGCACGTATTGCATGTCTTGAGTGAGGAGAATCCCCACGCCACTCATGTCGGTGGGCAGCGTCAACGATTTTCTGCCAACGTATGAGCAGATATTGCCCTAACAGGACCTTATTTGCCTCCTACCCGTATGGCCGACAATGTATTCTAGCGGAGTGCAGGAGTTGAATCCAATACCTATCTAAACCATAGTATCAGCTGCTTGACTAGTATGACGACGCGTAAGGCAACCGTTCAACAGTCTCTCCCCAAGGATTCTGCAGAATTTAATCCAATCATCGTGGTAGTGCAGGCAGAATCGAGATTGGAACGACGTTGTTTTACCGACCAATCTCGATTATACGTACACACGATAGTCGGATTAGAGTCAGAGTGCTGAAAGACGAACTGTTGCCTGGGTTTCATCATCATAAGTGGTTCTGCACCCAGTGTTGAGGGCCTTGCACACCAGCGACTGATCGCAGAAATCCGTCGCATGGGCGTCCGGCCACTTCGTAGATGGCACGTGTGAGGGCAAGTCGATCGCTGATCGCGTGAGAATTCCAGGCAATCAGGAGGATCGCATGCGATTCGTGGACTCAATATGGCTGCCTGGCCGCTTAGCACCCATGTGTGCTTGTGACTCTATTCTCTAGTAATTGTGTTTCTTCAGTTTCCTTTCGTTTCGCTTTTCGCACTTTCAGTAGGATCTTTACCTTTGAATAGTTATTCAGGAATCACGAAGTCCTCCAAGAAACGGTTTTTACTAATACTTAAGAAGTAATACAAAATGCACGCTAGAGTTTATGCAATGAAGAGCGTTTTGAAGTTTGGAGGGAAGTTCATAGTAATAGCCACGGTAAACTGAGCTCCATATGTAATAACACTGAACACCAAGTGCAGAGGTTAATCTCCGCACCCGTTCCAGAAGCAGCATTCGAACCTCCGACGTGAGCGCTCAGTTCGTAGCATGACGCCTTAGACCACGCGGCGATTCCAGCGCGGTTTGGCAATTGAACCTAATGAATGAAAAGTGTGAAGTCCTCCGGTAAACTTCGTTGATTAGATAAATACAAGTAATCTGACGGCCGTAAATTCGGCTAAATTCCAAGAAATTACTATTACGATAGACCTAAATTGGGACAGAACATACAGAAATTTCGTAATAATAGTAATATGGTTTTGTGTTCCGCAGGTCCTGATTGAGGAGTAAGACTCCATGGTCACTGAACAAGTCAGTTCAAAAATATTTGTAATTCATTATCACACGTGGAGAAGCAGCTGAACACCTAACGTGTGTCAAAGTCTAGAGCAGCTGACATAAAAGTTTTCTGGGTGTTGTACCGCGTCATGATGTAAGAAGGCTATTACTTTAATAACCGACGTTTCGGCCAACGTTACAGTAGTCTTCTTACATCATGAAGCGGTACACCACCCAGAAAACTTTTATGTCATCTGACTCTGGCCGCGGAAGCCTACGCAACTGGTGACTGTTGTTAATGATGATGGACTGTGACATTTCAACTAGGGCTGTACACATGTACGAAAATTCATCTTGGTATCAATATATACTGCCAATCAACAATTAGGTAGCTTATTTTCATTTATGATGTAGGAGAAATATATAGCCGGCCGCGGTGGCCGAGGAGTCTGAGGCGCTCCAGTCACGGTCTGAACGGCCACTACGGTCGGGGGTTCGAATCCCCCCTCGGGCATGGATATTTGTGGCGTCCTAGTTCGTAAGTAGTTCATAAGTAGTTTGTAAGTTTAGGGACTGATGACCCCGTAGTTAAGTCCCATAGACTATACAAACATTAGAACATTAGAAATATATATTGTTTCACGTTATCATATTCATCCTGAGGTTGAAAAATTGCTTTATTCTCTCAATAAACAGAGTTATTATTATTATTTATTAAAGTGTTCCCAAACCTTGTACCTTGTAAACATAATTATGCTGTTGCTACTCTTAACTTTCAATACGTTATAGTATAGCTGTTATTCTTTTATGGTTTCTTGCCTGGAACTATAGAAAACGTATAGTAAACTTATGTACACCCAAAATTACATTTAGTATGTTAAAATGTAATATTTTACCTTATTTTACTCCATGCAGAAAATAACGTACCTCTTGTTATCGGACTCAACTACGTGGTTATTAGTCCGTAGCTTACAAACTACTTAAACTAAGGTAAACTAACCTAAGAACAACACAAACACCCATGCCAGGGGGTGGGATTCGAACCCCCGCCGTGAACGGCCACGCGCACCGCAGCACGGCGCCCCAGTGCGCACGGGTAATCCGCCGCTGCTGTTATGTGTGTGTGTGTGTGTGTGTGTGTGTGTGTGTGTGTGTGTGTGTGTTTGTGTGTGTGTCTGTGTGTCTGTTGGTATGTATGTGTATGTGTGTGTGTGGGAGGGGGAGTGAGTATGTATGTGTATTTATGTGTGTGTTTGTGTGTGCAAGTAAGGTTGTGTTAGTGTAAAGTAGTGATATTGGTCCTCTGCTATTCCTTAGTTACATAAACGATTTAGGGGAAATCTAAGTATCTCCCTTAGGTTGTTTGGAGCTGACGCGGTCATTTATCGTCTAGTGAAATCATCTGAAGATCAAAACCAACTGCAGAATGATCTGAATAAGATATCAGTAAGGTGTAGAAATTGGCAATTGAATCTAAATAATGAGAAGTACGAAGTCATCCACATGAGTACGAAAAGAAATTCGTTAAACCATGTTTACAAGATAAATCAATCAAAAGTGAAGGCCTTAAACTCCACAAAATACGTAGGAATTACTATTACTTCAGACTTAAACTGGAAAAAATACGTAGATAATGTCGTGGGAAAGGCGAATCAGAGACTGCGTTTTATTGGCAGAACTCTTAAAAGATGCAACAGAACTACTAAAGAAACTGCATACACTACACTTGTCCGACCATTTTTGGAGTATTGTTGCCCAGTGTGGGATCTTTATCAGGTGGGTTTGACGGAGGACATCAAAAGAGTCCAGAGAAGGGCAGCTCGTTTCGTATTGTCACAATACAGGGGAGACAGTGTTACGGAAATGATACAGGATCTGGGATGGGAATCAACGGCGCTTATCGCTGCGGCGTGGGCTACTTACGAAACTCCAATCGCCAACATTTCCTCCGAACGCGAAAATATATTGTTGACTCCCACTTACATAGGTAGAAATGACCATCAGAATGAAATACGGGAAATCAGAGCTCGAACGGAGAGATTCAGGTGTGCTTTTTCTTCCCGCACGCTATTCGACAATGGAATGGGAGATAAAGAGTATAATGGTGGTTCGATGAACCCTCTGCCAGGCACTTAAATATGATTTGCAGAGTATCCCATGTAGATGTAGATGTAAATGTAGATGAGAGTGTCAGTGTGTATGAGACAGGTATAGAGCGAGAGAGAGAGAGAGAGAGAGAGAGAGAGAGAGAGAGAGAGAAACGGTGGGGGGCTGTGGTGGGGGCGTGGTGAATATTGTGTTTGTTTCTGTATGGGTTAGGGTCGTCTTTTGATTTTTGTATGCGGTAGTTTTCTTCAGTTTCTGTGGGTGGCTCTTACTGCATACGAGATGTTTTATTTCAGTGTTGATGTGTGCTGATCTACTGTCCATAATGAGCTCTTCGAATTTGTAATGACAGCGTTACCATTTGGTATTCTTCTGTGTTCTGTGAACTTTAAGTTTATGCTTGTTTGTCCAGTTAAAGTCTTGACATTTGGGATGATGTTCAAGAGGAGAATTGTGTCTGTCTTTGTTGGTACTGATTTTCCTTAGTTTTATCAGTGTTTACTGTTCTGAACGTTATTTTCAGTACTTGTTTTGTACCTTGCCTATCCTGTGAGCTATTTTGTAGTTTTAATTTTTCCTTAACTTCCACGGGTGATTGCTTTTGATATCGTACTCACATGATTGAACAATTCTCTGGGTTTGATTTATTTTGTGTTGTGATCCTGAGTGAGAAGTGTGTGTGTATGTGTATGTATGTGTGTGTGTGTGTGTGTGTGTGTGTGTGTGTGTGTGTGCGCACGCACGTTATTGAAGCCTTGTATTCTGTGTTACTTCACTGCCAATTTTCAATAGAACATATGTAATTCAGCCTTTAGTTCAGTTACTCGCGCAGTAACGTCTGTTTGATGTGATGACAAGTGCTACGGTTGTTTCTACGATGGTGTGGGTAGATGTGTAGGCAGAGTAAACCTAGCGGAACCGGGAACAACTCAAATACTTACTTTTCGACCTCAGTAAACAAGTAAACAGTAGGAAATCTAGTCGCTGGAATCAAATCTAGAGACCATTCGGGATTCATGGATGGAGATTTCAGTGATTAAGAGCACTGCTGGTCAAGTCCCACCTTACAGATTCGGATTGGTGTAGATCGCGCACTTGTGGCATAGAATCAAGTTTCATCTGCCAAGGTTGTTGTACTTGAATAAGTTAGCATAGGGAATTTAAAGGGAGTTGAAAGTGACCGAGAAGCCTGAATAGGATAGTGGGAGAATTAGAACCATGAGCGTATTGTAAACATGTTGATGTAAACAACAAATCTCAATACACCGGAAGTGAAAGCGACGCATCATTGTGAAGCCGAGTGAGCAATCTACGACTTTATCAACTGCCAGGTCTAGATAAGTCTCGCGAAAATAGTAATGTACGCATAGCATATCTTAAATCATCAATCGGTCTTTCAAAAATATTACACCGATTTTCTAAATTTCTGATGTTATCAAAGATTAATTGCATGACTAGAGCGAAGTTATTGCTCCATCAATGGAACATTGAAAAGTGCTACTGGACTACAGCGAACGTAGAACTGGATTACCGGTGTAGTCATTTACTAAATCAACTGTTCTCTCCTATATCATAACTAAATTTCGATTCCCCAATTTGCGGTCGCCTATTTAAGCTCTGGCCATGGCGTAAATATCAACGAGAGCCATGAGACAGGTTTAAGAAATGATAATGGTGTTAATTTGGAGACGATTGTAGTCATTCTATTCACGCTAAAAAGCAACTTGAATTAGGGCGTACCAGGTAGAGACAATAAAATTTTCCTTTTGAGTTTCGAGAATTGATGAAGTTCTAATCTGTTCTTTTGAATGAAGGTGTCAATAGATATTGACCTCATATTGCCAGAGAGATCAAAGTTATCAATATTACTTTCTGTACTATACATTACCAGTTTCGGGTTAAAATAAAGCGACTAGAGGAACGTAATATACACAATATATACTTACGTATGATTTAAGAGACTGATTATGTTTCGTTTGTAAGGTACGGTTCGGGGTGACAAGTGAATGGTACAACTTTTATTGGTGAAAGGTACAATTTTATTCGTGCAAATTTTACCGCTTAATTGGCTGGGTATTTGTTTTTTTGCTACCATCGGAGCAGTGAATTGCAAAACCTGCAGCATGAGGCAAAGTTACGAATTTTTAAGGCGAATCATCTGGGACGTTGGATGTACGAATTGTATAGAGGTAAATAAATGAAAGACCCAAGAAATTATTTCGTCTCTCCAGGTAGTTGTTCTATTTATTGATCGGACTTGCGCACTGTAGAGGCGACATAAGCTTCACTTTTTCAGACGGAAATATACTTTTCATATTAACTGTTGATAGGCTAAAAAACTGAATATTACTGCAAAAGATCGTCATAAAATGAGACCAGAACTATTTACAGAATATCGATTTCGAATTTCTATTTCACTAAAAATCCAAGAAAGATCTGTGACAAATTAAAACCTCTCATACAATCCTAGCAGCCTTTCCTGAATGAGAATTGGAATTAAATGCAACAACGTTAATATTCAACAAGATGGCGGCCCATTGTTACTGCTGTTCGTCGCTGGCTTGACCTAAAAATACTGCTTTAAATCACATACACAAATTATGACGGTGCTGTCTGCCTACTAAACGAAAATCTGGATATCATTAATACAGGCATTTTAACAGCAATCTCACAACTACATATTGGTTATACAGATATTTTGTTTAGCAAAGAGCATCTAGTCCAGAACACTATCTTTATAACGGATCTTCTGCTTTATGATGTACATTACATACTGTACGAAATATGAAAGCAAAAGTTTCTTTTACTTTTTTAGTCTTTTAATTTAAAGAATACCGTCAAAAACGATCTTGGTGTCATTGTTTTTAGTTCCCGCCGGGGGTTCGATTCCTCCTCCCTCGGGCGCGCGTGTGTGTGTGTTCTCCTTAGTTGGTTTACATAGTTAGTTAGCCTAGCGACTGATAACCGCAGCCGTTGTCCATTAGATCAACAAACATTTCAACTACGTTTCCTCAACGATGTGGCGCATATAATGACAGGTCCGATGATACTATGTTCTGCTGAAACCGCCCATATAAATAAATTGCGATTTGTTGATAAATGTATATGGCAAGATCGCTGTTCAGTATTTTATTCCAGATAACGGGTTTCGACCTACTTAGCTATCATCTTCAGATCTGCAAATATACATTAAAATAAAATAAAGCACCTTTCCATACATAAGTGTCAGCAAGTGGGAGAAAAATGTATTGTGGGGTTGTTTTTAAAAATGAAGCGCTATGGCATATTATTTGAAATTATGACACGTCTAATTTTATGACGTTGCATCATAAATGACGATCAGAAATAAACTCTTGTAAATCAAGACACAACACGATTTAACTGTTTAGTTGTAAATTATGTATAGAAATAATATATTCGTCAGCGATCTTGACATATATATTTCTCAAAAAACAACATTTTAGATTGCCCCTTGCTTTAAGTAATGTCAAGCATATACAGTTAGCGATCTGACTGTTCTTTACATAATAATCTTGCATTTCTTATGTCACTTCAATAAAAGATCTATGTTATATATATTACAAAAAAGACGTTGAATTTTGCAGGTATTTCACGATTTACGTCCAGGAAACTTTCCCGTGGAAAGAGATAACCTTGCAGTGAATTTATACTTTATCACCGTTTTTAATTTGTGCTCATCTATGATATGTACTGAGGGGTAGAGCAGACAAAAAAAGGTAAAAGGTAAATACATTCAGCACATCCTTTTTCACGCTTCCGGTACGATCTGACTATTTTATTTTATTTTATTTTTTTTATTTTTTTTTTTATTTTTTTTTTTTATTTTTTTTTTTTTTACGTAATAATGTTGTATTTATTATTTCAGTTCAATAAAAGATCTATGTTATATACGGTATCTAAAAAAATAAAGACGTTGAATCATGCAGGTATTTCACGATTTTAGGCCCAGAAAACTTTGTAGATAGAGATGAGTAGCCTAATATCAACCCTGATGGTTGTAATTTAGTTAGCAGTCGATCCCAAGGTAAGTTTTTCCGCTCTTTTCATTGGTGAAGTCCATTTTTGCAAAAATTGACGTAAATTTGATAAATTACATGTTAAATTTGACTGTTCACATCAAAAGCGGACACCTCCATAAGAGCTTGATATCAAATTCGGACACTTGCTGAGTAAAGCAGTGTGCACCAATTGGAACACAGTATATGATCACATGACCTCGAAAATCAGACATGGCGACATATGTTCCAGGTACTAAGACGTATTAGCCCATACTTAAGTTTTTCAGTAACTTTGTATATTATTATTATTAATAACTATTTTAAAGCGAGTGAAATGGAACATAATATATCACCAGCGTCCGAAGGAAAAGCTAAGAATCGGTTGAGACAACCTGAAAAGTGGAAAACAAACACTGAAAAGAAACAAAGGTAAGATTAGCTTATAAACTACACTGTTCTGTTGTACTAAATTATCACTTGTTCGAAAGAAGTTCGGCGTCAGGATGTGGAGAAATCTGGCGACAGTTTCAAGAGACTTTTATGCTAATAATTTTAGAGATTCAGTGCTGTAACATTTCATTTTATATATTAGATTAAAAAGATTATTATGATTATTGTAGTTCTTTTTTTTTCAATATGTAATAGAGTTCAGAATTTAATATATTCCACTTTATTTGGATATTCCTATAATTTCCCAGATTATACACATGTAAAAGATTCTCGTCAGCTGTAACCGAATCTCTGTGTATCAAAAGCGGACATCTGAAAGCGTGTTCACATCAAAAGTGGACATCTATCTGTTTTGGTTTCAAAGACAGACATCTGTATTTTAAAACACAATTTGAAGGTGCTTAAGTAATCAAATTAATATTATCCACTTCCAAGTATAAGTCCTCGAGTATTAAAGTTGACAATGCTCAAATCAGCTTATAAATATATTAGCTCTACGTTCCGCAATCTACGGTCGGGGGTTCGAATCCCCCCCCCCCCCTCGGGCATGGATGTTTGTGCCGTCCTTAGTCTTAGTTAGTTCATAAGTAGTTTGTAAGTGATGACCTTGTAGTTAAGTCCCATAAGCTATACAAACATTTGAACATTTGATTCGTTCCGCAATAAAATCATGACGTTTATCTCAGTTTCTGGTAAACGGCAGATGTCCGTCTTTGATAATAGGCTACTCAGATAGCCTTGCAGTGAAGTTATACGCTATCACCCTTTTTAATTTGTGCTCGCCTATAAAATGTAGTGAGAGGTAGAGCAGACAAAAAAGGTAAATACATTGAGCACATCCTTTTTCACGCTTCGGGTACGGTACTACATTCAGAAACGACTGACTTGCGCCACGCTTATTAAGGAAGTAGCCTTGCTAACGGCTACGTGCAACTCGTCCGAAAAGCGCGTCACAGGCGATTGCGCTCGAATTTCCGACGTCGAAAAACGCAGCCAAGTCGTCGTCATCGTCATCATCGCCAGCGTACGGCTTTCACCATAGACGAATCTCGTTGCGTGTGAGAGTGTGATGATATTTGTGGGGCCTGAAAGGTTACCGGCGGAATGCAGTTGCGCCACAGCCGCGCCGGGCCATCACACAAACACACAGACGCACACGCTGCTAGCTGGCCGTAGTCGGAACACTCTCGCTTTTCAGCGTGACGCAACGGCTGCCGCCGGCTTCGCGGCCTCCGTACGCCCTCCGCCGCCGACCGGTTCGGGCCGTAGCATCTTCTTCTTGTCCGCCGTAACGGGAATCCGGTCGACCTTGACTCTGCCGCAGCATCTGCCGCTGCCCCCCCCACCCCCCCTCCGGCCGCGTCGCTTTCACACTGCCCAATGGCGGCAAAGGTCGCGCCGGAGGTGATCCAATCGGCCGGCGCGCGCCGCTTCCCCCACCACCGCGCGCCGGCTCCAGAGATGCTACTGCGAGGCTGGGAGGGGGATCCCCTCCGCGGCGCACCTCTGCCGCGAGACGCAACAGGCCCGCGGCGCGGACTCTCCCTGCGTGACGCGACGAGTTTTCCTTTTTTTTTTAAGGCGCCGTCGGCCTTCCACGGGAAAAATTACGCTCGCGGCGTGCCCCGCTGACCCCGGCGGGGTACCTCGGCGTCAATAGGTCGGCTCGACATTTTAAAAGTAGGTAGGTTGCCGGGATGAGTCCGCCCCGGGGAAGGGCAACCGGCGCGCATCCTCTTTTGCAATGACCCGTCGACATTTCATATCCGAGAGTGAAAGTTGCCCCGTCCTGCTCCTCGCGAGGTCGCCGCGTTGTCGCCGTCGTCGGGGAAGAAGACACCTGCCGGGCGACGCGGCCTCCCACCACCACCCGTGGCGTTCCCTAGTATAAAGCGGCTCCCACCGCGGGGCGAGGCGTCCACTTCGGACGGCGGCAGATGTGCGACACGTACGCTAGTGGCCGAGGCCGCTGGCGGAATGTCTCGCCACTGTACGTGCGTCCGAAGAGAAATGGGAAAGAAAGAGCGTGCTAGTCCTTGGCGGACTAGGAAGCTCTGGGCAGCCCAGCCGAGCTGAAACTGCGCGGGTTTTCTAGCTCGGATGGGCGAACCAACGCCATGCTGACGCTCTCGTGTCAGCTGGCGGAAAGAACGGTCGTCAGTGAACTCCCGCGGTCTCTAACTCACCGACTTAGACAAATATAATTGCACATGCTGTACCATTCAAAGTTATCTGTCAAAACAAATTTCAGCATTGGTCGTAAATTAACACTTATTTGTTATTGGAAATAGATTTCGACTAGGGAATAGTCATACTCAGTGCAACAAATTAAAAGCACAAGCGAGATCGGAACAGGTAAAAAATACAACACTGATTCACATAAGCACTACATCTGATTTACATACCATGCACAATCGAATTGACACATTTCTGGTATTACATGTCAAGCTCCAAGGCATAGCTACAAGATGTTCCAGGGTGCAAAATCACGACTGAGTGATCTTTTAGCAGCCTACACAGCTGACTTATTACATGGGTGGCACACTCTATCGTTGATGCAGGGGCGTAACTATGGGGCGGGGGGGGGGATGAGGGTGATAGAACCCCCCTCCCAGAACCCGAAAAGAAAAAAAAAAAAAAAAAAAAAAAAAAATTGAGAGAGAGAGAGAGAGAGTAATAGTTTAACCACAATCCGGTAAAGGTAAAGATTTGAAACTCGGAGTGTTTTACCATAAGCTTTCATTGGATGGGAGTGAATTAGTTTCTTCAACGGGAGTGGTAGATGGTAGTCTGTCTGGAAACTGACTAAAATTTTGCTCGTCAAGCAGATCTATCCCCCACTCCCCCCAAAGCCAAGTCCTAGTTACGCCACTGCGTTGATGTAACGTAACTGTTGTATCCCATTATATCATTTAGTGAAATGTAACAATTTTTTAAACAGTATGAAAAAAAAACCTTGTTTGTAAGATAAAATAAATAAATACACAATCATCTTAACGCTTTTTGGAATGCAAGATGAATTTCTTTTGAAAGTTCTGTGGCTTGGTTCTAAAAGGGCCAATGTCAGTATTTATCAAAGCTGGTTTTATTGGTGTAGACCATAGTTTCACGTGGTCTTCATAATGTTAAAACGGCCAGTGTCTAAGCCACATGGGATTTTAAGATCTGAGCCCACAATAAACAGTTAATATTTTTCGCAAAATTGCAGAAAATATTCAGAAGCTTATACCGAAAACTACGATTTTTGACATTGGCCCTTTTAGAACCAAGTTATATCAGTGGCATAGAAAATTTATTCTCCTAAAGTTGGGGTGGTGAATTGGGATTCAGGTCTGTTCAATATCTTCATTCAGATTAGTATTCCAAATTAATTGTAGCCATGATGGCTAAGTTTAGAAACCGTGACTGTGTGAAACGATAAAAAAATATTCGTATTTCTGCTACCATTTACTTTATCTGTTAGTGTTTAATGTAACATAGCACAACGCGTTTCGAGCGTGTTTTGCTCATCATCAGGCTTTTTTTATACATACAGAAATGTTTATGTTACTTATGAGTTATTTATTTAGAGTAACATAAACATTTCTATATGTATAAAAAAGTCTGATGATGAACAAAACCATGCTTGAACGCGTTGTGCTATGTTGGTTTAAATACTAACAAATAAAGTGACGTAGTAGAAATATGAATATTTATTTATAGTATGCCAAAATATCAGCAACTGAAGTGAACTGTCACACTGTTAAAAAAAAAAAAAAAAAAAAAACAAATAAAAAAAAAAAAAAATACACGTCTATGGCGCTGGGGAGTTTATCAACTCCCATGGACATATTATCCCAGAATTAAAAATAGTTTATAACTACTTTTTATTTTACGTACCATATGTTGTGATGATGCCAGTTGTCCCGCCTGTTTAGCAGTTATTTATTCAATTTATTTTATCACGGAAAACACCCAAGATCGCATCACATTAAAGCATTATGCTTTTGATATTTTATTTGTACTATGACAAGCCAACAGTGATGTTGGTGAATAAGTTTGGTTTTAAAAGTTTTTCTTTGTGATGTGGTGAATGAAATGAAAGATCCGAAGATCACAATCCGTCGAAACACGTCATCTGAATAAAGATTATTGTCGATCTTGGCTGTTTTCCATAATAAATTAATTGAACAGATCACACTCTAGTACGACAAACTTTTATTTATACAATATTATCATTCATATATTTGAAAATGTCACTGTACTGCATCCAAACTTGTAAAGGAGCAAGATAGATTATTAGACCACCATCACGTATGATATCTAATAAAAAATTTATCGAAGTAAATTCCAGTCACATTCCTTCTGACAATTATGTCGAATTAAAAATAAAGTTTTATCCACCACTTCCGACCAACGTTTTGCAGATATTTTCTGGCAAATCACATCTCACATCAATTGGGGCTCCATACTCATCGCCACCATCTGGCTTGGTATTTGTCTGACATGTTCCTGACTCTAAGCTGAAGGTTACTCTCTACATAGAGAGTCAAGTCTACAGTACCTCTTAGCGGTCAGTACCCGCTTCAGTACAACGATAACGTATAGCAAGTCATCGACTTAAACGTAAACAGATACACGTGTCATACACTAGACTTTCAAAGTTTTTTCTCTAGGTAAAGTTGTCCCAGACTCCAGTGAAAATTAAAAATAATTCGGATCCCACACTCCTGACCAAGAGTTTCGCGTGGTTTCTCTTGATTATGCGCAAATATCGCAGTTGGAAATATTCTCCTAAATCTAACCCACTACCTTACCGCTTGCTATATCCCTGAAAAGATCCCACAATGTATCAGAATCGTATCCATATTCAAAAGCTAATTTGTGGAAATAGTTATGAAGTACAAAACTACCCTTTTTTGTAATCAACAGCAGGTAAAATAATTGTTAGAATATAATTAAAATACCTTATAAGCGCTTCTGTTACAATCATTTTGGACAGTGGCATGTTGATTGCGGGTAAAAAATTCAATCTTTGCAAAATAATTACATTCTACCACTTACTACTACTATAAAGCGAACAATAATACGACCAAACTGTTTCTGATTGTCATAAAGTCACATTCCACAGTGTTCAGTTACGAACTAGTGCAACTTGTAACATACATCACATAATAATAGATATGAATCCTGACTCAGTCCTAATACAGATCTATGAGAAACTGCGATCTGTGTTAACTTCACATTTTAGAATGGTTACTATCTAACTGGATTCCATCCTTTAATCTGTCTAAAGTCTCCTCCTCCTTCATGAATATTTCGCTAAAATGTATTTGGAAGGTTCTCACACGCACACCATAATACGGTCCAAATTTCTTAAGTCTGACGTTACTTCTACGCCAACATGTACCATAAGTATTTCGATAGGCTCACGCTGTATCCATAACCGAACAAGATGTATTATTTTAAATACAAAGTGTTAATGAACACTCTTATCTCAGAATTATACCTAACTCTTACACCATTATCTCAGAATTCACTAATACACAAACAGCATTTAAATATCGAACTGTATCACCAAGGAATTGGCATGATGGCAGAAGTTATCTTCTTTTTACATCTAAACTACAGCAAACATTATATCACAAATATCAAAATATGGAATGTTTTAATTTCTATTCCGTTAATTTTCAACATGTCATTAGGACCAAGATAGTTGTGCTGTGTGAAGGACATAGTGAAATAATGTGATAAGTCCCTCAAATCTGCATTGACAAGATGTAAAATTTCTGGAATCGACCAAACAAGGATGAGACTGTCGGTTTCAGTCCAGATAGTTTGATTGTCATCTTGCATACAGGAATAAACCAGATTTGTAGATACAAGCGCTAAAAAAGGATCAGTCGTAGTCGTAGTTTAGGTGCACACGTGTCACATAATATCCGGTATCCAGTAATAGCTACGTCGAAGACATAAGCCAAAGATATCAGAACAAAAATAACATAGACTACGCCTGCAAGAAGCTAATCAGTAGCTTAAAACCCGTTTAAGTGAACATTTTCGCGTTGCAAAGTAAGCCAGATGACTATATACACCAGATATGTAAAGTAAATGCTTGTAACTAAATACAATTTCTGTCACCTACCCTGCCCTGTTGAGTTCTAGCAAACAGATACTTTTATATTCAATTCTTCACTATTTTAATTTTGTTCTAGCTCGAAATATTTTATGCTTCTTAGTTCTTCCTCTCTCTCGCTCTCTCTCTCTCTCTCTCACACACACACACCCTTATACATATGACTTCAACATTTCAGTAATGCGCACGTAAATCACAAAGAAAAATAAATTTTGATGTAGACCCATACAATTTTAGTTATTTGTAGATAAGAGTAGTCGCTATCTGTACTCGCGTGTAGCCTTAGTACGAAACGTATAACATATTGTCGACCACTTCAAGTTATTTGTATTTTGGAGAGAGTTGTTCTGGATACAAACTGATAAACGTACATGCCAGCTAGCTCTCAATGTAGAAAAATGTAAGGTGATGCGCATGAGTAGAAAAAACAATCCTATAATGTTCGAATACAGCATTAGTAGTGAGCTTCTTGATGCTGTCGCGTCGTTCAAATATCTAGGCGTAACATTGCAGAGCTATATGAAATGGAACGAACATGTAAGGACAATTGTGAGTAAGGCGGACAGCCGATTTCGGTTTATTGGGAGAATTTTGGGAAGATGTACTTCACCTGTAAAGGAGACCGCGCATAAAACGCTTGTACGACCACGTCTTGAGTATTGCTCAAGTGTTTGGGACCCGCAGCAGATCAGTTTAAAGGAAGACATAGAGGCGGTTCAGAGGCGAGCACTAGATTTGTTACCTGTAGGTTCGACCAATGCGCGAGTGTAACGGAAATGCTCCGGCAACTCAATTGGGGATCGCTGGAAGAAAGACGACGTTCTTTACGTAAATTTCTGTTAAGTGAATTTAGAGGGCCGGAATTTGAAGCTGAGTACGATCTAGCTGCCGCCTACTTACATTTCGCGTAAAGATCACAAAGACAAAATAAGAGAAATTAGAGCTCGTACGGAGGCATATAGGCATTCTTTTTTTCCTCGTTCGATTTGGGAGTGGAATAGGAAAGAAAATACCTAGTAGTGGTACAGTGTACCCTCCGCCACGCCCCTTACGGTGAATTGCGGAGTATGTACGTAGATGTAGATGTAAATGGTCATAATTAGATATGAATGACTGCTTAAGAAATCCAAAATAAGACAAGAATTCATAGCGAGACATCTCAAGAGCCATCTGCAAGGAGCAGAATAATATTTTCCGAATTCGAATTAAGAATAAGAAGAGAAGATACAAAAGTCAGGAAAAATTGCAGAACCTATGTAAACATTAAAATACAATATTAAGACGAAAAGTTCAGAGCCGCGGTAGAGTGGCCGAGCACTCTAAGGCGCCTTGTTGCTCGCCGTCGGAGTTCCGAGTCCTCCCTCGGGCTTATGTGTGTGTGTGTTTTTGTCCTTGGAATACGTCAGTTTAAGTTTAGCTAGTTTGTAAGCCCAGGGACAGATAAGAATTTGAAACTGTCAGAACAGATTATTAGTTACACCGTTCAGAAACGCAAAACACAATAAAGGCCGATGAAAATAACATATTAACAGAACTAATGATCGCTGAAAAAAACCATATGATCCATAATATATGAATACAATACTGGTGACATTTATAATAGTGGGTGCCTACAAGAGATCACAATAAAAACAGGGGGGGGGGAGTGGTTATATTTTAAAAAGCAATAGTGCAGTAGCTCGTTAGTAAATTTGTGATTTGTAAAATGTTTGTTAAGCTTATGGGACTTAACTACGGGGTCATCAGTCCCTAAACTTACAAACTACTTATCAGATACCTTATACTAAAGACGGCACAAATATCCATGCCCGAGGGGGGAAACGAAAAAAAAAAAAAAAAAAAAAAAAAAAAAAAAAAATCGCACTGACGTGTTTTCGGCCCACTTTAGATTTGCAGTTTTATAAGTTTTTCCAAACATTTTGGACCAAAATAATAATCTAAATAATAAAAAATTAATTAATAAGAGTGTCTGAAACCCTTTTAGGGAAAAAAAATTAGGTAGGGACCGGTTCCGAACCACTTGCCTTCAGCATCGTAGTCCAACACGTTGGCCACTAAACTACCGCTACTAGTTAGAAGTTGCGTACTTATGACAACATGTAAGTTACAATAAGAAAATCATCAAATACCCAACGCAAGATGCTATATGCCAGAGAGAGTTCTGGGCGAGGAATGTCACGTGACATCTGCGAACGGCTGGTTTTCGTTAATTCAATGGAGGGTGTCAAAACTCCATTATTTTTGCAAATATCTCTCAAACGACACGAGATATGAAAAAAAAGATGAATGGCTAAGCCGTTTTTTTCATTTAAATTTCGAGCTGTCAAAAGACGATCGCAAAGGCCCACTTTTACTGTTACTATCGTAACCTAAAGTGGGCCAAAAAAAAAAAAAAAAAAAGGCTGTAGTCTATCGTCCCATTAACATGACAGTCGCTGAGACCGAGAAACAGCAGGCTATAATGAGTAGCTTGAACTACGGCATTCGTATGAAGCGATCGGCAAAACGATGATCAAGACCTGGCAGCGGGATCGTAACAGACTGGTCGTAAACCCCGAGTATAGCTAGGAATAAAAAGTAAATAGGGACATAATGAATGCGAATATATTAATTATAATAGTGTGAATAGATGTTAACGTTCTACAGCAGACGGAATAAAACACTGTAAACCTGCTCCATAGCCTCCCTCGTCATGTTTCATCAGAATTATTCTCTATTTTGAACAACTCAGTGTCAATAAAGAGTCGGAAAACTATCATTTCCTTCTGACTATAATGAAATAATTTATTCCAACGTTAGTTTTACAAAGAGGGTAAATATTTCATACAACCTGGAAACAACAGGCTTAATAACATTAGCATCATCGTTAAACATGCCTTGTATATATAATTTCTATGCATAGAGACATCTGCTGAAACGAGATACCAGTTGAGATCTTATTATATATTAACGTTTATTAGGTATTTTCGATGTTGTATATTCCTGCGATATCCACTACAGTTCATCAGCGACGAGTAAGCCGATGTATCAATCCAAGAACTTACGAGCACAGATATGACAAGTATTGCGGAAAGTCACCTATTTACAGATAATATGCCCATACTTCTCAGTGTGTTCGAAATTTAATTACATCAACATCTACATAAATACTCTGCAAAATCACATTTAAGTGCATGGCAGAGGGTTCATTGGCCACTTTCATAACCTTTCTCTAGCGTTCCATTCTCTAATAGAAGAAATGACACATAAATCGTTCCGTTTCCCATCTGATTTCTCTTATTTTATTGGGATGGCCATGTCTCCCTATGTAGGTGGGTGCTAGCAAAATATTTTCACATTCAGAAATAAAAGTCGGTGATTGACATATGGCAAACAGAGGCGCCACAACGAATAACATTGTTCTTTTAATGATTTCCACCTCAAATCGTGCAACATTTCCGTGACGCTTTTCCACCTGGAACGTGATAAAACGAGCTGCCCTTCTCTGAACCTTCTCAATATATTCCGTCAGTCCCACCTGGTGAGGGTCCCACAAGGGGCAACAGTACTCCAGGAGAGGACGCACAAGTGTAGGCAGTCTCTTTGGTGGAGCTGGTGCATCTTCGAAGCGTTCTGCCAATGAAACGTAGCCTTTGGTTCGCCTTTCCACAATATTTTCTGTGTGTTCTCTCCAGTCGTTCTTAATTGCAACTCCTAGGTTTTTGGTAGAAATTACGACCTTAAGGTTTGACTTATTTATCGTGTGATTGAAGTTCAGCGGATTTCTTTTAGTGGTAATGTGTATTACTTTACACTTTTCATTATTTAGTGTTAATTGTCAATTTTCGCTCCATGTAGAATTTTTGTCTAAATCGATTTGCTGTTGCATTTGATCTTCTGTTGACTTAACTTACCGATAAACGACAGCATCATCCGCCAACAGTGTAAGAGAGCTCTTCAGATTGAAAGAAGAGTAGGGGACCTACAATGCTTCCCTGGGGAACGCCAGACATCACTTCTGTTTCACTCGATGACTTATCTTCAATTACTATGAACTGTGTCGTTTATGACAGGAAATCGCGAATCGAATCGCACAATTTTGACGATATTCCATAAGCAAGCATCTAATAATAAAATAAAAAAGCGCTCTTTGGCATCATTTTCCTATTAAAGCAGATCTACATCCACATGGGATACTCTAAAAATCACATTTAAGTGCCTGTCAGAGGGTTCATCGAACCACCATTATACTATTTATCTCCCATTCTATTCTCCAATAGCGCGCGGGAAGAAAGAACACCTGGTGGTCATTTCTACCTATGTAAGTGGGAGTGAACAATATATTTTCGTATTCGGAGGAGAATGTTGGCGATTGGAGTTTCGTAAGTAGCCCACGCCACAGCGATAAGCGCCGTTTTGTAATGATTCCCATCCCAGATTTTGTATCATTTCCGTAACGCTGTCTCCCCTGTATCGTGACAATACGAAACGAGCTGACCTTCTCTGGACTCTTTCGATGTCCTCCGTGCAACCCACCTGATAAGGATCCCACACTGGGCAGCAATACTCCAAAAATTGACGTACAAGCGTAGTGTATGCAGTTTCTTTTGTAGTTCTGTTGCATCTTTTAAGGGCTCTGCCAATAAAACGCAGTCTTTGGTTCGCCTTTTCCAAAACATTATCTACGTGTTCATTCCAGTTTGAAGTAATAGTAATTCCTAGGTATTTTGTGGAGTTTACGGCCTTCACTTGTGATTGATCTATCTTGTAAACAAAGTTTAATCGCGCCCTAAAGATACGATTTATTTTCACAGCTCTTCATTTCTGTGAGTCCTTCAGTATTTTATGATTTTGTATGCGCCAGGAGCCTCAGTCAAATAATTTTTTTTAAAAGAGCTGACCGCCATTTGACTGATTTTTTTGTTTTGTTTATTATCACTACCTGGTTTCCGGCCTTCGGCCATTTTCAATTGCTGTGATGAAAGTTGTCAGACCTAAGGAAATCTGTGTGACAACTTTTATCACAGCACTTGAAAATGGCCTAAGGCCGAAACCAGGGAATGACATAATATTTTCGATTATTCCGTTTAAAGAAAGCGATTGAACTTAATTATGACTTCTTCTTCCTTCGTTCTTCCCAAATTCTCTTCATGCGTTGACTGTGTTCTCGCTTGCGTTCTTCTGACCACTTTTTTCCTGTCCTGTTCTCCGTGTGTTCTTGTTTAAGTTTGTGTTTGTTTATAATGTTCCTGAACTGTTCTCTATTGTTTATGTTGTCTTGCGAGATTCCCAGTTCTTTAATATCCTCTTCTGTATCAGTGATCCACTTCGTCTTGTTTTCGCTCTTGTTTGCTATCTCAAATATTTGCCTTGTGAGCCTGGTTTCATTCATCCTGCTGATATGCCCATAAAATTTCATCCTTCTCTTTCTGATGGTGTCCGTTATTGTTTCCATGTCTTTGTAAATCTCTCTAGTTGCCCGCTTTATCCAAATTCCTTCACGAACCACTGAACCATATATTTTCCTCAAAATTTTTCTTTCCTGTTTTTCAATCTCTCTGATCTTCGTACGACCATGAATCACTCTAGTTTCTGCAACATAGAGTGCCTCTGGTAATATATATATATATATATATATATATATATATATATATATATATATATAGGAAGGAAGCTTAGGGTTTAACGTCCCGTCGACAGCGTGGTCATTAGAGACGGTATATATATATATATATATATATATATATATATATATATATATATATATATGTATATATAGGGTGTTAGATTAAGTGTGTTTGCCTCTGTAACTTATAAAATAATAGCTGACGGGAAATTTTAATGCGGTAGGCCAACACAAGAAATGTTACACTTACTGCGGAGCTATGAACATAGTTTATTGTATCATTTTCCAAAGAGTTACAGCACAAAGATATAATTTTTTAAATAGAACAATAGTTTTTTTCTATCGTGCATTGGATTCGTTTAAACCAGCTGCGTCCAAATCAATTTAAACTACATTCCTATCACTGTTAGTTTGGGAGCTACAACCCTTCAAAGTTTAAGGGGCGGAGGCTGCGATAGCGTAGCTGACTGGCCGAGTGGCTATCCCCTGGGGCACGGCCCACTGTCTCATGACCACTAGCCATTCAGCTACGCTGTCGTAGCCTCCGCCCCCTAAACTTTGAAGGGTTGATTTGGACGCAGCTGGTTTCAACGAATCCAATGGACGATAGAAAAAAAAACTAATGTTCCATTTAAAAAATTATACATTTGTGCTGTAACTCTTTGGAAAATGATACAATAAACTATGTTCATAGCTCCACAGAAAGTGTAACATTTCTTGTGTTGACCTACCGCATTAAAATTTCCAGTCACCTATTATTTTATAAGTTACAGATGCAAACACACTTAGTGAGACACCCTGTATATACAGGGTGTTCCAGCTATCTTGTCCACCCAAAAATATCTCTGGAATAGATCTAGCGCACGTCCTGAGACTCAGGCGAGAACCCCATGCTGCTCAGGACGTGCGCTAGCCGCGTTCGCGTATTTCAAGCGTCAATTTCGCGTCGCAATATCTCGGGATGTAATTGGAATATTGCGATGCAATCAACGCCATTGTTTATGTGATTTGTCGTGCTATGGATTGCTGAAGAAAAAAATATGGGGTGTCCATAAAAAAAACAACATAAGTTTGTGTTAAAAATATATTTGCTTTCGTCTTAGAATGTTTCCAAATATGTACATTGCTGGGCCCCAGCCCTACATTGATCCCGGTGAAAGTCGTTTTCCAATAGCTGTTATTGTTCCAGAGATATTTTGGGTGAACAAGATAGCTGGGACACCCTGTATTATTATTATTATTATTATTATTATTATTATTATTATAAGGTATTCTGCCTAGTGGCAGGTCCATGTCTTCGTACGGAGAATTTCTGATTCCATTGTTCCCTGTCTTTAGCTTCTTCCTTCAGTCTGTTGTATCTCCTTCCACCTTTCATGTCATCCAGATGTTGAATCCTCCTCCTTCCTCGTCCTGTGTTTCCTCTTATTTTTCCTTCGATGACATCGCGTAGGAGTCCCTCGTGTCTGTGTCCAATTCAGTTGGTCTCTCTCTGTAGAACTGTATGCAGAATACTTCTCTTCTCTCCTACTCTTCTCTGTACATAATCATTTTTCATGCGATCTGTCCATTTGATCTTTTCCATTCTCCTCCAGCACCACATTTCGAAGGTCTCTAAGTATTTTTTCTCCTTCTTTTTCCAAATGTAGCACTTTACCAGTTTCTTCCTTAATGCCAAACTCAACTTGCTGGTCAGCAGAGTCCTCTTCTTGTTGAAAGCAGCTTTGGCCATGGCGATTCTTGCTCGGATTTCGTTGGTGCAGTTGGCATCCTTTGTGATAAATCGTCCCAGGTACTTGAACTGATTCACATTTTCCAGTTCCCGATTGTCAACAATTATCTTCAAGGGTTTCTCACGTTTTGATATCCTCATCACTTTTGATTTTTCTACATTGATTTCCATGCCGTATTTTCTTCCCATTTCCATCAAACGGTTCATCATGTGTTGCAGCTGCCTCTGGGTTTTGACGAGCACTACCAGGTCGTCTGCACACTTGATGGTGTTGATGAGACGTTCACCTACTTTGAAGTTTCCGCATCCTTTCAGCGCTTCTCTCGCCAGCATTTCTACTTACAGGTTGAAGAGACTTGGCGACAGACAACATCCTTGTCTCACTCCCATTCCTATTTCCACGCTGTTCGTTTCTCCACATTTCAGTCGTACTTTTACCCTTTCTCCCAGGTACAAATTTGTAATTAGTCTCTGATCTCTCCAGTTGATACTTATCTCCTTAAGGATGTTTATTAATGTATTCCAATTGACTCTGTCAAAGGATTTCTGCCAGTCTATAAAACACTCGCAAAATTCTTCGTTGACAGCCTAAACTCTCTCCGACAATATCATCATCATGCCAATGGCGTCTCTGGTCCCTTTTCCTTTCCTAAAGCCAAACTGGTCTTCTCCCATCACTTCTTCAGTTTTGTGTTCTATAAATTCAGTCAAATGGCGGTCAGCTCTTTTACAAAATTTTCGTTATTTTGTTGGAACCAGATTATAATTTAAAATTTTACGAACCCGTCGTCCCTAAACTCTGGTGCCCTGGTCGGCACGGTTGTGCCTTCTCCAGTGTCGGCCCTGGGTAGAGGTGCAGAGGCACGTGAAGCGCCGTAGGCGGCGCGGGAGTGACCCGCGGCTGACTAAGGGTACGGGAAAAGCGATTTGCCGGGAGCGGAGCCGGCGTGAGTCAGTGGTGTGTGCTGGCGTGGGAGCCGCTCGCCAAAGACCGGCCTTGGCTCCACTTGGCGAGGAGGCGTGGCCCTCTGTCAGCGGCTATTATTGCTCGGCGGGCCCCGGTGACCGCTGGCAGCGTCAGCAGGCCATTGTGTCCCCAGACACACAAGCTGGCCGACCACGCAGCCGCGGGGTCTGCCGAAACTGGTGCCCGGTGCAGTCGCCAATGAAGCCCCGTATACAGCAAGTAGTGCCAGCTCAACGGTTGTCGTGCTCCCGTAGCGGAGCACAGGGCCGCTACGTTACAGCCAGTGTGTAACCACGTCGTGACGGAATTCAAAGCGCAGATTACAGCGTAGCAGTAAAAACATACACCTTTCGTACATAGGACAGACGACACGTACAGTCGAGGCGAGACAGCCACATCTGCCATGCTGCCGGGGGATGGACTGGTCTCCAGCAATGGAAGAATCCGCCATCCCCTGGACTCGGGGATTAGATGTGGCAAACACCGAGTTAGATGTAGGTTTTTCTTAAATAGTAGCCGGCCGAGGTGACTGAGGCGCTCCAGTCACGGTCAGCACGGCCACTACGGTCGGGGGTTCGAATCCCCCCCTTCGGGCATGGATATTTGTGCCGTCCTAGTTTGTAATTAGATCATAAGTAGTTTGTAAGTTTAGAGACTGATGACCCCGTAGTTAAATCCCATAAGCTTAACAAACATTTGAACATTTTGAACTTAAATAGCAGAATAAGACACACAGGGGAAAAATTTTTGCGGGGAGGGGGGGGGGGGCTGTGGTGACAGAAGAAATTGGCCGCCCAGTGCCAGGGGCATGATCACTGGGATTCGCTGGGTGAGCTGGCCACCACAAGCAGGTTTGTAATGCTGGCACACATGTGCCGGCCGCGGTGGCCGAGGAGGCTGAGGCGCTCCAGTCACGGTCTGCACGGCCACTACGGTCAGGGGTTCGAATCCCCCCTCGGGCATGGATATTTGTGCCGTCCTTAGTCTTAGGTAGTTCATAGGTAGTTTGTAAGCTTAGGGACTGATGACCCCGTAGTTAAGTCCCATAAGTTCTACAAACATTTGGCACACATGTAACACCACAGCAGTAGCATAAGACACCACATCATACACATCACCCAGTATAAACATCAACAACCAGCAAGATGTCCAGTGGTTTCTGCAGAAACTTATAATAATGAAATGTAATGTCACCATTTAGCCATAAGAAATTTATGTATTATACTATTGCCCATTTTAGTCTTAGGTAATGGGTTGTATTGTTTGAGATATATATCTATATATTGCACGGAACAAAAATTCAAATGTTAGTATACCTTATGGGACTTAACTACGGGGTCATCAGTCCCTAAATTTACAAACTACTTATGAGCTAGCTAACACTAAGTACGGCACAAATATCCATGCCCCAGGGGGGATTCGAACCCCCGACCGTAGTGGCCGTGCAGACCGTGACTAACGCGCCGCAGTCCCCCCCCCCCCCCCTTTTTATCTTTTTTTTTTCTAATGCTGTATACTTTCAGTACTTTGCGGAGAATAATAAACAAAATATCCTTCTTCAATGAGAAATAAAAAATAATAGTACTTCTTCTTTTGGTAATTTTAAACAAAATTTCCTTTTCCGA
The DNA here is from genome assembly GCA_026315105.1 of Locusta migratoria. Lineage (NCBI taxonomy): Eukaryota > Metazoa > Arthropoda > Insecta > Orthoptera > Acrididae > Locusta > Locusta migratoria. The sequence continues at coordinate 176,775,880 of CM048751.1, read as the reverse complement.
TGAGAACTAAAAATAACAGTGGTGCTTCTAGTGCTTTCTCTCTCTCTCTCTCTCTCTCTCTCTCTCTCTCTCTTTCGTGGAGTCGTAGGTGCACGTTGAATCGATTTCGTCGTACCGGCAGCTTCGAAGTTCATCTTCTCGAAAATGTTTGCCATCGCAAAGTTGTCGTGTATTCTCGTTCTTGTGTCATCGAATTGAGTCTTAATTCTTAATTTTACTTCTCGTTAACCTCGAAGCGCTGGTCTCCAGCCGGCCGCGGTGACCGAGGGGACCGAGGCGCTCCAGTCACGGTCTGCACGGCCACTGCGGTCGGGGGTTCGAATGCCCCCTCGGGCATGGATATTTGTGCCGTCCTTAGTCTTAGCTAGTTCATAAGTAGTTTGTAAGTTTAGGTACTGATGACCCCGTAGGGAAGTCCCATAAGTTCTACAAACATTTGAACATTTTTGAACTGGTCTCCAAAATCCGCCATACTACCCTAGCTGTGAATTTCTTCTCTAAAATCAAACGCGGAGTACTCCACTCCATGTAGAAGGATAAATAAAAAACAGTAAAATAAGGTATGTTTCTAAACAGTTAAAAACAAAATGGAAAAGGCAAATAAAACTTAAGAATAATCCATATTTTTCTCTATACTTTTTTCTTCGTTGAAGTTTCTGGTGTTCTGTCAATAATGGTAGCCAATAATCTTCTTTACTTTTTTCTTTTTCTGATAGAATATAGTTCACTGTCTGTCCCTTTAGCCAGTTGAATCCCTTCGGCCACCGCGGCCGGCATGCACGCAACACCAAAGATATATACCCGTCTCTTACAACCTAATAAATCGACAGTGGCAGAGCACTGTATTGATACTGGACACTCCATGACGTACAAAAACGTCAAAATTTTAGCCTCCACTTCATCTTTCTGGGACTCAGTGGTGAAAGAAGCAACTGAAATTCGCTTGGGGACAAATTTAATTAACAGAGACAGCGGCTTCAGTTTAGATAAATCTTGGAATCCGGCGCTTTCTTTAATAAATTTACAAAGACGCCGTCACAGCACAGATCATAACACATCGATTTCTCCGCAATAATCTATTATGCAGCCACAGACATAATTTACATATACGTGTACTTCCTTGCCGCCGAGTAACGTCTTTGTCGCCTTGTTGTATCTGTGGCCGCATGCGCAGTAGCGCGGTCTGCGCGTTTATAAGCACTAAGCGCGTGCTGGAGCATCAGTCTTCAACTGTCTCTGAAGATGGCTGAACGTTTCTCACAAGGAAAGTACTTAGGCTCGAACAAACAAAAATACATAGATAATGTAAAGATCTCTTATTGCACTAGTGATACTCCCGCATCTGCAAAACTCTGCAGTCGCCCATTAGAGGCCTCTGCATATGCCATGCCGCATTGCACTATGACCTGCCGGTACGCCAGTAGTGACGGTGCAGTGTGCCTCTGAAATTGCGTTTCGTGACGTTATTTGTGTAGTGAAGCGTCAGATGGGTCGGCGATTGGTAATCGGTCCCTAGACTTACGAACTACTTAAAGGAAGGAAGGAAGCTTAAGGTTTAACGTCCCGTCGACAGCTTGGTCATTAGAGGCGGAGCGTGCGTTCAGATTCTTTGGTTAATAAGGATGAGGAAGGAAATCGACCGTGTCCTTTGAAAGGAACCATCCCGACTTTTGCCTGGAGTGATTTAGGGAAATCGCGGAAAACATAAATCTGGATGGCCGGAGGTGGATTTGAACCACCGTCCTCCCGAATGCGAGTCCATTGCGTTACCACGCGCCACCTCGCTCGGCCAAACTACTTAAAGTAACTAAGAACAATACCCACACCCACACCTATGCCCGAGGGAGTACTCGATACTCTGGCGGGAACGGCTGCCCAGTACGTAGCATGACGCCTTAGACCAAGTGGGCATTCCGTGCGGTTCGTTTGCAAGAGGAAGTTCGTAGACAAAAAATGTTCAAATGTTTGTAGAGTCTATGGGACTTAACTACGGGATCATCAGTCCCTGAACTTACAAACTACTTATGAACTACTTACAACTAAGGACGGAACAAATATCCATGTCCGAGGGGGGGATTCGAACCCCCGACCGTAGTGGCCGTGCAGACCGTGACTGGAGCGCCTCTGTCTCCTCGGCCACCGCGGCCGGCAGTTCGTAGACAAAGGCTTTCATTGATGAAAGAGGGGAAGGAAGAAGTATTAGGAAGGAAAGGATTGACAGTCGCTGCGTTAGGGCACTGAAATTAAAGAAAATGACCATTGAAAGTGCTAGCCGGGCCAGGAATCGAACCGGGGACCTTAGCCTTTCGCGGGCAAGCGCTCTACCGACTGAGCTTTCCCGGCACGTAACACGTGTCTTCCTCACAACTTTACTTCTGCCAGTACCTCGCCTCCTACTTCATATCAGCGCACACTTCGCTGCAGAGTGAAAGTTTAGGCTGTGGCTAAGCCATGTCTCCACCATAACCTATGTTCCAGGAGTGCTATTCCCGCAACGTTCGCAGGAGAACTTCTGTAAAGTTTGGAAAGTAGGAGGCGAGGTACTGGCAGAAGTAAAGTTGTGAGGACGGACGGTGGTGCGTACCGGGATATGTTAGTCAGTAGAGTGCTTGTCCGCGAAAGGCAAAGGTCCCTGCTTCGAGTCCCGGTTTCGGCACACAATTTTAATCTGCCATGACGTTTCATGTCAGCGTACACTCCGCGGCAGAGTGGAAGTTTCATTCTGAATATTCAGTTGCTTTTTTAATATGGTGTAACAGTTTTTAACAATTATCTTTTGTTAGCTTGAAATAAAGAACATTAGGATAACCCTTTCGGTATTATAGGTTTATGACAAATACGTCACTGAAAGAACAGAATGAAACGTCCAGATTACGATTATGTTAATGTTCACATTACACATTACTAATAAATTGATAAAAGAATGTAGTCAAAGACCAAACAGTTATTTTAATGTTATGACACGTAGCTTAACATCATGTTTTCAATAGTTACGAAATTATTCCACTCCCATGAACCACAGACATTGCTGAGGTGGGGTGGCTTGCGTGCCTCAACGATGCAGATAGCCGTACCGTAGGTGCAACCACAGCGGAGGGGTATCTGTGGAGAGGCCAGACAAACGTGAGGTTCCTGAAGAGGGGCAGCAGCCTTCTCAGTAGTTACAGGGGCAACAGTCTGGATGATTGACTGAGCTGGCCTTGTAACATCAGCTAAAGTGACTGTGCCAAACACTGCGACCGGCTGAAAGCAAGGGGAAACTACAGCCGTTACTTTTCCCAAGGACATGCAGCTCTACTGTATGAACATATGATGATGGCATCCTCTCGGATAAAATATTCCGGAGGTAAAATAGTTCCACATTCGGATCTACGGGTGGGGACTACTTAGGAGGATGTGATCATCAGGAAAGACAACACTGGCATCCTACGGATCGGAGCGTGGAATGTTACCCTTAATCGGGTAGGGAAGCTAGAAAATTTAAAAAGAGAAATGGACTAAGTTAGTTATAGTGGGGATTAGTGAAGTTCGGTGGAAAGAGGAACAGGATTTCTGGTCAGGTGAGTACAGGATTATAAATACAAAATCAGCTGGGGGTATTACAGGAGTAGGTCTGATAATGAATAATAATAAAAAAAAAAAAAAAAAAAAAAAAAAGAGGAATCCGGGTAAACCACTATGAGTAACACAGTGATCGCATTATCGTAGTCAAGATAGAGACGAAGCCAACACCGACCACAGTAGTATAGGTTTATATACCAACTAAAAAAAACGTTCAAATGTTTGCACAGCTTATGGGACTTAACTACGGGGTCATCAGTCCCTAAACTTATGAACTAACTAATTCTAAGGACGTCACAAATATCCATGTCCGAGGGGGGGATTCGAACCCCCGACCGTAGTGGCCGTGCAGTCCCCTCGTCCAACGCGGCCGGCTATATACCAACTAGCTCTGCCGATGATGAGGAAATCGAAGAAATGTATGAGGAGCTAAAGGAAATTATTCAGACAATTAAGAGAGAGGAAAACTTAATTGTTATGGGAGACTGGAATTCGGTAGTAGGACAAGGAAGGGAAGGGAAGATAGTAGGTGAATATTGTCTGGGCAAAAGGAATGAAAGAGGAAGCCGCCTGGTAGAATTTTGCACAGAACATAATTTAGTTATAACAAACACCTTGTTTAAGAATCACGACAGGAGGTTGTATACGAGGAAGAGACCAGGAGACACCGGGAGATACCAGATAGATTTTATAATGGTACGACATAGATTTCGGAACCAGGTTTTAAACTGTAAGACATACACTGGGGCAGATATAAACTCTGACCATAACTTATTGGTCATGAATTGTAGGCTGAAACTGAAAAAAAAAAAAAAAAAAAAAAAAAAAAAAAAAAAAAAAAAAAATGCAGAAAGGTAGGAAAATAAGGAGATGGGATCTGGATAAACTGAAGGAACCTGAAGTTCTTGAGAATTTCAGAGGGAGCTTTAGGCACCATTGACAGAAACGGGGGAAAATAAAACAGTAGAGGAATTGGTAGCATTGAGAGATGAAATAGTGAAGGCAGCAGAGGACAAAATAGGTAGGAAGGCAAGACCTACAAAAAATCCTTGGATATCACAGGACATACTAAATTTAATCGATGTAAGGAGAAAATATAAAAATGCAGTAAATGAAACAGGCAAAATGGACTACAGACGACTAAGAAATGAGAGGAAGTACTTACACCATCAAACAACCAGCCCTTCAGATTTCTAAATACTAGCGATTCCGCAATACAGAAACACAGAATTAAGATAAATTTATTTTATGTTGGAAGTATGTAATTTATTCTTTAACATTAATTTTGAATTGGATAGATCGTAGAATGTTTTATGTATTGACGATGAATAAGATCAAGGCCTCAAAACTGTTTTCAGGAACCAATCGATATGTAAATGAACAACATGCAGTAATTATATCTAAGAAATTCGGAAAAAAAGATCTGCTTCTTGCAAAATGTTTGTACAGTGGGACCTCGCTTAGCGACCATAATTCACTTTTGACTCATGACCGAAATGCGAAACAATGGTTGTGCAGAATTTATGTTTCTGCTTGTAATTAACTAAAAATAGAGATGATTCTTTCCATTCCTAGAACTACACAAAAATAACGGCCAATAATTTAAAGGAAAATTGTATCAATAGAAATAAAATTTAATTCGTTGCCTCTGTGTCACCAAAATAGTACGTAATAATGACGCCTGTGGGGATCGAATCTGTAGAAAGTTTATTCTTGAAAGGCGGTCGACGGAATATTTGTACTTGCAAGGGGCGCACTTTCGGAAAGATTGTAAATGATTGGTGTGAATGAATGGTGCTTACATGTTGTATGTGTGTTTATGTGTTACTGAACGGGGTGATGATTTTGTTGGTTTTCTCCACCGCGAAACAAGCTGAATGTCGCAAGTAAAGGAATACATCAATTTACACAAAAACAGCAATGTTACAGAAAGTACCGCAAATGTAAAAAACTTCAATCTGGAGATATTAGTGTGCATTTAAAATTTGAGCACACAGAGGAACGATTCCGAAAACATATTCAGTAATTTTGTAGTTCATGAAACCATCTACACGATTTCTGTCAAGACAAAAGCAAGAAGAGAAGGAAGATTAACGTCCCGTCGATAGCGTTGTCATTCGAGACGGCGCGGCGTCAAGAGAGTCAGTGGCAAATCTGAACATTAAAGCGATAAGTGGGCTTGAACGGCAATATTTTAAACAAAGTCATCATTAGGGAAAATTAACAGCACGATGTGCATGCAAATAATATAAATTCTTTAAGCTCTTTCCTGTGTATTTTAGTATTTTAAATAGTTAAGGAGCAGGAGAGCAAAGAAGCCAAGGGCATCTTACAAATTGGCTTTCTACGTCTTACGTTACACCAAAATGTTCCTCAATCGTCATCTTTCAATGAGATAAGAACATTTAATCGTTACTCTGGAGTAAGAACAACAGTTTTTCAACAACATAGTAACTCTATTTCCATAGTCTGCCTCACTTTTATGAGATGTTACAGGCCAGTACGCACGATTCACTTACGATGTACTTTCAATGTAGCATTTTATTATAATACTACTATCAAGATTGTTACGAGAGCTAATATTCTACTGTAGATGTTTAGTATATATCTTCCTACGTTCCTGGGTTAACTATCCTGTTAAAACACTATGAACAAATTATTTTCTTGCAACTTTTCGTCTCGTAATTTACTCTGCCTAAACACTTAATATCCTGTATCACTTCCTTTAATCATCTGTCGATAATTATTACAACAGCGGATGAAGGACAAAATCCTATTTATTTCATAGACAACAACCAACTGACAGCAGTTTTTACTGCCATTAAGAAGATGTGTTACACCTTTATATTCCAGTGTCGAATGGAAATATTGAGAAACAAAAAGCTATACCGAAAAAGAATAAGAGTGCAAACAAAAAGATTTTGAAACGCATCGTAAGTAATATCGTAATCCTTATTTTAAGTGCTTTAAGAAATCCCCCATCGACAAAGGAAAAATAATCATTCAGATAATTCAATTTCTTTTGCTGGCTTATCTCGTTTGGGTGTGGCTAATCTGTTCTGATTTAGTTCTTATGAAACGTGTCCTGTCTGATGAATGGAACGCTCAGCATAGCCGCCAGTGCAGCCGGCATATTCGTCTGAAAAGCTACGCAACCGCCATCGCGCGACAGTTAGCGGCATGACAAGTTTCATCCGCTAGGTGGCACTGGCTGTCTCTTAAAAGACGGCTCTAGAGACTACGCGACGTACCTTGTTCGCCTGCTTTGCGGTGCCTTCTTCGACCATAAAGTATCTATGGTCGAAGTGTGGCTTAGACCTGCGACAAGGCGTAAAACACCTTGCCTGTTTTCACAATGCACAGGCACAGTACAAAGCACAGTTTAATTCCTTTCACTATACTGCAGAGGGAGAGGCTCTACGAAGGAAATGAACTTAGAGGCAATATTGTAGGAAGGGGCGAAGAAGTAGATGAAGATGAAATAGAAAATACTATACTGGGAGATGAATTTGGCAGAGCACTGAAAGACTTAAGTCGAAACAAGGCCCCTGGAGTAGATGAATTCCCTCAGAGCTCTGAAGTCTCTGGGAGAACCAGTCACGACAAGTCTGTTTCACCTGGTGTGTAAGATGTATGAGACAGGAGAAGTACCCTCATACTTTAAGAAAAATGTTATAATCCCCATTCCAAAGAAAGCAGGCTCAGAGAGGTGTGGAAACTACAGAACCATCAGCTTAATAAGTCATGGTTGCAAAATATTAACACGAATTATTTACAGAAGGATGGTAAAGCTGGTAGAAGCCGACCTCGGGGAAGATCAGTTTGGGTTCAGGAGAAATATAGGAACACGGGAGGCAATACTCACTTTACGGCTTATCCTTGAAGATAGATTAAGGAAAGTCAAACCTACATTTCTAGCTTTTGTGGATTTGGAGAAAGCTTTTGACAATGTTGATTGAAATACACTCTTTCAAATTCTGAAGCAAGCAGGAGTAAAATATAAGCGTAAGGTTATTTACAACTTGTACAAAAACCAGACATCGGTTGTCAGAGTTGTAGGGCATGAAAGGGGAGCAGTGGTTGGGAAGGGAATAAGACAGGGTTGTAGCCCTTGTCCAATGTTATTCAATTTGTACTTTGAGCAAGGTATAAAGGAAAGCAAGGAGAAACTCGGAGAAGGAATTAAAGTTCAGGACGAAGAAATAAAAACATTGCGTTTTGACATTGTAATTCTGTCAGAGACAGCAAAGGACCTGGAGGAACAATTGAACGGAATGGACATTGTTCTGAAAGGTGAATATAACATGAACATTAACAAGAGCAAAACAAGGGTAATTGAATGCAGTCTAAGTAAATCAGGTGAAACTGAAGGAATTAGATTAGGTAACGAAACAATAAAGGAGGTAGATTAGTTTTGTTACTTGGGCAGTAAAATAAGAAATGATGGTCGCAGTGCAGAGGATATAAAATGCAGAATGGCATTGGGTAGAAAAGAGTTCCTGAAGAAGAGAAATTTGTTAACATCGAATATTGATTTAAACCTATGGAAGTCCTTTCTGGAGGCATTTGTGTGGAGTGTTGCCTTGTATGGGAGTGAAACATGGACGATAAACAGTGAGGACAGGAAGAGGATAGAGGCTTTTGAAATGTCGTGCTACAGAAGAATGCTGAAGATTAGGTGGGTGGATCGCTTAACTAATGAGGAAGTACTGAATAGAATTGAGGACAAACGGAATTTCTGGCATACCTTGACTAAAAGAAGGGATCGAGTGGTAGGAGACATTTTTACATATCAAGGAGTCGTGAATTTAGCATTGGAGGGAAGTGTTTGGGGTAAAAACCGCAGAGGAAGACCAAGAGATGGATACAGTAAGCAGATTTAGGTTGTCGTTCTTATGTGGAGTTGAAGAGGCTTGCTCAGGATAGGGTATTATGGAGCGCTGCATCAAACCAGTCTCAGGACTGAAGACCACAACAACAAGAACAACAACATACTGCAGAACCGGTGCTATAAAGTCTATGATATTAAAGGGTAAAAGTAGATTGACCACAGAACACATGTAGTGGAGTTTCAGTGATACATATTACTCAACTCTGAGCTAGGAATTTCCGGAACATGGACCAACCACCGAAGATTATTATTTTGCGGAATTGGCTTCTAGTTAGTTATATTTCAATGTGCCAAATAAACAAGCAAAAATTGTAGAATGTTCACTGGTTTATTTAGGTTTCTTTCTTACCTCAGTAACACTCCTTAAATATTAATCTCACATGATTTTTGTTGACGTCGAAGGAGATTAATTGTCTGCTGAATAATGATTTACTTTGGCTCTTATCAAGCTTTCTTCGGCATCTGTTTCTACCTCATTTCTGTTGTAATGTGGTTCAGTTGTACTGTAATGAAATTTCTGAAAATATGATTAATGGCCGCGGCGGAGCGGACGAGCGCATTGAGGCGCGATGCGCGAGGCCTTTTCCCGTCGGGGGTTCGAATCCCCCCCCTCCCCCTCGGTCATGGATATTTGTGCCGTCTTTAGTTCATAAGTAGTTTGGTAGTTTATGGATCGATGACCCCGTAGTTAAGTCCCATAAGCTCTACAAACATTTGATTTTTTATGATTAATGTTTATTCAAATGATCACTAGCTTTATATCTTCGGTCTACTGTAAGGCTTGATATTTTCTATGCTTAACACGTGTTATGTAACTCTGCTGCTAAAACAGAATTTTACGTTTCTCACAGTACCTTGTGCATCATGGTTCCAACAACTTCTGTTTGAGATATTACATATTACAATAAATTAATTGCGGAGTCTCTACTTTCGGACGTGTCAGAAAGTACAGATGTTGCTATGTGATAATAGTATAGATTTTAAATGGGGTTAGTCTCGGCTTCTAGTAAGCGTTGTAAACGTACTACATACACACTTTCTGCGTGCTAAACGCTGTCGTGCTTTTAATGGGACACACACCATAGGCCTCCGTGCGTAGAGGCCACATTTCCGAAGGCGATTTCGGACGTTTGAGTTGATATTGCGCGTACCCGCTCGGTTAGCCGGTTCGAATCCGCCCGGCGGATTAACGAAGGGGACTGAGTGCCGGCCAGCCTGGTTGTGATTTTTAGGCTGTTTTAAACACACACCCCTAAGTGAATACCGGGCTGGTCCCCAAGTACCGCCTCAGTTACATGATTCGCAAACATTTCGTAATACATTACACTTTCACACACATATAACACTATACGCAGACATTTGGGGTACTCATTTCCTCCGGGGGGCATGGGGTGGCGGCAAGAAGGGCATCCGGCCTCCCTGTAAATAATAACACATGACAAATCCGCGTTTAACTCAGTGCCGACCCCGCATGTGAGGAAAAGGGCTAAAGAGAGATACAGACAGTTGATATTGCGCGTCCTGTTGCTGCCTGGAGGGTGCGTTGCAGCTGCTGCATTCAGCCTTCTGTCTCTACGGGCAGTTCAGTTACCCGGAGATAACGGTCATCTCTTGCTGATGTTCCCCTTGGACGACCTTGGCCTCGCCTTCTTTTACCGGTTCCTGTTGTCTGAAATAGCGTCCAGGTCCTGAAAATTACACTTTGGGACACCCCAATAGCTGCAGCCTCTGTGTCTATCCCGCTTCCAACCTTCTTAAGGCTCCATACCACAGCTTCGGTTAACGTTGTTGTTGCATTGCACTACCTGCTCTCTACACTATCTTACCACAACACGAACACCCTCTGCCACAGCTTTCTGATATTACCACTATGTCAGTTGCCATAAAATTGTTGTCTCCACTCCATAGAACCGACAGAATAAGGTCGAACAATTTTAGTTCATTTTCCCATTGTAGAAGGTAGCTATTTCAACTGATCCCCTAATGTTTTGACCAGAGTATATAAAAAGCCGCGAGTTCCAGGCCGAAATCACTGCCATCAGGGCGTGTGTGGAGGAGAATTTGTATAGGTGCTACAAAGATCGTAGCATCTATATCTATTCAGACAGCCAGGCAGCCCTGGGATCACTGGCAGCTCCTGCAACAAGGTCTAAAATTGTTGCAGAATGTCACAGGGTTCTGGTGGAGTTAGGGGAAAGCAATAGAGTAAACCTGGCCACTCGGGGATCAGTGGCAACGAACATGCCGACAGATTAGCCAGGATGGGGGCAGAGACTCCATTTATTGGACCGGAACCTGTCCTGACAATCACCAAGGCATTGATCAAATTGGAGCTACGTAACTGGCTCAGAAAACAGCACGTAGAATATTGGAGCAAAGTCTATCAACAAAAACATGGCAAGGTAATGATGCCAAAGCCATGTTTTTACAGAAGCTCTGCAATCCTGGGCCTGAACAGGAGAGAGATTAGACTCATCGTTGGATTGCTGACAGGCCATCGGAATTAAAATAATAAAAAAAATTAATAAAAAAAACCACTTACATACAATGGGAATAACAGAAGAGGACCCTAAATGTAGGATCTGTGATGACGGTGATGAACGGCTTCACATCTTATCTTCGAATGCATTGCACTGGAGAGTAAAAGGCACAGAACATTTGGGACAACCAGACCCGAAGAAATTGTGTCTAATAAAGAACTGGTAAAGGGACTCCTTGCACTGTTCAAGGGCATTGGTTGGCTTTACGAGACATACAGGGAGCGATACCGCACAATAAACTTAGTTTCGGTGCGGGCAGTGGCGGATTGGACCAAGACTGTTTTGTCTTCCCTGAGAAAATCAAATCAAATCAATCCAGTGGCGCCGGTAGTCTGCACAGGCAACTGCGCTGAACGGCTCAAGAACGCCGCACTATTTTCCTCGCAAGAGTCGCTCTCGCGCTACTGTATATAAGGTGATTGAAAATGTCTAACAAGAATACTGTCAATACTAAAGGAATAAGACCACAAGCCGAACTTGACGGTCCTGTTTTTGTGGGAGTTATTTTGAATTTTAATATGTGGTGTTGTTTGTTAACGAAGTTAGCGTTCCTGGAATGTTTTGGCTTGTTAATGTTCTGACATACTTTAATGAAGTGTTCAAGTTTTTATAACTTTGTGCTTCGTAGTTTCCTGAATTCCTTAGACCAATTACATTCGTCCCACGAGAGTGTGACTTTTACCAAGTTCATATTTTTGTTTACGAGGTTGAAGTCGTGTTCATTTAATGGTTTAATATTGTGTGGGTTGATATATTTTAATGAAGTTTTACTATTTTAACTGGCATTGAGTCACCCAGGTTCCTTTCGCTGTTTGATTACCTAGCGACACATTTGTCTCGGACATTTCCATACGTTATATTCGTACTGTAAGAGTCATGAATAAATCCAAGCCGCGGCGGAGTGGCGAAGCGCATTGAGGCGCTACGCTACGATGCGCGAGGCTGCTCCCAGTCGGGGGTTCGAATCTCCCCTTGGGCATGGATGTTTGTGCCATCTTTAGTATAAGGTAGTTCATAAGTTTAGGGACTGATGACCCCGCAGTTAAGTCCCTTAAGCTTAACAAATATTTGAATAAATCCAACAGGAAATATTACTTCCAGACATAAAAACACATGGCGATTTTCCGTGGACACAAAATTAAGAAAATGAGGGGAAAATGCATATTGCAAGGTATGTAGGTGTGATATTAATATTGCATATGGCGGAAGAAACGATTTAAGTAATCCTGCGAAGTGCTGTGAACCATAAGTTATGTTAAATCTAAGGAAGATAATGAGAAGCCGGCCGCGGTGGCCGAGGGGGCTGAGGCGCGCCAGTCACGGTCTGCACGGCCACTACGGTCGGGGATTCGAATCCCCCCTCGGGCATGGATATTTGTGCCGTCCTTAGGATAAGCTAGTTGATAAGTAGTTTGTAAGTTTAGGGACTGATGACCCCGTAGTTAAGTCCCATAAGCGATTCAAACATTTGAACATTTTTGAGAAAATCAAGACCTTTTTCTGTCAAATCTGGAAACGTTGACGGCCATGAAATAAGGGTCGAGTCTCTGTTTACTTCCTTTTTGGTGGAACGCAATGTGCCCTTAAATGCGGCTGATCGTGCTGGTATTTTATTTAAGATGTTTCCCAGATCTAAATTTGCGAAGAATAATAGATGTTGGCGCACGAAAAGACTCGCATTTAAAATTATCATTATTATTATTATTATGTTCTGCCACTTATCGTCATTCGCCTTCTTGCTTCCCAATATAATGTGAAATCTAAATTACAATTGTACAATTCTGAACACTCTTTTAAATGAGCACTGTTCATTATGATACCACTCTTGTGACACAGAACGCTTTCTGGAGACGTCAGGATGGAGATCTTGTGCAGTAGTAAGGCGGAATGTTGCTACTGCCTCTCTTCTTGGTCCATATGATATTAATTGGTTATCCAAGAGGGTTTTCCAGATCTTCTCCTCACATAAGGTTTTATTGATTCTTCTCAATTATTTTTAAATATGTTTGTTAACCATCGCGTTCTACTGCAAAATACGACAGGGTAGCTGTTCTAATTCGTTTAACTTTTGTGCCCTTTTTGGCTAGAAAATCAGCATTCTCATTACCATCTATGCCACAGTGAGATGGTATCCACTGAACTGCAATTTTCTTGTTTTCTTGTAAGGACTTAATTGTTTCTTCGATATCTTTGACTTGATCAATTTTTGGATCTCGTAAGTTAACAACTTCTATTATAGTCGACATGATCGATTGGAGAGTGTCCGCAACTGCACTATGTTATTTTAAATGTGTTTGTTTCCGTCAACAGTTGCAATGTTTAATAACATGTTTCGATCACTTGGATCATCTTCAGATCTTATAGTTGCGTCCGCAACTCGTCTGGCTGAGTACCGATTAGTACTCAGCCAGACGAGTTATGGACGCAACTATAAGATCTGAAGATGATCCAAATTATCGAAACACGTTATTAAACAATTACATTGCAACTGTTGACGGAAATGAACACATTTAAAATTAACAACTTCTGATATTGCTGCTTTAAAAAAATTGCAAATAAATGCATCTCCTTAAGTTTGTCACACGTGAGTTTTACTTACAGCAGGTACGGGTAGGGTTAGGAAACGAATACCATCGTCGCAGTTAGATGCCTTATGAACAGCTCACTGGTGAGGCGGTAGCTGGTTCCTCCCCTGCGTCACGTCGGCACGGTAGTTCCCAGAGAGTGTCCTTGCGGAGATGGGCAGTCGTAGGCGGCTAATAATCAGCACGTTCCATCAGCGACCACTTCCTGGACCATCTTGTCGGGCCGCTTCCGGGTAAGCGACAAGGTCGCCTGCTCATCACGTGCTTCTGGTGTCCCGGTGCTGCCACAGCAGAATGTCTACAACCTTTATGCTCGGAGACGCACAACTTAATTTTTATGGCGTCCTATTTCGTCAACGACGTGTCGTACCATCATAATCCCGCACTGAGCAGTCTCTCTTATATTGTTTTATAGGCATAATCTGGAGAAAACTGTGCCTCTCTCCCTCAATGAGCCACATCCAAATATCTTGGAGTGAAACTCGACCGTGTGTAGAAAAAAAAAAAAAAAAAAAAAAAAAAAAAAAAAAAAAAAAAAAAAAAAAAAAAATGAAAGTAAGTGCCAGAAACAGGTATTAGATGGGGAGCACAACCAAGAGTTTTCCGTAGGACAGCTCTAGAGTCATGTTTTTCTGTTGCGGAGTATTCGGCACCTGTCTAGCATAAGTCCACCCAAACGGAACACCTATAGTCCGATTAAAATGAGTCGCTAGTTGACGTTTGTCACGTGGCGCTACAGTGTTACTATGTACCAGTGATCTCTATGTATGGATGTATAACTCTGGTACTGAGCATAGAACTATAGCGTGCCGGCACATTCATATGGCCGGCCACGGTGGCCGCGGGGACTGAGGCGCTCCAGTCACGGTCTGCACGGCCACTACGGTCGGGGTTTCGAATCCCCCCTCGATGTGGCGTGTTACGAACCAATAAGCAGTCCTGATTGGCACTTAATTACAGGTTATTAACTGGCACAAGCAGATTTCAGTCGAAAAAAATGGGGTGACATAAGAGCGAATAAATCAACACTATTCTGAAACATACTTAGTAGGTATTAGAAATTATACAATTAAATTAATAAAAGCAACAATCAAAGTAATTATGATATCTAAGGTAAAAAAATGGAATACGAAGTGGTTCGAACTCACGAATTTATCACTACACTACGCAGCCAAGTTATTTAATTCTATGTAACACTACACAACCACTGACAACCCTGAACTGTAGTCTTCGGACAGCTCGTTATCACGTAAGTCAACAAAGCTTCTCTAATTGGAAGCTGATACGTGCGGTGTAATACTTGTATAAGTGGCCTATGTCACGGCTTGCACGAAAGGGTTCAGTGACGCATGCTTAGTGATCTCCATGAATACGTATTTTGTTGACACGTTGTTTTTGGCTTGGTTTTTGTATGGTTAATGAAATGCGAAGTAAGAAGAGCATACCTATGAATCAGTAACAAAACAAATCAAAAAAGAGAACCACGTAATGAAATGAATTTCCCAGTTATTGTATCAGTTTGGCAACAGAGACTGGTTGGGGTGTGACGTTTGGCGCTCTGTTTGTAGAAAAGCAGCTCCTGCATGTGAACTGTCAACTAGCGAGAAATTTTAATCGGACTATAAATATAGCCCTAACTGAGACAGGACGCATCATAACAGGATGTCTTCGCCTAACTCTCACAAATGAGCTGTACGAACTCATGGACATAGAACCTGCAGACATCAAAAGGCGAGCGTCTTCAGAAATCAAAAAGTTTAAACAAGAAATAGATCCCGGGCATCCATTGTTTAGACATAGCCCCCCACCTGCTAGGCTAAAATCAAGGAAGAGTTTTGTACAAACAACCAAATCAGCTCTTCCACCGCCTGAGAAGAGCTGTGGCGAAACTTAGGACCAGATAGATCAGGGAATAGCCACAGAGAAACTGGCTTCGAACTTCCATATACGACTCGGAAATACTGAAGAAGCTCTGCTGGCGTTTGATAATGGTGTATTAACCGACACCGGTAGCTTTGGGCTAATAAATTGAGCAGCTGTGGTCAACGTGACATTCTTAAACTACGAACAGGAGTATCGGGTGCACAATAAAGTAGAAGTAATGGATCTACACCAGTGCAGACGAGCCCTGCGAGTATGAAGAAGTGCAAGACCTACATCTCCTATCCATCTGCAGTAAACTGGACTAATCTGAACTAAAAAAAGCCATTCAAGCTGCAACGTATTGCGGTGCATGTAATATTTGAAATTTGTAATCCCAAATAGAATTACATTTACCTCTTTGCATCTTTTCTTTGTAATTTTCTTTTATATTTTTTATACACTGGTCAAAATTGTGGTGTCGCACAAGTACAAAGTGCGCGCCACTTACTTTCGCCGCGCGCCGCCATGCACGCACGGCGCGGCGTTCTCACGACGACAGCCACGAGCGCCCTCTGCGACAACGCCGCTCGTGGCCACCACTGAAGGACACCGGTCACTTCGGACTGAGATAGCAACGAGTTAGGACCTTCGTAATCAGATAGGCACCATTGAAGACTTTGCTATCGTACAGGCACTAGGCAGGCCTCTAACAACTATGTATCAACATTCTGCAGTACTATGTAAAAGTTAAGTATTGTTACATTCTGTGCAATATATATCTCTTTCTAATTTACTCGAGTGTTTATAGTTTCTGGCTGCTCCCCTCCGTACCTGCACCAGCGTGCTGTCTTTGTTCCTGTGTCGGTCTCGTTCCACTCGGCCACCGACACCTACGACGAGGCTGGGACACAAAAGCGGCGACGAAGTTGGGACACAAAAAAAATAATTCTGGTAGCAGTTGAGATATCTAGTTCTGGAGTATTGACGTAGGCAGGATAAACTAAACTGGTTCGACATCTTTCTGCCGGTTCTATGGAGTGGAGACAACAACATTACGGCAACCGAGGTAGTGGTAATAACAAAGGGTTCTGCAGAGGGGGTTGGTGTTAACTTGTGTTTACTCTACCAAAAGACAAGTTGTTTGTTTGTAAATCTTATGGGACTTAACTACGGGGTCATCAGTCCCTAAACTTACAAACTACTTATGAACTACTTACAAACTAGGACGGCACAAATATCCATGCCAGAGGGGGGATTCGAACCCCCGACCAAAAGACAAAAACAATTGGGTTCGGATAATATACTGAATGGGTAGTGCAATCAGCAACAAGGTGACTTACTCTAAGTTGTGGCATAGAGAGCCACAGGAGGGTTGGAAGCGGGACAGACCCAGAAGAACATTCCTTCATTGACATGACAAAGGGGTAGCAGTACTACCATGTGGCTCATTAGCCTGGTGCAAGTGTTTCAATTGGACACCACTTCGGCGACTTGCGTGTCTCTAACCTACCCCATTTATTCAACCGGGGACAGGGGACCCACAGCTTAAGGTGCAATCCGAACCACGTGTCGTTTGTGGCGACTTGTCACATCGTTGAGAGGTGAAGGATGGGTTAAAGTGCAGAGTGAAAAAAATCCGAGATCCGATCTGGGTTCGAACCGGCGACCTTTCGGTTGCCACACGAGCATTTTACCCCAAGACCACTGAGCCCGACTCGCCGGAATGAAACCCTATTGATCTTGCCTGGGATGTATTTGGCAGCTGAATATTGCACACGTGGAAGAATGGCCAAATATCCCTCAAGAGCTGACTAGTAACCTCATACTGTCCATCTCACGCAGGTATGCAACAGTACTGGCCGTCCGAGGTGATCACACACTATATTAGAGGGCAACGAAAACGATCTTTCACTATTATGCTATCTCCGTGGTGCCTCGCTCTAAGAGAACGCCATGTAAACCTCAAGTAAAGAGTTGAGTCAATCTAATATATAAAGCAGAGTGTCCGTATATTTGTACATGTTGCATGCAGCAGTGTACCTTTATAACACAGCTTTGGTTTTTTGGTTGTAAGAATTTTCTCGTAGCGTTAGAAGATGCTTTCTGTGATTTATTCTAATTATTTTCGTGTCGAAACTTGTCTGCATAAAATAAAAAAAAAAATGCAGCATGAAAACGGCGCTTTCATGTCCAAAAACGATTTTTTTTCTTAAAGTTTGAGAGTAGTGTAACTGAGGTGGAATGTGGTATGTGGTTATTAGCCGGATATTTACCTAGTAGAATGTGGAAAACCACCTATAAACCAAATTCAAGCTGGCCGGCACACTGACACATTAACACGCCGAGCGGATTCGAACCGAGGTCTGTACACCTCCCCGTCCCGGAAAACAGCGTCTTGAACAGCGCGGGTTATCAATTTGCAACGTTACGCCTAGATATTCAACAGACGTGGCTGTGTCAAGCACCCCAGTTCTAATGCTGCTTTCGAATGTAATGGTTTTTTTTCTCTTCATTTGGATTCCCTTACGTTTTTCTTACTTTTACGTTTTTCTACGTTTAAAGCTAGCTTCCATTCATCTCTTCAAGTGATGTTATGTCCTCGTACAGCCACTCAATGACAACAGCTTCCCGTACACCACAGCATCATGAGCAAACAGAGGTAGTTCTTCACCCTGCCCATCAGGTTAGTCATATTGACAGAAAACAAAGCAGTCCTATCACACCTCCCTGGGAGACTTCCTGCAATAACCTTGTCTCTGACAAACACTCGCCGTCGAGGAAAACGTACTAGGTTCTGTTACTTACGAAATTGTGGAGTCGTTCACATCTCTGGGAACCTATTCCGCATGCTGTTGTTGTTTGTAAACCTATTGGATCAAACTGCTATGGTCATCAGTAACTAGACTTACAAACTACGTAAACTAACTTAGACGAGGGGCAACACACACACACACGCACACACTCACACACAGACACCCCCCCCCCCCCCCCCCACATACACACATGCCCAAGGGAGGACTAGATCCTCTGGCGGGGTCACTCAGTCCGTAGCATAACGCCTTAGATCACGCGGCCATTTCTTGCAGTATTCCGTATGCCTAGTACCTTCGTTAGCAGTTTGTACTCGGGCACCGTGTCACTACTTACCGGCGAGTACACGAGTGTTACGCAGCAGGCAGCTCTTCACTGTAAGTTAACCAGCTTCTTCTAGAAGCGACTTATTTCCTTTTCGTGTGTACTTTCTGTTACAGTTAATCAAACTTTCGTGTGTACGCGTGTTTATTTATTCAGAATCGCGTTTAGTTGACAGATCAGTGTTGCTATTTTGATTTATTTTTGTTTCGTTTGTATAGATTATGGGAGTTAACTACGGGGTCATCAGTCGCTAAACTTACAAACTACTTATGAACTGACTAATACTAAGGACGGCACAAATATCCATGCCCAAGGGGGGGGGGGAGATTCGAACCCCGACCGTAGTGGCCGTGCAGACCGTGACTGGAGCGCCTCAGTCCCCTCGGCCACCGCGGCTGGCTTTGATTTATTAGCTCGCGTATATATATTTTTCAGATTCGCCGATAATAAACAGTGTTAGGTACATATTTTTCGTAGCTCACTCTGCAACGACCCAGACAAATGTTGGACTGTTGCCTGCTTTCATGCGGCATGATCAACCCCAATTGAACCGCTCCGTCAGGAGAGTCAATATGGAGATTGATCAACTGCTTAGGGCGGCCACCCTGTCAGACATAAGTTTGGTTCCTGTGAATGCTATTGATAGGTGGGATTTCACTAGACATGCCCTGCATCTCAATAGGAAAGGGAAGGGGAAACTAGCTGGGTTGATAGCAAAATCCTTAAGGGGGGACACTGCAGTTCATGAAGGTACTTCTTTTTTAGGCTAAGCTCAGTGTCCAGTGAGAAGCTCAGGCAGGCAGATGCTAAAAATGTTGAAAACTCAAATATTTCTCAGAAAAGTAAAGTAAAAAATAATGTTAGCATTTTTCACCAGAATATTGGGGGACTAAAGAAGAAAATAGATGAGCTTTTAGTTTGTTTAGATGCTATAGAAACCGATAATGTAATAGATATACTATGCCTGTCTGAGCATCACATTGTCACCGGTATGGAAAATGTGAATGTCAGTGGATATAAATTAGTCTCAAATGTAAGTAGAGATAATAAGATAAGAGGAGGAGTTGCCATATATGCCAAAAGCTATCACAGTGTAAAAAATTTAGAAACAAAAAGGTTTTGTGTAGAGCAGCATATTGAAGCATGTGCCTGTCAGCTTAAACTTAATGATGATTATAATTGTAACAGTATATAGGTCCTCTTCAGGGAACTTTCAGTTATTTCTGGAAAACTTGGATGCCTTGTTGTGCTATCTGTCAGATAGGGGGAAGCAAATTATTATTTGTGGTGATTTCAATGTAGATTCACTGAAAGATTGTAATAGGAAGAAAGACCTGGAAGTCTTACTTGGCTCATTAAATCTGACATCCGTTATTGATTTTCCTACTCGGTTAGTAAAGGGCAGCAGTACATTGATCGATAACTTTTTTATAGACCAAGATAAGTTTAACAACATAAATGCTTGTCCCATTGAGAATGGTCTTTCGGATCATGGTGCACAGCTAGTAACAGTATATGAAATAGCTCCGTTCAGTAATTAGAAACTGTCCACCAGAATTGTGTGCTCGATTAATGACTTAACAACTAAAAATTTCAAAGAAAGTCTACAGCAGTTAGACTGGGATGAGGTTTACAAGGAACCTGATGTTAATTTAAAATATAATTTATTTCACGATACATTTGTAAGGGTATTTGATAACTGTTTCCCCAAGAAATTAGTAAAATTTAATTCTAAGAAACCATGCAAAAAACCGTGGCTTACTAAAGGTGTAAAAATATCGTGTAACCGAAAAAGGGAGCTATATCTGTCCGGAAGAAAGAGTAATAACCCAGAAACAATAAAATATTATAAAAGCTACTGTGCTACATTAAGAAAAGTTATTAAAAAATCAAGAAGTATGTGCATCATGTCTGAGATTAGCTCCTCTGATAATAAAATTAAAACAATTTGGAGTATTATTAAAAGGGAGACAGGGCAACCAAGAGCAGAGGAAGAGGGTATTACCATCAAAACAAATGAAAACTTTATCAACAAAAAGTCAGAAGTTGAAAACATTTTTGATGATTACTTTTTAAATGTTGTGGAGAAAATAGGATCTAAATGTTCATTAGAAGGAGCAAGGCAATTAATGGAAGAGGCCATACCCACACAATTTGATACAATTGAAATTCCACCCACCTCACCTTCAGAAATTAGGAAAATAATAAACTCTCTCAGGAGTAAACGGTCATATAGAATTGATGGCATTTCCAGCAGGGTATTAAAAATGTGTTCCCAGGAGATAAGTAGGATTCTCAGTCATATTTGTAATAGCTCATTAAAGCAGGGTATTTTCCCAGATAGACTGATATATGCTATCGTTAAACCTTTGCATAAAAAAGGGGATACATACGATGTCAACAACTACCGGCCCATCTCACTTCTGACAGCTTTATCAAAGATTTTTGAAAAAGTTATGTATTCTCGAGTTGCTTCACATATTAGTATAAATAAAGTTCTAACAAAATGTCAGTTTGGTTTTCAAAAAAGCTTTTCAACTGAAAATGCCATATATACCTTCACTGATGAAATATTAAATGCTTTGAATAACCGGACATCACCAGTAGGGATTTTTTGTGATCTTTCAAAGGCTTTTGATTGTGTAAATCATGGGATTCTTCTAGATAAGCTTAAGTATTGTGGTATGAGTGGGACAGTGCACAAATGGTTTAAATCATACTTAACTGGAAGAGTGCAGAAAGTTGAAATAAGCAGTTCACATGATGTAGATGAGACAATTAATTCTTCTAACTGGGGAGTTATCAAAAATGGGGTCCCACAAGGTTCGGTCTTGGGTCCTTTGCTGTTCTTAATATATATTAATGATTTGCCATTCTACATATATGAAGATGCTAAGCTAGTACTTTTTGCTGATGATACAAGTATAGCTATCACACCTGACAAACAGGAATTAACTGATGAAATTGTAAATGATATCTTCCAGAAAGTCATTAAGTGGTTCTCTACAAATGGACTCTCATTAAACTTTGATAAAACCCAGTATATACAGTTTCATACAGTAAATGGCATGACACCATTAATAAATTTAGACTTTGAACGTAAATCTGTAGCTAAGGTAGAATATTCAAAATTTTTAGATGTTTGCATTGACGAGGGACTGAATTGGAAGAAACATATTGAAGATCTTCTGAAACATCTGAGTTCAGCTACTTATGCTATCAGAGTCATTGCAAAATATGGTGATATAAATCTCAGTAAATTAGCTTACTACGCCTATTTTCATTCACTGCTTTCATATGGGATCATATTCTGGGGCAATTCAACATCGAGAAAAAAAGTATTCATTGCTCAAAAGCGTGTAATCAGAATAATTGCTGGAGCCCACCCAAGAGCATCCTGCAGACATTTATTTAGGGATCTAGGGATACTCACTGTAGCATCACAATACATATAATCACTCATGAAATTTGTTATTAACAATCCGACCCAATTTAAAAGTAATAGCAGTGTGCATAGCTACAACACTAGCAGAAAGGATGATATTCACTATTCAAGGTTAAATCTAACTTTGGCTCAAAAAGGGGTGAATTATGCAGCCACAAAAGTCTTTGGTCACTTACCAAGTAGCATCAAAAGTCTGACAGATAGCCAACTAGTATTTAAAAAGAAATTAAAGGAATTTCTGAATGGCAACTCCTTCTACAATGTAGATGAATTTTTAGATAAAATATAAAAGAAATAAAAAAATAAAAAAGTTAAACAAAAAAATTCTTAAAATATAGATTATCAAGTATAGACAAAATTTACTAAACTGACACGTTCCACATCATTACGAAATGTCGTATACATGATCTAAGGAACAAGTATTAATCTAATCTATTTCACTTTTGTATCTTCGATTGTATATTTAGTCAAAAATGTTCAAATGTTTGTGGAGCTTATGGGACTTAACTACGGGGTCATCAGTCCCTAAACTTACAAACTACTTATGAACTAGCTTGTACTAAAGACGGCACAAACATCAATGCCCGAGGGGGGGATTCGAACTCCCGACCGCAGCGGCCGTGCAGACCGTGACTGGCACGCCGCAGACCACTCGGCCACCGCGGCCGGCTACATTTAGTCAGCTTCGCATCAAAAGAACAGTTTAGTATGTTCAAATGTTTGTTAAGCTTATGGGACTTAACTACGGGGTCATCAGTCCCTAAACTTACAAACTACTTATCAACTACCTTATACTAAAGACGGCACAAATATCCATGCCCGAGGGGGGATTCGAACCCCCGACCGAAGTGGCCGTGCAGACCGTGACTCGAGCGCCTCACTCCCCTCGGTCACCGCGGCCGGCCAGTTTAGTATCCTCGTGCACATACTTAAGATTCGCGTGAAAGTTACAGTTTAGTGTATCTTCCCACAGTTTAAATCACATCAGTCGTGCTTATTTGGAGCCTACATAGATTTTTAGAACGGCTAGGAACTGTGACTGCTGTGAACGGTTGCAGGCCGAGTTGGTGACTCTTTGCTCGCAACTTCAGGCTGCGTTGGCTTCGCTGGCAACGCTTGAGACTGCGGTTGCGGGCCGCAGCAGACGCCCTGTGCGTCTGTTGTGCCCTACGATCGGCCTGCGGCTGTGGCCAGCCCAGTCATTTCCCGCGAGGGGGTCGCCCCCCCTCCCAATCCGTGGTGGATTGGAAGGTCTCCTCAGCGGCGTAAGACTTCCCGGGGAACCTTTCTCTACTGTTCCAGTCTCTAATAGCGCGCGGGAAGAAAAAGCAACTGATCTTATTTCACTTATTTTATTGGGATGATCATGTCTTCCTATGTAAGTGGATACTAGCAAAATATTTTCACATTCAGAAGTAAAAGACGATGATTGAATTTTTGCAAACAGGTCTTGCCGAAAGGATAACGTCGTTCTTTTAATGATTTCCACCTCAAATCGTGCAACATTTCCATGACACTTTCCCCCCTGTAACGTGATAAAACAAAACAAGCTGCCCTTCTCTGAACCTTCTGAATGTCCTCCGTCAGCCTCATACTGGGCAACAGTACTCCAGGAGAGGATGCACAAGTGCGATGTAGGCAGTCTCTTTGGTGGAGCTGTTGCATCTTCGAATCGTTCTGCCAATGAAACGTAGCCTTTAGTTGAACTTCCCCACAATATTTCCTATATGTTCTGTCCAGTCTGTTCATAATTATAACTCCTAGGTATTTGGCAGAATTTACGACCTTAAGGTTTGACTGATTTATTGCGTAATTCAAGTTCAGAAGATTTCTTTTAGTGGCCATGTGTATTACATCACACTTTTCCTTGTTTAGTGTTAATTGCCCATTTTCACACCATGTAGAAATTGTCTAAAACATTTTGTAGTTGTTTTTGATCGTCTGTTGGCTTCACTAACCGATAAACGACAGCTACTCAGATTCTCAGATTGTCTCCTAAATCATTTATAAACACAAGGAAGAGTAGGGGACCTATAACGCTTTCCTGAGGAACGCCAAGTATCAGTTCTGTTTTATTAGATGACTTATCGTCAATTACTACGAACTGTGTCCTTTCAAATAGGAAATCGTGGCTCCAATCGCACAATTCGGACGATATTCCATTAGAAGCCGCTTGTGAGATTCAGTGTCAAAAGCCTTCCGGAAATCGAGACATCTGGAATCGACATGAGATACCTTGTCGATGGCACTTATCCCTTCATGTGAATAAAGGGCAAGCTGTGTTTCGCAAGAGCGACGCTTTCTGAATCCGTGTTGACTATTGGTTAATAGGTCGTTCTCTTCGAGAAAGTTCATAATATTCGAACAAAGTATATGTTCCAAAATCCTACTGCAAATCAAAGTCAATGAGATGGGCATGTAATTTTGGGGATCACTCCTATTGCCTCTCTTGAATATGAGAGTGACTTGGACAACTTTCCAATCTTTGGCTACGGATCTTTCGCTGAGTGATCGGTTGTATATGATGGCTAAGTATGGAACTATGGCATCAGCATACTCAGAGAGAAATCTAGTTGGTATACAATCTGGTCCGGTAGATTTGTTTTTGTTTAGTGTCTTAAGTTGTTTTATTACTCCAGGAACATCTACTTCTAAATTTCGCATGGTGGCAGCCGTTCTTGGTTCGAATTCTGAGTGTTCACATCGTCTTCTTTTGTGAAAGAATTTCGGAAAGCTATGTTTAACAATTCTGCTTTAACAGTACTGTCATCGGTAGTATTACCATTGCTATCGTGTTTTTAAGGTATTGTTTGTTTTTTGTCGCTAGAGTACTTCACAAATGACCAGAATTTCTTTGGATTTTCTGCCAGATTACGAGACGGGATTTCGTGTGAAATTGTAGTTCGTTTCTGTAAAAGATTGCGTCTTGGGGATCCTGTGTATTTTTAAATTTTGCATGTGTTTTGCATCTAACCTGTTTTGTGTACCATGGGGGGGGGGGGATCAGCCCCCTTATTTTATTTGGTATACATCTCTCGATTGCTACTGATATTCTCGCTACTACAACTCTATGTTTGCTAATTCCTGTATCTGGTTTGATGCTCTTAACTACCTCAGGATTATTTGTTGCTAAGAGATCAAGGGCATTTTCGTGTGTGTGTGTGTGTTTTATCCTAAGTCTGTTTGTAATTCTAGGGACCGATGATCTCGGCAGTTTCGTCTTTTATGTTTACGATGTCATTCTTCCTTGGACAGGCCTTGAAATCTGTGAATGGGGCCTCAGACGGAAAAAGTCTTAATGTGGAACTTACACTGAACTTGGATACTGTACCTAATTTTATAATCTTAGTGTATACGTCAGGATGTTCCAACGAAAATTCTAGCATTTACATATAGTTCCCTGTCAAAATTTGACACTGGTGGCTTGTTGTTCGTAATTAGCCTCTTGCTTCTTTAATATAACCGTTTTGAGTAATCGTTGAAACAGGGATTGTTCAGCACAAAGCAAAGATGTTTCAGTAACAATTGAATCTCTGGAATTAGTAGTATTGTTAAAGCCTTGCGAGTGTAGTAAAAAGCATACTCTTGCTACGAAACGTGTGTATCTATTGACTTTTCAAATACTACACAAAAATTTAGCATTTATACATTCACGAGGTCGACGATATTGTCAGAAGCGGAAATCAAAATCTCGCATTATAGGAATAACTTTATTTCTTGGCGTTATGTAATTACATGAACACGAAAATTGAAGTACCATTTTAAACATGAATATAAAACGAAACGAAGAAACTCATACGAGAACACCAATATGTACCGATTTTTCATACCAATTGTAGGAGGAACCCAATGAAACTTATGCATTTCAAATGGGGCTTTGTGTGTGACCACCTGCTCATTTATTTTAGATACTTTGGTGTAGCGTCTTGTCGGTTCTATTTATTTTTACCTTTTTCTCATCATATGTCGCCGTGTTCACGTGTATAGCCTCCATTATTGTCTTAATTTTAAGTCCTATTTTATTTTCTTCAACACTGTCTCCATACTAGATTTCAATTATCTCCTGTACTTGTCACTGCGTCTTTAATTTTGTACACTCCTTGTTCTCTCGGCTGAAGAGCGCCTACGTGCGCTGACTGACCTCCTCGGTTAGGGGAGAAAAAAAATATGTGACGGAGCCGTAAAGAGTGGTTGAAGGAAGTCGTTAGTTTCATATCTAATGGGGGCATCTGACGACGATACAACGACAGCCATCTAGCAGTAGAGAGGGTGAAACTAGGTTGTTACACCGATAATTTTTTTTTGGTTCACAACGTCTTCGTATAGGACGGCAACTGGCGGACCGCAGTCAAAATCCGGACCGCGGAAGGCCAAAATTACATACTGAAATTATTTAAAAAAACTTTTTTCTGTTGATAATAATTCATAGGAGAACCACTCTTATATTTATTTCTATAATTTTACAATTAACTGTTGATAAATTAGAAAAGAAAAAAGTTCAAATGTTTGTAAAGCTTATGGAACTTAACTGCGGGTCTTCAGTCCCTAAACTTACAAACTACTTATGAACTAACTTATACTAACGATGGCACAATCCATGCCCGAGGAAGGATTCGAACTTCCGACGCGGGAGATAGCGCGATCTGCAACATGGCGCTCCAGATCGCTCGGCTACTGCCGCGCGGCGAATAATTTGAACCCTCAATGATTACTATATGTAGATTAAAAAAAAAATAGTTGTCATAATGTGCAACGCTAGAGAGTACATTGAAGAGCGGCGGCAGAAGGGAGCAAGCTGACCAGTGATCCACATAAAAGCTATGTACGCACGAACGGAACACAATAACTTTATTTAATGAACAAGGAAATTCTAGGAGTATAAATCGACTTCATACCATCTCTGACAATCTGTGAAACCTCTACTTAAGCGGTCAAGGCATACTACTTTAAACACAGTTTTTGTGCTAATAACTAACAAAAGCCTGAAGCTACTTTGCAAAATAATATATCTTTTTTTATTTGTTATACATTTCTATTTCACATATATTGTATTTCATACTAGTTTGAGAGTGAAAATTAGAATAAAAGAAGTTAAGAATATTACTTTTTCTGGATTTTTGAATACAAATACATATGCCTCTGTTGTATTCCATATTATTTTTGAATAAAAATTAAAATAAAAAATTAATAAGGAATATGAGATTTTACTTGTGGACCTCGGAAAAAATTTTCAAAACTATCCGGACCCCATCTAAGATTACTTGCAGACCTCTGGTTTAGGAGCAAATGCCAAATAAAGAGCCGGCCGCGGTGGCCGAGGAGACTAAGGCGCTCCAGTCACGGTCTTCACGGCCACTACGGTCGGGGGTTCGAATCCCCCCTCGGGCATGGATATTTGTGCCGTCCTAGTTTGTAAGTAGTTTGTAAGTTTAGGGACTGATGACCCCGTAGTTAAGTCCCATAGACTTTACAAACATTTGAACATTTGATCCAAATAAAGAGTTGTTTCTCGTCGAGATATAAAATGAGTAAAAAAGAATGATCAACATGTTAAAAAGTAAGTCACCAAAATGGATCGTCATATTAGATTAAAAAGTAAAATGACTATATTTCTGAGTCTTCTTATACGTTATGTCAGAAATAGTCACATTTTACTTTTTAATCTAATATGACGATCCATTTTGGTGACGCATTTTTTAACATGTTGTCCATAAAATTTTGTATCTCAACGAGATGTGCTCCTAAGCGAAGTCCTTGTAAACCATTCTGAAGATGATGATTTAAATATGTGGGTCGCGACCCCGTGCGGGGTGGCAAAGTCTTGCTTGGGGTGTCACGGTCGCAGGAGGATACAGTAGCGCATTTTCGATGCCGGCCGCGGTGGCCGAGGTGACTGAGGCGCTCCAGTCACGGTCAGCACGGCCACTACGGTCGGGGGTTCGAATCCCCCCTCGGGCATGGATATTTGTGCCGTCCTAGTTCGTAAGTAGTTCATAAGTAGTTTGTAAGTTTAGGGACTGATAACCCCGTAGTTAAGTCCCGTAAGCTTAACAAACATTTGAACATTTGAGCATTTTCGATAGCAAACCTACATTTCGTGACGTTCAGCTACTGTGTCAGAAACGCCACACGGTTTTCGTGAAAGTCACTTAATTAACGAGTCATCCATAGAAAAATGACTTTAATGTGACACATTTCGGGTGACCCTTAATCAGACATCAAAAGTGTCCACAGATGTAGGCCTACCTACGGAACTTTAGATTTCTGATGATGGGCCGACCGAAACGCAATACAATGAAGCCATTTTTCAAGTCATGATGACGTGTTAATTAAGCGACTGAACAACCTTCGTGCAGTACGGGTATAGTTATTTACAGTGATCGTAATTTTCTTGTATGACTTTGTCACATGTTCAAATATTGTTACGTCGGAAAGACAAATAATCACTAAATTAATATTATTTTTAATCAATATAAAGCAATACAGTTTTACTACTGGATCATAGTTGTTTTGAGCAGGTAACCAGTATGCAAGCTTACCCTACCCTACCCGTAGAGCAGTTTCAGCTACAACTTAACTAATTATTATTATTTCCCTATCATCGTCTAATGCCTTACGTCCAACAATGCCTACGATTCTTCAATAGAGAAATGTAGTTCGATTTAGCATGATCTCACATTTATTAAAAAAAAAAAAAAAAAAAAAAAACCTTCACACGCATATAAAACAAAATTTCACAAAATGATTAAACATCAAACCGTGTGCCACTAATTATTAAAATGTACAGCCTACTAATTGTGTCAGCTCGGATCCGTAACTTTTGTTCAACTGCTGACGCTCAACCACTGAACTACTGTTGTCGCACATCAGAGATTTTATTTGTCCTAAGATAATACTCTCTATATGTTACAAAAGACATTACTCTACAGTGATATCTTACAAGTGTTCAGTGCACTACTAATTTTAACCGACTAATAACAATACCATTTTATTACTGGATCGTAGTAGTTTGCTGCTGGTTAAGGGTTTTCACTATCCTTTTCAAGAAATCTAAAATTTATTAGCATCCTTGAAATATTAAGAACTCGCACTTGATAACACGTCACCACATAACACATTAAAATTTATTATTCGTGACAGCAGAAGCATACATCAAATACTTATAGTCTTAAAGCCTTATCTTTCAGTTTTCATTCGTTTCCGCTGCTGCTACGCAGATCTTAGATACATCTGCGATCGAAAATTAAATATTTTGCCTCTGGAATCACAGGCAGAGCTTTATTACGTGCTTGGGCGGGTTCAATAAGGTTGAAAAACACTGACTTAAATCACTGAAACCGGTCAAGGAAAATAAATATGTATTGAACTCATGATTCGTAGCGGTGATTTAAATCAATTTACACAGGTTCCCAGCCAAGATCGCGTTTTTGTTTCTTAGGATGACCGCTTTCGACGTTACTTAGAAGTCATCTTCTGATCTCCTGTATCTGTATGTGGCTTTAGCTATATCCTCTCATTACAAATTTTCTTTACTGCAGCCGTTTGTGGAAATGTCTATACTAAATCTAATGAGGTATACGACTTTACCATCAATACTTGTATTTCACGTCTGTATAAATGCATACAACTGTACCAAGAAATTTGTAAATGAGAGGGTATAGCTAAAGCCTTATGAGATGTGACATTGTGAGATATAGGATATCAGAAGATGACGTCTAAGTAACGTCGAAACCGGTCTTCCTAAGAAATAAAAACGCGATCTTCGTTGGAAACCTGTATAGAAAATAAATATATTATATCAGAGATCTGGCGTAACAACGTAAAGAAGATGTATTTTTACTATCATTTAAACAGAACGCTCTCCATTACGTAACATGCCAAGTAAACATAAATAGATAGCTTCTAAAATCACAAATCGTTATACAATACAACACACACACACACACACACACACACACACACACACACACACACACACACAGTTCCCAGAGAAATAGCTACGTTTTTACTCGAGGTAGTTCACTTACCAGTAGCAAATGAGCTCAGTTACAAGGCGGATCGGATAGCTCAGCAGGCGAAACCAGTTTCTGCAAGTGAGCTGCTCTTCACGACTAGCCACTCGCTAACAACGCACATGCTAATCCGTACTGTCTCGCGGCTATCGGGAGTAGTCCATAGAACGGGAACCTAAGTCCGTGACGGGCAGCCATCTCGACGGTACAAGTAGCGCCGGCATGTGACTGTTATCAGAGCGCATGACTGTGAATATTGGGCCGCGTGAGCGGTCCCGCTTCCATTCATTATCGTATTTACTCCTCGGAGCTCACAAACACTGATAAAAGGTGCTCCTACTGGAGCGAACACATCCGCTGGAGGCTACGCAAGCAGTATTCCTCTCTGTCTCTCTGTTTCTTTTCTTTATCCCTTCTGTGCGGGTGAGTACTACTTTTACAGATTCAGAGGGGAGAATACAGCCAAACAAACGAAACCCCGACACGCTTTCCTGTGTTCCAGTGTGACATGAAATGAAGGAGAAAGTAATTAAAAGAATTCTTGCGAACATAGACTCACTGACAAGGAAAGTACTTGGGCTCGAACAAACACATATACATCAAAATCGTACGACGATAATGTAAAGATCCCTTATTGCACTCGTGACACTCCCGCATCTGCAAAACTCTGCAGTCGTCCGTTAGTGGCCTCTGCGTGTGCCTTGCCACATTGCAGTTTGACCTGTCTGTTCGCCAATAGGGACGGTGCAGTGTGCCTCTGAAGTGATGTTATTTGTTGGTGAAGCGTCAGATGGGGCGGCGATTGCTAATCAATCCTGCTAATGTATTGCGATTAGTTGAGATGAAGTTAGGAAGAACCATCTACGTGAAGATGGTATTAGTGTAGAAGATGAATCATTTGCATGCTTTCTCGTATCTGTTATGGCACAGAAATATGAGCATAAGTTAGATACTGTTGTAGCACTGACACATAATGATGATAATAGGGATGATAATGGCGAAGAACTCATTGCTAGCGGTAGTGCAACTACCATCACGGCTTTTGATGACAATACACTAGAGAACATGTATGACGATTATTACATAAGTTATAGTTCAGATATCTGCATTACGTATGGCGTCTACAATTACATCTACAGTGATATCTAGAGCATGATTGCAAAGTTTTGCATAAAAACGACACCCACCAGCACATTGAGGTGTACGTAGAGATACTGTAACCATACGTTCATACAGATATATTTATTCGAGCCCAAGTACTTTCCTTGTGAGAAAATAAGTTGTTGTTGTTGTTGAATGTTTAGAGGGGACTAAACTGCTGGGTTATCAGACCCCTTTTCGCAGCTAAGAGTTCGCACCCATAAAGCACAGCCATATATGACGTAGCACTCGACCAGTATACGCTGACGACCAAGTGTCAGTCGATGGTAAAATGACAATTTAAAATGGAAGACACATTAGTTGTTGACCAAAGAGGCAACGAACCTAAAATATTACAGCAGAAGAGAGTGGTCGGCTGATCACGGGGATAATACAGGATGAGTCAGCCACTCTGCACCCTCTTAAAATCTCCAGTTAAGAGGCTGACAGAAACTTAATAAAAGACAACAAATTTAAAAGTTCTGGAGGGGTAGTGGGCCCGAGAAATCAGGCAAATGAGCCCACCCCTAAATAGAACAGTAAAAGCCAGCTGCGCGAATAAAGCCTAAAACACGGTCAGCCATCGAGGCATCGTCAGATAAAATTGATGGAAGCGCAGTTGGAAGATTAAAGGAGTGTCTCAAAGCAGCTAAAAGCGGACAGTCCATCAAAATATGGACCACTGTTAGCAAAGTACCACAACCGCACTTTGGTGGGTCCTCTCGGCGAAGGAGGTGGCCGTGGGTTAACCACGTATGGCCAATACGCAGTCGATAATTAATGTTTGTCGTTTCTAGCATATCCTGACTAAGAGAGGGGATAGTTTGGTGGGACACATTTTGAGAAGGAAGTGTGGGGTACAAATCGTAGATGGAGACTGAGGGACAAATAGATTCAAAAGGATGTAGGTTGCCATTCGTATTCTCAGATGAAGAGGCTTGCACAGGAGAGGGTAGCGTGGAGAGCTGCATCAAACTACGTACTGAAGACCTCAACAACAGATACAAACCTTTAACCCACTGTAAGGTACCCTCCGCCACAACCCGTACGGTGGTTTCCGAAAGGTAGCCCATTTAGTAACGCAGGGTATAAGCTGTCTCCATTCCAGATTTAATTCAAATTCGTCCATCCCTTTCAGTATAAAGGAGTAGCAATATATTAAGCCACTGTAAGGTATCCTATGCCGCACATCATACGGTGACTTACGAGAGGTAGCCCATGTATTGATTAGGGTATAAGCCATCTCTGTTCCGGTCATATCCGTCCAGCCACATTAGCGTGAAGGCGTAAGAAACGAACCTCACGAAGTCAATCTTAGTATGCTTATTAACCTTCGCGCGAGTTGTATATTTGCTTTCGAAATGTGTTACAGACGAGTGATGAAGATTAGATGGGTATATCACGTAACTAATGAGGAAGTTCTCAACAGAATTGGGGAGAAAATTAGTATATATATATATATATATATATATATATATATATATATATATATATATATATATATATATATATATATATGTATGTATGTATTTTTTGCACGGCTATACCGTGCATCCGATTGCTATAAGACTTTGTCAAGTCGGTGCTTGCATTCGCGCGAAGGTTAATAAGTATACTAAGATTGACTTCGTGAGGTTCGTCTCTTACGCCTCTTCACGCTAATGTGGCTGGACGGATATGACCGGAACAGAGATGGCTTATACCCTAATCAATACATGGGCTACCTCTCGTAAGTCACCGTATGATGCGTGGCAGAGGATACCTTAAAATGGGTTAATATGTTGCTACTCCTTTATACTGAAAGGGATGGACGAATTTGAATTAAATCTGGAATGGAGACAGCTTATACCCTGCATTACTAAATGGGCTACCTTTCGGAAACCACCTTACGGGTTGTGGCGGAGGGTACCTTACAGTGGGTTAAAGGTTTGTATCTGTTGTTGAGGTCTTCAGTACGTAGTTTGATGCAGCTCTCCACGCTCTCTCCTGTGCAAGCCTCTTCATCTGAGAATACGAACGGCAACCTACATCCTTTTGAATCTACATACTTTATATGTCCCTCAGTCTCCATCTACGAGTTTTACCCCACACACTTCCTTCTCAAAATGTGTCCCACCAAACTAGCCCTTCTCTTAGTCAGGATATGCCAGAAACTGCTTTTCTCCCCAATTTTGTTGAGAACTTCCTCATTAGTTACGTGATATACCCATCTAATCTTCATCACTCGTTTGTAACACATTTCGAAAGCTTCTATCATATATTTGTCTGTACTCCTTATCGTCCACGTTTCACTCCCATACAATGCTACACTCCAGACAAATGCTTTCAGAAAGGACTTCTTACATTTAAACTAATATTGGCTGTCAAAAAATTTCGATAGGGCAAATCAGACCAAAGTTTAGTCAATTAATTCAGAAATGACAATTTCCATTTAAAATTTAATTCAACAATAACTAAACAATACTAAAATACTTAATACCTGTATTCCAGAATAAAATTTCTGATTGTGCTGCACACCTAAAGGGGTTGCACGCCCATGTCGTCCTCTGAGAGAGTGAGGGGGAGGGGGTTGTCACGAGTGTCGAAGGATGTTTAGATGTCGTCTTGTTGGCCGTCACAATACAAAAAAATTTCCGTTTTCGACCGCTAATGTGTAGTGATCAACGACCCAAGGTAAAGGGCGGTTTCATTACCACCATTTATAGAATTTGGCGTGAATGGATACAGCAACTGTCTCAAAAGAAAGGCTGAACAAGAAAATCAACAAGTAGAAAAAATAAAAACCAAATATGGTCAAAAACTGGCACAAAAAATTGAAACTGTCTAAACAGCTCCGAGACTGGAAATAATAATACCCAAATATGGCCACGAAAATCACAAATTTAAGGGGGGGGGGGAAATCGGAAAGAAAACCAAAGCCTTTTGGTATTGATTCTAAGCGTCGGTGTCTCTGAAATGTTGTTCTCGGACAACACAAGACAACCGCATGATTTGCTGGGCGTCGTGATTATGACCACAATCTCAAGGGCGCCAAAATGGCTGAAACTGAAACGAAAGAGGGAGTGTGGCCGCCTTTATTATTGGGTCGGGTACATGGTAGCGTCGGGCAACATTTTGGTGAAATTTACTCCGAATGTGTCATTATTAAACCACCTCAAATCTGATATGGTAGTCTGAGGTATTTTTAGCATTTATCGACACCCTGTTCTAAAGCGTAACCAAACCCGGTGGTGGCGGCGGCGCCATAATTTTGCAACGTCACGGGTAAGGGTTATAAAGCACCTACGAGACTATAACGTCTAACTCGTAAAGGGTCAAAACTACTTGGTTTCTGCAGGCCGCAGTGGCCGAGTAATCTGCGGCGCGCCAGTCACAGTCTGCACGCCCGCTACGGTCGGGGGTTCGAATCTCCCCTCGGGCATGGATGTTTTTGTCGTATATAGTATAAGGTAGTTCATAAGTAGTTTGTAAGTTTAGGGACTGATGACCCCGAAGTTAAGTCCCTTAAGCTTAACTACCATTTGAACTTGGTTTCTAAAATGTGCCCATTTAATTGTATTGCGCAAAGTTGTATCATTATGAGAGAAATGAGAGCAAAAGAGCAATCATAGGAACCGTGCATCGCCTTCTAGGGAGAGTAAAGGTCCCAAATATCGACAACTATAAATGTTTCTCTGTTCATCAGGCTCTGGTTTGTGAAATCAAGCTAGGACTAAATGAATATTACTAGGAACCTCACTTGGTTTCCATACGCCGACTTCTTATGACAGTTCAAATTATTCTGGAAAATTTACAACCTCTGACAATAACATTCGGTGAATAGTCCTGTAACATTAACACAGATGAACTATGAACTACAGTTACCTTATTGTCCTTCGAAATAGTCGTCTCCCATAATTATGCACCACTGAGGGTTCGCTAAATGACCTGTAAACTTTGTACGATGTCTTCCTTTGCGATGGTGTTCAAAATTCTCGTACAGTTTTGTTGGATGTCAAGAATATTATCAAATTTCTTTCCTTTCAAAGCGAGTTTGAGTTGAGGGAACAGGAAAAAGTCTGGAGGACTGAGATCCGGCGAATGTTCGATTTGCACCGTTCCCTGTTCGCCAGGAACTGTTTGATGATGTTTGATGTATGTGGCCGAGCCTTGTCATGCAATTTAATAAGTTAATTTAATTTCGTATAGAATGGTTGCTTGGCCAATCTGGAGACTAAAACAACCGTTTTACATGAAATAAAAGTAACGTAGATCAGCAATAGCTGAGCTACATGAATTTATAACAGCTTGTTCACCTCCAGTATTTAATTTTTGTTACATTGGATGAATGGAAACTCAAAAACCAGTTTACTTTATTACATACAACATTTTAAATTTTGACGTTCTCTAAGATTGAGTTCTAGTAATATTTGATGTAAACCCTAGAAAATGGCGACGTATTATGTCGAAACTGTTCGTGTTTATAATAAATATCAAAAGCGAGTGTTGGCTTATGAACATACGAGGTATCCATACAGTAAGTTCCGTTTGCAGAAACAGAAGAATATTGTTTGTACAAAAATCTATAACTGTTAAAATCCTTTTCTACATAGGTTCCGAAATTTTGTAGGCACTTAACATATCGTGGCACAAGTTTTTGTATACCTTTTTCGTAGGATGTTGCCGCCTGTGTATTCAACCATGTGGTAACACGTTCTTTCATTTCGTCATCGTGAGATTTACTTAACATGCATAGCAAGGGAACTAAGTGTTGAGCTTAACCTTCTCTTCAGTTGTGTGAATCAGTTCATCAGTAACCACAACGGGTGTCCACTTCGTTCTTCATCATGCAGCTGATCACGTCCTTCATTGAACAGTATGACCCATCTTCTAACCATTCAATCACTCATAGCATTTTGTCCGTAAACCTCGCAGATTTGCCGATGAATTTCCTTTGGTTTAACTTTCTTTGGATTTAGAAAATTAATCAAAGATCTGATTTCAGACGCAGCGGCATTTTCAACTACTGCTGACATTATAAAGAAGCACTATAAAACACACGTCGGCAACAGCGATGTGAAAGTGGCATATATGTCTTTTCCTTGAGTCAGAGTAACTCTTGCGCATTCTCGGAACTGCCATCGTAGCGCTGTCGTGGATAGAAATGGAACTTACTTTGTGGACGACCCTCGTATTATTCATTCTATATATCTCTTTGGCACTTGTCCCGCACATGCAGGGTCGGCACTGTGTTAAATTCGAATTTTGCGTGTGTTAATGTTTACAGGGTTGCCGGATGCCGTTCCTGCCACCACCCTATGCCCCCCTCCCTCCCAAGAGGAAATGTGTACTCCAAATGTCTGCGTATAGTGTGAGATGTGTATGAAAGTGTAAAGTGTTACGAAATGTTTTCGAATCGTGTAATTGAGACGAGACTTAGGGACCAGCCCGGTAGGGCAGACCCGAACTGGGCAACTTTTAGTGGCCATTACAAGGATACTCCGGAAAGGATAGTTAATCCCACACTCGAACTGGGCAACTTTCGCTCGCAGGTAGCAGAACGGTCCGACACAAGGCGTTCATCGTCAGTCCTGGGAATGACACCAGCTCGCTGACATCTGTGTAGGATCACATAGTGTTTCGTTTTGTACTTCAGTTTAGTCACGGAAGTGAATAATACGACAGAAAGCCACATTACATCTATGGGCTTATCTGTTTAAATCCTCTTGATATTTCTGAAGTTTTTGCTGATCTGGCCATCATACAACCACAAGACGACAACATCACAAAATTCGCGGATTACATACCTGAAAAATACATTGATGAAGAAGGTGCAGTCTTTCCTACAAACGTTTGGGCAGCAGATTGCGCTCCTTGTGGAGGGCGACTAACGCTTACGAATGCTTTCATTCCCGATTCAATGCTTCGTGTTAATCTCCTCACCCAAACATCTCTCAGTTTGTGAAATGTCTGAAGCATGAACAAACTGATATATAATAATCAACTCAACAAAAAAGAATATTATCATCCAAACGGACTCAAAAACCAGGAAGAGGCACACTTTCCTGCAACAGAAATTGTAATTACTTAGGAATGGTAAGGCTAGTTTACACGGCGACACTAGGTTTCATGAAACTGCGCTGCTGGCCATTCCGCATGCGCGGCAGGCGCTCGCGCAACTCGTTGGCGAAACTAAACAGCTTCGGCTAGTTCCAACTTTGGCGAAACTGATTGTGCGTGTTTTTAGGTTAGGTTATAACCAATACAGAACAAAACACAACATAAAGGGGGGAACAGAAGAAATAATTCGGTTTTTGAGAATATATGAGATGCATAGTTGTTTGTGCGATTTCAACGATGAACATTTTAGGAATAAGCAGCGGCGTATTCGTGTTTTTCAAGCAATTATTCATGAATTAAATATTGATGGGTTGACAATTAATGAATTGCAGACTAAAATACATTCAATTCGAAATACCTATACAAACGAACTATGGCAATTGTGGATTTTTGAACACGGTAAAGGTACTGACAAGAAACGTCATGCAATTAGATTAATTTCAGTTATGGTAACAATGATTCAAACATAACGGTATCTTGTTTCTTTACTGCATTACTATCTCTATTTAAAAGGAACGTGAACTGCTCTGGTGACGTTCTAAGTTTATTAAAATTACTTCTAGGGTCTTTAGTCAGAATTTCTTGCATCAAGGTCACTGAGCAAACAAGCTAACGTCTTTTTCTATTCCAGTCACGAACCCCAAACACGTTTCTTATTCCCTTTATGTTTAGTCTTATGTAGCAACTACACAAAGAAGCAATAGCTCCGCCACAACCGTGACAGCTACGAAAACTTTCATTCTAGGGCGACTGCGGCACTCACAAAACGACGAAACTGAAGTGTATGGTATTGGCACCGTGTCAACAGACATACACGAAACCAGTTGCGCGCAGTCGATTTCATGCAACGAGTGTCGCAACCTAGTATCGTCGTGTAGACTAGCCATTAGACAACACGGCTAACCGCGCGGGTCCCTCGTATTATTCATATGCCTGGAAAATAAATTTACGTGATTGGTTTAACCCTAGAACGGTCGGGCTGGGTCTGTGAGACCCACTAGTTACTTTTTCAATGAATTTATATGCTTATAGTCGCTGATCTGACTCGAGCGCTCTACTAGCTCCATGAAACTTTAAGAGAAAGCGTTAACGTCTTGAATAAGGTTTTAAATTGTTTAGACAATGTTCGGCAGTTCTCCAAAAAATGGGAGTGTCTGTCAGACCCAGCCCGATCGTTTACGTTATTGATTTCTACCATTGCGAACCTATTTTTATTTGGTGTTTCATCCAGTTTCAAATTCCTTTGTGAACTATTTCTATGTCCTAACACCACATTATCATTGTCAATAACCTAAAATATAAAATTTCAAGTGAATGTGTTTCATACTGTGAAATTTGCAACAATTTTTACGATGATGATAACGAAATTGACGATTCTGACGCGGGCCCAGACTTCGAAATCAA
Organism: Locusta migratoria; assembly: GCA_026315105.1. Classification (NCBI taxonomy): domain Eukaryota; kingdom Metazoa; phylum Arthropoda; class Insecta; order Orthoptera; family Acrididae; genus Locusta; species Locusta migratoria. Next base: position 176,737,205 of record CM048751.1, on the reverse strand, counting down.
CAGTGATCTTGATAGCAATAGTGAAATAATTGGGGATGAAGAGGAAGATGCTGTAAGTGGAAGAACAGCGAAACTAAATACTTCAGCAAAATTTGCAAAATATTGTTGTGCTTGGTGCACGCAGAAATGGTTTGTGTCGGCTGTTACGAAAAGTGACGATTTTAGAGGACATTATCACACAAACTATGCATTATATTCACAATTTTGATTTATACAACAAAAATTCAACAAGTCTGCTTCTCAGTTCTGTAAATTATTCTCATTTCTATTTCTATTACAATCCAATTTACTTGTACTTCCAGTGTGCTTACATTTATTACTACAAAAAAGTGTATTTTCTAATTTTTATTTTTTTATTTTACAGTAATCGTGAAATTCAGAACGTTGAAATAATGTCCCCACAGCGTTTATTAGGACCTAAACAATATAAAAACTAGTCATTTGATGTAAACACACTGTTTGGCACTTGTCATAAGCATTTTAATTATTGGGTCCCACAGACCCAGCCCGACCGTTCCTGACACTACTATTTTTTCGGCCGACCTTTCTAGGGTTAAGCTATCACAGATTACGATTGTCTGTCAGCACTTGGTGACTTGTGAAATCCATACTGCCGTACAGTAAGTCTAGTGTGACTTCGGTATGTATGAATTCACTCGCCGGCCGCGGTGGCCGAGGATACTGAGGCGCTACAGTCACGGTCTGCCCGGCCACTACGGTCGGGGGCTGGAATCCCCCCTCGGGCAAGGATATTTGTGCCTTCTTTAATGTAAGGTAGTTGATAAGTAGTTTGAAAGTTTAGGAACTGATGACCGCGTAGTTAAGTCCCATAAGGTTAACAAACATTTGAACATTTTGAATTCACTCGACGCTGAAAGAGCGGAACTTATTGACGACTCATAATGGGAAAAAAGTGGTGCCTACTAGATCGTCTCAAGTTTCGATGGCAAGTAACCGGATCTTCATAAAGGCAGGCGTGAATTTTTTTATTACTGGCTTAAACGAAACGTGGCAGAAAAGTCGGCGAGTGGTCTATAAAGAGCGCCAATAGGGCTTGTAAATTTCGCTCGCTCGGGAGAAAATTGGCTCTGGTCGGCTGGTAGCGCGGCGGTTGACCCCCGCACGGCCGTCCTTGGGCTGGGCGAGCCTCTTCCTGCGGCCGAAAACACCTCTGGGCGGGGTGCGTCGCCCCGCACGGTCGCTGCCCCTGGAGATCCAGTTCTCCAGCAGTGCGGCAGCCCTGAACCCGCGCTGACCGCGCGATCTTGACCTTGGGATGCGGGCGCGCCAGCCGCTTTCACTGCTCGATTCCAGAGACCAAGGCGCTGCGGGGCGAGTCTGCGCCGATACGCCTTGTGCGAAGGCCTCGCGCGTTCGCGGCGCACAACTTCGGTGCAAAGCCCGTTTTAAACGATCGACTTTGAGGTGAAATTGACTACTCGAAGTGCGTGCGGCCTTTCGTGTCTGCGTGTAAATCAGTAGCCAACTCCATCGCGAGTGCGTCTACGATGTCAATGATCTGTAGAATGAGCTGAGTGTGCTGCAGAATGGGCACGCGCAGAAACAAGTAACAGTAGTAGTGTTTGCCGACATCGGAAGTTAACCTGTGCAGTTCGAGAGTATACACATTACAGAAATGCTTTCGCATTTTGGGTGGCCGAGGGGACTAAGGCGCTTCAGTCACGGTCTGCACGGCCACTACGGTCGGGGATTCGAATCCCCCCTCGGGCATGAATATTTGTGCCGTCCTTAGTTGTAGGTAGTTCATAAATAGTTTGTAAGTTTAGGGACTGATGACCCCGAAGTTAAGTCCCTTAATCTTAACAAACATTTGAACATTTTTTTCGCATTTTGCCGCATTTCTTTTCTTTATGGACATACATTAAAGCCACATTTTTCTATACTTCACCTGTTATTATGTTCAGTGGTAGAAGCCGGTTGCAGTGGCCGAGAGGACTGAGGCGCTCCAGTCACGGTCTGCACGGCCAATACGGTCGGGGGTTCGAATCCCCCCTCGGGCATGGATATTTGTGCCGTCCTTAGTTTTAGCTAGTTCATTAGTAGTTTGTAAGTTGCCTGATGACCCCGTAGTTAAGTCCCAAAAGCTTAACAAACATTTGAACATTTGTATCAGTGGTAGAATGCTTGTAGATCTCGTTGCTCGCCTGCCATTAACACATTACAAAATTATATTATGACGTCGGGTTCTTATACGTCATGTATTGAACCAACAATGTGACACGCTTCATATTTTTTACGTACATTTATTTATCCATTCTTGATGAAGCACAGAAGTAATACAAAAGTAAGACTGCATGACTACACTTAGTCTGACTGACAACAATGCAAACTACTGACTGATTACTCCTTCGGACTTGCAACTTCATACTGCCTTAGTTCGCGCCAATTCACGCGTATAAATACACAATCACATTTCTAGAACCTTCTAGAACACGTAAGTACAACATTTAAATATTTAACAATTTGTTCATGAAACATTCGCATATTTTGCTTTACATTGGGATACACAATATTATGACAAATGTAATAATAATATTTCCTATCAAGGCGAAACAATAGAAAACATCGTAAGTAAACAACAATTAGCGCAGTGTTAATATGTTTCCATTATTATTCGACATTAAGCTTCAATAATTTAATTAAGTTTGTTAGAAGACCCTAGTAATGCAGATGATTAAAATGACTTGACAGAAGTGCTATAAAATGCTTATGTAATATAAACGTGGAATATTAGGTTACAATACTACGACCAACTACGGTATCGAATACTTAAGTTATTTAAACAAACGGGACTCTCCTGGCTAAATATATTACAGCATCTTCTTTAACTTTACAGTTTTCAAAATAACAAGCCCAGATCGCACAATAACAATTTATTAAATGACGACCGGTTTCGGTGCACTGTGTCACCATCATCTGGTCACATATATGTTATAATCGTCATTTTGTTAAAAAAAATCGGGTATAAAGTAACAAGTGCAACATTGCACTTAGTCACTATATAAAAATACATATATAGTGACTAAGTGCAATGTTGCACTTGTTATTTTATACCCAATTTTTTTTAACAAGATGACCAGATTATAACATATATCTGACCAGATGATGGTGACAGAGTGCACCGAAACCGGTCGTCATGTAATAAATTGTTAGTGTGCGATCTTGGCTTGTCATTTTGAAAACTATAAAACGATTAGATCGCCTCCAGATTCGACTATGTCAGGTAATCTTAATTCTTTAAATTTGTTCTGTATTTTGCTTAGTGTTTCCATCATACCGATAATGTTACACCAGAGCATAATATTTTCTAATAGTTTTCCCCTCAAATGAGACGAAATAACTGCAAGCAGAAAAATATTTTACTTTTACAGGGAAAAAGCCTACACTATGTATACAGGGCGAATCACCTAACATTACCGCTGGATATATTTCGTAAACCACATCAAATACTGACGAACCGATTCCGCAGACCGAACGTGAGGAGAGGGGCTAGTGTAATTGGTTAATACAAACCATAAAAAAATGCACGGAAGTATGTTTTTTAACACAAATCTACGTTTTTTATTAAATGGAACCCCGTTAGTTTTGTTAGCATATCTGAACATATAAGCAAATACGTAATAAGTGCCGTTTGTTGCATTGTAAAATGTTAATTACATACGGAGATGTAAACTAAAGTTGACGCTTGAGTACCACTCCTCCGCTGTTCGCTCGTGTGTATCGAAGAGCACCGAATTAAGGCCGGCCGCGGTGGCCGAGGGGACTAAGGCGCTCCAGTCACGGTCTTCACGGCCACTACGGTCGGGGGTTCGAATCCCCCCTCGGGCATGGATATTTGTGCCGTCCTAGTTCGTAAGTAGTTTGTAAGTTTAGGGACTGATGACCCCGTAGTTAAGTTCCATAGACTATACAAACATTTGAACATTTTGAACCGAATTAAGTAGGGATCCAAAGGGAACGGCGATGTACCTTAGGTACGGAAGATACTAGAACAGCACATTACGTCCACATGCTAATACCTTTATTGGTCTTTTTCACTGACGCACATGTACATTACCATGAGGGGTGAGATACACGTAAACACGTGGTTTCCGTTTTCAATTACGGAGTGGAATAGAGTGTGTTCCGACATGTCAGGCCAATAGATGTTCAAAGTGGTGGCCATCATTTGCTGCACACAGTTGCAATCTATGACGTAATGAATGTCGTACACGCCACAGTACATCTCGTGTAATGTCGCCGCAGGCTGCCACAATACGTTGTTTCAAATCCTTTGGGGTTGTAGGCACATCACGGTACACATTCTCCTTTAACGTACCCCACAGAAAGAATTCCAGACGTGTAAGATCAGGAGAACGGGCTGGCCAATTTATGCGTCCTCCACTTCCTAAGAGACGCCCGTCGAACACCCTGTCAAGGGTCAGCCTAGTGTTAATTGCGGAATGTGCAGGTGCACCATCATGCTGATACCACATACGTCGACCCGTTTCTAGTGGCACATTTTCGAGCAACGTTGGCAGATCATTCTGTAGAAACGCGATGTATGTTGCAGCTGTTTGTGCCCCTGCAATGAAGTGAGGACCAATGAGGTGGTCGCCAATGATTTCGCACCATACATTTACAGTCCACGGTCGCTGTCGCTCTACCTGTCGGAGCCAGCGAGGAATGTCCACGGACCAGTAATGCATGTTCCATAGATTCACTGCCCCGTGGTTTGTGAAACCCGCTTCATCGGTAAACAGAACTGCAACGCATTCTCTGTTACTGCCCATTGATAGAATTGCACTCGATGATTAAAGTCATCACCATGTAATTGCTTATGTAGCGACACATGATACGGGTGAAAGCGGTGACGATGCAGTATGCACATGACACTACTTTGAGTCCACCGGCTCTCGCAATGTCCTCCTGTGTGGGTTCACGGCAACAGCAGCTAACACACCAACTGCACCCGCTTCTCCTGTGACGGGCCTGTTACGGACCCGTTTGCGTGCTATGACCATACCTGTTGCATACAGTTGGCGATAGATCTTTTGAAATGTGCATCACGTTGGATGCTCTCTGTCTGGGTACCGTTCTGCATACACCCCGCAGGCTTCAGCTGCATTTTGTCGACACTCGCCATAGATGAGTATCATCTCCGCCTTTTCAGAATTCGAATAGACCATGGTCACAGTTCCTACAACACTACACTATCACAGAGGTTTGGTAACACAGTGTACTACAGTTAGTCTGCATGCAGAGACGAATGCAGAATAACAATAGCAGCGAGCGCTACATGCGGACACTGCGACAGCTAGACCAAACCACAGCCGGCCGCGGTGGCCGAGGGGACTGAGGCGCTCCAGTCACGGTCCGAACGGCCACTACGGTCGGGGGTTCGAATCCCCCCTCGGGCATGGATATTTTTGCCGTCCTTAGGATTAGCTAGTTCATAAGTAGTTTGTAAGTTTAGGGACTGATGATCCCGTAGTTAAGTCCCATAAGCTATACAAACATTTGAACATTTTTTGAACCAAACCACAACAGTGCACTACAGCGACAGTCGTATACACGGTCGTCATCGTAAACATGTCCCTGCAGATGCTGTTCGCCGACCATGGCCCGTGTTTGTTACAACACGCAACTGAACGTCGGAGGTTTCAAGCGTCAACTTTAGGTTACAATATCTCCGGATATAATTAACATTTTACAATGCAACAAACGGCATTGATTACGTATTTGTGTATATGTTCTAACGGGGTTCCATTAAAAAAACGTAGGTTAAAAAACATACTTCCGTGCATTTTTTGGTGGTTTGTATTAACCAATTACACTAGCCCCTCTCCTCACGTTCGGTCTGTGGAACCGGTTCGTCAGTATTTGATGAGGTTTACGAAATATATCCAGCGGTAATGTTAGGTGATTCACCATGTATACAGAGTGAATCACCTAACACTTGCACCGCAAATATTACGGAATTGGAAAGTGCGATGATGTGCGGTTTTCACAGAATGGGTTGGTAGTCAGAGGCTCGTAGTTTAATTCAACTTTGAAAGTGTATCTTTTATGCAAACATACAGTTTTTCAAATAGAACAATGATTGTTTCTCTCAAGCACTGGAATTTTTGACACCAGCTGTGTACAAAATGACATTTTTATCACTTTTAGTTTGGTAGCTACATCCGTTCGAAGTTTCAGGGGCGGAGGCTGCGATAGCGCCACAAAAACTTTGATTTGTTGTAGGTGCCAAACTAAACGTGATAAAAGTATCATTCAAAATTCTTTGTACACAACTGGTGTCAAAAATACTAGTGCATAATAGAAACAACCATAGTTTCATTTGAAAAATGTTATGTTTGCATGAAAAATACACTTTATAGGTATTTTTACAATCTGTTTATCGGCTACCCATACGACTCCCTGACTACCAATCGTGATTCACCCTGTATATGAGAGTAAATATATAAACTTGTTTTACCGAAAATTATGCCAACAGGAGAGTCAGACTCATTTGATGAGAAAATTATTTTCCATGTTATTTAGACCCAAGAAAACATAAAAACTGATGTAAATAATCGCTTTTTACTAAATTTTCGATATTGTTTTATGTGTTTTCAGTATAAAATTTTCATTAGCAAACAAACGAGTAGGTAGGTTTTCAAAAGTTTGAATGACTCTTTTCCTATTACGTAGGTTCTCAAATGTGTACAAAATTTGGTACGTGACAATTGAGGAGAACGTCAACTACGAATTACCCTATCGTCATCAATAAAGTTAATTATTCCCCATGTGGAGTTGCTAGTTTCCCATCGGGCACCTCCCCAGGTGGCGGATAGGGGAATGCTCACCAGATATGGTGGGTACCGGGGAAATAAAATACCCGGGGTATTGTAGGTATTGTAGGTAGGTATTGGATTACCAAAGGCTAAAGGCAGAAAACCTTGATCAAAAATTACCTGGCCCTCCTGGTTGGGGGTTAATGCAATGGGCCAACTCCCCATTCATTGGAAAAAACCTTACCAGTTAAAAAGCCTATAAGATTACAGCAGGATAAATATAATAGAAGACGAAGAAGGCTACGAAAACGGACTGTCTTAATTGGTGTATGGAATGTACAAGGGAGACAAAATAAAGTAGGAGAAGTGATTAAAGAAATGGAAGCTAGAAATCAGGATATTGTTGTACTCCCAGAAACAAAGAAAAAAGGACATGGCATTGAAAGGACAGGACCATATACACATTTCTATAGTGGTGTACCAAATAATCAAAGAGCAAAACGTGGGATATCGATATTGGTGAAAAACAAATTTAACAGAATTATCACAAACTGGGAACCTATAGATAAAATCTGATTAAAATTAACATTAATATCCAGGAACACAAAATTACTCGTATAGAATATATGGAATAAGCGAAGATTAACCAATTCGTAAAAAAGGTGACTTTTATGATAGATTAAATTGAGTTATAGAGGATATTGGAAAAACAAGGGAGATTATCATTACAGGGAACTTCAACAGTAGAACAGGAAGCAAAATTGGAAATAAAATTAAAGGTCCATTTGGAGAAAATTTGGTGAATGATGATTGTAATAGACTTATTGATATTTGTGAACAAAATTCATTAAAAATACTGAATGGCTTTTATCAACATAAAGACATTCATAAAGATACACTGAACCAAAAATCAATAATAGATTATATTACAATTAAACAGCAAACAAGGATAAAAATACATGATATAAGAGCAAATAGAGGGGTCACTCTTAGTGATCATTATTTAGTCAATTCCAAATTTTTATTCCCCTTCAGAGGAAACAATAGTGAAGAAAATCAAAATTGTACTACAGAATATTTACAAACAGAAATAAAAATTACTAAATATAATTTAAATAGTTTTCAGAATGAAAGCACAGTATTTTTATATCAGAAGAGACTAGGCGAAAAACTGAGAGAAACAGAGTTTGATAATACAGAAGATCAGTATCAGTACATCACAAGTAAACTACATGAATCTGCCAAAGAAGTATTAGGAGAAACAGATGAAAAACATACCAACCATTCATTATACTACTGGGATGAAGAAATAAAAAAAGAAGTGAAATTAAAGAAAGAAAAGTATTTAAAATGGTTAAACACCAGAAATGGTCAAGATAAAATAGAACTTAATGTACAAGAGCCAAAATCCGGAAAAAGGCAGCAGAAGCAAAAAACAAAGCTTGGGAACAATCATGTCAAAAAATAGAATCCTATATTAATGGGAAAAGGAACACAGAAGCATGGAAAACAATAAAAAATTTAAGAAGGAATTCTAAAGAAACAGCACATATTAAATATATTACTCATGACTCTTGGGAAAAATATTTTCAAAATCTATTATCAGAAAACAGAGAAGAATTCTTGGGAAACCCTGAATATAATGAAATTACAAATGAACTACCAGATAATTACATTAATTTGGAAATTGGAGACAGTTAAAAGTGCAATAAAATCTTTAAAGAATGGAAGGGCTACAGGAATTGGAGGAATTCCCGCAGAATTATTAAAATTTGGAACAGAAAAATTAAATTAATTGTTAAGAAATCTTTTCGAAAGATGTTGAAATGGGGAAGATGTATCAAATGATTTGAAAGTAGGATATTTCCACATTTGTAGTGGCGGTTTGTTTTATTTTACATTCTACTAGCTGTAAACCCGGCGTTGCCCGGGTGTTTATTTATCCTACACTCTCAAATGTTCAAATGTCTGTAAATCTATCGGACCAAACTGCGTGGTCATCAGTCCGTAGCTTACAAACTACTTAACCTAGGTAAACTAACCTACGGACAAACACACACACCCATGCCCCAGGGAGGACTCAAACCTCTACGGCGAGCAACCGCAACGCTTTAGACCGCTCGGCTACTCCGCTGCGGCTTCTACACTCTCGTAGTCCGCATCCCCTTCACCCCCCTCTCTGCATCCACCTCTTTCTCTCACATCTCTCTATTCTTTTCCACCTTTCCCTCTCTCGGCAAAGTTTTCTGCAAGGTACCAAGTGACTTCCTATTTTCTTTAAAGGTAGAGTGTGCAAAAATTTATCAGTATCGGAACAAAACTATAGATTTCTATGCAATAGAAACGCACGGTCACAGTTGATAAACGCACTTTGTTGTTTTACAAAATTCCAATTTTATTTCATACAACCCTTGTTCTGAGATTTAAAAAAAAAAAAAAAAAAAAAAAAAAATAATAATAATAAAAAAAAGAAGGTTGTGAGATCGGTCGAGCCGTTCTCAAGTTATGATGGAACCAAGGTATTTAGGGATCCACTGTTATGTAACTTAAGGTAGACGTGTCCTTCCTCTTGTTTTGAAGGTCAAGCGTGCGAAATTTCGTGAAGATCAGAATGAAACTATAGATTTCGTGAGTCTTTAGGAAAAGTATGCTCCGCCATGCACCTATCACAAAATACTTTCTTAGCTGACGTTTTCTACCTATAAACTACATTCCTGCGAAATTTCAGCTTCATAGGTGAAGTAGTTCTCGACATTTCATGTTTAGTCAGTGAGTGAGTGTCCTTTCGCTTTTATATTGATAGAGATTAAGAAAATAGATTGCTTAATTTTGGATGCAAGAAAATTAAGGGAGACTTGTACACAAAACTAGTAACATGCAAATCTCTAATGCTAACTTTATTTGATACAAGATCATGCCTGCTGCGACATTTTTTGGGCATCTACAGCGTAACTGTTGTGAGCGGTAGACTTCTTTTCGTTTCTTCATTGTGTATGTGTTTGTGAGGGGGGGGGGGGGAGGCGGTCAGTTACAAAATGCTTCATAAACGTCTGAAATTACATGCAAACTTTCTTGCAGGTCCCTAACTACTCCCATTTTCCAATAATTGACGCATAAATGTGGGTATTCTCTCTCATTATTTATGACGTCATATATCCAAAGGTCCTGGGTTCGATCCCCGCCAGGTCCTAGGATTTTTTACTGTCACTTTCCACTTCTTTCACCTCTGGCAGTATTGCTCACGTGAAAAATACCGAGTAGCACCGTGGTTCGGAACCCACGTTAAACTGTAGGTCTCCCTATACCTGGCTGGGTCAGTTCGAAGGACGGAGGATACCACCTCCAAACAGGACCATGCCTAGTAAAGCACTGTGGTGTTCAAACCAATCTTCGGATTGTTGACTGCTTTACCTTTTTTATCTCCTGAGCTCGTGGCCTACGAGATAGACAGGCCCCAGTACAGTCGTCTTGCCACGTAAGCAAGGTAGTTCGGAGCCGGAGCGATCGCTAGCCGATTGGCCGGCCGCTGGGGCACTGCCCACTGCGTCATAGCGGGCAGTCACTGAGCTAGCGATCGCGCCAGCTCGGAACTACCTTGCTTACATGGCATCATGACTGCACTGGGGCCTGTCTTTCTCGTAGGCCTCGTCCTGAGCTATGAGTCGTGCTCTTTTGTTTTTGGGTCAGAAATCTTCATGGGTGTACGGTGAACAGTTCACCAAAGTTTCATTGCAATCGAATAGTCGGTTTATGAACACATAGATGACATAAAAACATTCATATATATATTCTACACCAAGTTATCTACGAAAAAGTATAACAATACATGGACTTAATATTAAACAAAAATATTACTCTTTTCGATTGCGGTTTTTATTTTGACAGCAGACGTTAAAGACTGTTTCATCCTGTAACGAGTGGGGAGGGAGAGTATAACTTTGAAGGAATAAATGGAATGCACAACCAGTTAGTTATGCAAGCCTCCTTTTTTCTAGATTCTTTTCCTTCGTAAAAAATTAGAAACAAATTTTGCGTGGTACACTATAATGCCTCAAACTAACAAGTGTCTATCCTGTTAAGCGAAGTATTATTAAAACTGACTTGACAGTACCACGAATATGGTGCAAAGTCCTTGATTACCATTCTTCGCACCAATGTCTTGTATTAAATTCTAATGCTCTCCGCAGTGTCTCATGGTGATCCGTCCGTCGGATGGGGAGTTAAGCTCGGCGGACCGCTTGGTGCTTTTAGAGGCCTGGGTTCACCCTCTACCTATCTCCAACACGAACACTACACTACACACGTACCCATTACAGTCACCTACACTTAACATAGACACTTTAGAACATAATCTCACACTTCGCGAAGGAAAGGTGCCTGCAGGTGCGGAGCATGGGAAAATCCTTTCCAATTAGGCGTTGGAACCTGCTCCTTCGGGTCTCAAATCAAAATCAAATGTTTGTACAGCTTATGGGACTTAACTACGGGGTCATCAGTCCCTAAACTTACAAACTACTTATGAACTAGCCAATCCTAAGGACGGCACAAATATCCATGCCCGAGGGGGGATTCGAACCCCCGACCGTAGTGGCCGTGCAGACCGTGAATGAAGCGCCTCAGTCCCCTCGGCCACCGCGGCCGGTCTTCGGGTCTCCCAGCAGTTCATGCCATACGACTATTCTTGTATATAACTTAATGTTTCCTGGAACATAGAATTTTTATATTACTATTAATTCCGTGCAGCCAGTGTACACTGGGTCGCCAAAAAACGTAACAGAAAAACTGTGAGTGCCATTACGAACAAGACTGGCATGCCTTCACCAGCTTGAACAGGCTCCTGATTTCATGCATAAGGTTGTGAAAAATTTTGTTGAAAGGTATGTTCATGAAACAATGTGACGTAGTCTTACATGTCCTCAAGTTGCAGTTAGAACGCGAGGACAGAGAGCAGGTTGTTAGCTCACGAAGTGACGTATCTGACACACTTCAGGTCCAACATGGAGTACCACAAGGATCAAAACTAGGACCCGTTCTGTTCCTAGTTCTAATTAATGACTTGCCAAACAATACAGAGTTTGAGGCACATTTGTCAGAAAATGAAGTGGTTAAGACCTACATGTATGCTGACGACACAACTTTTCTATCTGTAGACCAAGAATTTGAACAACTTGTTAACAGAATGAATGTAGTGAAAGAAAGTGCTGGCTCATGGTTTAGTGCGAATAGATTATTACTTAATGAAAATAAGATCCAGGATATGTCGTTTAGTTTATCTAAATTTACAAAAATAGAGAAACAAAATATAAAATTCTTAGGTATTATACTGGACAATAAACTTACTTTGAACAACCATATTGAACATGTAACACTAAGGTTATCCAGAGTACTATCCTTGTTAAAAAGACTAATGTCGTGTGTTACCATAGAAGACGCGAGGACGGCATATTTTGCTTTTTTTACCCTATATTAAAATATGAACTGATACTATGGGGCAATAGTAAAAAAAATAAAATAAATGACGTCCTCGTGCTTCAGAAAAAAGCAATTAGAGTAATGGCAAGGGCTAACTACAGAACTCACTGTAAGCCTTTATTCATTAAGTTTAAGATTTTAACAGTAATTAATTTATACATCTTAGAAAGTGTCAATACAGTACTTGCTTAACTACCAAATTTACCTGTAAAAAATCAAAGACATCATCATAATACAAGAACATGTAATTCTCTTATTATGCCACAAAAGAGGTTAGCAAAAACCAACAACCACCATATCTACATGGCAGTAAAAATATATAACAAGCTGCCCAATGCGTTTACAAACATGCCAATTAAATCATTTAGAAAAAAGCTGCACAACTTCTTGTTGGCGAATCCATTTTATTCTTTAGACGAAGTTTTAAATATAGTGGATATTAGCAAATTAATGAAACTAAGCATTTTGTAATACTTATAAGATAAAATGACGAAGTCTATTGCATGTACCAATACTGAATGACTAATAAAGAATCAGAGCCGGCCGCGGTGGCCGAGCGTACTGTGGCGCGCCAGTCACAGTCTGCACGGCCACTACGGTCGGGGGTTCGGATCCCCCCTCGGGCATGGATATTTGTGCCGTCCTTAGTATTAGCTAGTTCATAAGTAGTTTGTAAGTTTAGGGACTGATGACCCCGTAGTTAAGTCCCATAAGCTATACAAAGATTTGAACATTTGATTTGAACTATGAAGCGAGATACGTTTGGCATAATCGCCCGCTGCTCCTAGTTCGCTCGCTGCCCCTGGTTCGCCCTCTGCACCTAGTTCGCCCGCTCTTCCTAGTTCGTCCGCTCTTTTTGGCTTTTGCTACCGCTACTAAAAGAGCTCTTTTTTATGAGAGCTTTTTTATATAATGAATCAGTGACGCCAAAGCGTGTGCTATTACCCATATTTTTGGGCAATTTGACATCAAATACTTCCACAACTAATCCAGTTATTTACACGAATAGGTGATACAATGGAATTCAACTACTTTGCATACAGAATACTCCTAGTACTTTATTTTTAAAATGGATTTATTGTGGCAGTGAACTATGAAACTACAGATGAGCTGCATCTCAGCTCGAAATTAAGGTCACTGGCTAAAGGAAATCACGCGTCCTTTCGCTGTTCCCCGTCAGTATTCGGAAAAGAAAATGTTCAAATGTTTGTAAAGCTTATGGGACTTAACTACGGGGTCGTCCCTAAACTTACGAACTACTGATGAACTACTTACGAACTAGGACGGCACGAATATCCAAGCCCGAGGGGGGATTCGAACCCCCTACCGTAGTGGCCGTGCAGACCGTGACTGATGCGCCTCAGTCCCCTCGGCCACCGCGACCGGCCTTCGGAAAAACAGCGGACGAACTAAGAGACGAGGGATCTGCGAACTAGTTCGCGTAGTTCGCCTGTGGGAGCGCTCTTCCGAACTAGTTCGTTCGCGAACTACACAAGACTATTACATAGCTCCCACCAGCTTGAACAGGCTACTGATTTCATGCATGGGTTGTGAAACATTTTGTTAAAAGGTATGTTCATGAAACAATGTGACGTAGTCTTACATGCCATCAAATTGCATTTCGAACACAAGCACTATCGAATGCAGTAGCCTTGCAGTGTGCACAGCGACTACATCGACATCTGTCGGACTGCCACTGAACTACGTGCACCTTCGAGCGAGAACAGAGGCCAGAAGCAGACGTCTAGGGAAGACTAGCGGTTGCCGACCCGTCCTTGAGTGCAGCGACACTCTAGGACCTTGGCGGGAAAGCGTTGCGGTAAGCAGCGGCGGTCGGTCATTCCCGAGAAGGCCGTTAGAGGCTCCGCCACCTGTTAGTGGGACCGCCGCAGACAACGGGACCTGCCCGTCACGGCCGGCGCGCTTCCCCGCTTTCTCAGTTTCGCACTCGCTGACGCGGCCGCTTGCGCAGACTGACGCAGCACTTGTGCCTGCGGTAGTCGCCGTCACGCTTTACCACAGACAGGTGCCTCTGTTCGTACGCAATGTATCTTGACCCACGCCTTATCTTGATCAACGTTCTGAACAATGGTCAATGTCGGATTAAAAAACAAACAAACGAATAAATAAAAAAAATATAAAAAATGTGGGCTCCTTGTGAGCGTAAATCTTTTCTTTTTCGTTCATATGTAAAAAAATAAATAAATAAATAAATAAAAATTAAAATAAAATAAAATAAAAATAATCCTGTCTCACGATGTTTGTCCGCGATACACTCCGAAACTACCCAATTGATCGTAGTAAAAAAAAGTTCAAATGTCTGTAAATCTATCGGACCAAACTGCGTGGTCATCAGTCCTTAGCTCACAAACTACTTAAACATAGGTATAACCTAAGGACACCCATGCCCCAGGGAGGACTCCAACCACCACGGCGAGCAACCGCGCGCTCCGCAGCGAGACGCTTTAGGACGCTCGGCTACTCCACCCCGGCTGATCGTAATAAAATTTTACACTGTGTGACTCGGTCCAGTTTAAAGTATAGGATAGTTTTCATCTCGATTAATATCCTCCTTGTTATTTTTTTTTTCAAATTAAATGTCTTTTACCTATGACGAGTTGCTGCCTAACTATCGGTGCTGTGAAACTTCCTGGCAGATTATTTGCCGGAACCGGGACTCGGACCGGGAACATTTGCCTTTCGCGGGCAAGCGCGGTAGAACGCTTGCCCGCGAAAGGCAAAGGTCCCAGGTTCGAGTACCGGTTCCGGCACACAATTTTAATCTGCCAGGAAGTTTCATATCAGCGCACACTCCGCTGTAAAGTGAAAGCTGCATTCTGGAAACATCTCCTAGGCTGTCGCTAACCCTTGTCTCCACCATATCCTTTCTTCCAGGAGTGCTAGTCTTCCATGTTTCGCAGGAGAGCTTCTGTGAAGTTTGGAAAGTAGGAGGCGAGGTACCGGCAGAAGTAAAGTTGTGAAGCGGCATCGTGAGTCATGTCGGGATAGCAAAGCTGGTAGAGCGCTTGCCCGCAAAAGGCAAAGGTCCCAGGTTCGAGTCCCGATTCCTGAACACAATTTTAATCTGCCAGGAGGTTTCATATCAGTGCACACTCCGCTGCAGAGTGGAAGTTTCATTTTCGGCGCTGCGCTTATACAGGGTGTTACAAAAACGTACGACCAAACTTTCAGGAAACATTCCTCACACACAAAGAAAGAAAATATGTTCTGCATCTACATACATACTCCGCAATCCACCGTAAGGTGCGTGGCGGAGGGTACACTGTACCACTACTAGGCATTTCCTTTCCTATTCCACTCCCAAATAGAACGAGGAAAAAAAGAATGCATATATGCCTCCGTACGAGCCCTAATTTCTTTGTGATCTTTACGCGAAATATAATTAGGCGGCAGCAAGATGGTACTACACTCAGCTTCAAATTCCGGCCCTCTAAATTTACTCAACAGAAATTCACGAAAATAACGTCGTCTTTCCTCCAGCGATACCCAATTGAGTTGCCGGAGCATTGCCGTGACACTCGTGCATTGGTCGAACCTACCAGCAACAAATCCAGCTGCTCGCCTCTGAACTGCCTCTATATCTTCCTTCAAACCGATCTGCTGCGGGTCCCAAA
The DNA here is from genome assembly GCA_026315105.1 of Locusta migratoria. Lineage (NCBI taxonomy): Eukaryota > Metazoa > Arthropoda > Insecta > Orthoptera > Acrididae > Locusta > Locusta migratoria. The sequence continues at coordinate 176,721,319 of CM048751.1, read as the reverse complement.
CTCTTGAGCAATATTCAAGGCGTGGTTGTACAAGCGTTTTATACGCGGTCTCCTTTACAGGTGAAGTACATAATCACAAAATGCTCCCAATAAACCGAATTCGGGTATCCGCCTTACTCACAACTGTCCTTACATGTTCGTTCCATTTCATATCGCTCTGCAATGTTACGCCTAGATATTTGAACGACGCGACAGCATCAAGAAGCTCACTACTAATGCTGTATTCGAACATTATAGGATTGTTTTTCCTACTCATGCGCATCACCTTACATTTTTCTACATGGAGAGCTAGTTGCCATTCTTCGCACCAACTAGAAATTTTGTCTAAGTCATCCTGTATGCTATTAATGTCAGTTACAGAGAACAACCTCCCATAAACCACAGCATCATCAGCAAACAGCCGCAAATTACAACTTACTCTGTCCATCAGATCATTTATATAGATAGAAAATAATAGCGGTCCTATCACACTCCCCTGGGGCTCGCCTGACGATACACTCGTCTCTGATGAACAAATGTTCAAATGTTTGTAGACCTTATGGGACTTAAATACGGGCTCATCAGTCCCTAAGCTTACAAACTACTTATGAACTAGCTAAATCTAAGGACGGCACAAATATCCATGCCCAACCGTAGTGGCCGTGCAGACCCTGACTGAAGCGCCTCAGTCCCCTCGGCCAAAGCGGCCGGCTCTGATGAACACTCGCCGTCGAGAACAACGTACTGCATTGTATTACTTAGGAAGTCTTCCAGCCAATCTTTTTGAAGTCGAGAAAAACACAATTCCTACATTGATGGAATTTTGCGAATTTGATCTTCAAAACAAGAGAAACATTAAATCCAATATAAGATTTCGTACGATGGATCGTGGAGAGCAATTTACTCGAAGCTTTGACGCCGTTTGAGTGGTCAGCACGAATTTGGCAGGTAGTGGAATTTTTCATATACAGGAGAGGCAGGCGATGAATATAGGCAGAGAGAGGTGACAGAAGGAAATTGACAGCGGAAGAAGTAATGACGGTGTAGGAGGAGGAAGAGTACTATAAGAAATCCGTTAAACTTTGTTTACAAGATAAATCAGTCAAAGGCGAAGGCCGTAAACTCCACTAAATATCTAGGAATTACTATTATTTTAGACTTAAACAGGAAAGAACACGTAGATAATGACGTGGGAAAGGCGAACCAGAGACTGCGTTTTATTGGCAGAACCCTTAAAAGATGCAACAGAACTACCAAAGAGACTGCATACACTACGCTTGTCCATCCTTTTTTTGGAGTATTGCTGTCCAGTGTAGGTTCCTTATCATGTGAGTTTGACTGAGGACATAGAAAGAGTTCAAAGAAGGGCAGCTCGTTTTGTATTGTCACGATACAGCGTCACGGAAATAATACAGGGCCTGGGATGGGAATCATTACAACAACGGTGCCTATCGCTGCGGCGTGGTCTACTTACGAAACTCCAATCACCAACATTCTCCTCCGAATGCGAAAATATATTGTTAACTTAGGTAGATATGATCATCAGAATAAAATACGAGAAATCAGAGCTCGAACGGAGAGATTCAGATGTTCTTTCTTCCCGCGGGCTATTCGATAATGGAATGGGAGATGAATAATTAAAGGTGGTTCGATGAACCCTCTGCCAGGCACGTAAATGTGATTTGCAGAGTATCACATGTAGATGTAGATGAAGAGGAAGAATGGCAGTTAGAGACAGAATAGGAACGATGATGCTGACTGGTGTTTTAGGGTGCTCAACAACTACGTCAGCAGCGACCGAGGAGGGACGGGGAGATAGAGAGCAGGGGGAAATAGATGGTCTAACTGAATGTTGGTCTAAATAAATACCGAAGCAACGGCAGATTTACTGATAGGTAATACAGTGAGAAACCTAAGAGGACAAAGAGATTAGAAACAGGGAGTGAGATTAAAGAAAGGAGCGCAGGAGGTACAGTGGTCAAAACCGTTATGGCATCAGATGAGATATCTATATTCTGAAATATTGTCATCGGTAGAATGAACTAAAATGGGTCGACGTCTTTGTGTCAGTTCTACGGAGTAGAGACAACAACATTACGGCAACCGAGATAGTGGTAATAACAGAAGTTTGCTGCAGAGGGGCAGTTGGGTTCAGATAATGTAGTAATCAGGCGTATTGTGTGGCCAGCTTCTTCAGCGGACCTAACCCCGATTGATCATGTCTGGGATGCACTTGGAAGACGCATTACAGACAGACCAACAGGTCCGACAACCGTTGCAGAGCTGAATATTGGCCATGGAAGGATGGTCAAATATCCCCCAAGAGTTGGTTGATAACCTCATACTGGCCATGCCACGCAGGTGTGCAACTGTACCGGCCGTCCGAGGTGATCATACACCATAGTAGAGGGCAATGAGAATGATTTTTTCACTGTTATGGTAGCCCCATGGTGCCTAGTTCTACGTAAACACCATTTGAACCTCAACTAAGGAGCTGAGACAGCAGAAATCGTACTGTGACACACAAACCTTACAGCTGTAACCAATATCTGAATGAAATGGGAGAATTTTGGGAAGATGTGATTCGTCTGTATAGGAGACCGAATATAAAACGCTTGTACGACCCCGCCTTGGGTATTGCTCAAGTGTTTAGGAGCCCCACCAGATCGGTTTATAGGAGGCGGGCGGATAGGTTTGTAGCTGGTACAGGGTGTCCAGAAAAGGACGCCCTGATTTCAAAATTAAATATCTCGAAAACAAAGATCGATAGAGGAATGCAGGAACGGTATGTTTATTGTGAAAGCTGTAAGAAGTTTATACAGCAGTTTGAAATAATAGTTACAAAAGCTGCTAACAGATGGCGCTGTAATTGCCATGTGTAATGCGTAGTATAAATAGTGATCCGAAGCCCAGAGCGATCAGTTCCACTACTGAAACGTGAAAGGAGGTTAGCGTAACGAAGGAAGAGATTAAAACCATGTACTCCATTGAACGACGCGTTTTTCTGGTGCTAGAATACCATAGGCAACAACGCGAAGTTATCAAGCACGATTTAATGTTCCAAAAGGACCCGATGCGAAAACTATTCATGCGCTCTTCGCAAAATTTCAACTAACAAGCAGCGTAAGTGATGATCTAGTGGGGCATGTTAGCCGCAAGCAAACCGTAGTTACGTCTGAAAATATCGCCACAGTTTCTGGAATTATTCAGCAAAATCCAATGTCATCCGTCCATAGAATTACATCTGAGACTGGTTTGAAGCGTTCCAGCACGCAGAAACTACTGAGAAAGAGCCTACACATGTTTCCATTCAAAATTCAAACGCACCAGGCCACACCCGTACGACCTGTGCAACGAAGGGTTGCCTTTGCTAATCAGATGCTCAGAATGATTGATTGTGAAGGATTTGATGTTGGCTGCATCTGGTTTACAAAAATGTTCAAATGTTTGTATAGCTTATGGGACTTAACTACGGGGTCATCAGTCCCTAAACTTACAAACTACTTATCAAGTAGCGTATCCTAAGGACGGCACAAATATCCATGCCCGAGGGGGGATTCGAACCCCCGACCGTAGTGGCCGTGCGGACCGTGACTGGAGCGCCTGTGTCCTCTGGGCCACCGCGGCCGGCTCTGGTTTACAGATGAAGCACACTTCCACCTGAATGGATACGTGAATAAGCAGAACTGGCGATTTTGAGGTTCCGAAAAGCCATATTGGTGTGAAGCGAAATCCCTTTATTCTCATAAAGTTACTGTGTGGGCTGCAATGTGCAGCAGAGGCATTATTAGCCCTTTTCCATTAGAGAAACGGTCACTGGTGCACGTTACGTTGCAATTTTGGAACAATTTGTCGCCACACAGCAAGCGTTAGAGGGTCGACCAGGTACTGAATGGGTTATGCAAGATGGAGCCCGACCACATCGGACCGAACAAGTGTTTCGATTTCTTGAGGAATACTTCGGGAATCGAGTCATTGCTTTGGAATATCCCAAATTTACTGGTGCAGGCATGGATTGGTCTCCATATTCGCCGGATTTGACTCACTGTGACTTTTTTTGTGGAGCACAGTGAAAGACATGGTCTACCCGAAGCATCCCGCCACGCTGGACGAGCTTGAATCGGCGATCTGTGTTGCATGTGAATCCATTTCGGTTGAGACACTACGAAATGTGATGGCGAATTTCATTCTTCGTTTGCGTCGCCTCTGTAGTGCCAATGGTGATCATTTTGAAAACATTGTAATTTGATTGTTTGCAAAGTGTGTTTTCATACGATGTGCTGATAAGAGCTGTACAGCGTACAGCGCCAGCTGTTACCAGCTTTTGTAACTATTATTTCAAACTGCTGTATAAACTTCTTACAGCTTTCACAATAAACATACCGTTCACTGAATTCCTCTATCGATCTTTGTTTTCGAGATATTTAATTTTGAAATCAGGGCGTCCTTTTCTGGACACCCTGTACAACTGTAACCAATATCTGAATGAAATACGCTACCAGATGTATGTTGTGTGTTATCTCACTTGAACCCTTAATTGTTTTGAGTGCGCCTCGGTTGCACAGTGATAGAGTGCGAAAGTACTAATCCAAAGATCGCGGGTTCGAGCCCCGCCAGTTCCTAGGATTTTTATCTGTCATTTTCCACTTCTTTCACCTCTGGCAGTATTGCTCATGTGAAAAATACCGAGTAGCACCGTGGTTCGGAACCCACTGTAGGTCCCCCTATAACTGGCTGGGTAAGTCAGTTCGAAGGTCGGAGGAAGGCAACGGCGTACCACCTCCAAACAGGACCATGCCTAGTAAAGCACTGTGGTATTCAAACCAACCTTCGGATTTTTGACTGCTTTACCTTATGTATGCTTAGCAATGGCGGGTTCGGTAGTTTCCTATAGTTGTGTGAACTATGACGGTGATGGCAATTGCTCGTTTGAAGTTCGGCGCGCCGCAGTCGGTGCAGAGATTGACGTGGTTGCCTGGCGCTTACCTCGGCGGTCGTCGCAGCAGCGCCTCGGCGGAACTGTGTGAGCCAGCGCCTGTGGCCGGTCCCCCCGGCGCCCTCGACCGGTCTTGTGACTGACTGACGCACGTGACGGCGCGTGACCCGTCATCTGACTGCCGCCGACGGCCGGACAGCCTGGAGGCTTCCTTATCGCTCCGGGGGTCCGTCGTCCACTCCAGCCACGCTCTGTACCGCTGTCTCTACATCCCGTCCACAACGATCGTATCGACAGCGGGAGCAGAAAATATACCGATTGATGCCCGCTGAAGATAAGGAATATACGCTGCCGGAAAAAAAAGTAACACGCCATCTTACAAGGAAAGTACTTGGGCTCGAACAAACACATATACATCAAAATCGTATGAGAGATAATGTAAAGATCCCTTATTGCACTAGTGACACTCCCGCATCTGCAAAACTCTGCAGTCGGCAGTTAGAGGCCTCTGCGTGTGTCATGCCGCATTGCACTTTGACCTGTTGGTTTGCCAGTAGGGACGGTGCAGTGTGCCTCCAAAGTTGCGTTTTGTGACATTCGTGTGGTGAAGCGTCAGATGGAGCGACGATTGGTAATCAATCCTGCTAAAGTATTGCGATTGGATGAGATGAAGTTACGAAGAACCATTCTTCGTGAAGATGGTATTAGTGTAGAAGATGAATCATTCGCATGCTCTCTCGTATCTGTCATGGTACAGAAATATGAACATAAGTTAGATACTGTTGTAACACCAACACCTAATGAAGATAATAGGGATGATATTGACGAAGAACTCATTGCTAGCAGTAGTGCTACGGTAAGTGTGGGAAGAGGCGATGGAAGCAGTGGCAGTGAATACCAACAGTCTTCCGAGAAGAAGGTTAAAGTTGCAACTATCATCGTGGCTTTTGATGACAATACGCTAGAGAACATGTACGAAGATTATTACATAAGTTCAGATATCTGCATTACGTTGTCGTCTACAATTACATCTACAGTGCTATCTAGAGCATGATTGCAAAGTTTTGCATAAAAACGACACCCACCAGCACATTGAGGGGTACGTAGAGATACCGTAACCAAACGTTCATACAGATATGTTTGTTCAAGCCCAAGTACTTTCCTTGTTAGACTTTTCCAATTCACTCACTATTTATTTTTGTAAAACTACATATGAGTATATGAAATGTGTACATTTATAGATCATGCGATGCGATGCGATACTGACGTACCAGGTGTCGATCCATGCTGAAACACCGATATTAGTACGTGGTGTGGCCCCACGGGCGGCAATGTAGGCGCTCATTCTGGCATCCATTCAAAGTTGAAAGTTCGTGTTCGAAAATTTCGTGTTTGTAAGAAAAAATTAATTCTTCTAACTGGAGAGCTATCAAAAATGGGGTCCCACAAGGGTTGGTCTTGGGTGCTTTCCTGTTTTTAATGTATATCAATGATTTGGCATTCTGTATTCATGAAGATGCTAGTTCTTTTTGCTAACGATAGAAGTCTAGCTGTCACGCCTGACATACAGGAGTTAACTGATAAAATTGTAAATGATGAGTTTCAGAAAAGTATTAGGTTGTTCTGTACAAAAGGACTCTCATTAAACTTTGATAAATTCCAGTACATGCAGTTTCATACAGAAAATGATATGACACCATTAATCTGTAGCTGAGGTAGAATATTCAAATTTTTAGGTGTTTGTTTTAATGGGGGATTGAACTGAAAGAAACACATTGAAGAGCTGCTGAAACGTTTGAGTTCAGCTGCTTACGCTATTGCAAAATTTGGTGATACACACTATGGGAAGAAAAGCGTTTCTGAAGAAGCAAAATTTGCTGACATCCAATATTAATTCTAATGTTAGGAAGTCCATTCTGAAAGCATTTGTCTGGAGTGTAGCATTGTATGGGAGTGAAACGTGGACGATAAGGAGTTCAGATAAAAAGATGATACAAGTTATTGAAATGTGGTGCTACAGGCGAATGAGGAAAATTAGATGCGTAGAACACGTAACTAATGAGGAGGTGCTTAACCGAAACGGGGAGAAACAGAGTTTCTGGCATATCCTGACCAAGAGAAGGGATAGATTGGTTGGACACATTCTGAGACATCAAGGAATTGTCAATTTAGCATTAAAAGGAAAACTAACGGAGAAGGTATCAACCTATGCGTAGCAGATCTATCGAGGATAGTCTGCTGCGAAACAACAGGAGAGAAAAGCCATCTATACCTTTACGAGGTATACATTGGCAGCAACAGTTTGCAAATATGTAAAACCGGATTGACATCACCATCTTTGACGTCTGGCCGGCTAACGTCGGACCGGCACCACGGATGGAACCGAACATGACCGGAAGGTTAGTTGAGGCAAAGAGTGAAGAGCTGGACGACTTCCCCGCCTTGCGAGAGCAAGGTATTAGAGAGAAGTCACTGGAATAAGTTCTCTGGTGTTGGCTGCCTCGCTACCTTCCAAACCCAACTTAAGACTAGAAATCCAGTGGTGCAAAGGAGATGGATAGTGTAGATTAGTGCACCACTGGTAGAAGAAGTGTAGTTTACTTGTTTTGTTAAAGTGACAATCTAACAAATTAATAAGAGTAGCAGTGGTTACGTTAGTAAGTAGGCCCCGCCCACTTCCACTGGCCTTCCTTCAGGAGACTTGCTAAGAGGCAGGAATCAAAACTTAGAATTGTTATTAACTTATTACTAACATACCAAATAACTTGTGATTCAAAATAATTCTAAAGGTCTGTTTTAGTTACCCAGGTAACAGACCTAATTGTTATTGTAAATGGAAAAAAATGTCCGTCTCCTCCTCTACCCTCCCTCTGTCCATGTCCCCTTCCACCTACTCCTCTCCCTCATATATATGACAGCATACACATATGCGCCAAGTTTCATGGTGACTGGTCAATTCAAAGTCGCAAGGTACCCTTCGCCATACTAAATTCACTGGCTTGCAGGTTATAAAAATCTTCTTCATTTACTTGCTTTCATGGTGACCCGTCAAACAATTTGGAAGTTAAAAGTTTCATTCTGGAATTCGGATGTTTGTTGTAACGTACTATCCGCCATGCACCTACGGAGCCTTACCCCGAAATGTAGCCCGTGTATTAATTCCAGGTATAAGCTATCTTCATGCCACATTTCATTCAATTCCGTACAGCAGTTTCAGCATGAAGTGTAACAAACGTGTCAACCCACTGTGAGGTACCCTCCGCCATGCACAGTACGGTGGCTTCCTAAAGGTATCTCATGCGGTAATTTAGGGTACAAGCCATCTGCGTTCCAAATTTCATTCGATTCCTTCCAGCAGTTTCAGTATGAGGAGAAACAAACGTATTAACACATTGCAAGGTACGCTCCGCCACGCAACGTACGGTGGATTACGAAAGGTAGCCCACGTTTTAATGCAGGGAATAAGCTACGTCTTTCCCACATCTCATTCATATCCGTCCAGCAATTTCAGCTTGAAGGGGGTAAGAAACGAATTAATTAATTGTATAGTACCCTGAGCTATACGAAGTTAATTTTAGTATGCCTATAACCTTTTCACGAGTGCAGGCAATAAGTTGACAATGTTCTATCGTAATCGGATGAACGTTATGGCCGTGCATAAAATACGAAAATAAAGACAAACAAACATTAATTTTTATGTATTAGATTTATGTATTTATTCAAATTCGCATTAGCCGGGCGCCGTGGCTCAGCGCGCCCGGTCAGAGGGCTGAATGGTCTCTGTAATAAAAAAGCTGAGCCAAAGAACACATAGAACCCAAACGAACAAAGCCGATCAGCGTCCGCAAGGACAAGAACTACACCTAGAGCAAAAAAAAAAAAAAAAAAAGGGGACTGAGGCGCTCCAGTCACGGTCAGCACGGCCACTACGGTCGGGGGTTCGAATCCCCCCTCGGGCATGGATATTTGTGACGTCCTAGTTCGTAAGTAGTTCATAAGTAGTTTGTAAGTTTAGGGACTGATGACCCCGTAGTTAAGTCCCATAAGCTTAACAAACATTTGAACATTTTGAAGGTTGACGGCCAAAAGCCCGTCATTTAAAAATCTGAATGATGTATGCTTTTCCCTGAAGGACGTTAAAAAAAATTCTTCCTTTAAATTGCTTACATAACATTCACATGGTGTGAACAATATTTATCTTTTAAATGTTTCTTCGATGATTATCACTCTGAAAGAGCTGCTATAATTTTCAGATATTTTATTTCATTCGAAACTTCGCCGAAATCTGAGAATTAATCGTTTAATCACCATAATTAATTGATGTGATTGTAGGTAATTGGAATATATTAATACTACACTGATAAACTAAAATGTTCAATCATATTTAAAATTTTTATCAGGATCGGAATTCAACTGTAGAATCTGACAAAGTCCACATGTAAAGTATCCTCTGTCATGCACCATCCAAAATTTTATGTGACAGTGACCTTCCTCTTGTTTTGAATGTCAAGAAGATTTTAGGATAAATAAAGTGTCCTTATTCGCATGTCACATGATGCCACAGGTTTTCAACCCTATAATTGTTTATGACGTAATATCTCCTGAATTATATGTCGTAAGCAGTTCTTATCCCTAAGTCAATTGTTACCTCATGGAAGGAATATGTGAACCAGATTTGGATGAAATCGGTACAGTGGTTTAGAAGCAGACGTCGCATGCTGAAGCACTTTTCCACGAACTTCATTGTTTCTTACGTCATATCTCCTGGACTATTTGTTGTACACTCATTTAATGGTGCCTATGACCATCGCGTATGTGCAAGCAATATGTTAACAAAGTTTCATCACAATCGGTTGAACGGTACGGCCGCGCATAAAATACTAACATACAAACATTCATTTTTATATATTAGATTAGAGGGGAACGTAGGAAGTTACAGAATCGGTCAAAGCACAGTTCGTCGTTGCACATTACACAGGATGTGGCATTTAAAACTGTTTTCGGAAATTTGGAGAGATATAAATAGGATTAAAAAAATTTGCAATAACAGCTATTCACCTCGAAGCTCGGGCCCCATGGACAATCCCGGGGACGAGAGGGGAGGGGGGATTTTAAATTCTTAAACAGGAATCCTTGTTTTTTTTATTGCAGATTTTGACTCTCCGAGAAAAATATGTAACTTGTGTACGATTTGTTTTTTCGTTTCATGATCGATGGGGGGAAAAATGTAAGCTGTTCAAAATCGGGAATATCTAAAACAAATACACATCAGATTAGCAAAACCAGGGTGTTGCTTTTGATATGTCTGTAATGCCATCATCTGATACCTCCCATAATCGAATGAACCAGAGACTGTCAACAGGCTCTCAGTCTATTGTAACACTGTTCACTGTACTTCAATGATTCGGACAGTACACATCTCGATGTTCCACGATGTTAAAAACTGCAGAAGAGTAGATATCATTTCCTCGTACTTTCAGGGTCATAAACATGTTGAAGGAGCTCGTCAATGGTATATTAATCTGTTACCTGATAGGAATGTTCCTTCTGTAACGACTTTTCATGGTATTGTCCAACTGTTTGCTGAAATTGGAAGTGTTAAACTTAGAGAAAGTGTCCATTGACTATTTGTTCGAGATATTACAGTTTTTCAAAATTTTCAAAAATTTTTTATTTTTGTCGAGTACAACGCCGTCTATCGTGAAACGAAAATAATGTTTCGTACAAAAGTTATATATTTTTTTCATGGAGAATCTAAATCTGCAATAAAAATAGGGGTTCTATTTAATAAATGAAAGTCATCCCCTCCTCCCACTAACGGTGTGTGTGTGTGTGTGTGTGTGTGTGTGTGTGTGTGCAGGACAGGGGGGCGGGGGTTGAGCCTTTTGTTAATGGAGGCCCTCTTTGAGGCGAACAACTTTTTTAAACCGATTTATATTGTTCCAAATATTCTGAAAAACAGTTTTAAATGCCTCACCCTCACATTCTAAAGCAGTGAAAACACTGGATTTGCAATATCTACTTGTGCTCTCCTATTCTGTCAATAAAAGTTGTAACTAATCTATAATGCTGTTTCATTCGGTCTACCACTGGCTTATAAATGACACAGGTCTGTAGGAAGTTTATTTCTCATTTCGGGCTTTAGGTTCCCTTCATTAAAAGGTTCTCAGTGTCATTCTGTACACTCTCCCAAATTTTCAAAACGTCTGAAATAGAAGGGAGTTGCTAATTGTAAATGCATTTAACGGCCTTAAAGTCGGTTTACTGTAGGATCTTTCTGGCATATTCTAGTGTGTAATTAGATACGGAGAGATCCACCTCCGACCACACAGATTCTAGGTTTTTCATGATTTTCATGATTGTACGATTGAATTCACGGTTTCCTATCAGAAAGGACACAGTTCGTTGTAACTGACGGTAAGTCATCGAGTAAAACAGAAGTGATATCTGGAGTTCCCCAGGGAAGCGTTATAGGTCCCCTACTCTTCCTTGTGTTAGTAATCGATTTAGGAGACATTCTGAATAGCTCCCTTAAACTGTTCGCGGTTGATGCTGTCGTTTATCGGTTAGTGAAGTCAACAGAGGATCAAAAGCAACTGCAAAGCGATTTAGACAAAATTTCTAGATGGTGCGAAAATTGGCAATTGACACTAAATAAAAAAAAAGTGAAGTAATACACATGACTACTGAAAGAAATCCGTTGAACTTCAATTACGCGATAAATCAGTCAAACCTTAAGGTCGTAAATTCTCCTAAATACCCAGGAGTCACAATTTCGAACAACTTAGACTGGTGAGAACACACAGAAAATATTGTTGGGAAGGCGTACCAAAGGTTACGTTTCATTGGCAAAACGCTTCGAAGATGCACCAGCTCCACCAAAGAGAATACCTACTTGACACTTGTGCATCCTCTCCTGGAGTACTGTTGCCCAGTGTGGGACCCTCACAAGGTGGGACTGACGAAGATATTGAGAAGGCTTGTTTTGTTTTTACGGGGAGGGAAGCGTCACGGAAATGTTGCACGAATTGTGGTGGAAATCATTAAAAGAAAGACGTTATTCATTGCGGCGTGATCTGTTTGCGAAGTTTCAATCACCGACTTATACTTCTGAATGTGAAAATATTTTGCTAGCACCCACCTACTTAGGGAGACATGACCATCCCAATAAAATAAGAGAAATCAGATGGAAAACGGAACGATTTAGATGTTCTTTCTTCCCGTGCGCTATTAGAGAATGGAACGGTAGGGAAAAGTAATGGAAGTCGTTAATGAACCCTCTGCCAGGCACTTAAATGTGATTTAAATATCTATGTGTATGTAGATGTAGATGAACCGCTCCACGCAAATGACGGGATGGTTCGTCTTGAAAGGGCACGGTCGATTTCCTTGCCCATCTCTATTAAAAAACGATCCGTCTCTAATGACCACGCTGTCGACGGGACGTTAAGCCCCAATCTGCATTCTTTCTTCATTCAGTAAAACAGATACCAATCTCTTTCGCTGGACTCTTCGACCAGTTTTTCATTCGTGTCTTGTCTGCAGTACAGGACTAGAGATCAAACAACGTCGCAGTGTTTTACGAAGTGCGCTGCTACAGGTTTTCGCTAGCCAGGAATTGAGATAAGGAAAGTAAGTACCGAGAATACAGCGATTACTCAGCATGAGAGTAAAGAACAGAGCTTCTCTAGAGGAGTCTCGTGGTTTACCAGGAAACTTATAAAGCTCACTGGAATTGCATTCTTTTGAATTCCGCGTCTTCCTTTGTGGCGTCGGGAGCGCTGGAGTCTTACGCGGTCACAAAGGAGCAAGGTCGCGATCTGCGAATAAAGGCGTGTAATGGAACACTGTGCAGCAACAAAGACCTTGCAAATCGCACGGGCAAGTTTTTTAACCTCTTGCGCACTGGACCATAACGAAATAAAACGGAAGTCTTTTTTTCCTCTCGGACTCGTTAAGTGGATACGCTGGGCATTACCATACGTAATGGCATCATTAGATCTCACCAGCACCTGAAGTACTGAGAAGTAGTCGGGCTCGTATTTTCAAGGTATCGAGAGTGAAGAACCGTCCGTGACGTCACAGAAGTTGCCGCGATGTTCACGTTATGGACGATCGGGGAGGATAACGGCGGGGAACCGGTTTATGTCCTTCGCTGCCTGATACTATCCGAATAAAAAAAAAAAATAAAAAAAAAAAAAAAAAATAAAAAAAACTGAACAGTTAAATGAGAGAATTTGCTTACAAATTGGTTGATCACTCCGACAAGCAGCCGAGAACGCTAGGTTTTCCCCCTACGATAGATTTCCACAGAATTCAAGCTTCATTAACTCTTAAAGTCTCATGTTTTCAATGTCGCAAAGAATGCTGTGGTTGTAATATAACTGGCATATGGTCAGAGTTTCAGAGGGAGCATGAGCGACAGTTGAGTGAGTGAGAGGAAAGTAACAAAGTAGGAGAAGAACTTCTTAGCTTCGAGAGATCGAATAGTGAAGCAGCCGAGAATGAAACAGAAAGACAAGTTTCATAGTCTTCAAAATGAAATGCCAAGATTGCAAATTAATAATTTATTCAATGACGACCGGTTTCGGTGAACTGTGTCACCATCATCTGGTCATATATATATATTTTACAAGCTGATCATCTTGTTAAAAATGGCTATAAAATAATAAGTACAACATAGCACTTAGTCACTATATAAAAATACACAAGTTAAAAACATGACAGCTTATTTTGTAAGCTGTCATGAAGCTGTGAAAGAAAGCACGAATAAATTAGAAGGAGAATTAAAGTTCAGGGAGAAGAAATAAAAACTTTGCGGGTTACCGATGACGGAATTCTGTCAGAGACAACAAAGAACCTCGAAGAGTAATTGAATTGAATGGACAATTCAGTTTCGAAACCTTTACCACGTATGTTTGAAAGTACTAACTTTACATTGTATTACATTTAGATAACGTAATATTGGCTTACCAACCGCTGCTCGGTAATTTATTTTTATAACATTATGGTGTTTCGAAGAAGATGTTTATCAGATATGAATGTTTTGCAATCTTATCTATACAGGAACTGCAGTCATTTAAAATACATTAAAAAAGAAAGAAGAAGAAACAACCCTCGTAAATAGTATAACGAAATGTATATGTTTCTTACGAATACCCAAACTGTAAAGATATTCGTATTCGGATTTGTTGATAGATGTGCACAGGTTGGATATGTATAAACAAACCGTTTGAGTTCTTTCTTCTAACCAGAGAGTAACATTAATACAGTAATTGTTAACGCCATTTCCGTGAAGGCATTACCCATATACAGATGAAGTAAATGAGCGAAACCTGATCTGTATACGAAATTTGATGCAAATAGTTAAAGTCGTTTCTGGAATACGCGATATACACACACACACACACACACACACACACACACACACACACACACACACACACATGCCACAGGTAGTTATAGAGGGACCTACAGTTTAACACAGATTCCGAACCACGGTGCAGCTAAGCATTTGTCACATCACAATCTACCAGAGGGAAAAGGAATTACGAAAATTTTTAGGCCTGAGTGGACATCGAACATGTGATCTCTGGACTCATTCTATGCCACTGTACCAATCTGTCAACGAGCCAGACGCTAATATAAAAATGTAATAGATGTAAGTGAAATCTTAAGAATGCAGAAAGTGGCAAAACTTATAATACGCTATATTGGAAACACTAAGGGATTTATAATTTTCCTTTTTGGCACCCCCAGTGTGATTTTTCCTTCAGCCTAAATTGCTCCGCCGGGTGGTGAACGGTGACTGCTTGTTGACGTAAGCCTGTAAACAAAACATTACGTCCGTTCCAGGTATAGTTTGATTACCTATTACTAAGTTGCTTCGAGTATATTAGCGGCTGCTTCAAGACGACATTATTACTGCTTTCAATTTTCTGCCGGATCCAATCGTCGAAAGTCCATGACATTTCGGTGAGCGTTTCGGCATCATCACCAGTTGTGGACTTTGGACGACTGGATCCGGCAAAACGTTGGAAGCATCACATTCGCCTGGAAAATCTGAGATCGCACTAATTTCTTCTTATAGGATCACGCGGTCACGACGTACTCCTCGTCGTTCGCCTCTTTGTAGCGACGGAGTTAATCCGTCGCGGCAAAGACCTTCCTCTGAGGTCGTTCGCCACATGGGTCCGGCCATTAGCATAACAGGAGTGGCTGCTGCGGCGCTCGGCAGCTGGTGCGCATCATTCACTTGCCAGCGGCAGTCTGGTCTGGTCTGGTCTGGGTCACGCGACAGCCGGATCTGGGATGGCGGCCAGCACACCCAAGTACCTGCTGTACCAACCAGTCGATCGGAGACAGGCGCCAATTTGAAACAAATTATGACACAAAGTGTGACGCAACATCCTAGGTTCTAGTTCTCTACATCTACATAGATACTCTGCAAATCACATTTAAGTGCCTGGCAGAGGGTTCATAAACCACTTTCATAACTTTTCTCTACCGTTCCATTCTCTAATAGCTCGCGGGAACAAAGAACACCTAAATCGTTCCGTTTTCGATCTGATTTCGCTTATTTTATTGGAATGGTCATGTCTCCCTAAGTAGGTGGGCGCTATCAAAATATTTTCACATTCAGAAGTAAAAGTCGGTGATTGAAACTTCGCAAACAGATCTCGTCTTTCTTTCAATGATTTCCACCCCAATTCGTGCAACACTTCCGTGACTCTTACCCCCGGTAACGTGATAAACAAAACGAGCTGCCCTTCTAAATATCTTCCGTCAGTCCCACCTAGTGAGGGTCCCACAATGGGCAACAGTACTCCAGGAGATGACGCACAAGTGTGATGTAGGCAGTCTCTTTGGTGGAGCTGTTGCATCTTCGAAGCGTTCTGCCAATGAAACGTAATCTTCGGTACGCCTTCCCCACAATATTTTCTATGTGTTCTCTCCAGTCTAAGTTGTTCGTAATTGTAACTCCTAGGTATTTGGCAAAATTTACGACCTTAAGGTTTGACTGATGTATCGTCTAACTAAATTTCAGCGTATTTCTTATAGTTGTCTTGTGTATTACTTCACACTTTCCTTTATTTAGTGTCAATTGCCAATTTTCGCACCATGTAGAAACTTTGTCTAAATCGCTTTGCAGTTGCTTTCGATCCTTTGTTGACTTCACTAACCGATAAACGACAGCATCATCCGCGAACAATCTAAGAGAGCTATTCAGATTGTCTCCTAAATCGTTTATAAACACAAGGAAGAGTAGGGAGGGGACCTATAACGCTTCCCTGGGGACCGCCAGATATCACTTCTGTTTTACTCGATGACTTACCGTCAATTACAACGAACTGTGTCCTTTCTGATAGGAAATCGTGAATCCAATCGCACAATTGGCGAGATATTCTATAAGCACGCAATTTCATTAGAAGCCGCTTGTGGGATACAGTGTCAAAAGCCTTCCGGAGATCCAGAAATATGGATTCGATTTGAGATCCCTTGTCGATGGCACTTAACACTTCATGTGAATAAAGGGCAAGCTGTGTTTCGCAAGAGCGATAATTTCTGGATCCGTGTTGACTATTGGTTAATAGGTCGTTCTCTTCGAGGCAGTTCATAATGTTCTACCAAGGTAAATGTTCCAAAATCCTACTGCAAATCGACGTCAAAGAGATAGGCCCGTAATTTTGGGGATCACTCCTATTGCCTTTCTCGAATATTGGAGTACCTTGGGCAACTTTCCAGTCTTTGGGTCTTTGGGTACGGATCTTTCGCTGAGTGATCGGTTGTGAATGATAGCTAAGTACGGAGCTATTGCATCAGCATACTCTGAGAGGAATCTAGTTGGTATACAATCCAGCCCGGAAGATTTGTTTTTGTTTAGTGACTTAAGTTGTTTTACTACTCCAAGAACATCTAGTTCTAAGTTTCGAATGCTGGCAGCTGTTCTTTTATTGAATTCTGGAGTGTTCACTTCTTTGGTGTACGAATTTCGGAAAGCTGTGTTTAGTAATTCTGCCTTAGCAGTACTGTCATTGGTAGCATTACCATTGCTATCGCGTAGTGAAGGTATTATTTGTGTTTTGCCGCTAGTGTACTTCACATATGACCAGAATTTCTTTGGATTTTCTGCAAGATTACGAGACAGGATTTCGTTGTGGTAACTACTATAGGCTTCTCTCATTAAAGTCCGCGCTAGGTTGCGAGTTTCAGTAAAAGATTGCCAGTCTTGTGGATTCTGTGTCTTTAGAATTTTAAATGCGTTTTTCTTTACTTCTGCAACAGTGATCTGACCTGTTTTGTGTACCACGGGGGTTCAGCCCCCTCTTTTATTAATTTATTTGGTATAAATCTCTCGATTGCTACCGATATTATGTATTTGAAAGTAAGCCATAAATGATCTACACACGCATTTTTAGTTCTGAAAGACTGGAGACTATCACTCAGGAAAGTGTGAAGCGAATTTTTAACTGCTCTTTTAAATAGATATATTTTTCATTTATTTTTGGTGCATTTGGGAATTTCGACATTCAGTCTCGCTACTACAACTCGATATTCGCTAATCCCTGTATCTGTTTTGATGTTCTTTACTAGCTCAGGATTATGACCAAATGATATACATTATGCGATCAATAGTATCTGGACACGTGACTGCAAATGACTTACACGCTCCTGGCGCCTTCCATCGGTAATGTTGGAATTCAGTATGGTGTTAGTCCTTGATGACACCTTCCACTCGCGCAGGCATACGTTCAATCAAGTGCTGGAAGGTTACTTGGGGAATGGCAGCCCATTCTTCACGGAATCTTGCACTGAGAAGTATCGATGTAGGTCGGTGAGACCTGTAGCAATCGGCGTTCCAACCCCATCGCAAACGTCTGTAGTATTCAAGTCAGGACTCTGTGAAGGCCAGTCTATTAAAGGGATGTTATTGTAGTGAAACCACTCAGCCACATGCCGTGCATTATGAAAAGGTGCTCGATCGTGTTGAAAGGTGCAAGGTGCTTAAAATGTCAATGTAGGTCTGTGCTGTGATAGTGCCACGCAAAACAAGGGGTGCAAGCCCCCTCCATGAAAAAGACGACCACACCATAACTCCACCTTCTCCGACTTTTGCTATTGGCACTACACACACAGCCAGATAACGTTCACCGGGAATTCGCTATATTTACACCCTGCCATCGGATCTGCATCTACATCTACATGGGATAATCTGCAAATCACATTTAAGTGCCTCGCAGAGGGTTAATCGAACCACCACTATACCATTTACCTCCCATTCCATTCTCGAATAGCGCGCGGGAAGAAAGAAAACCTGAATCTCTCCGTTCGAGCTCTGATTTATAGTATTTTATTCTGATGATCTTTTCAACCTATGTAAGTGGGAGTCAACAATTTATTTTCACATTCGGAGGAGAGTGTTGGCGATTGGAGTTTCGTAAGTAGCCCACGCCGCAGCGATAAGCGCCGTTGTTGTAATGATTCCCATCCCAGATCCTGTATCATTTCCGTAACGCTGTCTCCCATGTATCGTGACAATACGAAACGAGCTGCCCTTCTTTGAACTCTTTCGATGTCCTCCGTCATACCCACCTGATAAGGATCCCACACTGGGCAGCAATACTCCAAAAATGGACGGACAAGCGTAGTGTATGCAGTTTCTTTTGTAGTTCTGTTGCATCTTTTAAGGGTTCTGCAACACGCAGTCTCTGGTTCGCCTTTCCCAAGACATTATTTACGTGTTTTTTCCAGTTTAAGTCTGAAGTAATAGCAATTCCTAGGTATTTTGTGGAGTTTACGACCATCACTTTTGATTGATTTAGCTTATAAACAAAGTATAACGGATTTCTTTTCGTACTCATGTCGACGACTTCACACTTCTCATTATTTAGAGTCAATTGCCAATTTTTACACCATTGTGATATCTTATTCAGATCGTTCTGCAGTTGGTTTTCATCTTCAGATGATTTTAATAGACGGTAAATGACGGCGTCACATTGTGTACCGTAATTCGTCACTCCTCACAACGTTTCTCCACTGTTCAATCGTCCAATGTTTACGTGCCTTACACCAAGGGAGGCGGCGTTTGACATTGACCTACGCGTTGTATGGCTTATGGGCAATCGTATGACCATGAAATGAGTTTTTTCACCTCTCGCCAAACTGTCACAGTACTTGGAGTGGAGCCTGATGGAGTTTGCAGTTAAAAATGTTCAAATGTTTGTAGAGCTTATGGGACTTAACTACAGGGTCATCAGTCCCTAAACTTACAAACTACTTATGAACTAGCTAATACTAAGGACGGCACAAATATCCATGCACGAGGGGGGATTCGAGCCCCCGACCGCATTGGCCGTGCAGACCGTGATTGGAACGCCGCAAACCGCTCGGCCACCGCGGCCGGCAGTTTAGAGTTAATGTGTGATAATTGTGGTGTCGCACAAGTCCAAAGTGCGCGCCACCTACTTTCGCCGCGCGCCGCCATGCACGCACGGCGCGGCGTTCTTACGACGTCAGCCACGAGCGCCCTCTGCTAGAACTCCGCTCGTGGCCACCACTGAACGACATCGTTCTCTTCGAACTGAGATAGGGACCAGTGAACACTTCGGAATCAGATAGGCACTAGGCAGGACTCTAACTCAACTATGTATCAGCACTCTGCAGTACTGAATTGTGTAAAAGTTGAGTATTGTATAAATTCTGTGCAATATATATCTCGTTCTAATTTACTCTAGTGTTTCTAGTTTCTGGCTGCTCCCCTCCGTACCTGCACCAGCGTGCTATCTTTATTCCTGTGTCGGTCTCATTCCACTCGGCCACCGACACCTACGACGGAACCGAGACACAAAAGCGGCGACGAGGCTGGGACACAAAAATAATCTCGATAGGTGCCTGCATATTACACTGTACAGCCCTCTTTAATTTTCGGCGCTCTCTGTCGGTCAACGGACGAGATCGTACAGAACAATTTCCACTTCACTATCAGAAACAGTAGACCTAGTATTGTTTAGGAGTGTGAAAATCTCGCGCACAGAGTTCTGACACACGTGACACCCAATCACATGAAGCCGTGCGAAGTCCGTGAGTTCCGCGGAGTGCCACAAATAGAGGAAGATTCTCCTTCCTGCAAAGAAACTAAAAAATCAGTCCTCCAAAAACGGGTGCTCTAGACG
Organism: Locusta migratoria; assembly: GCA_026315105.1. NCBI lineage: Eukaryota > Metazoa > Arthropoda > Insecta > Orthoptera > Acrididae > Locusta > Locusta migratoria. The sequence continues at coordinate 176,701,231 of CM048751.1, read as the reverse complement.
CACCAAGCCTCCTCCGGCTAGTTCCTGTCGTCTGAAAGAAAGAAAGAAATTTGTTCCAAATGCACTTCATGAGAGAAATTCTTTGAACTGAACAAAAGGGGGACGCCATCCATCTGGAGCAGGGTAGTGGGAAACGAAATTATAAACTCCCTAACGTAAGGGAAGACAAGGGAGAAGTAAAGGAGGAACTAAAGGACGACTTTGAATCTATAATCAAGGACAAATTGCCCTAAAGTGCTGGAAGATGCTGAAAAGATAGGAAAGACAAAGATAGCGAGGGGTCATTTATCTGTTCAGAACCTTTTGATACCCATGAACGAGAGCCGCGGGTAGGAAGTTCGCGATTAGCTCCTTATATTTCTTGTGAGACTGGACCCCGTCAATGAGCAGCCCAGATATAGGCTATAAAGTCACGGCGTAGACCAGCTGAAGTTCAACGATGGCATACGCTGTATGCCCAGACGACCAGACGGCGATTTCTGGTTCGCACACATGCAAGGCATGGTGACCCACTCGATCGGGATGTTGGGCGAATTTGTCGCACTAATGAGGGCCACCATACCGCCGCTGAAGTCCCGTACGGTTGAGGCCCGGTGACACTGGAAACGATGTTTCCTGGTGTCTGGGACGTGTCAGATGGGACTATCTCCACAGGCAAAGAAATGGATGTAGGCGAGTCTCTAAGTGGTTCGCAGGGTATTGTTCATCAGACACTACCACAGACTGCGGACCTCCGTCGGCAGAAGCGCGTGATAAACATTGGCCCACATTTGTCTCAAGTCTATCTCGGGAAACCAGTCTCAAATTTTTGGACTGGTGGTCGTCCTCGAAGCTTGTCATACAGTAGGCGTACTGTTCGGTGTCGGCTTGTCGCGGCCCGGAGGATGTAGCTTCAGGTCAGGCAATAGGTCTCAATGTGAGGCATCTTGAACGGGATGTGGAATATCGATGCTGGTGCTTCCTCCGACTGTGGTCGGTACATAGCTAAAAGAACCGCTATAGGGCCCTGTGGTTCGAATAGAAGAATCCTCACCAGCAAGTACATAGCAAATATCATTTAACTGTTTCGTCGCTCCGCCCTTGGTCTGTACAATTACATAACCGCTTCAAAACGGCCCAACAAGACCAAGAGGGCACACAGCTTAGACACTGGCTATTTTCCACAAACAGCGAGTTGTGCTGTTAACGGAACGCCAAGTGCTGCAAACTGCTAACACACACATCAGCCAAACAACTCGCACCAACTGACAGACTATCTCGCAGTCCACTCGCTTCTAAGCCACCACGTGACCCGTCACAATCGCAACGTCTGTCCTGTCTCTCTGGCGAGCCGACCAGCTACACTGTCCAAAATGTCCCCAGAATCCCGGTGCGTGCGCCCGACCTCTCCACAGATCGTACGCCCAATAGTGACACGAGTATATCGAAGAATTTGTCAGACCAACTTGAAACATGTCTTCCTTCTAACTGAAAATATGCTTTGTAAGTACTTTAATCTCACCCAGTCAGGCTATCTTTTTCAACATATAATACATAGGTAAAATTAACAATCGTGGTGACAAGTTACAACCTTTTTTTACCCCTTAAGCTATCCTTAACCATGAACGCAATTGACCATCAACTGCTGCCTGACTATATACGTAAAGACGTTTAATTCCCTGCAGACGTTTGCCTCCTATTACATAATCTACTTCCTAGAAACACGCTCATAAGTCTTCCCTTGATATATAAAACATACGTGCAATTCACTGAACCACTCATAGCATTCCTCCATTACCTGTCACACACTGGACTCGAGTTCGGGAGGAAGATGGTGCAAATCCACCTCCGTCCATTCAGATTTAGGTTTTCCGTGATTTCCCTAAATCACTCTAGGCAAGCGCCGGGATGGTTCCTTTGAAAGGGCATGGCCGATTTCCTTCCCTATCCATAACCAAAAATCCGAGCGTTACCTCCGTCTCTAATGACCACGCTGTTAAACCCTAAGCTTCCTTCCTTCCATTACCTGCCGTAAACTACACATCTAGTCCTGACTGACTAAGAGGCTTAAACCCACACAGATTTTCATCCAACGTGTCTTCAACGAATACTCGCAATCTCCTTTGTACCTGAGAAGCTTTTGCCTACAACGGCAATTACTTTTGTAGTTGTTACATTCTTTTCTGTTTCCATGTCCGCGGTAGAATGGCCAAGCGTTCTAAGGCGCCTTTTTGCAGAGAGCACGGTTGCTCCACGTCGAAGGTTTCTAAGCCTAGGGAGTGATAACCATAGCAGTTAAGAGCCATAGATTTATAAACGTTTCAACATCTGTTTCCATGCTTCAAAATTGGTGCGTTACTGCTTTCGTCCAGTCACACGGAGCCTGTACCAACTCCCACACCATTTCGGTTATCATTACCACGCCTCATACTGAAGAAATTTATGCCTGATCAAGTTTTTAGTCACAGACAATTGTACATTCTCTTATCCAGGGGCAAAACATTCAAGAATGTAAAAGTAGATACTAAACCCAAGGGTCGACGAACAGCTAACATTGTCTGGAAGGAAGTGTTGTAACAAAAATAATATTGTATTTAATGTTGAAATCTGTAATAAAATACTGTGATTTGGTATATACGTGCATTTGTTTCCACTTTACGGCACTGTCCAGTAATGTTGTGAAGTATTCGCAGGGATCATTTCTAGATAATTACTATTCATGTGCCGGATTAATTTATTTATACTATATGCGCCAAGTTTTGGAATTTTGCATTACATGCTGTCAGGAAATACGTTTGCTTTGTAATGTAATGATTGAAAATCTACCCATTAAAAAAAGTAGCAGGAAACAGGACACAAAGTAACGTTGGGCGCTACTAATGCCTCGCCACAGAAAGGATTGCAGTCTCACCGTTCTAGTGTTCAATCTAGATTGATGAATAACACTCAATATCAGTGTTTTTCAACCCCCCCCCCCCCGAGGGGGTCGCTAAATCTTGTTTGATCGGTCGCTGTCACAAGTCGAACTACTTGTACCATAAAATAACTAGGGGTTCACCAATACAAAAATATATGCCTAAGTGAAATTTATTTGATGTTAAAATTACAAAGTTCCTCATGTAACATGGATTATGTTTTAAATAGATCATAAATTGTTTTATAGACTTAATTATATCCATTATTGATTTGAGGTCGTGGTTGTACTTAATTATTTTGTCAAGTAGGCTCAACCACATAGATCGTGTATAAAACACTATAATATGACGCGTTTCGAGGGTCAAGCCCTCATCATCAGATAAAACATACAAGAATCTTTAAAACCCGAGACAAATAAAATCTAAAACGTAATAAAAGAAAACGTGGTTACTTCCCTTGTAACCGTGTCTGTTATCGTTAGTGAAGAACAATATATTAATAAAACACTACAGTTCTTTTCTGAAAACGGTGTGACTGAAATAGCTAAAGATCCAACTAAAAAGGTACAGGCAGAGTTAAAACAGTTGCTTAAAAGGACGTCTTTCCTATTGACTGAAAAAGAGAAATTTCAATGTTACGTCATGAACCCCACAGCTCCTCGACTAAGATCGCAATTAAAGGTCCATAAAAATGGGCATCCTATTAGACCTATCGTAAATTCAATGAACGGCCCCCTATGCAAAATTACGAAAAAACTCGATAAAGTTTTAAAGGAGTTTTATGTATTTGGGGATTATTTTTCAGTTAGCAACAACACTACGTTGATCAATGAGATTAAAGATAAGCCTATAGCAGATACATCCCACCTTATGTCTCTTGATATTAAAAATTTATATGCAAATGTTCCGGTTGACGAGGCCATCGACTTGATTAAAGCAAACTTACTTAAACACAAGAGACTATCTCAGCAAGAAATCGTTGAATTCATTGACCTTCTTCGGTTTATTCTGAAATATAACTATTTTACCTTTAACGGGAAATTTTATATGCAAAAGGATGGACTGGCTATGGGTTCAAGTATTTCAGGAACAATAGCAGACATTTTTATTAATAACCTGGAAAACCGGCTTTTCACAAATATGCAGCATCCAGTTGATAAAATCTTATATTATAAACGCTACGTTGACGATACTTTGCTATTGATAGATGGAGGTGAAACTGAAATTAGTGGAATAGTTAATAAATTTAACAGCCTACATGAGAAAATCGAATTTACCGTTGAACAAGAGAAGGATGGCACACTTCAGTTCCTTGACCTTAACATTACGAAGCAGGATGGCAGACACGTATTTAAAGTATATAGGAAACCTACGACTACCGACATTCTAATACATAACAGCTCTTGTCACCCTAATGGCCAAAAACTTTCTGCCCTACGCTGTTTAGTCGATAGAGCCTTCAAAGTGCCAATGAATGAAAAAGACAGAACCACTGAATTTAACATCATAAGACAGCTTGCTAAGGCGAATGGTTACCAAGAAAACGTAGTTAATAACCTAATACGAAAGAAACAACGTGCGAAATCATATACAAATGGCACAGATAATATCAAGAGGGTAATGGTTCCATATTTTGGTAATCTGTCTCAGAAAGTGGCCAACATACTAAAACCTTTTAAATTAGAAGCTGCTTTTAAAACTAATAATACTTTACATCATAAATTACGAAATAACTTAAACCAAAAGACTGATAAATATGACAAAGCAGGGGTTTATAAGATACAGTGTAGTAGTTGCAATGCCAGCTATATTGGTCAGACCGGTAGATCGTTTAAAGTTAGGTACAAGGAACACGTGGACGCCTTCCGACTTAACAATTTTGACAAGTCCGCTGTAGTTACACATATCCGCGAAACTGGCCACCCATTAAAGCATATTGAAGATGACCTGAAGATTTTACATAAACAGGATAAGGGAAGAAAGTTAGATATGCTAGAACAGCTAGAGATTACAATACAAAACGCAAAAAGCGACGTTTCATTAAATGAACAAGTTCAAGGCAATGCATACAGCTTTTTTAAAAACTTTGTGGATCTATTATAACAAAAGTCGGTTATTTTAAATTTCAACCTCTGTCTTACTGTACACCTGAATGTACCCACTGCCTTGTGGATAGTCTTTGGCATTTAGAGGTCTTTGTTTTCATGTTCATACGTGCGCCCCACTCGTGTTGTTGACTCCGTGCGCTTCACTAGTGCTATGCGCCGCCAGTACTGGGGACTGTTTTTAATATTGACGAAGCACAGTATGCTGAGCTTTCTACGGAGACACGGTTACAAGGGAAGTAACCACGTTTTCTTTTATTACGTTTTAGATTTTATTTGTCTCGGGTTTAAAGATTCTTGTATGTTTTATCTGATGATGAGGGCTTGACCCTCGAAACGCGTCATATTATAGTGTTTTATACACGATCTATGTGGTTGAGCCTACTTGACAAAATAAAATAATTGTTTTATAATATAGTGAGTTAACCATGAATGAGTGCAAAGCCTGAAAACTGTTTTCATGAACCAATAGAGAGGTAAAAAATCATTCTACAATAATTAATTCTGAAAAATTCGAAAGAAATCTACTTTTTTGGAAATTGTCTATACCGCGGGACCTTTCTTAAAGAGCATAATTCTCGTCTGTGTCTTGCGTCAAATTCGAAACAATATTTAAGCAAAATATTTTTTTTTTTCGGAAATCTTGTAAAATAGCATAATGTGCTCCATTACGAAAATTACATAAAAACGACTTACAAGGAAAGTACTTGGGCTCAAACAAACACATATACATCAAAATCGTACGAGAGATAATGTAAAGATCCCTTATTGCTCTAGCGATTCTCCCGCATTTGCAAAACTCTGCAGTCGTCCGTTAGAGGCCTCTGCGTGTGCCTTGCCACATTGCACTTTGACCTGTCGGTTCGCCAGTAGGGACGGTGCAGTGTGCCTCCAATGATGCGTTTTGTGACGTTATTTGTGTGGTGAAGCGTCTGACGGGGCGGGGATCGGTAATCAATCCTGCTAATGTATTGCGATTAGTTGAGATGAAGTTACGAAGAACCCTTCTTCGTGAAGATGGTATTAGTGTAGAAGATGAATCATTCGCATGCTTTCTTGTATCTGTTATGGTACAGAAATATGAGCATAAGTTAGATACTGTTGTAACACTAACACATAATGATGATAATAGGGATGATAATGACGAACAACTCATTGCAAGCGGTAGTGCTACGGTAAGTGGGGGAAGAGGCGATGGAAGCAGTGGCAGTGAATACCAAGTCTTCCGAGAAGAAGGTTAAAGTCGCAACTATCATCACGGCTTTTGATGACAATACGCTAGAGAACATGTACGATGATTATTACGTAAGTTATAGTTAAGATATCTGCAATGCGTATGGCGTCTATAATTACATCTACAGTGCTATCTAGAGCATGATTGCAGAGTTTTGCAGAAAAACGACACCCACCAGCACAATGAGGTGTACGTAGAGATCCTGGAAGCAAACATTCATACAGATATGTCTGTTCGAGCCCATGTACTTCCCTTGTTAGTCCAACAATTGAAAAGATAGAAGATTACATTTATTTCCTTTGTGATAACATAATTTTCTTACAGTTAGAGAGGAGGGAGGGTGGGGGGGTCGCCAGAATATTTTTTTTTATTTTTTATTTGAGAGGCGAAAAACTTTTTATCGGGCTTTATTCCATTATGGAACTTGTGCTCAACGGCTGTTTATTTGATTTGTAGAATTTTTTTTTTCAAAAATCAGTCGTAAATATTATTTTATCCACAGATCTAGATTTCGACCACTGTGTGATTATCAATGCTTACAATAAAACAATTAAAACAAGTAAAACAATTCGACCTCCATGTTGGAGGTCGAAATGTGCCGTCGCCGACGAGGAATGTGTAAATAATTAGACAAAAAGTGCCGTGATAACTCAGTGTAATATGTGGAGACGCTTCTCCGGATGGTTAGTTGTGGTTCTTCCGGCAACACGCAGGTGCTTAGTAAATCAGGCAGAGGGGAATAATTAACTTGGACGTAAGCACCCAGCCACCACGGCAGATGGTCACGGAGATAGGCAGGGGTCGTACGTCTCCCAGGGGGGCGTGACCAGGCCTGCTACTGGTGTTTGCGTAACTGGGGAGGAAGGTTGGTGGCGCTCATCCTTACGTAAACGAAGCGCTGTCTGGCACGTCTTAAAGAAACCTTGTTACGGCTCTGCGTGCTAGGTGCTAGCCCCTTTATTTACTTGTTTGGTTATCTATTTAATTAACACGCAGACGTAATTGCTTTGCTGCAGCAATTTACAGTTTCGTTTAAAATGTGTCTTCCGGATAAGTTGAAGGGCTTCTACCTACAAGAAGTTGACTTTCTTAAATTCGCTGTTTCACTGAGATATTCATTTCTCAGTTCTTATTAGTGACGAAATTCGAATTCGTCCAGAAAAGGGCTTCCTGATTTCAAAATTAAATATCTCGAAAACAAAGATCGATACAGGAATGCAGTAAACGGTATGTTTATTGTGAAAGCTGTAAGATGTTTATACAGAAGTTTGAAATAATAGTCACAAAAGCTGCTAACAGATGGCGCTGTACGCTGTACAACTCATATCAGGATACATAAGTGAAATAATCGTATGAAAACACTCTTTGCAAACAATCACATCGCAATGTTTTCAAAATGTTCACCATTGGCACTACAGAGGTGGCACAAACGAAGAATGAAATTCGCCATCACATTTCGTAGTGTCTCAACCGAAATGGATTCACATGCCACAGAGATCGCCGATTCAAGCTCGTCCAGCGTGGCGGGATGCTTCGGGTAGACCATGTCTTTCACCACAAAAGAAAGTCACAGGGAGTCAAATCCGGCGAATATGGAGGCCAATCCATGCCTGTACCAGTAAATTTGGGATATTCCAAAGCAATCACTCGATTACCGAAGTATTCCTCAAGAAAGCGAAACACTTGTTCGGTCCGATGTGGTCGGGCTCCATCTTGCATAAACTATTCAGTACCTGGTCGATCCTCAAACGCTTGCTGTGTGGCGACAAATTGTTCCAAAATTGCAACGTAACGTGCACCAGTGACCGTTTCTCGAATAAAAAAGGGCCAATAATGCCTCTGCTGCATACTGCAGCCCATACAGTAACTTTAGGAGAATACAGGGGTTTCGCTTCACACCAATATGGCTTTTCGGAACCCCAAAATCGCCAGTTCTGCTTATTCACGTATCCATTCAGGTGGAAGTGTGCTTCATCTGTAAACCAGATGCAGCCAACATCAAATCCTTCACTATCAATCATTGTGAGCATCTGATTAGCAAAGGCAACCCTTTGTTGCACAGGTCGTACGGGTATTGCCTGGTGCGTTTGAATTTTAAATGGAAACATGTGTAGGCACTTCCTCAGTATTTTCTGCGTGCTGGAATGCTTCAAACCAGTCTCAGATGCAATTCTACGGACGGATGACATTGGATTTTGCTGAATAATTCCAGAAACAGTGGCGATATTTTCAGGTGTAACTGCGGTTTGCGTGCGGCCAACATGCTCCACTAGATCATCAGTTACTCTGCCTGTTCGTTGACATTTTGCGAAAAGCATACGAATGGTTTTCGCATCGGGTCCTTTTGGAACATTAAATCGTGCTTGAAAACTTCGCCTTGTTGCCGTAGGACTATCTTCTAACCTGTGGTACTCTAGCACCAGAAAAACGCGTTGTTCAATGGATTACATGGTTTTAATCTCTTCCTTCGGTACGCTAACCTCCTTTCACGTTTCAGTAGTGGAACTGATCGCTTTGGGCTTCGGATCACTATTTATACTAGGCATTACGTATGGCGATTACAGCGCCATCTGTTAGCAGCTTTTGTAACTATTATTTCAAATTGCTGTATAAACTTCTTACAGCTTTCACAATAAACATACCGTTTACTGCATTCCTCTATCGATCTTTGTTTTCGAGATATTTAATTTTGAAATCAGGGAGTCCTTTTCTGGACACCCTGTACATTGGAATGTCAGGTATCAAATGGTTACACATGATAACTGAAATGGTGCGGGAGTGGGAACAAGTTCCGTCTGACTGGCCGAAAGCAATAACACGGCACTTTTGAAGCATGAGAACAGCTGTTCAAACGTTTTTAAGTTACGGCACTTAACTGATGTGGTTATATATATATAAACTACTTAAACTCACTTTAACTACGCTAAGGACTAACACACACACACACACACACACACACACACACACACACACACACACACATGCCCGTGGGAAAATTCGAACCTCCTTCCGACGTGGAGCAACTGCACGCTCTGCAGCAAGACGCCTTAGAGCGCCCGACCATTCCGCCGCGGCCATGGAAAACAGAAAAGATTCATCTACGTAGATACTCTGCAAGTGACACTGAAGTACATGGCAGAGGGTTTATCGAACCGCTTATATTTCTCCATAGTTCGCTAATAGCTCGCGGGAAAAAAGAAACACCTAAATCTTTCTGTTTTCGATCTCATTTCTCTTATTCTGTTATGATAATCATGTCTCCCTATGTAGGTGGGTGCTAACAACATTCGGAAGTTGGTGAAAGAAATTCCCAAAACAAATCCCGTTGCAAAGAGTAACGCCTTTCTTTTAACGATTTCCACCCCAACTCGTGCATCATTTCCGTGACTCTCTCCCCTATATCACAATAGTACAAAACGAACTGCCATTTTCTGAACTTCATCTAAATCGTCGTCAGGCCCATTTGGTGTGGATCCCACTATGCGCAGCAGTACTCCGAAATAGGACGCACAAGTATAGTGTAGGCAGTATCTTTAGTAGAACTGTTGCATCTTCTAAGTGTTCTGGCAAAACGTAGTCTTCGATTCGCCTTCCACACAATATTTTCTATATGTTTCTTCCAATTTCAGTTGTTCATAATTGTTATTCCTAGGTATTTCGTTGAATTGACGACCTGTAGATTTGAGCGATTTATCGTGTAACTGAAGTTTAACGGATTTATTTTAGTGGTCATCATCCACGAACAGTCTAAAAGAGATACCCAGATTGTCTCCTAAATCGTTTATAAAAATAAGGAACACTTTCCTGTGGAACGCCAGATATTCCTACTCGATGTCTTTCTGTCAATTACAAAGTACCGTGTCCTTTCTGAGTGAAAATCGCGAATCCAGTCGCACAACTGTGGCGATATTCCAGAAGAACGCAATTTTATTAGAAGACATTTGTGAGTTACAGTTTCAAAAGCCTTCCGAAAATCTAGAAATACAGAATATATTTGACATCCCTTGTCTGTAGCTCTCATAACATCATGTGAGTAAAGTATCACAACAACGATACTTTCTGAATCCGTGTTGACTATGGGTCAAGGCCGTGCGGGAGTAGACGAGCGATCTGGGGCGCCACGTTGCGGATCGCACGGCCTCTCGTGTCGGAGGTTCGAATCCTCCTTTGGGCGTGGATATTTGTGTTGTCTTCAGTATAAGTTATTCCATAACTAGTTTGTAACTTTAGGGTTTGATGACCCTGCAGTTAAGTCCATAAGCTATACCAACAATTGAACATTTTTATGGGTGAATAGGTCCTTCTCTTCGAGGTAGTCCACAATGTCTGAGGAAAGTATATATACATGTGGCGTCTGTTCGGAAAGAACAGACGTCACATTCTGATCCTGCAGCTGTTATTATTTAATATTCATAGAATATATGACTTCAACTGCTATTGGGCAAAGCTGAAAATGTGTACCCAGCCGGGATTCGAACCCGGGTCTCCTGCTTTCTAGGCAGTTGCGCTGACCCCTACACCACTGGGGACACAGTGATCACCACACCTGCAAGGACTACCTAGGCACGCCTCCCGTCAGATACAAATTCAGTGGTGTAGGGGTCAGCGCAACTGCCTAGAAAGCAGGAGACCTGGGTTCGAATCCCGGCTGGGTACACATTTTCAGCTTTGCCCAATAGCAGTTGAAGTCATATATTCTATGAATATTAAATAATAACAGCTGCAGGATCAGAATGTGACGTCTGTTCTTTCCGAACAGACGCCACATGTATATATATAATATGCCGGTGACGGGCAATGATCCTATCGTTAGTGGGGAGGGGTGGGCAAGTTTGAAGCCCTTACTCTTACGGGAATTAGTTAAACTACGAGTTTGAGTACTATGGGCAGGGCGAAGCTGGGAATTTGTATCTGACGGGAGGCGTGCATGGGTAGTCCTTGCAGGTGCGGTGATCACTGTGTCCCCAGTGGTGTAGGGGGTCAGCGCAACTGCCTAGAAAGCAGGAGACCCGGGTTCGAATCCCGGCTGGGTACACATTTTCAGCTTTGCCCAATAGCAGTTGAAGTCATATATTCTATGAATATTAAATAATAACAGCTGCAGGATCCGAATGTGACGTCTGTTCTTTCCGAACAGACGCCACATGTATATATATATAATATGCCGGTGACGGGCAATGATCCTATCGTTAGTGGGGAGGGGTGGGCAAGTTTGAAGCCCTTACTCTTACGGGAATTAGTTAAACTACGAGTTTGAGTACTATGGGCAGGGCGAAGCTGGGAATTTGTATCTGACGGGAGGCGTGCATGGGTAGTCCTTGCAGGTGCGGTGATCACTGTGTCCCCAGTGGTGTAGGGGTCAGCGCAACTGCCTAGAAAGCAGGAGACCCGGGTTCGAATCCCGGCTGGGTACACAATTTCAGCTTTGCCCAATAGCAGTTGAAGTCATATATTCTATGAATATTTCTGAGGAAAGTATTCTAAAATCCTGTTGCAAACCGACATAGGGCTGTAATTTTGCGGATCACTCATATTGCCTTTCTTGCATATTGAAGTGTCCTGCCGGCCGCGGTGGCCGAGGGGACTGAGGCGCTCCAGTCACAGTCCGCACGGCCACTACGGTCGGTGGTTCGAATCCCCCCTCGGGCATGGATATTTGTGCCGTCCTTAGTAGTAGCTAGTTCATAAGTAGTTTGTAAGTTTAGGGACTAATGCCCCCGTAGTTAAGTTCCATAAGCTCTACAAACATTTGAACATTTGAAGTGTCCTGTGCAACTTTGCAGTATTTGGGTACGGAATGTTCGCTGAGCGAGTGGTTGTATATGATAGCTAGGTGTGGGGTTATTGCACCAGCATACTCTGAAAGGAATATAATTGGTATACAATCGGGATAAGGAGATTTACTTTTGTTAAGTAATTTAAGTTGCTTTAATACTCCTGGGTATGTACTTCTAAATTACGCCTGCTGGCAGCTGTTCTGAATACGCATTCTAGAGTATTGGCTTCTTTAGTGAAGGAATTTCGGAAAGCTGCTTTAACAGAAATGTCATCAGTAGCATCACCATTTGTATCGTGTAATGGAGGTTTTGATTATGTTTTTCCGCTATTATACTTCACACGCGAGAAGAATTTCTTAGGATTCTCTACCAAATTACTTGAAAGGGTTTCGTTGTTGTAATGATGTGCGTTTAAATTTTGCATGTTTTTTTCCTTGTTTTTTCAAGAATGATCTAACCTGTTTGTGAACCAAGGCGTATTGGTCACGTTTTTTGTTAATTAGTTTGATATAAATCTGCCAATGGTTGACGATACTATATAAGCAACAACTACAAATTGCCATTGTAGGCAAAATCTTCTCAGGCATTGTTGAATCGAAAGTACGAGAATTAATTGAAGACACGCTGGATGAAAATCAATGCGGGTTTAGACCAGGTCCAGATCTTTAGCTTACGGAAGGTAAGTGTTGTGAATGGATCAGTGAACTGCACATACGTTTTATAGATCTATGGGAGGCTTATGAGCGTGTTTCTAGCAAGTAGATTACGGGATAGGAGGCAAACTTCTGCAGGCAATTAAATGTCTTTACTTAGATAGTGAGGCAGCAGTTAGAGTTGATGGTAAATTGCATTCATGGTTCAGGATAGTTTAAGGAGTAAGAAGACGTTGTAACTTGTCACCAGTGTTGTTAATTTTATCTATGGATTATATGTTGAAAAAGATAGCCTGACAGGGTGAGATTAGACTTACCAAGGATATTTGCAGTTATAAATCGCTCTGACAATTCTTCTCATATCTCAACTTCGTATTTCTGCCACCAATTTTACAATAGTGCTTTTACCTAGACACCTCTTTATCCTCTAACCTTCTTTATTTGCTTAGTACTGGTTCTCAACTGAGCTCTTCCTTTGTCCAAACGATTCCATAATTTTTCTGTAGGTAGCATCTATGTCTCCCCTAGTTATATTTGCTTCTGTAAACTTACTTTAGCCCCATAGCTACATTCGCTTAGCCATTGCACTTCCTAACAATGTAAAATTTTGGAATTTTGAACGTAGCTTGTCTTTAAAGCAGCAATCGTAACAGTTTATTTAATGTACATGGAAACTAACAGGCCCATAAGTTGCTTAAAAAAACACTTTATCAAGATTTCGACACCATCTAAGGGTGTATGCATCAAATGTATGAAATTATAACATGAGACATAAAAAATTAGAGCAAGACGTATAAAATAATATGAAGTTTGTCAGTAATAAAAAGTACATGCCAAGTGATCACTAGCAAGTTTTATAAAAGTTAAAAAGTTATAAAAGTTAAAAGCTTACTGTTATGAGCGGCATGAGACTAAGCACTACGGCAGCTTGCAGCGGCTTGTCACGTTGTTTTAACTTTTACAAATTCTGCTGGTATTCACCTGGCATGTATTTTTTTTATTACGAATCAACTTGATGTTACTTTATAGTTGAGCACAAAACGCTCTAATTTTTGGGGTCTCCCATGAACCACAGACATTGCCGAGGTGGGGTGGCTTGCGTGCCTCAACGATACAGATAGCCGTACCGTAGGTGCAACCACATCGGAGGGGTATCTGTGGAGAGGCCAGACAAACGTGTGGTTCCTGAAGAGGGGCAGCAGCCTTTTCAGTAGTTACAGGGGCAACAGTCTGGATGATTGACTGAGCTGGCCTTGTAACATCAGCTAATGTGGCTTTGCCACACAGTTACTGCGAACGGCTGGAAGCAAGGGGAAACTACAGCCGTTATTTTTCCCGAGGACATGCAGCTCTACTGTATGAACATATGATGATGGCATCCTCTTGGGTAAAATATTCCGGAGGTAAAATAGTCCCCCATTCGGATCTCCGGGCGGGGACTACTCAGGAGGATGTGATCATCAGGAGAGACAGTACTGGCATTCTACGGGTCGGAGCGTGGAATGTTAGATCCCTTAATCGAGTAGGAAAATTAGAAAATTTAAAAAGGGAAATGGATAGGTTGAAGTTAGATATAGTGGGGATTAGTGAAGTTCGGTGGCAGGATGAACAGGATTTCTGGTCAGGTGAGTATAGGATTATAAATACAAAATCAATTGGAGGTATCACAGGACTAGGATTGATAATGAATAAGAAAACAGGAATGCGGGTAAACTACTATGACCAGCACAGTGATCGCATTATCATTTTCAAGATAGATACGAAGCCAACACCGACAACAGTAGTACAGGTTTATATGCCAACTAGCTCTGCCGATGATGAGGAAATCGAAGAATTATATGAGGAGCTAAAGGGAATTATTCAGACAATTAAGGGAGAGGAAAACTTAATTGTTATGGGCGACTGGAATTCGGTAGTAGGACAAGGAAGGGAAGGTAAGATAGTAGGTGAATATGGTCTGGGCAAAAGGAATGAAAGAGGAAGCCGCCTGGTAGAATTTTGCACAGAACATAATTTAGTTATTACAAACACCTGGTTTAAGAATCACAAAAGAAGGTTGTACACGTGGAAGAGATCAGGAGACACCGGGAGATACCAGATAGATTTTATAATGGTAAGACATAGATTTCGGAACCAGGTTTTAAATTGTACGACATACCCAGGGGCAGATATAGACTCTGACCATAACTTGTTGGTTATGAACTGTAGGCTGAAACTGAAGAAACTACAAAAAGGTAGGAAAATAAGGAGATGGGACTTGGATAAATTGAAGGAACCTGAAGTTCTTAAAAATTTCAGAGGGAGCTTTAGGCAACAATTGACAGAAACAGGGGAAAATAAAACAGTAGAGGAGGAATGGGTAAAATTGAGAGATGAAATAGTGAAGGCAGCAGAGGACAAAATAGGTAGGAAGACAAGACCTGCAAAAAATCCTTGGATATCACAGGAGATATTAAATTTAATCGATGAAAGGAGAAAATATAAAAATGCAGTAAATGAAACAGGCAAAATGGAGTACAGACGACTAAGAAATGAGATTGGCAGGAAGTGCAAAATTGCTAAGCAGGAGTGGTTAGAAGGCAAATGCAAGGATATAGAAGAATGTATAAATAGGGGAAAAATAGATACAGCCTACAGGAAAATAAAACAAACATTTGGAGATAAGAAAAACAGCTCTATGAATATCAAGGACACTGATGGAAAACCAGTTCTCAGCAAAGAAGGGAAAGCTGAAAGGTGGAAAGAGTATATAGAGGGGCTCTATGAAGGAAATGAACTTCGAGACAATATTGTAGGAAGGGAAGAGGATGTAGATGAAGATGAAATAGGAGACACTGTACTGAGAGAAGAATTTGACAGAGCCCTGAAAGACCTAAGTCGAAACAAGGCCCCTGGAGTAGATGATATTCCCTCAGAGCTACTGAAGTCTCTGGGAGAACCAGCCATGTCAAAATTGTTTCACCTGGTGTGTAAGATGTATGAGACAGGTGAAGTACCCTCAGACTTTAAGAAAAATGTTATAATCCCCATTCCAAAGAAAGCAGGTGCAAACAGGTGTGAAAACTAAAGAACCATCAGTTTAATAAGTCATGGTTGCAAAATATTAACACGAATTATATACAGAAGGATGGAAAAGCTGGTAGAAGCCGACCTCGGGGAAGATCAGTTTGGGTTCAGGAGAAATGTAGGAACACGGGAGGCAATACTCACTTTACGGCTTATCCTAGAAGATAGATTAAGAAAAGGCAAACCAACATTTCTAGCTTTTGTAGATTTGGAGAAGGCTTTTGACAATGTTGATTGGAATAAACTCTTTCAAGTTCTGAAGCAAGCAGGAGTAAAATATAGGGAGCGTAAGGTTATTTACAACTTGTACAAAAACCAGACAGCGGTTGTCAGAGTTGAAGGGCATGAAAGGGATGCAGTGGTTGGGAAGGGAGTAAGACAGGGTTGTAGCCTTTCTCCAATGTTATTCAATTTGTACATTGAGCAAGCTGTAAAGGAAAGCAAGGAGAAATTTGGAGAAGGAATTAAAGTTCAGGGTGAAGAATTAAAAACTTTGCGTTTTGCCGACGACATAGTAATTCTGTCAGAGACAGAAAAGGACCTGGAAGAGCAGTTAAACGGAATGGACAGTGTGTTGAAAGGTGCATATAAGATGAAGATTAACAAGAGTAAAACTAGGGTAATGGAGTGCAGTGTAAGAAAATCAGGTGATGCTGAAGGAATTAGATTGGATAACGAAGCAATAAAGGATGTAGATGAATTTTGTTACTTGGGCAGTAAAATAACAAATGATGGTCGCAGTACAGAGGATGTAAAATGCAGGATGGCAATGGGTAGAAAAGCGTTCTTGAAAAAGAGAAATTTGTTAACATCGAATATTGATTTAAGCCTAAGGAAGTCCTTTCTGAAGGCATTTGTATGGAGTGTTGCCTTGTATGGGAGTGAGACATGGACGCTAAACAGTGCGGACAGGAAGAGGATTGAGGCTTTTGAAATATGGTGCTACAGAAGAATGCTGAAGATTAGGTGGGTGGATCGCGTAACTAATGAGGAGGTAATGAACAGAATTGGGAAGAAAAGAAATTTCTGGCATACCTTGACTAAAAGAAGGGATCGATTGGTAGGACACATTCTTAGACATCAAGGAATTGTGAATTTAGCATTGGAGGGACGTGTGTGGGGTAAAAACCGCAGAGGAAGACCAAGAGATGGATACATTAAGCAGATTCAGACAGATGTAGGTTGCCGTTCTTATGTGGAGATGAAGAGGCTTGCTCAGGATAGGTTATCGTGGAGAGCTGCATCAAACCAGTCTCCGGACTGAAGACCACAACAACAACAACTTGTTACAATGCTTTACTTCTGATAAAGCCACCCTCAGATGGTGTCCAAATCTGTATAAAGTGTATTTATTACAAAGCAACTTGTGGCGCTGCTTGTTTCCATTTACAGTAAATAATATTATAACCGTTAGTATTTTTTAGATGTTTGTGTTGCCTTTCGTCTCTTTCATTTGTTTTATTTGTATGTTTTCTCCTTTGCTGAATCTAAAACAATAACTCCTGGGGAATGGAAGAATTTCTACTTGGTCTCGTCTTTTTGCCTTTTCATCCTCTTCTGCCTATACTATTTATTTTCTCGAAATGCTCTTGTCCTTTCTAATGTATAAGTCAACCGTTGCCTAATGCTTCCTTACGAACTGTCAACAGTATTCGTGTTTTTCATAACCACCATGAATGAAAACATCGTGATAATTTCATTGAAGAAGGTGGGTAATTTTTTCCCCAAATTTTCCCACTACGAGCGGCTACTACATCTCTGTTGGTCTCTTTGTCAATGGGCCGCGCATAAAGTGCCGATCTTTATAGTTAAAGGAAACTTGAAAGTCGGAAGATGGCCTTGTAAGCCGAAAACCGGTTAACGAATTAAAATTAACTTGATGAACAAAAATATTTGTGTTTTTTAATTCAACTTGAAAGGGGTTATGCATATAAAAACTAATGAATATTAAATGTATATATTCTCTTTTGCTGTCAGTCATGATAGCCAGGATTTAAAAAAAATAGCGTTCGTAAATCGTCAAACCGCACATTGCGTGGCTGAAATATAGAACAGCTGCACACGCAACTGGTTCTTCTCTGGTCTTGAGAGAGTTAGTTTTTCAAGCTCAGGTCTCAATAAAAGAAAATAAACACTACTGGATGGGACAACAAGCAGCTTTATCATACGCTTAAGTCTGGAGTTTATTGCGGAAAGTGCCTTGACAGTGAAGGTCAGTTTCACCTAGTTCCGTTTCCAATTTCGGAACTCTTTCAAGGAGAAGTGTTTCGACAGATGCCAGATTAAGAGACGAAGTATCACATTTGCGGTTTTCTTCCAGCCCTGCTTTATTTGAAAAGGTTGTAAGGGTGTTGAAGGTAGGATGTGCTGAGGAGTAGCCCATGAGGGTAATTCGGAAAGTAAGTTACATTTGGTTCTAAAAAAGAGATCAATTTATGTCACAAAAGTCTATAACACACTGTCCACGTAATTTTCCAGGCATTTCTCATACTGTGGTATAAATTCATGTATTTCTTACACATAGAATGTTACCGCCTATGTTGTTCTTTTAGCTCTTCATCGTTGTTGAAGTGCTTACCACGACGGAACGACTTCAGATGCCGAAAGAGATGAAAATTACCGTGAGCGAGTTCAAGACTTCAACGGAGGATGTTTCGGACAAACCTCTGAAGGATTCGCTTATTCACGTTTGCTGTGTGGGGTCGGACACACTTGATCACGCACTTCCGCAAACTATCAAACCAACTTATCACTACTGAAGTAATCATTACATTTTCTCCGTAAACCTTGCAGATTTCTCAATGAATGTCACTTGGTTTAAAGCACAGTCTTAACATATACAGTCGCGACACTCACTACTGTGAAAGTTGTTACCAACTGACAGTTGCAACGACACTAGCGCTCCTAGTGGCGGGAAAGCCGCCGAAAGAGCGATGCTTGTTTATAATTATTTGTGTACGTGATTAACGAAATGGTTAGTACAATTTTTGCGTTACAAACAGTAGTAAAATATCAAGTGACATAAATAATACGGAAATTAATGGAAAAACAGCCAGACTTAACTGATTCAGTGGTATAACGCAGAACTTCGTCATGAACCGATACTTACGAATGTGGGTATATTTGCAGCTTATTCCGTTGAAAGTATGTAGAATATAAACATAAGAGAAACATAAATATCTATTATGGTCTGTTCAGTGTCGTGAAGATTCTTGCCGTTTGTGGTTCAGCTGTAGCAACAATTGTGGAACCGGGCTCTTTTTTTATGAAAACAGTTTGATATTTCCGTTTTCTTGCCACGTCAGTAACGTTTATCCTTCAGCTACAGTTGTGGCGCCTAATTTGGTATGTTAAATACTGTAGTTATTGTATTCTATATTCGTTTCCTACGCCCTAGCTTCCCCCATTTTACTGGAATTGTAGTGGAAAAACGTTAACGTTCTTGAGTAGAAAAGTGACGTCTTTTTGTCAAAGGGCAGGTCTTCTGGTGTTTCCTAGCCTTTTTCTATTTTTAACAGTAAATTAAATTATTCAGTAAAAGTCTGTAGCCTCGGTGGAGTAGCCGAGCGGTCTAAAGCGTCTAGCTGCGGAGCGCGCGGTTGCTCGCCGTGGAGGTTCGAGTCCTCCCTGGGGCATGGGTGTGTGTGTGCTTGTCCGTAGGTTAGTTTACCTAGGTTTAAGTAGTTTGTAAGCGCAGTTTGGTTCGATAGATTTACAAACATCTAAACTTTTTTTTTTTTTTTTTTTTTTTTTTTTTTTTTTTTTTTTTTTTGATAAGTCTGTATGTTACAAGATAACTGTAAATAAACTGTGATGCAATGTACCATTTCGTACTTTGTCAGGGATTTTAGGAAACCTAAGAAAGATAAAGGTGGAGATATTTTTAGTTATTACCTATTTTGTGACCTACGTACGTCTCCTAACGTGAAAAGTATGTTACAATCAATATAAACAATACTATTGGCATTCATACAATATCGTATTTAGAAATGTAGCTTGCCAGCCGCTTGGAGCGCTACTGTCGCAGTCTATAACAAAAATCTGCGGGAGTGTCTTGACTGTATATCTTGACTCTGGTTTAAAGTTCGTAGCATCCTGAAATGGGATCACAGATATCATTTCACACGCGACGGGATTTTCGATCAACGATGCCATTAAAAACAATCAGTACGAGCGACACACAACACAGAGTGATCTCGGGATGGCGTAATTTCATTCTGCTTGAACCAGAGGTACTACTGCGCATGAGCGGAATTGCAAATTCAAATGTTTGTATATCCATAGTACCAAACTACTCTGGTCATCAATCCCTACACTTACAAACTCCCTACACACACACGCACACACACACACACACACACACACACACACACACACACACACACACATGCTCGAGGGAGGATCCCAACCTCCGGCGCCCAGAAGCGCGCGACCATTGTGACGCCCCGCGAAACTACAGTCGTAGGAGTGTCGCGGAGTAAAGTCGGAACGGAAATTATCTTTTCGAACTACCCTCGTAATTGTTAGAAAAGTGTGACACGTTATTGCGTTTTCGACTTAATTAGCACCGGAATTAGCCAGTCAGGTCGTTGCGTGCACAGATTTAGTTTGCCTATGACCGTATTGCCAAATGCTTCCTTCGTTTATTTCTAAAAATCCGATACAAAGATTTGACATTGGACGGGAGCGAGACTTGATCCCGAAACGCGGCTCTGTAGTCTCCAATTACTTTGCTTTTCTGTTACAACAAACCGAACGAAAACAAGACTAACAACACCGCTTCTGAGTGGCCGTTTGAATGTAGGCGCACGAAGAGCCGTTTGTGTCCACTTTTAATTAAATCGGAAACGACAAAAGCTATAGAATTTTTTTTTGTAAACAAATGTTCCTAGCCTTGGTTATTGAAATCACCAGAAGATCAAAAGCAACTGCAAAATGATTTAGATAAGACATCTGCATGGTGCAAAAATTGGCAATTGACCCTTTATAGTGATAAGTCATCCATGACTACTAAAAGAAATCCGTTAAACTTCATTTACTCAATAAATCGGTCAAATCTACAGGCCGTCAATTCAACTAAATAGCTAGAACTAACAATTACAAGCAACTTAAATTGGAAAGAACACAAGGGGTTGAATTGCGGGTGTGTTATCGGGATGGAAAGGCCATGAATTGGTTCGCCATATTTCGCGCCGTTACTTTCTTACATTTTCTCACAGGCGTAGCAATTCGTTCCGATAAAACGATCTAACAGTTTCTCCTTGTCGCACGAATTCATGATGAACGTATCTCTTGGTCTGAACATCATAATCGTAGACCCACCTCTCATCACTAGCTACGATTCTGTTAAACGAACATCTCGTTCTCATTTGCGCGTTAGATAAGCTCTTCACAGGTTATGAATCGATGGTCTTATGGTATTGAATCATGAGCTGTGGAACGAACTTGGCAGCATTACGATGCATTTCGAGATGCCGTGCCAGGATTATATGATATAATACAATTGGAATTTTACATTCTTCTGCAATATCTCTGACAATCTTCTATAGCCACGCACAATTTCGTTCACGTTCTGGACATGAGCGTCACCGGGAGTCGTCAAAGAGAGCTATCCTGAAGAAGGTCATCTTGTAACTCCCCGTGAATAATTATGGGTACAGCTTACTGCATCTTTTTGTGTATTTCTGTAAAGGTTTTCTTGAGTTTCACCCATAATTTAATGCGGAATTATGTTCTTCTAACTCTGCCATAACACAACGCTGAACAACAACAACTGGACATAAAATAATGATATTTCCGGCAGTTATACCACAGTCTAACATATAACATCCAACAATGGCGTCCGCAGGGATGCCAACCGCAGTTATATTTAACTGGCGATGTTGGCGGCCTAGCGTGTTGATGTTGGCAAAAAATGAAAATGGCTGGACTTAAGGCGACGAATGACGCAGCAGATACAGGCTGCCAATCGGAATTCATACGGTTTTAATTGTTAGTGACAGCGTAATTATAAGGAAAGGAAAGAACGCAAAAGAATATTCGATGCTTCCCCTCTTTGACACGTTACGATGAATCGTGACAGGGTTAAGACACAGCTAACATATACAGTCACGACACACTGCTGTGAAAGTTGTTGCCGACTGATCGTGAAACGATACCAGCATTCCTAGCGGTGAGGAATCTGTTGCGAGTGTAATGTTGGTTTTTAATTAAATTTCCACATAATTAACGAAAAAGTTACTATAATTATTGCGTTACAAGCATTAGTAAAATATGAATAAACAAAATCGGCAAATGAACGTAAAAACAGCCGAATTTCACTGAATCTGTCATAAAAACAACAATTTATTAACGATGAAATGCTTAAGAATATGTGTATATTTGAAAAAAAATCCAACGTTTCTAATTCTATGGTCATCAGTTCCTAATCTTACAAACTACTTGAACTAAGTTAAACTAATCTAAGGACAACACACACATATCCATGCCCGAGGGAGGATTCGAACCTCCGACGTGGGAGGCAGCGCGATCCGTAACTTGGCGCTCCAGACCGCTCGGCTACTCCTGCGCGGCTGTACATTTGCAGATTACTCTGCAGAAAGGAAGATAATATAAACGTAAGAGAAACACAAAGTCCCGTTATGGTCTCTTCTTACTATGATAGGCATTTTCTTTGACACATATCAAATCGGTATGAAGTCTAGTGATTCGAACATTTATACACTTCACACACATACTGAAATATTCTTGCCGTTTGTGGTTCAGATGTAGTAAACCTTTCTTGCAACACTTCACACGATTCCGTTTTTGGTCAAGCGTGAGCAATCGCGGCACCCATTTTGATGATAACTTTCTCTTGTCCATATGTTTATGCCAAAATTATGTAGCCATTCTTTCGAGATGCTCACAGCACTAGCAATCTCACTCACCTTAACTCTTCTGTCATCCATCACTATATCACGGATTTTATCACTGATTTCTGGAGTCGTAACCTCCACAGGGCGTCCAGAACGTTCAGCTTACTTGTGCCCATATGGCCACTCAGAAAATTTTGAAATCACTAATCGAAGGCACAAAGTCTCCATAATGTTTATGAAACTGCTATTTAGTCTCCTGAGGCGTTTTGCCTTCCATAAAGTAATCTTTAATCGAAATTCTTTTTCGTTCATTCTTTGACAATCGCTCGACTTCCTTTATTCATACGACTGCCAAACACAAAGAAATAGACCAATATGGTTGAAACTTCGTGTGCGCTCTTTCCAAAGATGCTACTAACCAAACATAAACTGAATAAGCGGTGGTGGTGCCATCTCTCGGACTTTGCACGGACTTTTAAAACGCCCCTTGTACACCTTTCAAAAGAATCTAATCTTTACAATTAAATTTCACTTACAAGAGAAATATAAAACATATTTATTGATTCAAAGACGGATGGAAACTTGCTGTTTTTTATTGACAGAACCCACTGTTGTTAACAATTTTCACATTTTGTCGAACCGTTTAGTTGAAATATTGCTTGTTTTCTTTCGTATCACTTCATTAATATTTGGAGAAAATTTTGTAATAGAGCTTTTTTTGTTACAGATTTATTGTGGTTGTAATTTAAGAGCTTGTTTTCCATATCCAGCGCCATGCATTGCTAACAAATTTCCCCTCTTTTTATGCAGATTGTCTCTATCGTGGAAAATATATCGTCCTCATAATTTAAGTCTTCTGAAAGTGATGTGTAAGCTTTCAATTAAATAACGTGCGTTGTAGTTAACTAGACATGTAATCACTTGAACACTTCATAAATCTCCATCTTTGGATCAATAACCAGTTCTTTCGGCAAAGCTGCTTCGTTTGCCATAAACTGAGCTCTTCTCGCAACGTTGCGCTTCTTGATTGTTCCGTATTAGGCATAATTTAAACCAGTTCGGGCGCTCCATCTTTCAGAGGAACTAGTTTCGGGTTCTTTGCTCCTTCAGTGGAAGTCAGATGAATCCAGTTTTCTGTGTTGGAGAAACGCCAAGCAAGCGTGCTTCAACCTCAAAGTGAATAAACCAGTGTGAATAGCTGTGCAAGACGAAACATATTTCACTGACAGAAGGATATCATAACCCTGTTCATTTCTGTTTGAGCTTCATCATAATTACCTACTTAATTCAAGATAATTGGAGCCGCATGTATTGGTAATCATTGAATTAATTTTATTTTGCATATCAGATTATCAACAATAATTTTCATGTAATGCTGTAAGATTAATTCAATATTTATTTTACCCAACTTTGCGTAAAATTTGTAATTTTGCTGGAATCTGGGTCAACGTTTAATAAAATCTATTCAATGCAAATGGTTGGCTGTTATCTTATTCTGCAATTATCAACAATGGTATATTTCTTAACAGTACGATTGTACTGTGTTGCACCTAAAATGGGCAATTGCATGTGGTTTTAATTAGTGCGTCCTTTATTAACAGAACATGAGATATCGTATCCCGTAATTGTTACATCCGCCAATAAACACATATCTACGGGTTATAGGGAACAGTAAAAGTTTCTTGAACAGACATTGAGGTTAAACGCTTATCATTATGTTAGAAGGTAATCTACAGGCTATAACATTTGTACATTTAGAGAAAGTATTTGACGGCATTGACCGGAATACATTTGAAATTCTGAGGCTACAGAAAGCGATAACTTATTTTCATCTTGTACAGAAACTAGACTGCAGTTGAAAGAGTCGAAAGTCGTGAAAGGGGATCGTATTTTAGAAGGGAGTGGAAACTGTTTTTACCCTATCCTCTATGTTATTCAATGTCAACAATGAACTAGCAGTAATGAAATCCAACGAGAAATTTGGAGACAGAATTCAAAGGGAAGAAATTCTCTCAGAGGCCGCAAATTGTATTTCAGAAGCAACTGAGCGGAATGGATAACGTCTGGAAAACAGATTATAACACGAACATTAACACATGTAAAGCAACTGTAGGTAATGGAATACAGTTGAATGAAATCAAATAATGATAAAGAAGTTAGCTTGGGAAATACAAGATGCCGTTCGTAAGCTTTGTGTAGTCGGTTTAATGCCCTGAAACCGTTTGAGTTACCGAAAATCTACACGTTTCCCATATGTCTAAGTGCGCAATATGAAAATTTTATGCAAGGAACAATGGGTGCCGGTCTTGGACAATTAAACGAGAAGAGGCAGGAACTTGCTAAACTACGGAAAATGGCCAGGAAGCTACTGTTACAGAAAACTATATAAGAAATAATGACACTGATATACAACGCAACTGTATTAAGATTTTTTAAAATTTCTACTCCTGCCAACATAATCCAACTTCCAGTTGTGACACTGTACGGTGGTAGGGTGGCCGAGCGAGGTTGCTCCCTATCTGAAGTTCGAGTCTTCCACGGACATGGGTGTGTGTATGTGTGTAGTCGTTAGATCAGCTGAAGTTGTTTTAAGTAGTTTGTAAGCCTAGGGAGTAATAAGCGCAGTAGTTAAGTCTCATACATTGACATAAGTTTGTGCATTTTCTGTGGCATTACTGAAAATGAAGCATTTCAACATGAACGTCTAGAAAGCAGTTTCACGGAATGTCGTTAATTCGTTGGCATTTTTACCACAGCTCTTGATCATACACAAGCCAGAAGCTGGTAGTATTTCTATTTTAGATGTCCGCTTATTATGTCGGTTGAAGACATTAATGCATGATAAGAAAGGCAGCACTAGAGTTATAAAACCATCAACTTATTTTTACTAACAACTACGTATAACATGATATTCGTTTTGTGGGTATGCTTCGCAGAATAGCTTTCAATTATACAAGTATCGTTGTTGTTCTTGAATAATTAATGTTTAAAATCGGTACTTCAGTTTTCCTGATCACTTATTAATATTACAATAATGAGCATTTTATGCAAATAATTGGATTGCATTTGCTCTAGATATTCTACTGAGCAAGGTGGCGCAGTGGTAACACAGTGAACTTGCATTCGGGAGGATGGTGGTTCAAATCCACCTCCAGCTACTCAGTTTTAGGTTTTTCATGATTTCCCTAAGTCGCTAGAATGGTTCCTTCTCCATCCTACCTTTAGAGCTACGTGAAAGTTTAGCGTTTTGAAGTTCAAATTTAGCAGCTATTTAGCGTTTATATTTTCAAACGTGTTTACGCTTTTAAATGAGCCACGGTAATTTCATTTCTTTAACATCTAGTCTCTAGCACTTTAAATGTGTTTTCTAATTGTTGTTCAGTTCACACGTATCCATTTTTGACATAGTTCAATCATTGTGAGCGTCGGCTTCGGCGGCCGTGGTCATTCTACACACACACACACACACACACACACACACACACACAAAAAGGCAGTGTTATCGCATTTTAAATACATGTTTTGGCCACTATTGCAAGTAGCCAAGTGTTCGGGAATGTGGGGGAAAACAATTTGCAATAGAGGTTAAATTACGTGCAGTTTTATAAAATGACAAGAGGGATAAAAGCAGCCATTCCAAAATTTCAGCAACCGTTATTTATTTTCCAATTTTCTAACAAATATTTCTGTATTTACTGCAAGGATGTTAGAATTATATTGTGCATGGAATGAGGCAAATAAATAAGAAGAAAACATTGGCATCAAATTCAATAATTCTCCAAACATTAACCAACAAGAACTGTTCGAAGTCTCCTAGTAAAGTTTTCTAAGTCGGATATTTCTGTTTACTTATTTTATTCTTTTTTAATTTTTTTGTTTGTGTAGTTTTTTGCTGCTTCTTTATACCGCCAGGTACTGATGAAATGTAGAGTACTTGGTCTTTCAGTAACATTAAATTTATCAGAGATATATCTCTTCTACTCTGTGATAATTCCATAGTGCGTAAATATATCTTGGAAAATTTAGCAGAACGGTGTATAAATCACATGTATGGGTAACTAAGATGCATTTTTTACCGATCTTAATTTTCGGTCTTTTGGTTTTTTTGTTTGGTGATTTCACTTATAATTGTGGATTTATTCGAGATAATATTAAGATATTTCGTTGAAATAAGTAATTTTAGTAAATGTAACTGAAATTTAACATATGTCTAACATTAATAGCACTTATACGAATCTTCATTTTTTTCCAGACATCCATGAGTTATCTTACCATATCACCTACTTTAATGACGACCTACATAGCTAATTGCGCTTATTTTGTAGTAGTGGTAAATGAATCATCCCTCAACAGCCTGTAACCATCATTATGAATTATTCCATAACTAGCATTTATGTACTCTTCGAAAATATCATAATGCATTTCATTAAGAGCGGCTTTGGAATCTTACACAAAAAAGGCTATTAAATAATTTGATTACGAAAAGCATCGCTATATCAGATCTCATTATGTGCACCGCAGCAGACCAAAATAAACTGTGTCACAACACGGCCCGAGATTGAAACTCTTTGCTTTTCGTATTTCTCCAGCGGCCTTCAATGTCCTTCGGCGCTGATGTCCACACGGGATATTTTCTCTTGGACGCGCCTGTCCCAGTTCATTACGGACGTTAAATAACTTCTAGCAGCCGGAAGAACTGCTCAGACCAAAAAGAAAAGAAAAAAAATGGTAGGACCGGCCCGGAGATTACGTGGTGAAAACGAGAACAAAGACGAGGCGCGATGTAACAGGGAAAGGAAATTGTGGAGCCGGGCAGCCGTCAGGCTGGAATACCTGCTGGCGTGTGGCTGCGGACGCGTCGGCGAGTGGCTTTGTGACTCAGCAGGCCTTATGTAGGGGAGGGAGCACCGGGGGTTCGTTAGTCAGTGCCGCTCCTTTAGGCTCCGCCGTCCTCGGACACTCCATTCACATGTCCGCTGTAATCAGCTCACAGATGCGACCGCACCATTGTTTATGTCCGTTTCCCATTCCTCGCGAGCGGCAGGCAAAGCAAAGACCGCGCGAGTGTAAGCTAAAAATGGTCGAGCTTAATGATTAGTGCTGTTTTACAATGTAAGTACTGCCTTGAGCGCATGATATAGTTCGGTGATAACCAGTGAAATATCTTCCAATTGCGACTGGCCGCGGTGGCCGAGGGGACTGCGGCGCGCCAGTCACAGTCTGCACGGCCGCTACGGTCGGGGATTTGAATCCCCCCTCGGGAATGGATGTTTGTGTCGCCTAGATTATACGGCCTCTCAAAGGTGTATAAAGATGGAGTGCCATTACGTCCCATAGTGGGTAATCTGGGTGCACCTACATACAACTTGGCAAAGTACTTAACATCGGTACTCAGCCCATTTGTTGATAAATGTGAACATCACATTTCCAACTAGATGGATTTTATTTCACGACTGAAATCCTTGATGCTGGACCCGCCAGATTTACTTGTTAGTTTCGACATAGTTTCCCTTTTCACACGGGTCCCTTTGGATGAATCTCTGAGTTTAGTCAGCGAAAGGTTGGATGATGAGCTGGTGAAACTCTGTCAACATGTTCTTACCTCCACATACTTCTCATTCAGTGGCAACGCTTTTGAAGACAAGGACGGTGTAGCTATGGGGAGCCCTCTATCGCCCATAGTTGCCAAGTTATATATGGAAGACTTTGAGGACAGGGCCCTGAAAACCTCTGCTTTGCAACCTACACGTGTTTGGCGTTACGTCGATGACATGTTCTTTATCTGGCCCCATGGACGTGATACGCTTGAACGATTTTCTGACCACTTCAACTGCCTTCATTCTAATATTAAATTTACTATAGAGATAGAAAGGGATGGGAAGCTCCCATTTTTGGACTAATGGTTTATAAAAACATGATGACACCCTGGGACTCACGGATTATAGAAAACCAACACATACCGATCGGTATTTGCATGCCAAGAGCTGCCATCCACCATTCCAATGCAACGGTGGCCTTAAAACCCTGGTTCGTGGGGCATATGCCATTTCAGATGCAGATAATTTAGCACCTGAACTTGAATATCTGAAGACCGTCTTTAAAGAAAATGGTTATTCTGACAAACAAATTCATCGAGCCATGGAGTTTGGACCATCGCCAGAGGTTCACGAAGGGGAATATAAAGCGGTGGCGTTCATTCCCTATGCTGGGGGCGTCTCTTTCAAAGTTGGAAGACTTTTTAAAAACTTTAATATCAAGTGTTTTTCGCCCTCCCAGTAAAATTAGGGCACTGCTTGGCTCTGTAAAAGATGACCTAGGAGTTTATAAGAGGCGCGTCCAGAAAGTAAGTTACGTTTGGTAATAAAATGAAATTGTATACAGATACAGAAGAAATTTTTATTGCACAAAATTCTAAAACTCTTAAACTACTTTTCCACATAACTGCTGAAATTTTGCAGGCATTTGTCATATTGTGGCACCAGGTTTTGTATACCTCCTTCATAGAAATCTGCCGCCTGTGTCTTCAACCAGTTGGAAACAGTTTCTTTCAGCTCTTCGTCCATAGCGAGAGCACTAATTGTAAACCTACGGTTTTCCTGGATCTTGTCATCAATCGCGTGAACCAGTTCTTCTGTAACCAAAGGTGGACGCCCACTTCGTTCTTCATCGTGCATATCACTACGCCCGCCATTGAACTGTCGGACCTATCTTCTCACATCGAATCACTCATCGCATTTGGTCCCTAAACATCGGAAATTTGCCGATAAGTTTCACTTGGTTTCACTTTCCTCGCATTCAGAAACCGAATCACTGACCTGATTTCACAGGCGGTGGGATTTTCAATCAACGCCGACATTTCAAACAAGCACAACAAAGCGTACGTAACTGACAGCGATCTCCAAATGACGAACGTTCTTCTCCTTGATACACATCATCTACAGCGCATGTGCGAACTGCAATCGCAGCGTTGGAGCGGAGATAAATTGAAACGGAACTCACTTTCTGGACGCGCCTCGTAGAATACCTTGCCAATGCGGCAACGCGTACATCGGCCGATCTGTCCGCACTGTCAAAGATAGATACGTGAAACATTGTCGCCACATGAGACTGCTGCAGCCTGAAAAATCTGCTGTGGCAGAACATTGTTTAACTGAGGGATACAAGATGGAATTTGACGAGACCCTTATAATTGCTAACATCTCCGGTTTTTGGGACAGTGTCTACAAAGGAGCAATTGAAATTAGATTGGCGGACAATCTGATTAACCGAGAGACGAGTTTTACTCTGAGCAGATCGTGGAACCCGCTTTAAAAAAAAGCATCAAATTGCAACGTTCTGCGACGAAGCCAGCGTCAGTGTTTGATCAATCATAATCGATATATCGTTGCACCGATGTCCCACTAGGGGCGGCGCCACTAGTACATGTCCTGTACGTAGCAACCTATATAGGACGGTGAATACGGCTCCACCCTCAGTACTCGACGGGACTCGGCAGCAGCAGCGTTCCTGAGGATGGCGGACAGTTGGATCGCCGAAATATCGGACCAGTTTTTTCTTAGTATCCGGCAGCATACTTGGAAGGACTATCAACCGGGTAATAACTTTACAGTTTCTAAATGACAAGCCAAGATCGCAAACTAACAATTTATTACGTGACGACCGGTTTCGGTGCACTGTGTCACCATCATCTGGTCATATATATGTTATAATATGGGCATCTTGTTAAAAAATTGGGTATAAAATAACAATTGCAACATTGCACTTAGTCACTATATTTTTTATATCCAATTTTTTAACAAGATGACCAGATTATAACATATATATGACCAGATGATGGTGACACAGTGCACCGAAACCGGTCGTCACGTAATAAATTGTTACTTTGCGATCTTGGCTTGTCATTTGGAAACTATAAAACGAATTGATCGCCTCCAGACCAGACGATGTCAGGTAATCTTAATAACTATACGATCCGCGACTGAAACGACAATCAGCCACCTGGAATGCGGTAGTGTGGGTTCCTATCCTGCAGGTGTCAAGTCTCAGAACTTATTGACTGTACTAGGTAGGAGAAGATGTATGACACACGGATGTGTGAGCTACAGAGAAGGACGCGGTGCACCGTTTGTTGCCACTATCGGGCTTGGAGAGAGAAGCTGTCATCTCGCTAGGTGACTGGGGGGGGGGGGGGGATGTGACGGTAGGCGCGGCACGTCTGAGAGAAAGACGGAAGCGCGCCGTGGGGGTCCCGGGTGTTGGTGGCTGTCTCCCGGATTTACGGCTGCGTGTCAGCCGCAGTGGTCCGGTTACGGCGGCAGTCTGACTGATGGAGGCGGAGGCGGCAGGTGGGCGGGGGCGCTTTCTCCGGCCGGCTGTCACGGCCGCGGCCGAGACCTTACCTCTGCAGCCGTGACGCAACAGGCAGCGCCCAGACGTCTGGGGCTGTTCTCTTTCATCCGGTGGCCGGCGCAGTTCCGATTTCGCGCGATGGATGCATCCACATTCCCGTAAGCGGCCGACTGCGAACAGCGAGAAAATTGAAGAGCGCTGATGCGGGCAATAGCAAAGCTTACGTCACTAAAGAGGATAGAGCTCCTGAATACCCAGGCTGAATTGTCCGCCATGTTTTCCCCAACATGGTTGGAATCGCGCTACACTAACAGCGCACAGGCGCATGCCCTGTCGTCTTTCACAAACGATTTCGCATAAAACTAATTCGTAGAAATATTTAATTTTTCCGCTCATCGTTTCGTTAATAGTCATAGTTAATAAGATATTGGCTTCGAAATAAGAGACTGCGCTACATTAGGAAACGTTTGCAGTAAAAAATAGAGGCTGCTATAAAATTACGTTTGGTGAATGTTGCACCATATACTGTTGCGGATGAAACTTTCCTAATGAATTGAATTTTATTTTCGACTTAGGAGGACATCTTTACCTTTCACTCATATCGCTAAACTTTATTATATTTAGCGCACTCATTTCCAATGGCGATAAGGTCAGAATGAATCATTGCGTATCTCATACACGGTTAGAGGTATCAAAATGCTATTTTGAAAAATTATAACATGCAAATAGGGGAGTATTTTGCCGTATGGTTACTACACACAACTTCATTAACTGTCGTGTTATTCAAGGAAAAATATAGTTGTAGAATAAAAAAGATAAAAGTTCGTGATTCATTATTCGATTTCCTGACATTCCTTCGTCACTAACAGATATTTATTTCTTTTCTTCTTGTCCAATGTGTTTCAGAGCCACTACTCCGTTTTCAAAACCTAATAGGACTTACATTTCCTTTAATTTAACGCCTAGCACTAACAGAACGTAAGTTACTAGATCTAATGACGATTTTATGTGGCTTTCACTGGCTAACGAACCGACTTTTTCTCATTTCCTCACATAATAAAGCACTCTGTATTGAGTTATTTAGAATATCCTTTTCATATAATTGAAAAATTGAAATTGAGTATTACATAGAGACACAGCACTTTTATAGGGTGCAACTATTAAATTTAATGGGTTAAAAGAAGTCAGTACCAGTATCTTCAAGTATCAACATATGCCTAATTATTAGAAGCTGTAATATGGAAGACGTGTTACTACTAGACGGGCGAGCTGATACCAGTGCGTCATATTTAACTGACTTTATCTCAAGTTATACATTTCTCACGGAGTTGCTGTTTGGAGGGGATGAAAATTTGATGTATTTTGAATATTTCATTCGCTTAATGTGTTCACCTAACTTCAACAGATAAAAAGTTCCTCGCATGTCGAAAAATCCGTAAGTCGTCAGAAAATGCATGTTCGTAAACTATCAGTATATGCTGTTTATAAATTATTGCCGTAAATGAAACTAAAAAGAAAATGTAGTGTACTTCTTAACGAAGACATTGATGAGAATTCCATGTTCATACAGTGTGTAGTTTCCGAGTGTGAGCGAATTGAATGAAACGCGAGGTAATGCATGAGCTCGTCCGGAACGTGGTTAACTCTTACAGCTCGGGGAGAAAATGGCGAATAGTTCAGCTCGGGTTTATAGGAGTCTTAAAAGAGGATAAGGAGGGGCGGAGCTTTAAACCTTGCACATGATACGATGTGTGGAACCATAAACACATTTATTACACTTATAATACATTCATGCACCTTAAATCACACCAACGTTTGACAATATGAAGTGATACTATAATAAAACATTCCTCATAAAATACAGAAACCATCAATGAATAAGTAACAAGTTAAAATTCTTGCAACAACTCTAGGGTGACCGGTACCTTCAAACAAAAATGTTCAAATGTTTGTAGAGCTTATGGGACTT
This sequence comes from Locusta migratoria, assembly GCA_026315105.1. Lineage (NCBI taxonomy): Eukaryota > Metazoa > Arthropoda > Insecta > Orthoptera > Acrididae > Locusta > Locusta migratoria. Next base: position 176,668,327 of record CM048751.1, on the reverse strand, counting down.
AACTACGGTGTCATCAGTCCCTAAACTTACAAACTACATATGAACTAGCTAATACTAAGGACGGCACAAATATCCATGCCCGAGGGGGGATTCGAACCCCTGACCGTAGTGGCCGTGCAGACCGTGACTGGCGCGCCGCAGCCGGATCGGTCACCGCGACCGGCCCGGTCCCTTCCTTAAGCACAAATTTATCAGAACAACCTAACTATACATGCAAACTTACAGCCTTGTAATAAGGAAACCTAAATACATAAGGTTAATTGAACCAAAGGCGTACACGTCGCCTGGGCGCAACAGCTCAGGGTTTACAACTCCAATATAAATTAGTGATCAGTAAATCTTAATACTTTCATGTGCAATTCAGAACACCCAGCAGAGATTTACTCCAATGGAAACCAATAACATCGGTAGTACCAACCACAAGTTAAAAAAAACAATCAATGAAATATTAAATGAGTAAATTAATAAATTCCAAGAAAATACGAACTGTCCACACTTAGGCTCACTGACAAGAGAGAATCAGCGTCAGAGCGGACACCTACGAGAATTTAATTGATCTTAATAATTATACAACATGTACAAACACTTGGCAAAGGCTGAATGTACGAGCCCACTAGACTCTAGCAAACATACAAAGAACTTTGCACAAGGTGTCCACCAATAGGTTCAAGTACAGTGAACTTGACACGGATCTCTTAATACGGCCACTAATTCTAATGTCAGTCAGGGGACTGGGCCGCGCACGGTCGCCACCCGGCTATGGAGTATGCGAGCAACAACAGTTAACACGCTGGTCGTGGGGTGACGGATAGCACAAGCGCCAAAGTTCAAATACCAGGAACCTCACCGTCAGTCTGCGTCAGTCTCCATGCACGAAGCGGAATGTCTCTCCGCACTCAACACAGCCAGCATCTCGTGTGCCCGATGTCTCTCTCTGCGTGATTCGTACACAATCCAGAGCGTGACACGACTGCGGTGCTGGAAGGATCAAATATCAGCTCGTGACCCCGTCAGCCGCACTGAATATAAACAGGAGAGGCCTCGACACGACGGGCGTGACTTCTATCTTCACATCAGTCTGTCCGCACACACACTATCACCTCGCACCACCCGCCAGGCCGACCGTGCACCGCGTCTCCTCCCGGCAAAGATAACAACACCACGAGGGAGGGCAAAGTCCTATCCCAAGCCGATTGATCGATCTGGCACAGCGATCCGATTCACGCCTCGGCGGCCATTATGGTGGCAAATTTTCGCGTGAACTTTGCATAAGACCCTTTTCATTAGCATATGTATTCATTCGAGTTAAGTCGCGAAAACTATGTCTCATTTAAACTACAAAATGGCTTCAGATTCTTTGAATATACAGTAACTATCGCTCCTGTATACATTTATTACACATACGGTGTAGAAATCGGCCAACAGCGTTTCTTCTTCTTAACTAAACCGATTTTAACATTTAGTTTTTAGCGTTCTAAGTGCAGCATACGAACGGAATTTATCGTCAGACATTGTTTTTTGACACTTTCTCGGTGTATTCTACGACGGTGCACTTTTGTACAAATATTAATTTCGGAAGAGTTTCACAACATGTTACGTCTTTTAGTGCCTTCTTGTATTCTCCAATTTTTATAGCATCAAAAAATGAAACAGAGCTGCCTGAAACAGCTAATGCTAAAAGACGACTGTGAAAATGAAATATCCCATCAGATACTTAACTGTAAAATAGCTTCTTATCTTGTAAATACAGCAACCAGCCATTACTAAATGCTTTTAAGGACACGAAGTATGTCATAACTTTTTGTAACTAAGTGCGTCGAACATTAGCATTAGAATATCTAGCACCAATATCAGCATTTTTAATGCTGTAAGCCAAGAATCTTACAGTAGCGTGAACTGCTCAAAAGTCAACAACTATTGTCATAGGGTTCAAATTCAAAATGTGCATCCAGTGTGGCTATGTGTCATTCATATATGGAACTATACACAGTTCTGCAAACCCCTTTCAATTACAAAGTATTTTATACTTCGGGCATCGACAGCTGAAATACATTGTAAATATAAACAATCAGGATGTCTTTCTATGAATTATTGCAGTCCGCCTTAGCTGTTTTTATACGCCTTTATTCCGTTACTACCGGTTTCGTACCGTTAAAGGTACTTCTTCGGGTATCTTTTAGTTTACATCGGGTGGTTTGACTTGTCGGGTGTCCCAATGTTCATGAAGGTTTGCCGGGTTTTATGCAGGTTTTCTTCAAAGATGTTAATTAATTTTACAAGGGACTCGCTTCAGTAAACGTCTATGTGGGCAACGGTTGCGTATACCAAGTATACTGTTTAAATTTTTAAAGTTGAATGTAGGGGTGGGTTCAGTATCCCATGAATCTAAAGTAAAACGAATTGTACCAATGGTTTGCGTCATATGCTATTAAAATATTTGACAAAACCAGAAGCTTTTTGGAGTCGTGGTCCGAGTTATGATTCTCAAAATTAGAAAATTCGTAGAAACCATTAGGTGCACGTTAGGACTTAAAATTTTTTGTTGTCATTCAAACTATGAAAAGTATTCACGTGCACTACAGTATATGATATGTTCAGAAATGCGAAACTTTTAGTTGTTATACCTATATGTAAAGCAGTTGTCTTTTAAATTGTGTTACGAGTTGCTAATATTAATTTCACAAACAAAAATTCGAACTGCAGTGAGGTAACTGATCTCGTGACCACAATAGTTATTTTACACAATCATAAAATGAAACTTTTTGAACTTACTGTCCACCAGTACTGCCTATAGTAGTTCGTTTTTAAGAGCTACCAGTATTGTAAAAGCCAGTTATTTATTTAATTTGATCCTATATTGTCTTGCCTAACAGCCTGTTAAGCAAGAGTAACTATCTCTGAACACAAGAAGTGGGGCTACTAGTATTCCTGAGAAATATAAATGGGAAGACAGTATTCGTTCGTTTATTCCGTTATTAAATCGATTTATGCAATTAAACGCTCAGTAACTCTTCACGATCATGCTTCACGTATACTGCGGTAGTTAAACAATACAGACGTGACTATTAACTGAGTATATATGCCGCAGTAGCTATATAATACACCATTTATCTCCCAACAACACTCTTATTTAACTCACGCTTGCCACTATCATGGCGGCCGGCCGAAGGTTCAAATTATCCCGCGACAGCAACGCCGTTGAGAGAGTCCAGTTATTTTTTTACAAGGTCTTTGAGTCCAGTTTACACGATGGTCGAGCTAGTAGTAAGCAGATCACGATCCGTGCCTCTAGCGACGTAAACGCGGAAACATCGACATTTCTGGAGCGCCGACGGCGTTTCGTGCTACCAAATCAAATGTTTGTAAATCTATGGGACTTAAATACTCTGGTCATCAGTCCCTTGGGTTACAAAGTAATTAAACTAAATTATGCTAACGATTACACCCATGCCTAAGTGAGGACTCGAACCTTGACCGCACTCCGCAGTTAGGCGCCTTAGTGTGCTAGGCCACTCAAGGCGACTTCGTTCTACCTACAGAAGAAGCTCTGGTGGCGGTACACTACGCCTTCCACATCGCTGGTAGATTCTACACAACGCTGGTGACTACTTTGAAGGACAGCAACAAGTGCAAACGTGTAACGCTCTTGTATCGGTTGAAATCCTTGCGCCGCTTTGGCACCAGCACAACGGCTGGTGAATGGGAGGACTGGACCCAAAAGGTGTAGACAGAAATTTTCTCGAACTTCGTTCATATTGTTTTATTATAATACAAGTTAAGACCTGACAATGCTGTAAGAATAGACAAAGGCATCCATTATATAAGCCAGACGTGGCGAGAATTAAGCACATTCATTAATTTATACCAAGTTAGATATACAAACTTATATTATCAAGCAATATCAGTTATATAGAATTAATCACACAGAACAAATTGTATTAAGATACAGAAAATTGCCATTCGAAATTCTTTTGTTCAATTTGTTCGTAAAAAAGCGCCTTTTGTTTGCTGCAATTGATTTTATTTCTCCCAGACGCGTTCCGCCTTTTATTTTAAAGGAACTTCTTTGTGAGATGCATTGTTTCGAGATTATAAACAGTTCACGTTTCTATTTACATAAGAAAAATTTTTACTTACATTTAGTTCCCTTATGTAAACAAATACGTGAACTGTTTATAATCTCGAAACAATACATCTCATAAAAATTGTACTTGAAGATCCCACTGAAGATGCCTTTAAAATAACAGGCGAAACGCGTCTGGGAGAAATAAAATCAGTTGCAGCAAACAAACAAACAAAACTTTATTTTCACTTTCAAATCGGAGAATTTCGGCAGTTGCTGCGGAAGTGACACCCAAATAAACTTGAAATTCTTTCGATTTCTCTAATTTATCAAAACGCCACCAGTACCAATTAAGTAGAGAATTGAGAGTACCGAATCGTACACACACGGCTTATAAATGGCAAATTCATCAGAGTGACCTGGTCGGTCAACATCAAAATAGCAATCATTAATTAATTAGAAATCACATCCAAAATTTGGACCAGGCACTCATCGAAACAATCAATTATTAATGTAACATTAGCTGGTACACAGTTACCAAAGTACGTCACTACAAGAACTCAACTTGTGACATTTAAACAAGATTAGGTTCAACAATCTTATCAGTTGTCAGGTTACACTTGGTCCACTTGGGCTCCGGTCCCCCGCGGGCATCGATCAGTCACAGACCACCAGAACAGTCAGGATGCCCATTGTCTGACAATGACAAGGAATAATACACAACGGTCACACAGAGCAAAATGTCTCTTCACAGACGGGGTTTGGACTGTTCGCTTAAAGCTGTTCCCGACAACCGGACAGAAAGTCTATGATTAGCAAACGCAAACAACCGGCCGTTGAAAGACAGCCACCAAATATGAAGCAAATTTCAAGTACACTCACCGCGTTCCAACCCGTCATCAATTAGTATGCTATCCTATTCCACACCATCCTCCATCTGTGGCTTGCATCGGTATCGGTTGTGAATAATTAGTTGCCATTTTTTATGTTCCAACCCTCTTATATTCGCAAATATCGACGTAGGAACTGAGCACATTAACACCTTGAAAGAAACGGCGGAAAAGATTGAATTACAATTTCCTTTCTTGAATATATTTACGTAGTTCAGAGAAATAACACAGCCAAACGGTCTAGATAAAGATAACAAGCGCCAATAAAATGAGAATGGTTTATCAGTTAACGAAGGATATCACTCTTACTAAAAACAAAAATTCAACGTAAAACTAAGTGATTTCAGGGACAAATCAAAGAGTTGGAGAAAAAGCAGAGTAAGATATTATAGGAAATAGTTTAGTAAAATGTTGGGAGTGCGTGGATAAAAAGAAGTAGCTATGAAATCTACAACCAAATTGAACAATCTGTTGCTCCTAGGAAATTGTGATCTTTGTTTTGTTGTAACTTGGGTGGAATGAAGAGAAGTGAAAAGGTATTTATGGAAAATCAACGCCACGTGAAAACAAATTAGACAAGCCAACCGTTTGAAGAAACATAAGGAAGATTCGGCAATATTGAAAAAAGGAGAAAAAGCGTATCATTGAAAGAAGAAATGAAGGAAGAAAACAACGCATTGATCGAATCAAGAAATATTGGAAAGATCGAAAACCAGGAAGGTCCTTGTTGTTGTACATAGTTGATCGAAGTGAAATAAGGAAGAAATTGGGGAAAATCTTTGAGAGAAATTACTGTTAGTACAACTGCTTCTAAAAGTAGACGTTAACGAAGTTTAAAAGTTTTGAGGTTCAAAATAGGTCCGTGATAATTATACATAGGCAAACGTTTGATACTGCGTAGAGAAAAGTTTTGTACCTATCTTTAGTAGACATAACGCGTCGGAATGTATTTTTTAAAATGCAGTTATCATCGGTCAATACACCGTTTTTAAAGCTCGTGGTACGCACGCTGTGCGAAAATACAAAAGGTAATAATACCAACCAATATATTTTCAGACAACCTGTGTACCATAAACTTTGTCAATGGCATCGGAGTGTGGTCAGTGTGTTATGACCGTAACCCAATAGTCCACGTGGGAAATTAATGGTCGCAGCGGTAGTTTCCTTACGTGTACTACATTCCGCTGTAAGAAGACACACCAGACAACACCGTAAGAAGACGATTTGAATATTCGAACAATAGGCAGCAGACTTGGTGACAAAGGCGCGGGACCTTGGAAAATTACGTACGCTTTTCAACGCACGTGAGAGTGGAAAACAATGAGCATTGTTTCACTGCAGTTTAGGTAATCGATTGAGAGAGTGTATATACTCATACAGAGGACACCGTCAGAGCAAAGCCACCCCATTCATCGTGATGGCAGGAATGTGAGAAAACATGACACTCTTCAAACGGTGAATGAGCACTTGTACAGAATTTGATAACTCTACGGAAGAGTAACCCATCCCACCCGACGGTCGAAAATGTGTTATGCACAAAGCAGGTACACTGGCTCCACCAGGTCATCATTTTGTAGTACGACAGAGCACGGCACTAATACCCCGAACACACCGAATGCGAAAACGGGATGTTTGGGGGCACATACTCGTTTTATATTGTTCACAGAGATAACCCTTGGCCTAACGATAATTTGTTTAGCTATCGGAAGGACGGTAATACTGTAACTATCCGACATAGACGGCTAAAATTTAAACATTAAATTCTAGTAGGTGTGGTCTATGGTGGTTTTCATCATAAAGCAAAATTTTTTCATCGGAGGTGTCTGAGAAAACCATGGAAAACCATGGGTACCAAAATTACGCATTGAGTGGCTCGCTACTTCTACAACTTCACTTCAATTGGTTGACATTTTTTATCAATGATCTTCTCGACGATTTTAATTTTTTTTGACATTTTTATCCGTTACGATATCCAGAGGTTCAAGTGACCATGAATAAAACCATAAAAACGATTTTAGCCTGTTTTCCACATAGTGAAAATGTCTGTTAGGTGCTGAACCAGACATGTGCACTATGGTTTCAAAATGTTTCAAATGTTTGTATAGCTTATGGGACTTAAACTTACAAACTACTTATGAACTAACTAATACTATCGACGGCACAAATATCCATGCCCGAGGGGGGATTCGAACCCCCGATCGCAGTGGCCGTGCAGACCGTGACTGGAGCGCCTCAGTCCCCCGGCCGCCGCGTCCGGCTGCACTATGGTGGTTATTATTTTATGTAGGTATATTTTACTGTTTTAAATTTGACCAGCCATCTGTTTCATTTCTGACTACCCACCAGTACATGATTTTATATATAAATATTAACTAGTACACCTACCAGATTTTATGTGGAGCATTATTATAAGCAGTTTTTTGTCAATGAGACCAGATTATGACACCAGAGAGTATCGAAACCAATCGTATTGAATAAATAAAATAAAAAATTGCCATCTATATATCCTTCCATATATAAAATACGGTCGGTCCCTAAGATGAGTAAATTAAGTTAAACTAACCTTAGGAGAATACAAAGACCCATGCCGCAGAGAGGACTCGAAAGTCCGACGTCCAGCAAATCCGAGCTCTGCGGAAAGGCGCCTTAGAATGCTCAGTCACTCCACCGTAGTCGTATTGTATATGACATCTCACCTGATGCCCTAAGTGTTGGGATCAGTGTACTTCGTCCTCAGACCACCTGGAAAAGTATTCAATGCATACGGGATGTTCCATTTCTGGCATTCTATATGTTACCTAGGCGTTATATTAGTACGCTTGATTTCATACATTGCCTGTAACCTATATATATATTAGACTTGCGCATAATAGTTCGGGAGCGCTCACTTTAGTTCGTTCTTTTAGTTCGTCCGCTCCCAGTGACGGCTGAGCGGCGTGGTCTGCGCATACAGGTGGAGAGAGTCGTTCCCCCACCTAGCTGCTTCATGCGCTTACTGCGTGACCCGCTAACGAGATCACGCAAACCAAAAGAAAGAGTCTGTTGATAATTTCTCGCGTTCAAGTTGGGAGTTATCTCTATATTTTGGCATTATGGAATTTATTAGTCAGATATTGCAGAGTGCATAATACTTCACACCAGAAATTTGGTAGCATTGAACTATGTAATGTAGCAGGCAGACGCTAACCTCGAAGTGACTCTCATCAGCTGAAGGCAAACACGTGATTTTTAATTTTGTTCGCGACCTATCGCGCATCTTTTAGTTCGCGAACTACTGCGCATCTTTCAGTTGGCGAACTACTGCGCATCTTTTAGTTCGCGACCTATCACGCATATTTTAGGTCGCGACCTATAGTACATATTTTAGTTCGCGACCTATCGCGCATATTTTAGTTCCCGACCAGTACCTCTCCTTTTAGTTCGCAGCTCGGCCGCGAAGTAGATCGCTCTTTTTAGTTCGTCCGCTCATTTTGGCTTTTGCTACCGGTACTAAAACTACAGCTGAGCTGCATCTCAGCTCGAAATGACGGCAACTGGCAGAAGGGAATCACGCGACTCTGCGCCCTCTCGCGTCCTCTCGCTGTTCCCCGTCAGTCTTCGGAAAAGGAGCGGACGAACTAAGAGACGAGGGATCTGTGAACTAGTTCGCGTAGTTCGCCTGTGGGAGCGCTCTTCCGAACTAGTTCGTTCGCGAACTACACAAGACTTCTATATATATACAGGGTGTTTTACTAAGTGTGTTTGCCTCTGTAACTTATAAAATAATAGGTGACGGGAAATTTTAATGTGGTAGGTCAACACAAGAAATGTTACACTTTCTGCGGAGCTATGAATATAGTTTATTGTATCATTTTCCAGAGAGTTACAGCACAAAGATATAATTTTTTAAATGGGACAATAGTTTTTTCTATCGTGTATTGGATTTGTTGAAACCAGCTGCGTCCAAATCAATTTAAACTACATTCCTATCACTGTTAGTTTTGGAGCTACAACCCTTCAAAGTTTGCCGGCCGCCGTGGCCGAGGAGACTGAGGCGCTCCAGTCACGGTCTGCACGGCCACTACGGTCGGGGGTTCGAATCCCCCCCTCGGGCATGGATATTTGTGCCGTCCTTAGTCTTAGCTAGTTCGTAAGTAGTTTGTAAGCTTAGGAACTGATGACCCCGTAGTTAAGTCCCACAAGTTCTACAAACATTTTTGAACCCTTCAAAGTTTAGGGGGCGGAGGCTACGACAGCGTAGCTGACTGGCTGGTGGTCATGAGACAGTGGGCCGTTCCCCAGGGGATAGCCACTCGTCCAGTCAGATACGCTATCGCAGCCTCCGCCCCCGGAACTTTGAAGGGTTGTAGCTCCCAAACTAACAGTGATAGGAATGTAGTTTAAATAGATTTGGACGCAGCTGGTTTCAACGAATTCAACACACGATAGAAAAAACTATTGGTTCCATTTAAAAAATTATATCTTTGTGCTACAACTCTCTGGAAAATGATACAATAAACTATGTTCATAGCTCCGCAGAAAGTGTAACATTTCTTGTGTTGACCTACCGCATTTATAATTTCCCGTCACCTATTATTTTATAAGTTACAGAGGCAAACACACTTAGTGAAACGCGAACAAAAGTCTGAGATTAAGAGGCTGGAAAAGGAATGCTTGGGGCGCAGATGTAGATTAAATGTAGATGGAGCATATCTCGCGCCCTTATCCCGCGTCTGGGAGATTTACGTACTGCTTGGCGTTGTGTAACGGGAGACGGAGAGGCAGATTTTAATCCACGAGCCGCCCAGGAACGGCTTCCCACACGGCTGCTGGCTAAATCAAGTAATACGTCTTCTGCCGGCCGGCAGGAAGGCGAGACGCACGACTCCCTCAGCACCAGTGACAGCCAGACAGCTGTTGCGTCTGGTGGAGGAGCGGTGTTACAAGTCATGTCCCTGGTACCAGCAAAAGACGCCGATTCCCCTGGGAGGCCGGCACAGGACCCTGTCTGCTACTACGAGAAGGAATCCTCGGTCTCACAGGCACAGGATGTACCGCTGTTTATTATCAGTCAGCTAGAGGAAAGGAATGTCCAATGTTCATCCGGTCTGGCAGTGGAAGATTGCACCTCTTCAGCTGTGATCATGTATAACATTTTATTTAAATGGTATAATCCGTATCCTTCTCTCACTACAGGGTGTTTCACAAATCATGTTAGCCACTTCTACTAGTTGTAGTGGAATTTTACGCTTAATTCTTTATTTATTTCTTTTTGACAAGAACTCCGTCAGTCTGCTTTCACCTACTTGTTTCCTGGCCTTGCATACATCATAACGTGCTCATAAAAACTGCAACATGATAAACACCGCCGCAAATTAAGACGCATAACCTTCATAATTACAAACATAGACCAAAGATAATATGGACTGCGCTTAAAGTCACTATACTGAAACCCATATCTGTCACGTGACTAAGGGAAAGAAGCCAAAAATAAAAAAAAAAAAAAAAAAAAAAAAACTGTTCAAATGTTTGTAAATCTATGGAACTCAACTGCTTGGTTATTAGTCCCTAGCTTACAAACTACGTAAAATGGGCAAATTAACCTAAGGACAAGCACATACACCCATGTTGGAGAGAAGACTCGAATTCCCGTCGGCGAAAGGCCGCACGGGCAGAGGGGGGGATGAAGGGGGGGGGGAGGGAGAAGCCGTTTTCGTCTTACGAGCAATATGAAGCGAAACTGGCAGTTGCAGTTTCTCTCATTTATTACTGACCTCCATCATAGATTTTAGAAATTAAACATTGTATTTCCACTACACATTTAGAAGTACAGTTGGCATTACTTTTCCGCAATTCCTGATACACTACTGGCCATTAAAATTGCTAGACCAAGAAGAAATGCAGATAATAAACGGGTATTCATTGGACAAATGTACTAGAACTGACGTGATTACATTTTCATGCAATTTGGGAGCATAGAGCCTGAGAAATCAGTACCCAGAACAACCACCTCTGGCCGTAAGAAACGGCTTTGATACGCCTGGGCATTGAGTCAAACAGTGCTTGGATGGAGTGTACAGATGCCCATGCAGCTTCAACACGATACCACAGTTCATCAAGATAGTGACTGGCGTATTGTGACGAGCCAGTTGCTAGGCCACCATTGATAAAACGTTTTCAATTGGTGGGATATCTGGAGAATGTGCTGCCCAGAGCAGCAGTCGAACATTTTCCGTATCCAGAAAGGCCGGTACAGGACCTACAACATGCGGTCGTGCATTATTCTTCTGAAATGTAGGGTTTCGCAGGGGTCGAATCAAGGGTAGAGCCACGAGTCGTAACACATCTGAAATGTAACGGCCACTGTTCAAAGTGCCGCCCATGGGAATAAGAGGTGACCGAGACGTGTAACCAATGGCACCACATACCATCACGCCGGGTGATACGCCAGTATGGCGATGACGAATACACGCTTCCAATGTGAGATCACCGCGATGTCGCCAAACACAGATGCGACCATATGGTGCTGTAAACAGAACCTGGATTCATCCGAAAAAATGACATTTTGCCTTTCGTTCACCCAGGTTCGTCGTTGTGTACACTATCGCAGGCGCTCCTGTCTGTGATGCAGAGTCAAGGGTAACCGCAGCCATAGTCTCTGAGCTGATAGGCCATGCTACTGCAAACGTCGAACTGTTCGTGCAGATGGTTGTTGTCTTGCAAACGTCCCCATCTGTTGACTCAGCGACCGAGACGTGGCTGCACGATCCGTTACAGCCATGGGGATAAGACGCCTGTTATCTCGGCTGCTAGTGTTACGAGGCCGTTGGGATCCAGCACGGCGTTCCGTATTGCCCTCCTGAACCCACGGGTTCCATATTCTGCTAACAGTCATTGGATCGCGACCAACGCGAGCAGCAATGTCGCGATACGATAAAACGCAACCGCGATAGGCTACAATCCGACCTTTATCAAAGGCGGAAACGTGATGGTACGCATTTCTCCTCGGTCGGAAACTTTCCTCATGTCAGTACGTTGTAGCATCTTCTTCCTGTCGGTTAAATTTGGCGTCTGTAGCACGTCATCTTCGTGGTGTAGCAATTTTAATGGCCAGGAATGTATTAATACTATGGTTACAGTTGTTACATATGCCTAGGTGAAATGTATAGTGACAGGTCCTGTTACAAGTAATGGAACTGGAGTTCTTGAGTGAATACTTTCGTTGCGTTATGAATCTTTTAGTTAGCAACTTCCACATGAAAAGCAGACGCAATGTCAACCTGGCAAGCAGCAACGGGTTTCTTACGATTTCTCAACAATTCTTGACAAATGCTGTGTTATATTTTTATGAGAACTGATTTTTTTTTTAAACAAAAGAATCAAAGCATTGGCTGTTTCCATCAATCCAATGTCTTGGGGAAAAAATCCGGTGCACTTGACAAATGGAAGTGTATTAAGGGTACAATTAATAGTTCATCTTCATCTTTTGCGGCATATAACGCTATTACAAGCAGTTCAGCTGACATATGAACTCAGTTAAGACCAGATGCAATACTTTTTTTTTCAACACGTTCATCACGAATTTTGTTAGTACGGTGAAGTGCAGATCTTATAATTCTGTTTTAGCTAATCCATGAATTAACTACATAATTTTAATAGCATAACCTGAAAACACCGATTTTCATTTGTCTTATGAAGTGGATGTTACGAAGAATTAAAAGAAGTACCTAGGTACATAAATCGATAAATGCCTTAAAAGAAGGAAGCCACGAATACGAATGGAAGATAATCATTGTTTGGTGCACATTTTGCAGTTACAAGCGATTAAAACCACACGATTCGTTTCTTCAGGAGTAATATACCGTGTCGTCATGACTATAATTCACTACAAAACAGCTTTCTGCGTCTTAAGGAAATGTTCAAATGTTTGTATAGCTTATGGGACTTAACTACGGGGTCATCAGTCCCTAAACTTACAAACTACTTATCAACTACCTTATACTAAGGACGGCACAAATATCCATGCCCGAGAGGGATTCGAACCCCCGACCGTAGTGGCCGTGCAGACCGTGACTGGAGCGCCTCAGTCCCCTCGGCCACCGCGGCCGGCCGTCGTAAGGAGAGAGGAGATGAAGACTATTTTGTATCGGGGATTGCATAAAGGAATGTATAGTAAAGGCAGCAGAAGTTTTCCGTCGAGCAGGTGTCGAATTTCGACCGTCGTCGTTGAGATTGTCACATGAATAGACTAAGAAATTTACGGCTACCGGTGTTAACGGCTACCCTTTTCAAATGTGCTATTAATGACAGTTGCACAACGGGGACCTAAAGATGGTGTGATTGTAACACCGAAACTGGTCGCGCGAAATTGAATAAATAAGTTCTGTACAGCTGCTGGTACTTTCCTCCACCTACAAGTCACACTAAGTGATAGAGTTGTTGTGTCGGCGTAAGAATTAAAAGCTGAAATTATACGTCAATGATAAAATCCTCTGCGACAATTGCTTCTCAGTAGTCCTACTGCTGTACTCCTTTTCCCTCTTGTGCAGCATTCGGCATATAACTGTACCATTCTCACACTTGCTTGTGGTAGAGCTACTGGTTTCTTTATTTCTTTCATTTTTTGTTGTTGTTGGTATTTTTCGATGGGGAGGGGGTTGAAGGGAAACCGGAGCACTTCGTAAATTCGACTGTCTTAGAACATAGGTTCAACAGGTCAAGGAAAGGAAAACCTGCATGTACATTTGGGGATTTGGTGAAAGCTTTTGACAAGATTGACCTTTCTAAATTGTGAAGGAAGCACGAATAAAATTCGAGGAGTGATACATGATTTATAGTTACGTTAACTGAAAAATGAGATATAAGGTTGTGGCAGCAGCTGGTGCAACGGATGAGGCGGGAGAAATAGAGAAGAATGTAATTAATTGGTGGAATACATGGAATAGAGCGTGGAGAAAAAGAGAAGAGATTGACACTGATGGGAAAACAAAAAAAATGAAAGTAGCTTTATTGGAAGAAGTGCTCCACTGTTTGAGAAATAATAAATTGCTATACTTGTTTATTTTTGCGGGAAAATTTATAAGTATGAAAAGAGGCAGTTCTCCACATTCTTTTTAAGTGCAACAAGGTACTGACCTACATACAGCCTTAGTCCATTGTCTTTTAATAAGGTACACAGTAGAAACGAGTTTGAGAATGTTATTTTATGGGTAAACGTGAAATGCACTAATAGAAGGAACAAATACTCTGCCACAAAAATAATCTACAACACACATAAATTAGGAGAAGTGATTACAATAACTATTACTTGAAAATAAAAGAAATGAAAATGGGGTATAGAAAATTAAATTTAAACAGAGTTTCATTTTCATGTAACTACATCGATTAAAGATCGCGAACTTAACAAAAACAATTCGAAAATGTCCAAAAACTGTTTTTCTTTAGATAAATAAATGCTGAGATCTTTAATCGAAAGCCGCACGGGAATAGTCGTTCGCTCTAAGCCGCCTTGTCGCTTCCCGCCGGAGGTTCGAGTCGTCCCTCGGAGATCAGTGTGTGTGTTGCCCTTAGCGTAATTAGTCTGAGTACTTTGTAAGACTAAGGACTGATGACCACTGCAGTTTGGTCCCATAGCATTAGAAAAATTTGAACTTTTTTCTAATCGCGAAACTTAGATCTAGTATCGACTGCTTCGTTAGGTTAGGGATCCAGGAAAAATCCCGCTAAAATTCGTTGAAAACCGGTTTCACTATAATTAATTAACATTCACATCTCGGAACGTGGTTTTTAATATATCTATAGCCTGTGGTAAGCCGAAGAAGTGAATATATATATATATATATATATATATATATATATATATATATATATTGAGATACATGATTTTAAGGCGTTCTCGATAACTGACACAATCTTCTCAATATATGTCTGTACAGTAATGGTTTTAGGAGTATATTCTTCCTAAAGAGTTGTGCTGCCACATTGTTAAAGAATTTTTACGATGTTGTTAATTTTAAGGATAAAAAACTCACTTTGTTGAACTGATGCCTTTGGTGAGCGTATTTTTTAAAGTGACTAAATCTACATCTACTCCATACTCCGCAAGCCACCTGACGGTCTTTGGCGAGGGTACCTTGAGCACCACTATCGATTCTTCCTCCTATTCCAGTCACGTATTGTTCGCGGAAAGAAAGATTGTCAGTATGCTTCTGTTTATGAAAAACACAATTTAAAGAAAAAAATCTGTTTTATTATTTTAATTAATTAATTTATTATTTACAATGAGAAAAGTTTTTTTCATGGCATTCTGGAACAGTTTTTCTTTTATCTCGGGGACGTGACAGTAGCGTACTAGGACATAATGATGCACTTTATGGAAGTGAATATTGGAAATTTTTTCAAGGAAAAAACCGGGGTACGTTTCATTATTTTTTTAGTATGTGTCATTGAGTAATAAGATGAAGTTTACGAGCGCGTAGTGTGTCAGTTGCAGTGGTCGGCGGAGTGATTCTAACGGGCAAAACAACCCTGGAAATCATTTTTTTATATTACGCTTTGTTTACGTTTATCGTCATTTTAAGATAATCTCCTATTCCAAGAACTTCGTATTTAAAAATATGTCACTCAGCAAAACTTATGTTCATAACATGTTTAGGAAACACTAATTCGTAAATTATTCGCAGTACATTGTGAACGAAGATGGCATACTATCTGCTGTTGATGACGTTCTTGAGGTCACTACAAAAAGTAGTTTTCTTGCCTCCAGAAAAACTTCATTCATAATATATAAATTGTTATTTTGTTAAGCTGAGATAGTCACTTACATAAAAGCATGCACACACAGAGCGCATGTTGTTCGAAGTCTGTTTTTGAACATTACAGCCAATAAAATGTAAAAAAATTATCTAATAATATGGTAGTACAGCTCTGTGTAATAAAAATAAACCTTAAATCGTTACTGCGGCGCCTACCGCTGAGAAGATCTACTTAATTATCGAGAGCATCTCTTTTCAAAGAAGAACTTCTTGCACTTGTCGCTAGTTATTCTTACAATAAATGGAATTTTTCGGAACGTGAATATTGATGTCATAGAGAAACCAGCTCTTAACGGATTTTTACCGTTTTTGTAAATATATTTCGAAATGTATCAAATAAATCGAGTCGCGGCGGAGCGGCCGAGCGCATTGAAGCGCTATGCTACGATGCGCGAGGCCGTTCCCCATCGGGGGTTCGAATCCTCCCTCGGGCATGGATGTTTGTGCCGTCTTTAGTATAAGGTAGTTCATAAGTAGTTTGTAAGTTTATGGACTGATAACCCCATAGTTAAGTCCCTTAGTCTTGACAAACATTTGAACATTTTGAAATAAATCGATACTTATAAAAAAATATTTGGTACATCTTTCTTCTTTATCATTTTACAGCTGGAGCGACAGTATTTTAGTTGTTTAAGAAAAACGGTTTTTTTATCAACTTCGCCAGCTTGGATCAAGTTGAGTTCTATTTTAAATATAATTTCCCATGCACCTACTCTTATTTATTTATTTTAAATTAAGGTAGTAATTTTGCTGGTTCAATATGAGGCCGTCGTAGAATGCTTGAACTAATACGAGCGATGATTGTATTCATTAGCACCTGTCCATTTTTGGATAAAAGTTACTACATAGGTGGAATGGATAAGATGTTGCGATTCTTTAATCACCATACTCTCATGAGGCTTTGTAAATAGTCTAGTGACTATTAGGACATCAAGACAGACACTTGCAACGCACTTCAACATGTACCCGCGGAGTATCTCGAACCAATTGACAACTGGACGTGAGTTATCTTGTGATATGGTATAGTTATCTGGTTAATACTCAGTATAATTTTAAAATTATTGAAATCTAAAAGTTCAAAGGCAATGTATTAACACCCTGTTTTTTTATCATACCGCAGTCTATCGA
Organism: Locusta migratoria; assembly: GCA_026315105.1. Lineage (NCBI taxonomy): Eukaryota > Metazoa > Arthropoda > Insecta > Orthoptera > Acrididae > Locusta > Locusta migratoria. The sequence continues at coordinate 176,651,453 of CM048751.1, read as the reverse complement.
AAAGTAAATTTTACTCGTCTGGATATAATGACCCGTAATAACCACACCTGTGACCGTAAGCATATTGCGATTTCCTGGAAACTACATTAGGAGCACGAGTGAGGAGCTCTGATAAATGGGACTCTAGCTTATTTGTGTAATCTTCTTTCCGAGGAAAACAATTTATACGAACCACCGAAAGTCTGAGAGTGAATTTAATTGTGATTATACCCCTCGTGTCTGGCTCTCGACAACTTGAAACCCATCAATTACATAATTAAGTCATCACGTGATGTCGACGCCTTCGGCCGTCGACTAATACCTCAGAACGAATGTCAAGAATGCCGCGAGGGGAGAACTGTTATCGCGTTTTTTATGATACGGTTATGTAATAGGGATATTAAAATCAGGAATACTTGTTTTCCGGAAGCCCTACCACTTTACGTGTACGCTTCATCAGATTATTTCGTAAGTGAAGACGTAAAAAACGAAACACGTAGGTACGTGTATAAAAGCGCGTGGAGTGGAGGAACCCGAAAGGGTCGCCTTCATAAAACGTTGTCTGATGCATACGGCAGAGAGAAAGCTTTACATAGTAATGCCTATCTCGTTTTAAGACAGACGGGCAAGATAAAATTTCCGACGCATTATTATGTTTACATTAGCGTCTGTCAACTTTTACTCCGTTACATCAAAGGCAACCACACATTCTTCTTATTTTCTTCAAAGTGCTATACTCATTTAAATACCACGGACTCTTGTTACAGAGTACAGTCTGGTGGCGGTTTAAACGCGTTCTTTACTCTTCTAGAATATGAAAATGCCGGAGATAAACATTAGTAGGGGAGACCGGGGCACGTTTTCCACCATTTTACATTTTTATTTTTGTACTTCTTATTTTTATCGATTTTGCGGTAAACAGCGGATCATTATATTTCCTACACCTTCATTTACAGTCTTTTACAGATATTTTTGAAAATAGTAAATATCATTCTTGGTAGCAAATAGTTTTGTCTGACCATGTTGAGTTGGAAAATTTGCCCCGTATGCGGGGCAAGTTTTCCAGTTTACTTAAAATGTACAGGGGCAAATATTCCAATTATACTTTCAATGTTAAAACAGAGATAATTATCTTGATTTCACTGAATACGTATTTTTATCATGAATTTACAACACATTACAAAAGTGGATAGTAAAAATAGCCACATTAAATAAAAACAAATGCTATTTAATGGTTTTACAAAATATGTGACTTAAATATTTTACAAATACAGACATTTTAACAATACTTATACTGATTGTCTGAATCACAATGTAAGCAAACAAAAAATGGAACATCCCCTTTCGTACAGTTGCATGCGCCCATTTCGTGCACTGTGCACACTTTTCATTTACCTTAGACTTGGCGAAAGACTCAAAGCAATAAGGAATATGTGCCCCATATGCACTCGGAAAACGTGCCCCGTCGCCATATTCGGAACTATAACACTACGTCCATGAGTAACAGTGTAAGCTATTTACAAAACAAATGCGCAGTTACGTGAAGAAAGAAACCCACTTTTAGTGTGTGCAATGTAAAAATTATAAGTTTATTGCTAGAATGTTTATTTTAAGTTTCAATAAAGACGTGAATGTTTACTCACATTTGAAAAAATGACGAAAACAGTCCTGCCGACGTTGTGACTGCTGGTACAACACTGAAACTTTCGTAAATGAAGCGTGCTTTGTTGCTACTTCCTACAGTATCGTCGGTGGTAACATCTAGCGGTTTGTTTCGAAAATAAATGGATTTGGAAAACTTGCCCCTATGGAAAATGTGCCTCTGTCTCCCCTACAGCCTCTTAGAACTTTCCAATTCGCTCACATTTATTGTTTAAACAGTGCATACGGAATACAGTAAATGATCACATTTACAGATGGATTTCATGTGTCGGTACATGCTGAAACACCAGTATTAGAACCGGTGTAGGCCCCACAGGCGGCAATGCAAACGCTGATTTCTGGCATCCATTCGATCATACCAAGCCCGCACAATCCCGCAAGCGACCGACTGCCAACAGCGCGCAAATTGAAGAGCGCCTCGGCGGCCATTATGGTGGCGAACTTCCGTGCCAACTTAAAATGCGCGTAAGACTCTTTTGATTAGCATGTGTATCCATTCGAGTAAACTCGCAAAAACTATGTCTCATTTAAATATATAACTAGGAAACAGCTTCAGTCTCTTTGAATATACAACAACTATCGGCTGTGTGTTAATTTATTACACATAAAGTGTAGAAATCGGCCAACGGTGTTTCTTCTTAGTAACGATACCGAATTATGCCATTTAGTTTTTTGGCGTTCTAAATGCAGAATTTGAACGGACTTTATCGTGAGACACTATTTTTCGCACTTTCTCAGTATATTCTACTATGGTTAAACTTTTGAGCAATTTCGGAAGAGTTTCGCAACACTTTACGTCTTCTCATGAGTGCCTGCTGTCTTCTCCAATATTTGGATATTTTATCGTATCAAAAAATGAATCAGGGCTGCCTGAAACAATTGATATTAAAAATCGACAGTGAAAATGAAATATCTCATCAGATACATAATTGTAAAATAGCTTATTACCTAGTGAATACAGCAACCAGCCACTACCAAATTTCTCTAAGAAAACGACATACGCCGTAACTTTTTCTTAACAAAGTGCATCTAACATTAGCATTAGAGTATCTAGCACGAATATTAGCGTTTTTAATGCTGTAAGTCAAATACCTTACAGTAACAACTATTGTCACAGGGTTCAAATTCAAAATGTGCATCCAGTGTGGCTATGTGCCATTCATATATTGAACTATACACAATTCTGCAAACCCCTTTCAGTTGTTGCACTTATATGTAAAGCAGATTATCTTTAAATTCTGTTTTACAAGTTGATAATATTAATTTCATAAACAAACATTCGAACTGCAGTGAGGCAACTGATCTCGTGATCCCAATAGTAATTTTAGACAATCATAAAATGAAACTTTTTGAACTTCCTGTCCACCAGTTCTGCCTCAAGTACCTCGTTTTTAAGAGTTACCAGTATTGTAAAAGCCTATTATTCATGTAATTCAATCGTATATTGTCTTGACTTACAGCCTGTTAAGAAAGAATAATTATCTCTGAACACAATTACTACTTGTATTTCTGAGAAATATAAATGGGAAGACAGTATTCGTTGTTATTCTTGAATTGATTTATCCAGTTAAACGCTGAACAGCTCTTCACCATCGTGGTTCATGTATACTTAAATAGTCAAAGAATAAAGACGTGACTACCAACTGGATATATATATATATATACGGCAGTAGCTATATAACACACGATTTATCTCCTAACAACACTCGTATTTATCTGACGTTTGCCAATATCATGGCGGCCGGCCGAAGGTTCAAATTATCCCGCGACAGCAGCGCCGTTAGGTAGTCTAGTTTTTTTTTTTCTTTTATTTATTTATTTACGAGATCTTAGGATCATGCAGATGGCGAATACTGTCTTGTGATGCCTAACTGAAAAGTTAACCAAAGTATTACGTCGCTGGACGTCAATGTATAAAGATTGGTTAACTTGCCGGTTTCTGTTACCAAAGTTGAGAGTTGTTTTTATGGAGTTTAGCAGGTCCACTATATTGTTTTCGCAGTTTGTAGATTTTGTACACGGTTAATTTTTTGTTAGTTTCTAAATTTGTACTTGATGATGTGTTTCTGTTTCAAGAGTTTAAATCTAGTTTCATTGTGCAAAAGCAGTTAATAACCTAAAAAAAAGGTCATTCACTGTTTCACCTGTGGCTGGTTCATTAATCGGTCTGGCAGAAATAGGTGACCCTCTTTAAAAAGGGTGCAATGTTGCGTACTTTAAAAAATAAGGTGATATGTCATTAACCTCACCATATAAAAGCTTCTAAAAGATCGTGATTGTTTCACAGTTCTAAAACTCTCGCAACGAAAAGGTCACTTATGACATCAAAAAATATGAGCAACTTAGAAAAATACGTGATTGAGGTTAATAAGTAAAGACAGAGTTCTGCTGAAAATAGACGAAGAGTAATAAAAATATTTGAGCGTTAGGCCAAACTAAAACAATTATTAAAACATACATTTCGTACAGTAATTGCTTTTTGCAGCGTGTCTGACCTCTTTATTATCGAAGAATGAACAGGTAATTTCCCTGATTCAGCTCACGTACATCCAGGGAGAGAAATACGAAGTAATTTTCCTAAGCCCTTTGTGATACGGTAGATTATGTCATGTCCATTTACAGAATTCGTAGGTGAACCTGCGTCCTCTGTAGTTCTTAAGGTCAGTCTTGTTAATTTTGTAAATTCATATCTCTGCTATTTTTTATTCAATCTCACTGAAATTTTACACACTTATGTATCGGGATTCAATATGGTTATAAAAAAAATTAGAATTTTTAATAACATTTTAATACTGCGAGCGAATTTTGAATTTTTTGTTACATTAATATTTCAAGGTAGGGGAAAGAGAGGGGGGGGGGTAAGATGGCGAAGTGGGTAAGATGACGATTCGTTATTTCTCCACCATATTCATAGATGGCAGCACGTAGGGCCTATTCAAGCACTTCCCGAGACGCAAACGATCATCTCGAAGTTCACCGAGAGGGATCTCGGGGTGCATTGTTGTCTGAAGAGTAGCGAAAAAGAATTATATTGTCGACACACGTTTGCAATATTTGGACCTTACATCATGAGGAATTGTTCGAGTACAGTAGGCCGGTTTTAATTATGCATTAGATATTCTCAAAATGCAACTCCTAAAGTAAAGAACAGTATGCAATTTAAGTAGTTGGATATAAGCTAGAGTAATTATAACTAATTTTAAAATTATAACTGTGACTTGGGGTAAGATGACGAAAGGGAGAGGGGGTGAGATGACGAGTTCGTCATCTTACCGGACATATTTTCTTTTACCTATACTTTATATGTTTTACGCGCAATTTTTTCAATATATTATGTTTATAACGTCTAGATTAAAATTGTGTTCCACTTAAAAATTGTTTCCATGTCAATGAATAGGTGTGCCAAATTTCATCTCAGTACTCCCAATAGTTTATGATACACGTGTTCCTGAAAAGAGGAAACCATAAGTTGCAATAAATAAAGTCGCTTCGAAGTCTGAATGAAATATTTCCAGTTCTTCCTCATCATCCTCTGCAGCTCTTTTAGCTCCTCTGCTCCTTTAACTAGCATTTTTTTGTATTTTGTATTTTTTCTTTTCTTTTCTTTTTTTGTATTCTGTACTGAAGTCTCTGCCTTCGCGATTCGTTGCTCATCGATGATCTGCAGTATCTGCTCAGTGAAGACTACAGCCTTCTATATAACACTGCATAGACCAATTGGCTCCACAGCCTTTCATTACAACACTGCTGTGTTGTATATGAAAATCACAGCCTTCTAAAGCTATTTTTCTAGGTTCAAAGGCAAAATTGTGCAAGAAACCCAACTTCCTGAGAATGTGAAGTCTTGTTACATTCCCATCATCAAACACTGCTGCAGCTTCCAAAGCAGATATCTTCACTACCAAATTGGAAACAAACACTGTCTTTGGACATCTCTTCCAAATAAGAGCATTGAAACTTTCATTTGGGTACCTTGAAAAGCAGGCTTGTCACATAACACTGCTTCAGTTTTCATTTTTTAATACTATTTGTAGTTCAAATTTCAAAGAAAAAATTTGGGATAATAATCTCCATTATATTTACTATAAGATAAGCAAATAAAAAAATGTGATTTTTTTTTCATTATTTCTGCCAGCGTCAAGGTTTATGCAATTTCGCACCTGGTCCGGAAAGCCTGCCTTGTAGTGTTTGTACTGTTAACGCCGATTTCGGTCACCGTGCCCTCAAATTCAAGGACATTTCTCGAATTTTTACGACAGCCAAAATTAACAAACACTGTATCACTGTAATTGTCTTATCAAGAGCTATAGAATGTACTTAGTTATAGAGAGTAAGCAGTTCCACTTGAAAAATTAATTGCTTCAATATGTCAGTTGATACCCGTGCTAAAACCACCAAATAAAAATATATGCGTCCATCAAAGCTCTAGCATGTGCCGAAAACCACGTTTCGATATGTGTAACCGATCACGAAATAAAAGGGGTGCCACGTCTTTCGTGACTCATTCTGTTTTCACACTACAACCATTTCAATTTTTTTGAACGTCATTTGACCGTCCCAAGAAAAGACGTCTGTTTACAAGCTGCTGTAGGACATGCTATTACATTGATAGCCGGCCGCGGTGGCCGAGGAGACTGAGGCGCTCCAGTCACGGTCTGCACGCCCACTACTGTCGGGGGTTCGAATCCCCCCTCGGGCATGGATATTTGTGCCGTCCTAGTTCGTAAGTAGTTCATAAGTAGTTTGTAAGTTTAGGGACTGATAACCCCGTAGTTAAGTCCCATAAACTATACAAACATTTTACATTGATACTCCAATAAGTCAATGGCAAACGACAGCGAATTGTACCCATCGAAAAACAACTACTGACTGACGAAAAACCCACTTTTCACACAGCAAAAAAAATCGTTTCAATGTTAGGATGAAATGTAAAATAAATAAATAAAAATAAAAATAAAATCTTCCACATCTTAGCTAAAACTGCGCATTTCCATATTCCAGTTCTTCGTCATCATCCTCTGCAGCTCTTTTAGCTCCTCTGCTCCTTTGCCTAGCAATTTTTTCTGTATTCTATACTGAGGTCTCTGCCTTCGCGCTGCTTTGCTCTATACCACACTGCTTACACCACAAAATGGCTCCACAGCCTTCATTACAACACTGCTGTGTTGTATATGAAAATCGCAGCCTTCTGAAGCTAAATTTCTAGGCTCAAAGGCAAAATTGTGCAAGAAGCCTAACTTTCCGAGAACGTGAATTCTTGTTACATGGGACGCCACAAAAACTTACAAACTACTTATGAACTAGCTACAACTAATGACGGCACAAATATCCATGCCCGAGGGGGGATTCGAACCCCCGAGCGTAGTGGCCGTGCAGACCGTGACTGAAGCGCCTCAGTCCCCTCGGCCACCGCGGCCGGCTGGACGCCACATATACCATTTTTATCCAAACTGACTTTTATAATATTTTATCATTGACTTTTATATTGATTGATTTTTAGCATTTTATATTTGGAGTGTTGTAATCTTTATATCAGCACACATCGGAAGATGATGATATAAAGCCATTATGGGAATTTTAAGCATGACACGCCCATTTTTCTCAAGTCAGCAATGCGGAGATACAGTTAGGAACCATACTATCATCGGGAAAGTGTTTCCGGGAGAGTGCTAAGTTGCTTCTTATGTTAGCATCGCCACAGAGAATCCTATCACAAATGGCAAAGGGTGAAGGCGTGAATACATCATCCGTGTGTGTATAGAAGCGTTTTCATTGTAACGGCTCTCTTAAGCCGAAAGTGCGGTTTGTCTTTCGGCAACGACGTCACCTAAACGCGCGGGCTGGGTCACGTACGGGTCATATGGGTATCATATATCTCCAGCAACCAAGATCCAAAAGGTTAAGGCTTCCGAGTGTGCAGACAGTAAATGGAGAAGCGGATATTATTTTAAAACTCTGGTGCGATGTTACTTCTTAGATGCAGAGATTCTAGGCATGCAAACTGCCACAGTGGTGCGAGTCACGGTAAGTTTCCGAAAATGTATCAGGAGAAAACAAGGATTAAACTTTGAACCTTGCAAAAAGCTGCACGATGCAGCCTTATCTAAATGACAAGATGTTTAGCATCTGTGTTCTAGCTCTCCAAAACCATGTTAGACATAACTTTACTGGAAAGATGCCAATAGTTTTAATGATTCATTGAAATTTTCTTGCACTGACAGCTGAGAAGAAACTTGGAAGACTGGAATCATTGTTTACATTACTTCATACAAACAATCGGCTCTATCCATGGAAAACCCCGAAAGAAGCATGCCTGCTTCCTAGAGTCGAGCATGCTGGAGGTTCCGTCATGGTTTCCGCGTCTATATCGAGGTATTCAACTATCACACTGGTCGGACAACTCTGAATATCTCACCATCTTCGACTGCAACGTGCTTACTATGACTAACATAGTGCTCATGCCACCATATTCCAAAATGGGCCCACCCATACAGACAAAGAGTTTCAGACGTCCTTTGTACAGCATCAGAAAATTATCATATATTTCCCCTGGACAGAAAACTCGCAATATATCATCCTGGGTAGTTTGGAGAGCAGCGAATGTGTGTAAACTCAGAAGAGTGTTTCTGAAGCCACTCAGTACCAATTCTGGTCGCATGGGGTGCCGCATTTTTCTGCTGGAATCACCAAACTCCGTCGGAATGCACAATGGACATAAATGGATAGAACCGATCAGCCAGGCTGCATACGTAAGTGACACCTGTCAGAATCGTATCCAGAAGTATCAGGGGTCCATATCGCCACAGTTTTGCGAAAGGATTTGTGCCTTTCTGTCAGTACGTTTCGTGATTTCCTGTCAGTGCGTTCTAATTGAAGGTAAGTCATCGAGTAGAACAGAATTGATATTTGGCGTTCCACAGGGAAGTGTTACAAGGCCCCTTCTGTTCCTTATTTTTTAAAACGGTTTAGAAGACAATCCGAGTAGCTCTCTTAGACTGTTCGCGGAAGATTCTGTCGATGAGTAAAGTCCCCAGAAGATCAAAAGCAACTACAAAATGATTTAGATAAGATTTCTGCTTGGAGCAAAAATTGGCTGTTGACCCTTAATAATGATAAGTGTGAGGTCATCTACACGATAAATCAGTCAAAATCGCAGGTCATCAATTCCACTAAATACCTAGGAGTAACATTAAGAACAACTTAAATTGAAAATAACACATAGAAAATGTTGTAGGGAAGGCGAACCAACGACTACGTTTCATTGGCAGAACAGGTAGAAGATGCAACAGTTCTACTAAAGAAACTGTCTACACTTGTGCTTCCTATTTTGGAGTATTGCTGCGCTTTGTGGGATCTATACCAGTTGGGACTGACGGTTGAGAGAACGGCAGCTCGTTTTGTATTATCGCTATATAGGGGAGAGAGTGTCACGGAAATGTTGCACGACTTGGAGTGGAAATCATTAAAAGACAGGCGTTATTTGTTGCGGCGAGGTATATTTGCGAAATTTCTTTCGCCAACTTTCTCTCCTCAATGCAAACATCACAAAACTTGGAAGACTGGAATCATTGTTTACATTACTTCATACAAACAATCGGCTCTATCTATGGAAAATCCCGAAAGAAGCACCTACCTACGAAGGGAGACATAATCATGATCATAAAATAAGAGAAATCTGATTTAAATGGAATATTTAGGTGTTCCTTTTCCCGCTAGCTATTAGAGAATGGAACTACACAGGGAATTCGGAAATTAACGTTACAAACTTCTAGGACTCGTAGAGGGTAGTGAGTACAAAACATTTTGAATAGGAATCCACGTACGGAAACGTATCGTTTCCGTTCTACGATAGTTTCAATTCAGCTGATTTTCTCATCCACTCCTACTTGATGAATGTAATTAGGCGTGACCCAGTGCAAATGTTGCAATCAATTTGAATAGAATACTGAATCGTTCCGTCATTACTAACGCATTTTCATTACATTTAACATCTTATGGTTAACATTAGTCAACAACAACAAGAGCCCAGCATCTACAGCACCAGCCGCAACGTACAGATGCATTACAACAGCGGCTCGATATGGCGACTACCAACGTCGTTACACATTGTACCTCCGAACATGTTCTGATACACTCTTTCCATCCCACCTGGTGTCTCTTCAGTGTCCTGTGCAGCGGCCAGAACTCGTACTTTGACGAGTTACACATCTGAATTGAAACCGTCGTAGAAGGGAAACGATACGTTTCCGGACATGGGTTCCTATTCAAAATGTTATGTACTCACTACCCTCTTCTGCCATGCTCTTAAATGTGACTTGCAGAGTATCTATGTAGATGTAGATTACTGCAACTGCACCCTTTTAGAGTATCCACCAACTTGCAGGGTCCATGTATTCCAGTGGTTATCCGTACACCTCAATTCGCTCGATACATTTGGAAATGAGACTTTTCTGACCAGGCAACATGTTTCCAGTCATCAACAGTTCAATATCGGTGTTGACGCGCCCAGTAGAGGCGTAATGCTTTGTGTCGTCATGTCAGCAAGGGTATGCGAATGGGCCTTTGGCTCCGATATCCAATATTGATGTTTCTGGTGTAGCTTCTACCATCTCTCTCTGAGACACACTCACACACACACACAAAGCAGTTCAATCACACGTTTCCCTTATTTTTTTATTGTAAAAATAGCTGAAAACTCGGCGTCTCCCGGATATATTTTTTTTTTCCACTCTTAAGACAGTCCATCTTTCTTCCCCACTCTCTCTCTGTCCACCTTCTCTTCTCTCTCTGACTCTCTCCTCCTCCCCCTCTCTGTTCCACCCTTTGTCTCACCTCTCTTTGTTCATATCCTGCTACCTCCTCTCTGTCCATCTCCACCTTCCCCTTTCTCTGCCAATCTCCTCCTCTTTTCTGTCGAATTCCTCATCCACATCCTTACTCCATTACTTTCTCCATCAGTTAACATTCATATAACTCTATTAACTTTCACGCTGATCAGTGATTTCTAAATAAGAGGGTTGGAACTTATATAGTGGCGACAATGCTGTGGAGACACTATGCAATGGAAACTACTACTGTCGCTCATAGCATACGTTGTTGACACTCCTACCTGACCTCCGGGCAAATGGACTCACACGTCCCACGTCACTGGCGTGTGCACAATCGAGGGAAATACAGTCACTTGTGAGCCAGAGGTTTAACGTAACGTTGTTACTATGTTTCCGATACAGGAACAACGGAATTGGAACAAGATTGAATGTGCCAGAACACGACATTGTTATCAAGGTTTTCAAGAGGCCTGTGGGGAATAGGCATTGCCGTACATAACAGTGGTACGTTGGGATGGATGAGACATGGGCCACATCGTACGAACCAAAATTGAAACGATAGTCCAACGAATAGCGTCATTACGGGTCGCCGCGAAAGTCGAAAGTGCGTCAGAGCCCACATATGGTGAAAGTTATGGCGATTCACGTGTTCGACTGTGAAGGTGTTATCCTAACGCATTACGTTCCTCCACGGCAGATCGACAGTGCACAGTATAACCGTTTGTTTTTGGAGCATCACCTGCAACCAGGTTTGAGAAAGAAGCAGCAACACTTTCTGCACAAACCACCCATCATTTTGCTGTGGCTGTTCTGTTTGGTCGAAGGGACTGGGAAGTACTGTACCATCCACCATACTTCCAGAACTTAAGTCCTTGTGATTTTGATTTGATTCTGAAGATGAAGAATCTGTGGCATTCGCTACAGAATTGTTCCAGAGAGTTGACAGGCAGTAGACCGCTCGATTCCCACCATCAACAGAACAGGCTCTGCTAACGGTATACTACGTCCTACACATCTATGGAAAACGGGTTCTACACAACGCTGATGACTACTTTGAAGGACAGTATCATGTCAAACATGTAACGCTTTTATATCGGCTGTGAATAAATAGTTGCTACTATTTAATTTTCAACCTTCGTATAATGCATGGTACCCTCTGTCATGCACCGTATGAAATATTAAGTAGATGTTTACGTTCCCCTATTTGGAAGGTTAAGTGTACAAAATTTCATCAATATCTGAATAAAACAGTAGATATTATCGAAGTTCTTAGGTAAAGTACCCTCTACTATGCACCATACAAAATTTTACGTAGACAGTGTCTTTCCTCTTGTTTTGAAGATTAAGTGGGCACAGTTAAACGCAATCGCGTGAACGGTACGGCAGCGCGTAAAATTCGAACAAACATGATGCGGCAATTTCCCACGTGTCTAAGTGTTTGTGAGGTCATATCTCATAAACTATAATTAGTACGAAGACATAATTCTGTAGTTACTTTTAATGGCATAAAAGGATACTATTTACAAAATATGTTTCGAATGCATTAAGTATCAAAGATGTAATAAATTAAAACGTCATTCATAGGGCGTCAGTTTTTGACACATCTCATTGTTCATGAGTAACAGACTAGCCTCGAATTCGGAAGGATTGTGGTTCAAGACCCCCTCCGGCCATCCACTCCAAGTAAATCACTCCTGGAAATTCCGGGATGGTTTCTTTCAAAGGGAAGGGGCGATTTCCTCCCACATCCATACACAAAAATGCCGAGCATAAGATCCGTCTCTAATGACCACGCTGTCGACGGGACGTTACACCCTAAGCTTCCTTCCTTTTTTCTCATTGTTCATATCTATACGTCATAAACCGACATTATTATTCCGATAAGCTTCACGAAAGTACAATCAATATGTTGTTCAAATGTTCAAATGTTTGTAAATCTATCGGACCAAACTGCGTAGTCATCAGTCCGTAGCTTACACACTACTTAAACTAAGGTAAAATAATCTAAGGACAACATACACACGCAAGCCTCAGGGAGGGCTCGAACCTCCGACGGCGAGCAACAGCGCGCTCCGCAGCGAGGCGCCTTAGACCGCTCGGATACTCCACCGCGGCTCAATATGTTGTCAAAGTTTTATGGCAATCGGATGTACGATATGATAGTACATAAAATACGAACAAAGAGACAAACAGCTATTAATTTGTATATATTAACTAGCTTAACTGGAATGGTCTGCGTGGATTGTTTCTACTGCTGAATATAAATTCATAGATTTAGCTTCAGAGTTGAAGCACATGAAAGGGATGAAGTGGTTGGAAAGGGAGTAAGACAGGGTTGTAGTCTTTCTCCATTGTTGTTCAATTTGTATATTGAGCAAGCTATAAAGGAAATCAAGGAGAAATTTGGAGAAGGAATTAAAGTTCAGGGTGAAGAATTAAAAACATTGCGTTTTGCCGACGACATAGTAATTCTGTCAGATACAGCAAAGGACCTGGAAGAGCAATTGAACGGAATGGACAGTGTGCTGAAAGGTGCATATAAGATGAACATTAACAAGAGCAAAACTAGGGTAATGGAGTGCAGTGTAAGAAAATCAGGTGATGCTGAAGGAATTAGATTGGAAAACGAAGCAATAAAGGAAGTAGATGAGTTTTGTTACTTGGGCAGTAAAATAACAAATGATGGTCGCAGTACAGAGGATATAAAATGCAGAATGGCAATGGGTAGAAAAGCGTTCTTGAAAATGAGAAATTTGTTAACATCGAATATTAAACCTAAGGAAGTCCTTTCTGAAGGCATTTGTATGGAGTGTTGCCTTGTATGGGAGTGAGACATGGACGATAAACAGTGCGGACAGGAATAGGATTGAGGCTTTTGAAATATGGTGCTACAGAAGAATGCTGAAGATAAGGTGGGTGGATCGCGTAACTAATGAGGAGGTACTGAACAGAATTGGGGAGAAAAGGAATTTCTGGCATACCTTGACTATAAGAAGGGATAGATTGGTAGGATACATTCTTAGACATCAAGGAATTGTGAATTTAGCGTTGGAGGGAAGTGTGTGGGGAAAAAATCGCAGGGGAAGACCAAGAGATGGATACAGTAAGCAGATTCAAACAGATCTAGGTTGTCGTTCTTATGTGGAGATGAAGAGGCTTGCTCAGGATAGGGTATTGTGGAGAGCTGCATCAAACCAGTCTCCGGACTGAAGACCACAACAACAACAACACAGATTTAGCTTTAAACATGCTGCCCTAACTAAGTATTTTGATACAACTTGTCACCTCCTACTGCACCATTGATGGCCGCGGTGGAGTAGCCGAGCGGTCTAAAACGGCTGGGGCATGGGTGTGTGTGTTGTCCTTAGGTTAGTTTACCCAGGATTAAGTAGTTTTTAATCTACGGACTGATGACCATGCAGTTTGGTCCGATAGAATTACAAACAAACAAAGCACCATTGATGGCAGAATTCAAAACATCCTGAAACACATTAAAAAAAAAAATTAAAAAAAAAAAAAAAATAAATAAAAAATTCTAACCATGGTTCCAAATCCAAATTTTCGCATTTCTAGCATAAAATAGTCTTAGCAGCACTCTTAAAAGATTTTCCCTTACTTCACCCGATTAATGGTTGAATTTCCAAAGATATCGAGACACCTTTAAATTCCAATCAAAAATTTAAATCCTGAGTTTTGTATTTATTGCTTCAAAATTGCCTGAATAGCAACGTATTGTCAAAAAACGGTTCATCCCCTTAGGGAAAAATCGCATATGCCTGCAGTGCAAGATAAACAACGTCCAGAAATTTCATGTTTCTATCGTCTGTAGATTCACCTTTCAGAGCCATTTTCTGTCCTTCAGAAATGAATCGAGGACGCGAAATTTCGTTCTTGCGCTTTGGCATCGTTCTTGGTAGTTTCACTTTTCAAACGGCAATATACACTAAATTTCTTTATTCGTACGCTTGTTAAAGAAAAACAAAAAAATGTGTATCATGCAAAGAGGTTAGAATAAAGGGAGATGTCATTATCTATGCCGAGCACATACGTCAGTTGAAGCCTGTCCGCCATTTTTGTCAGTTTTGGAATGCTATTTATCTGTTGAAACTATGCGTTAAGTGGACCCTCTTACTGTTAATGCATGGAACTGACAGTCACTGCAATGTATGTACTTTCAAACAATATACTTTCTTGAATAAATAGTAAAAATACACATCATAACGTATTTGAAAAATTACTTTTTAATGACTAATTTGCACTCTTTTAACACGTTGTACATCTCGGCAAAACTGTAAGTGACGTAAAACATTAGCTCTACAATACGAACACTCGTAGAAACCTAGGAACATGGCGTAGGCAGGGTTCACTTTTTCATCGTAAGAGCCTCCTTGGTATGAGCGTCTGTATTCTAAGCTCCTTGGCATCACGTTTCGCTGTATATAACCTCTTTGCTTTTATAGTTTCAAAAGTCATCGCTGGTCTTCAGTCAGAATTTTATATAAGCTGACGACTTTCAACCACTATATCTTCCACCCTCTTATAGCTATCGACAGGGAACTGCTATGGTGTACAACGGGAGAATTTTTACTACAACAACACAGAGATTTTAATTATAAATGACGTTTATACCTTGCACACGGGTGTTATAATGCTTTATTTATTAACTATGAGCTCATTTCGGCTTTATATTGCCATCATCATGTTTTATTTAATGTCGTTCTTGTTTCTGTTCTTTTTGTTTAAGATGATCTTTATTTTATTTAAATTATGACTGGCTTATATGCCTGTAATAAATTTTTTATTTTCTGCCTGATTAAAAAGGACGGCTATTTTCAAAGTGTTTTCAAATCAAATCAAATGTTTGTATAGCGTATGGGACTTAACTACGGGGTCATCAGTCCCTAAAGTTACAAACTACTTATGAACTAATACTAAGGACGGCACAAATACCCATGCCCAAGGGAGGATTCGAACCCCCGACCGTAGTGGCCGCGCAGACCGTGATTGAAGCGCCTTAGTCCCCTCTGCCACCGCAGCCGGCAAAGTGTTTTCAAAACACTTTGAAAATAGGTGTGCTTTTTAATCAGGCAGAAAATGAAAAAAATCAATTACAGGCATGCAAGCCAGTCATAATTTAAATAAAATCAAGATCATCTTAAACAAAAAGGGCAGAAACAAGAACGACATTAAATAAAACATGATGATGGCAATATAAAGTCGAAATGAGTTCATAGTTAATAAATAAAGCATTATAACAGCAGTGTGCAAGGTATAAACATCATTTATAATTATGTCACACAACGACATATTCCTCACTGCGGGCCCCAAAGTAAAGAAAAGAAACACAGAGATCGTTTGTCTCCATTGTGTAGTTTTTGCTAAAGAGCAAGATATTGACACCCACACGTGTCGGTAACTTTCAACTTCCACCCCCTTATTGTTGTCAACCCTCTACCACCACGGGGCACAATGGGAGACTGATACCAACTACAAAATGTTCAAATGTTTGTATAGCTTATGGTACTTAACTACGGGGTCATCAGTCCCTAAACTTACAAACTACTTATCAACTAGCTTATCCTAGGACGGCACAAATATCCATGCCCGAGGGGGGATTCGAACCCCCGACCGTAGTGGCCGGGTAGACCGTGACTGGAGCGCCTCAGTCACCTCGTCCGGCTCAAACTACAACATACAAACACTATTCGTTTGCGTAGTGTAGATATGGCTGCAGAGTGAAACACATCAATTTTTATATATATTATAATTTTTAAAGAGATCTTCCAGCATCTCTTCCATTCCTTTGATGTCAGCCTTTAATCTGTTCTCTGAAAGAAACGTACTGATCTTACCGGACTTCCTGTTAATCGGATCGTTTACATTATTCTTCAATTCAAGCACCATCAACTACTGACTGTGCGTTTGCCTGTATATACTCTCTCTCGCTCTCAAGACTTTGATATGTGAAAAAAAAATGTTTTTTGATAAGGTGACCGGGTAAGAACGTTGACCTTGGGAATCTCTGACGTGTAGGAGACGGAGGTATTCATGTAGCCGGTCAGGAAAGTAGTTGTCCAAGATGGGCCCGAAAAAAAAAGAGGTATCCGGAAGGGGACGATCGCATGTGGAAAGCCGCCTTGATGTTTATTGGGCAGTAAACTAGCCAGCGGCCGGCCAGTGTGGCAGTGAGTCCACCTTAATGTGGCCTGGCTGCGTGCTTCCCAGCACATGTCAGCCACCGGCGTGCGTGGCGGGGACATCAGGAGAAAGGCTAGGAATTCCAACAGGCGCCGCCTACTGACCAGAGGCATGTCGAAAACTGGATAGTTCGGCCACACGCGACTGCATTAACTCTATTGGACCTGTATCTCCATTCAAAAAGAACATAGGATTTACAAACGGTTATAATAGTCAATACTTAGCGATAGAGCGATAAGGGAAAAACAGATAAATAAATCCTGATATATACGAGGGTAAGTCAATTATTATCCGCAAAGTAGTTATAAAATTATGCTGTAATAAAATACGAGCCGGCCGTGGTGGCCGAGGGAACTGAGGCGCTCCAGTCACGGTCTGCACGGCCACTACGATCGGGGTTCGAATCCCCCCCCGGGCATGGATATTTGTGCCGTCCTTAGGATAAGCTAGTTGTTAAGTAGTTTGTAAGTTTAGGGACTGATAACCCCGTAGTTAAGTCCCATAAGCTTAACAAACATTTGAACAACATTTTTGAATAAAATACGAAACTTACAAGAACATCATTTTTCGATATAGTCTCCTTGCTTTTCAGTGCACTTCGTCCATCGCTCTACAAGCTTCCTTATGCCCTCATAAAAGGTTTTCGGTTGAGCTGCGAGCCAGGAATGCACCACTTCCTTCACTGCTTCGTCCGAGTCAAATCGACGGCCCCTTAATGCCCGTTTGAGTGGACCAAACAAGTGATAGACGGGGCAAGATCAGGACTATATAGAGGACGATCCAGTACTTCGAATTTGAGTTTCTGGAGCGTTTCAGCAGTGTGGACAGCAGTATGCGGACGGGCATTGTCGTGCAACAACACAAGAACTTCTGACAGCATTTTTCGGCGTATGCTTCGAATTGCAGGCTTTAGCTTGTCAGTAAGCACCTCATTGTAACGTACACTCTTTATAGTTGTGCCCCTTTCACCATAATGTTCCAGTACAGAACCTCGTGCATTCCAAAACACCGTAAGCATCAGTTTTTCTGCGGACGGTTGGGTTTTGAACTTTTTCTTGCACGGCGAATTTGGATGTTTCCATTCTATACTCTGCCGTTTACAATCCGGCTCGTAATGATGAATCCATGTTTCGTCACCAGTAATGATTCTGTCTAAGAAGTTGTCCCCTTCGTTACCATAGCGATCCAAATGTTTTTTGCAGATGTCGAGGCGCGTTTGCTTATGCAACTGTGTGAGTTGTTTTAGGACCCATCTTCCACAAACTTTACGAAACTTAAGTCTGTTGTGAATAATTTCGTAGGCAGAACCATGACTAATTTGAAGACGATGAGCCACTTCATCAATAGTTAATCGTCTGGCTGAGAGAATCATTTCACGTGATCGCTCAATGGTTTCTACATTTGTGGCGGTAAATGGTCGTCCGGCTCCTTCATCGTGCTTAACACTTGTGTGACCATTTCGGAATTTTTCAGTCCACTCGTACACACTTCGTTGTTGCAAAACACTGCTCCCGTACTGTACTGAAAGTCTTCTATGAATTTCGGCCCCTGATACACCTTCCGCCCACAAAAACGTATCACTGAACGTTGCTCTTCTTTGGTGCAAATAGACAGCGGAGCAGCCATGATTAACAGCACGGCAGCGACAACGAAACTGACATAGTAGCTTGAAAATAGCAAAGATATAACACCAAATAAACAAAGCAGGCGTCACCAACGTAAAACGACAGTACTACCAACATAAACAAAAATATAAATAAATTGCGGATAATAATTGACTTACCCTCGTATAAAAATTGAGGTGTTTTTGCCTATATTTCACGCTGCAGCCAAAAATACACGTCGCAAACGAATAGTGTTTATGTGTGGTAGTAGGTATCAATCTCCCATTGTGCACCATGGTGGTAGAGGTTTAATAACGATAAGGAGGTGGGAGATACGGGAGTTGAAAGTTACCGAGTTATATAAAATTCTACGTGTGGGTGTCAATATTTTGCTTTTCAGCAAAAACTAAACAAAGGAGACGAACTATCTGTGTTGTAGTACAAAGTCTTACGTTGTACACCATAGCAGTTCCGTGTCGAAAGCTATAAGACGGTGGAAGATATAGTGGTTGAAAGTCGTCAGATTATATAAAATTCGGACTGACGACCAGCGATTATTTTGACACTATTATTGCTAAGAGGTTATATTCAGCGGAACGTGATGCACATTCTTCAGTTGTTTTTCTGCAACAAGCATTCGAATCAAGGAGGTTAGAATAAAGGGAGGTGGCGCTAGCTATGCTGATAACAGGCATTGATTGAAACCGGAGTTTTGCCGTGATGTACATGGTGTTAACAGAGTGCAAATTAGCCGTTAAAAAGTAAATTTTCAAATATATTATGATATGTATTTATTACTATTTATATAAGAAAGTATAGTGTTTGAAAGTACAGACATTGCAGTGACTGTCACTTCCATGCATTAACAATGAGAGGGTCGACTCAACGCATAGTTTTAACAGACAAATAACATTCCAAAACTTACTAATATGGCGGACAGGCTTCAACTGACGTATGTGCTCAGCATGGATAATGACATCTCCCTTTATTCTAACCTCCTTGCGTGATGCACATTCTTTAGTTGTTTTACTACAACAAGCATACGAATAAAGAAAATGAGTCCATATTGCAGTTTGAAAAGTAAAACTACCAAGAAAGATGCCAAAGCGTAAGACAGAAATTTCGCGTTCTCTATTCGTTTCAGAAAGACATAAACCGGCTCTGAAAAGTAAATCTACAGACGATAGAAACTTCAAATTTGTAGTCGTTGTTTATCTTACACTGCAGGATCACAGATTTTTCGATATTCCCAACCCTATGGGTTGAAATAGGGGATGAACGGGTTTTTGAAAATACGTCGCTATTAAGACAATTTTGAAGCAAGAAATACAAAACTTTGGATTTAGATTTTGGATTGGAATTATAAAAACATGCGTTTCGATATTTTTTGGAAATTCAATCATTTAAGCGGGTGAAATAAGGGAAAATCTTTTAACTGTGCTACTAAGACTTTTTTGATGGTAGAAATGCGAAAATTTTGATTTGGAAGCATGGTTAGAATTTAAAAAAATTGTTTATGGATGTTTTGATTTCTGCCATCAATGGTGCATTAGGGGGTGACATGTTGTATCAAAATACTTGATTAGGAAAGCATTTTTAAAGATAAACCTATGAAAATTTATATTTAGAAGTAGAAACAGCCAATGTATACCGTCCAGTCTACGCGTGCAAAACAGCGGGAATTAAGCCAGTGGATAAATAAATAAATAAATAAATAAATAATAAAGGTAGATGGTTATCTGCGTGATTTAAGCGCCTTCATTAGTCCAACCATTCTGTGAGGGCCTAGAGTTAAATCTGCAAAAATTATTACCCGGAAAAAAGAGTGTATATTAAATTATGATTGAGTTGTAGTTTCATGAAATTCATTCCAAGATGGCGATCACACCTAACGAATTTCCCAAGTTTGAAAAAAAAAAAAAGGCTTTCTTAATTAAATAAAAAGTATAGCTCTGATCGAAATCTACATCTACATTGATACTCTGCAACTCACATGAAAGAGGTGGAAGCGTACTGTGTGCTACGTTTTTGACTGTCCGAGCGATATCGATTGTCGGTCGCGCACATTGAGTCGAGTTTGAACAATAGCAGTTGGAGTGTGTGGCTGAGAGCGGGCCGATCTAGCTAACTACGATAGTGGCACGAAAGAAATGGTTATTATTGAAGCTGGTGCAACTAATGTAACAGTGAATCATACTGATCAGCCACGCTAAATTATCGCGTATCTTTACGGTCAATGGGAATGTGTATTTCTGTTAAAGTGTTCGCAAACGTGTGTCGTGCCGTCGAAAGAAACAATCAACCGCGTCGCGGCGGTAACGGTTTTATATACGGATTGGATCTAAATCAAGAGTATCTGACTAACGTGGAATTTTGATCTCCCAAAATATAAACTACTAGCTTAAACCCGCGGCTCCGCTCGCGTGTTGGTTGATTATGATAGATAAGCTATCTTTCAATAGTGTGCTATGAGACTGGTTTTGAACGATGAAATGAAATACCTTCTTTAGAAACAAACACTCTTAATCAACATTATCAGGAAAGTAAGTAGTGTAGATCAAATCACACGTAAAAATGCACTCGTTTCGAAGAATCCAATCATGAAATTCAACAATAATGATTGTAATAATATCACAGATCGATCACTCGATGTAATGCGCGAAACGTCACATCGATTTTTTTAGAGAGATGTATTAAAAGAAATTTCTTTTTTACTGCTTTATTTATTTATTCTTATATTTCCTTATTCGTATGATTATCCTTACAGAGAAAGAGCTGAAAACATTGTAGCACGCATAGACCAAAGATACGGTCTCAGGCATCACGTTTCGCTGTATGTAACCTCCTTGCTATAGAGTCGCAAACGTCATCGCTGGCCTTCAGTCCGAATTTTTTTTATAATTTGACGACTTTCAATCACCATATCTCCCACCCCCTTATAACTATCGGCATGGAACTGCTATGGTGTACAATGAGAGACTTCGGACAACAATTACACACATACCATTCGTTTGCGTTCTGTAGTTTTCGCTGCAGAGCGAAATATTAACACACAAACACACGTAGAATTTTGTATACACCGATAACTTTCCATCCCAATATACTCCACCCTTTTATCATTATCAACCCTCAAGCAACAATGCAACCAATAAAACCATTTTCAAATAGTAAATATAATTTTCAAAGAGTAATAATTGTTCCGCATTTCGCCTTATATTCTTCAAATTACTAAATATCCATCGGATCGCTATAAAACCGTGCCTAAAACTTCCTCAGTTATAAAGCAGTAACTGTACAAATAGTTAAGTCTCTGCGTCTTGTCGTTCGGACGTGATAAGCGTACACCGAACTAATATTCACATTAATATATATATAGATACATAGCTATCCTATCGCCATAAAACCGTGCCTATAGCCTTCCCTGGGTAGACATTAGTAACTGTACAAATTTTTAGCTCTTTATGTCTTGTGGTTCAAACGTGATAAATCTACACCGAACAGACATTCACATTTATGGATATAGATTGTCGTAACCGAGACATCAAGATTATCGCTCAACCGCGACGCGATCGGACGTGTCGAACTGACTACAACTGCTGCAATTAATGTTGGACTGCCATCGCACGTGAACAGCATATTGCATCAGCAGACAGAGTGATACATGTATAATACCTCAAGATTTTATTTTTTCTGGAACTGGACAGTCAATTATTGGCGTTGTGTACTATTGGTTTGTGTACTATTGGTTTATAAGTGTTTGAACTTTCGACCTAACTATTTTTATCTTTGTTTTGCTACAGTGCAACCAAATTTTATTGCATGATTTTCAATATAATGGTTCAAAGTTATATTAATGAATGACAAGCCCTTATCGACGATATTGCATCAGTTTGAAGTGCATAGTTTAGAAGTGGAGTGTATGGGGAATAATTGTGGGCAGGCGCACGGTCAAATCCCACTAAATATCCACCCACAATTAGCTAACGATCGTAATGAAACATTTCATAACTAACTATATATATATATATATATATATATATATATATATATATATATATATATATATGGTGTTTCACTAAGTGTGTTTGCCTCTATAACTTATAAAATAATAGGTGACGGGAAATTATAAATGCGGTAGGTCAAAACAAAAATTTTACACTTTCTGCGGGGCTATGAACATGGTTTATTGTATCATTTTCCAAAGAGTTACACCGCAAATATATAACTTTTTAAATGGAACAATAGTTTTTTCTATCGTGTATTGGATTCGTTTAAACCAGCTGCGTCCAAATCAATTTAAACTACATTCCTATCACTGTTAGTTTGGGAGCTACAACCCTTCAAAGTTCCGGGGGCGGAGGCTGCGATAGCGTATCTGACTGTCCGAGTGGCTATCCACTGGGGCACGACCCACTGTCTCATGACCACCAGCCAGTCAGCTACGCTGTCATAGCCTCCGCCCCCTAAACTTTGAAGAGTTGTTGCTCCCAAACTAACAGTGATAGGAATGTAGTTTAAATTGATTTGGAAGCAGCTGGTTTCAACGAATCCAATGCACGATAGAAAAAAAACTATTGTTCCATTTAAAAAGTTATATCTTTGTGCTGTAACTCTTTGGAAAATGATACAATAAACTATGTTCATAGCTCCGCAGAAAGTGTAGTATTTCTTGTGTTGACCTACTGCATTAAAATTTCCCGTCACCTATTATTTTATAAGTTACAGAGGCAAACACACTTAGTGAAACACCCTGTATATATACTCCGAGAGTGTTATATACGGATCATCGAACCACTTTAATGATATTTCCCTATAGTTTCACTCTCTAATAGCTCGCGAGAAAAAGAAACACCTAAATCTGTTTTCGATCTGCTTTCTCTTACTTTATTATGATGATCATGTCTACCTATGTAAGTGGGCGCTAACAATATATGTTCGCATTCGGAAGAGAAAGTTCGCGAAAGAAATTTCGCAAATATATCTCGCCACAACAAATAACGCCTTTCCCTTAATGATTTCCACAACTCGTGCATCATTTTCGTGACACTCTCTTTCCTATATAGCGACTAGCTTAACGCCCGCTGCTTCGCATGCGTAGGCTGGTTGGTCTGCACCAGTTGTTTCTCACACTTAATATAAATTTTAGACATAGCTTAAGTACTATCACAATGAAATGTTGTGATACTAATTGTAGCCGCGGCAGAATGGCCGTGCGTATTGAGGCGCCATGCAGTGGTGCGCACTGCTGCTTGCCGTCGGGGGTTCGACTCGCCCCTCGGGCATGGCGTTTGTGTTGTCCTTAACCTAAGTTAGTCCAACTTAGTTTAAGTTAGTTGAATTAATTCGTGTTCCTTAGGGACTGATGGCCCCATAGTTAAGTCTCTTAAGATTTCCAAACATTTGGATATTTGATTTTACTACTTTTAACCCCCTATGGCACCCATTAATTGTTGAATTTCGGAAAATACCCCAACATGTGTCTTTTAAATTCCAACCAAATATGCAAATATAATTTTTTGTAATTCTGTGTTCAAAATTGGCTTAGTAGCAACGTACTTTCAAAAAAGTTTCATTCCCTATTTCACCCCCTAAATGATTAATTTTCTGAAAATACCGAACCAAGTATCTTTTTAATTCTGACCAAGACACCATAAAGCAATTTATGTGGCTGTAGCTTCGAAATTGCCTTAATAGCAAAAGATTTTCGAAAAACATCCCCTCTGCAATTTAACCCCCTTGATGGTTGAATTTCCAAAAATAGTGAAACACGTATTTTTTAAATTCTAACGAATAATACAAATACCAGTTTTTGCAGCTCTAGCTTCAAAATTATCTTGAGAACAATGTGTTTTCGAAAAGAATTTTTTATCCCCTATTTTACTGACTAGTTGTTGAATTTCCAAAAATACCGAAACTCGTGTCTTTTTAATCCTGATCCAAAGTCCATATTCTATGTTTCGTAGTTAAAGCTTAAAATTTCAGCTAACAGCAACATATTTTTGAAAATCAATTTTTTGCTTCCCCTATGTTACCCCCTTATTGAGTGAATTAAAAAAAATGCAGAAACACATTGAAAGTGGTGTGGTATATCCTGTAAGCAAAATCTCGGGCAGTTGCGATCTGCAAATGTAAGTTAAAACACTCACTGCTGCTCCAAATTACTTTACGAATGGCCACAGTAATTGCGCAGCTGAAAATTATCTGGCTGCTCACTCCTTAAGGGAGCAGCCAACGTTTTAACAAGCACAAAATCAATGTTAAAAAATAAATGAATAGATAATTAAAAATGGGATGGGGAGCATGAAATCATAAAGCAGAGGTTTGATACTTTGAATCATAATTTATTCAGTAAAATAACAAGCAAATACATGTGGGGAGACCAAATTAAGCACACACCTTGTACAAAAGTGAATTAAATCATATAATTACTGCCCGTATTAAAATTGTTTCTGCCCTTTATCAATATGGAGGTAACGTGGGAGGAAATTTTTAAATACACAATGGGTATGTCATGTAATAAACTCTGCAGAGAATTACTTTATGCTATTTTTTTTTTCAATTTTTGAGGTAAGATGTGAACTGCTGTCCTTATTCCATATATTCCAACACATGAAACAACATTTTGTGATCAACTGCGAAACTAGATATTTAGGGATGAATAAAAAAATTAAGTGATGGGAATACGAGAAAAGCTTGTGTTATTGATAAAAGTCCTATCTCACAGTACTTCTCATCAGAGCAAGTCGGTAGAAGAGATCTTCATGTGGTTGCAATTATTTCTAGTTTTTTTTTTACGTAACGATACTGGAATTCTGTTATAACAGAATTATGTTATAACAGAATTCTGCTATCGTATCCATTGACATAAATAAGAACCGCATTTGATTAGTATGGCCTTCAAAGTTACCAGAACTGTGTATGCTACCAAAAATCCTCGTCTTCTTCCATTGTGGGCGAGGTAAGCTGAAAGTTCGACCTCTGCTGTGTAGGGTTCTTTGAGGTTTACGCTATATTTAATGGACATGCGCTGATTCTATAACTCTGCTATTTCGAAATTCGCAAAATGTGCTACGCAACGTTCCACTCAATACACCCCTGAACAATAACTAACATACATACAATAATGAATCATCCGGCAGATACTTGTTCAACACGGGCGTGTGCAGCAATACCAACCGCATTTCGCTCCAACACTCTGCTAGTGGTAAGTTAGCAACGTTCCGGGATTTTTTGAACAGACCTCGTACGTACGTACCATTTTCCATACCATCGGATGGCTTTTTCGTAGCGCTTATTTTCGTCTTAGTGTCTGAAATTATAAAGACGGGAGCGAACACTTGCAAGTGAATAAGTTAAGGAGTACGTGACATTGGTACAGCAGAGTATAGGTAAAGATGTATGTGTGTAGCAGGCTGAAAATTTTCAAACAACTTACTGGTATGCTGTCGACCATGCCGATATTTCTACAGGAGCAGACTCTGAAATTTTGTCAGCTGTGTTGTCCCATATCGAGGTGAATTTTCGTCAGAATGGTTAGAGTGAGAGGCAGATAAGACGTGCGTTGCGCTATCAGCCTACTATGCAGCGGATGAGTGACGATAGTAACGAAGTGGCACCTAACTCTATGGCCTTTTTGTTTAACGCAGGAAGCATTTCCAACAGGATCGGTCGTGTTGTGCGGAAATATGATGTGAAATGTGTTTTTCGACTACCTTCTAAAATAAAGGCTCTGTTGAGGTCTGTAAGGGATGATCTTGGTTTGCTTAAGTCTGGTGTCTATCGTATTCTTTGCAGTTATGGCTTGTCATATACTGATCAGACAATCAGGACTGTGAAAGATCGGTGTATTGAACACAAACGTTACACTCACTTACAATAGCCAAACTGCTGTTGCAGAAAACTGTCTTGGCACCGGTCATCCTATGGAATACAACAACACAGACATTTTAGCATTCACTTCCACCTATTGGGATAGTGTTATTAAGCATGCTGTTGAAGTTAAACTAATAAGCAACCTTATAAAAAGAAATTGTGGTTTTTGTTTAAATTCTGCTTGCAATCCGTTCCAGTATCTCGTCAAAAAATAGAGGGACTGAATTAATGCTGCCTTACGAGTTGATTAATAGTCACTACCGATATTTCTGATGTTGGTCAATTTTGGTTGTGTTGACTCTGCAGTTATTTGTAGCCGGCCGCGGTGGCCGAGGGGACTGCGGCGCTTCAGTCACAGTCTGCACGGCCACTACGGTCGGGGTTCGAATCCCCCCTAGGGCATGGATATTTGTACCGTCCTTAGTCGTAGCTAGTTCATAAGTAGTTTGTGAGTTTAGGGACTAAAAAATGTTCAAATGTTTGTATAGTCTATGGGACTTAACTACGGGGTCATCAGTCCCTAAACTTACAAACTACTTATGAACTACTTACGAACTAGGACGGCACGAATATCCATGCCCGAGGGGGGATTCGAACCCCCGACCGTAGTGGCTGTGCTGACCGTGACTGGAGCGCCTCAGTCACCTCGGCCACCGCGGAGTTTAGGGACTTATGACCCCGTAGTTAAGTCCCATAAACTCTACAAACATTTGACCATTTATTTGTAAAAATCTTTATTAAGCTTATGGGACTTAACTGCGGGCCGGCCGCGGTGGCCGAGGGGACTGCGGCGCTTCAGTCACGGTCTGCACGGCCACTACGGTCGGGGGTTCGAATCCCCCCTCGGGCATGGATATTTCTGCCGTCCTTAGTTGTAGCTAGTGCAAAAGTAGTTTGTAAGTTTAGGGACTGATGACCCCGTAGCTAAGTCCCATAAGCTCTACAAACTTTTGAACATTTTAAGTGAACTTAACTGCGGGGTCATTAGTCCCTAAACTTACAAACTAATTATGTACTAACTTATACTAAAGACAGCACAGACATCCATGCCCGAGGGAGGATTCGAACCCCGACGAGGAGCGGCCTCGCGCATAGCAACATAGCGCCTCAATGTGCTTGGCCACTTTTCCGCGGCGGTTACTTCTACTTTATGTGTTTTCTTCCTTGTTTACTCTTTGAAAACCGAGGTATTAAATTCGTTTGCATATTGTTTCCTTGAGTGCAGTTGTGGCTTGAGGATGGCAGGGTGTGCTCCTGTCGAAATATCGGCGTTGGTCGACGATGTCACCCGGCAGCATACCCGCAAGTTGTTTGAACATTCGTGAAGCCTGGAAAAGTATAGGTTTCAAAGCCTGAAAGTTAATCCCTGTTAGCCAACTTCTACCTCATCTGCGGAGCAGAACGACACTAACATATTCCGCGTGCAGGACATTCCAAAGGCCGCGTGAATTCTGGACGTGGCTGCAATTGAGACTCCGAGCGAGGAAACTGAAGCTTCTACCACGGGCGAGAAAGAATGTTTCAAGATGTCAGGCAGGTGCGAGGTTGCCTCTGTTAAAGGCCCTCCATTGCGTAATCAGTTCGGTCGAAGTGATTTATGAACCAGAGCCACATTCAGAGAGTTCCTTTCAAACTTACACGGGCTGGATCTGTAGGAGGATAATGTACTATCAAAATCAGAGAGGCGCGAGTAATCTATCGTTCCAGGTGGTGCTGATATTACATCAGAACCAGTAGAGGCGGACGACTACGGTTGTTTAGACAGGCGGTTACATAAATATGAAGGAAATTGAGACAAGAGAGCCTGTGATCCAAATCGCTGGAGCAGACGCCGGGCATGCGGGCTGACAGTTAAATTGAGACGTAAGATCTGGAGGTAATTTATTAGGTCTGCTGTCGCCACGCCGAGCGCTATCGGAACAGAATTAGAGGTGCCGACCAGAACATGTTAGGGTGACGGGGCAGGTCGTAATCTATTGAAAGCTACGGACATAAGAAAGTTACAGATTTTACGACGGTCACATTTGCTGTGGAGAAAGTCAAGCGTCCTTTGTTCGGTGGCCAGCGAGCAATATTCGGTTACGTATCACGTCTGTTGGGTGGAGCTGAGGCAAGTGTAGCATCATTAGATGACTACTCCGATACAAACAAATTATTATTATAGTCGACATAATCGATTGGAGAGTGTCCCAAACTGCAATTTGTTATTTTAAATGTGTTTATTTCCGTCAACAGTTGCAATATAATTGTTTAATAACATGTTTCGATCACTTGGATCATCTTCAGATCAAATTAGTATCGTACCTTTTTTTGACACGACCTGTTGTTTTCGTGATATCTGAATATCTGCAGTTAAAATGAAGACCCTGTATATTCGCAAGTTGCGAAGAGTTCCGACTTGATCTGCTCTTTCTAAGATGAACTATTGTTCTGCGACAGTTGAAAATTTGTACCGGGTCTTCTGTTTTTCCCCTAAAACTCTAGGCCATCCGAGCACGTTCTTTGGCCAGACCCAAACTACCATGTGTTTCACTGGCCTCTATACCCCAAATACTCGCACAGATTATGGCGTTAATTCCACAAGGGGTACACATTTCTGTCGCCGTAATCCTAACGTGCCAATGATTTTTATTATGAAAAAGGTTTTGGCGAAGATCCGCATTTGGAGGATAGAGGTAAGTGTCACAAATGGAAGTTTGAGTCGGGCCGGAGAGGGAGCGTGGTTGTTTGCCCGAGAGATGGCGTCCTATATATTAAACTAGCTGAAAACCCGGCGTTGCCCTGGTATTTATTTATTTATTCCTGCCATTTTTCAGGTATATATTCATTTGCCTGTATAATCTCTTGGAAATACAATTAATAGTAAAGAAGTATAGATTAAAACTTGGTGCGTGATGGGACGCTTTACCATGATCGTTACTGTTTAGGTGCTCGTATCTAATAAACTACGTGTCGTACTGTGATGCAATGTCGAAGGTACATTCAACTATATGTGTGTATACTGTCTGTGAAATTTCGTGCAGCTACAATTTGTAGTGTAGAAATTATAAATTGTAACGTCAAATCGAATGCCGTAGTTTTACTCCATGAACAGTAGAAAAGTAGTAAGCGAGAAACTTTTTTCCTTTCATCATTTTGCTATGGTTGTCAGCGAGATAAAGTTTTATAAAGGTTTGAAATTATGTTTAAAATGTGCTGCAAGTCGCTAAGTACTGTCATTCTCATATAGCGTGTTTATAAAGTCTCGCCGCATTATGTGGCAGTTTTTGCGATTCCTATTTATGACGTCATATCTTTTGAACCATGAGCCGTATGTGATTCGTAACCATGCAGCAATTGTTACCTCACGGTAAGGAATGCGTGTACCAAATTTGGTTGAAATCGGTCCAATGGTTTAGGAGAAAATGAGCAGCATTGTCGCAAAATGCAGCAGTTTTTCGCGCATCTCATTGTTTATGACGTCATACCTCGTGAACTATGTATCGTACGTGATTCTTACACTTACGGCGACCGTCCGCATGGTCTGAAGCTTACGTGTACAAAATCTGAAAAAGATAGGGTCAAAACTGTAGATTTGTATGCAACACGTACAGACATACCGACACTCTGCTTTATATATTAGATAAAAGAATAATACATAAATAAATAAAAGTGAGCTAAGAATTCAACGATCAAGATAGAGCAATCACGATCCCACCTGAGCAAAGGACCGAGGTACCTGATAACATAAAAATAGGTTAAGGTGACTGTTTGCAAAAAGCGGGACACCCAGGTTCGAGTCCCGGCTCGGCCTAAAATCTGTGTGTCACAGGACGATATTCCACCTTCAAAAAAGCAGCAGAAGTTGGAGGTTTTATCAGTTTGCAAATACGTATGTGAACCAATGTTTTATATAACTTAGGTGGACTAATTTGCAGCGTGTACTCGCTGTGCATTCGACATGGCGCCAACATGAATATGAGAAAGAATTGGAAATAAAGTAGTTCATGTGTTATTCCTGGACTTAGGTTTTCTATTTCCTCCATTTTAGATTTGTGTTGTTTAGTACAGGGTGTCCCATTTTCCAGGTGACCGCACGCGCGACGCACCAGATGCCCGGTGATTGAGTACTAAATTTAAAATACATTCACGTAAATTTTGTAGTCACCCATGTCATGCAAGGAGATGCTGGAGCTGTTTGCCATTGTTTTCGAAGTATTTCTGGCATCTTCTCAAGAAATTGTTCAATACACGTTGTAACCGTCTTTGAGAAATGGAATTAATAGACTCGCGGATTTTATCCTTGCGTTCCTGTAACTTATGCGGATTTTTTTGCGTACAGTATACTTTATCCTCTAGTGCTCCCCAAAGATAGAAATCACACGAGGTTAAATCGGGACTTCGAGTGGGACAGATATTATTGCTGATGATTCTGTCGTGGAACACTTCCCGAATGGCCTGTGTATGAGCCCTTGCTGACTCTTGTTGAAAAAACGCGAATCTACGAACTCTTTCACCAAGTTCATTAAAAAGCGGTTGAAAAATATTTTGCACATATTCTTTTACAGTTAATTGTGTCATTCAAAAAATTGAACCTATTGTTCTTTCACCACTAACTGCACACCACACTCCTATTTTATGGTCGTAAAGGGGTTCCTCATGAAGCTGAACTGGTCTTTCGGCACTCCAGTGTCAAGAGTTTTGAGAATTGACATACCCGAGTAAATGGAACCAGGCCTCGTCTGAAAACTGAATGAGGTAAGGATCCATTACACCGTCATTTTCACTTCTTAAAAAAATTCTAAAAAAGTCTAACATTGTGTGCGGTATCACTAGGTTGAAGTTCTTGCACTACTTCTATTTTATACGGCCTTAACTTAATAGCTCTTTGTACAGAGCCGCGAGAAATATGTAGTTGCTGTGAGAGACGTCTAAGAGACTTTTTAGGGGGACTTTGCAGGCGCTAAACAATATCATGGAGTTGAAGTTCTGAGAGCTTCTTGTCACAAACACTTCCAGTTTCACGAAATTTATTCACTAATTTATGAATTGCATGACGACTCGGAATTCTAACACCTGGAAATTTCTTTTCGAACAGTCTGTGGACAATACAAGCCGACTCTGTACGCACATACGAATAGTAAATAAACACTCTTTGCGGCACGGAAGAATTCAGTGTTGCCATCGTGGTGTTCACAGACTTGACTGTTACTGTTGCTTCACTGCATAGACCAAGGATAATATAGACTGTGCGTGACGTCATTACACTGAAACCAACATCTAAGTCACGTGACTCGAGGCAGGGAACTGTGTTCATCATTACGAGTAATGCGAAATATAGCTGAGGGTTGCAGGTCCTATCCTTTGCAGTGAAAGCGTAGATTTGATCAATAAAACAGCGTATTCTTATTGCATCTTTAGTAGTACAGTTGGTGTCAGTTCACCGCAATTACAAGAATAAATGCAATAGCTACAGTTTTTATATGTGCCTATGTGAAACGTATTGATATTTATATATACACATGTGGCGTCTGTTCCGAAAGAATAGACGTCACTTCTGATCCTGCAGTTGTTGTTATTTAATATTCATAGAATATATGACATCAACTGCATATTGATATTTCTTTTTACAAGCAACAGAACTACATATTTTAAGCGAAATATTGCTGTCGTTGTACTGTGCGTCTTTTAGTTTATAGTTTACACAGGATTAGAAGTTCGAATATCAGTTTGAAAGGAGCATTAGCTTTATTACGACTCCTCAACAATACACGTGAAATGTTTCGTTGTGCTTTTATAAGAAATGAATTCTGTTTACATCCATATTGTCCAGTTTTAATGAAATACAAACGTATATGTTTTAAGACTCTTGACATAGACCATGATGCCAAAACGTAAAACAACGAAAGTATTGGCTTTTTAGGCTACGTTAAATAATAGGGTAGTGGGGAAACATTCTGGCAAGAAATGATTTTATAGGTATAATGAATAGTCTGAATGAATGTTTAGCTATGTATAACGTGATTGAAAGATTTTCACCAGAAGTGAAAAGAGCAGCTTGAAGTATATTCCCATCGATAATCACTCTCATAAGTTGCAAAAAGTAAAAGATTCATAGAACAACACAAACACCGAGGATAGCCCTGTGTACTTAATTAAGAAGAACGCCAAAACTATTACAGCTACAGACCAGGCCGAACCGGCAAATGAAAGAGGACAGAGCGCTTATGATAATGTATTCCTATACTCTGCAACACTCTGATATCAAAAGTTATTATTTAAACCAATCAAACTGCACATAATAATTTATAACTTTTAAACCACTCAAGACTCAATAACTGGCGATGCGTCATTTTAAAGGTCTTTGCAATGCGCATCGATTTAGGTCATCACATATCATGTAGCGTAAATATTACATATGGTACGACAAATTTACCATAATTACAGTATTAATTGTTTATAACTGGCAAACTAAATCAGATACACAAACAGCGAGGCAGTGAGTAATTTCAGGTGTAGTAACACTCAAACTGACATAACTACACCATTTGTATTTTATTTATTTATGCATGATTCTTTGTTTATTGTCAATAGTGTTTTTCTAGTGTAATTTGTTTAATTCAGTGTTTATATTAATTCTGAATAGTGCATCGAAAAGAGCGCTACAAATGCTATCTAAAGAACTCGCGACACAGAAGATAGCACTAATATTCTTTTTGCGGTATGAAAAACAAACTTTAATGAATACCATAAGTAATTTTGTAATTATATAAATTCATATTTTGGGAGAACTAAAATACATAAAAATTAAAATGAGGTTTCCATTTGGACGCAAATTTCAGCGCGCATCTAACGATATCGTCAGATAACTTGTAAATTAGTTACATAAAAAGTTACCAAATGGCCTGGAAAAATCTTAAGGGCCGTTAGGAGGGGCGAGCAGGATGTGACGTCACGTCATCTACAAAAGACGGACCCTTTCGGGCCGGTGGGGCAGTCTGAGTGATCTAGACGCCGGACCTGCGACGCTTTGGTCCGCGATTTTTCGACAGAATGACGAGTTCTGGACTTATTCGAGTGGGCCACGGAATTAGAAAAATTTCGGTTCATTTCGGAGTTAAAAAATATTTCGATGGATTCTGGACTTAGAATTATTTGAGTGTCTTGGACTTTTTAGCGACGCGGTTTGAACTTAGCCGATTTTCTCTTATATGGGGTCTCGTCTTACAAGTTTTGCAATGAACTTTATTAATTTAATGCTTTAATGGGGGTTCAGCCAATTGACTTAACGAACCTATGGCTCTAGGATTTTTACCAGTACAAGAGGATTCAGGTTTTGAGAAATAAATAATGATGTTACATTAAACTCATGTCGTAGCATAAATTATTACATACAGCCACCCTAGTTTACATCCCTGGCAGTTAATCATCATTTATGTAACAACATTAGTGTGAGTATCGACGGACTATCTACTTCTACGAGCTGCAGCGTAATCTAAACTATAGTTATTATATCATCCCCAATGATAAAGGTATAATGTTCAAATGTTTGTATAGCTTATGGGACTTAACTACGGGGTCATCAGTCCCTAAACTTACAAACTACTTATGAACTAGCGAATACTACAGACGGCACAATATTCATGCCCGAGGGGGGATTCGAACCCCCGACGGTAGTGGCCAGGCAGACAGTGACTGGAGCGCCTCAGTCTCCTCTACTCGGCCACCGCGGCCGGCGAAAAAGATATCCACCCGCCGATGTCAACTCTCAAATAGGATTACGAGAAGTCGTTTTATTGTCAGAATCAATATGTAAATGAGAAAACATGTTGCTAATAATGACGAGCCGGCCGCGGTGGCCGAGGTGACTGAGGCGCTCCAGTCACGGTCAGCACGGCCACTACGGTCGGGGGTTCGAATCCTCCATCGGCCATGGATATTTGTGCCGTCTTTAGTTTTAGCTAGTTCATAAGTAGTTTGTAAGCTTAGGGACTGATGACCCCGTAGTTAAGTTCCATAAGTTGTACAAACATTTTAACAGTTTTTTGAATAATGACGAAAACTGAGTCACGTGATGCGGGGCAATGTTAGATGTTAGTTTCAAACCACAACACAACAGCGATAGGGACACGCGCAGTCTATATTATCTTTGGTCTATGGCTTTACTGAGTGAAAAGGCGGACGGCGCAGGCAGGGCACTCTAGGTTGCCAACTGACCCCTAAGGGCGTTATCAGGGAGACGCTGAACCCCCTTCGTCCGGCCAGTGCCACAATAGATGGGCGCCACGCCACGGCATCTGTATCACCGGGTAACGGAGCGCTCGACTCCCGGCATCTGGTGCGCCGCACGTGCCGTCATCAGATGTATGCGGCACCCTGTAGATGCTTAACTTATTACATATAGACTTATTCCTCTCCTTTTTTTTATTGAATCCATCATTAGTGGTGGAAACGGGACAGCGGTGCCGGCCGCGGTGGCCGAGGGGACTGAGGCGCTCCAGTCACGGTCTGAACGGCCACTATGGCCGGGGGTTCGAATCCCCCCTCGGGCATGGATATTTGTGCCGTCCTTAGTATAAGGTAGTAAATAAGTAGTTTGTAAGTTTAGGGACTGATGACCCCGTAGTTAAGTCCCATAAGTCCTACAAACATTTGAACATTTTGGGACAGCGGCTGGTCAAGAGTCTGAAGGAACTGAGATATCAACTGCCATATGTATAATAAAGTATTTATTGTATCACAACCAGTTTCGGCATTCCACTATGCCATCTTCAGGTCCCTGTGTAGTAAACAAACCTAATCAAGTGACTAAGGCAAGAACATAAAAAAGGCGAAAAAAGTATTGTATGGTAGCACACTGAAAATACAATATTACAATATAGCAATGAAACTACTATGCAATACCACATAAAGAATATGTACAAATGTAGTCTTTTTTTTTTTTTTTTTTTTTTTTTTTTTTTTTTTTTTTTTGTAAATAATCGTAATATAGCGACATTGCAATCCAAAAGCTGACAAAGGGAATGACAGTGAACGACTAAATTGTCGTTATTTGGCAATAAAACATTAACATACTTGTTGGCATAGGCACATAACACTAAAAACGCGAGGTCATCCAAAATTATACATATGAATCTTATACTCAAAGGAGCAACATACTTGTTCGTGGTTACAAACAAAATACGGAAAAAATGTCAAAAAAATTGTATAAGAACTAAACATCCCACTAAAATATCACAAAAGATGACGAGCAAAGGTAACAGATAGGGACAAACTGTATTTTGAACATTATTGGCAAGTGTGTGGGACATATTTCGCTTGACAGAAATGTTGTGATGAACTACTTATAGAAGCAAAGTACTATTCAAAATTAAGACAATGAAAGACAAATATGTGTAATTGAAACATAAAGGAAAAATGCCACAAGTGACCCTAAAATTACAACCATGTATAGAATTATATATATGGGCTGTGCAACTACAAAAAGCAAAATGTTGGTACTATAATCACAGTCACCAACTAAAATTGTGGTGACGAGTAACGGCCACCACATAAGGTGTAAATGTACAGAAACATATGGGAGAACAAATAATACTGTCATAATAATAACAGTGATAAGGTATAAGACCATGTCATTAAACGTAAACACCACTGCAATACAGAAAATAAATCGTTGTCTAACGTTTTGTGTCCCAGCCTCGTCGCCACTTTTGTGTCCCAGCCTCGTCGCCAATTTTGTGTCTCGTCGTAGGTGTCGGTGGCCGAGTGGAATGAGGAATAAAGATAGCACGCTGGTGCAGGTACGGAGGGGAGCAGCCAGAAACTAGAAACACTAGAGTAAATTAGAACGAGATATATATTGCACAGAATTTATACAATACTTAACTTTTAGATAGTTCAATATGGCAGAATGCTGATACATAGTTGAGGCCTGCCTAGTGCCTAACGGATACCGAAGTCTTTACTGGTCCCTATCTCAGTCCCAAGTGAACGATGTCGTTCACTGGTGGCCACGAGCGGAGTTGCCGCAGAGGGCGCTCGTGGCTGTCGTCGTAAGAACGCCGCGCCGTGCGTGCATGGCGGCGCGCGGCGAAAGTAGGTGGCGCGCACTTTGTACTTGTGCGACACCACATAACGTATTCATGTCATACTGCCAGCTGAATCCAGCGATATACAGATGTAATAACTATATTATCCACCCCATTGTCAGGGCTACCTCAGACAACGAAAGATCAAAAAATGAAATGTGTTGTAACAGACTAGAGTGGAAAAGAACATGTACAAAAACACATCACAGAAAACACGCATTAATCCATGTGCTGTAAACCACGATCAGTCTATATGACCAACAAATCGATATAAACGTTTGGTTCATCTTCTCCTATATTTCCATTTAGGAAAAACTAGCTGAAAACCCGGAATTGCCCGGGTATTTATATATTTATTCCTGCCATTTTAAGGTATATATTCATTTGTATAACGGCTGTATGTAAAATCTCTTGGGAATACAATTAGTAGTAAAGGAGTAATACATTAAAACTTGGTGCGTGATGGAGTGGTTTCCCATGAACATTATTGTTTATGTGCTCATATCTCGTGAACTACGCCTCGTACTGTCACACAATTTATAAAGTACACTCAACTATATGGTTGTATACTGTCTGTAAAATTTCCTGCGGATACAATTTGTTGTGTAGAAATTATAAATTGTAACGTCATACCGCATGTCGTAGTTTTAGTTACTGTTTATGTGCTTATATCTCATGAAATACGTGTTGTATTATGATAAAATTTAGAAGGTACATTCAACTATATGTGTGTATACTGTCTGTAAAATTTCCTGTGCCTACAATTTGTAGTGTACAAATTATAAATTGTAACGTCATACCGAATGCCGTAGTTTACTCCATAAACAGCGGAAAAGTAGTAAGCGAGAAACTTTTTTCCTTTCATCATTTTGGTATGGGTGTCAGCGAGAAAAAGGTTAATAATGGTTTGAAATTATTTTTAAAGTTTGTTGCAACTCGCTAAGTACTCTTATTCCCATATAGCGTATTTATAAAGTCTCGCCGCATTATCTGGCAGTTTTCTGTGATTCCTATTGTTTATGACATTATATCTCCTGAAACATTTGTCGTATGTGGTTCGTGCTCGTACAGCAATTGTTATCTTACGTTAGGAATATGTGTACCAAATTTGGTTGAAATCGGTCCAGTGGTTTAGGAGAAATTGAGCAGCATTGTCGCTAAATGCAACAGTTTTCGGCACATCTCATAGTTTATAACGTCATATCTCGTGAACTCTTTGTTGTATGTGATTCTTACACTTACGGCGACCGTCCTTATGGATTGAAGCTTATGTGTACAAAATTTCATAAAGATTGAAAGATAACTGTAGATTTGTATGCAACACGTACAAATATACGGACACACTGCTTTATATATAAGAAGAGCCATATACCCGGGCCGCTGAAACATTGCACTTGACGTTTCGCATTACGGCGAGTTAAGTTGGCTACACTGCTTTAGCGACGTGGCAACACTAGCCTCTATACCCACAGTAGACGAAACAGTTTTCAGTTGCATCTCGTAAATGTAAGCTATTGAGCAATAAAAGTGCATAATAATGATTCGTTCTTGAGCAGCAATTAATTAACGGCATATTAATGAAGACCAGAGCACAACAATGCACACGCTTTCAATAACGGAGTAAAGCAATATAGAAAATTGGCATTGGATCACGACAGATACGAAATAAACAATAATCAAGATAGTAACTTCTCTCTACGTTTTATAATCAGAATGCGTTTCACTCACCAATTTACGGCGACAGTGGTACAATTACATCCAGCTAGCAATCACTGTTGTCGTCACTGCCAAAATCGTCATCACCAAGACAAATAATTAACTGTTCATGATCCCTTCCATTGTTTGCGCTGCCCGAATCAGTTTTTCAACGTGCTCGACTTTTTTTTTTTTCCCTTCTTCGAGATACAGCATCCACATTGGCAACAGCTTCGTGCAACAGCTTTTCCACCTCTATCATTGTGAAAGACTTATTGTTCCTTAAGTAATTCTTCACGTCACGCCATACCAATTTTATAGGGTTAAAACGGCAGTGAAATGGGGGCAGACTTCATTCTGATCGTTTGAAGCAAGAATGAACTTCCTGCTCAGAGCATAAGCTTCGAAGTTTTTATTCAGACGAAATTGAGAACTTACTCAGAAAATATCACTAGACAAACGTCTTTTCGATGACATCATCCAATTACTTTAACTCGGAAAATCAAGTTAAACCACTCACAGCGAAAAAGCACACACAACATAAACACGCGATAAACACGATACACAACTATGTTTACAGTAGAACTGAACAAAGCCGGCAACGCGGGAACGTTGACGTCACGGCACGTGATCACTGGAAGTGTTTATCGCGCTGTGATTGGAACGTTCCTAGCGACTAGCGCGTCGCGCTTCTTGCTCTCCACTTGTTATTTGTAAACGTCAAGTGCAAAGTTTCAGCGGCCCGGGTATAGTTTGCATAAATCCTCGCCGAGAGAAAGCCACGAGGATCGGTGGTGTGTACCACTATTCAGTTGAGATCATTCCAAAACTCACACTGCCCGGTTGGGCTGTTCGAACTATCTGGATACGTCTTTCTTAAATTCCAATGGGGCGTAGGAACGTTAGTTACGGGACGAGCCCTGTTACGCAACAGTGGTGGGTAGCAGGCGGCCGAGTCCTACAGCTTATCACCAGCAGTCGGTCAGTCGGTGCGTGGAGGCCACACGCTGGGAGATTAAGTGCTTCACTGTGGGGAGGGCCATAATTAAGCACGCTGTCCCCAGGTGGCGTGGCGATGACTATCGGGAGTAAACGTCGCTGGGTGTGCCATTATGTGGTAGCCACAATCGGCTTACCGCGTCCTTTCTTCCGTAATCAGCGTGTGGACTGTTATTAACTGCAGCCAGTAGGCGCCTTCCCTGGGTGAGGCAATGAAGCATTGCCGTCTTTGTAGTGAACACCGAACCATTAGCTGGATGCCGTGCTCTTCAATTTATTAATTGTTAAATTAAAAGCAGTCTCTTTGTCGTGGCTGGACGTACCTATACACTCTGTAAACCGCGGCAAATGCCGTTAATAAAACACCCGATGCGCCAGTGAATCATGAGAAATTTGTGGTCTGGGTTAAGAGAGGAAGAAATTACAGGTTTTTGTCTCTTAACTGTACTCATAAAGAATGTCAGATGTTACGACTGCTCTGACAAGGGGAGGCCGCCAATTGTGGAATTGAGATTCAATTCATACTGCGCATACTGAGAGCTCGTGGCCAGAGGTGTAATTTGGCAAAGCACCAAAATGCACTTCTCAGCCGTTGTCGATAAAATCGACAATTAAAAAAAAATAAAAAATAAAAATAAAAATAAAAATAAAATAAAAATAAAAAACCGTTGTGGTGAAATATTCTCTACGATCTCTACGATTAGTAATATCGTACAGAGGCGAGGCGTAGCGGTAAGCCCTCGGATTGCTAATCTGAAGGTCACCGGATCGAATTTCCCAGCATGCATTTTTTTTATTATTTGTTATTTTGTAATTCATATATCGCACGAACCAGAATGATAGTTATAATAGAAATATGGAAAGCAGAAAACAGCACGACATCGAACACATCTGATAAACGATGCGTTTTTACAAGAACAATTGTTTTTTAAAACTATCTGTTGGGAAACGCACCTCATTGACTTCCTGAAAAATTGTTCTGTCGTTCGTCAGGTTTGACTTACACTATACGTATTCATTTCGGAATATCGTTTATACTTCTTCCGTTAACCAAACAGGGTAAACATAATGAAAACAATTAATAAAATTTGTGAAATACAACTCTGTTTGCCGAAAGCATAAAGATGTTCGAAGTCGCCAGTTGCATATAATAAGTTGTTTGAAAGTCGTTTGTCGTGGAAAAACTGGCGACTTCGAACATCAAATGTTATTAATTGTGTTTGTGTGTGTGTACATTTGAATTACAAAAAACAAATAGTAAAAAAGTTGCGTGCCGCGTGATTCGATCCGGCGACCTCCGGATTACGAGCCCGAGCACGAGCGCTTACCGCTACGCCACGCCTCTGTACAACATTACTAATCATAGAGATCCTAGAGAGTATTTCATCGCAACGGCTTTTTTTTTAACTGTCCATGTTCTCGAAAACGGCTGAGAAGTGCATCTTGGTGCTTTGCCAAATTACACCTCAGGCCATGAGCTTTCATTATGCGCAGTATGAATCGAATCTGAATTTCACAATTGGCGGCCTCCCCTTGTGAGACGAAGCTAAGAGGAAAGCTTTAGAGGAAAAATAGTCCGGATGGTAGGAAAACTGACAACGTCGAACAAGGGCGCCAAATTCGTATAACCTTAGTTGCGAATATTCAAATTACGGGTATGCTGCCGGGTGAAGTCGTCGAGCACCGCCGATTTTCGACAGGATCACATCCTGCCATTCTCAAGGCACAACTGCACTCAACGAAGCACAGGGCGAACAAGGAAGATAACACACAAAGTACAAGTCACTACAGAATCAACGCCACCAAAGATGACCAAACATCAAAAACATTGATAGGAATATTAATCGACAAATGAGGTATCATTAATTCTGTCCCTCCGGTGTTTGACGAGAAACTTTGCCGGATTCCAAGCAGAATTTAAACGAAAACCACCGTCTCTGTTTATAAAGTCGTTTGCTAGTTTGATTATAACACTATCACCGATTCCAAAGTACCTGGTGTCACTGGTTCGAAATAGTAGTGTTGTTTCGTTATGTAAAACCATGCCATGCCGTATTGACTTGTTTCAAAAGAGTCTTGTTTTTGTCCACTACTTTTCGGAACGGACGTTTTTTTTCAGCTTGGTCTAGTACAGCATTCGGACTCGTCACACATACTGAAGTATATTCAATACGAAACAGTTTCAAGAATTTCGAGACGTCTTTGATGTACGTGAGCTTTCACCCTAAAATTACTGAAAATAAAGTTTCATTTTTAAGTGAAGGTCATCCTCTGAAATACCTGCTTTATAAACCGTAACAAGCTACACTGATGAGCTAAATAAAGGGATACACCTGCCCAATATCGTGTAGCGGCACCGCGAGCATGAATCAGTGCCTCAACATGACCTGACATGCACACGAATGATGTCTGAAGTAGTGATGGAGGCAACAGAATCCATGCATCCTCCAGGACTTCTGAACAGCATGTTGCAAGGTGTCCCAGATAAGCTCAATAAGTTTCAGTCTGGGGAGTTTGTTGGCCAGCGGAGGAGTGTGAACTGAGAAGAGTATCTTGGAGCCACTCTGTAGCAATTCTGTCTTGCGGGAACTGACGAAGTGCTTCGGAAAGCACAACGGAGATTAATGGTTGCAAGTGATCAGCAAGGAAGCGTGCGCATATATCACCTAGACTTACCAGAGGTCCCATATCACTCCAACTGCACACGCATAAAACCATTACAGAACCTCCACGGGCTTGAACATTCACCTGCTCACAAGCAGGATACATGGGTTCATGAGATTGTCTACAAAGTCGTATACGTCCGTCCGGTCGATACAGTTGGAAACGAGATTCGTCAAAGCAGGCAATATGTTTTCAGACATCAAAAGCCCAATGTAGGTGTTGACGTGCCCAGGCGAGGCGTAAAGCTTCGTGTCGTGCAGTCAGCAAGACTACAAGAGTAGGCCTTCGGATCCGAAAGCATAGTTCGCGGGGGAGCTTCTGAGAAGTTTGGAAAGTAGGAGGCGAAGTACTGGCGGAAATAGAGTTGTGAGGTGGCATCGTGAGTCGTGTCGGGATAGCACAGTCGGTAGTGCGCTTGTCCGCGAAAGGCAAAGGTCCCAGGTTCCAGCCCCGGTTCCGGCACACAATTTTAATCTGCCAGGAAGTTTCATATCGATGATGTTTCGTTGAATGGTTCGCGCGCTGGCAGTTGTTGATGGCCTAGACTTGAAATCCGCAGCAATTTGTCGAAGGACTGAACGAGTCTCTTGAGACGCCGTTATTGCAGTATCTTTTTCCGGATGCAGCGATGACGGAGATTTGATATTTTATCGGATTCCAGATATTCACGGTGCACTCGTGAAACGATCGTATGGGGAATATTTCTTTGACGCTTCATTGTATGAAGTAGAGCGTGCTATTTGCATTGGAGAATGATACAAGATCGAAAAACATATTCAGTTTAAATTACGAGGGTGAGTCACTAAATAATTCGCAAACGGTACTGCGTATACAAGCCTAAAAATTGCTTTACTTTTCAGCTGACTTCACCAGTAAATGTAAGCACACTTCATTTCTTTATGTTCGAATACTTACTCAATTTTAATACGTAATGGTAATTTTTACCAAATATGCACGTACTTTTGTTTATTTGTAATTTTCTATATTTTATAACAAGTTGTTAATAAAGATGGTTTCAATAAAAAAAGTTACATTTTTTTACTCTAATGGCTTCACTGTCAGTTGACGACGGTTATCTTTGATTGTTTGATTGTGAAGAACTTCGACGCTGTTTTTAGAAAGTCATCTCCTTAGCTACTAATGATTTTCCAAGCGGCTAACCAACCATCGTTTTAGGTCATTACAAGATTTCTTGCTCGACTACATACACATAAACAAAAACTACTTCCGCCAGTACCTACATCTACATCTACATGGGATACTCTGCAAATCACATTTAAGTGCCTGGCAGAGGGTTCATCGAACCACCATTACACTATTTATCTCCCATTCCATTCTCTAATAGCGCGCGTGAAGAAAGAACACCTGAATCTCTCCGTTCGAGCTCTGATTTCTCGTATTTTATTCTGATGATCATTTCTACCTATGTAAGTGGGAGTCAACAATATATTTTCACATTCGGAGGAGAATGTTGGCGATTGGAGTTTCGCAAGTAGCCCACGCCGCAGCGATAAGCGCCG
Source organism: Locusta migratoria (assembly GCA_026315105.1). Classification (NCBI taxonomy): domain Eukaryota; kingdom Metazoa; phylum Arthropoda; class Insecta; order Orthoptera; family Acrididae; genus Locusta; species Locusta migratoria. The sequence goes on along the minus strand of CM048751.1, from coordinate 176,608,365 downwards.
TTGTTGTAATGATTCCCATCCCAGATCCTGTATCATTTCCGTAACGCTGTCTCCCCTGTATCGTGACAATACGAAACAAGCTGCCCTTCTTTGGACTCTTTCGATGCCCTCCGTCAAACCCATTTGATAAGGATCCCACACTGGGCTGCAATACTGCAAAAATGGACGGACAAGTGCTGGCCGCGGGGACTGTGGCGCTCCAGTCACGGTCTGCACGGCCACTACTATCGGGGGTTCGAATCCCCCCTCGGGCATGGATATTTGTGCCGTCTTTAGTATAAGGTAGTTGATAAGTAGTTTGTCAGTTTAGGGACTGATGACCCCGTAGTTAAGTCCATAAGCTTAACAAACATTTGAACATTTTGGACGGACAAGCATAGTGTATGCAGTTTCTTTTGTAGTTCTATTGCATGTTTTAAGGGTTTTACCAATGAAACGCAATCTCTGCTTCGCCTTTCCCACGACATCTACGTGGTCTTTCCAATTTAAGTCTGAAGTAATAGTAATTCCTCGCCTCCTACTTTCCAAACTTCACAGAAGCTCTTCTGATAAGCTTGCAAGACTAGCACTCCTGGAAGAAAGGATATGGTGCAAATATGGCTTAGCCACAGCTTAAGGTACCGGCGGAAGTAAAGTTGTGTGGCGGCATCGTGTGTCGTGTCGGGATAGCTCAGTCTGTAGAGCGAAAGGCAAAGGTCCTGGGTTCGAGTCCCGGTTCCGGCACACAATTTTAATCTGCCAGGAAGTTTCATATCAGCGCACACTCGGTTGTAGAGTCAAGAGTAGACAGTTGGCATCACAGGCACAACATGACTCAAATTCAGCATTTTAGCGGGCTTTCATATTATTGTAATATTTTCTTTTACAAACTACTGAAATTTACAAGGAAAAGAAGCATGTTATGAGCGTAATTAACCATTGAAGGAAATGCCTAGTAGTGGTACCTTACGGTCAATATCGGATTATGTATGTAGATGTAGATTGCCAGAAATCAATCATACCCTATTGTGCCCTGGGCTCCCATCTCATTGTTAACGCATACTCAGTACTGCCAACTTGCAACAATATTTAGTTAGTATACTACACGGTCTTCATATTATTTTTATTGTCCCGTCATTGGTGCAGCTCTCAGTCTAGTATTCTAATATGTATGTATGTACGTATGGCAGAAGTCAGTAATCTTATCTTGTTGCCAGCCACTATCGCGTATACCGCATATACCCCTTAAAATATCATTTTCAGTAATTGGTGTGACGAGGTTTTTGATTTGTAGAAATAGACACATTTCTTCCTTTCATTTATCGCGTATTGTGATTGAACATTATTTTAATTGCTTTCGACAGTATACTGAAGTTTGATCCGAAATTCGTATTTCAATTGAACGGGTGAAAATCACAACGGTATAAGTAGCATACAGGTTATTCTGAGAAAAAACGACCTTAAACATTTAAATGTTTATTTAAAATCACAGGTTATACAAAATGAAACAAAACTTTTATACAATAGTTTGCACTTGAGGTACATATATTTGCTAAGTATCTGAAGGTTCTGAGTGTAAGGCATTATTGCATAAAATGTTCATAAAGTTTACTTGTACCATTATGCTTTCAAAACGTCTTCATAAAATGTCACTTGTACCGCTATGCTTTTAAAGAATGAACACTTTTTGCTTACTCGCTTTCATTCACTGCACCACTATCACAGTCATCAGGGTAGGATTCTTCATCACTTGGCTGTGCAGTGTTATGAGGAGAGTGTGGAAGATGATGCTGACCTCTGCCTCCGCTTTGATCAAATTTCCTAAACCGTCACAAGTATTGCATGTGTCACAACTTAGCTTATGCTAGATTAAATTCTGAATTTAACACTGTACGGTAAATACACTCCTTCACTGGCAAAATGTTTTCTTCTTCACATTTCTCAGTATACAGCTTATACATTTTTGAGACAGATAATTCTGGCGACAGGTATTTCTTGTGGGGATTATCTTTACGTGAATAGTGACTTGTGTAATGGGGAAATCTTTTTATGTGGTTGCTTACGGTAGTGAGGCGATCTTCTGGTATTTTATTTCCAGGAGCACGTTTACCACGTTCATCAACAGGAGACAGACCTTCCACACTTGGTTCGTTTAATTCAGCTGTGGTAAATCTGCGATTGCTTAGTGTCTTAAGGAAGAACTCCTTACACACTCATTTGCCATCCAGGAAAATTGCAGTACTTCGTTTTTTAGACTTGTTACAATTTCGTTTTGGACGTCTTGGTTTAGTAGTTGAAACACATTTTACTCTGAAGGATGTTTGTTGTTGCCAGGAAACGGTTTTCCAATACTCTTCGTCGATAATTCTTCGTCTTTTTTCTGTGAAAGTCTTGCATTCAAATCGGCAGATAAGATGAAATGGCTGGATGATTCTTGCAGGAGTAATTTTTCCTGTTGTAGAATGTGTATTATTGTCCCAGGTTTCTTAGGTGTTTTCTTTTATTCGTTTTCCATGACTCCAAGCACCTTTTTTCTTTTTATTGAAACAATGTTTTCTTGAGTCTCTTCATGAGGTGCTCTCAAGTACAACTCTTCAGCTGTATTTAGGATTTTTTCATTGTTAGGGTTCTTGTTATGATCTTCGTTTTCATCTGAAGATGATGCGTCTGGATAGAAAAGGAAATATACCTCTTAGGCACAGATATAAAGCAAAGATCCTTATAAAATCCCTTCTCATGAATGTAACTGTCTCAAGTGAATGCTAACGTACCTCAAAGATGTTAAGCATTTGAGTGGCATACCGGTACAAATGAAAATATTTTCATGACTCTATTTTTCTTGAGGAATGTAATTTTTATTGGCAATAAGGAGACTTTATTATGCTAGTTTTAAGTGTGCTTTTGTACTAAAAAATAGTTTAAGAAGTTTTTCTCAGCCACAACATTCATTAAAAATTAGAAAACCTAACTTTACGAAAGCACTAAAGTGTTGCACATAATGCCTCAACTTTTGTTACCTTGAACAGGGACATAATCTTCATCTGCGACTGAATCATCATCTGATAAATCTTCGTCAGTCGATTCTGAGAAACAATGAATACTATAAAAGGTACAACTACTCAATTTGGTCGAGATTTCGTCAGTAATTGAGCAGCTAAATCGCAAATCTTTGGGCCGTCCGCCATGTTGTTGCTTGTACCGTCCTGACACTGCACATCGCTTGTGATTCGATAAATGTAGATATACCACATACCGCTAGAGGGCAGACGTTAACAGTAGGCACCTGGATCTTTGTGCCACTAACAAGCATCCCTTCTTTCTAGGTCGAATGTATACTTAACTCAATTTTGCAAAAAATGTGCCTTGCACCATTATGGTTTTCAGCCCTTCAATTGTTAGATGATTCGATATGCGTGTCCCCTTGGTAAACAGGACGAACAATCACTGATAAATAAATAAAAAGCATAAAAATGAAGCTGTTTTAGAGTTCTGTAGAACCCCATGTTGGTCTACTAATGACGATACAAGAAATTAATTGTATTTTTTTGTGGCTATTGGTGCATACTGGATTGTTCCACCATTGTATAAAATGTTTCTTTTATGCAAAAAATAATTCTTAGCTTGTACGTCGTCGTCGTGTTTATAAAGAGGATTCGTGCGCCGCCACAGATGTTGTTGCCGCAGCAAGTCTGTTTATTCTTTGTTTTTGCTAGTCTCCTGTTAATTTTAGTACATAGTTACGGCTGTAATCTTCTGTTTGAAACTTTGTGCTTTTGATGTGACGATTATACTTTAACGTAAAACGTCTCTCATTTGTATTTAATGTATTATATCTACAGTCACAGGTCTACTAAATAAATTATTTCAAAATGGTTTCTGCAGAGAATAATTCCGCGTCTTAGTGGCTTGAAAGATACACGCTAGCTAAACGTCGGACAGTTCTGCTTCAGCTGCCTCGACAAGCTTATGCTCAAACGTTGATGACGAAGCGTTATGCATAGCAGTTTCATCTGGCACCGGGAGACCTGATTGGTTGTTGGTATGAGACATCAGCCAATGAAATGCTGCGTGTTTCTTAACCGAAGATTCGGGCGCAACGCGCCCTCACATACTAAAAAAAAAAGTCTTGTTTAACCTATACCTAACCTTCTTAAGGCTACGCTACATATAACTTTTTTAAAGTGTAAGTTAGGTTAGGTATTGGTTAAACAAGAAGTTTTTTTCGTTAAGTATGTGAGGGCGCGTAGCGCCCGAATCTTCGGTTAAGAAACACGCAGCATCTCATTGGCTAATGGCTCCTACCAACAACCAATCAGGTCTCCCGGTGCCAGTTTAAACTGCTTTGCATAACGTCTCGTACGTTGATGTACCTCTGACAATAATATCTGCGACTGTTAAGGATATAGAACGGAAAAGAAACAGTGGAATGTCAGTGTGAATTCGGGTTCCATGTTGTGTGTGCAGAACTATTCCGCGATCGAATATCGTAAGAAAATTTTGATAATAAACAGCGAGTAAACGAGCTTCGATGTTAGTTCGTCTAAAACTGCCGATCTATTGTATACGAACTGATGGGGAAACCCGCTGGAGAACCACGTTACCGGAATGTTAAGATTAGTGAGTCCGTAGAAGACTATATTGGTCATCAGTTTAGACGGCATAGTGTTATAGTTAGCGGTGAAAAATTGTTCATTTGCATTATGATAGAGGGTTAATTAAATCTGACAGTGTGCGTATCAAATATCCACAGTTTCGGAAAGCCAAAAATGTTCAAATGTTTGTAAAGTCTATGGGACTTAACTTACAAACTACTTATGAACTAACTAAGACTAAGGACGGCACAAATATCCATGCCTGAGGGGGGATTCGAACCCCCGACCGTAGTGGCCGTGCAGACCGTGACTGAAGCGCCTCAGTTTCCGCGGCCACCGCGGCCGGCTTCGGAAAGCCCATAACTGTGAATGCAAACTGAAATACTAGTATTACAGTGTACCGTTCACTCGTATCATAACCGTGGTATTATGCGCCTGCATATTCTATTGAAAACATATGAAATATGTTAAGTGGCTGGCCGCGGTGGCCTCGGGGACTGAGGCGCTCCAGTCACGGTCTGCACGGCCACTACGGTCGGGGGTTCGAATCCCCCCTCGGGCATGGATATTTGTGCCGTCCTTAGTATAAGGTAGTTCGTAAGTAGTTTGTAAGTTTAGGGACTGATGACCCCGTAGTTAAGTCCCATAAGCTTAACAAACATTTGAACATTTTGAACATGTTAAGTGACCTTTATTAACGTTTACAAGAACCTAAAACGAGCCTTAGAATATGTAAATAATTAGTATAGAAATACGGTCCGCCATGTTGTTGAACCAGATTTTTTTACCATCGTCGACCATAGATGCGATATTAGCAGTAATAGTATAAAGATCACTGGTGACAACTGATGACGTAAGAGAAAGATAGGTCTATGCCGTGAATCCATATAGTATCTGTGAAGTGACGATTCATTTACACGAAATAGAATTTTGCCATCAAAATAGTGTCTATTTAAACACTTCCCTGTTGTGCAATGGAAGGCTTATCCGTAAGCGCTCTGCAAATATGGATTGTAATATTATTACATGCCTATCAAAAAGTAAAAGTACGTCGTACACGCATCCCGTAGACAAACTACGTTCGATATCTGAAATGAACGTGACTTCTTTACGATGTCACAGTCATGGGTGGCTATTTTTCTTACAAAAAAAGAAAGAATAACCATAATTTTTTTAGATTTATACTAAACTTTATTAACTCTCAGAGTCTTTGTTGTAATAAATGCTTTGATCTTTCGATCGTCGCGCGATCTAGCAATTTATCTTGGTGTTATCTGTACGCCCTTGTTGATATGCTATGGCTTTCATTAATAAAAACGGCTGTGAAACCTGCACTGGAGGTCATACGTAAAAACACTAACTGGTAAATGTAATGTGGCACTCACAATTCATTCTCGAGTTTCGTTCATTCTAGAATCTGTTGGTATGTCACCAACTGGTTTATCACCTCACAGTTGCGATAATTCAATATAAATTGTTTCGCATTGAATTTTAATGCTTTTTTTATCTGAATGTTTCCCTTTTTTTTTCAAGCGGACTGAAGGCTGTTAACTTTTTTACGTGTAATTTTAATAAGTGGAGAGCAGTTTGCTAATTTTAATTCTAAAATTGTGTACCTTTATTGGTCTCTCTCGATAATACAAATGCAGCACTATGTACAACTACAATAGTAATAATTAGGTGTTTGTCGAACTGGTGTATGAAAAGTAACTTTTTCGCCGCCTTTTCAAGTATGGCAACTACTTTTCACCCTAGCTGTTACCAATTAATAAAGGTGTGAAAATAGAGTAAACACGCGTAATATGAATTTTCCGCCGTTGATGCAAACGTTCGTAACAGTGTCATAGCACATAACTGTTTCAATTGTATGGTCTTCTGCGGGTAACGGTAGATTCCTTACACCTTCTTCCTATGAATAGTGATTACAATAAAATTTTAAGTATACAGTTGTAATCTATACATCTTAAAAATAGGCTGTATGTGTGTTCCACATCTCCTCCTAAACTACTAGACTGATTTCAACCCAGCATGGTACACATATTCCTTCCTATTAGGCACCAATCGCTGTCGGAATAAGAACCACCTACGACACATCCGTAAGGAGATATGACAGAATAAACAATGACAGTCGTGAAAAACGGCCGCATCATGCGATAATATTCTACATCTGCTCTTAAACTAATGGACTGGTTTCAACCAAATTTCATACAAATATTCTTTAAGGACAGTAATCACTTGCTATGGTTGCAAAAACCACTTACGATACATAGTTCATACCATATCACGTCATGAACAATGAAAACTACCCCATCTTGCGGCATGTAATAACGTGATGTCATTCAACTATTGGACAATGAGTTCACTTAGCGACTTGCAATTAAATTTGAACATAATTTCAATTCTTTACGAAATTTTTTCTCACTGACAACCCCAACAAAATGATGAAAGGAGAAAAGCTTATCGCTTAATACTTTTCTGATGTTCATAATGTATATCTACGGCATTTGGCATGACGTTACAAGTTATTACTTCTACATTGTAAATTGTATTGCGAGACAATTCAGACAGTACACATATATACCACTGAATGTTCCTTCGATAGTATATCACAGTTCGACATATAGTTCATGAGATATGAAGTCATAAGCAATTTGGTTAATGAAAAACGGCATAATTACGCACGAGGTTTCGATTTATTACGTCTTTACTACAAACACCATTCACGACATATTTTGCAGACATTATAAACATATACCATTGAATGTGCCTTCAAATTTAAATCATAGTACGACACATATTTCAGGAGATATAACGTCATGACAATGAAATTTACAACTAACTGCTACATCATGCGCTATTTTTCCACAACTCCTCATAAAATAATGAACTAATTTCAACTAAACTTGGTACACATATTGCTTACTATCAGACAACAATCGCTGTTGGGTTAAAAACTACCTACGACATATTAATGAAGATAGAGGACGTCATAAACAACGAGTCACAAAAACTTTCCCATCACGCAACACGTGATTTTTCATGACTTCATTTATCCATTATTTATTCATCGCAGTTTCCTAATATTCCATTCTACAAATACGGTACGAAAAATTATATTATTGTAGCACACATAGTCAAGGATATATGATGTCGTAAATACTGATCTGCATGCAAACGAAACTTAAATGGACAGATAGTAAAGTAGAAGCCGATGGACAGAAAGAGAAAAACGAGATAGACCAAAAATTGTTCATAGTTAAGTTTTGAATTAAATAAATGTTATACATCATTGGTATTTTATTACTATTTTTCTTTCTTTTGATACTGCACTTATAATTTTGTACATTTTGCATATTTCATTGCTTCACTGTTTCGTAATTTCTAAGCTGTTTTCATGAACACATGAAGGTGAAATCTTTTCGAAATTTTTATTTTTGTTTCGAATATAAGACTGGAAAAATGCATAGAAACCCAGGTAATACCGGTATTAGCAATTTATAATATTACAAATGTCAGAATTTGCTACTTCAGAGGTTATTTAGTCGTTGGTTGCATATAAAGTGCTGTTATTAAGGTAATTTCAAGACTGCGTTCATTGAGTAGTATTTTTTGCTGCGGATGTAACGAAACAAAGTGATATATTTAACATCATCATCTTCTCTTGTATGTGTGCTGCGTCTGAAAAATTCAGCCCTATAGACGTGTGCAGGGGAAAAGTATGTCCAAATCTTATTCGAGTAACTGTTAGATGGGGTAATGGTCTGTGTCAAGGTCTTGATGGAATAGTACACGTGAAGATAAGAAAAATGCGTTCTTATCTTCAGTATTTACCATTGCTGCTATTATTAGTTCAAAAAAATGTTCAAATGTTTGTACAGCTTATGAAACTTAACGACGGGGTCATCAGTCCCTAAACTTTCAAATTACTTATGAACTACTTACGAACTAGGACGGCACAAATATCCATGCCCGAGGGGGGATTCGAACCCCCGACCGTAGTAGCCGTGCAGACCGTGACTGGAGCGCCTCAGTCTCCTCGGCCACCGCGGCCGGCGCTATTATTAGTCATACACCGTTTTGAAACGCAGAACCTGTGAAATACCGGATCCTCTTCTTTAATGCTGTATTTTGCAAAGCTATCTACTATTTCATTGAGATAAATACTTGAGTGTCCCATGAACCACTTTAAATGAACGGTGCTGCTTTCTTTTGTAGCCTTTCATTAATAAATCGCAAACGTCATAAATACAGCTTTAAGCGCCCCAGGGGGTCATGTGTCATCTGTAGTGGCCCTATGAGTGGCTTACAGGCGATCGACCAGTGTTTCTCTCACCACCCATTAGTGCGATCAATCCAAGATACTGTATACTATCTCGGCCGATATGGCCGTTCTGTGGTCTTTGTGTGGACACCGGACAAATCGGCATTCCAGGAAATGAACATGTTGATCGGTTGGCCAAACAGACCACTATGGCACCAGCTCTAGATATTGGCATCACGCAACCAGATCACAAATTGGCTTTGCACCGGAAGGTACGTGAGGTTTGGAGCACTGAATGGGCTACCAAGGGTGCGCAGAATAAGCTTCGCGCAGTCAAGCCATCTACGATTCTGTGGAAATCTTCACTGCGGCCCATACGTCGTAAATCAGTTGTCCTCTGCCACCTGCGCATAGTTGGTGTCATATGTTTCCCGGGTCCATGCTTCACCCCGCCATCCAACCCATAGGCTTCTCTTCCCAACTTTTGCACTTCCTTCCCCCCGGCCCAAGTCGGGTCTTCCGATTGCGGTCCGTGTCCGTTCCCTTCCCTCCTTTCTTGACTCCCTTCCTCTCCATCCTTCTTTCCACTACTCTCAACGTACCCCCCCCCCCCCATTGGACAATTCCTCGCTTGGAGATTCGGCTGGATTTGTCCCGGGATTCAAATGCCTCCGTTGCACCACTGATTCTCTGTCGCCGGTTCCAAGCACTGCTTGACACATTTCGAGGCGCAGACGTTACTTACACGGACGGTTCTTTGGTCGATGGCCATGCTGTATGTGCGTTTGTTTGTGGTAACAGCGATCGCTGCCTTGTGGAAGCAGCATCTTCACCGCAGAACTGGTCGGTATTTTGAGAGCTCTTGAACATCTCAGAGCTCGCTCCAGGGCGTCGCTTGTCGTCTGTAGCGACTCCCTGAGTGGCTTACAGGCTTTTGATCAGTTTTTTTCCCAAGCAACATTTGTTGCGGTCAGTCCAAGATGCTGTATTTGCCCTTGGCGAGTCGGGTCGTTCAGTTGCTTTCGTCTGGACACCAGGCCACAGAGGTATACCGGGAAATGAACGCGTTGATCAGCTGGCGAAACAGGTCACCACATCATGATCCCTGTACATAGGTCCCCCACAAACAGACCCCCGATCGCAGTTAAACGGCAAGGTCCTTGAGGTTTGGAGTTCTGAACGGTCAGACTCGACCGAACCGAATAAGCTTTATGTCATTAAGCCCTCCACCGCTGCATAGAAGACCTCACTGAGGGCTTCTCGCAGGGAGTCGGTTGTTTTCTGCCGGCTCCATATTGGCCATACTTGGCTGACGCACGGTCACCTTCTCCGTCGCGAGGACCCTCGTCAGTGTAGATGTGGTGCCCCTCTGACAGTCACCCACATCATGCAGGAAGGCCCAATTTAGTCCAAATTTTAATATCCATGACGACATTAAGCTTGATTTAGCCGACAATGCCTCTATGGTTGATTCTGTGTCCGTCATTGATCTGTTCTCCACCCGCCTAAGTCTTTTAGGTAGGTGTTTTAATGTGTACCAGAGTGGCTGGATGTCTTACTTATATTTTTGTGATCACCCAGTAAAAGCACTCCTGTAATGTCTGTCCTTTTATGTTTTCTTTGTTTTTACTTGTTCTTTTTTAACTTTGAAGTGTTAACGCAATTACTTATAGAAGATTAACATACTGTTTTACTTCTAATACTGGAACAAGGGACTGATAACCGTTGCCGTTTAGTCCCTTCCAAAAACCAACCAACCAACCAACCAGGGATACCTCCTTCGCCGTGAGGTCCCGCCTGTGTGTCGGTGTGGAGCAGCGCTGACAGTAGACCATCTACTGATGGACTGTCCACTTTTAGCCAACTTGCAGCAATCTCTTAATATCCCAGACACGCTACCCTTAGTTTTAGGCGGCGGCTAGATTTGACCATTCCATCTAGTGGTGGGTGCAATGGCCTGGTCTCTTAGGTAGTCACCTATCCAGCGCATTTTTATGAGTATTATGTTAAATAGCTAGGGAATTTTAGGTATGCATCATGGCCGGCTCATCCTGTATTATCTTTGTGATCAGTCAGCCATGGTATTTTGTTGTCCAGTTTTTAACTTAGTTCCTAACTTGGATTTTTACCTGTGTGTCTTTCTTTTGTGTTGTCAACGAACTGTTCTTTGTCAGTCTATCGCTTTGATGAGTCTCCATTCTCAATGCCTGTTATTAGCCTCTGTCTGTGAGTTCTTATCTAGGAACAGGAGACTGATGACCGAGACGTTTAGTCCCCTAAAAATAACAACAATAATCAGATTTTCGCCTTCGATACTCCACTTGCCCGAAAGCATTTATAAAGTGGATTAGAATTAAAGCGCGGAGGTTCGAGTTCTCCCTCGGGCATGGTTGTGTGTATTGTTCTTAGCATAAGAGAGTTAAAGTAGCTTATAAGTCTAGGCCACACCCATGAACCGCAGACATTGCCGAGGTGGGGTGGCTTGCGTGCCTCAAAGATGCAGAAAACCGTACTGTAGGTGCAACCACAGCGGAGGGGTATCTGTGGAGAGGCCAGACAAACGTGTGGTTCCTGAAGAGGGGCAGCAGCCTTTTCAGTAGTTACAGGGGCAACAGTCTGGATGATTGACTGAGCTGGCCTTGTAACATCAGCTACTGTGGCTTTGCCACACAGTTACTGCGAACGGCTGAAAGCAAGGGGAAACTACAGCCGTTACTTTTCCCGAGGACATGCAGCTCTACTGTATGAACATCTGATGATGGCATCCTCTCAGGTAAAATATTCCGGAGGTAAAGTAGTCCCCCATTTGGATCTCCGGGCGGGGACTACTCAGGAGGATGCTGGCATTCTACGGATCGGAGCGTGGAAAGTTAGATCCCTTAATCGGGTAGGAAAATTAGAAAATTTAAAAAGGGAAATGGATAGGTTGAGGTTAGATGTAGTGGGGATTAGTGAAGTTCGGTGACAGGATGAACAGTATTTCTGGTCAGGTGAGCACAGGATTATAAATACAAAATCAGTTGGGGGTATCACAGGAGTAGGACTGATAATGAATAAGAAGATAGGAATGCGGGTAAACTACTATGAGCAGCACAGTGATCGCATTATCATTGTCAAGATAAATACGAAGCCAACACCAGTAGTACAGGTTTATATGCCAACTAGCTCTGCCGATGATGAGGAGATCGAAGAAATATATGATGAGCTAAAGGAAATTATTCAGACAGTTAAGGGAGAGGAAAACTTAATTGTGATAGGAGACTGGAATTCGGTAGTAGGAAAAGGAAGAGAAAGAAAAATAGTAGTTGAATATGGACTGGGCAGGAGGAATGAAAGAGGAAGTCGCTTGGTAGAATTTTGCACGGAACATGATTTAATCGTAACAAACACGTGGTTTAAAAATCACAAAAGAAGGTTGTATACTTGCAAGAGACCAGGAGACACTGGAAGGTATCAGATAGATTTTATAATGGTAAAACATAGATTCCGGAACCAGGTGATAAACTGCAAGACATACCCAGGGGCAGATATAGACTCTGACCATAACTTGTTAATCATGAACTGTAGGCTGAAACTGAAAAAACTGCAGAAAGGTAGGGAAATAAGGAGATGGGACTTAGTTAAATTGAAGGAACGTGAAGTTCTGGAGAATTTCAGAGGGAGATTTAGGCAACAATTGACAGAAACAGGGGGAAATAAAACAGTAGAAGAGTAATGGGTAGCATTGAGAGATGATATAGTGAAGGCAGCAGAGGACAAAATAGGTAGAAAGGCAAGACCTACAAAAAATCCTTGGATATCACAGGAAATACTAAATTTAATTGATGAAAGGAGAAAATGTAAAAATGCAGTAAATGAAACAGGCAAAATGGAGTACAGACGACTAAGAAATGTGATTGACAGGAAGTGCAAAATAGCTAAGCAGGAGTGGCTAGAAGCCAAATGCGAATCTGTAGAAGAATGTATAAGAAGGGGAAAAGTAGATCCCGCCTACAGGAAAATAAAAGAGACTTTTGGGGACAAGAAAAGCAACTCTACGAATATCAAGAACTCAGATGGGAAACCAGTTCTCAGCAAAGAACGGAAAGCTGAAAGGTGGAAAGAGTACATAGAGCAGCTCTACAAAGGAAATGAACTGAGAGACGATGTTGTAGGAAGGGAAGAGGAAGTAGATCAAGATGAAATAGAAGATACTATACTAAGAGATGAATTTGACAGAGCCCTGAAAGACCTAGGTCGGAACAAGGCCCCAGGAGTAGATGACATACCCTACGAGCTACTAAAGTCTCTGGAAGAGCCAGCCATGACAAAACTGTTTGGTGTGTAGGATGTATGAGACAGGCGAAATACCCTCAGACGTTAAGAAAAATGTAATAATCCCCATTCCAAAGAAAGCAGGCACAGACAGGTGTGAAAATTACAGAACCATCAGTTTGATAAGTCATGGTTGCAAAATTTTAACACGAATTATCTACAGGAGAATGGAAAAGCTGGTAGAAGCTGACCTCGGGGAGGATCAGTTTGGATTCAGGAGGAACGTTGGAACCCGGGAGGCAATACTCACTTTACGTCTTATCTTAGAAGATAGATTAAGGAAAGGCAAACCTACATTTTTAACTTATGTAGATTTGGAGAAAGCTTTTGACAATGTTGACTGGAATACACTCTTTCAAATTCTGAAGTCAGCAGGGATAAAATATAGGGAGAGTTATTTACAACTTGTACAAAAGCCAGACCGCAGTTATTAGACTCGAAGGGCATGAAAAGGTAGCATCAGTTGGGAAAGGAGTAAGACAGGGTTGTAGCCTTTCTCCAATGTTGTTCAATTTGTACATTGAGCAAGCTATAAAGGAGAGCAAGGAGAAATTTGGTGAAGGAATTAAAGTTCAGGGTGAAGAATTAAAAACATTGCGTTTTGCTAATGACATAGTAATTCTGTCAGATACAGCAAAGGACCTGGAAGAGCAATTGAACGGAATGGACAGTGTGCTGAAAGGTGCTTATAAGATGAACATTAACAATAGCAAAACTAGGGAAGTGGAGTGCAGTCTAAGAAAATCGGGTGATGCTGAAGGAATTAGATTAGGTAACGAAACAATGAAGGTGGTAGATGAGTTTTGTTACTTGGGCAGTAAAATAACAAATGATGGTTGCAGTACAGAGGATATAAAATGCTTAATGGCAATGGGAAGAAAAGCATTTTTGAAAAAGAGAAATTTGCTAACATCGAATATTAATTTAAGTGTAAGGAAGTCTTTTCTGAAGGCATTTGTGTGGAGTGTTGCCTTGTATGGGAGTGAAACATGGACGATAAGCTGTGTGGACAGGAAGAGGATAGAGGCTTTTGAAATGTGGTGCTACAGAAGAATGCTGAAGATTAGGTGGGTGGATCACATAACTAATGAAGAGGTACTGAACATAATTGGTGAGAAAAGGAATTTTTGGCATACCCTGACTAAAAGAAGGGATCGCTGGGTAGAACACATTCTTAGACATTGAGGAATCGTAAATTTAGCATTGGAGGGAAGTGTGTGGGGTAAAAATCGCAGAGGGAGACCAAGAGACGCGTATAGTAAGCAGATTCAAGTGGATGTGGGTTGTCGTTCTTATGAGGAGATGAAAAGGCTTGCTCAGGATAGGGTATTGTGGAGAGTTGCATCAAACCAGTCTCCGGACTAAAGACCATAACAACAACAATAAGTCTAGGGACCGATTACCATTGTCGTTTGGTCCCATAGCTTTACAAGCATTTGATCATTTTGAAAATTAATGCTCTATTCCGTTTTTCGATTATATGCAGTACAACGAGCTGAACACACGCGTAAAAAAGACACACATACAACACTTACCCCAATGGCCACTGCCTTCGGTAGAAAAAGTGCATTTACGCAAGCACGCTTCACAGTCACACAACGTATGTGTGTCTGTCAAGTGAGCTTGTGTGAATGCTCTTTTTTCACGAATGTTAATGTCCGATAGAGTAAAAGTTGTATGTGTGCCTTTTTTTACGTGTGTGTTCAGCTCGCTGTGCGTCTTTGCTGTAGGCTGCTAACTATCCTGGTATTCAACTGTTTCTATCATTACCATTACTGGTTGGGTAACTGTTAATGAAGAGGCGCGCTTTGCACAACATCAATAAATTATCAGACGTCTTCATTGGACAGCAAAAACTGGCATTCCCCAGGAAAGTGTTACAGGGCCCCTACTGTTCCTTATTTTTATAAACGATTTAGGAGACAATCTGAGTTGCTTTCTTAGACTGGTCGCGGATGATACTGTTATTTATCGGTTAGTAAGTCACCTGAAGATCAAAAGCAACTGCAAGATGATTTAGATAAAATTGACAATTGTCCCTTAATAACGATAAGTGTGAAAGAAATTCGTTAAACTTCAGTTACGCGATAAATCAGTCTAAGATAGAGGCCGTAAATTCAGCTAAATACCTAGGAGTAACAATTACGAACAACTTAAATTGGAAAGAACACATAGAAAATATTGTGGGGAAGGCGAATCAAAGACTACATTTCATTAGCAGAACACTTAGATCATGCAACCGATCTACTAAAGAAACTGCCTACACTATACTTATGCGTCCTATTTTGGAGAAATGCTGCGCATTGTGGGATCCACACCAGGACGATTTAGAGGAAATTCATAGAAGGGCAGCTCGTTTTGTATTATCGCGATATAGGAGAGAGAGTATCACGGAAATGATGCACGACTTGGGGTGGAAATCAATAAAAGAAAGGCGTTATTTGTTGCGGTAAGATCTATTTGCAAAATTTCTTTCACCAACTCTCTCTTCAGAATGCGAAAATATATTGTTAGCACCAATCTTCATAGGGAGACATGACCATCATAATAAAATAAGAGAAATCAGATCGAAAACAAAAAGATTAGGTGTTCCTTTTCCTGCGAGCTGTTACATAGTGGATCTATAGAGAAATCTCATAAAAGTGGTTGGATGAACCCTCTGCCATACACTGCAATGTGATTTGCAGAGTATCGCAGTAGATGTAGATGTAGATATTTTCGTTTTCCAGTAGGATGTAATATTTATTTTAGATGGTATGGATGCCACTTGTTTACAAAGATGTTATAATGACAATTAAATATATTCGTACGTTATCTGAGAATGTGGTATTTAATGATGACTTTCATATTTATCATCTATGACAGATCAGGCTGTCAAAAAATGTTCAAATGTTTGTTCAGCTTAAGGGACCTAACGGCCGGGTCATCAGTCCCTAAACTTACAAACTACTTATGAACTACCTTATACTAGACAATACAAACATCCTTCCCCGAGGGAAGATTCGAAACTCCGACCGTAGCGGCCGTGCAGACTGTGACTGGCGCGCCGCAGACCACTCGGCCAAAATGTTTAAATGTTTGTATAGCTTATGGGACTTAACTACGGGGTCATCAATCCCTAAACTTACAAACTACTTATGAACTAGCTAACACTAAGGACGGCACAAATATCCATGCCCGAGGGAGGATTCGAACCCCCGAACGTAGTGGCCGTGCAGACTGTGACTGGCGCGCCGCAGAGCGCTCGGCCACCGCGGCCGGTGACCAATCTGTCGATACCGTCAGTACTCAAAAGTTAGATTTTGTTGACGGAGCTAAATCTCACTTATGTCTGTACCGCTTCACCACTTTCAAAATGAAGTCCTCGAAGTATAACGTTACCTGCTGTTTACGTAAATTACCAGGACAGCAAAATAAAGATATTAGTGGGCTTCGTGAAAATAAATGCAAAATAGATATTGATCAAGGGGAAAATAAATATTGTATGTGAAAATATAACGGAACTGAAAAAAATAATGTGACTGATAGAATTTGGAATAAATTGGGGGGGGGGGGGGGGTCCTTGCAGGCAATGATAACTGAAACTTACGACACACCGGTACTTAGGTCGGGAATTTCATAACTCTTATAGCATCTGGAATTATCAAGCTGTTTACCAGTAAGTACACTTGGTGTCGTAATAAGAATTGGTTGCCAACAGTACGTAATAATGTCGGTGCCAGATTTTGTTGTATCACGTTAATATTTCAATGGGGCGCGTGGCGCGGAATTTAAATGGATCAAGGCATCGGACTTCTTTATGAATGATCCCGGTGGAAGGGATATTAAACATGAATAAATGATTTTAAACTGTAATGGCGGCCCGACATTGTTGTACTCATTGACTGCCAACTTATTAAAGAAAGCAACTAAATTTGGTAAAATATTTAAACAAAAGGAGGTAGAAATAAATGAAAAATGCCAAGGGGTGAACTGAAATAAATTTTAATAAATAATAATTGGCCACACCTATGTAGTACGATGATGATCTCCCGAAAACAGACGATGAGTCCAAATTAACTCGATTTCGTGATTCCTCCGCTCTGGTCAGCTATATGCATGGGACGGTTGAAATAAATTACTCCAATCACCAGAGGGGACGAGCACTGCTTGCGGAAAAGGCGTAATTTATTGTTTTTGTATCGTTACAGAAGGTGGTCTTTAAGGTTTGGAAACATGAAAATTACATGGAACCAAGTCGGAACTATATTGGGGATGATCGATGGCAGTGTACCCAAGGCGTTACAGCAACCGAGCGTGGTGTGGCATTGTCGTGATGAATCAGGCATGTGTGTATGAACTATTCGGATTCGTGCTTTCGGTTTCCTGAGGGTTGCTTACGTACAGACATAGTTCCGTTATAGGTTGTCATGTCACACGGAAAAGCTCCGTATAAAGAAAGTAACGACGGCTGCCATTCTTGGTTATGTGGCTGGCGGTCTCCCATAGCATTCTACAGGCCCGCTACGTAACAGCGAGTCAATAATCACCTAAGAACGGAAGTAAAAGTGCAGACGATATCGTAGTAATATACGAGGGTTGGAAATCAAATAGTGGCAACTATTTACTTACAACCTGTACAAAAGTGTTACATGTTTGCACCTGTTACTGTTTTTCAGAGTAGTCACCACCATTGTGTAGACCCCATTGCCAGCGGTGTGGAAGGCTTAGTATACCATTAGCAGAGCCTGTTCTGTTGATGGTGCGTATGGAGCAGTCTACTGCTTGACGAATCTCTGGAACAGATCCGAAGCGAATACCACGAAGTGGTTCCTTCATCTTCGGAATCAAATCAAAGTCACAAAGACTTACGTCCGATGATGGTGGATGGTACAGTACTTCCCCGTCCAATCGACCTAACAGAGCAGTCACAACATGCGCTGTTTGCGCCCGCGCATTGTCGTGCAAAATGATAGGTGGGTTGTTCATTTCTTGCAAAGCTGGTCGCAGATTATGCTCCAGAAACGAACAGTAATACTGTGCATTTACTGTCTGCCGTTAAGGAATGTAATGCGGTAGGATAACAGTATCACAGTCGTACACGAGAATCACCATAACATTCCCCTTACTGGAACTCTGACGCATTTTCAACTTTCGCGGCGACGCCATTCGTTGGATTGGCGTTTCAGTTTTGGCTCGTACTAAGTGCTACACGTCTCATCCAGTGTTACGATACGGCGTAAGGAAGCCTCTCCTTCGCGCTCATAGCGCTCCAAGTGCGTCTGAGCAGTGTCGTAACGCAACCATTTCCGCATTTCCGTCAATTCATGCGAAACCCATCATGATGCAGTTTTTCGCATGCCCTGGCGTTGCTTCACGATGCGATGTACAGACGTATGTGCTAATCCGGTCGATCATTGTCCACTAACGCAGCAACAGTATGCATAGTAACACCGTTACGTTAGGCCGCTCGCTCATCTACATCTACAACCATACTCCGCAAGCCACCCGACGGGGTGTGGTGGAGGGTACTTTGACTACCGCTATCGATTTTCCCTCCTATTCCAGTCACGAATTGTTCGCGGAAAGAAGGATTCTCGGTATGCCTCTGTGTGGGCTCTAATCTCTCTTATTTTATCCTCATTATCTCTTCGCGAGATATACGTAGGAGGGAGCAATATACTGCTAGACTTCTCAGTACAGGTAAGTTCTCGAAACTTCGACAAAAGCCCGTACCGAGCGACAGAGCGTCTCTCCTGCAGAGTCTTCCACTGGGGTTTATGGATCATCTCCGTAACGCTTTCACGATTACCAAATGATCCTGGAACGAAGGAGGGGTTCTTGATGATGTGCTAAACCAGGAATATGTCTATGGTAATAATTTATCATCCCGATAAATCTGCGTAAACCTTTAAATGTTGTTGGCAATGGCATGTTTTGAATGGCAGTGACACGTTCTGGAAGGGGTGCTATCCCTTTTGCTGAGACTACATATCCTAAAAATTGCACTTTTTTTTTTTCCAAAAACACATTTATCTTTATTAATAATTATAATGAATTTCTCTAATATTTGAAAAAGTTGGCGCAAATGTTTTACATGTTCTGTAATGTTGGATGAAAAGATAAGTATGTCGTCCATATAACAAAATAGGAAAGTCAGGCCACGTAGCACCTCATGCATGAAACGCTGCCAAGTTTGTGTTGCGTTTCTTAACCCGAAAGACATAAAATTGTATTCGAACAAACCGAAAGGTGTTATGACAGCTGTCTTCTTAATATCTTCCTGTGCTACTGGAATTTGCAAATATGATTTTTTGCAATCGACAACACTAAACACTTGTGCCTTGGCAATGGCATAATTAAAGTCTGTAACAAGTGGAACAGGATAACGATCTGGAATCGTTCTGGCATTTAGTGCTCTATAATCCCCACACAATCTCCAAGAACCAGTTTTTCACTCACCATATGCAGAGCAGACGCCCAGGGACTACTGGACCTGGACACAATACCTGCTCGAAGGATCTCTTCAAAGTCCTCTTGTGCTGCAAGAAGTTTGTGTGGTGGTAGTCTCCTCGGTCGCACTGCTACCGGCTGTCCTGGAGTGGTGTTGATATGATGTACTGTCGTATGATGTCTTCTTTTGTAGACCACGTTTTGTCGATTAAACGAAGGAAATTCCAATAACAATGTGTCAAATGGGTTGTCTTCTCCTATCGCATTTATTATTTGACCTTGCCCCACAGTCTCTTTCTCTCTCAACACCTCACTTAATCGGCGATTTACTAAATCAGGAGCGAGTCGGAAATGTAGCAACAAGTCCGCTCCTAATATTGGCTCAGCAACATCTGCTACAATAAATGTCCATGTAATATTGTATGCGAGTCCAAAATCCAGTTTCATTGTACACCATATGTAGTGATGATGAAGTTATTTGCTGCTGTGAGTCTATGTCAAGTCGGATTAATTTTTATAGTGCATAGTTTCCTGGGGTACACACTTGCTTCTGAATCAGAGTCTACCAGAAAATTTTGTCCTGTTATGTGGTCGTAAACATACAATCTCCGTATTTGCTTTACTGTTGCCAGTGTTTCACTGGTCTTGTAAATCACATCCATATCATGTGGACGCCTATCTCTTATGTGACGACCGTCTGCAGCGTTTGGGTAACTGCAAGGTGTATCACATCGACGGGCTGCCTCACCGAAACGTCTGTGATACCAACACCATTGCTGTGAAAATTTATCACGACCATCACTCTCTTCTTTCTGTTGTCTTTGCCTCTCTTATGATGCGCGTTCAAAACGCCGTTTGTTCTTGCGTTGCTGTTCCGCCAATCTTACATTTAGTCTTGCAACTTTATCTTCTAACCATTCTATCCTCTGTTCTTCTACAGATTCAGCTGTGTTTGTGTCCTCCGCTTCTTTTTTCATATTAACTTCCGTCAGAGTCCTATTCTTTTCTTGACTGCAGTGTTTCACAGCTTCCACCTTTACTCTACTTGGAGAATCAGACAAAACTGTAGCTACTTCATCTGCTGTCTCTGCTAGCTCTTGTAACGTCAACTTTTGAACGAATGTTGTCTGGTAACTTGCGTAGCCATAGAACACGTAATGATTGCTCTGGTAATAGTTCTGGACCCGCTAAGGCTCTTAAGCTTCTCAAAATTTGTGAAGGCGATCTGTTACCTATTTGTTCCTCTTCAAATGCTTAACATAACCTTAGCTCCGGTGACAAAGTATAACGTTTTATAAGAGTCTCTTTTAATGTTGCATAGGATCGAAACTCAAGAATGTCTTCTATTTCTTCGATAATCACTCCATCCAGATGTGCCACAGTCAGTACATATTTGTCTTCGTCACCCCTTACGTCATGTTGTTGAAATATACACTCCACATGAGTAAACCGTGTCTGTGGTCGATTTTGCCAAAACGTCGGAAGCTTGACATAACATAAACGATTGATAGAACGTCCGCTCGGAAAACCATTCAAGGTATTTTTCGTGTGCGCTGTAGGCAAAGACGTACTCGCTTCCTCCATTTGCGTGAGAGGCGCGATATCTTCTGTCATCTTTCTGTTTCTGTTTTGTCTTTCGTCGGGGTCACCACTGTGGTTAATTCAGCTATAACTAACTACTAAAATGCAACGAAAGATGTTAGAGAAAACTGAACACTTTATTCACGAACCATGAAATACAAAAATAACAAAATCAACAACAGAGACTATATATTTGATGTATAATTTCCTTGCTTTCGGCAAAGATTCTCTTTTCTTCCTTTTGCACAGTGTCTAACGTCGCCACATTCTTTACTGCTGCTTATTAGCTTTATTTATTTATACACTACAGTTGTTTCGCCGTATTTGCAATTATCAAGTAGTCTGCAATAGTTGAATAAATTTTGTGAAAATATTTTTTCGAAACGAATAGGGAGTACATTATAGAGTTTTAAATTTATTACTTACAATCCACACACAGCACCTGTACCTCTATATGATTTTTACAGGTACCTTTATTAGAAAGTCGTTTTTTAATAATTCTTAATGTAATGACATTCTTATTTGACTGCTGTTATGATGCTATGTGTTTACAGATCTCATATTTCATTATATCTTTGGTAACGATCTAGTCCTCTGAGATGATTATTTTCGAATTTTATGATATCTTTGAATGTCAATGTATTTACCAGTGATCTCTATACGAACTGGATGTATAACTCTGGAGTCTGAGCATAGAATTGCAGCGTGCCGGCACATTCATATGTTTTGCACACGATTTCTCATCGTCTGCTATGTTCAAATTTGGCAAACGAGTTTCTATCAGTTATTATGTGACAAAAATTACTTGCTTACCTCTTCATTTGGAATTTAATTCAATATTCGATGTAGTAGGCTGATATGGGAGTGTAATCGAAACATATTTTCTTCTATTTTTCTTGTAATGCTTCATAGCAACCATGTTTTAATTTGGCAAGAAACTAAATATGAATATCTATGGCTAGCACGCTAAGACAGCTGAAGTTAAACATCCAGATAGTATAGAGATCAATGGTATTTACAAATGTTTTATATTCTGGAGTTTGTAGTGTCTCAGATTATGAAATAGTGTGTATTCCTTGCAATTTTGAATTTTGTAACATCTTTGATTATGAAATCGCGTTTCTCTGGTGTCAGAGATATTGTATGTTAATCGAAATTTTGCGTTATCCTTGACTGTGGAACATTACATCTCTGAATTTAGCCGTTGTCAAGCCTAATTATCGATAAGATTTTGTAAATAAATTTTGTGTTTAAAATCTGTATGTTCATCGAAAATTTCGTTAGGTGAAGCTTCCATGTGTATGTATATTTCTAATTCTTCGAGAATATACATTTTAGTGCCGTTTGAATTTTTTTGTAATATTTTTAAAGCTTTCTCGATGTTTGTGGTGGTGCGGTTTTCAATTTTCAAATGCTGGTAGAAAGTAGATAGATTTGCTTCTGTTATTCTTGTATGTTCGCTGAAACTCGTTCTAAAACTTCGTCCCGTCTGACCTATATAATTTTTTTTACAATTTTCGTGTACAAATAAATAAAGCTAATAAGCAGCAGTAAAGGATATCATACTTATCATAATTGTCATATTATGAGGCTAAGGATGTTAAACTGGAGAAGAATAACATTAAAATTGATTTTTACTGATGCCTATCGATTCCTATCTTCTTCGTATGTAGTTTCTCTTTGTTCTTGTATGCGGGTTGAAGGAGATTGTGATAGTCAATTCCTTTCAATTTCATTCCGGTCTTTGCGGCCCCCTGCAGTTAGATTGGATCAAAAATTTCATTAGTTTGTAGCACTTTGTGTTCTGCGTCCTAAATTGCTACATTTTGTTGGTGGCATTGTAGTGGGATTAATTCGTGTGAATTCAGTTGTGTCGGTTGGGACTCCATGTCCGATCTGAATAATTACAGTTCAGCTGTAATGGACGATTGATTCACCTTGTTGTTACTGTTTAACCGTTTGGCAAATTAAAACTCACAGTATTTTACAGGAAAATCGGATAGTCTGTTTGAAATAAAACGAAGAAATTCAATTCATTTCCTGAAACGACTAGGATTAACTCAAAGCAGAATCACAATTGAATCGATAAAAAAAGAAGGAAGAAAACACTGAATGAACTTTTTATAACATTCTAATCAGTGAATTTGCGCACTTAATACAGAGATAAGCTGGAATTGGAATAATGGAATGTTGGTGAGTTCGCGAAATAATACACAAGTTAAAATAAAATTACGTTTTTAAAAATTTATATTAGAAGGCTTTTGTATGCAGGTCTAGCATTTATTTTTCAATTAAAGATTTGCAATTGAGTTGTTTCCATCTTGTGAGCAAAACGAAAATAAAAAAGCGAATCAACCAAATAAGTCCTTCTTATTGCCGGTTATGATCGAGAGTGTCTACGAAAGTTGTGAATTTAACTTCCTGATTGTTGGGTCCTTCGTTTGTAATATAGTCGATTCCCTATGTATATAAAACATCTTTGGCAGAACTATTGAAAATTAAGCAAAAAATAAAAAAATTCCATTAAGTATAACATCATATCGTATCAAGATACAGAAAACCTAGCAGAAAAATGCGCATAAAATTGCAAAATACGTGAATAATTCACAGCAATTATTACAACAGTAACGCCAGATGTTAATTACAAACGTCAAGATATCGTAGACATAAGTTACCAAATTTGCTAACAAAATTTTTATATGTAATTTAGTCGTATAAGACTCATAATAATATGTAAACTAAATTAATGTTATTCTGACATACACGTAGGCGCTTGAAAATGGCAAAAAACTGAAACAGCTGTAAGGATAAGTAATAAGCTTTAAGCAGTGATTCTGGATCTTCTATTACAATGTCCTTCAATGACATTTATGGACTTAACTACGGGGTCATCATTCCCTAAACTTACAAACTACTTATGAACTACTTACGAACTAGGACGGCACAAATATCCATGCCCGAGGGAGGATTCGAACCCCCGACCTTAGTGGCCGTGCTGATCGTGACTGGAGCGCCTCAGTCACCTCGGCACCGCGGCCGGCAGATTTTATGTGATGACTATATAATTTTATTAGATCTTAAGGGTAGGGGTGAACTTGCATGTTGACATACAGTCTTCCATCCATGCAGTTGTTATTTATTTGAATTTGCTAGTAAACTACCACTATCGTGTCATTACCCAACAGTCTTTTATGGATGCACGAATCAGTGTTCTAAGAAAATTACTTAGTCTTTGTTTGGGCGAGAATTTACTTGTAGTTCATATTATGCAAGGACACTGATAACGATGCCATAAGGCCCCTTGGAACCGATATCATTATCATCCTGAAACGAAGACAAATGTTTATTAAAATGAGCATACTTATTTATTTTTTATCAAGATGTGAGGGTATGACTATTTGCTAGAAATCAGAATGGATTAGACTGGTATTTAGCGACCGTTTAGTATTTATATGCAATGAAGTTTGTCAATCGTTTAAAAAATCTGAAATTCCGACTATAACACAGTGAAATCGTAAAGAACGTAGAGTCGTATAGGTACAAGCATATAAGGATACAAAGCCGTAACACGAAACGTAAACACTTACATGGTAGAAACAAACTTGAACGACTTTAGTTTTCTTTCTGTCCTGTAAACGTTAACATCAATAGACACTGATATCCTTGGACCTATATGACGCCTTGAAATGCGTCAATGTGACTATGTTACAGTCGGAACTAGATCTGTAAATGCAGGGGGCCTGTTTGACATAAAATCGTCGTAACTTCTGACGTTCAACGTGCACGGATGGCGGGAGCGCTTATACGACCGCCTTCTGGCTCTGGGATATCCAGAGGCCACTGGTATGCACCTCTATTGGCCGCCATATTATACAGATATGAACACATGCGATTCCTTTTTGAGATATAATAAAGACAACGTGTACAGCAATACAGTCAAAACCATTGGCGAGCTGAGAAAAGGTCAGTGAGTCATGCAGAATTTTGCTGTTTCTGAGCCACATCATCACCACGGAAGGTAGGCATATCGGACATATCAAAATGTTTTTATTTTTTATTTTTTTTTATGTTTGTAAATCTAATCGGACTCAACTGCTTGGTTATCAGTCCGTAGCTTACAAACTGATTAAACGAAGGTAAATTAACCTAAGGACAACCCAGACACCCATGCCCGAGGGGGTACTCGAACCCTCGAAGGCGAACGGCCGCGAGCACCGCAGCACGGCGCCTTAGTGCCCACGGCTAATCCGCCGCAGCGAATATATCGCACGCTAAATTCGTACAGTGCAGTGCGTGAGCGTCGTAGTTTGAAACTAATTTACGTTTTGTTTCAAATAGTTCAGTAACTGTCACCCTGAAAATTATAGACTTATTGACTGTAATAATAATAATTTTTGTGGCTCATTGACTTAGTGCAAGTCTTTCGATTGGACGCCATTCGGCGACTGGCATGTCGCTAACCAACCCCAGTTATCCAACCAGGTAAAGGGGAACTACAGCTTAACGTGGAATCCGAACCACGTGTCGTTTCTGACGACTCCTCATATGAGTAGCTTGTTATGAAAGGCAGACATCCGTAGTTTGCAAATAACTGAGATAAACGCCATTTTCCATTACGAAACCTGGCGTTAATACATTTGCATGCTAGTTTGGTCATCATTTAGCTGCAAATGATCACCACACTAGCATGCATGCGTATTAACTCCACGTTTCGTATTAAAAATGGCGTTTATCTCAGTTATTTGCAAACGACATATGTCCACCTTTGATATCAAGCTACTCATATCGTTGAGAGGTGAAGGCTGGGTTAAAAAGCAGACTGAAAAAAATCCCAAGTCTGACCGGATTTCGATCCCGGGACCTTACGGTTTCCAGTTGACCACTTTACCCCCGAGACCTCCGAGTTCGACACTTTTGTGACTGATTGCTGACTTTCTGTTCCGAATATTGACTGATTGCTGACTTTCTGTTCCGAATATTACCTCAAGCAAACACTTTTGAGGCCGGAACAAGTGCGGACTTTCGCCCCTATGCTCTCACACCAGAAGAGCTTTCTTCCCAAAAAGCACCTAATAGTCGGAACAATGGCGTCTGAGAGTCACGCCTCACGGCTCTCGCTTTGAGAGGAGTCTTTTCCGACAGTTTGGGCGAACATTTCCCGCCCGGCTTGATGGCAGGTGAACAGCGCTGTGGGAAAGCTGAGCGGTCATCGCTATTGTGCGGTCGCCTTCCGCGTATTGCAGATGCCTGCAGCGGGTCCCGTCATTAGCGCCTGTTTGGCCGTGACGCAACTGCGGGGCATCCAGCGAAGCCGACTGCAGGCACACTAGAAGGTGCAAGAGGCCGTCCCACTTTCATTCTCGTTGCCAAATAACGAACCGTGTTAACAGCCTGCGCTTCTCTACTTACCCTACAGCGCGGAGTAGGTCGCCTGGTGTACTGTAAGAGGTTTCCGTACTGATTGAGAATTAAAAGCTTTGAGTAACAGGCGCTCGCAATCCCGTTATCCCATCTTCCAGACACGGTTGTGGACGAGAGGGCCAGGCTTGTTACAGCTCCAGCTCACCTTTCTCCAATAAACTGCTGTCAAGCTGAAAGTTGCATAACATTTTATTAATACTAATAATAAAGCACATGAAATGTTTTAATATAATAGGTATAATGATTTGTATTTCATACCACTTAGTATATCATTTTAACATGACATTCAAGAAACTAAAACCGATTATCTTCCTCATTTGAATAACACACTAAAATTGTGAGTGAGGTAAATATAGGAAAAGTTGGGGAAATGACAGCCGACTATATTATCACCCCATACTGCTTCAACAAGCCTTTCAATACAACAATTGGAAGTAGGGAGCAGTGGGAGAAAATAGTTCGACACCGTACGGGAGATATTGTCTGGTTCACTGACGGGTCAAAATCAGACCAAGGCGTTGCGGCCGGGGTATAATGGGTGCAGCCAAGACTGGAGGGCGTCATCTCTCTAGGAAAACTGGCCTCAGTATTCCAGGCCGAAATCACTGCCATCAGGGAGTGTGTGGAGGAGAATTTGCGTAGGTGCTACAAGGACTGTAGCATCTATATCTATTCAGACAGCCAGGCAGCCCTGAGATCACTGGCAGCTCCTGTAACAAGGTATAAAATAGTTGCAGAATGACACAGGGTTCTGGTGGAGCTAGGGGAAAGCAATAGAATAAACCTATTGTGGGTCCCTGGCCACTCGGGGATCAGTGGCAACGAACATGCCGACATATTAGTCAGGATGGGGGCAGAGACTCCATTTATTGGACCGGAACCTGTCCTGACAATCACCAAGGCAATGATCAAATTGGAGCTACATAACTGGCTCAGATAACAGCACGTAGAATATTGGACCAAAGTCTATCAACAAAAACATGGTAAGGTAATGATGCCAAAGCCATGTTATAAAAGAAGCTCTGCAATCCTGGGCCTCAACAGGAGAGAGATTAGACTCATGGTTGGATTGCTGACAGGCCATGGGAATTTCAAAAAACACCTACATACAATGGGAATAACAGAAGAGGACCCTAAATGTAGGATCTGTGATGACGGTGATGAAACTGCATCACATCTAATCTTCGAATGCATTGCATTGGAGAGTAAAAGGCACAGAACATTTGGGACAACCAGACCCGAAGAAATTGTGTCTAATGAAGAACTGGTAAAGGGACTTCTTGCTCTGTTCAAGGGCATTGGTTGGCTTTAATAGATATACAGGGAGCGATACCGCACAATAAACTTAGTTTCGGTGCGAGCAGTGGCGGGTTGGATCAAGACTGTTTTCGCTTCCCTGAGAAAATCAAATCAATCAAATCAAATCAATCTTCCTCATTGGGTGCCCTGCAGCTTAGACAATGGGAAATAAGTGATACTAGTTGAAAACCCAGCGTTGCCCAGATATTGATTTATTTTTTCCTGCCTTGAGTTAGAACTTCTCTTGTTCCTTCTCTCCCTCTCTCTGTTAATCTCTTTTATCTTCTAAAAGTATATTTATTGGAGAATATGTAAGAAATAAGGCTGTCTTGCATAATGTACAAAATTATAAGTACAGTATCCAAGGAAAGAAATATAGTAATCAATAAATATGAGACCGTACAAATTTTATATGTTGTTCAATTGTATAATTGTTCAGCCAGATATTTATTTGTATAAGTGCTATATGTCTGTAAAATCTGTCGCGAATACAATTAATAGTAAAGAAATAATAGATTAAAACTTGCCACGTAACGGGGCGATTTTCCATGAAAGTTACTGTTCACACGCTCATATCTCATGAACTACGTGTTGTACTTTGATACAATTTCTAAGGTACATTCAGCTATACGTGTGTATACTGTCTGTAAAATTTCGTGGGGCTACAATTTGTAGTGTAGAAATTATAAATTGTAACGGAATACCAAATGCCGTAGTTTTGTCCGTGAACAGCGGAAAAGTAGTAAGCCAGAAACTTTTTTCCTTTCATCATTTTACTGTTGTTCTCAGCGAGAAAAAATATAATACAGGTTTGAAATTATATTTAAAGTTTGTTGCAAATCGCTAAGTACTGTCATTCTCATAAAGTGTATGAATAAAATCTCGTCGCATTAAGAGGCAGTTTATTGCGGTCCTATTGTTTATGACGTCATGTATCCTGAATCATGTGTCGTATGAGATTCTTAACCTGCAGGAACTGTTCCATCACTGTAAGGAATATGTGTATCAAAGCTGGTTTAAATCGGACCTGTGGCTTAGGTGGAAATATGCAGTATTGTCGCGTGACTTAGCAGTTTTTCTCGTGTCTCCTTGTTTACGACGTCATATCTCCTGAACTATGTGTCGGACTATGATAAAATTTAGAAAATAGGTTCAGTGGCATGTGCGTAGACTGTATGTAACATTTCTCGCAAATAAATTAATAGTGTACGAGTAATAAATTGTAACGTCGTGCCAAATGCCGTAATTTTACTGCAAGAACGCCGAAAAAGTAGTAAGCTACAAAATTTTTACCTTTCATCATTTTGCTGGGATTGTCGGCGAGAAAAAGTTTACCAAAGGTTTGAAATACGTTTAAAGTACCTTGCAAGTCACTAAGTGCTGTCCATCTCAAACAGTGGACTGATGAAGTCACACAACACGTGCCGCAAGACGGGGTAGTTTTCATTGTTTATGACGTTATTTCAACTGAACTATCGGCCCTATCGCAAAATCCTTTCTTAGCTGATGTGTTATACCTATAAACTATATTCCTGCCAAATTTCAGTGTCATAAAGTAGTTTTCGAGATTTCGTGTTTAGTCAGTGAGGTGAGTGAGTGAATGAGTGTCGTTTCGCTTTTATATACACTGCTGGCCATTAAAATTGCTACAGCACGATAATAACGTGCTACAGACGTGAAATTTAGCTGACAGGAAGAAGATGCTGTGTTTTTCAGATCATTCACACAAGGTTGACGCCGGTGGCGACACGTACAACGAGCTGACATGAGGAAAGTTTCCAAGCGATTTCTCATACACTAACAGCAGTTGACCGGCGTTGCCTGGTGAAACGTTGTTGACATGCCTCGTGTACGGCATTCCGGCATTCCGACTTTGATAAAGGTCGGATTGTAGCCTATCGCGATTGCGGTTTATCTTAACGCGACATTGCTGTTCGCGTTGGTCGCGATCCAATGACTGTTAGCAGAATACGGAATCGGTGAATTCAGGACAATACGGAACGCCGTGCTGGGTCCCAACGGCCTCGTAGCACTAGCAGTTGAGATGACAGGCATCTTATCCGCATGGCTATAACCGAACGTGCAGTCACGTCTCGATACCTGAGTCAACAGATGGGGACGTTTGCAAGACAACAACCATCTGCACGAACAGTTGGACGATGTGTGCAGCAGCATGGACTATCAGCTGGGAGACCGTGGCTGCGGTTACCCTTGACGCTGCATCACAGACAGGAGTACCAGCGATGGTGTACGCAACGACGAATCTGGTTGCACGAATGCAAAACGTAATTTTTGCGGGTGAATCCAGGTTCTGTTTACAGCATCGTGAAGGTCGCATCCGTGTTTGGCGACGTCGCGGTGAACGCACATTGGAAGCGTGTATTCGTCATTTCAGTACTGGCGCATCACCCGGAGTGATGGTATGTTGTGCCACTGGTTACACGTCTCGGTCATTTGTTGTTCACATCGACGGCACCTTGAACAGTGACCGTTACATTTCAGATGTGTTTCGACCAGTGACTCTACCCTTCATTCGATCCCTGCGATCAGCAGGATAATGCACGCCCATACGTTGCAGGTCCTGTACGGGCGTTTATGGATACGGAATATGTTTGATTGCTGCCCTGGCGAGCACAATCGCCAGATCTCTCAGCAACTGGAAACGTCTGGTCAATGGTGGCCGAGCAACTGACTCGTCTCAATACGCCAGTCACTACTCTTGATGAACTGTGGTATCGTGTTGAAGCTGCATGAGAATTTCTACCTGTACACGCCATCCAAGCTCTGTTTGACTCAATGCCCAGGCGTATCAAGGCCGTTGTTACGGGTATAGGTGGTTGTTCTGGGTACTGATTTCTCAGGAACTATGCACCTAAATTGCGTGTAAATGTAATCACATGTCAGTAATAGTATATTTGTCCAATGAATAACAATTTATCATTTGAATTTCTTCTTGGTGTAGCAATTTTAATTGGCTGTAGTGTATAGAGATTAATAATTGTGTTTATTGATAGGAGTTTATTTTATTGCGCTAAACATATATAAAAAAGGTTTTATTAATCTTGGTTCTAACAGCTCCTGAACACTGACGTTGAATATGTACATTTCATCAAGAACAGTTCCTTTCGTGATATATAAATATCAGATAAACATTGCCCAGAGACATATTTTGTCTCAAAATCTATTAAGGATATGAAACTGATTTAGAGGCATTCAATTACAATTTATGCTGAGGCCGGGATTTGAATCCGGGACCTTCTGCTTACTAGGCAGACGCCACAACCACTTTTTTTATCACTAGGCTACCGAGGTTTAATGATTACATTGACTGCACAGGCAGTCTCAAGGCAGAGTTGAATTTTATGTAGTGGAGGGGGGCGTGACTTAAGATTACCCCTGCAGTCACTGTAATCATTTAGCCTTGGTGGCCTAGTGGTTATGGCGTCTGTCTATTATGCATAGGTTCCTGGGTTAGAATCTCGGCCGCGGTATAAATTTTAATTCAATGCCTCTGATTCGGTTTAATATCTATAGGTTCCTAGGGTGTCCATAGATGACACTCAACTCACATTAGCAGTGCTAGTGGGAGGGACTGAGTAACATGGCTGATCAGTTCAAGCCGTATGACAAGGAGTACACCGTCTGCATTGACTGTAGTTCGCCATACCTAGATGGTCCATTATGAATTTTGATCCTATCCGCAGTGTCACTTTGTGTCAGGAGGGACTCTCATGAAGAGGAAGTTTCCAGACGTCCCTATGTGTATCAAAGCGATGATGTTTCAACGTGGTGCAGGTAGAGAGATATCTCGTTCTGACCGCCCAAAGACTACCACAACAGTTGATGTCTACTACTTGGGGATTTCATCTCGTAGGAACACTGAGACGAAAGTTACAATGCTGAAAATGATTTTCGTGCACCCACAGGACTCACACTGTAGGTAATAGGCTGCATGACATTCAACTTTACTCCGTAAGTTCATGGCGAGACCTAGCTTCAACACTTGGACAATATCCTGCGCTTTACAGATCGGTTCAACAGCGTGCTGAATGTACTCGTTAGAATTCGCATCAAGTACTAATCACAGATGAGACTCGCACTTGCTTCCAGCCATCGTCTGAGACGTTTTTGGAGGCAGCCTGAGCAGCCTGACGTCTTAGACACATCGTCCAGCCATTGCAGCAAGATGGTGGTGGTCTGATGTGGGGACAACATACGCCACTGGTGGTCGTAGAAGGTATATGTACAGGGATGATGTCTTCCGACGTATAATGCAACCATTTAGACAGCATTTCGATGAGGGATTCGTCTTAATGGACGACATTTATCGCGCTCATAGCGCACATTTTGCAAACGCTTTCTTTCACGATAAGGACATCGCAAGATTAAAGTGGCCAGGATGTTCTCCAGAAATGAACCCTATTGAACATGCCTGGGATTCATTGAAAAGGACTGTTTTTGGAAGAGGCGATCCACCAACCAGTCTGAGAAATCTTTTCCGAATCGCCGTTGAGGAGAGGGACAATCTGGACCAACAATCCCTACATGATCTAGTGGACAGTATGCCACGACGAATACAGTCATACATCAGTGCAAGAGAAAGTATTACCGGGTATTAATGGTAATGGTGTATGGTGAAATCTGGAAATTCTAAATCTCTATGTTATTCTTGTAGAACTTGTCAATTTCTGCTTTCATGAGCAATAAGGAGAACTGAAATGTTGTTTTTGTATCTCTCTATTTTATTTTTACGTAAATAGTTTTGAACGTCTAGAGTCGTGGTGATCAACACTTTATCTTATCTGTGTAGTTTCGGGTGTTCGCCAATCAGCGACGGCATGTATATTACAGGAGTCAAATATTTCTTATAAAACATTATAGTATGCAAAGTGTTAACTAATATTTGCCACACTTGAGGAATATGGGTACAAGTTGCTCTCCTTTCCACTTTCTCAGTCTCTGCTATTTTGAGGTACTGCTACCACTATTGACTCTTCTGAACCCGATTTTATAGCTCAATTTGATTGTCCACTATGAAACGACCTTTCTCAAAAGAGACTGTTTCCACAACGTGTTCATGTATACTTTAATAGACGATATTATTCGGTAAATGTTTATTAGGAATTCTTTCGGCATACAAAGGTGGTGAGGTCGTTAATGCGCTTGTGGGAACGAAGCACATATCAGTGAAGTTCGTCGTTTATTCTTTATAACCGTAGAAGACTTTCAGATTAAGGCTGCGGCTTGCTGTTGTTAAATTTGCTGCCTTCTGTTTGCTATCTAAAAGAATAAAATTACAAATTATATGCGGGTTTAATTTCACGCCTACGTCATTGGTGATCACAATCTTTAGTACCTGTATGCTAATCATTCTTTATTCCATGTCACAGTCACATCTCTTCTCTTGCTTAACATAAGATTGACTTAATGTTGATTTGCGCATATTGCGCATATTTGTGATATCCTGTTTCTACGAACATTTTTTTGCAATTAAATCGTTTTTGAACATTATTTTGTATAGTATCTTCTTGTAGGATACTAGAAGATGTTTTAATTTGTCTGCTAAACTTACAAACGTTTTGTATTCACAGTGACCTGCAGTCTTCATGAAGCTGATAAGAAAAGGACGCATGTCTATTTTTACCAGAACAGATTCAACATCTTGCACAGCTTCATTACTCCTATGGAAGACACAAAGTGAAGTATATAATACCGTATGTTACTTGTTTTGCAAGACATTCATAACTGATCTTGTCTAATTTATTTTTACCCTCTTATAAGATTTCCATAGATATTTTCAGAGATTTTCCTTTAATTATTTTTCTTGTTCATAGTTCCACAAATGAGGCAGTGCCAGAGGTATAGAAAAGGGGATTGATTTATAGTAGATGCAAGTACAACTAACATAATGTGACAAAAGCAATGTAATTAGCAATATTTCTTGAATGTTACTATTGGCCCAGTTAACAGTTTCAACAATATATCTGCTTTTGTTTCTCTGGAAAGGGGCATTTTAGTCATCAGTCATTTCCATTAGATCCTTTACAGATAAATACGTCTTATGTTATAGTAACAGGAGAAAAACACAGCATTAAGAGATTATATTCTTGTGATACGTCATGATAAAATGATTTTGTTGTGTATGGAATGCAAATCTCTTCTCCCATAAAAAAATTATTTTACTTTATTGAATCTAGTAACTACAATAACATGGCAACAAAGTCACTAACAGCAACAGAAGAGCAAACATTAATGTCTTTTTTTTTACGAATTATAGAACTCATTAGCTGTAGCCTTGAAATTAAAATTGTTAATGTCAAAATGGCTTCGGTTGAAATTCACTCATTCTCCACCGTTGATTGTAAGAAGAAAACCTTGGTGATGGCATGTTTTTGGTTAATAATAGTAAGCTGTTGGTACATAGTGAATTATTTTCTGTATTGACAATTTAGCGATATCTGTATAACGTATCGATATCTGTATAACGCATTTCGACCCCTGTCATCTCATTTCTATTGTTGTGGTGCTTCATCCTACTATTCCTCTGGAGCAGGGAAATGTCATGTAATCACTGTACATGCTACATGTAAGTTATGCAGCTATCAAGAATTTACAGCAGTAGAAACATTGTGAAACAATATACACGACATACAAATCTTAATAATATTGATAGGTGTACCTCATCTTCTTGAAATAAAATGTTGTCTCCTACTGCCAGATTGCTCAGAACACAGCGTACACTTGTGAAAGGAACGGAATCTGTTATGTCCCTTAATTTCAAATGATACAACTGCTTGAATCATTATTTCAACAGTCCAAAACAGTGTTCTACCACACACCTATTTTTTGACATCAGGACGTTACATTTATTTTCTCAACGTGCTAAGTGCCTCAAACACGGATATGATCTGTCACCCAAAATATAAAAACCTCGGCACTTATCCTCTATGGTTTCAGACAACGATCCAGGATAGCCGACGGATAAATCGATAATTCATCTCCTGTGATCGGAAACCATCTGTAAATGAACAGAAAAAATTTATTTCGATTAAGATACGAATCTGGATCCTCTTTTGGCCTAACTGTTCTCACATTGGTCCCATCTATTGCACCCGGCCTTTCTTTATTGCGGTAATGGGACTCTACCTCATCCCTTTCCTCTGCAGACGGCCTCTTCATTGCGTGTACACTGAGGGTACTAATAAATTTAATAACAGTTTTGATTGCTGGATACAAAGAGCTCATCGATACATTAAATCTATCTGTCACGTCACTGAAGCCTGGTGCTTCGTGTCCAACAAACCATAGAAATATCAAAAGATGTTGCAGTAGGAGTACTTTCCATTCCTGATAGTTATAATAAGTGGAGTGCCTACATTTTTCTGTCGAGTCTTCAAACAGGTGATGCCGCATCTGAAAATACTCCACGGAATCACTTTCTGAATATCGTGACACCCCGTATTCAAAGTAGTTTCCCGATTTCTGCCTTTATTACGCAACAACAATGCATTGAAGTTGTCGTCGCTGGAGACGAAATATGAATCGCTCGACATCTGAAGCAAATGCAATTTGTAAAATTTGGATTTCTGTTACCCTTTTACAGTTGATTTTATAAGAATAAATAAAATATCTGAATACAAAGCAACAAAAAATACGTAACTTACAATTACAGAGAAGAAGAAAACACCGTACACGTAATTAGCGCACACTTCTGAAACAACTTCCAAAATTTGAACAAATGCGCGTCTTGCACCCCCTCTGCAAATCAGAGTGCTGTGCGCTTGTACGAATCCAGTTGCCAGAAAAATTTGCTCGGGTAGCATTTCGATACTTGGCTCTGCTTGCTAGCAGCTTTTGGAACAGCTTGCGCCCCACTTCAAGTAGACAGATTCGGAGCCAAACGCGACTTTTCGTATTGCTAATATAATATGCTCTGCTTTCGGAGTAATGTATGTGTCTGGCTGATCTGGCTGTTATCAACGAGATTGTCTGGCTGTTACATTTATGCCGGAAGTGTTATATACGGAATTTTGTGGTGTGTTGACTATGAAGCAACGCTTTGAATTGTCGTTGTTGAGCTTTATTTGATCGAAAAATTTTGCAAATACATTTTGTGCTTAAAATCTGTGTAGTCGTTAAGAATTTCACGAGGCAACGTCTCTGTATCGACGTATTTTTCAAATCCTCCCAGAAAGTTCATTACTGCGCAATTACAAATTTTGTATAATATTTGTACTTCTCTGTCAGTATACGTAGTGGTGATTTTTTTTTTTTTTTTTTTTTTTTTTTTTTGCTGGTAGAAAGTGGATGGACTGCATTCTGTTCTGCTGATGTCCTCTTTGCATCTTGTTACGAGCGCTACACATTTTTTACAGTTTTTACACGTGAGTTCATAAATTCCTGAGCAATTAAATGTTGTTCTGTCCAATTTGGTGTCTCTATGGCCTTCAGCACTTCACACGCTTCCCGGCATTCACCATCCGTTGCCATCATTTCACGGAAATGGTAAGCCGTTAAGTAAAATTAACCATTCAGTCAATTGTTCTACACCACGTAGGGAATAGTAATTTCACTACGAATGAAAGGGAAGTATATAATCCTATTTGTGTAGTAAAATTTAGCACAAATTCACACCGAGTCCATAATAAAAAACGCACGATGTTATCGTATCCGATATGATAAATTAGGTGCTGAATATTATATTTTCTAAACATAAAGGCCAAAGAGTCTACCCGCGAGAGAAACGTCTTTGTAATTCTGCTCTATGGTTGACAGATTCTTGTATGTATCCTTGTCCGTTCTCTAAAAGTAATTGTCGACGTTAAGCGAAGGTTCCATGACACTGATATTTGCGTTAGTATCTAGATATTCAAGTAAAAATCTGCGAGTTTACGTGGAAAAACATATATCGTAGAGCAACGAAATGTGTTCGTTTATTCTGCAGAAAGAATGCAACGACTTTCATTAGATAACGCATACTATCACACGTTTGGCTTATGCGAACTTCACACGCTTTCCGGCATTCACCATTCGTTGCCAACATCATTTCCGGAATTGGTAAGCCTGTAAGTAAGATTAACCCTTCAGTCAATTGTTCTAGACCACTTTTCTGGGAATAATAATTTCATTAAGAATGAAAGAGAAGTAAATAAGGTTAGTGTGTAGTAAACTTTAGCAAATTATTGATCAAGGAAGGAAAGGATTAAGAAAGGAAGGATTACAGTGGGTGCATTAGGGCACTGAAATGAAACACCGGCGACAAGTGAAAATGTATGTGAGCCGGACCGGGAACCGAACTTGGGTGTCCCGCTTCGGGCTAGCGGTCGCCTTAATCACTCCCCCTCCCCCCTCCCCCCCCCACCCATACAATAGATAGTGAAGAACGACTTTCACGGTCAGGAACGTACGGCAGGAGCTTATGAAAGTAGGTACTATGAGACAGTCTAAAACCTAAAGAAATATTATTTTCAACGCAAACTTAGGTTTTATAAAATGGATACCCAATATTATTACTTAAGAAATCAATAGGATGAAAAATTACAAAAAGAATGACGTTGGTTGCATCACGATGCGTCCGCTAGTGCGTGGCCGAGACTCAACCATGAGTCGGGCTTGAGCCTCGGGACGCGTTAGCTGTGCGCCTCGTGTGTTTCAAACGTCAACTTCGCTTCGCAGTTTCTCCGGACGTAATTGACGCATCGCGATGCAACAGTTTCAGATATATCTGGGGTGAAAAAATTGAGTGGGATATATATATATATACCGGGTGATCAACTTTATAAATCACGGAATAATGTAAATGGATAGGTAAAAATTGACATACGTGCTTGGAACGACGTGGGGTTTTATCAGATAAAAACAACAACAGGAATTCAAAAAAATGATTGACAGATGGCGCTTCATCTGGTCAGAAAAGCAATAATTAGCATAACAAATTAAGACATTAAGTGCATTAACAAATTAACTGGGATCGATTGCCATGTTTCTCAATTTTTAGTTAGTTTGTATTTACGCTGTTTTCGTTTTTTCTTTGAAGTTCACCTACATAGTTGTATTTTTCGTAAAGGCGATATATATATTTATATATCAAAAAAAGAATTTTGGCGCCATTGGAGTACTACGTCCTGTGACAGGTACATTTGTGGTTATTTTCGTTTACGGCTGGAATTCCTGCGTAGGTAGCGTTGCAAAAT
Organism: Locusta migratoria; assembly: GCA_026315105.1. Classification (NCBI taxonomy): domain Eukaryota; kingdom Metazoa; phylum Arthropoda; class Insecta; order Orthoptera; family Acrididae; genus Locusta; species Locusta migratoria. The sequence goes on along the minus strand of CM048751.1, from coordinate 176,570,293 downwards.
ATTTATGTAACAAAACCACAATGTAACAGACAGAAAAAAATCCCTAGCAATGCTAGGAACCTCGATATTGTGTTCTTAATGTTCGTGTTCCTGAGTGAACAGTAATATACCTGTTCACCTTAAACTAATTTGAATTGGACTGCAAAAACCTGGCTACCTGCAATGAATATAAAACCTTTTAGAGCAGCAAAAGATACCACATACTTATGTTAATTTCATTCTTATAGTGTTAAAGTGGAACGGAAACGGACCGACATAATGAGAGATGAGGAGGAATTGAGCAGGGAAACAGAAGAAAGGAATTTCATGAGGATGATGTAGGAAAAGAAAACCTTTTGAGTGGGAATATATACAGGGTGATTCTAAAGTCACTATACATTTTGTACTTAAACAAATTTTATTAACCATTATCTAAAGGCACTGCAACTATGTTACAATAGCACATGATTTCAGTAGATTTCAATGTGACCTCCTTGCACGTCTAGACACTCCCCCCCCCCTTTCCAGCGCTCCACTGTAGACCGAAAAACCTGCACAAGCATATCTGGTGTAATCTCAGCAGCTGCGGCTCGAATCCGCTGTGTTAAACCTCCATGCAAAAAAGTCTATGAGTGTCAAGTCAGGAGATTGGGGTGCCCACTTCCGTTGATAGGCACGACCAATCCATCTGCCGCGAAATGCTTGATTCAGATAATCCGAACAACGAAGGGCAAAATGGAGTGGTGCATCATCCTATTGAAAAAAAATAAATAAAAAATAAAACACAATAAATAAATAAAAAAAAATAAAAAAACAGTATCCATAATCCCATCAGATATTAAATGGGGCTCCAGAAACTGTTACAACATACCTAGGTATGTGGTTCCAGTAACGGTTTGTTCTGCGAAGAAGAAGGGCCCATACACTGTTGACCTCGTTATTCCTAACCACACATTGACTTTTGCTGTGTCCCGTTGCCACTCCTGCAGCACACTTGGTTGTTCGTCTGCCCAGATTATGTAGTTGTGTCTGTTCACATGTCCACAGGTACGAAATGTAGCTTCATCACTGAACAAGATATTTTGCATCAAATTATCATTTTCCACAGCTTGTAGCAGGTCATGACACATAGCTTGTCTGGCAGTATTGTCCTCCGCTTCAAGCTTATGTACGACCTGGATATGGTACGCACGTTTGTGCAGCTTGTAACGAAAATCTCTCCACACAGTCGTTTGAGGAATGCCAATCTCCCTGCAGTCTCCTGGTAGATGCTGAAGGGCTACGTGTGATAGCGTTCTGCACACTTTCCACGGTGTCTGGCGTTATGGCCGGCCTCCCTGGACGTTCTTCATCTGCAATACTACCAGTATGCTGGAATTTGGTGACTAGGGTCTTGATAGCAAGCCTGGTGGGGCCTGTTTTCCGTAATCGACGGGAAAAGTCTGTTCGCACCTGTTCATATGTCAGTCCAGGAAGACGTGCAGAGACAATAGCGATTCGTCCTCTCTTGGTTAGCATTTTCTCGTAGTCCCTTCAATAAACAAATATTCGGTTACTATATCACTGAAGTGTATAGTGACTTTAGAACAACCCTGTATTACGCAAGAACTGTCTAGTGGAGAGGATAATCATCATCATCATCATCTTGTACAGTTTCCAGCCTCTGGCCGGGTCTGCTTCGAACATAAGCCTCTCCATTGTCTTCTGTCTTCCCACCGTCTTCACCTTGGTCCAGTCTTCTTTCTTCTTTACACCTTCCTCCACTCCTTTCAGCCATCTGTCTCTCGGTCTTCCTCTTGGTCTCTTTCCTTTCAGTTTCAACTCGTGCATCCTCCTGGGTAGCCTCCTCTCCTCCATTCGCTTAATATGCCCATAACATTTCAGCCTTGATTTCTCTATCTCCTCTTGTAATTGTTCCACCTGCATTAACTCTCTGATCCTCTCATTTCTTAACCTGTCTTTGTCACTCCAGTACTGTTCCTCAAGAATTTCATCTCACTAGCTTGTAATTTGTTTTTCCCTCTTCCTTTCATAATCCAGGTTTCAGATGCATATGTGAGGATCGGGACATAGTATGACCTGCATATAACTTGGTTACTTCTTAGGGGTAGATCGCTGTTCCATATCAGGCTTCTGACACTCTTCCGAAATGCTTCTGATTTTCTCCCTCGATCGTTTATTTCTCTGTCGTTTTTCCCAGCTTCCTGTATCAGGCTTCCTAGGTACTTGAAACTCTCCACTCTCCTCAATCGTTCTCCACGGATTGTAACCTCTTCCTTTCCTCACATCTTTTTAACATTTCAACCTTCTTCCTCTTTTTCCTTCTATTTTTCCCTCCATTATCCTCTCCAGTTTAAAGGGATTAACTGGAGATGATAATGGAGGGAAAAGTAGAAGGGAAAAGAGGAAGAAGGTTTGGTATGTTAAAAGATGTGAAGAAAGGAAGAAGTTACAAGCAATAGGAAGGAGGACAGATAGAATTGGAGGACATCCAGTTAATACTTGTCTGCTAAATATTCCAACAACAACAACAACAATTTACTGAAAGTAGAATAATAATGTTGCTTTAGACTTAGTTGATAAATGTATGAATATTTTTAATTCGTACTCCTTTTTTAGTTTTCTTACTGTTGCACCACGCGTAAGCAAATGCTAGGTATGCCCGCTTTCTTTTCTCGATTTGAATCACTATTAGGAGACGCACGTCCTTAGTTGGGATCGGAAGGCTTCACAGCGCTATTGATTTTAAAGCTGCAATATTTAAGATTTGAAACTGGTGACCTCTTTGGGTTGCGAGCAGTTAGAAAGTTTAGATGGGCTGACGTCTTTCGGAGATAAGGAGGCTAATGGGTGTACGTGGTCGCAGGCACGTATCCCGGTTAGTTAACTATTACCGGTAGGCGGGTGCCTGTTTGGCTTAAGCGGTCCCGTTCTTCCGCTGTAATGACCATTTTGTGGATCCCCATTTCCATTAATCTTTTAGGTGTTAACTGGGATCGTTAGACTGAAATGAGTTTGCGAAGGGATAAGAGATCGAACATTAGGTCTATGTAATGTTCTGAAAGTAAAAAAAAAAAAAAAAAAAAAAAAAAAACACACTAACCTATGTAAATGTCTGCTAAATTCACTGAAAAAGTAACGAACATTTTTAGAATGAAAAGTAATAGTACAGTTTATCTGAAATTTTAGGCTGCTTTGAACGTTAGTTAACACGGCAGTTGTTTGACGTAATTAGTATAATCTTAATATTTCATAAACTGTTCACTGTGTCAAAATAAGGTTTCCTACCGAGAAGGATGTGAATTTCCGGTGTGATTAATAATTATTAATACTTTCATCAATCGAAGTATTGAAATAATAGCCGATGAATTCTTTTTAGTGACATTACAGTAAAAAAAGGAAGGCAGTGATAAAATTCATATCGTGGTAATAATAATCATTTACAGACTCTTCTATGAATAAAGTACCTGTAGGAAATGATGTACCAATCGCACAACAACTTCTGCGTGCTTTCTGTAAAAAGAAGACTTTTTTACTATCATTAGCGTCGTGCAAAAACACTGGAGCCATTAATGACATTTCGGAATATGGTGTATCACTACATTTCTCATAATCTGGGCTTCAGAATATTGGTTCCGAAGTTTAATGTAACCTTTCGCTGTCACGGACGTGCATTCTTTGTACTGTCAGGACCAAGGAAACTTTCTCCTTCGATTTCACTGAGCGCACAGGTCGTTCGATCGAATAGGCGATAAGACAGTAATCTTTAACTGTCAAGGTGTCAAAATCGTAATTTGTCTTCCTCACACCCCTGGAGATTCTAGATTATCCTTTACCGCGTTAGACTACTCCAGTTCCTCACCCGAGTATTTTTAGAGTTTCCAGTATTTCTTCATTGCCTACTACCGTCGTAATAGGAGGTAGTTCGTTATTTTTGCAGTAAACGTTGAAGAGCATGTCAGTAAGAAACTTCACCTTAAGCTTGCGCAGACCGCAGATAATAATTGTAATTCTTCCGCACCTTTCTTCTCATATGAAAGAAATAATGAATATTGAATTTTGTTGTAGCATGCCACTGACGTAGATCATATGCAGTTTGTTCGAAAGCCAGACAGCTGTTATAGGAGTTGAAGGACACGAAAGGGACGCAAAGATTGGAAGGGAGTAAGGCAGGGTTTAATATTTCTCCGTTGTTATTCAGTTTGTACATTGAGGCCGGCCGCGGTGGCCGAGGGGACTGAGGCGCTCCAGTCACGGTCTGTACGGCCACTACGGTCGGGGTTCGAATCCCCCCTCGGGCATGGATATTTGTGCCGTCCTAGTTCGTAAGTAGTTCATAAGTAATTTGTAAGTTTAGGGACTGATAACCCCGTAGTTAAGTCCCATAAGCTTAACAAACATTTAAATGTATATTGAGCAAACTGTGAAGGAAATCAAGGAGAAATTTGGTAAAGTTCATGGTGATGAAATAAAAACACTGCGTTTTCCCGATGACATTGTAATTCTGCCAGTGACAGCAAAGTACGTGGAAAAGCAATATTGAATGTAATGGACAGTGTGTTGAAAGGAGCGTATAAGATGAACATTAACAAGAGCAAAAGAAGGGTAATGGAATGTAGTCTGAGAAAATCAGGACAATATCATATTCTAAAGTACAGAAACTTTAATTAGCAATTAAATGAAAATCTACACGTACAGCGAGCTACATCATAATAATAGTTTAATATTATGGAGAATTTTGTACAAATTCGAAATTTCAAACATCTCAACTGTTACATGACATTGAAATAAATTCAGTGGCGAAGTTGACAATTTGTGCTGGACCGGGATTCAAACCCCGATTTTCCGCATCGGGCCAGCGTTCGCCTTAACCAACCACAAAAAATGACATTATGGGTGGCATTTAAAAAGATTTACAAATATCAGGCGGCCACAAGAAACACAAATGTGGCTTTAAGACACAATGACAAACAGAAATCCAACTGATGATGAGAAAACTTCTTTGGGTGAACATGAAAATAACTTTTGTTTCCTCGAGGCAGAAAAAGACGTCCTAACCGTATAATATGCAATCATAGCCGCTCTGCCTTCTGTGCCAACAGTGGTGTTCTCTTCGGCGCCATATATGGTGAAGTATACACTACGCTTCTTCTGCGTCCATTTCAACCTTCTGATGGCTGGGTCCAAGGCTGTACTTAGCTGAAGCCCGCTATATTTATTAAGAGTGCTTAAATCCATTGCTTATTTTATAATGCTATTCCAGAAACTACTTGTTCATATAATTTTTTTTAATGTCTTGTGTAGATCGGCTCTTTCAGGATGTGGTAACGGGCTTGTTACATATTGATCGTTGTGTTCTTGGTTCAGGTTTTTATTAGAGATGGCATCCAGCCGTCTGGTATCCAGACTTGCTTTCCGTCCTGCCCAAATTCTCAATTTATTGCACACAATGATGGTGGTGCCCTCTACCCCTTACTGCCTCTTACTCGCACCTTTAACTGTATTTATGCTAAGGATCGGGCGTATTTTTGTGCATACACGCAGAAATTGTAAGTTGCCTGTTGGAGGAATCTGTACGATTATAGATGTGGTATATGGTCATTCGGATTTTTGGTTTAAGGGGGTATGCCACTGAACTGACGCGAGGAAAGAAGACAGAAAATAAATCAGAGGTGAATATGAAATTATCTTCAGTCCCCTGACTTTAAAACATGAGCGTTTTGTTCCGTGGCCACTTTCATAGATTTTTTTGAGTTATCTGTCTGATGATTGCTTTAATGCGGCCCGCCACAACTTACTCTCCTCCACCAACCTTTTCGTTTGAGAGCAGCACTTGCACTCTTTGTCCTCAATTATTTACGGATGTATTCCAGTGTTTGTCTACCCCACATTTATTTACTTCCTAAAATCATAGAGTTTATTCTCTGGTATTTTAACACACGCCCTGCCTCTTCTTCTTTTCAGAATTTTATACAGCGGCTGTTTTTCGACGATTCTATGCAGAACGTCCTCAGTCATTACGTTACCAGTCCACCTAATGTTCAGCATTCATCTGTAGCACCGCATCTCAAATGCTTCTATTCTCTGCTGGTTCGGTTTTCCCACCGCCCTTTATTCAATTGCATACAGTGCCATGCCCCAAACGTACATTCTCAGGTATTTATTCCTCACTTGAAGGCCAATGTTTGATACCAGTAGACTATTCTTGGTTACGAATGCCTTCATTGCCTATGCCAGTATACTTTTTGCGTCCTCCTTGCTACGTCCGTTTACTTACAGAGCTCTCCCCTGGGCGAACTATACTAATTAAAACATTTAGGGGATCAGTTGAGACGACTAGTTTCTGATGTGTTGTCATCGGCAGAGTGAACTAATATGTTTCGCTATGTTCTGTCGGTTCTACAAATTGAGGCAATCGAGATAGTGGCAATAACAGAAAGTTGCTACAGAGCAGGTTGGTGGTGAGTTATGTTTACCAAACGAATTACACAAGCAGCTGGGTTCAGACAGTGTAGTGAGCAGGTAGTGCAATACAACAACAATATGAGTTACCCGAAGCTATGCCATGGAGAACCATAGGTAGGATAGAAGCGGGACACAGAGAAAGGTGGTTGCAGCTATTGGAATGTCCAAAAGAATAATTTCCAGAACATGGACGCGATTTCAGACAGTAGGAACCGGTAAAAGAAGGCAAGGTCAAGGTCGTCCACAGGTAGCATCAGAAAGACAATCATTATCTCCGGTTAAACAGCCCGTCGAGACAGAAAGCTTAGTTCAACTCAGCTGCAACGCATCCTCCAGGCAGAAACAGGACGCGAAATATCAACAAACTCATTCAGAAATTGCCTTCGGGAATATGGTTGTGTATGTCGTATTAAAACTAGACAGCGTTAAGCAAGCAGAAACTAGGAAGAGGTACATCAGGATTGGAGTCGTAACGAATGGCGCCGGGTTCTGTTCACAGATGAGTCAAGATTTTGTGTTCAGCCGTTCAGTCGTCGTTCCCTCATCTGGAGAGAACGTGGAACCCTGAACAGTCCTTCTTATATGCAGGAAACCACTATTTTATGGTGTTTGAGGAATGTTGTGGAGAGTAGTCAATATTGGCGGACGTACAGAGCTCTATATCGTTCAGAATCCCGCTTTGACTGCTCAGAGATGTAGAGACCTTTTGTTGGGCCCTACGTTGGAGACGGGTTCCTTCTAGTGAACGCTAATGCTCGTCCCCACAGAGCTGCGCTCGTGGAGCTGAGGGAAATGAACGAATAGAGTGGCCAGCCTGTTCACCGGAGCATGTCTGGAATCTCTTGGCATTGTAGCCAGACCAGCATTTCCCGGAGCTGGATACATCAATCAAAGGATGAATGGCCAAATATCCCTCAAGTTCAAATGTTTGTAAATCTGTCGGACCAAACTTACAAACTACTTCATATAAAACTTCCTGGCAGATTAAAATTGTGTGCCGGAACCGGGACTCGAACCTGGGACCTTTGCCTTTCGCGGGCGAGCGCACCACCGACTGTGCTATTCCGACACGACTCACGATGCCGCCCCACAACTTTACTTCCGCCACTACCTCGCCTCCTATCTAAGGTTAACTAACCTAAGGACAACACACACACACACACACACACACACACACACACATATCCTAGGGAGAACTCGAACCTCCGACGGCGAAAAACTGCGCGCTCCGCAGCGAGGCGCCTTGGACCGCTCGGCTACTCCACCGCGGCATCCCTCAAGTGCTGATTGAAATGAAATGATCGTATTGCATTTTTAGCCGGGAATTGTTCGGCCGCCTAGTGCAAGTCTTTTTACTTGAAGCCACTTCAGCGACTTGCAAGTCGATGATGATGAGGACAACACACAATACCGAGTTTCCGTCCGGTAATCGAACCCGGGTAGTCGACGATGCTGCCTTCTGAGCTACGGGGGGCGGACAAGAGCTGATTGATAACCTCATATTGTCCACTTCATGCAAGTGTGTAACTGTACTGGTCATCCGACCAGTGTATCTGTTCAAAACTTTATAGGTTCCAAGGCATACCGGAAGGCAATATGATTAACGAGATTATTAGGCTTCTGGGACTGAATTAACCTAAATTTACTGACAATGTTACACGTTACAAACTTTGTCAGAGTGAGAGTTGCTGATAACGATATTCATAATCTCATTTCTAAGATATCCGTTTTTATTATTCTTGGTTTGGAGCCTTGAAATAAATTAAATGTTCAAATGTTTGTAAAGTCTATGGTACTTAACTACGGGGTCATCATTCCCTAAACTTACAAACTACTTATGAACTACTTACGAACTAGGACGGCACAAATATCCATGCCCGAGGGGGGATTCGAACCCCCGACCGTAGTAGCCGTGAAGACCGTGACTGGAGCGCCTTAGTCTCCTCGGCCACCGCGGCCGGCGAAATAAATTAGAAATTGCTTATAAGAATATATATATATATATATATGAATTCCTTGTACCAAGCTAAGGTTGTATTTGTTTTTCACCTTCTGCCGGAGTATACAAAAAGAATAACAACTGAGAGGAAATAGCATGAAGCACGAAGCAAAAGAAGTTGAACACAACAGTGTATTACAGAAAATAACTACTGATACCACAATAAATAAATAAAAAATAAAAATAATAATAAAAATAATAATAATAAAAATAAATAAATAAAAACTCAACTGACAACGTCTAAGTTAGCAAACTGCTACCCAAAACACAGTACCAGTTTCTGAATGCTATGTAACGATTTTCAGGAGCAAGAAACTCTTAATTTTGGATTTTTCATGCAAAATTAAAATTTTTATGTTAAAGCTTTAACACATTAATTAATTCAGATAGTAACACTGAGTCAGCGGAATTCACTTAGCACTGATCGAGTCACTCAGACTATTCCTCCGGTATTTGAGAATGAAAGCACTTCCAGTTTTCCAACAAACTTCACACGTAATTTCAAACCTTTGCTGCACTTTTCTTTGCTGACACCACTCAAGATGATTAATGAAAAAAATTTATCTCTTCTACAGTTCCACTGATGCTGCAGTAGAACTGTAGCAAGAAAGATGTCTTTTTAATTTTTTGGATACTAACAACTTTGGCAGTGTTTCAAAATATTGCCAAATGTGTGTGGGAACTGGATGTATGTGCGAATGTGGTATATCTCTGAGAATTGTGTGAGGCTGCAAATTTGGACCTCTTTCTGTGTCTCAGAACTCGAAATTATAATAAATCACGCACGTTATTACTGAAAAGACACCTCTGCATTTTTCCAATCATATTGTCTGTAAGGTTTCTTCAATTTCTTCTGTGCAATACAATTATAACTTCGACCAGTTTCGGTTCTAAACCATCTTCACAGAAGTAAACTAAAATGACTGATTGAGTTGATACATTATCTGCTATCTTATCCACACTGACATACAATCAACCAATAAAAAATCATAAGATTCGCGGTTTATTTTGTTTAAAGATGGATGTTTTGTTCCATAACTAGTTTTCAAGAATAAAAAGTATGTAGTTGACTAAATTATATTTTACACATATTGAATTTTGTTAGTATGCAGCTGCATTAGTAATGAATGAGAAACATGCATTAAGAAATATAAAAAAAATAAAAGATGCAGGGTAAAATATTTACAAAGTGGTTAGACAGTGACTAATGTAGCTATGCTAATATAAACAGAAAGAACAACAACAGGGCATTTATTTATTTTGCTATCAGGCATTACTAATAGAGCATGACCTATGAGGGGGAGTGGGGGGATCTATTTTACTGTCCAGGTGCTAGAATGTCTTGCAAGTTTTGAAAAAAAAGTTATGTGCTGACTCTGTTTGTTCATTAAGGATTTTGTGAGTTGATTTTAGTTTGTGAATGTAAATCTCCAATTGTTCAATTTGTCAGCAATATGTAGTACCGAAAGATGGCCATTGATACTACCAACTGGGTGTTGATAATGAGTCACATTAATCATTGTCTAACCACTTTATAAATATTTTACCCTTTGATCTTTTACTTTATATATTTGTTAATGGATGTCATTTGTTCATTACTAATGCAACTACATACTAGCAAAATTAAGTATGACATGTGAAATATAATTTAGTCACTTATATACTATTTATACATACACAATGTCTCAAACCAAATAACATTAATTACTACCATAGCCATCCTCTTTGCACCAAATCCAACGTTTATAATTTGTAGAAATTGTGACACCAAGTGTGACAACATGGTGTCATGTGTAAAAATCCTCAGTGCCCAAGAAACCACATAGTTATGCTTATACCTACAATGAAAACACAGTAAGTACGTAGAATATAACAACCTAACGTTTAATTCCGTTTTATTCTGTTCCCAATTATTAAAGTACAGTAATTTTACCAGCACCACCATGACAACTTGAATCTGCACTTGGCTGAAGGTAACAAATGTCCCTGTAACGTATCCAATAATGAGTCTGCAGTGGCTTGAAAACTAGACATTGAGTGAAAACATCAATAAAAGCAGCTGGATGCATTTATTAACCAAAATATACCGCCAATTTATACTACAGCTGGCGTTAGAATCCAACATGGATATTTTGAAGAAAAAAAAAATTAAGAGGTCACTTGACGTCAAGTCTTGATGAAAGCCGGCCGCGGTGGCCGAGGGGACTGAGGCGCTCCAGTCACGGTCTGCACGGCCACTACGGTCGGGGGTTCGAATCCCCCCTCGGGCATGGATATTTGTGCCGTCTTTAGTATAAGGTAGTTTATAAGTAGTTTGTAAGTTTAGGGACTGATAACCCCGTAGTTAAGTCCCATAAGCTATACAAACTTTTTTTTTCTTGATGAAAAATATTTTTTTATTGACTGAGTTGAATGTCAGCATGGATAAGATTAGCAGGTAATATATCAACTTAATCAGTCTGTTTAGTTTACTCCTGTGAAGATGGTTTGTAACTGAAACCGGTCGAAGTTATAACTATAATAAACAGTTGATGATTGATAATATGAATTTCCTAAAATATTTAAAATACATTTCATTAAATTCTGACTGTGTCAATTTTTGTGCTGATATGTTATTTATGCAGTGTACTATAATATTCTTACATGAATAACATTAAAATACTTTACCTAATTTGGCACAGCTGACTGCAGAGGTGTTTTATATAGTACACAGTAACATGCTGTGGTGGTTCATTCTGTCATTGGTTATGAGTTATGGGATTTAGCCATGGACGAATGTGTGTAAAATATGTAACTGAATTACAGGTTTTGGGAAGAGACGAAAGGAACAGTAAGGTATGACAGATCTGGAGGGTCATTGTATCCCGGCGTATAATAATTTCTGATTGTTGGGAGTATTCTGTGAAGCACTATACTGTTTGAAATTTCTCTCTGCATAAGTCATTGAACCTTCTAAACCCAGGAAAGGTTTTAAGAATAACAGTGTTCAGAATCGGCAGAGGTTACACTCACCGAGTATACTACAGTGAAAGGATGCCGTCACCTTTAAATGTTTCTTCTTACTTCGACAATAAAAGATGATAGCTAGCAATACACCACAACGACGATCGCCATGTCGCAGAGTCACAAGGCAATTACACACATACATGCGCGCGCGCACGATTTATAGCTTCTGGCCACACCCTTCATCCGTATAGACAACACTCTCAGTGATACCATAAAGAGCACAATTAACTTAATACTGCCTTCATCACCGGCGTTTGCGTTCTATTACATCAACAAAATGCTATTAAGCGTTCAGTATGGTATTGCGCCATTAGCGTTTCATTTCGATTTAATTTCATTTCATTTTAAATAAAACGACTTTCAAATTAGGTTTTTACCGCAGTACGATCATGAAATAGCGCCATTTTTAAACATCATGTACAATAGTTACATCAACCAGATCAGTATATAAAATGCAAAAATTATACAGAACACATCAATAGCCAAGAAAAGAAACAGTAGTCAATAGAATTACAGATTAAACTGATGAATTCTGAAAAATATCGTTTTTCACACGAAGTAACGACTGATAGCGACAAGGAATTTCAAACTTATTCCACATTCGTCGTAAGCGCCAAAGTTCTTGGCTGTGGAGTGTCAAGAGAGCTGTGACTCATTCGTAATTTTTTCTCACAGTGATAACTCTTCGTAGTAACGAGGAAAAAAGTCACCTAGTGATGCAGCATTAGTAGTGAGCTTATTGATACAGTCGCGTCGTTGAAATATCTAGGCGTACACTGCAGAGCGATATGAAAAGGAACGAACATGTAAGGACAGTTGTAAGTAAGGCGGACAACCGACTTCGGTTTACTTTGAGAATTTTGGGAAGATGCATTTCATCTGCAAAGCAGCCCGCGTATAAAACGCTTTTACGACCATGTCTTGAGAATTGCTCAAGTGTTAGGGACCCGCAACAGATCAGTTCAAAGGAAGACATGAAAGCAGTTCAGAGGCGAGCAGTTAGATTCGTTACTGGTAGGTCCGACCAATGCGCGAGTGTTCCAGAAATGCTCTGGGAACTCAAATGGGAATCGCTGGTGGAAACACAACATTCTTTTCGAGAAATTCTGTTGAGGAAATTTAGAGGACCGGAATTTGCAGCTGACTGCAGAAAGTCCTTGCTGCCGCCACTTACATTTCGTGTAAAGATAAGCGAAATTAGGGCTCTTACAGAGGTACATAGACATTCTTTTTTCCCTCGTTCCATTTGGAAGTGGAACAGGAAAGGAAAGCTAGTAGTGGTGCAGTGTACCCACCGCCACGCACCTTACGATGGACTGCGGAGTATATCTGTGGGTGTAAGTGTAGTAGAGCAGAAATTATACTGTAGTTTCCTCAATGAAGCCCTAAATACCGTCAGTTGTTTTTTGGTATGAATCCGTCGTTTTCGTGTAGTAAAATTATGAGGAGGTCGAAATAAATAACAAAATAATATTAGACAAGATATCTGCATAGTGTGAATACAATTTAAAAAAAAAGTTTGAGACTGTTCACATGGGTTATAAAAAATCAATTGAATTTCAATTACTTGAAAAATCATCGACTTTAAAGGTTTCCGATTCAACTAAATACCTATAGCGTGTAATTACAAACAACTTAAACTGAAATCATCATACAAAAAGTGTTGTGGGAGAGGCAAACACTTAGACCAGTGGTACGCAACTTGTGGTCCGAAAGAGCTAAAACATATTCCGCGAAAGATAAAAAATTTCAAACTTTATCCATTCTAAATTATTAATTCCTTCTTGTGTTGTCACTCAATTGCACCATGTGTCCACGATAAATGTCATCTTCACTGCGATGACAGAAGCGGATAATAGCTGTACCATCTGAAAAATATTATTTTGTCTCCTAGTGTTGTGAACGCTTTTGGAACTTCAAAATGGCACAAACTGAAAGAACGCATTTGAATCCAACCTCTTGGGCAGTTTTATAGTAAAAAGGCAAAATCCTGCAATAACATTCCGGAAATCTCCTTACTTTGTCTTAATGATTTCATCCATGTGTCATTTAGATAAACAAGGATTTCCAAATCCAAGTATGGAAAGTAAGTGGTGCCACATGTGTAGCTTTGAGCAACAGTATTAACCCTGGTATAACAGAACTTGAAAATTAGACGCAAGCTTTAAAATCACATTGCTGCAAACCGAATTTAATCTTCTACTTAAAGTTGCTATTATAACAGTAATGGAAAGTAAGTGATGCTACATGTGTAGCTTTGAGCAACAGTATTAACCCTGGTATAACAGAACTTGGAAATTAGACGCAAGCTTTAAAATCACGTTGCTGCAAACCGAATTTAATCTTCTACTTAAAGTTGCTATTATACCAATAATGTTCTTTTGAGTTCAACGAATATGTGAAAAGACATTAAATATATTCAATAAATCCATGTAGCTGCTTAACGGATGTTATTATATTTTATTGTGCAATAGAACTATTTTGGCATGTTGCCATTTTCAAGCTCTGCGAATTATAATGAACGATATTGTTATTTATCTAGTTACAGTCATATTATAGCGTACTGTGATGATTTTATAATGTTTACCATTTTTTTCCCTTACATTATGTCCTGATCTAACGTACATAATTCATCTGGTGCGGTTGCTGTCGTAAGAAACACGTCAAAAATCTCATTTATTTAGACGTTCCCACCGTGATGTGTACGTTTTTTAAATTCGTTCACTGTTTGACTGTGGATTAATACTTCGTATTTTTATACAGTATTTAATGTGACAGCAATTTAACAGTGCACCTAAGATGATGCATTATGATTACAGCCACAGACATACATTACTAGACTGGCAAACGTTCCTCTGTGATTGAAGCCTGACGCCGCCATCTTGCGTCACCTCACGTCAAAAATTTTCTGTATGGTACTACCATGATGTGATACGATATGACGTTGTAAGCTTTACTAGTTTGAATTGAAAATGATTTGCATTTTAACTAATACTTCCGCAATAATTAAGTTTAACACATAGGCGTACATTGTCTAATCGTGTTATGAGCAGAACTTGTTACGTACGGTTAAATTTTAGTTAGCGTCTTGACCGCTTCGCGTCATTATGTTGTCAATCATGTGATGTTGGCATTAGTCGATCACGTGACAGCGTAAATATTTTGTCATGAAGTCTTCGTTTACTAGGGCAATTACATTTACTCAGTGAATGAGAGTACATACAAGAATCTATAAACCATAAAGCAGGTACAGTATTATTTATTTACTTCATCATCTGTACGAAACACTAATCAGGTTACTTTGTATGGATTTCTAAGAATATATTATCTTGGCGAGGGCTTTCTATCGTTTTGTTGATGTTGCCAACATAATCATGTGAGGCCTCCAGGATGATAACTAAAATTTTACCATTACGTACTGTTAAAGTAGACTGTAGTTATCTGAAAAACACACTCATAAAGAGATGCGTTATCTATGACAAGTAGCACATTTATAACGGTCATACTATTAAAAGAAAAGCCGAAGTTGATTGAAACTGGTAACAGATTAACAAAAACAGGAAATGCTACTCATTAGTGTGTGTGTCAAAGCAGACTGCAGATTTCGTAAGAACTCTCAAAAGAAGGAGAATATGTGTTATCCAGCGATGACCATATTTCTACTACAAAACCCGAAGTTGAATGAAATTGGAGCATCTTAATAATAACAGGAAATCAGTGGAACTCATTACTATATGTCTCAAAGCTTAATCCATCTGAAAAAAATTACAGCCATATACATCACACGAATTTCTCATATGTCAAAAATCTAAAGACAGCGTCGTTACGTCAATTCTCCGGAATTTTTACGACTATTTTCTGTAATAACGCAAATGACTGCTTTCACGTTATAGTATAGAAATACGGTGGCGAGACTTCACTGATACCAGTGATACTGTATATGGCATTGCCGGTCTAGTAATTTATGTCTGTGATTACATCTGACATATGTGTTCTATGGAAGATTATCAGATGTTAGTAACTTAGCTGTAATTTTTATCGCTGGAATTTCAATGTTTATAATTTTTAACCGGCGTCCAGTTGTAGAAAGTTTTCGATGAAATGCTTGTGTTTTAGATCTGTTTGATTGTTGAGTATTTTATTTGGGTGCTTGTGTGCACGTATATAGATTTCTATTTATTCCAAAATGTTCATCGTAAAACCTTTGGAAATTATGTACAGTACTTTCATAGCTTCATTAATATTGCCTGTTTTATGGTGTTCGTTTTTTAAGTGTTCCAAAAAATGTGGACGTGCTCTTTTCGCTATTTCTCATGTGTTCATTGATTCTGATGGTGAAGTTACGACCTGTTTGTCCTATATAAAATTAATCACTGTCTAAACAGTTTAATTTATAAATTACTGCGTTGGTGTATATTGGAAACTTTGTTTTAAGCTCACCTTGACTGTCCAATACCACCCGTCTGCTTTTTATCCGAGTGTTGTAGGGTTTTTATATTATGTGGTGTTCTATATGCAAATTTTACTGTTGTGTTTTTTGAAGTCTGTTTAATTTATCTGATATTGTCCTTGTGTACTTTATTGCGATGTAAATTAGTTTTCGTTTGTGAAGTAGTGGCGAAGTGATTAATTTTTTGGTGTGGTATGTTTAATATAGTTTTTATATCAAATTTGGGTTGTAGTTATTTTGTTGTGCGATGTATTTAAGTGTTTGTAATTCTTTTTGAATTGCATCTTGTTTTAAAGGTAGGTTTAGAAGCCTGTTAATCATAGTATTAAAGAAAGCTTGTTTACGTGTTTTTGAATGGCAAGAGATTTCATTTGTGATGTTGTCTGTTGTGGTAGGTTCTCTGTAGATTTCGAAAATGGGTAAATCGTTAGTATTTATGATTGTTAAGTCTAAAAAGTTAATGGATTTGTTACGTTCTATCTCCATGGTAAATTTCATATTAGGGTGGAGTTTTTTAAGGGCATCATAAATTGCCAAGATATCATTCTGATTACCATCTACACATCTATAATAATAGATTATTTTTGTTGTTAGTAGGTAAATTGGTTCAAAGATTTTTCTTAATGAGTTGAGAAAAATATTTCCTATAGTACTCGCAATGCTACATCCCATAGCCACACCATCTTTTTGACTATAAATCTCATTGTTATATTCGAAATAATTTTGTGATAGGACCAGTTGTAAGAGATTAAGTACTTCGTAAATAGCGGTTAATGAAATTTTCTTGTGTTTCAATAAGTTTTCTTCTATAATATTTATTGTCTAATGAATTGGTATGTTTTATATATAGATTGGTTATGTCAAAGGATACAAATTTTCCTGACATTGGTATTGTGCTGTTTTATATTTTGTTGGCTAATACTCTTGTATCTTTTATTGTAAATGTTTTACGGTATGTATAATATTTTGTTAGCTGTTGGTTTAGTTTTCTACTAATCAGGTAGGTAGGATTATCTATACAGTTTACAACAGGTTGTAAAGGAATTAGGTTCTTGTGCAGCTTAGGATGGCCGTGAAATTTTGGTGTTTTAGGGTTCCTGGTAATGAGTGATTTTTCATCATATTCTGTTAAAATGGTATTACAGGATTTTATTAGTTTTAAATTTGTTAGTTGGTTTTCTACGAATTTTTTTTGGATATTGTTTGCGTTGTAGAAATAATGAAGTTTTGTTATGTACTCATTCTGTTCAAGGAACACTAAGCAATTTCCCTTATCTCCCTTTAATGCGACTGCATTATTGGTTGTAAGTTTCTGCTTTATTTGTTTAATGAGGTTGTGTTCTGTATGGTGAATGCGATTAGATTGGTCTTTTCTTATTTCAGCGCCTGGTAAATTTGTAGCTTGTACTGTTATGGCGTTTAGTCTAACGGGCAATTTTGCTTTGTTGATAGCAAATTTTGTAGACGATATAAAGTATTTTATGATATTAGTGTTTGTTAACGGTGGTATGTTAAAATTTATGCCTTTGTGTAAGAGATAGAGATGGAACTAAAAAGGTGATGTATAATTGTGTTTGGATTGTCTGTTGTCTTGTATTTGTAATAAGTTGTTAATTTTCTTTCTGAGTTTTATACGTAAATTTTGACTAACATATGTTACATATTTTTCTATAAGTCAATGGGCTGATATTATTACTAAGCTGTTAGTGGGCTACATACAAGGCTTGGTTTATATATTTTTTGTTTTTTGTGTTCCAATATGTCCTGGATGTCTTGCTTCATGTATAATTTTGCACCAAAGTTCTTGATTTTAGATTGTAATTTTGGTAATGCTTCTATCTTGAGATGCACATAATTTGGGATGATTTTATGTTGCATACACTTCTTGTTAAAGCGTATGCTTGCAGTTAACTTTATCATTTTCACTTTATATATCAATTAATACAAATAAACAATCCCAGAGACGGATTTACGTCTCAAATATGTTAAAGACATTATTGATATTTTCACTTTACATAACGAAAGCAAACGAGTTTTACACAGCTGGAAATCTTACTGAATTACAGAAGTTGTAAAATCTGTAGTGAATTTTTGTACCAAACACAATTTACTGACAAACCATCCGCCACCTTTGTCAGCTATTTTTCCTGAGATTAGTCTCTCCTTCAGTAAGTTACTGCATTCGAAGAGCAGGTGGTCGATGGTTTGGATATTGCAAGTTCCGTCTTCAGTTGTTCTAAACCGTTGATAATAGGCTTTCAATTTCCCATGACAAAATTGCTGTAAAATTAGGAGATATTGGAAGTTTAATCATTAAAAGTTATCGAATCGTAGGAAATGCGGTTTAGTGCTTTCCCCGTTTTTAGTTCTTTGCCACTTAGTCTCCCATTTGTTTCTAAACTCCTAAGTCTTCTCTTCATCATACTTGTAGGTATTTTGCTGTAGCTTATTGATGTTCAAGATAGAGCAGCTCTTTTACCGAGATTGTGAGCTAGTTCATTTTCCCATATACCTGTCTGTGCTTTAATCCATTCCAAATGTACCTGCCGGTTTTGTGTTTGCAATATTCTGATTTTACATTTTTTTCTAATCAAGAAGTGCTGGTTCTTGGGATTTCGGTGTGAATCACTACATTTCAGTAAATATTTGAAAGATTGTTTATTGACTCGAGGGCATTGAGAATAGCAAATTATTCCGCTTGATTGTATGAGCATTCATTAGACATTTTAAGTTGTAATTGACGAGTAAGCTTCTTATTGAAAAATATTGCTATTCCCGAACCCATTCCGTGCTCTAACTTGCTTCCGTCTGTGTATACTTGAACAGAGTAGTAATTATTTCTGTCCTTCTCAGTTACTGTAAATTCTGTCGGGTGCGTCCACTTTTGATACTATAGGGCGATGTCGATTATTTGCCTGTCGTCTTTAGTTTTGATCAGGTTATGATATTCGGCTATTTCAAAAGAAATTCAGTCAACGAACAACTTAAACTAACTTATGCTAATGACAACATACACATCCATACGAGAAGTAGGACTTGAACCTCCGACGGCGAACAACCGTGCACTCCAAAGCAAGGTGCCTTAGAGCGTCGGCTCAGCTATTTCCTGTATCTTAATGCTTATGTGCATGAGCGCTTCATTGGATGTCGTTCTGTAAGCTTTCACAATCCTTAAATTTATTAACTGTCTCTGTTTTACGGCGACATAGATGACTGTGCCACGGATAGTATAAGCGAGTTGAGGAAGTAAAATCATTAGCGAGATCTTCTAAAAAATTGCAGTCATCAACTGTTTCCATATATTGCCAACATTTTTGTTTACTATTTATTACATTGGAACAAATAATAATCATGGTGAAATAAGATAAATAGAAGCTCGTGCGTAATTTTTTTTTAAGTTTTTGTCTTTCCGCTCATGCTGTTACAAAGAGGAACGGTAGAAAAATAGTCTAAAAATAATGCTATGCACCCTCTGCCGAACAATTAAGCGAGAAGTGCAGAGTAATCGTGTAGATATAGAAGTACCGCCTACATAGATTACGAATGCGGAAGTACACTACTGATGAATCGACTGCTTTCTCGCACCTGGCATTGGAAACCATATACAATAGGAGATACAGCTAT
Organism: Locusta migratoria; assembly: GCA_026315105.1. Taxonomy (NCBI): domain Eukaryota; kingdom Metazoa; phylum Arthropoda; class Insecta; order Orthoptera; family Acrididae; genus Locusta; species Locusta migratoria. Next base: position 176,550,770 of record CM048751.1, on the reverse strand, counting down.
TTAAGGCTCCGATGCACATCAATCAAGAACTCAGTGGGAGAAGCTATTAACAGACGGACTCGAAACGCAAGTGCTGTTGTCGGCGCTTTCAGATACACTTGAAAGAGAGTGCAGGAGGTCGAGGACAGAGTAGGCGGCCTGTTGGCTTCTTTGTCCTGCTGGTGGTGCACCTTACAGGCAGCTCACCGCTGGAATTTCCGACGTACCACTAACGTAGCCACGTACTGTTCCAAGTATCATATATCCCGTTTCGTGGCCACAGTACGCTGTCGAAGTTTAGTTATTTGTAGCACTCTGAACGACTTTAAGCACCAATTTAAATGCTAAATATGCATGGGAATTGGATATTTATTCTCTCTGCCTATCATTCCTCCGATCTCTATGCCTATTTTTTACCTCCCTCATTGTTCTCTCAGACTTCTCTCTGTATCAGATAGCTGAAAACTCGGCTTTGCTAGGGTAGGACAATTTATCTATTCTAATAAATCAATTACCTCTTCTGCCTGTCCATCTCATTCTCCCCGTCTATCTCTGCTTCCTGTTCCTCCGCTGCTCCTATCCCTCTTCTCCTCCTCCTCCTCTCCTGTTCTTCCTCTGTATTCGATTATCCAGGCTGTTCCAGTTCGGGGGCTCAGCTGGAAGCAGACTGGAGTGGGGAAGAAGGCTGGCGGGCAGGAGTGGGCAAACACTGGCCCTCAACATCTCAGAAGGGCAGCTTACATGCAACACTATGTACTACACACAAGAGACCAAATACAAGCATGTATAGCGTCGCGGATAATTAATAAAAATCTTTGTATACGAGGTACGTCCACAAAGTAAGTTCCGTTTGGTTATATGAAACAAACGTGTACAGATACAGAAAAAAATATTTATTGTACAAAAATATACAACTATTAAACTACTTTTCTACATAGCTTCCGAAATTTTGTAGGCATTTGTCATAGCGTGGCAGGAGTATTTGTATGCCTTCTTCGTAGAAGGTTGCCGCCTGTGTATTCAACCATGTGGTAACATGTTCTTTCAGCTCGTCATCATCGCTGAAGTGTTGATCACCATGGACAGGTTTTAGGTGTAAGACAAAAGTCGCTAGGAACGAGACTGTACGGAGAATGATCAAACACGTCCCAGTGAAATTCCCGTAAGAGTTGTTTGGTCACATTCGCCTTGTGAGTTCGAGCGGCAGCGTGAAGGAAAGAAGAAGACTCCTTTCATCTCTTCTTACACCTAAAATCTATTCTTGGTGGTCAACACTTCAACGATGTTGAGCAGAAAGAACATGTTTGCCACATGGTTGAATACACAGGCGGCAACCTTCTATGACAAGTGCCTACAAAATTTCGGAAGTTATGTAGAAAAGTAGTTGAACAGTTGCAATTTTTATACAATAAATATTTTTTCTGTATCTGTTCAGGTTTGGTTTATATAACCAACCGGAACTTACTTTGCAGACATACCTCGTATAAGGCAAAGTGTCCGTATGTTTGTGTGTACGTATTGCATACAAATCTACAGTTTTGTTCCAATCATTATGAAATTATGTACACGTAAGCTTCAATCCATGAGGACAGTCGCCGTAAGTGTAAGAATCACGTACAACAAATAGTTCACGAGGTATAAAGTTATAAACAATGAGATGCGTGAACAACTGCTGCATTACGCGACATTGCAACTCATTTTCTCATGAACCAATGAGCCGATTTCAATCAAATTTGCTACACACATTCTTTACCGTTAGGTAACAATTGCTGCAGGGTTAAGAATCCCGTACGACACATGATTCAGAAGATTTGTCATAAACAATAGGAATCGCAAATGCGGCGAGAATTTATAAATATACTATATGAGACTGAGAGTACTTAGCGAATTGCAAGAAACTTTAAACATAATTTCAAACTTTTATTAAACTTTTTGTCGCTGACAACCATACGAAAATGATGAAAGGAAAAAATTTCCGTTCTCTGGGGCCCGCAGTATAGAGTATGTCTTTGAGCGACATGTTCAATACTACAATAATTATAAATTATTTTTACACTGCTTTAGAAATTTATTATCTCACTATAAGCTTATTTCGGCCTTAGGCCATCATCAGGTATTCTGTAAATACGAGTAATATAGAGCAGTTGTTAGATATATTCGTATAACATAATTACATAAATGTTTTACAAAGTTTTACTAACATTACTTATAATATTGTTGTCGTTTATTTGCTGCCCAATTTATTTTAAAAGCTGATGTAATGCTTATCTATTGCTGCTTATGTGTATATGTGCAGCAGTATTGGTTATATTAATCGATTTTTATAAGTTTTTTTATAGTGGCAGCCTAACATAAACAGTAGTGGCAGCATTCAACGATATTATAAGTTTACATGGTTACCAGTAATCTATATATTAATATCTTTGGTTTATTTATTGGTTTTGTATTGGAGTTTTACTATGGCTTTGGAATCTTTGGTGTTTATCCATTCTCTTGTCTGTTTATAATGTGAATAAAATTTTCGATGTATTTTTTATGTTTGAGTTAGGTTTGTTCATTTAGTACATGGTTCTGGTTGTTGTGTATATGTGAATATAGTTCGATATTCTCGAGAATATTCATTTTTGGCCCTTTTTGTATAATGTGTAAAATTTTTAAGGCTTCCTCTATAGTTTTTACATCGTGTTTCTCCGTGTTTAAATGTTGATAGAATTTAGATGGATTATTTTCACTGTCTCTTCTGTGTTCTTTATATCTAGCTTGGAAATTTCTGCAAGTTTGGCCTATTTATGATTTGTGACAGGTGTTACACGTAACACGTGTTATCTACCTCCTTCATTGTGTCTTTACCTAATCTAATTCCTTCAGCATCCCTGATTTTCTAAGACTGCATTCCGTTATCTTTGTTTTGCTCTTGTTAATGTTCATTTTCTCTTCAACACACTGTCCATTCCATTCAACTGCTCCTCCAGGTGCTTTGTTGTATCTGATAGAATTACAATGTCATCAGCAAAGCGCTATGTTTATATTTCTCCACCCTGAACTTTAACCCCTATTCCAAATTTTTCCTTGCTTTCATTCACCGCCTGACGATGTACAAATTGAATAACAGGGCAACAACACTGTCTTACTCCCTTCCCAACTAATGCTTCCCTTTCATGCCCATCGAGTCTAATAATTGCGGTCTGGCTTTTGTACAAGTTGTAAATAACACACATTTCCCTGTATTTTACCCCTGGTGACTTCAGAGTTCCGATCAACATTGTCAAAAGCATTCTCCAAATCTACAAAAGCAAAAAAATGTAGTTTTATCTTCGTAAAGTGAGTGTTAAATTTAGTATTTCCTGTGATATCCAAGGATTTTTTTGTAGGTCTTGCCTTTCTACCAATATTGTACTCTGCTGCCCAGTCCTCTTCTACCGTTTTATTTCCCCCCGTTTCTGTCAATAGTTGCCTAAATCTCCCTCTGAAATACTTAAGAACTTCAGGTTCCCTCAATTTATCCAAGTCCCATCCCCTTATTTTCCTACCTTTCTGCAGTTTTTTCCAGTTTCAGCCTACAGTTCATGACCAATAAGTTATGGTCAGAGTCTATATCTGCCCCTAGGTTGTCTTACAGTTCAAAACCTAGTTCCGGAATCTATGTTTTACCATTATAAAATACATCTGACACCTTCCGGTGTCTCCTGGTCTTTTCCACGTATACAACCTTATTTCGTAATTCTTAAGCCATATGTTTGTTATGCTTAGATCAAGTTCCGTGCAAAATTCCACCAGGCGACTTCCTCTTTCATTCCTTCTATCCAGTCCATATTCACCTAATATATTTCCTTATCTTCCTTTTCCTACTACCGAATTCCAGTCTCTCATCATAATTGAGTTTTCCTCTCCCTCAATTGTCTGAATAATTTCCTTTAACTCTTCATACATCTCTTCAATCTCCTCAACACCGGCAGAGGTAGTTGCCATATAAACCTGTTCTACTGTTGTCGGTGTTGGCTTCGTATCTATCTTGACAACGATAATGCGATCACTGTGCTGATCATATTGTCTTTCCTGATAAGGACATCCTCCTGAGTACTCCCCGCCCGGAGATGCGAATGGGGGACTATTATCGGACCAAACTGCGTGGTCATCAGTCCGTAGCTTACAAACTACTTAAACCTAGGTAAACTAACCTAAGGACAACACACACACCCATGCCCCAGGGAGGACTCGAACCTCCACGGCGAGCAACCACGCGCTCCGCAGCGAGACGCTTTAGACCGCTCGGCTACTCCACCGCGGCGGGGACTATTTTACCTCCGGAAAATTTTACCCGAGAGGATGCCATAATCATATTTTCATACAGTACAGCTGCATGTCCTCGAGAAAAGTAACGGCTTTAGTTTCCCCTTGCTTTCAGCGTTCGCAGTAACTGCATAGCAAAGCCACATTAGGTTATTTTACAAGGCCAGCTCAGCAATCATCCAAACTGTTGCCCCTGTAACTACTGAAAAGGCTGCTGCCTCTCTTCAGGAACCACAAGTTTGCCTGGCCTCTTCACAGATACCCTTTGGTTGCACGTACGGTACGGCTATCTGTAACGTTGAGGCACGCAAGCCACCTCACCACGGCAGTGACTGTGGTTCATGAGGGTGGTAGTGCGGAGTTGGCAGGGCGATTGACCGCCATGTATAGAACATGGGCTCAATTCCAGGTAGCCGAGGATTTTTTCTTGATGATGGGACTGTCACGGTTTGCACTCAGCCTCGTGAGGCCTCCTAAAGAGATACTTGACCGAGTAGAAACGTTTCCCAGCCAAGAAAACCGAGAACTATCAGGAAAATGATGGGCTGATCACTTGGCTCTCCATACCGCATACAAAGACGCCAGAAACTGGAACGACACCTATCTTACATTTTAGAGGGCACGAAAAATCAACATTATATATGCTACTCTGTATTCAACTGCAATTTCCTTTAGGTCCACACTACTTACGTCAGTCGAAAATATGGTATTGTTTCTTCTCCTCTTGCTTCCGCATTCTCCTCCTTTTTTACTTTTTATTATTATTTTTTTCTTTAATTTTTATTTATTTATTTATTTATTTTTTTTTTTTTTTTGCCCCGAAAGCTTGCTTTTCTTATTTCTTCTTTAGAAATCGTTACATTCCTTATGTTTTCCATGTCAACTACCACATTTTCAATATCCGCTCTCACTTCTCTCAGATATATGATGTTCGATATTTTGTCAGTCATAGTTCATCCTGCATTTGTCTCCATAGAATTTTGATCTCCTTCGTTTAATGAAATCGGGTAACTTTACATCTTTTATAGTTCTCTAATTAGCTGTTGTGTTTGGGTGCTAGTATTTTTCTTAGCATTGCCCTTACATATTTTCTTATTTTCCTAACTCTCCTTTTGTAGTCATTTTAAGTTTTCACTAATTAGAGTAATTGTCGTTTGATGACTTTTTCATAGCGTTCCAATTTTGAGTTTCATGATACAGATTTTTGTGGTTTATAATGATATTACTTGTTATTTGAAAACCCCTCTCTATTTTATGGTTGCCCGTCACTATTACTGTCTTTACCTTCACACTGTCTGATATCAGTTCTCCTAGAATTCTTCAAATTTTGTGTTGTTATTTAATAATAAACAAGTACAAAACTTTGCTGTTTTTTAATATGTAGTTCTTCATTGTTCATTTGGCAATATGTCGATTTCGGGTTTATTGCCACCTTCCACCTATCTGGCAATAATACATAACTTATTCAGTCTTTATTTATATTCTAACGTGAACTACCGACAATTTAGGACTGATATACATCCGATCTTAGGTCTGGGTGTTTCTGACGTCCACGCAACATCGAGTGGTGTCGTTTGTACTTGTATACAGTGATTACTCACACGACAAACTTTCCGGTATATTGCCACTTTGAAGGGTTGTGAATAATACATGTTATTTGCATTTCAAATATGTTCAATAAAGGCACATTTATAATTTACCTTTGTAGTCACTTCTAGGTGTATTTGACGACAACAAGACATCCAGGAGCCTACTGTCGGTAATCATGTACCATGCTTCTTATAAAATGTGAAATTTTCATGATAACTGACAGTTGTTTGACAGTTTAGTTCATGTATGCAAAATATTTACACATGTGGGAGTCAGGAATAGTATTGAAACGTTGACTTTACAAAAGAAGTAGTTTTATATTTATAGTTAGTTGCAGCTAAAGATTGATAAGCCATAGAAAAAAATGCTATTACCAAAGAAATTCAAGTGACCGGATATGTGTGCATGAACATGTTTCCTATTGAAATAACAGAAAAAATGAAAATAAATGTCAGTATATATGTCGGATGGGTATTATTTAGCAAAAATTACGGGATTGTTTCTCGTACTCATGTGCATCACCTTATATTTTTCTACATTTAGAGCTAGCTGCCATTCCTCACACCACGTAGAATTTTGGTCCAAGTTATGCTGCATCCCACTACAGTCATGCAATGACGACATATTCCTGCACCTCACAGCATCATCAGCAAACAGCCGCAGATGGCAACTCACTCTCTCCGTCAGATCATTTATATAGGTACAAAATAATATCGGTACTATCACAAATCCCTGGGGCACTCCTGACGATACACTAGTCTCTGGTGAACACTCGCCGTCGAAGACAGCGTACTGGGTTCTATTACTTAAGTAGTCTTCGAGCCACTCGCATATTTGGGTACCTATTCCATAATCTCGTACCTTTGTTAGCAGTCTGCCGTACGCGTACGCAGTACGCCGAGTGGCGTAATTTTACTGCATGAACAACTGAAAAGTAGTAATCGATAAACCACGTTCTATTCATCACTTTGTTGGGTTCGTCAGCCAGGAAAAAAATTCTTACAATTTGAAATTATGGGTTAAGTTCTTGCAATTCGATAAGTGCTCTCTCATTCTCAAATAGGAAATTAATAAATTGTAAATATTCACACGTCGCACTATGCAACCGTTTGCATGTGGCTCTCATTATTTATGACGTCATATGTTCTACAATATGTGTCGTAGGTAGTTTTTAACTCCACGGTGATTGATCCGTGATGTTAAAGAATATTTGTATAAGTTTCGTTTGAACCGGTCCATTAGTTTAGGAGCAAGTGTAGAATATAGCCGCATGATTTGGCATTTTTTGGCGAAGTTCATTGTTTATGACGTCATATCATCTAACTGTCGTAGATGCATCTCAACCAGAACAGCGATTATTTTCTGACAGTGTGGAATATGTGTACCACGTTTGGTTGAAATCGGTCCTGTAGTTTAGGGAGAGTAGTGTAATAATGGTGTGAGTTTTAAAGGACTAAACGATTACGGTTGTCATTCAGAAGTGTAACACACACACACCCACACACACACACACACGCACGCAGCCTTCCATTCATACACTCCTGGCCATTAAAATTGCTACACCAACAATATGACGTGCTACAGACGTGAAATTTAACCGACAGGAAGACGATGCTATGATATGCAAATGATTAGCTTTTCAGAGCATTCATACTAGGTTGGCACCGGTGGCGACACCTACAACGTACTGACATGGCCGACCGCGGTGGCCGAGGAGACTGAGGCGCTCCAGTCACGGTCTGCACGGCCACAACGGTCGGGGGTTCGAATCTCCCCTCGGGCATGGATATTTGTGCCGTCCTAGTTCGTAAGTAGTTCATAAGTAGTTTGTAAGTTTAGGGACTGATGACCCCGTAGTTAAGTCCCATAGACTATACAAACATTTGTACTAACATGAGGAAAGTTTCCAACCGATTTCTCATACAGAAACAGCGATTGACCGGCGTTGCCTGGTAAAACGTTGTTTTGATGCCTCCTGTAAGGAAGAGAAATACGTATCATCACGTTTCCGACTTTGATAAAGGTCGTATTGTAGACTATCGCGACTGCGGTTTATCGTATCGCAATATTGATGCTCGCGTTGGTCGCGATCCAATGACTGTTAGCAGAATATGGAACCGGTGAGTTCAGGAGGATAATACGGAACGCTGTTCTGGAACCCAAAGGCGTCGTATTACTAGCAGTCGAGATAACAGGCATCTTATACGCATGGCTGTAACGGATCGTGCAGCCACGTCTCGATCCCTGAGTCAACAGGTGGGAACGTTTGCAAGACAACAACCATCTGCACGAACACTTAGACGATGTTCGCAGCAGCATGGACTAACAGCTCCTAGACCATGGCTGCGGTTACCCTTGACGTTGCATTACAGAAAAGAGCGCGTACGATGGTGCACACAACGACGAACCTGGGTGCACGAATAGCAAAACGTCATTCTTCGGAAGAATCCAGGTTCTGTTTATAGCATCATGATGGTCGCATCCGGGTTTGGCGACATCGCGGTGAATGCACATTGGAAGCGTGTATTCGTCATCGCCATACTGGCGTATCACTCGGCGTGATGTTTTGGGTTGCCATTGATTACACATTTTGGTCACCTCTTGTTCGCATCGACGGCACTTTGACCAGTGGCCGTTACATTTCAGATATGTTACGACCCGTGGCTCTATCCTTCGTTCGATACCTGCGAAACCCTACATTTCAGCAGGATAATGCACGACCGCATGTTGTACGGGCCTTTCTGGATACGGAAAATGTTCGACTGCTGCCCTGGCCAGCACATTCTCCAGATCTCTCACCAATTGAAAACGTCTGGTCAATGGTGGCCGAGCAACAGCTCGTCACATAACGCCAGTCACTACTCTTGATGAGCTGTGGTATCGTGTTGAAGCTGCATAGGCATCTGTACCTGTGCACGCCATCCAAGCTCTGTTTCACTCTGTGCCCAGGCGTATCAAGGCCGTTATTACGGCCAGAGGTGGTTATTTTGGGTACTGATTTCTCAGGATGTATGCATCCAATTTTCGTGAGAATGTAATCACATGTCAGTTCCAGCATAATATATTTATGAAATGAATACCCATTTATCATCTGCATTTCTTCTTGGTGTAGCAATTTTAATAGCCAGTAGTGTATATTTGTATTATCGGTGGGCAATCGTGGGCGGGCAGTGTGAGAGCATCCACGTGTCTGGTGCGACAGATGGTCGGAAGGAAGTGTGGGGGCGAGCAGACAATAGCCAGTGACTCACCAGCCCGGCGGTGCCTGCTTTGTGCCGCGCACAGCCACTGGAAGGCGAAGCGACTGAATTAGTTAAGGAGTTGGGTTCAGATGCTGTAGAGAGCAAGTTGTGGAATGCTACAACAACGTAACCTACCTAAGACTATGGTATGGAGAGCCTTAGGTAAGTTGGAAGCGGGACATACACTGAGGGAGGTGGCTGCAGCTATTGGAGTGTCTAAATGTGTAAGTTCCAGGACCTGGACGCGACTTCAGACAGCAGGAATCGTTATAAGAAGGAAACAGGGGTAACATCAGCAAGAGATCACCGTTATCTCCGGTTACCATACCGTCGAAACAGGAAGATGAATGCTACTCCGCTGCAACAGACCCTTCAGGCAGCAATAGGACGCACAATAGTGGTTATGGTTATGATAACCAGTCCTGCTGACATAACACTTCAAATGGCGAGGAAATAGCCGAAATCGATGTGTAATACGAAGTTTGTTTTGCGACTGACCGCTGTTTTCTTCTTAGAAATTATCAACGGTCGTTTCTGCACATTGGTCCAAACATGGATTTAAACATAAATAAAATATTTCAAAAATATTCAAATGTCTTTTAAGCTTATGGGACTTAAGTGCGAGGTCATCAGTCTCTAGCTGTGGTGGAGTAGCCGAGCACTCTACCGCGCCTCGCTGCGGAGCGCGCGGTTGCTTACTGTCGGAGGTTCGAGTCCTCCCTGAGGCATGGGTGTGGGTGTTGTCCTTACGTTAGTTTACCTTAGTTTAAGTAGTTTGTAAGCTACGGACTGATGACCACGCAGTTTGGTCCGATAGATTTACAAACATTTTACATCAGTGCTTAAAATTACAAAATACTTAAAAACTAACTGATACTAAAGGCAACCCAAACATCCATGCGCAAGGGAGGATTCGAACCTCCGATGGGGAACGGCTTCGCGCATCGAAGCATAGCGCCTCATTTTGCTCGGCCACTCCGCCACGGCAATAAAATATTTAAGTACAATTAGTTCTATTTATATAACTGTTAGTTCGATTTGTAGGTTAACTAGTCTGTTAAACATTGTGTTGAAATGTGCGTATTTTTGTGTTTTGAGTTAATAATATTATCTGAAGTTGTGGATATTCTATGTAACGTATTTCGAACTTATGTAAATTGTTCTCATTTATGACTGTTAGATCCAAGAAATGTAGTTTTGTTTTTGGATTCTGATTTCATTGTGAATTTGATTTTAGTTTGTACTTCATTCAGTGTTGGACGTAGTTGTTAGATTTCAGTGTTGGAACTGTTTATTAGGAGTGTCGTGGTAACTTCGTAGAGTTAATTCAAATTATTGCAAAAATTGTGTTACGAGGCCTTATTGATATTTCTGCGAACAACTGATTACTAAACAACAGAGGATATTTATGTTACTCTAGTTCCAAATCTATTCATTGTTATTGTTGGTCTGCTGTGAAAATTTCATGTTTCTACCTACAGTCATTTTAAGACAACGCACCATTTATAGCAAAAAAATAGTTCTGAAATAATGTGGCTAACTTTTTTTTTTTAAATCGCAGGTGTTAATATGTCTTATGCACAAAAGCTATCCTTGTCTATATTCTGTGCCCCTAACAGTGTCACAATTGCGGAATGCTACCCTACTTCTTTTCTCTCTTGTTCTTTTGTCATTTACTGCCCTGCAAATTGTGCTAGTCGTCCACGGAGCACATGCAGTTCACGCCATTGTCTAGCTATGTTCTGTCCTAACCTCAGCGCTAACTTCTCCAGTTCCCACAGTGAAATGTTATTATAGCATCAGGCACTGCTAACTTTAGAGTGATGTGGGCAATTTTAGGCATACATTATTGAAGGTAACTTTCATATTCTCCATTTTCTTATGTAAACGTTTCCTTAGCTTTGTTTTTACCGAATCTTTCTGCATCAGTTTATTGCTTCCATAACTACCAAAGAAAGAGAATTTTTAAACAAATGTATCTTCATTCGGAAATCCAGATCTGACTTGTCTACTTTTCACAAATTTGTGTTTGTTAACCATTTATTCATTTTGTATGTATATAAAACAGTAGTAAATACCAGTACACTGAAATAATAATTGAGTAAGACATTATTTTCTAACAAAATAGTGTCAGAACAAAGGGATGATTTGTTTAACCGCAAAGCCAGCAACTACGACGTAAAAGTGACGTAGAAAAAGGAAGTTGGCAGACTTGTAGAGTGTGAGGTTTTGGAGATAACGACTATTCAAATTTCGCAATGCTGCTTTAGGTAATAGATGTTATGAATTGCTTTAACGTAACAGCAGTAGGTTTATTTCGGCTCAGTTGCACCGTTAGCCTATGTCCATATTGCATCGTGGAGTTATCAATTTTATTTAAATAGCTGTATCTAATTGCACTCTGATTATTCTTTAGATCTTAATTATATAATTTAACATTTGTCAGCTTATGAATTTATTGGTTCTCGTTCTGACATTTGTCATTGACAGATTACTTCTAATGTAATCTTGCCTATAGTTTTAATCACGAACGATGGCGGGTAGCGCAACTTTAAACATCATGGAGCTATAAAAGAGGGGCGATGACGTGACGTCACAAAATTGAAGCCAACGTTGACCATCATAGTTGACCCAAAACAGTAGCAGACTAATGTTTGTCATTGCTATTTGTTATTAGCATCTGACATGCGCACATAATAGCTGTTTCAGTACTAAATATTAACTACAGTGCTTGTATGAGTAGCATGCATTTAGGGAAGGCAGTTTGATTCTGATGTCGAATGCGTATTTGATCCAGTAATGCGACACATTTGGCCTCTTTAATGTGACGATTTTTTTTTTTGTTATACATTACGAAAAACTGAGTGTAGAAGTGTGGCATGTGACAATGAAAAGGGATAAAATTTTACTTAGGGTAGCACCTTGAGCTTTGATTGTTTAGTCGTAGTTGTTTGATTAAAAATGACCGTCGGCCGCGGTGGCCAAGGGGACAGAGGCGCTTCAGTCACGGTCTGTACGGCCACTACGGTCGGGGGTTCGAATCCCCCCTCGGGCATGGATATTTGTGCCGTCCTTAGAATTAGCTAGTTCATAAGTAGTTTGTAAGCTTAGGGACTGATGACCCCGTAGTTAAGTCCCATAAGTTCTACAAACATTTGAACTTTTGAAAAATGACTGCTCGTGTTGTTTGTAGTTTTACTAATCGTTATGATCGAAGTCTATAGTTGAAAGAAGTCACGTTTTATTTACATGTGGAAAAGACACTCGCAAATTATAATTAGCCTACTTGTCTAGTCTCTCTACTCATGCCACATTTTTCTGCAACAGGAAAGAAAACGTTGTTAAGTATTTTGCAAACGTGAGCACTAAAAAAAATCTGCAAATAAACATATATATGAAACTGAAACAAACAAGCATCATTACCAGTAAGCATCGAGCGTTATTTTCGTAGTTACAGCTCCATCAGCTATCAATGCAGATTCATTATAATAGAAAATAAAATGCGACTCACCTTTTACATATTATATATTCTTGGATAATCAAATGTATATATAAAAATAGTCACATCAAGGAAAGCGTATGTGTCTTATTAGTGAATCAAATACGCATTCAAGACTAGAAAAACGTTTGACATTGCTTTCCTGACATATGTTATTCACGTAAGCAAGGTATATTTAAAACACCAGTTTCCTGAATACGACAGAAATTTCAAGAATTAAAAGAAATCGTAAACTGTTGTCTGTTATTCTCCGCATAAACAGAGTTGAAATGTTGACATTCAGAGCTCCCATCGCCTTAGGTCTACCAAGATGATGGTAGGCCCCTCCCACTAGCTTCAAAACAACGTACGGCTGAAGTCTGTAATGCCGTCTTGTAGTCTGCAAGTAGTTGCTTTCTCTTACTTATGTAGAATTTGTCGCATGCCAGCAACATCATTGATATCATCTGACAACAGATGAAATGAAATTCACTGAATAATTCGCGACGAACAAATCTAATTTTGGCAATGCCTAGGTCATTCACAGCGGAGCGTTCAGAACTATACTGAACACTCATTGGCTGTTGGAGAATGCGTGGCATCGATGCGCAAATCAAGCCTAAACTCTGCTGCCGTCTTTCCTTGTTGCAACTACAACAGCATAATTGTTTATAACCCTCGTCTGTGTGTAAGGGCATTCACGTGGCTCTGCTCTATCATTTCCAGAATCAATACTTTCAAAACGCCCGTATCATTACAATGCCTTCAAATTTCCAAGTTCCTCCCCAATTTCGTGACAATTTTACAGTGTCTAAGGCTTAAGAAGTGTCTTATAAAACAAACACACTATTCTTAGCAAACATTCGGCAGTGAGTCCAGTGCGAAATCCAGATTCTGGCAAATTCATGTGGGTTAAACAGCATCATTCATAACGAAGAAGTCAATATTCTTGCAGTAACAGCCAAAAATAGGGAACTTTAATCGACCTCAGTCTCTCGCAGGGAATTTTAACGTATGGTTACTCACATTTCCTTTTAGTTACAGCAACCGTAATTGAGGGGAGAGTATAAGTCCCCTTTTTCATTCTCTTATTCCAGTCAGATTCTGGTTCCACAATAGTTGCTAATCAAGATTGCTGATGTCTTTTATCTACCGCATGCAACTGAATCACGAAGGTTTCTCGGTGCAATGCAATGAAAATAACTTATTTCCGTTCCGTGACTTCACTAAGACTTCATAAAGTTAGTGTTTGTAAGTGAAGCTGTTTCTCAGTAAACTTTTTTTATTTTATTTATTTATTACTAAAAAGGAAAGAACCTTAGGTCACTAGAGAGTTTTTGGGAAGGATGGGTAAGGAAGTCTGCAGTGCCTCGTGCCCTTTCAAAGGAACCATCCCAGAATTTACCTGAAGTGGATTAGGGAAATAATCATAAACCTGACTTTGGTGGATTTGAACCACCGTCATCCCTAATGCGAGTGCAGTGTGTTGCCACTTCGACACCTCCCTCGGTCAAGCTGACAAGGTATTTTTGTAGTAACAACACAGCACTCAAAAACTATATCAAGAGTCGTTTTCTCTTAATGTGTGTTTTACTTTAAAACTGTCACATAACATTTTTATTACTATTGTTCCTGTACATTTCATTTCTTAAATTTGTAGTTGCAGAACATCTACAGTATCAGTGTCAAGCTAACCTGTAAACTTTTACATTGCATATAAAGTATTTTTGTGAAACGTGTCTTTGTTTACACCGAATCTTTACAATTCTTCCTTAATCTGGTCTTTTAAACTAACCAAATGTTCAGGTCTTTACAAGTTTGCCAGTTTAAAGCAGGGTTAAAAAGATGTTCGTTAAACTCGTGGCTGTATGTTCTCATACAATCAATTATGTAATTTCTGAATGGCTGAAAACTCGTTAAAAGCCGAAGGTCAAACAAATAATAATGATAATAATAAAAATCTGAATGTTGTTATACAATAGGCGACTGCAGAGTTACTTTGCTAATCAGGTAACACGCTTTACACTTCATTACCGTCGGTGAAAGTTACGTAACAACGTAACTATTACGTAAGTTATGTTTTTACGGTAGCCGAATCATCTTGGGAGTCGTAAGAGCCATGAGTAAATTACAGGAAAAGAAAATTTATGATAATATCAGCACTATCTCACGTTTTTGTTGCCTGCGTTCTTGGCCCAATTCCATATTAAATTTATGAGGTTGTAAACCGCGGAATATTCGGTTTATTTACTACCGCATAAAATAGCTAAACAGGTTTGTTAGACCTGACAAAAACTGGTGAAGGCCGCACAAGTCTACGGTTATATACAGGAAATAGAGTTGGAATGTCTGTTAACTTCTCTAATGTTCGTCGGAGTTTAGCGCACTGACGTCGACAAATATTAAATAGGAGAGTACTAATTAATTTCAGCTTGTCTGGTATAATCCAATGACAGTATTCATCACATTTTTCATTCGCCTTGCCAAAATTCGAGCAAAAATTTTGTAGTCGCTATTGACTAACGTAATCGATCTGAGATTCTTTAACGTTTTGAGATCTGTCTTTTTGCGATTAATATCACAAGACCTGTAAATTCCGGAGGAAAATTTGCATCCTGGCATTTTACTTAAATGCATGTCATTATCACTTTGGCCTTACCTTTTTGAGTGAAAGACGGCCTCTAACAGCTACTCTTCCGTCACATCTGTAGTGAGTTCTTCTGTGTCTGCTGGCCTAAGACTGTGAGCTCTTCAAATGCATCTTCGTCAGTCAGTTCACTGGACATCAGTTCTGTATTCTTGTTTTGAATGGTGTTTCTGATTTCCTGTTGTCCTGTCGAAACTGTGTCGTCCTCTGTTTTTAGTTCAGTTAATTTGTTCGTTCTTGCTCTCTTTGTTTCTCGTATCATGTGATAGATGGATGTCTCTTCATTTTGGACTGTATGTTGGAGTCAAGCTCTGATTTTGAAACCTTCTACCCGTTCCCATTTTAAAAGTTATAATATGGCTAATAAATTTATTTTTAATTCTGAAATAATTATCAATCACTGTGTCATCAAATATGTTTTCTTGAACCACCACTTCTTGTCGCGTGAGTATTTCATCATGACCTTTTGGTTTCGCGGATTCAATCTACCATTTCACCGGCGATGCATAGGTGTTAAATTTCAATTTGATTTCAGCCCACGTTTCAATGGATCCATATCTGCAGAGTGGATCCGCTAAGAGCGCTACATTGAATTTCATGTGACCTCCGACTTCATAGGTACCCTGTTTCTTCAAATTTGAAGTGCAGGTGTAAGCTGCATGGCCTAAGAAGCTGGCTGGCCAAACTTTAGCATTTAAAATTTGATGTTTAAGGTGTTCTGAGACATTTATCCAGGCCAAACGACTTGGAGACTGACTTGGCACAAGAGTAATTCCGGGATTCTTCCCAAACTTGTGCTTCCACGTATCAGTGAAGGGGAAATCTTTATCTGTCCCAGTTATATTGACTTATTAAAATTCAGTATCTGGTCTTTAGCATTAATCATGCAATTAAAATCTCCCGCCTGGATTATGTGATCATATTCTGCTGTAAACAAAAGAACGATATCTTCTTTTAAAAATTCTACTCTGCGTCGCCTGTTAGTTTTACCGGACGGTGCATATATATTTATTATTCTGGTGTTATCAACAGTCGCGGCAAATTCTCTGCAAATTACCAAACGTTCTACATCGAGTGCAATACTTCCTTCTTTAGTCAGAATTGCGGTTCCTGAATTGGCACCATTTCCAGGATTTGCTTTCACGTTGTATCCATATATCTGTTCTAAACCTGTGTATCCTAACTCTTGAAGCAGAATGATATTAATATCGGCGGCGTATAAAAAGTCTTTGATGTTCTCAAGCTTTAGAGATCTGTGGTTCGTATTTATATTTATTGTCGCTATTTTATAAGCTTGCAGATCACTCATTTGGTGTTGTTATATACGGAGGGCATTTGTTTTTGTTTTTCCCAGCATATTAGTAAAAATCAGGCTATTTTTCTGTTTTCTCCTTCTGTCTCCATATTTGGATTTTACTGTACTATTTCAGCTTCGGCGTTTCCATCTGTTATCTCTTCTGTCCAGTCAACTGTATTCAGTATTTTGGGCGTCCCGTTCGGCTGGGGGTTTTCTTGTGGGATTTTGTTTCTAGGTGTGTTCCCGGTTGCTTCTTGTTTTCCTTCCGTTTTATTTGCAGTTCGCTTTCCACATTTGCTGAGATCTGTTCCTGTTGACCAAAGGCTTCTGATCTGGATGCGTTTAGGTATCCTAGGAGTTGCTTCGCTTTCTCCCGTAGTAGCCCAGCCTTCTCTTCAGCTCCGTGTGGAGCCAGTCTTCGCTTCTTATGCTTCCGGCGGAATCTACCGGATTTTTTACTGTATTCAGACTCCAACGTCTCCTTTTGGGAAGATATCAACTGCCGTTCCATGGTCAGTTGTATTTCCCTGTTATCGTTGTCGGAGCAAATTTGTTGGGTTGACGACTGTGGACAATCTTCTGATTGTGTTGGATCAGGTAACGAAGTAATCGCACTCACATACGTCTCCATAGGCTTTTCTATTTCTGTCTTCTCACTTGTTGGGCAGTCTTGTTCTGTTGCCAGCGGTTGAAAGACTGTCATTTTCTTAGGTTCAGCTTAAGACGTATCGGAAGTCATTAATTTTTACATGTGCGTCTTATTTTGGATGGAAAGAGTTTCTGTTTGTTCTACCAAGGATGTTGCTAGTCGGTTGTTCTGTCATTTGAACGCGCAACGCAGCTACTTAAGTAGTGGTCAAAGCTGTCATCTGTGAGGGCTTGACATTTTCTCCTGTGAGCAACTGTGCAACTCGTCCCTGAATGCACTCATATCGAATATGACCAGGCGAATTGCATGCCGCCCGCGCAAGTTCGTGCTTGGCCGTCATAAATCACTATCCCTCTATATCCACAGACGTTGATATATGACAGTACATGACGCCTAAGTTACATCTTCAGCTGCCGAACGCTCTTCAACCCGGTAACGCATGGGAATTCGACCAGTTTTCGGCGAAATTATTTAGGATTCTTCCGTAAGGACATATCACTGTTTAAAAGGTAGCTCAAATATTCTAATAGTTCTAACACCAAATCCTGCGTGATCAATCGTTACCTCACCAGTACTGTTGTCCCTGTGATCGAACTTAAGGGAGCCATCATTTTGTCCTTTTCGCATATTTCAGAATTGCTCAACTTCATCTACATCACACAATCAAACAAGTAAACTTCGACGTATCTCTCCTGTTAACTTGATTCATTTCTGCATTTTTAAAACATTACGTAAAACAAACACTTCTGCAAAGCGATAGCGCAGCACATAGACTTATCCTGCAGGTGTAGGCAAACCAGTCGCAGTGCGGAGGCACACGGGATGTCCGCTTACGACCGCCGCAGCCGGCACAATCAAGCGAAGTCAGTCTCAGCACGTCATCCAGACCGTGATAACTCGACCGAATACAAATTATCGCATCACTAGAAATAAACTATTCGTATTTTTAATATTAACTCGTCATCATCATTATTAGAGACTGATTATGCCTTTCAGCGCTCAATCTGGAGCATAGTACCTCTAATAAAATTCCTCCGTGATCCCCTATTCAATGCTAACATTGATGCCTCGTCTCACGTTATGCCTTTTACTTCAAAATCATTCTGTACCGAATCTCTTTCTTCTTGGTCTACATCGACTCCTCTTACCCTCCACTACCGAGCTCATTAGTCTCTTAGGTAACTTTGCTTCTCCCATGCGTGTAACATGACCCCACCATCTCAGTCTGTTCGCTGTAACTGCTTCATCTATGGTGTTCATTCCAAGTTTTTCTTTGATTTCCTCATTATGGATACCCTCCTGTCATTGTTCCCATCTATTAGTACCTGCAATCATTCTTGCTTCTTTCATATCTGTAACCTCTACCGTATGAATAAGGAAACCTTTCACTCCCATTCAACACAGTTGGTCAAAAGATAGAGTCGACTGCTAACTTACTCTTGGTACTGACTTCCTTCTTGCAGAAGAGAGTAGATCTTAGCTGAGCACTCACTGCATTAGCTTTGCTGCACCTCGACAATATTAACTGGGAGCTCCAAAATGCAATGTTTGTTTACGTTGCCATCCAGAAATAACATTACACTACGGCGAAAAGTTACGAAACTGTTGCTTAATTCTCGTACTATTGATGGCAGGTGTTAACTGCTAATGTGGCATTTTAGACTCTAGATTATAATTTATCACGAGCGAGATGGCGTAGTGGTAACGCACTGGTCTCGCATTCGGAAGGATGGTGGTTCAAATCCACCTCCGGCCATCCAGATTTAGGTTTTCCGTGATTTCCCTAAATCACTCCAGGCAAATGCCGGGATGGTTCCTTTCACAAGGGCACGGCCGATTTCTTTCCCCATCTTTTCCCAAAACTCCGACGGTTAGCTCCGTCTCTAATGACCAAGCTATCGACGGGAGGTTAAACCCTAAGCGTCCTTCTATAATTTATCGTACTAAGAACGATGTGTTAGTTCTTTTGTGCACCATTGCTCTGAAATGACAATGCGTCAGTTATAATAAGAAAATCGTAAAATACAGAAAGCAAGATGGCGTATGCCAGAGAGAGTTCTGGGCGAGGAATGTCACGTTACATTTCCGAGCGCCAGGTATACGTAAAATCAGGAGACGGTGTCAAATCGCCGTTATTTTTGCAAATATCTCTGTAACGGCGCGAGTTTGGAAATGACATAAGAGAGCAAAGTTGTTGAGAATTTTCTCCTCTACAAACTCGTTTATATAAGTTTCGTGTCAGATAAACGATTAAGGCGTAATTTGCAATTAAATTTCCTGCTGTCGAAAGGCCACCTTAAATGGACATTTTTTAGTGTTACTAACCTATTTGTTGTCCGAAATATTTAAAAAGGGAGGTTCTGGTCGCTGACAGCCAACAATTATGTCTGTAAAATTTCGTACCTATCGGTTGAACGGTGCTACCTAAAAGGTGAAACACGTTACAGACAGACAGACAATGTGAAATCGCCGTTATTTTTGCAAATGTCTTTAAAACGATGCGAGATATGAAAAAAAACATAAGAGATCAAAGTTGTAGGCAATTTTCCCCTCTATAAATTTGTTTATGCGATTTTTGTGTCAGATGAACGGTTAAGTCATTATTTTCAATTAAATTTCGAGCTGTCGATCACAAAGCCCCACTCTTAGTGTCAGTACCGTAACAAAAGTGGACCAATACATATCTCCCAGTACACATCGATTATGCAAGTGAATTACAAATTTTGAAAATACCGCAACATTATTACTTTATTACTGCTGGCATTCTTGAATGAGTTTGTGTGAGATTCATTACATATGTTTGTCTTAAAATGTGCCATGTCCAAATGGAAACATACTAAAGTATTTAATGCGTGATAAGACAAGACTTTGATCATATAATGCACTTGTACCAGTGCTGCTGTGTGAAACAAACTTTAAGGACAAGAAGGAACGATGAAAAGAACGTGTTGCGTTTTGAAAAAAAAAAAAAAAAAAAAAAAAAAAAAAAAAAAAAAAAAAAAAAAAATCACGATAATGCGTGAAGAGAACCCATGGAGACGGAACTGTTTGACCTGACGAGGCAACCAAATATCGTACTAAAACTGAAAGTGGGGAGAATAAGTCTAGCAGGTCCTATTGCTAGAGAACATACACCTCATGGTCTAAAGCCGTGCTCATGCGAAGATCTGATGCTAGCCGTACAACTGTAAGATCCGGAAAGCGATGGGAGGATGAGCTACAGAAAAGCCCTTGTCAACAAGGTTATCCATGACACCCTGTATAAGAAGTTCACAAGATCGCAATCTACGTAAGAGCACTGTGAGGTCGGCTCATAATCTATAGGTACCTCGGTCGCTGGTTTGATGATCTTATAGAGCAATTGGTTTTCATCGGTTTCATCGCTGTGTTCTCTTCAGGTAAGATTTGGATTTATCATCCTCTGCGGTTGTTCGTCGTTAAAGGGGGAAGAATACGGTCTACTCACACTGGCAAACGAGAAACCCGCTTAGATTTTGTCATGTATTTGAATATCGTAACATCAATTTGGTTATGATGATCAGAATTAAAATACGTATGCTGAAGTTGACTCATAGAAAGGCGACTAAGAAGTGTTGTTTAATGTAACAACTGTTCATTTGTTCTGTATTCTGTTTATTTCTTGATAGATCTCACTGATGCGTGCCCATCGACACACAGACCAGGATGTTAAAATATGAAAGCCCCGGTCTCAGCAGGTGAAGACTTCTTAACCCTAGCTTAGTAACATACGTCAAAATGACGGCTACGTTAAAATTGTGTGAGCTGTGACATTTTGAGGAACAATTGATGAACAAGTGTACACGGGTAGAATGTTGGTTTGGAATCACACTCACCGAAGTGACGGGTGTTACTAACAAAAGTTCAACACTCCCTGAAAGACGGGTGTTAGTAGAGAGCGTTAAAACCAGATGTTAGTAACGCAGGGTTAATGGTGTCAACTGCGTGGGCATTAGTCCATAGCTTACAAACTACTTAAACTAAGGTAAACTTAAGCTAAGGACAACACAAAAACTCACGCCCGAGCGGGGACTCGAACCCCCGACGGTGATCGGCAGCAAGGCGACCCAGTACGCACGGCTGATCTGCCGCGGCCAAACTGTATGGAAGGACAGTAAGTACAAGCTGTCCTTCAGAACGAAAACAAATTTGAATAATACCCTTAATTTTTCCATAATAGGATAATCCAAGTATAATCATCATACACATTTATTTCATTCACATTTATAAAGGTAAGATTTTGGAGGAATGTAAAAGATACAATTGTCAATACATTGTGTTTGAGACCAGTCTGGAATGTGTGAATGTACTATAAGAGCTTGAAATTACCGTGCATTAATAGTTACTAGCCGGACCAATAAATGGCTTTTATAAACTTTATAACAGAGGAACATATTAGAATCTTCGGTACAAACTTTGATACAACTCTTCAGTTTGAATATATACAACTCTATAAAATCTGCAAACAGAGATGTACCTGCACACTTTAAAACTACGCCTTGCTCGCATTGGTGTTAGTTCCATTCCTCAAACAACAGTTCAAATCGCCAAACAAATGCAATACTCGGCTTTCGTATTGATGTTTAAATCCACTATAAATGATATAGGTCAATTTTATAAACTCCGATGGTGTATTCAACAAGTCCATTTTCATCCTTCACGTTTATTCACATATTTCGTTCATACAAGAATGAATTAACAAATTTCACGTTAACTGACTTTTGACCAACAACTAACACATTGACGCGTCTTGGACAGTATACAACCTTTGACGAACAATGATAGTTCCCATCAATAATCATGGGTTTTAATCACAAAATTAAATCTTTGTAGTAACAGCAAATTTTTATATTTAAATATCAACGTTTTATTGATATTTTAATAGTAATTATACAGAATTAAGTTTTAATGCAGATGTTGAATATACCAGTTCAATATCTTTATGAACTGTTAGTGGAGAAAATACATTATCTGAATGATTGAGTGGTGCCTATTGCAATGATAAAACTTTGGTCTCATATTTAATTAAGAAACTTAGAATTCTATTACAAATGTTTTCATTATCATGAACTATTGATAAAAATGTTTGTGTAATCGTCATTACAGAAGGTTCTCGAATGGAAAGATCAATAAGTATGAATTTTGCTTAAAACTTATAAAATAAGAGTTTTTACATACATTTTTCGCTCGTTGAATGAAACAACCCACATAAACTGTTGTGAACCCATAACTACAAATATACAGTAATAAGGTAGATGAAAAAACTGAGATAGAAACATGTTAGTGCGAAATAAATGTTGTATTTTAGATACGCCCACGAATACCATGTGTGTTATGGACTGATCATCAATAAAAGAAGGTATTCGTGTGCTATGAATGGTATCGGGTAGTTTAGTAGACACTCGCTCTGGCCGTTACAACACACACACGCTGAAATCAGCTGTGCCACTATGGTGTTATCACCGACAGGGATGTGGCCCATTTCTGCAGGTGGGTTGAGACTGTGGACTGTGATGTGTTCGAGCCATGGAATCATAATGTAAAGAAATACATACAAGATGCAGGACTGAATAAACTGATGCGTAAACTTAGAAAATCTCATTTTAACTTCTGATTTATATATTTAATTTTATTTTAAGATTAGCTTCATTTAAACTTTCACCAATTTCATTTACCATACATGAAGAACGAGTTCTCCTGCCACTTAGGTATACAAAATGAATGACACAATATGTAATTAAAAAACTTAGGAAAGAAAATTCAACATTTTGTAGACCACCCGCTAAAAGAAGGCCACAACTACAAGGTAAGATATGGGTTCCTACACCACATCCAGAAAGGGAGGAAAATGAATTAATTTGGGATATATATGTCAATTTTCCTAGAGCTTATACTAAATGACTAGTTACAATTTATATTCTCGCCACTTCTGTCTGCAGAATTTAACCAGTCCTCATAAACTACCCATTCCTACTCACTTGGCTCATGTCCCTACTAGTGAACAATAGCCTAATTCCTTCGTAGGATCACGGAAGTTCAGCTTATTGCTAGATATCAATTGTAATTTATTATTTTGACAGTAATATTGGACATTTAAGCCAGTAACTATAATTTAACCATTTCAATTTTAAGCTACATATTCACAGATGTTTCACTCAATTTGTTCTCACCCTTTTATGTTCCATTTGTCTGATGTGTTAAACTTAAGAATTTGTTCAGCCAATTTCTACTAATAACTTTATTTTCTTAGGAGGAATGTTGTACTTTATAGCTTTTCATATTTTATCAATGTTAATCTTGGCATATTTTATCAATGTTAATTGTCACACTACTCTTCTCTGAAAATTAGTGTACATATATTATCTGTTGTTGTTGTAGTCTACAGTCCGCAGACTGGTTTGATGCAGCTCTCCACGCTACCCTGTGCTGTGCAAGTCTCTTTCTTCTGCCAATACGTTCGGCAAACTGCATCCTGTTGATTCTGATTACTGTATTCGTCCCTCGGTCTCCCTCTACGATTTTTACCCCACACGCTTCCTTCTAATGCTAAGTTGACAATTCCTTGATGTCTCAGAATGTGTCCAACCAATGTAACCCTTCTCTTAGTCAGGATATGCCAGAAACTCCTTTTCTCCTCGATTCGGTTAAGCACTTCCTCATTAGTTAAGTGATCTACCCATCTAATTTTCATCATTCGTCTACATATATTATCTATACAGCAAGTTAAGACCTATGAATATTAAATTTCGAATTGCATTACTACATCTCTGTAGTGCCTTCCTGATGATGGCGTAACATCCTAAAAACGGTTTGCAAAAACAATAAATTTGCAGAATATTACATATTTATCTCTGATGTTTCATTGATTAAAAAAACCATACTGTTACATGTTTAACATCTTTCATTTTTACATGTCACTCATAATTTTGAAAATTTATTTTATCTCGTCACATGCTTCAAGTTCTCATGTTGTGCTCTCCTTACCAGAGTCACATCACAAACTTTCCACAGTGTGGTTCATACATCTCCAACATCGGAGAGGTCTATTGGTACTTAGGTGGGTATTTAGAAGCTATTACGTGTGAGCCTTCCTCGCGTGTTTACGGACCTTCAGTGCCTGCAGCGGTGGATTCTTGGCCCCCTTACAGCAGCCGGTTCCAAGCGCAGCTCAGTAGCGACCACGCGCGGCATTATTTGCAAATGAGGCGCCGGCAAGCGTCCACTGCATTGGTCTGCACGGTGGCCACCTCCGAACGCGACCTGCATTACTGCTGCCACCAGCTCTGCCCGTTGTCCAAGGGACCCACTGGTCCTTCGCGGTTCGTTTGCTCCATTGTTCGGCAGTAGCCGCCAATCTGGCAGAGTTCGGGTAGGACCACGTCAGCTGGCGCAGGCGGAAGCAGAAGAGCAGCGGCACTACTTGGTTTAAAAATATCCAAAAGAATCAACCCACCTCTTTTTGTCCTTAGGGACAGTAAATCACTAATGTTAATTTATTGAAAAACTATTCAAATCATCTACGAATATTCAAAGTCTTCCCGCGCCTTTGTCTGTCTGTCCGCGATAAACTCAAACACTAGTGAACGGATTTGCATACGGTTTTCACCAATGGACGGTGTGATTTATGACGAAGGTTTTGGTGCTTAATTCATTAAGGTGTGTGACAGTGGGCGACTGCGAGCGAAAATCCGCGAAATATGTGTAACGATACATTTATTTATTTATTTTTTTTTTTTTTTTTTTTTTTTTGTTTATCTTTGATCAGCGATGCTTATCGCCTCCGGTTCCCTCTGACTCGCAATGCAACTAATTTATTTTCGTTAGTCTTGTTTTTACATAAAAAGAAGCGAGAAGACGGAACGGTAATAGTAGTTTTACTCACTCTCTGGTCTATATCTGATGTGACAAGACGACTTTCGTACCTGTATCCACTTAGGTAAGAAGAATGCAAGCTGTTGCTGAAAATATATTATTTATTTTTAAAAGCATTCCCTCTCCTTGGTTTTCATTTAAATCAAACTCCTCCACGTCAAATATTTAATTTCTTAATGTTTTCAGCTCCTTCACATCCGTAATAGTTTAATGTTCAGACGCCATTACAATCGCTTCGCATTGTTTGCAAAATTTCAATAAATCAATCATCCTTATACAATACTTTGCTAGATTTTAGAACCTGCAGTCATTTCTTTTGTAATTTCACGAAGTCCGATCATTTTTTTAAATTATTCTATCATTACCAGTAACTTCATGTTCCACCCACGGTCACACAACAATGAAAAGCGAAGTGAACAGACTGAACATTGATCTACGGAAAGTATCTCGAACATTCACAGATTAAATAAGAAACAGTTATCATATCCAGCTTCTACAATACGAAGAGTAGGATCAGCTAGATGCTTTCCGTAAGTCTTATAACGTGCTGTTGCTCGTATAGTGCCCGACTTTAATATGCAACCCGCGGTTTATATGCTTTAATGTTCATTTTGTGCTGTAATTTAACTAAATTATTTAAAATTCAAACATTCGGTACCATCAATTCCTTGTCCAAAAAATATAATCGCGGAATCTACTTTAACAATTATGGCATCATACGAAGCAAGGGCAACGTTGTATATGGAGCTATATATTCTGTGACTTACGAACTTTACCATACAAGTGCAAATGCGCTTATTATTCCATAGTACGATGCTTGCGCGTTCAAGAGGTGACGTCATGTATATTGGCCTCAAACGCTTAAGTTTTTGATCTCTCAGCGCGTTTCCCTCCATCACCCTTTACCAGTGGTCTCTACACAAACCGGATCTATAACTTTGGTGTTTGAGCATTGAACTGCCTGTACATTCATATGTTTTGCACACGATTTCACATTGCCCGCCATGTTTTGATTTGGCAAACGAATATGCACCAGTTTTTATGTGACAAATAATTGGTTGCTGAACTCTTGATTTGAAATTTATGTCACTACGTGACGTAATAGACTAATATGGGAGCGGAATCAAAATGTATATTGCTTTCTTTTCCTTGAAACGAAATATGAAATCTATGGGCGGCACGCACAGACAACTGAAATTCAACATTCAGTTAGTATAGAGATCAATGCTCCTTACTGATCATCCACAGAGGCACAAAGATAAGAAAACCATGTAGACTCAAAGGAAACCAAACTTTTCTGTCGTTTCTTACTGGACTTTCTATTGTTTGCTTACCCCGAAAGATATATATTCTGTGACTTAACGAACTTTACCGTACATCTGAACATGCGTTTATTGTTTCACAATACGATGCTTGCACGAACAAGACATGACGTCGTGTTAAATTCACATAGAATGTATCAATTTTTAATGTCTTAGCCCGTTTTCCTCAATTAATCCATTACTCGTGATTAACAGAGACATGCGTCTAAAGGTAGCCTGAAAAGTGTACCACACCTACCGGACTAACCAACAGATGTCTCTATAGTCACGCTAGCATGATCCTTTATTTATTTAGTCCTTGAAGACAACCTCGCATTAACCTATGACACTTTTTCTGCTGTCTTTCATATTATAAATATACGTATTATAAAAGGGACTTCTGCTGCTGCCTGCATCTGTCTGTCTTCGATAAACTCAAAAACTACAGAATGGTTTTTTTATATGGTTTCCACTAACGGACGGTGTGATTCATGATGGATGATTAGGTCTGTAATTCATTAAGGTGTGTGGCAGCAGGTGAGTATGACGAGCAATAATCCGCTAAAGTCAGCAATAAATATTCTCAGGAAAAGCCGTATATTCTGTGACTTATAACCATTATCGTACATGTGACAATGAAGTTATTGTTTCACAAAGCATAGGATGAAATGAGATAGCTTTTAATCTTACAAACATGCTAGATGCATTAGGCTAATACGAAAATATGACAAAAAATAGTTGACTTACGTTATGGTCTGCTAATCGTGCAAAGACATGGCGGGTTGCTAGTAGGTCTACTAAATACATTGATCAGCCAAAACCTTATGACTTTCATCTATATGTACATACATAGTCCATAAGCCACCTGACGGGGTGTGATGGAGGGTACTTTGTTTATGGAGTCTCTTTCCTACTTTCCTATTCTAGTATGTATGGTTTGCTAGCAAGTCTCGGTATGGGCCTGAATCTCTCAAAATTTTATCCCTGTGGTCTTTTTGCTAGGTACATGACAGAGGAAGCAATATACTGGTTGATATCTTATAGAAAAGTACAATCTCTGAACAAGAAAGTAAACCACACTGAAATGCAACACTCCTCTCGTACAGCGTCTGTTGCAAAGAGGTTAGAATCTCGGCAGATGCCCTAATACTGAAAAAGTGAAGCCAGAAAACTGGGCGCTTCAACATTTGTATGTGTCAAAACATTGGGCATAGGGTGGGTGTTTAGGATATCTAGTTGTTGAAATACACATCATATGTAAGAAAATACTCCAATCTGACCGTTGATTTAGTTGCTTTACGTAAAGAAGGCAGTATTCACACACAGGGTTTTAACCGAGAAATCTTTGTTTTGGGCACAAAATCATGGCTCCTCTGGCTTCAAACAATGACTGTTCTGAGCATAGGTAACGCTACCTCCCTTCATTCTAACCTCCTTGGTCTGTTACTGGAGTTGACCGATCATCTCTGTGAAGCTTTTGTGCTAACCAAATGAACCTGTAACGAACTGTGTTGCTCTTCTTTGGATCGTCTCTGTTTCCTCTCAACAATTCTGTCTGGTACGGATCCAGTAGTGACAAGTAATATTCAAGTATTGTCCGAACAAGTGTTTTGTAAACTACATTAGATCTCGAACTATTTAGGGACATGGGTGTTGGCAAACCGATTTATTCGGTTAATCGAACTTTATACTTTTGTTTAGCAATTTAACAATAAAATCTACAGATCTTTATAAGAACATGAAATACTGTTACTGTTACAAAGCCAGGTACAATATATTTGTAGGAACATGCACAATATAGCAATCGAGCTCTTTTAACATACTGAGCATTTTGAATTCTGTTCCTCATTTTCAGGTAGACTTGGGATATTTTTTTCTACATACCTGAAATTAGTTTCGAGATATTTTAAAATTTTCTCCCTTTACATTAGCCCATGCTGCTTCGATTAAGCAGCCACTCCTTACATTACGCTTTGGAATGTCATTCAAATAAACAGTGTTCAGGATGGATGAATATGTAAGCAGTGACATTATAAAGACGTAGCACGTCTTCTTTTCTGAGCTTTCTGATAAATAATCGCCACTTTGTTCAAACATATGCTGGCTGTGTAGAATTACTGAAATTGCTGTCTAAATGTCTTTTTAATGTTCATTTCATCTTCACAATCGGTTATAGACAGCCTTGCATGTATTATTTCTATTAATGCAGGGACCCATAGCCAATAATTTCACCGAAGTGTTTCCCTTACTGATACAGCTACAATGGAACCGTGTATAAATACGCCAACGAAAAAATCTAAGTTTATAGCATCTGTGTACAACGTGGATACACTGTCAGTAAGATACAGCTATTTGCTATGGTATTTCATTTTGATTCTGTTCTAGGTATATCTTGAGCGTCTTGTGATTCCAGGTTCAACCAACATTCCAGATCGGCATCATACAGCAGCAGCTTCGACGTACATCTTTGTCATTGAAAAATACTGACGAAGAATACCTTTGTGAACAAAACAAACTACGAAAGTCTATAAAGACCATCTTCAGATGAATGCCACCATGATGTCATGCGGTGGTGGTAGACACAGCAGACCGCACAAACGTAAACTGATTCACCTTCCATCTTGGTGGGATTCATATTAAGATGGCCAGAAAATAAAAACAGTTTTCGTATATGGACTGTATTTATTTTTAATTGTAACTGTTATATCACGAGCGGTGCTTTTCTCTATTATGCTTTCTAAAATTACTAGCTCTATTCGAGTTTTCTCTTATCGAATGAAACAACCTATGTATTATGAAGCTGTCTCGCTGGCAGAGTTATTAACCGAACGTGTGTCATATTTAATTGGTATTTTTAAACGCGTATCTTAAAAGAGCAATAGAAATTATATTCTACAGATTTAATGAATATGGTAGGTTGCCGTAAGCTATCGACAAATTTTCGTGAAATATCAAAAACGGGAGTGCATATATTCAATGGTATGTGGCATTAATTATTGGC
Organism: Locusta migratoria; assembly: GCA_026315105.1. NCBI lineage: Eukaryota > Metazoa > Arthropoda > Insecta > Orthoptera > Acrididae > Locusta > Locusta migratoria. The sequence goes on along the minus strand of CM048751.1, from coordinate 176,521,406 downwards.
TGTTTGTGGTTACCCGTTCCATAAGCTTTATACGCCGCTACCAAGTAATAAGCAGCCTTTCATCATACAACACAACAGAACTAATTGACCTGCTTTTCTGTTTCCTATTACGTAAATTTACGTGCTTCACCGTTGTATAATTTTTATGTGTGGCCAACTGTAACAGTTATACGAGTTCGGTTTTCTCACTAAATTAAAAAAGAAAAGCACAAGGTTAATCACCAACTCCCATGACGGAATGTAGTCAAGAATCGCTTTTTTGTAGTCCATTATTTTTTTGTCAACCTGTTTCAATGCACTATGTCATAATCTTCAGATCATTTGTCCACAACATGTTGATCTGAGATGATGACATAGTGCATCGAAACCGGTTGTCAACAAAATAAAGGACTACAAAAAAGTGATTTTGACTACATCCCGTTATGGGAATTGCTGATTAACGCAACTGGATCGCCTCCATCATAGTCAGGTAATGATAGAATCACAAGACGCTCAAGATATACCTAGAACAGAATCAAAATGAAATACCATAGCAAATAGCTGTATCTTACTGACAGTGTATCCACGTTGTACACAGATGCTATAAACTTAGATTTTTTCGTTGGCGTATTTATACACGGTTTTAGGTTCCGAGTATTTACAGAGTGCCGAGTATAATCGTATTCTGTGGAACAGGTCCTCCTCTAAGCACTAAACTGACACAGTTATTCCAGGAACCACTTTAGTCCTCTTACAGCTTAAATGTTTGAACAAAGCACACATGTGTGACTCACCTTCTCTTATGTATGTTTGCAGAGCAGTGACAAACACTCCGAAAAAGAGGACTGGGAATTTTTATGACGATAAATCCCGAATCCTCTTACGTTCTAAGATGTTTTCAGTGACGTATATTTTGGTAAGCTTACGTCTTTCTGTTAAGGTGCTATCCCTTGGGACTTTCTACAGTGGTCAGTTAATTGCTTTATAAACCCTTGAATACAGTAACAGTTATTGTCCCTTTACGTGCTACCAACCATGAATACTTATCAGTTTGGTTTGTCGCTTACTATAATAGGGCCTATGGTGCTTGAGTAAATAATAGATATTATAATATTTCCTTTATTTATTTGTATAACCACATTTATCGGCATTGTATCATTCATACATTTCTCTCTCTTTCGTCCTTGTAGCGCAGAATAAGTTGTTTTTGCTTCGCTATATTTATCTCAACACTTGATTTATTTTTGTTGAGTAAAAAAATATTTGTGAAAATTTTCGTTTCATAGGAGTGCGACAGCTGTCTTCAAACGTTTATATCGAACACGCGAACATCGTATCAAATAAGTGAATAATACTACCAAGTTAAGAAGGCCGACGATGAAAGACTGAATCTTTGAAATATATAAGGAAATAAACAATATACGTTTACTGCAAATTAGTTTTGAAATGATAACCAATAATAGTTATTACTGAATGAAATGCTCTAAATGTTCACTAATTAAAAACATGTAATGACTGGTTTTCGATGTACTTTTCACAAGATTATCTCTGGGAAATTAAACATTTGTGACTTGTTGCTATCCATCGCTGTTCTATTCGTCGTGGGTGATATCGTCACTGTTTTCAGCACTGTCATCGTCCTCGAGAAAACCATCACGCGTGTCTGCAGTCAGTTTTTTTATGTTACTTGCAGTTCCCTACAAAGATTAGTAATTGTACTTACTTTACTCGACAGACACATCTTCTTCATTGACTATTCCGCTAGTTGCAAAAGCTGCCGGAAGCAATCGTAATTTTCAGTAACGTGGATCACTGTAGAAATATCTCTGAGGAAAATTGGAAGAGTCTCAGAAGGTTTATTTTTTCAATCCAACCGTCAATTGTGCGAGTAGACCCACTCTAAGAATAATATTTTGTACCTGTCTCCAGGTCGGCACTCTGTTTTAATGGACGATTTGACAGATTTCCACAAACATTATATATAATGTGCATTGACATATGGATAGTTGCAATTCCACTAAATGGTTTAGTGTCGCGATAGGTAAGAGAATATACCCTACAAGCGAACACTTTCAAAACAGAGTCATCGAGTGGCCACGGAAAATAATGAATATATCAAACATAATGTTAGTTAAACAAGATTTTTTACATTTGGTTGAACCGTTCATGGAATATCTTTCAATAAAATTGAAGAAAAGATCGCCTATTCTTAAACCATCATCTTGTATGTATGTAGATAACATTATTGAAAGAGACATAATTATGAGAGATAACTACCGTAAGAATAGTGATGATTTTGAAAGTTCAATTGTATCGAGTTATGGGCGTACTTGAAGAAGTTTTTCTGAATAACCGTAATATTCTTCTCTAAAAGGACATAAATGGAAATGTTCCTCATGTCCAGGGACAATAAACGGGATCCTACTGGAAAAGAACATCCATCCAGTATCTCTACAAGATGTTTCCGATTAGGAATAGCGTCATTTATATCAAACACAAATTCTTTTTTAAAATTACAAAAAAAGGAAAATGCAATGCAGAGTTGGCTGACTTACTGATGACATTAACTATTGATCATATGGGGTACCCTTACTTATGTGTTTTATTCGCGCTCTTATTTATGGGGTTTTGAGATTCCCTTTGATTTTTTTTTCTTGCTTAAGGCACAGCCATTTCTAGACTTGAAGATTAAGACAGGCTTTTTCTAAATCATAACTGTTTGGGGGGTGGGGGGTAGTGAACTAATTTACTCTTGCTCTCATGGCTGTTTTTCGATGTCGCTCATTTTTGTAATTTTATAAAAAAATTAAATCATATAAAAACTCCCTAATTATTTTGTTTCTATAATAGATATTCTGAGGGTTCCTACCATAGGCAAAACACATAATTATCATTTGGAAATACTAATAATAATAAATACGAAACCAAGGCTGTGTATCTTATACACTGGTTACTACTTCCGCCACTGACAGAGAGTATAAGAAGTTTTAATTTCGGTTTTTACTTGTTATGACGGATGTTTCCACTCCATGGATGTGGCCTTCGATTCGGGCGTGTGATGGTGGACTCACGTTCTATCCCCCGTCACAATCCCAAACAGTAAGTGATTGCCACATTCATTGTCGACCTCTACCCAATTGGTGTTTTGCACGTGCGCGTTCACCTACTGTGTCGTCTTTCGCGCTATGTCCGATGTATGCCTAGGGCGCTCCCTGTCGGTGGTTCGAATCCTCCCTTGGGCATGGATGTTTGTGTTGTCTATAGTTTAAGTTAGTGTATAAGTAGTTTGTAAGTTTAGGGACTGATAACCGCGCAGTTAAGCTCTATAAGCTTAACAAACTTTTAAACATTTGTTGTCTTTCGCCTAGAGCCGTTCAAGGCTTCTTCAGTATGCATCTCACTGATTTTTTTCTGGACCGCTTTCTGAATCTTATAAAGCGGTATGACAAATGTCTCAATATACTTGGAGATTATGCAGAAAAATAAAGATTGTCTTATCTTTAATGTCTCATTCTATACTTTTCCTTCCATACACAACTCTGCCCACATTCGACAGGGGAACGGTATTTCCCAACTCCCCCTCGTAGGTTCATCTGAATCTTTTTTCTTTAGACTTCTTCTTCTTTTGACATTTGATGTACATTCCTCATAGTCTTCATTTACTTATCAGGATTTATCTTTCTTGACTCAAAACGACAGTTAAAAATCTCTGAACATTTTATTTTTCTTTATTATGCTTCCTCAAAGAAAAATGCTTTTCGTTGATATATTGAATGTAGTCTTCTAAATTTGAATTTGTCTTCTTAATTGTTTAAAATACATGCTGTGTGATGAGTCATGATTTGAACTAGTATGGAAATTATTTTCTTTATTTTCTTGGTGAAGTACAATCTTCTTTCTCTCTCTCTCTCTCTCTCTCTCTCTCTCTCTCTCTCTCTTTTTTTTTTTTTTTTTTTTTTTTTTTTTTTTTTTTTTTTAATTCAAATCAAAATCTTTACCTTACAGGTAAGAAAACGTTTTGAAGTATTCTCCAGTTGACATAAATCACAAAATGTTTAAAGTTTATTGTGTCTAATTTTCTCCCAGGGGGAACTTTATCTGCTTTACAGGTTTGGTCCGCCTTGAGCAAACACAAATGTTTTTTAATTTCTCCCAGTCATGTTTCGCTGGCGTTGCAGCATCATCAGTGGGATGTTTATTATCTTAATACCATATGTTGTTATGTTTGTGGTTTTTCCACTCACAAAATGTCTCTGATAGGTTTTGACAGTTTGTCATTTTGGTGGATATGCGCTGTTTTTCGTGTTGTGGACAGGCACTGTGTCACTTTCACTTTCACTCAATGTTTGAAAGTGAAAGTGACACAGTGCCTGTCCACAACACGAAAAACAGCGCATATCCACCAAAATGACAAACTGTCAAAACCTATCAGAGACATTTTGTGAGTGGAAAAACCACAAACATAACAACATGTGGTATTAAGATAATAAACATCCCACTGATGATGATGCAACGCCAGCGAAACATGTCTGGGAGAAATAATAATAATAATATTAAAAAAAATAAAAAAAACATTTGTGTTTGCTCAAGGCGGACCAAACCTGTAAAGCAAATTTATTTTGTAAGCAAACACGGTGATTGAAAAGCTTTTAAACCCCAAGGGGAACTTTATCATTAAGTACTTCAAAAGGCGTTTGAAGCGATGCCACACTGCAGACTGCTAACGAAGATACGAGCTTATGGAATAGGTTCACAGATTTGTAACTGGCAGGAAGACTTCCTAAGTAACAGAACGCAGTACGTTGTTCTCGACGGCGAGTGTTCATCAGAAACGAGTGTATCGTCAGGCGTGTGATAGGACCGCTATTATTTTCTATCTATATAAATGATCTGATGGACAGAGTAAGTTGTAATTTGCGGCTGATTGCTGATGATGCTGTGGTGTATGGGAGGGTGTCGTCTTTAACTGACTGTAGTAGCATACAGGATGACTTAGACAAAATTTCTAGTTGGTGCTAAGAATGGCAGCTAGCTCTCAATGTAGAAAAATGTAAGGTGATGCTCATGAGTAGCAAAAACAGTCCCATAATGTTCGAATACAGCATTAGTAGTGAGCTTCTTGATGCTGTCGCGTCGTTCAAATATCTAGGCGTAACATTGAAGAGCGATATGAAACGGATCGAACATGGAAGGACAGTTGCGAGTAAGTCGGACAGCCGACTACGGTTTATTGGGAGAATTTTGGGAAGATGTACTTCATCTGTAAAGGAGACCACGAATGAAACGCTTGTACGACCATGTGTTGAGTATTTCTCGCTGGGACTCGCAGCAAATCAGTTTCAAGGAAGACATAGAAGCAGTTTAGAGGCGAGCAGCTAGGTTTGTTACTGGTAGGTTCGACCAATGCGCGAGTGTCACGGAAATGCAACGGCAACTCAATTGGGGATCGCTAGAGGAAAGACGACGTTCTTTTCGTGAATTTCTGTTGAGGAAGTTTAGAGGGCCGGAATTTGAAGCTGAGTGTATTACGATGTTGCTGCCGCCCACTTACATTTCGCGTAGTGATCACAAAGAGAAGAGAAATTAGGGCTCGCACGGAGGCATATGACCATTCTTTTTCTCCTCGTTCTATTTGGGAATGGAATAGAAAATGAAATGCCTAGTAGTGGTACAGTGTACCCTCCGCCACGCACCTTACGGTGGATGGCGGAGTATGTATGTAGTTATAGATCATACGAAACAGGGTTTAGGTACCAGAATGAAACTTTCACTCTGCAGCGGAGTGTGCGCTGATATGAAACTTCCTGGCAGACTAAAATTGTGTGCCGGAATGGGGACTCCAACCTGGGACCTTTGCCTTTCGCGGGCAAGCGCACTACCGACTGTACTATCCCGACACGACTCACGATGCCGCCTCACAACTTTACTTCCGCCAGTACCTCGCATCCTACTTTTCAAACTTCACAGAAGCTCTCCTGCGAACCATGCAAGACTTGCACTCCTGGAAGAAAGGATATGGTAGAGACATGGCTTAGCCACAGCCTAAGGGATGTAGGGATGTTTCCAGAATGAAACTTTCACTCTGCAACAGAGTGTGCGCTGATATGAAACTTCCTGGCAGATTAAAATTGTGTGCCGGAACCGGGACTTGAACCTGGGACCTTTGCCTTTCGCGGGCAAGCGCTCCACCGACTGTGCTATCCCGACACGACTCACGGTTCCGGCACACAATTTTAATCTGCCAGGAAGTTTCATATCAGCGCACACTCCGCTGCAGAGTGAAAGTTTCATTGTGGAAACATCCCTTAGGCTGTGGCTAAGCCATGTCTCCACCATATCCTTTCTTCCAGGAGTGCTAGTCTTGCATGGTTCGCAGGAGAGCTTCTGTGTAGTTTGGAAAGTAGGAGGCGAGGTACTGGCGGAAGTAAAGTTGTGAGGCGGCATCGTGAGTCGTGTCGGGATAGTACAGTCGGTAGTGCGCTTGCCCGCGAAAGGCAAAGGTCCCAGGTTCGAGTCCCGGTTCCGGCACACAATTTTAATCTGCCAGGAAGTTTCAGGGTTTAGGTGTTGTTTTTTTTATTTCTTTTTCCCCACTCTTTTTTCTTACTTTTTTAGATTGTTCCAAAGTTTTTCCAGATGACGGTGCAAGGTGTGTGTGTGTGCGTGTGTGTGTGTGTGTGTGTGTGTGTGAGCTGGTATACCGGGAAGTCAGCAGACGACACGCTCGCTGAATGTGGAAGCCACGCGGCTGCACTCACCCGGCTGAGTCTCGGTATTCCCCGGCGGTGCGGCGTTTACGGCTCTGGCAGCTGGGCCGTCCGATGAGAATGCCAGACGCAAGTGCGTCAGGCCCTCAGAGGCGCGGGCAGCAGACGCAGGGAGCGTCGTGGAAGGCCGCGGGCGCACCAAGGACCCTTGATTCGAGGCGAGGCAGGCCGCACCCAAAACGCCGACTGCGGAGACACCATCCCGCTCACGCAATATGGCCGTCAGGGGACCCTGATGGAGACACACTGACTCTGCTGACAGTTTTCTCGTCAGGGGACATCCGCAGTTGTTACTCCCCGCCAGGTCCTACGATTTTTATCTGTCACTTTCCACTTCTTTCACCTGTGGCAGTGTTGAAAAATACCGACTACCACCGTGGTTCTGAACCCACTTTAAACTGTAGGTCCCCCTGTAACTGGCTGGGTAAGTCAGTTCGAAGGTCGGAGGAAGGCAACGGCATTCCACCTCCAAACAGAACCATGCCTAGTAAAGCAATGTGGTGTTCAAACCAATCTTCGGATTGTGGACTGCTCTAACTCTAACTCTTTATCTACACATAATAATGTGAATGTCTGTTCGGTGTACGCTTATCACGTCTGAACCACAAGACATAAAGTGCTAAAAATTTGTACAGTTACTAATGTCTACTCGAGGAAGGCTTTAGGCACGATTTTATGGCGATCAGATAGCTATTTAACTATATATAAAATGTGAATGTCTGTTCGGAGGGTTGATAATGATAAAAGGGTGGAGTATATTGGAATGGAAAATTATCATGGTCTGTGTGTAATTGTTGTCGAAGTCTCCCGTTGTACACCATATCTGTTCCATTCCGATAGCTATAACGTGATGGAAGATATGGTTGTTGAAAGTCGTCAAATTATAAAAACAATCGGACTGAAGGCCAGCGATGACGTTTGCGACTCTACAGCAAGGAGGTTACATACAACGAAACGATATGCCACAGACCATATCTTTGGTCTATGCGGGCTACAATGTCTTCAGCTCTTTCTCTGTGAGGATAAGCATACAAATAAGGAAATATAAGAGTAAATAAGTAAAGCAGTAAAAAATAAATTTCCTTTAATACATCTCTTCTAAAAAAATCGATTTGAGGTTTCGCGCATTACATCAAGTACAATACTACAAATAACGTAATTTACCAGAATGCCCTAAAATGAAATTAAAATGAATTTGGACATTACTCTCGCCATACGTGTTAAGATATTGCAACACATTCTATAAGGAATAATGTATGTATTATTTATTGTAAATCATTAAGCACTTCACATAATTTTATTTTTTTATTTGAATGTTGATTAAAAATGTTTGCTTCTAAAGAAGGTATTGTATTTCATTTCATCCTTCAAAACCAGTCTCATAGCACACTACTGATAGATAGGTTATCTATCATAATCAACCAACACGCGAGCGGAGCCGCGGGTTTAAGCTAGTAGTGAATAATATAGACAAGGAAAAAAATAAAAAGTAAAATAAAAATAAAAAAAATCACCACGATTTTAGGGATGGAATAGAAATATACAAAAACAACATTTAACCTGTCTTTATTGCTTATGAAAAAAGAAATTGACAACTGTACAATAACAACCTAGACATTCTGAAGTTGTGTTCTAGATTGAAACAACACCAGAATTCCTATTTCCCACTAACACGTCCACTTTCACTGATGCATGGCTCTATTTGTCGTCGCATACTGTCCCCTAGATCATTAAGGGACTGTTGATTCAGATTGTCCAACCAATTTTACCACGCCTGTTTCTGAGGTTGGTCGCACTCATCTGTCCTCTAAGGGTGTTTTCGTGTTCCTCTTTGCGGTGCTACATTTTCAGCTGCTTTTTTAAGTCCTGTTTGAAGTTGTTGCCAGTTTTGTGGATTCAACTTTTGTCTTTCTTTTGTAAATTGTTCATTACCATTTCCATTTTTATATCATATGTACTGTGTGGAGATTTCTTAGTGAATTTTCTTTTGGCCCACTTAAGGTTACGGTAGCAACACTAAAAGTGGGCCTTTGCGATCGTCTTTTGACAGCTCGAAATTTAAATAAAAATAACGACTTAACCATTCATCTGATACGAAAATTGAATAACTGAATTTGTAGAGGAGAAAATTCTCTACAACTTTGTTCTTATGTTTTTTTCATATCTCGTATCGTTTGAGAGGTATTTGCAAAAATAACGACGATTTTGGGATGTTTGTCTGTCTGTAACGTGTTCCCTGTTTTTAAGACGAACCGTACAACCGATCAGCACCAAATTTTACAGACATAATTGTAGGTCGCCAGAGACCAGAACCTCCCTTTTTCAAAATATTTGGACAAAAAATACGGTAGTAATACCAAAAAAAGCCGTTTGTAATATAATTGTAATTGCAAACGAACCGTTCACCTGACACAAAAATTGAATAACCGAATTTGCAGAAGAGAAAATTCTCTACAACTTTGTTCTCTTATGTCCTTTTCATATCTCGTATCGTTTGAGAGATATTTGCAAAAATGAAGGAGTTTTGACGCCTTCCATTGAATTAACGAAAACCAGCCGTTCGCAGATGTCACGTGATATTCCTCGCCGAGAACTCTCTCTGGCATACGCCATCTTGCGTTGCGTATTTGATGATTTTCTTATTGTAACTTACACATTGTCATTTCAAAGCAATGGCGCACTGAATAATTAACAAAAACACGTCGTTCTTCGTACGATAAATAATAATCTAGCGTCTATAAATGCCATATTAGCATCAGTTAAACACGGCCATCAATAGTATGAGATTGAAGAACGCATCTCCCAACTGTTAACTGTAGTGTAGTGGGCAACCCGTTGGACTGTGACGGTCAAGGCCATTGTTCGAATCCCGCCACTACATAATTTTTTTTCCTAGAAGGGTTTCAGACAATCTCATTAATTAATTTTTTATTATTTATATTATTATTTTGGTCCAAAATGTTTGCAAAAACTTATAAAACTACAAATCTAAAGTATGCCGTAAAATACGTCAGTGCGAATTTTTTCTGAAATGACGTCTAGGTAGAATAATCTTGGGCAATGGTCGGAATTTAGGTCTAGTCCGTTTAGAATTTTGAGTTTCATGATTTACTCTGTATTTAAGCGTGAAATCATTACATGATCCAACTGATATTCATCTGGTAATGGGTTAGGTGAGATCCAAGTTTTGGTTTTCGAACCTTTTTCTTTGAAAAATGTCGAACTGAAAAAGAGGTCATGGTTGTTGGAGATTTCAATCAGTCGCATGTCATTTCGATTGGTATGTGTATGTCCTGACCATTTACCTATCCGATATCGATATTTCTTTTCTTTGGCAATTTGTGCATTTAAATGACCCATAAGAATTTCGGCATGGTTATTCGAGATTTCTTGGAGAATATTATCTAATTGGTTACATAATTCTATTATCCACTCTGAATTTGTTGAGTAAAATGTTTGGGCCAAGGGCGCCCATATCGTGGGACATGGCGGTCGTTAGTCCTTGCCTAACCCACCAGCTCTCAGGGAATAGGAAAATAGAGTTGATTGCTGATAGGTCAGCGCTCATGGTCTCATAAGGTAAATGGGCTGTAATAGTAGTGCCAAGTGACTTGCCAAGTTTACTGCCCGCTGTAAGAGAATCCCTTACAAGCTGGCAGCCCAAGAAACAGCAATGTGCGCCACAAAGCCTAAACACTACTCGTCAGGCGCACCGAGTGGAAAACAGAGGAAAATAAACAGAAACTTGCCAACTTAGAACTGATGTTTTCAGAGGTCGTGGACAACAGCTTTGGATTGCATATCGCTACGCTGGCCTAGGATTGGCCGGCACCGTCTATATAACCTCAGCCAGAACTCACTTCAGGCAGTTCACTTTGAGCCACTGCAGTCTACGCAATGGTCCGAAGAATCGCTGAAGAAGAAGCCAACTGCCGACTGAAGATATCAAGAGCAGAAGCTGGTCACCACCTCAGCCAGTCTGTACCTTGGATGCTGGCTACCACTGATGGAGTTTGCTCCAAGACTTCGGAGCAACACAATCATCGTATTTGTCTACAGTTAGAAGTTCTTCAATTTACTGAAGGATAGAAGATACCACTGAGTTCATTTCACCAAGTAAGGGTTTCTATTTATATTTAAACTGTCATCTGTGGTTCGTGCCCAACAAATGTGTCACTCATATCAATACCCTACTTTGCCTTTAAATGGAAATATGGAAGGCATAGAAATTAGCATACGTTAGTTTGAGTAGTTCATTACTCAAGGGACTGATATGCTCAGTAGTTTGGTCCATTGGCTTTACAATTATTTGAACCTTTTTTTCTGGTTTAGTGACTTTGCACCATGCAAAGTGTAATTGCCCTGTACGAAAACAATCGTTTTCTACATTTTTCCATCTACGTTCCATCGCCTCTCTGTCCATCATCACCATCCTCTTTTATTCTTAAAGGAAAAAAAAAAAAAAAAAAACGAATGAAATAATAACGGCAAAAAACGATGTAATTTCAGATTTCATTACTACAAAGTTTTGACTGCCACTGGTGAGAACATTATCGACTATCAGTTGTGACATTGCAGCTGAAATGAAGCATTTTAACACGAACGTTCCTAGAATTCGATTCAACAAAACGTCATTACTTTCGTGTGGCATTTCTACCATAGCACCTGGTGTGCACTCACGGCAGTAGGTGGTAACAGTTCTATGTTTACGTATTATTATTATTATTCAAGTCGGAAATTTTAAAGCGCGTAGAGAAAGTATGAGAGTTAGAGAATCGAAAACGTCTATTTCTTTTTATCATTCTAAACGGCTATATATATGAATTACTGTTCGTTAGTCTCGCTAAAACTCGAGAACGGCTGAACCTATTTGACTAATTTTAGTCTTGAAATATTCGTGTAAGTCCAGGGAAGGTTTTAACGGTGATAAAATATGGAAAAGTTGTTGCGGCGGAACGACCTCTTCGTGCGGCGGAACGTGTGCTAAAACCTCATCTTCAAAAACACTCGTCTTGTATGATTAAGGTTGAATGTGGCCGTGTCAGACTTCGTAATCCTTGAGGTGTCCACTCGCCCATAAAAATTTGTATAAAATAAAAAAAAAATATGTTCATGTAAAATCTTTATACGTTGCAATATTTCAAAATCAGATTCTTGCGCCGAGGGAAGAAGTCTTTAACAGTCACTCTTGTTAAAATATTTCTAAGTTCTCTCATAGATAAGACGAACAAAAGAAATTCTTCAGTTTGTGGTCGTTCCTATAGCCACAGATAAAAATATTATATTTCTTCAATGATTATTGATCGATGTGTATGATCGATTAATCAAAGTTCTACAAGAAACATTTATCGAAGTCTTCTAGACGTAACTTTTCCACCAATAAAAATTCATAAAAAAATCTCCCTTCAGATTGAAGAATATTTAAATTAAATATTCTTCTCGTTTTATTAATATATTATTTATCGTAAAATAATTCTTCATAAATGATGTACTCTGACACTTTCGTCAAGTTTAAACACGATAACATTTATTGCTTTCTATGACATTACATATGTTGTCATTGACAGACAAAAGGGAACTGACTTTTAAAATTTGTTGTTTTAACATAAGATGTCGATAATAGTGTCAACTCTTGCGACGACAACTGCAGAGATCAACATCTTCTTGCCTCGTGGCCGTCGACCCGCAACTTGATGTGGTCGGATATTTACTCCTTGGAATCGGCGTCGAAGATGTTGCCCTCGTAGGTTGACGCGCCTCACAGCACATGAAACATACAAAAACTTCTTTAAGAATCATATAACATTAAACATTTACATAAAAATCATTTAAGAACACAAATATAAGTAAGTTATCCTGCACAAACTGAGCTGACATGAGATATGTAGCGGAGACAATAATCCGTCCCACTACATACCCCACCCGCAAGCTCAGTTTAGCCGGTAATCAGAATGAAATAAAATTATTTTAGTTAATCTTTCAGAATAGATAAGAAGTCATGTTTCAAAATCTATGCGTTATAATTATCAGAGCCATACTTTAATTCATTAAACAGTTTCCACACAAACACTACGAGAGTCACTTCAATCAAGTTTAGTTAGTCATGGCTCTTATTGTCCATGTAATATTTTGAATGTCACATAACTTTTATCTTAAAAAAGAAAATAGTTTATTGTTCTCTTAAAAAAAGTTTATGTATAGACTCTGAATGTCTGTGTATTTTATTTACACCACTATTGTACTGTAATCATATTTCTTGCTTGCATTCATGACGTTATTACCTAGATATTCTATGGAATAAATAAATTCCTTTCCTTCATATCAGAATGTGCTTGTTTAAATGAATTTCAATTCAAATACGAAAAATACAATTTATTCCCTAAACAAACTTAGGAAAATCTTTCTTATTGTTGAAATATGGTTAGGTCAGAAAAGGATCAACCACATATTATTATAGTGAACACACCGTACATAAACCCTATGTACTCTGTAACTATCTCGTAAATAAATTATTTGACCGATAAAATTATAAGTCTAATCAGTTTAATAATTCTCGCAACATATACCTATCGATAAAACGATAAATAATTGTCTTCATCATGGACGTTATCGAAATAATACGACCAGTTGATGTGTCAACGTAACGTCTCTGACATGTTGCCAACTGCTCGAAATTACACCCACTTCTATTATTTTCGTACTTTAAATTCACAATTATAGTGCACTAGTCTTAATAAGATATCATATACTTTAACAATTTTTAATTTGCTTCCTTATATAATTGGTAGTTATGACTAAAACACTATCATAAAACTTTCCACATTACGTCGCCTCAAGTAAAATTTTTCCAGTCACCCGCTGAGATCCCTCACTTGGCTACACCAATGTATCTTTGTACACTCTTTGTACTTACCTCACCATATATATATATATATATATATATATATATATATATATATATATATATATATATATATATATATATATAACTTAAGTCTTCTCTTCTGAATAGAATTATTCTCTATATTTCTTAATTACATGAGGTCTTAAGAAGATTAATTTGCATTGTCGTTGAAACATCGGCACGGCGCTTTCCTTTCGGCCTTCGTACGTATTTTAGGATAATAGATGCCGTATTACCTAACTATGAGAACTGTGATAGTGTCAAGCTTGGCCCATGCAAACTTATATACATATATAAGACACATCACTAGATCCTCGCAAGCCGTAGCTTCGGACGCCTCATGGCCCCATTTCATTATATATATATATATATATATATATATATATATATATATATATATATATACGAACATCTATACCTATTACGACTACAATCCGAGTTTCCTTGATATTTATTGCTATAATCTCATATGTACCTCTATAGTCTTATTATAGCTTAAGACTAAAAGAATATTTTAATAAATTTATTACATGGAGAATATCTACTAATATGGATAGACTCTCTATCCTACAACATAACTTACATCATATTTGCTATGTATATAAGCTGAGGAGTACAGTTACTATATACTCATTGCCTTCTATACATTATAAAAGATCGCTTTTCGGTGAACTGTATAAACAAAAATACACTTATTTATACTCAATAGAGTTTTTTTTAACATTTAGTCGTTGTCTTGTGTCACGTCTTGGGTTGTTACTCCAGGGCTGGTCTGTAGTTACAGACATCGAGAAACTGAATAATAAACCGGGAAGGGTTCTGCAATAGAACATTTGCTTATGGAAAGAGCGACTGATAGACCGGTACTCCTAAAGGGAGAAGAATGAAAGGAAAAGGATAGAATGGATTTGTAATATCAGTTCCTGGAATAAATCTTCTGAGGAAACTTACCATTCCTAAGAAGGATTTTAACTGCTTCTTATTCCTAGGACTAGGGCATTTAGCAATAGCTTCAATAAGTTGAGGATCCGGTCTTACTCCCTCACTATTCACTATATGCCCTAAAAGCTTCACTTCTTCTCTCCCGAAATATGATTTAGACAATTCTAAAGTGATACCATTAGCAATAAACCTTTCGAACACCTCCTGTAAAACAGAGAGATGTTCTTCCCATGTTCTCGTAACAACAAGGATGTCGTCAACGTACACAATTATCTTACGGGACAGTTGTAGACCTAATGCAAAGTCTAAAGCTCTTATAAAGGTTGCCACAGATATGTTAAGTCCAAATGGTAACACCTTAAATTGGTAAGACTTACCTTCAAAGAGAAGAGCAGTATATTCTCTTGAGCCAGGATGTAAAGTAACTTGATGATATCCAGCTGTTAAGTCCATAGTACTCATATAACGAGATCTTGCAATTCTTAAAAGTACTTCCTCCATAGGTAAAGGTCTATCCCTTTCCATCTCAATGACTTTATTTAATTCCCTAGCATCTAATACTAGGCAAACTCCACCTCCAATCTTCTTCACCGCCTACAATTGACTGTTGAAGGGACTACATGATCTCTCAATGACACCTTGTTTCAACATTTTATTTACCTCTCTTGTGGCAGCTTCCTTTAGCTCCACAGAAATTGGATAAGGTTTCTTAAAGAACGGATTTGGGTTCTTAATCTTAAGCTTACATACATAGTCTTTAATACATCCAGGTTTGCCTGAAAAAACTGACTTACACTTTAATAACACTAATTCAAGCCCTTCTTTCTCCTGCTGAGAGAGGACTGTATTTGAATAACACTTATCTTTTATTTCATTATAGATACTATCATTGAAATCAGAATGATAAACTTCCTCCGCTGCCTCCTCACAATCTAATGATAAGTTCATGGAGTCCACGTATTTAAGATTCAGAGACTCATAATTATTATCCACATCTTTGAGATGGTCAAACTTAAATTTTACTATACGGTTTTCTACATAAACTGTAAGAGTGGAATTCTTAAAATCTAAGAGAGCCTCATACTTATATAACCAATTAACACCTAAGATTAAGCCTACATTTAATTTATCCACTACAAGAAATGAATGCGAGAAAGTTTGTTGGTTAATTGTAAAAGATAGAAAAACTTCTTCATTGATGTTTTGACTTTTCTTGCCATTAACCCCTACAATTCTTACCTTACTTACTGGCAACGTTGGAAATTTCCAATATTTCCTCTTGATTTTAAATAATTCTTTAGATAGTATACTAACCTCACTACCAGAATCAATAATGATATTTACTTCTGTATCTTTGATGAAACCCTTGATGACTGGTTTAAAATTCCTTACTTTCTTTATGTTATTCTCTTGAAACAGGAAATCATTCTGTATACTATCTTTATCCGATCGATTTAAAGAAAAATTACAAGTGGGTCGTATAGAACATAAATCTACGGTCCGCTTTAGTAGACCCGCACTAAGGGACAGTTTTAGTTTCCCGAATTTTCTATGATGATGTCACCTATGATCTCGCCATTTGCTGTGATTTGTTTGGTGTTCGATTTATTACCTTGACCACGTATTTTACGTACCTTGGAACCACCTTCTTTATTCCCTATACTGCCAGTATCTTTATAGGGCTTCTTAACTTGACAAAAACGAATTTGATTTGCGTTGTTGCCTTTATGAGGCTCAGACCGATTATTGCCGTTGTTCCGAACATTATTTTATTGGTTACACCTAAGTTGTTGGTGCTCCTTTACTTTGTTTAAATTGTCGATCTGTTCTAAGTAATTTAATAAATCTCTCGGACGTGACCATTCCCTTTCTATCATTTTTTCCTTAACATAATAAGGTAGTCTACTAATCCATACCCTGATTAGATGTTCTTCCATTATGGATGCTCTATCAGTTTTATCCGATTTAAATGCCAATCAAAATACATTCTGAACCCTCCCCAACGTTTTGAATAATAGGGTAGGTCTAATAATTCAAGAGTAAGACGTTGTTGCTTCCCTTTTGACCAATATTTTTCTTTAAATTGGGTCATAAAATCATCCCATGTCTTAAATTCACTACGGTTTAGAATAGCCCATTCAGTAGCACTGGCTTCTAATTGTCCGATTATAAATTGTATTTTTCGTCTATCATCCCAGTTAACAGGAAATGAATTCTCTATGGCTTTTACAAATATAATAGGATGCAAGCCATCCTCTGGGTTGAAGGTCGGAAATTTATTTTCTGCTTCTGAGGTCACTATTGAATGACAATTTCCTCCACAATCATTAACTGGTCTTGTTTTGTTCACTTCACATTGCGAAGAAGTAGTCGCATCGTTTTTATTATCTGCTGACATGCGTGCTACAATTATATTGTCAGCGCTTGGGTAGCGTACGCGTGTAACTGGCTGAGCAGCGTCCGACATTTAACGTATTTTATAAAAATTACTTTCGTCAAGTCTGGTTAATCAACTATAATACTTTGACTACTGTTAGCCTGGTTACTTTCTATATAAATGAAACCAACTTTACTTTACGTGCAAACTCTCTTGCAAGTTAAAAGCTTTGGCATAATAATTGATTGCAAAACTTAGAACAGCACTGCACTTTAATTTCTAGTCTCTGTGGTTTGTAACACATTTAGCAATTCTTTAACTCGTCCAGCAATTGCTTTAAAACTGATCGTAATTACTTTGAAAAATGATTGAACTTGTTAGTCAATGTACAGGCTTGCATAATCTAATAATGGTGATAATGGGGTGACTACAACTACTCACAAAATTAAGACTGGTTTCAAAATAAGTCATATATAATTCAACCAAAATTCTGATTGGGTTGACACTACAATTACATGCATACAAATAAAATGTTACAAAAGTACTCATCTGTTTTCGTCGTCTTCGTCGTGAAGTCCATACAAGACAGATATGATTACAATAGGTACTCTTACTGCTGGGTCAAAAAATATTTTTTATCGACAAGTCTTTGTTCAGCTCATCTGGCTGAAATCTCCATGCATTGATATCACCTCGATACACCTTCAAATCTCATTAATTATAGCAACGATCACTCTCGGTGACAATAGACTTGATAACCAAACAATTACTTTTCTTGCACACATGAAAAAACATTACTCTGATCACTTTCGAGTTTAAATAAACTTATTTCACACTTCCTTCAATACATTAAACAGTACGCATCTCAAGCTTATTGCAGTTGCATTAAACTCGCGCCTCACTGCGCCTACCGTGCCTCTGCACCATCAACAAAACATTTTTGTGTTTACTTTGGCGAGTCCGCTCCGCGACTGCTTCAGCAGCGCGACACTCACAGCTACTACGTCTGTACCAAAGACAGTCTTTATAACAGGTTCAACATTTTCTCTGTCGCATTACCAACTTACAGCATAGAAATGTCCGTGCATTCATGAGGGTTTGCACATACAGTACATGTTTACACTAAATGAAATATATCTAGCATACAAGAAATGAAAATACGTGGAATGAACAAATTTAAGACCATATATATACATTACGTTAAATCAAACTGTAAGATACAGCGACTCTTACAACGGTAAGAATACAAAATTTTATCGAAATCGTTAGAGCCGCTTCCGAGGCAGCTAAGTATTGCTTGTTTAAAGATATAAGAATAGCATGATTTAGGCAGTCACAATTCCTTCTGTTGCTCTTGTGAAAGTTAGAGGACGACCCTCCTACGTCTCTCACCTTCAAGAAATACTGACCTTTCCTGCTGGAGACCCTCCGTAGTTGGGAATGTCGAATTGTTTTCTTTATTCGTTGAGACTCCGCCTCCTCGGTTCGGACGAGGCAGGCGGAATTAAACTGACTGCGCACATACAAATTTGGGCGGCCGTGTGCATGCTAATGTTCTCGGAGAACCAGCTCCTGAGCAGCGTGACGGAAATGGCCAGGGGCTTCCGTAAGACGAGTGTGACGCAACGCGCCAGAATGCGCTGCCCGCGAGCCCGCACGTAGCCAGCGACCTCCACGCACGTCATCTGCCCTGCGTACCTAACAGTAACTACGCCGAGGATGGCCGCTGGCCGGCGCGGCGTCTCGTCGCATCGGCGCCAGCCCTCTTATTACGGAGATCGATTACACACCTCGAAGGGTGCCAAATTCCGCTCCTATCTCTTCAGCAAAGGTGCAGTTGTAGCGCCCGAGGGCTGAGATACGGACAACTGTAGCGAGCCTAATCGGGAAACTTCGACAGTTATGGCGAAGGCGGAACTGGATGCCCGGAGGATGCGTTCGTCCTTCGCAGCGACGTCGGCGATTTATCGTATTCCTCTCACATACATCCAGTAACTGACCTTGCAATGGAAGATAAAGTCTGAATACGTATCATGTTCTATCCAGATTGGAGGAAGGCAGCTTTGCGTTTAACGTCCGTTGACAGCGTGGTCATAAGAGACGGAGCTCACGCTTGGATTCACGATTTCCTTTCAGAAAGGACACAGTTCGTTGTAATTGACGCTAAGTCATCAAGTAAAACAGAAGTGATATCTGGCGTTCCCCAGGGAAGCGTTATAGGTCCCCTCTCTTCCTTGTGTTTATACAGGATTTAGACTGTTCGCGGATGATGCTGTCGTTTATCGGTTAGTGAAGTCAACAAACGATCGAAAGCACCTGCAAAGCGATTTAGACAAAATTTCTACATAGTGAAAAATTGGCAATTCAAGAAATGTTAAAATGATTCTAAGCTTATGGGACTTAACTACGGGGTCATCAGCCCCTAAACTTACAAACTACTTATCAACTACCTTATACTAAGGACGGCACAAAGATCCATGCCCGAGGGGGGATTCGAACCCCCGACCGTGATTTGATTTGATTTGATTTTTCCAGGGAAACCAAAACGGTCCAACCCGCCACTGCCCGCACCGAAACTAAGTTTATTGTGCGGTATCGCTCCCTGTATATCTAGTAAAGCCAACCAATGCCCTTGAACAGTGCAAGGAGTTCCTTTACAAGTTCTTTATTAGACACAATTTCATCGGGTCTAGTTGTCCCAAATGTCATGTGCCTTTTACTCTCCAAAGGAATGCATTCGAAGATTAGATGTGATGCAGTTTCATCACCGTCATCACAGATCCTACATTTAGGGTCCTCTTCTGTTATTCCCATTGTATGTAGGTGTTTTTTTTTAAATTCCCATGGCCTGTCAGCAATCCAAACCATAAGTCTAATCTCTCTCCTGTTCAGGCCCAGGATTGCAGAGCTTCTTTTATTCTATATTCTACGTGCTGTCTTCTGAGCCAGTTACGTAGCTCCAATTTGATCATTGCCTTGGTGATTGTCAGGAGAGGTTCCGGTCCAATAAATGGAGTCTCTATCCCCATCCTGAATAATCTGTCGGCATGTTCGTTGCCACTGATCCCCGAGTGGCCTAGGACCAACAATAGGTTTACTCTATTGCTTTCCCCTAGCTCCACCAGAACCCTGTGACATTCTGAAACAATTTTAGACCTTGTTGCAGGAGCTGCCAGTGATCTCAGGGCTGTCTGGCTGTCTGAATAGATATAGATGCTTCGGTCTTTGTAGCACCTACGCAAATTATCCTCCACACATGCCCCGATGGCAGTGATTTCGGCCTGGAATACTGAAGCCAGTTACCCTAGAGAGATGACGCCCTCCAGTCTTGGCTGCACTCCGTATACCCCGGCCCCAACGCCTTGGTCTGATTTTGACCCGTCAGTGAACCAGACAATATCCCCCGTATGGTGTCGAACTATTTTCTCCCACTGCTCCCTACTTCCAAATGTTATACTGAAAGTCTTGTTGAAGCAGTATGGGGTTATAATATAGTAGGCTGGCATTTCCCCAACCTTTTCTATATTTACCTTACTCACTATTTTAGTGTGTGATTCTGGATATCGCAAAGAGTTCCAGTTGTTGCCAGTTTTGAGTCTGTGTGCACCAGCTGCTGCCTCCATCTTGACCCAAAGGTGTAATGGGGGCATATCCAGCATAGTTTCCACCCCAGCAGTTGGTGTGCTGCTAATTCCGCCTGTTATGGCTAAGCAGGCTAGTCTCTGCACCTTACCAATCTTCTTAGCAGCAACCTGCTGTTCTACCTACTTCCACCACACGACCGCCCCATAGGTGATCCTGGATCTAATCACCGTGGTGTATATCCAGTGCTTACCCTTGGGGCTCAGACCCCAATTTTTGCCACAAACTCTCCTGGTACTTACCTTTTGCCTTGGAGGAAATATTCCTAATGTGAGGGGTCTATGTCAGTTTCTCATCTAGGATAACCCCTAGATATTTCACTGTCCCCTTCACAGGTAGCGCTTCATGAAAAGCTTTAGATTCCAACTTGAGTGTTGGATACGTTTCCTTGTGAATGGTACAGCAACAATCTTCTTAGGACTAACCCCAAGATCCTGTTTTCTGCACCAGTCTTGCACAATGTCCAATGCACCTTGTGTCATATTCTTCACTGTGTCAGCAAATTTGCCAAGTATTACTATGACAAGATCATCTGCGTATACTTGGCAAAAGTACTGCCTAGAGTTTAATTCTCCAATAAGATTATTCACCACTAGATTCCACAATAAAGGGGAAAGAACTCCTCCTTGCAGGCAACCCCTAGTGGTGTTGATTACCATTTTTTCATTCATCATGGTAGCCTCTACCTTTCTTCCACTGAGCATGGCCCTAGTCCACCTACATATAGTGGTCCCTAGGTCATGCACCTTTGCTGTCCTAACCATGGAATCGAAGGTCGTGTTGCTAAAAGCCCCTCGATGTCCAGGAAGATACAGGGGTATTTCCTGAAAGTGTAGTGAGCTGTCTCACATGATTTACCTGGTTGATGTGCATGTTAGTTTGAATGTAGAGGAACCCTACTTAACCTCCTTTCTCCAACATTAACCAGTTTTTCCAATGTCATAAGAATGAAGGAGGACAGGCTGATTGGTCTCATATCCTTGGCCTTGGTATGATCAATTCTCCCTGGTTTTGGAATGAAGACAACCTTCACTACCCTCCACGTATTGGGAATGATTCCTGCTGCTAGGCTAACCCTGAATAATCTGCATAGGAATCTAAAAAGATTTTCTCCCGCTTGTTGCAGGAGAGCTGGAAAGATTCCATCGGGCCAGGTGACTTGAACGGTTGAAATGGTCCCACCGCCCATTGGACCTTACTGAAATCGACACACTCCTTGGCCAGATCCCAGTCCTCTTTGCGAATACCTGAGAACCGTTGTCTCTTAGGAATCACATTCTAGTCTGAGTTATCCCCCAGAATATATTGAGGAAAGTGAGTCTTGAGGAGCAGTTCCAGCGTTTCATGTGCTGTCTTTGTATAATCCCCATCCTCCTTCCTCAATGTTCCTCCTGGATTAGTTGGTACCCTAGTGAGGATTTTATGAAGTCTCGCTTGAACAGACGTGCCCTCCACTTCCTCACAGAATACCTTCCAGGATGCCTCCTTTGCCCGTCTGATGGCAGATTTATCTGCAGCACTTCCAGTCCCCATCTTGCTGCCATTATTGCCTTTATGGTCTTTGATTACCCTGACGGCGACCTGCGAGAACCCTAAAAAAAGTTTCAGGCCTTGCTCTCGCATTGCCTTCAGGGACTTCTCTCCGACCTCCACCACCAGTGTTCGTCCTTCTGGAACTACCTTTTGGTTAATTACCCTCCAATCCTCTGTTGAGACTTTTGGGTTCTGGACCCTTATTTTCTCGAACAGTGTCTTTGGAGGGACATCCTTAAGGATGTTTGGTACCCATATTGATACCTTTGCGGTCTTTAGGAGTTCGGTAGCTGTCTTGACCAGCAGCTTCGCATCCTCCCACGGGGATGACATGGGCACCTTGTCCTTAAGCCATTCTGCTGACTGCTCCCCCTCACATACAAAAATGAGGGCACCGCGATCTAGATATACCCTCCTGAATTTGGGTCCTGGACCAGCGTCCCGCCAGTCTCTTCAAACAGGGCCATTTGCACGAGCTCCTCCTGCTGCGAGGTGATGCTCACTGTGGGTATCCTTCTTGGACAACCGCCATTCTAAAGGCGGAGACTGCAGTACTATAGGTCTGTTTCCCTATTTCCTGCCTCAGCCTTTTAGGATCACGCTTGTCCAGAGAGGAGGGAGTCTTAGATTCCTCCCTAACCCTCTTGCCACCTGTCTTTGACATCGAGGGGGTCTGTGTATCCCCTTCGACCTAAGGCAGTTTCTTTTTGGATTTCCTCCACTTATGCTTAGGAAGCCATTCTTTTCCTTCCTTTTGCTTCTGTTCCTTGAGAAGTTTCCTCCTCTGAGCCCCAGACAAGGCCTTAATCCTAATCTGGTCCAACTTCTCTGTTACAGTGCCCACTTCTTGCTCAGGTCTAGACCCTGATTCAGAAGTAGGAGTGCACTCCATCGGTCCTCATCCCGATGTCTGAGTATCTGAGGTCTCAGATTGCCCCTCAGATTCTTTTAAAATACTTTCTTTCTCTGTGTTCATCTTAGTCCGAGATTTGGGGATTTATATGGTCCACACTACGATAACCACGCGCGGTGCAAGGCTACTTACTCAGGGAGGTCGCACGGTATCCCTGAGGCTCCGTTCGAGACACATGCGCCCATGTACCACACATCCCTCGGCACGAATCGCATTACACCTTGGGTTGGGAAAGGAATTGGGAAAGGACTGGGAGAGGATAAGGAAGACGGGACGTTGTGGGACACGCTTCGTCTGATCCATCAGCTGAGGCCTTTCCGGCAGTAGGTTCTCTACCTTCGGTATAGCCCTCAGCTTCACACGGATACGCAAGCCTCTCCACCCGCACGGACAAGGTGGTGTCCCCCAGAGAGGACCCCCGACCGTAGTGCCCGTCCCCTCGGCCACCGCGGCCGGCAATTGGCAATTGACACTAAATAAAGAAAAGTGTGATGTAATACACATGACCACGGAAAGAAATCTGCTGAACTTCAATTACGCGGCAAATCAGTCAAACCTTAAGGTCGTAAATTCTACCAAATACCTAGGAGTTACCATTACGAACAAGTTAGACTGGAGACAACACACAGAAAATATTGTGGGGAAGGGGAAACAAAGGTTACGTTTCATTGGCAGCACGCTTCGAAGAGACTGACTACATCACAGTTGTTCGTCCTCTCCTGGAGTACTGTTGCCCATTATGGAACCCTCAACAGGTGGGACTGACGGAAGATATTGAGAAGGTTCAGAGAAGGGCAGCTCGTTTTGTTTTATCACTTTACCGGGGGGAAAGCATCACGGAAATAGTGCACGAATTCGGGTGGAAATCATTAAAAGAAAGACTTTATTCCTTGCGGCGTGATCTGTTTGCGAAGTTTCAATCACCGACTGTTACTTCTGAATGTGAAAATATTTTGCTAGAACCCACCTACTTAGAGAGACATGACCATCCCAATAAAATAAGAGCAATCAGATCGAAAACGGAACGATTTAGGTGTTCTTTCTTCCCGCTCGCTATTAGAGAATGGAACGGTAGAGAAAAGTTATGAAAGTGGTTAATGAACCCTCTTCCAGGAACTTAAATGTGATTTGCAGAGTATCTATGTAGATGTAGATGTAGATGAAGGATCGGGAAGGAAATCGGCCGAGGAACCATCCCATCATTTGCCTGCAGTGATTTACGAAAATCACGAAAAACCTAAATCTGCTTTTGTAACTTTATAACGAACACATGTCTGTATTATTATTTTAAACAAACATGCGGGTACAAATGTGGTACCTATTTTATGATAATGACATGGACTTATCAACTTGGCCCAACGATTTTGTTGCCATGGTTCCTCTTGGTTTAAAGGAAGGGAAGTAGAGTTAAATCTATAGGTGAGATTTTTTATACAGAACAAATGTTTCGACCACATTCCACTGCACCGGCCAACTCTATCCATCACGTGGTACTGGCGGCATGAAAGTGACACTCATATCTCGTTGAGGATGGACTGAGGTACTGTCTTTAATGTAGACGAACAAATCAGCATTTCAGTTAGGCACGTATATTCTTAGGTAACAGCTCGCATGCCACTGGCTCAACATCCATGGTGTAGAAGGTTGCGCGTCCATAATCACTGCCAATAACTGGTTGGTAAAAGTTAGTGTTGACACTTCTTTGCTGTGGTATATGCACGATCTGCCACTCTGCCCTTAGAATACGACGTTCCTAGCGTATGTTTGCGCTGCGTGGTCCGCCAGAACCTCGTTTATCTGTGAGCACTGCAACCGGCACAGTTGTCTGTAGTATGCACGAAAGCGTCTCCGTGGATGGCAACTGTCTGCTTCACACGTTGATATCAGATTGAGCCTTACAGCTGTAAATTGGAATAACAGATGGCTTTCTGGCAGGTACGTGAGTTCGCTGTCTGTTGACTGACAACTTTGAAATCATTACCAGTACGCCTGCTATCCCCCAAATGAGATCTGCCGCCGTTGTTATTGTTGCTGTGTTCTTCAGTCCGGAGACTGGTTTGATACTGCCCTCCACCCTCTTCTATTCTGAGCAAGCCTCTTAATCTCCTCTTAAGAAAAAACAACCCACATCCCACAATCATTTGAATCTGTTTACTGTATTCGTCTCTTGATCTCCGAATAATAATGGCGTTTCATTTTTGGCTCGTACCATGTGGCCCATGTCTCATCCCGTGTAACGATACGGCGTAAGAAATTTCCTCCAAGTGCGTCAGAGCAGCGATGTAACGCATCCATTTCTGCATTTCCATCAATTAATACGGTACCCATCGTGATCAACTTTTCGTATGACTTCGGGATGCGAAGCACAATAGCATGCGCAAATCCGGTATCGTGGGCGAGCTCACGAATCGTCTGGTGTCGATCACTGTCCTCTGTAACACTACATCGCAATCACAGCAGAAGCTAGCCATTTTCATTCAGATTCAATTCTAGTAATTTGCAAGAGGCAGAATTTTTACGGTTTTGTAAAAAATTCAGTAACAGTCAATATATCTTTGAAGTATCGAAACAGTACAGTCTCAGAGTAACCGCGTCTAAACACCGTAAATCAGAGTAATCTTTTGTTGCAATAGTAGTATAAATAGTTCCGCAATACAGCTACTCGCTCTCTCAGTCTTTGTTTTTTTCCCAACGTTAACAGCTCTCAGAATTTGTTTATCGTAACGACAAGATCTCACTCAGTCTTTGTGGTTGTATCTGAAATAGTCAGGTGCAAAAAATATTCCGAACTTTTGGTTTACTGTGATTGAATTTATTTGAAAGGCTTAATTAAATCGAACTTATACGCGAGTACGTCAATAATATCTTTAATTCGGGATAGGCTACGGACTTAGAAAAATTCTGCCTTCCGATAGGAACGTAATAGTCAAGAAAATATTAATCATTGTTAAAAAGGTTTTCTTCAATGACAAACATTAAATCAAATAACTTTAACTTGTTCAAAAAAAAGGAATAATTGTAAATATTGAATTTGCGAAGAATATCAAACTGCGATTTTGTGAAATGAACTATAGAGAACTGCTTATTTAAAATATATCGTGTGACTTTGACAGTGTTCTGTAAATCTGTGCTTAAGGTGAAATATAGGAGAAATATTAATTTAAAATTTTGTGTCGACCACATCAATCGTAGTTAGCAGCTGACCTTCCCATTGATAATTGAAGAACTTTTGAAAATAACATCTTTGAATTATCTGTGAATCAAAGTGACTAAAACAATTAAAGGATTTTATGACTTTTATAGGTAAAGACGTGAATGCTTACGTGACGTGCTTTGTTAAATGGAACTGCCGGGAAATAAAATATTGTATTACAAAAAGAATTAATAATTTTTAAAACAAATCCCCTGAGATTACAGAGTCCATGTTCATCAGTTAAAATATAATCCATAAACTGTGTTAGGCTACGGAAAGTTAAACCAGAGGCATCCATAACTGAATATATGAAATATTATCAGGTGTACCAACTTAAATAACCAACGTATAACTCAAATAAAAATTTTACGTGCCTACTGAATGTTTATGTGAAGACGACGAAAGCTTGCACTACCGCTGATGTCGCTTCTATCATACCGAAGCACTACAATAAACCAAATAAATATCCACCACCAACCAAAAAATCAAATAAAACGACGTCACATAAAATGGCGCCCAGCGTGTTCGTTTATCTTGTCAACGAACTACACCTCTAACATGGAAAAAGTATGCACTTCTTCAGACACGCTAGAGCGACCTGCCCAATACATGCCTGCCACAGTTTGCTGACCTAGTTGAAGGCTTTTACCCAATGTGCCACTGTTCTGCACGCCTCTAGAAGACCTTGATGACATTATCGTGTTGTACGACCTCTACACATTCAATCTTGATCCAATGTCTTTGTTCCTGTTTCGAAAACATAGGGACACCTTTACGTTATACCGCTGGCTCACAAATGACTGTGTTTCCCAAGATTGTGCGCACAGCGGTGACGTGTGACGAACGAGTCCATTTGCTCGGAGGTAAGGTAGGTATGCCAACAATATGTGCTATCAGCGATAATAGTAGATTACGTCGCATAGTGTCTCCACAGCACTGTTGCCTCTCTTTAAGATCCAACCCTCGTATATTTGAAACCCATTTATAGACCCGTAATAAAGAAACGGGTGAATAGTACTCGGTGGGTTGGAGTGACCGCTTTCGATACCAGACAGAGGAAGAACTCCTGAAGGTCTTCCTGTCTGGAGAAAATAAATGATCATGTGTCAGCCGTGGCGGGGAATCTTCCCCGCCCTTGACGGACAGCCTGTCGGCGTCTGTTAACGGGTCCATCTCCCGCGCCGCCACCGCGGGGGACCGGGCTCCTTGACGGACGGTGAAGAGCTGGGCGGACTCATTACACGCGGGTAAACACGGGCCTTCAGTCACCGTGATGGAGGAGGGCGGCTGCCCTCGCGCCGGGCCCTGTCTTCCCGACACTCTGATTGCCGGGGCCCGGGGACACCTTACGTCACGTCCCAGTTACCACAAATTATGGCTCCGCTGGACGCCTCGCGTGGACCGAACAGCTCCTCGCCGGACCGCGTCGTAAAATTACGAATTTCACGTACGCGTGGAAATTTTAGTGTGTGTCTCGGCCGCGCTTATGGGCAACAATGGAGTGAAAGTCAAAAGCGTTGTCATTAGGGATGGGCCATCAGGCGATGGACTGTCGGAAGACTTTATCTGGGAATTATGCAGAAGTGGTTCAAGGAAGTCACGGAAATTTCATTTACATTGTCATCCGTACCTTTCCAGCTATCTCACGATGTGTGGCCGAGGGCACCTCGTGTACCAAAGCTACTCCCTCCTTTTCTAGTCGCGTATGGTTTTGACTGTGTACCTCCACTTGGGCTCTAATTTCTCTAATTTTTTCTTGTCTTTTCGAGAGATATACGCAGCAGAAAGCAACATATTGGTTGACTCGTAAAGACACGTATGGTCTCGCAAATCTGACAGAAGCCCGTACCGCGGTAAGAACATCTCTCTCTTCATCGTCTGCCACTGGAGTTGGCTGATCATCTCCGTGACCCTTTCACGCTTACTAAATGAACCAGAAATGAAGGGTGCTGCTATCCGTTGGAGCTTCTCTACTGCTTCTATCAACCATATTAGATTCCACACTATTCAGCCATAGGCAAGCGCTGACCGAACGAGAATTTTAGTAAACTTACTTCCTTTGTCACTTCCTTAGTATTCTTCCAGTGAATCTGTCTGCGTTACCCACGATTAGTTTTACATGGTCGTTCCATTTCAAAGCCGGCCGCGGTGGCCGAGGGGACTGAGGCGCTCCAGTCACGGTCTGCACGGCCACTACGGTCGGGGGTTCGAATCCCCCTCGGGCATGGATATTTGTGCCGTCCTAGTTCGTAAGTAGTTCATAAATAGTTTGTAAGTTTAGGGACTGATGACCCCGTAGTTAAGTCCCATAGACTATACAAACATTTGAAACATTTCCATTTCAAAGGGATTCTGCCCACTCTCAGGTATCTTATTTTTCTTCCTGTTAATATGAGTGTTGGAACGTAAATAGTGGTAACTCTGCTGTGGAGACACTATGCGGCCCCTGTGGAGTAGCCGAGCGGTCTAAAGCGTCTCGCTGCGGAGCGCGCGGTTGCTCGCCGTGGAGGTTCGAGTCCTCGCTGGGGCATGGGTGTGTGTGTTTGTCCGTAGGTTAGTTTACCTAGGTTTAAGTAGTTTGTAAGCTATGGACTGATGACCATGCAGTTTGGTCCGATAGATTTACAGACAGACACTATGCAATGGAATCTACTATTGTCGCTGATAGTATCTACATCTACATATATACTCTGCAAATCACATTTAAGTGCATGGCAGAGGGTTCATTAACCACTTTCATAATTTTTCTCTACCGTTCCATTCTCTAATAGCGCGCGGGAAGAAAGAATACCTAAATCGATCCGTTTTCGATCTGATTTTTATTGGGATGGTCATGTCTTCCAAAGTAGGTGGGTGCTAGCAAAATGTTTTCACATTCAGAAGTAAAAGTCGGTGATTGAAACTTCGCAAACAGATCACGCTGCAGTGAATAACGTCTTTCTTTTAATGATTTCCACCCCAAATCGTGCAACATTTCCGTGACGCTCCCCCCCCCCCCCCCCGTAACGTGATAAAACAAAACGAGCTGCCCTTCTGTGAACCTTCTCAATATCTTCCGTCAGTCCCACCTGGAGAGGGTCCAGGAAGGGGCAACAGTACTCCAGGAGAGGACGCACAAGTGTGATGTAGGCAGTCTCTTTGGTAGAGCTGGTGCATCTTCGAAGTGTTCTGCCAATGAAACGTAACCTTTGGTTTCCTTCCCAACAATATTTTCTGTGTGTTCTCTCCAGTCTAAGTTGTTCGTAATTGTAACTTCTAGGTATTTTGTAGAATTTACGACCTTAAGGTTTGACTGATTTATCGCGTAATTGAAATTAAGCAGATTTCTTTTAGTGGTCATGTGTATTACTTCACACTTTTCTTTATTTAATGTCAATTACCAATTTTCGAACCATGTAGAAATTTTGTCTAAATCGCTTTGCAGTTGCTTTCGATCGTCTGTTGACTTCACTAAACGATAAACGACAGCATCATCTGCGAACAGTCTAAGAGAGCTATTCAGATTGTCTCCTAAATCTTTTATAATCACAAGTACGAGTAGGGGACCTATAACGCTTCCCCGTGGAACGTTGTTGACATACCTACCTTACCACTGAGTAAATGGACTTGTCCCTCCCACGTCACCAGCGTGCGCACAATCGAAGGAAACAGTCACTTGTGAGCGAGCGATCTAACGTAACGGTGACACTGTCTTCGAAACACGAACATCGGAGTTGGATCAAGATTGAATGTGCAAGAGGTCGTACAGTACAACAGTGTCATCAAGGTCTTCAAGAGGCGTGCGGGGAATCGGCGTTGCCGTACAGAACAGTGGCACGTTGGGAAAAAGCCTTCACCGAAGGTCGGAAAACTGTGACAGACCGTCAATGCGCAGTATTGCTGTTCGTTTTTGGAGAATCACCTACGACCGGCAGCTCTTTCTGTACAACTCACCCGTCATTTGCACGACAAAGCGCGGGCGCATACAGCACAAGCTTGGCTGCTCTGTTCAGTCGATGGGACTCGGAAGTACTGTAAGACCCACCCTACTCCCCGGACTTCAGTCCTTCTTACTTTGATTTGATTCCGAAAAGGAAGGAAGCACTTCGTGCCATTCGCTTCAGAACTGTTTCAAAGATTCAACAGGCAGTAGACTTCTATTCGTACCATCAACAGAACAGGCCCTGCTAACGGTAATACTACGCCTTCCACATCGCTGGCAACGGGTTCTACACAAAGCTAGTGGCTACTGTGAAGGGCAGTAACAGGTGCAAACATGTTCCAAACGTCGTGTATAATAAAATATCTTTCTTTTTATGCAAGCGAGTGACTTACATTAATTTATGTGTAGGGTCAATTGGCATTCCGTGCACAATGCGTTTGCACGCTGCAGGTCCTTCTACAATTCGCTACACTTTTCTACTGTTGCGGGCACGTAATAAATCTGTTTCAGTGATTTGAAAGGCAAAGTATTTAATTTGTTTTCTGAGATGTATCAAAGATATGCGCACCCATTCTCGTTTGGTGAAAGTTGTAGTAGTGGGAACGAATTACATCGAAAAAAAATAACAACTTTATGACTACTATATGATTTGTTTATGTATGGCTGTGCTGTCATGAATAATAAATCTCAATGCGTAATTTTTGGCGGCCGGTCGCGGTGGCCGAGCGGTCTGCGGCGCACCAGTCACGTTCTGCGCGGCCACTACGATCGGGGGTTCGAATCCCCCCTCGCGCATGGATGTTTGTGCCGTCTTTAGTATAAGCTAGTTCATAAGTAGTTTGTATGTTTAGGGACTGATGACCCCGTAGTTAAGTCCCATAAGCTTTACAAACATTAAAACATTTTGAATTTTTGGCGATAGTTGTAATATGCGAGTATTAAACCATCAAAGCTGATGTATCATGTCAACGATGCTCATAAACTTTGGATTTCTTCGAAAGGATACTGAAAACTTTTAAACAGCAGCGAACTACTATGACTCAGTAATAACATGGTATTGTTATTATTAGACTAAAATTAATACTGCATTGAAACTTGTTACCAGCAGCAAACTAGTATGATTCAATAGTAAAAAGGAAGTGTTATATATTGATTAAAAATAATACTATGTTACTGATATTTGTTCTCTGACATAACAAGATTTGAACATGACAGTCATACAAGAAGTTTGCGAGCATTGAAAATAACTGTAGCAGTACTGCACTAATGCTGGTAAGTCGCTTAATTAACAAGTCATCATGAGGTGGAAAATGTCTTCAACGTTACGGTCGGCCAATCATCAGAAATCAGAAGTATCATAAGTACATCCTGTACCTGTGACATTTCTGATGTCTGATTAAGGGCCACCCAAAACGTGTGACCATTTTTCGATCTACGAATGACTTGTTAATTAGACGAATGACTTTAACGAAAGCCTGACACATGCGTCTCTCAATTCTGCCATAGTATCTGAACGTCACGAAACGTAGATTTGCTATCGAACATGCCGCTACTGCATTCTCCTGCCACCACGACCCACAGCTTGAAAAACGCTGTTCTATAGCATCATCCGCAAGCGGGCAGGCTGCATCGACGTACGGTCTTACATTACGATGATAGCGAGGAGGTGCTCTATCTGGCTGAAAGTAAATCTCATCACCGAACCTGTCCTCCAGGTGTTGGCCGACGAACTCCTGGAGCAAGGTGCGGTGTCACCAGTAACAGTTTCATCTAAATCTACTACATCTACATGGGATACTCCGCAAATCACATTTAAGTGTCTGGCACAGGGTTCATAGAACCACCATACTATTTATCTCCCATTCCATTCTCGAATAGCGCGCGGGAAGAAAGAACACCTGAATCTCTCTGTTCGAGCTCTGATTTCTCGTATTTTATTCTGATGATCATTTCTACCTATGTAAGTGGGAGTCAACAATATATTTTCGCATTCGGAGGGGAATGTTGGCGATTGGAGTTTCGCAAGTAGTTCACGCCGCAGCGATAATCGCCGTTGCTGTAATGATCCCCATCCCAGATCCTGTATCATTTCCGTAACGCTGTCTCCCCTGTATCGTGACAATATGAAACGAGCTGCCCTTTTTGGACTCTTTCGATGTCCTCCGTCGAACCCACCTGATAAGGATCCCACACTGGGCTGCAATACTCCAAAAATGGACGGACAAGCGTAGTGTATGCAGTTTCCTTTGTAGTTCTGTTGCATATATTAAGGGTTCTGCCAATAAAACGCCTTTCCCTTGATATTATCTACGTGTTCTTTCCAATTTAAGTCCAATTTCGTTAATTAATAATAAAAATGAATGGTCCTATGATGTCTAGTGCTGGTATTCCACATAACACTGCTACCCCTGGTACGTTTAAATGTTGTTCAAATGAAGCACTCGGATTTATAGGACTCCATTAGGTACAATTACGGCAATTAAATGTGCCATTTAATTTTAGTATTCCTTGGCCTCATCACTCAAGGCAATCATGTGTGGAAACCTTACATATTTTGCTAGGTAACGATCTCAGAATTAAAGTCTCCCTTCTGGGCCATTTTCAATGAGAACATGAATTTGTGTGGGTATGTCGGGTATCCAGATCAGGCGCTTCAATATATTTTGAGATATGTGCCTCTCGAGGCGTTCGTCGTAGAGATTTATGTGGGAATCGAATAAGAATTTCCTGCACCTAATCTTCTTTTCTGGGGCCACTGGATGTGTGTAGTCGTTCAGAATGTTTCTTGTTGGCGTTGTTGTCGGTACTATTTGCTTCAAATTTATCTCTGCTACGAGCAATGGTGCGGTTCGTTGGTGATTTATCGAAATTCCTTCAGGTATCTGAAAATTCAAACCACTGACTCCGCAGCGTGCAATGGGAGCGCAAATAATTGCACAAAAAACAGTTTTAACAGTTTTCCCACGTGGTAAAACAGGCTGAATCAATAACGGAATAGGACTGAATTACTAAACCAATAAAATTATTTGGGCAATGAGTAATTGTACAGAAAACAGTGAAGGTTTCTTTTCGACTCAAATGAGAATCTATATTTTTAAAAGTTTCAACACGGCAACTCTGAATATTTCTGTAAAGAACATTGAATTGCCCTAGCTAGTTGACGAACGTTGGATGGTTAGAATAATGTTAATCTGTAATTTCAAAGACGGTGCGAGGAAGATAACATTATTCTAATCTTTAACTTTTCAGACATACTTTAGGAAAAGGAAACAGAATTACGTATCTCCCCATGTGAATGTCTGTGTGAACTAAGTCCGAATAAAACGTGCCATAGCTAATAATGAAGTGCACAAACTTATCGTGTTCTTCCTGTTCAAAGCTCAGGTAAATTTTTGCTCTTCCTTATTTCAATTATTAATCCATCCGTCCAAAGTAACGTATTTTAAGCTCTGCTTAAAGTCACTACTACATAGCTACATCTTAACTATCGTGTTGCAAAATCTTAACGCTGAAGATCTCGCATCCCACAATGTCTGCTACTGCGGCCAGCAACGTAACTTCTCTGGCTGAGTATGAACGCATGTCGAAGTAATTAAAATAATTTCTACACGTTCACAGACACTCAACGAAGTTCCCAACTTAACACTTATCAAACACCTTTCAATTTTTACGCGACAAATCTGTTTCGGCTCGCATTGCCGTTTTCAAGTGACCTGTGGGACATTGTGGGTCATATTTATGTAGTGCAATAAATTTATGTTATGGTATAATGACACTGAGCTTAAAATCTTATATACATTGTTATCTATTTTAATAAATTTTCTGGAATAGTTTAAACTTAGGTGCGGAACTTTGACGGTAGTAGAGAAAGTTAGAAGACGACATTACACAACAATATGAACTTATCAGCAGGAATGGGAGAGAAGAAAGATTTATCGAGAAAATTAGTAAATACACAGAGAGGATAATGTATAGTAGGAAAAGGTCTGGAGATTCTAACACAACTAGAATTAGTGCAAGTACTACTCTGAGATAACGAGGCTAGCAAAAGAGGAAACATTGTGGTAGGCCTCATCAGAATCCAGAAACTGAAAACGCAAAAAAGAGTCCTGCTTCAGAGACAGAAACGTCGTCAAGTAAAAGTTCTTTGTCTTGTCCAGGTCTTATGAGGCGCGAGAAAATTATTTCCGTCTCTAGTCATACTACTCATACGTAGGTCTGGAAGTCAAGACCTCTCCTCGCCGACGACTGTCACGCAAATGAACGTGACATACTTCTTCATAAAAGCTTGAAATTACGGTACTTTCATACTCCACAGGTTCCATTTACTGCCATCCTTCTTCGAAGCTTTCGTAACGGCAATAGGGAATACATAATGTCACTGATGGACATAAGGCTACACTCAGCTGTAATATTGCCGCGCGGGAGTAGCCGAGCGGTCTGGAGTGCCACGTTCCGGATCGCGCGGCCTCCAGCGTCGGAGGTTCGAATCCTCCCTCGGGCATGGATGTGTGTGTGTCGTCCTTAGGTTAGTTTAATTTAGTTTAAGTAGTTTGTAAGACTAGGGACTGATGACCAACGTAGTTTGGTCCCATAGTATTACAAACACTTTCAGCTGTAAGATTTTCTCTTTCCTTTTGTCATGGCGATGTAATAACCGTTTACCAAGAAAAAACGTTTAAATATTATTTTATCCATACTGAAACTTGTTAAGCTCCACTGCCTACGCATCACTTTTCTTGAGCTTAGAATAAAAAGGTTTGATCAGTAACACGCTGTCTCCTGATAAAATGAAAGCTATAATTATAGCTTCAGTTTAACATTGACCAGCAGATGAGGAGATGGAGAAATTCCTGTTCACTTAACTCAGAGATCTGCAGCTAACAGCGATATGGACAGGAAAATCTTCACAACAAGCTGCAAAACACGACACTACAGCAGATAACAAGAATTAACGCACTGTTAAAAGGAAGAAACGCTATTTGTTTAAAAAATGATTTATGATTCTTATAGGGTTCCACAGTGTTGAGCTACTAGTCTAACTTATAGATTGAGTGCCTACTCCATGTGTCTTACAGAATTCTCTCCCATTGTAAGTCGAGAACTGCTTCCACCGTCAGTACACTTTGCACTATTATTAAATCGGTTTAAACAGGCACCGTACAAGTTTGTTACTCAGTGTTTATCGGAAAACATGATAGGTAAAGTTTACCTGAGGAAATCATTTTTGGAACGCCATTTGGTCTTAGCAAACTGGTGCTTTTCCAATTTTCTGCACAGTACTTCCTAGATGTGTCTTCTGCTCACAGTGAACGCCCGCATCTTCATCAGATGGTGGATCTAATCTCTATTCATACTGTTTACAGGTGACTGCCTTTCTCTCTTAACACTGATAAGCACGATTCACACTGTTGTGAATTTTCTAGGTGACTAACACGACTGTACACGACAATATGGGCTCTCACTCCAGAGAGAAATAAAACGCCTTCATCACAGTCACGAACATTAGTCGAGCAAAAGGCTATACATAACTACGAACCGTATATCATTGATATATTCTTTAGTGCTTTGTCACAGTAAGTCAGACTAGACTAGAGATATCTTAGTTTCACGCAAGTACAATTTCTAGACTCAAGAATCTCACTGTGTTCTGATTTTTAGAGGTAGACGAACTGCCGTGCACAGTACGAATATCACGAAACAACAGTAATAACTGATCATGGGAGCACTTGCAAGTAGCAAGGAATTTCAGGAAGGCCACAGTAGACTGTGTCTCAATTAATTTGTCGCAAAGACCTTCTTCTTCTTCAGCTTGTTCCAGTTCAGGGATCGCTATTCCTTATTTTTGCCTTCCATTTCTCTCGATCCCACTGTCCTCCCGGCTGTCCTTTCTCTCTTAGGTCTTCAGTGATGCAGTCCAACCATCTTCTCTTTGGTGTGCTGCTTCTTCTTCTCGTACCCTCTACTTGTAACTCCATTGTTCTCTGTTAATAGGTACCCTTCATCCCTTCTCATCAC
Source organism: Locusta migratoria (assembly GCA_026315105.1). NCBI lineage: Eukaryota > Metazoa > Arthropoda > Insecta > Orthoptera > Acrididae > Locusta > Locusta migratoria. The sequence continues at coordinate 176,485,216 of CM048751.1, read as the reverse complement.
GTTCCCATATCATTGTAAACTTCGTTCCGGGGATTTCTTCGATGCCTCCACTACACTTGTCTGCTCTCTAATAAGACAATTTCGTATTTTGTCCATCCTAGTTTTCCCCATCATTCATCTAAGCATACGCATCTCAGCCACGTTTTATATTCTACTCCTGCACTTTCTTTAACCGTCAGATCTCACTACGATACAACATAGCTGGTCTCACCACCACTCTGGTTTTACTCTTTTGTCGCAGATCACACCTGATATCCTTTTCCAGTTCGTCTATCCAGCCTGGATCCTGTGGCTTATCTCCTTATCTAAATCCCCTATACTGATTATAAAGGAACCCGGGTACTTGAATTCTCCAACTCTCTCCAACAGATCTTCTGCTAACATAATTTTTTCATCTCCACCAAACCACAGGTATTCGGTCTTCTTCCTGCTAACTCTGAGTCCTCCGTTTTCCATTTTCTCCCTCCACCTCTCCGATGTTCTTCCTACCTTCTCTTTGCTCTCCTCCACTATCACCACGTCATCTGCGAAACAACCTGTCCTGCACTCCTTCGCATAAAAATATAAACTTAAATGTAAGTAAGACAACCTGTAAATCCTTCATTAACTCTTGTTCCGGAGCGGGATTACACCGGCTCCCTGGGTAATACCGCTACATTGATTGATTTTTATGACCATTTTCCTTATAGATGAGATTATTTATAACTTCATGTTACAAAATATTGATCTAGTTTATTAACAGGTTTTTTGGTGGTGATCAGAATAGAAATTCCTGACGGCATTCCTCCGGTATACCCTACTACTGGATTGTCCTTGGTCTGTACTGGGCCCGTTTAAAAGAAATACTGCACATGTAACTCAAACTCGACGCCCGTAATTAAAGTCTGCTAATTGAGGTCCTAGGATTTTTATCTGTCACTTTCCACTTCTTCCACCTCTGGTAGTGTTCCTTCTGTGAAAAATATCAAGTAGCACCGTGGTTCGGAATCCACGTTAAACTGCAGGTCCCCCTATAACTGGCTGGGTAAGTCAGTTCGAAGGTCGGAGGAAGGCAACGGCATACCACCTCCAAACAGGACCATGGCTGGTAAAGCAATGTGGTTTTCAAACCAATCTTCAGATTGTTGACTGCTTTACCTTTTTTTTAAAAAAAATATATTACCGAGGGGATAAACATTTTATTTCTTTCTTATATTGCTCTTGTTACTTAATATTGTATTACAAATACCAAAAATTAAAATTATCTGAGGTTAATGTCACTATAAACTTGTAGCCCTCGTCCGCTAAAGAAATTTTCTGTTCAAGGCATCGGTTGTGAAGTAACTAGATCCTTCAAACATAGAAACACTTTAAGAGAAAAGAAAAAAAAAAAAAAAACATTTGTCGGATGAGCAACATAAATGATTTCACGGTATTCCTTCGAATTCATAAGATGAAGATAAAAGGATTCTAGGTAAAAAAAAAAATTAAAAAAAAAAACAGCGTTACAGGCAGCCGCATTAATTTTCGCAACTCCTAGCAGAAGCAATGAAGCTTCGGCGATTTATCTGCAACAATCAAATGTATTTGTGGTTTTCTGAATTCTGTGAGCCTTAAGACCAAGAAGGGAAACCTAATTCAAATGTTTCTATAGTTATGGAACCTAGCTGCAATGGCCATTGGTCCATAAACTTCCAAACTACTTAAACTAACTTAGCCTCAGAACATAACAAACACCCACTGAAAATCTAATACACAGTTACAAACAGTACTTCATCACAATATACCAATTGAAAAGCAAAAGAAATTACAATTTTAGTGTATATCATGAAAAAAAAGCACCATCGTGAATTTTGAAAGTTATCAGATGTCTCAAAGTTTACAAAAACCACAAATGTAGTTTTCAGCTGTTTCAGTATTTCTACATTCTGAATGTACCCACTTGCTACAATAAGCTCTGTACCATAGTTCGTCATGGTGGGGTGGTGGCGTCATAACCCCAGTCCCACAAGAGGGCGGAAATGTAGATTTGGGGACATTAAAATAAACGGAAGTGTTTAATATTATAGATTATAATGTGGACTAAAACGTCTATTTTAAAGTTATTCGTAGCAAATAGATGTATTGTAGCATCTAAAGGCATATACCTCAGCTGATTTGAAGTGTAAAAATAAGATGAAACTGGAGCAAAACAAAGTTTTTCACTACAGAAACAAAACGACGTGCTCAGTTCCCACCATTCACTCGAGACACTAGTTGCAGCATCGTTCGATGCAATTCGGAAGCATTTAGGCCGGCCAACATGTTTCCGTTACTCAGATAACGTGTGTGGCGGCGTGTTTTGCATGAGGTTAACTTAACACTGAAACTGCTCACTCTTTCTCTCAGGAAGAGAAATTTCTTATTTGCATTTAAGACAGTTTAAATTGAGCGCGTAATGGCTGCGTGTTCTTGGATTTACGACTTACAATACCACCGATATTTTTAATATCTACAAATAATTATATTGTGACATGAAGATGGTTTCCAGAAACTATTTGATTGAAAACAAAGAAAATTTTAACAAATGTATTTGTTATGAACTCATTTACAGACCTTTGACAAACAGCGATATTTCAGTAAATCTACTATGCGACCAATTTATACCAAGACCAGAGGAAGTAAACGTCTTATTCTTTTCTTATAGAAGATAACAATAATTAATATACCGGGTGATCAAAAAGTCAGTATAAATTTGAAAAATTAATAAATCACGGAACAATGTAGATACAGTGGTAAAAATTGACACACATGCTTGGAATGTCATGGGGTTTTATTAGGGAAAAAATAGTATAGACGCTTTAAAGATCACTTGCGCGCGTTGTTTGGTGATGATCGTGTGCTCAGCCGCCACTTTCGTTATGCTTGGCCTCCCAGGTCCCCAGACCTCAGTCGGTGCGTTATTGGCTTTGGGGTTACCTGTAGTCGCAAGTGTATCATGATCGACCGACATCTCTAGGGATGCTCGTCAAACTCGTACCTGAGCATGTATTTCCAAACTGCGTGTTTGGACAGATATAGGACGCAGTCAAGAGCAGCTGTGCCAATAGTGTGTGTCATTTGTTGAGAAACTAAGGAACTGCGTGGTATGAATCTTTGCCCTGTGTTGCGAGCTGTTTACGTCCAAGTTTAGTCACACAAGCAGTTGCATTAGTCACAGTAGATGATTGTTTTCAGTGTTTATATTATTTGCAGAGGGAAAAAGGACATCTGTGGACAATTATAAAGAGGTAAATTTATATATTTGTGAATTAGAATACATATTGAAAAATAGGTCTGTGACAAATGTGGCACAACATGCAGCCTAGGAAGCATAGTGTAAAAATTCAACTTTTGTCGATCTATTATATTGTATGCTAGTATATTATAGAATTCAAATCAGATCAAAAAATGGTACCTGAAGATATTCTTTCATGTAGTTGACTTGGCTTGTGTGTACAGCTGACTGCTATGGAGAAGAAGAAATACGGACTACATGATCATTGTTGATTTCAAGGTCGCAGTTGCAGAGGCCCTCTGTCAAACTGGAAAATCCTTATCCAAGAAATTGGTAGGCCAAGCAATGAAATACAAAAACAGCTTGACCGTAAGAAGAAGAGAGGCCCTATAGTAGATCTTCCACAGCGTCAGGTGCGACAGGATGGGATAGATCACATGCATACCTGTCTGGAAAACCGTGGTCATTGCAAGTATCCAGAATGCTAGCGAAAATCCTATATAGCATGTCTGAAGTGCAGTGCGACATTGTGCTTGAGTAAGGAGAGAAATTGCTTCATCGAGTTTCATAATGAGTAGAGAAATATGGAAACTGAATTAGTGTCATTTTCTCAAAAATGTTTATTGCAATGAATAGAAATTGTAATTGTTTTATATAAATATAGTTCTACTAGTACATGTATATATATTATTGTATATTTTCTATGTTGTGCATCATCATAAAAAAACTGGTATCACGAGGTATTAGTCATTACTGCATGCTGTCCCATATATAGCACAAACACTTAATTCCAAAATAAACGCCCCCACATAACATTTAGAATTTTTAAAGTATTTTTGTATGAAATCAGAACATTGTACTTAATCATGTCACATTATTTTCAGATAAATTAAAAAAAAAATATGCAAGAAGGGATTAACTATGTCAAGAAGAGCCCGACTGGAAGCTTCCAAAAGTCATGAATAGCAGCCAGCAGCTCTATCCATCTCTACTCCATCAATTCCAGTACATGGCATATCGATGTGTTGTGATCTCATCTAATCTTATACAGGGTGATTATAATTAAACTTTCAAAACGCCATAAAAATAACACCACTGGTCAGAATGACGTCAAATTGCACACATGTTCTCTATATCACTCTCTCTATCTAAATGTCCTACCTGTTTGTCCAATATAAAAGGATGGCAGTAAGTGCATGCTCTTCTGTATGTATTCGAGGTCGCAACTACTCTGTTAACAACAAAAGACAAATAAATGGGTAAACATTTGTTCGCCAAACTTCTATACAGGACTCGTCGTAACTACTTTCTCAATCATCACTATTTTCTATTGCCAGACAGCAGTTTTACTCGTTACATTTTATTTACAAATTTACTGATTACATTTACAACCCAAAAGTCAATACAGTTTCAGCCGACCAGTTGCATAAAATGGTTTACATCTATAAACCTTTACCTAGGTTTCGGCAAAATTAATTTTGCCTTCTTCAGAAGTATACAATAAAGCTCACATTAAAAAAGTTGTTAAACTGTGGCTGACTCCATGTCAATAGATTAAAAATTAAAATTTAAAAACAATGTCACATTATAAAAGTTTGGAGCACGTCCACACACAAGTCGAGTGAGCACTGCAGTGCTTAATTTTTAATCTATAGACATGGAGTCAGCCACATTTTAACAACTTTTTTAATGTGAGCTTTATTGTATACTTCTGAAGAAGGCAAAATTAATTTTTCCGAAACCTAGCTAAAGGTTTATAGATTAAACCATTTTATGCTACTGGTCGGCAGAAACTGTATTGACTTTTGGATCGTGTTACACCGTTGCTGAATTGCAGCCATGTTTAAAATTTTGATTACATTTAGTTACACAATGCAGTGAAATGGTTTCGACACTAATGAATTATCTGAATTAAAATCGTAGAAAATAAATCAGTGCAAGTTGTAGAAAGCATTCCCCCCATTACCCCCGTAGAGGAAGATTAGAGTTTAACTTCCCGTCAACATTCAGGACAGCAGAAATGGAGCACTATCTCACTAGTACAACGAGACGGAAGTGTTACGTGTCGGGTCTAGTAATTTACGAGTTCGGTATCTCGTTCGATATTTAAAATTGATAGAAAATCTATTAAGAGTGAAAGCCCGACGCTACCGAGGCCTTATTACACTTTCCGTTGTCCGTTACCACACCGTAGTGCGACAAAGAATCCGGGTCCCACCTTGAAGCAGACTTAATGAGTCTAGGCGGCTGACGAGAGTGGGACAGGTGCGTCATTCCGTAATCGCCTGCTGCCATGCTGTGTCTCGTTATAGCTCTCATTACGACCTGCCGAGCGTATACGTCTTTCTACAGACAGTGAGTGCCCTTATGGAAGGGTGTCACCTTACATGTAAATACAGGTGTAGATGTTATATCACCAGAGGAATTCAAAGCAGATTACAGTTGCATTCGGCTCATTAGGTGCTTCCTGTCGTCGAAATTTGTCAGTCGTTAACTTCAATAATGACAGCATAGAGCATTATCCAAACTGACTCAGCAGTCATAGAATACACACAGGGATGTACTCATGGTAATGTGAGAGGTTGTATAGACTGCAATCAGTATCACCCTGATAGCAGGAAATATTTCAAGCTTTTTTGTACTACATATAAACTAACTGATACTAAAAAGAACACAAACGTCCAAGCCCAAGGGAGAATTCGAACCTCCTCGCGCATCGGAGCATTTCTTGCCACTATTTTATGTAATCCTATGACATTCTACAATGGCGAAACGCATTGTTCTAAATAAAAAATTAGATTTCAGTAACCGTGGAGTACTTTCTTCTAAAAAAAAAATCTTGAAAACCGGTTGCTGAACCAGACGGCGAAAACCGAATGGAATCATGATCTAGTGTTCTTGTCTAAAATTTGTCTGAAATCAACTTACGTCTTAGAAAATTGGTAATAAATGGAACAAGTCTTGCTAATTTGTGCCTGCTGTAATGACCGATAGCCGATCTTCAATTTAGGTATTACGGAATGAGATGCAAGTGTAGTAGAATACAAGTAGATGAAATGCACAGTATCTTGCAACGGCGCGCACTCCAGCAAGGCGACTTGCGTTCGGCTATTCCACCGTGTCTATTGATTATGTATTAGGAGTAAGTGTGGCGGTTTACGGATTTTAGGTTGATAATCAGTTCTGAGCAAGCCGTGCCCTTTCTAAATCCACTCTGATATTCTACTTTATTTAGTAATATTGTTGAAAATACTTTATAACCCACTAGTAACATCGATGTACCACTGTAGTTATTTGCTGAACATATTTCTTGGGCAAAGGAGGGGTAAAAGGTACTTTCAAATTTATTCCATTTTTTATTTATTTCATTTTATTTTATTTTTATAAATCTAAGGTACTTAACTGCTACGGTTATCAGTCCCTAGGCTTACAAACTAAGTAAACTAACTTATGCTAATAACAACACACACACACACACCCATAACCCGAGGGAGGACTCGAAACTCCGACAGCAAGTATTCTAACCTTCTGGAAATTTTCAATGTCGCATATACCTCCAAACAATCCAGTATTTAAGTATATACTAGCTTAATTCCCGCTGCTTCGCACGCATAGACTGGATGGACTGCATTCGTTGTTTCTACTTCTATGTATAAATTTTCATAGATTTAGCTTCAAAAATGCTTCCCTAATCAATTATTTTGATGCAATTTGCCACCCCCTATTGCACCATTGATGGAAGAATTCAAAACATCCCGAAAAACATTTAAAAAATATTCTAACCATGATTCCAAATCCAAATTTACTCATATCTAGCATCAAAATAGTCTTAGTAACACCCTTAAAAGATTTTTCCTTATTTAACCCACTTAATGGTTGAATTTCCACAAATATCGAAACACGTGTTTTTATAATTGAAATAAAAAATCTAAATCCGAAGTTTTCTATATCTTGCTTAATAGCAACGTATTTTCAAAAAACCGATCATCCCCTATTTAACCTCTTAGGGGTGGAAATATCGAAAAATCGCTGATATAGTGTAAGGTAAACAACGTCTCCAAATTTCAAGTTTCTAACGTCTGTAGATTCACTTTTCTGTGCCGTTTTCTATCTTTTAGAAACGGATCGAGAACGTGAAATTTCTTTTTATGCTTTGGCATCTTCCTTGGTAGTTTTACTTTTAAAACTGCAATATGCACTTATTTTTCTTTATTCGTACGCTTGTTGCATAAAAACAACTGAATAATGTGCATCCTTGTGTGCATCACGTTTCGCTGTATATAACCTCTTTGCTATGATAGTGTCAAAAGTCATCGCTGGTCTTCAGTCCGAATTTTATATAAGCTGATCACTTTCAACCACTATATCTTCCAGCGTCTTATAGCTATAGACACGGAACTGCTATGGCGTACAACGGGAGACTTTGTACTACAACAACACAGAGAGATCGTCTCCATCGTGTATCTTTGCTGTAGAGCATAATATTGACACTAAGAAGTAGAATTTTATATAAGTCGGTAACTTTCAACTCTCATATCTTCCACCTCGTACCGTTTTCAAAGCTCATCCACCATAGTGCATACGGCGAGACTGATACCTACTACCATATACAAACACTATTCATTTGCGGCGTGTAGTTTTGGCTGCAGAGTGAAATATATGCACAAACGCCTCAATTTTTATATATATTAACCCCTTAATGCCCAAATATTTTGTTACCAGTAAACATATCCTAGAAAGTATATACTGTCAAATATGTGATGTTGTTTACTGAACTGGTGTAATTATGTACGTCGCGTATTTGCGACAACGGGCATTTTAAAAAATAAAGACTTATAAGACTTCATTTAGTACAACATTTCATTTAACATTTTAATGGTACAGTGTGTGACATTAGATTAGTACAAATTGAACTTATATAACTAAAAATCGAAATTACATTGTTGCTTTCAATTTGACTATACATATTACATGTAACCCTATTCACGAAATTCGCGGAAACAGTTTTTTTCTCATGTTCAAACAGAGATTTATCTTACATAAATACTGCCTGCCTTGTACAGTTTTTACATCTTTTCCTTGTTCCTGTATCTTGAGGCCAATGACCTACTGCATCAGTGCGGGTAGTCCTATCTGGAAAAGATGTTGTTGGACCCCGATGCTTCTTACGCTGCAGTTCAGTCTGTATACTAGTTGAAGGCGTACCTCACTTTTTCTTTGTTACATCTTTTCCCTGTTTGCAGAGTGCTTCTGCTATTCTAGAATTGAATTCCAGAAGGTAATTTTGTTCATTATGGGGAATTTTGAGGCTCTCACAGTCCCGCCGTATAACAACCAGCAATTGACAATTCAAATATCCATAATTTGCAACTGAAGAAGTCTGGTAGTGTACATCGAAATAACTATCCATTCGCAATTTGTTACACGGGCACACATAAGTACGCAAATGTCCAATGATGCATATTTTACACAAACCGTATTTTGAAATTTACTTACACTTTCAACACCATTATTACATCAAAATGTGATTTAAGCAACGCCACAGATACTAAAGAATACATAAATAATTTTCAGAACCAAAATTACCTCTTTATTCTGCTATAATTCTCTAAAACAAGACGGTAACTTCATATGTCTGTCTCGTGAACAAATGCGGGAACATCTACATCTACATACATACTCCGCAATTCACCGTAAGGTGCCTGGCGGAGGGTACACTGTACCACTACTAGGCATTTCCTTTCCTATTCCACTCCCCAGCAGAACGAGGAAAAAAAGAATGCCTATATGCCTCCGTACGAGCCCTAATTTCTCTTATCTTGTCTTTGTGATCACTACGCGAAATATAAGTAGACGTCAGCAAGATCGTACTACAAATTCCTGCCCTCTAAATTTCCTCAACAGAAAGAAAAGAACGTCGTCTTTCCTCCAGCGATCCCCAATTAAGTTACCGGAGCATTTCCGTGACACTCGCGCATTGGTCGAAGCTACCAGCAAGAAATCTAGCTGCTCGCCTCTGAACTGCCTCTATGTCTCCCTTTAAACTGATGTGCTGCGGGTCCCAAGCACTTGAGAAATACTCAAGACGTGGTCGTACAAGCGTTTTATACGCGATCTCCTTTACAGGTGAAGTACATCTTTTCAAAATTCCCCCAATAAACCGAAGTCGGCTGTCCGCCTTCCTCAGAACTGTCCTTACATGTTCGTTCCATTTCATATCGCTCTGCAATGTTACGCCTAGATATTTGAACGACGCGATAGCATCAAGAAGCTCACTAATAATGCTGTATTCGAACATTATAGGATTGTTCTTCCTACTCATGCGCATCACCTTGCATTTTTTTACATTGAGAGCTAGTTGCCATTCTTCGCAACAACTAGAAATTTTGTCTAAGTCATCCTGTATGCTATTACAGTCAGTTAAAGACGATAACCTCCCACACACCACAGCATCATCAGCAAACAGCCGCAAATTACAACTTACTCTGGCCATCAGATCATTTATATAGATAGAAAATAATAGAGGGAGGTGGCAGCACGTGTCAGAAACAATATCAGCTTCTTGTAGATGCGGCACATATCACAAATGGCGCTCAAAAACACTTATCCTTCCATTTATAAGCATCACAACGGTATGATGCGAATTCGCGAAATTGGGCATTAAGGGGTTAAGATTAAGATATGTGTATGGGTGTGCCGATGGCAGACAATGATCCCTTCTTCAGTGGGGAGGCAATTCTAGGCCCTTATTCTTACGGAAATCAGTGTGAAAAAATCGCAAGTTTGCGTAATAGCGGGCAGGAAAAAGTTGATAATTTGTATCGTGTTTGAGCAGTCCGTGCAGTTGTGGTGATCACTGTGCCCCCATTGATGTGGGGTTCATCGCAACTGCCTATCAAACAGAATTGATATCTGGCGTTCCACAGGGAAGCTTTACAGGTCCCCTATTCTTCCTCGTGCTTATAAACGATTTAGGAGACAATCTGAATAGCTCACTAAGACTGTTCGCGGATGATGTTGTCTTTTATCGGTTGGTGAAGTCAACAGAGGATCAAAAGCAAGTGCAAAGCGATTTAGACAAAATTTCTACATGGTGTGAAAATTGGCAATTGACACTAAATAAAGAAAAGTGTGAAGTAATACACATGACCACTAAAAGAAATCCGCTGAAGTTCAATTACGCGATAAATCAGTCAAACCTTAAGGTCGTAAATTCTACCAAATACCTAGGAATTACAATTACGAACAACTTTGAATGGAGAGAACACATAGAGGAATTACAATTACGACCAACTTTGAATGGAGAGAACACATAGAAAATATTGTGGGGAAGGCGAACCAAAGGTTACGTTTCATTGGCAGAACGCTTCGAAGATGCACCAGCTCCACCAAAGAGACTGCTACATCACACTTGTGCGTCCTCTCCTGGATTTACTATTGCCCATTGTGGGACCCTCACCAGGTGGGACTGACGAAAGATATTGAGAAGGTTCAGAGAAGGCCAGCTCATTTTGTTTTATCACGTTACCGAGGGGAAAGCATCAGGGAAATGTTGCAGAAATTGGGGTGGAAATCATTAAAAGAAGGCGTTATTCATTGCGGCGTGACCTGTTTGCGAAGTTTCAATCACCAACTTTTACTTCTGAATGTGAAAATATTTTGCTAGCACCCATCTACTTAAGTAGACATGACCATCCCAATGAAATAAGAGAAATCAGATCGAAAACGAAACGATTTAGGTGTTCTTTTTTCCCGCGCGCTATTAGAGAATGGAACGGCAGAGAAAAGTTATGAAAGTGGTTAATGAATCCTCTGCCAGGCACTTAAATGTGATTTGCAGAGTATCTATGTAGATGTAGATGTTGATGAAGGATCGGGAAAGAAATTGGCCGAGTCTTTTCAAAGGAACCATCCCATCATTTGCCTGGAGTGATTTACGAAAATCACGAAAAACCTAAATCTGCTTTTGTAACTTTATAACGAAATCATATCTGTATTATTATTTTAAGCAAACACGCTGGTACAAATGTGGTACCTATTTTATATTAATGACATTTACTTATCAGCTTGTCCCAACGATTTTGTTGCAATGACAATGACTTAGAAGAAACCTGTCTGAAGAGCTATATCACTTAATAATGGCCTAACGCCGAAACCAGGTTGTGGAAATAAACAATACTAGCTGTAAACCCAGCGATGTCCGGTTGTTTATTTATTCTACACTCTCGTAGTTGTCTTCCCCTTCTCTCTCTCTGCATCCATCTCTTTCTCTCTCATCTCTCGTTCGAATCTCGGCTGAGTACACATTATTGACTTCAGCCATATTCAGTTAACGCCATACATTCCGTGATATACTCGTATTTATTATTACACGCTTTCGAAGTTGTGGAGCTACGCAGGGAGACGCGTCGGTAAAGAAAGAAACCGGCGACAGATTTACTCTCGTTGAGACGGCGGCGGGAGGGTTGTAGAAGCAGGTCCTCTGGCCAGCAGACGTTGTGCGCGCCTGGCCAGCAGACGGTGCCGCCTTGACCCGGTGTCAAGGCCGTTCCTCCAGAGCTGCACCGCCGGACCTGTTGCTCGTCTTCGGCGCGCGCCCGGCCTTGCCGCTTACAGTTAGCTGCCTCTTCGCCTTCCAGAAATAGACACACACCGTTCTGGCGGGCTACCGTAATGTTTCTCGCCATACGGCAGTTATCGGGAAACAAGTTTGTCAAAATACCCAAATTCCACGAGTATAGGGATTAAAGTTTTCTGAGTTCGTAGTAATCGATGGTAAAGCATCGACTAAAACAGAGGTGATGTCAGGCGTTCCACAGGGTAGTGTTATTGGTCCTCTTCTGTTCCTTATTTACATAAACGATTTAGGGGAAAATCAAAGTAGCTCTCTTAGGTTGTTTGCAGATGACGCCGTCATTTATCGTCTAGTAAAATCATCTGAAGATCAAATCCAACTGCAGAATGATCTGAATAAGATATCAGTATGGTGTAAAAATTGGCAATTGACTCTAAATAATGAGAAGTGTGAAGTCGTCCACATGCGAACGAAACGAAATCCGTTAAACTTTGTTTACAAGATGAATCAATCAAAATTGAAGGCCGTAAACTCCTCAAAATACCTAGGAATTACTATTACTTCAGACTTAAATTGAAAAGAACGCGTAGATAATATCGTGGGAAAGGCGAACCAGAGACTGCGTTTTATTGGCAGAACCCTCAAAACATGCAACAGAACTACAAAAGAAACTGCATACACTACGCTTGTCCGTCTATTTTTGGAGTATTGCAGCCCAGTGTGGGATCCTTATCAGGTGGGTTTGACGGAGGACATCGAAAGAGTCCAAAGAAGGGCAGCTCGTTTCGTGTTGTCACGATAAAAGGGAGACAGCGTTACGGAAATGATACATGATCTGGAATGGGAATCGTTACAACAACGGCGATTATCGCTGCAGCGTGGGCTACTTACGAAACTCCAATCGTCAACATTCTCCTCCGAATGCGAAAATATATTGTTGACTCCCACTTACATAGGTAGAAATGCTCATCAGAATAAAATACGAGAAATCAGAGCTCTAACAGAGATATCAGGTGTTCGTTCTTCCCGCGCGCTATTCGAGAATGAAATGGGAGATAAATAGTATAATGGTGGTTCGATGAACCCTCTGCCAGGCACTTATATGTGATTTGCAGAGTATCCCATGCAGATGTAGATGTAGAACCGTACTTATTTTGTACATTTTGTACATCTATGCATTTAGGATTGGTTAATAGAACTAACACCAAATAAATAATCACAATCAAAAATATGATGTTGTCGTTGTTGTGGTCTTTGGTATGCAGATTGTTTCATGCAGCTCTTGTCGTGGGACGCGGGCTATCGATAAAAGTTCATTATTTGATGTCATATTTGATAACAAATTCTCAAAAGTAACCACTTTCTAAACTGGTATAAGTTTGACAGTTCCTAAAATCTTGTTTTTGTTGCCTAGTGATACTGCCCAAAGATATTCTTAGGTTGCAGTCCGTAACTTTTTGAATTGACCGTAATCAGACAATAATTCCACTAAACCCGCTTTATTCACGACCACACTTCAGGTAAAATCCACAAATTGTAAGTTCAGGTCCTTGTACAGAGCACAATTAATCATCTGACTTACTTATTGGTTGTAGTCCTTCGTATCCAAATCTAGTTAAATTCAGTTCAGAATCCTATCGATCGTTAGGAACAGGATCGATAAATATTACATTGGAAACCATAAGTAAAACTTTCCGTTAACTTTCCTGTTAGATTACTCCGTTTGGAAGACTATATCTTCAACTAAGAACGTATCTTTATAAATGAAAATTACTCTTCTTTAGGCTTCCAAACTAAATAATAATACAGTTCCACATTTACTCTCTCATACGTACAAAAAGCCGTCACAGATAATTAAACACTTTGACATCGATTTATTGTAAAATCCCTTACATATCATGACTTGGCATAGGCTGTGACATAACTGACGTCAAACGACGAACAAACTTTTTACAATGCAATAACGTACACAACAATTCATTTTTCCTTTTTTTTCTGGGACGATGAAGCTTTTCAATCAACAAGGCGCAGCAATCCTCGTCGCCTCGAAGCCTTCGGCGCGGAAGAAATAGCGGCCTGAAATTCAGCTTCGGCTGCGGTTACGAAGACGATGTTACTGCGAATTACATCACCTCGATTGTACATGGAACAGATAAACAAACAACAAATACATTTTAAGTACAAAACAATAAACATTTTCTCACAAAACTAAAAACAGAGCAGTAGTGGTTCTTTATTTCTGTGTCCCACTACACCCTTCCCACTACTCTTTCCTGAGCTAGCCTCTCCATCACCTCATTTGAACGGCAACATAAACCCATTTTAATCTGATTACTGTATTCATCTCTTAGTGCCCATCTGCGACTACCACCGCACACACTTCCCTCCATTTATAAATTCACAATTCCTTGATGTCTAAGAATATGTCCCACCGTCCTATCCCTTCTTTTAGAGATATAGCTGAAATTCCTTTTCTTCCCAATTCCGTTCAGTACAATCTCATTAGTTACGCGATATATCCAACTAATTTTCAGCATTCGTCTGTAACACCTCATTTCAAATGATTTTTGACTGAGTCTTCTGCCGGTTCTTGCTTAAACATACTTATTATTGAAACTTCCTGGCAGATTAAAATTGTGTGCCGGAACCGGGACTCGAACCTGGGACCTTTGCCTTTCGCGGGCAAGCGCACTACTGACTGTGCTATCCCGACACGACTCACGATGCCGCCCCACAACTCTACTTCCGCCAGTACCTCGCCTCCTACTTTCCAAACTTCACAGAAGCTCTCTTGCGAAACATGCAAGACTAGCACTCCTGGAAGAAAGGATATGGTGGAGACATGGCTTAGCCACAGCCTAAGGGATGTTTCCAGAATGACTGGTAAGATTTACGAGGAAAAATTATCGTAACACTACTCAAAATTATTAACAATATTTTTGTAACTATTCAGTCGTGGAATTTAACCACACAAGATACCGCAGAGATCTACGCTACTCGTTTACACACATAACTGCCAGTGCGTCGTAATAAAATCCATCACATGTAAAAAAATAATTTACATAACCGTGAATACTCCTCTTACTGCAGCTGTGATAATCTTCCAGGCTCCGCTATCTCTCAAAATTTCGACTTGCGTAATCACTTCAGCTAGATTATATTACATTTTGAAGTATAACATACAAGAACCGACAATACGTTAGCGCAAAACCTTTTAACCTACGGTTACACTCATTTATTTTTTCTTACAATTTTTTCTATGTTTTAATCTTAGGCTCGTTGCTCTGCGCGAACAACGGTGCTTTTCTCCTTACCGCCTCACTGTTTGAATAACCATGGGATCCGGCTCCATCTTATGATGTTCAACTGCCGCCGTCCCCATACTTAGCCATGATCACATTGTAATGTATATACCCTAGAAAATCTCGTTTGTTTGAATAAATGAATTGTTCGATACCACATTTGATCGTGGTATTATGCCCTAATATTCCGTGTTTGTATTATATAAGCATTTTAAGGCACTTCTGGCTGGTCAAATAATCACCTTCATTACTTGGGTCTTTTAATGAACTAAATAAATAAATTAATTATTGAAAGTTGTAAGTTTAATGTTGGACAGTAATGTTTGTTAATTAAATTGTTAACTAACAATATCTGAGGTCGTCTATAATGTATTGACCATAATATAATACTTTGCTGATTGTAGAATTGATTAGTTGCTTTGATATAACAATTTCAAATTATCGGTGTATATAAAATTATATTTGTGTGTGTGTGTGTTAATATTTCGCTCTGCAGCGAAAAGTACAGAATGCAAACGAACGGTTCGTGTGTGATTGTTGCCCGAAGTCTCCCGTTGTACACCATAGCAGTCCATGCGGATATCTATAAGGGCGTGGAAGATATGGTGGCTGAAAGTCGTCAAATTATAAAAAAATTCGGACTGAAGGCTAGCGATGACGTTTGCGACTCTATAGCAAGGAGGTTACATACAGCAAAACGTGATGCCACAGACCATAGCTTTGGTCTCTGCGTCCTACAATGTTTTCAGCTCTTTCTTTGTAAGCATACGAATAAGGAAATATAAGAATAAATAAATAATAAATAAATAAATAAATAATGCTGAGAAATTTGAGGTCTCCGCAACTGTGCAATGGAACTCGACTGATCCTCAAAAATTTACATCGAAACCTCATTGAAGGAACGATTTTGTCAGGGACATCAGCCGGAAAAGATGTTTTATACCTCGCATTCCTTTAATCCCTTCAGATATGCCGTCTCAGTCCAAAAGACTTCATTTTCCAGTTCGTCTAGCTTTTGCCGTGACAACAAAGCTCAAGGACAATCATTAAACGTCTCAGGAATCCATTTACAGCACTCATGCTTTCCACACGGCCAATTATACGTCGCTTGCTCAAGTGTGGGCAACCCAGAAAATCTCTACATTTACGCTCTAAACAATATTACAAATAACGTTGTTTACCAGAATGCCCTAAAATGAAATTAAAATGAATTTGGACATTACTCTCACCATACGTGTTGAGATATTGCAACACAGGCTATAAGAAATAATGTATGTATTATTTATTGTAAATCATTATGCACTTCACATAATTTTATTTTTTTATTTGAATGTTGATTAAAAATGTTTGTTTCTAAAGAAGGTACTGTATTTCATTTCATCCTTCAAAACCAGTGTCATAGCACACTACTGAAATATAGCTTATCTATCATAATCAACAAAAACGCGAGCGGAGCCGCGGGTTTAAGCTAGTAAGAAATAAGGATATCTTGCATAACATACAAAATTATACGTGCAATATCAAACAAAAAAATATAGTACTCAAAATACAAATGATATCTATCATTCATACATTCATTTAATTCTCAACTTCACTATAAACAATATTTCTTGTGTCCAGGATATAATTTGAATAATTTCTGTGGTGAGTCCACCCCTGAGAAAGGGACATATTGTCCGTTTGAGAAACATGGAGATGTCAAATCCACTTCACAGTATTGAATAGATTGATTTATTAATCGTAATAGAAAATGCAAGTCTATCTGGAAACTGCAGTCTTGGAAGTTAAAAGCTAGATCTGTCGGAAGTAACAGGCATTAGATAGATGAACACTTCTCTTCCTTTCCTTTAGCTGTACAGAATTATTGTTTCGCCTGCAGGCGTGTGCGCTTCACAGTTCATAGTTGGTTCAAAGTTGTCAAGAGCTATCAGCTTTCAGGCATTAAGCTGACTGGGATATATAAGTATTTAGTGGTAAATACTTATATGTATTAATACGTGGTGCATGATGGGACAGGTTTTTGTCCATCGCAGTATATATGATCTCATATTTATTGAATTATATGTTCTACAATTTTATAATTTTGCAGTTGTATATTAATTTGTATAAGTGCTGTATGTCGGTCAAATCCGTTGCTAACATAGTTACTTGTAAAGAAGTAACAGATTATAACCTGATGCATGATGGGGCGATTTTCCTTGAACCTTACTGTTTATGTCCTTATACCTCATGAACTACGTGTCGTACTGCACAACAATTTCGAAATTACATTCAGCTGTATGTGTGTTTAATACCTGTAAAATTTCCTGCGGCTACAATATGTAGTGTAGAAACTATAAACTGTAACGTCATATCGAATGCCGTAGTTTTGTTCGGTGAACAGCGGAAAAGTCGTACTCTAGAAACTTTTTTCCTTTCATTATTTTGATGTGGTTGTCAGCTAGAAAAAGATCAATAAAGATTCGAAATTATGTTTAAAATTGGTTGCAAGTCGCTGAGTACTGTCATTCTCATACGGCGTGTGAATACAAAATTTGGTTGAAATCGATCCAGTGTTTTAGGAGGAAATGTACAAGATTTTTGTTTGATGCAACAGATTTTTCGCGCATCTCATTGTTCATGACGCCATATCTAGTGAATAATTTGTGTACGTGATCCTTACGGCGACCGTCCTCATAGAAGCTTAAGCGCGCAATGTGATTGGAACAAAACTGTAGATTTGTATCAATACGTACACACAATCTCGTATCATATTGGCAAGGTATTTCATAAATTCCCGCCTTTCGCAGTAACAAATGATCCTTCTCTAATCGCATCACGTATGATATCTTAGATGGTGGATGGAAAGACAACCTACATATTATTAAGAATTCTTGCTACTTTGAAGAAGATAGTTCCAACGAAGGGAAGAAAAGCTAGGGACTTTGCTCGCGCGTTTTCCTCTTCATCCACTTCCCGGTTTCTGGTTTCAGCTGAGAAGGTACTGTTATTTGTCGAGTATTCGTTGTTCCTGAACACTGTCCTTAAATGTGCAAGCTCTTTAGCTAAATTCTCTACATCTGACACGATATGGGCCTGGTATGAAAGGGTTTTAGGCACACTCATGGTTTGGGATGGGTGATGGCAACTTGAGGAATGCGAGTACAAATCAGCGTGAGTGGCCTTATGATAAAGTGTCCCATGAAGCCGTCACTCTTCCGTTTAATCAAAACATCCAGGAATGGGAGACAACCATCTTTCTCTAATTACAGAGCAAATCAAATTTTCTCATGAATGGATTAAATACGATGTAAAAACTCCATTAACTTAATTTCTTCGCGGGACCACACAATGAAAGTATCATCAACTATCTCCAAAAAAGTTGGTTTATAAACTTCTGATTTAAGTGTTTTTTCCTCAAAATCCGCCATTATAAAAAAAGTTAGCTACCAGTATGTATAAGGGGCTGCCCATGACGCTACCGTCAGTTTCTTCAAAATATTCTTGGTTAAACATGGAATAGGCTGCGGAAAGAGCGTGTAGAAACAAAGAAATGATGTCCATCTGAAACTGTATCCCAATTTGCGCCAAGTAATCAGCAAGAGGTATATTGATTCAAGTAGTTCGCATCTTCTTACATTGATTCCGTACGGTCATAGTGGGAGTACTGACCGCTTCACTATGAGGGTCTACGTGAGCTGTAGAGAGTCACGTAACAGCCAGGTTCCAGTACTACGTGACTCAAACAATGAGAAACAGATGTTAAGTCACTGTTTAAAAGTGTTGATTCATCAGTTCCTTTTCCTGAGAAATTTAAAGGGTTCCAAAGCGATTGGTGTGCTCGTATGTTGCCTAGTGAGATGATTAATACCGTGTTATTTTGCTTAAAATAAACATATGCATGTGACACCGTATTCTTCAATTTTACTACTGCGGCACTAGTAACCAAGAGAGTCACATTTGTGTCCCCGTAAAGCAAATAAAGTTCTCAGTGAAGGGCAACCAATAGTGGCGTCACGGATCTTCTGTGTCTATTTGGATTCGCCAAGCCCATTCCATTCCACATTTCCTGCAGACGGAAACGCTTTAACCTTTGGCTGAAACAAACGTCCTTCCGCCCCCTCTGTCTGGTGACGTGTGCCGTATGAGTTCATCGCTTCACTCATGAGAAAGCAGAACGCGTCGAATTGCAAGGTAGGGCCCTCCTTTCTCAGCACACACACACACACACACACACACACACACATACACACAACGGCTGCGGGCACGAATTCACGTTAGGTCTGTAAATGCCGTGAACCTTTTAAATCAAACTTGATAATTTTGCAAGCCCTGGAGGACGACATATTGTCAGAGCTACTGAAGTCTCTGGGAGAGGTAGCCACGACAAAACCGTTTCACCCTGTGTGCAAAACGTATGAGACAGGAAAAATACGTTCAGACTTTAAGAAAAATGTAATAATCCCATTCCAAAGAAATTAGCTGTAAAAATTACAGAACCATCAGTGTAATAAGACATGGTTGCAAAATTATAACAAGAAGAAGAATGGAAAAACTGATAGAAGCTGACCACAGGGAAGATCATTTTGGATTTAGGAGAAATTTAGCAACACGTGAGGCAATACTCACATTACGACTCATCACAGAAGATAAATTAACGAAAGGCAAAACTATGTTTCTAGCTTTTGTAGATTTCGAGTAAGCTTTTGACAATGTTGACTGCAATACAGTTCTTAAAATTCTGAAGATAACAGGGGTATAATACAGAGAAGGGAGGTTATTCAGAACTACTACAGAAAGCAGACAGCAGCTGTAAGAATCGAAGGACATGAAAGGGAAGCACTAGTTGGAAACGAAGTAAGAGTTGTAGCCTTTCCCCAATGTTATTCAACCTGTACATTGAGCATAGGAAAGCAAGGAGAAATTTGGAGAAGGAACTCAGGGCGATGAAATTAAATTTTTATGGCTTCCCGATGACACTGCAATTCTGTCAGAGACAGCAAAGGATATTGAACGGAATAATCAGTGTTTTGAAAGGATGGTATGAGATCAACATTATTGTTGTTGTGGTCTTCAGTTCGCAGACTGGTTTGATACAGCCTTTCTTTCTACACCGTCCTGTGCAAGTATCTTCATCTGAGTTTACGAACGGCAACCAACATTCTTTTGAATCTGCTTACTGTATTCGTCCCCCGGTCTTTCCTTTTAATACTAAATTGACGATTCCTTGATGTCCCAGAATGTGTCCCACCAACCTATCCTTCTCTTAGGATACGCCAGAAACTCCTGCCCAATTCTCTTGAGAACCTCGTCATTGGTTACGTGATGTACCCATCTAATCTTCATCATTCGTCTATAGCACTACATTTCGAAAGCTTCTATCGTATTTTTGTCTGAACTCCTCATCGTCCACGTTTCACCCTCATAAAATGCTACACTCCAGACAAATGCTTTCAGAAAGGACTTCCTAACATTTAAATTAATATTGGATCTCAACAAATTTCGCTTCTTCAGAGACGCTTTTCTTTCCATAGCCATTCTGCATTTTATGTGTTCCTTACTTCGGCCATTAGAAGTTATCCTGCCTTCCAAATAACAAAACTGATCTACTACTTTTATAGTCTCATTTTCTTATATAATTCCTTCAGTTTCACCTGATTTTCTGACAGTACATTCTATTATCCTCGTTTTACTCTTGTTAACGTTCATCTTATATCTCCCTTTTAAGACAGTGTCCATTCCATGTAACTGCTCTTCTAGGTCCTTTGCTCTCTCTGAAAGAATTACTATGTCATCAGCAAATCGCAAGGTTTTAATTCCCTCTCCCAGGACTTAAATTCCCTCTCCAAATTTCTCCTTGCATCCCTTCACAGCTTGCTAAAATTACTGATCGAACAACCTTGGGGAAAGGCTACAACACTGCGACCCTTTCATGCCCTTCGACTCTATTAAGAAGAATAAAACAACAGAGTGAAGTGTCAGAAAATCAGTAGATGTTAGATTGGGCAACGAGACTGTAAAAGTGGTTGATCAGTTCTGTTACGTGGGCGGTAAAATAAGGTATGATGAACCGACGGGCATTCAGTGAAAATGACTTGACTTACATTTGTTCTAAGTTTTTTTGCCTTTCACATTAACAGCTGTATGTCTGTAATCAATAAAAATGTACACATGATGTATGAAATTTTTAATGCAATTCGTCTGTAGTTTCTCCTAAAACGTTTACGACTGCTCTTGAAACCGCATATATAAAGTCGAACAACAACGTTTCTCTTAGTAGGAGACAAGTACACATTTCTCAAACAAATTCGCGATTTGGCTCCGTTCGTCAGCTGGGTTCCCCACTCGGTGTCTGCGCTTGCGCGAAGCACTTCCACAACCGTGAGAATAGGAACCCTCCTATTCCGTCTACAAGAAATCGTATGCGTGCAATCTTGTGCAGGTGGACGCGTCTACACGTTACGCGGCCGGTGTAATCTTGTAAGCTCTTACTTCTCGTGTAGAAAGGACTTAAATCCTGTCTTGTCTTTATGAGTTGTCTACGAACTTGAATTATTCATGAAAGTAATACATGTCTTCATTATGTGGTGACATTAGCATGCATAAGTATCTGTGTTAACATTCATTAACATATTGAATAATTACTCTGAAGCACTTCCACAACCGTGAGAATAGGAACCCTCCTATTCCGTCTGACAGGTGTCGTTTCCAGTTGTATAGAGCCGAGGGACGTGTACGGGATTGGAGACAACCTCATGAATCCATTGATCCTGCATGTCATCAATAGATTGTTCAAGCTGGTGGAGGCTCTACAATGGTATGGGGCATGAGCAGGTCGAATGATACGGGATCTCTGATACGTCTAGATGCGACTGACAGGTGACACGTACGCATCCTGTCTGATCACCTGCATCCATTCATGTCCATTGTGAATTCACATGTCAGTAATTGCTACAGAGTGGCTTCAGGGACACTCTTCTAAGGAATCAAGATAGGTAGTGAAACAAGGTGATTAGGAAAATGAAACAAATAAATACCCGGACAACACCGAGTTTTTGGCTAGTACAAATACATTGCGTTGGAGATCCTCTGCAGTGCAAAATGATTGAAAATCTGAATGAAGATGTATGATTTTAGACGCTCGAGAGCCTGGTCAAAAATGACTCCCATGTATTTTCGTACTGGGTTTCACTACTATTTTATATTGTGGAGATTACAAAAAAAAAAAAAAAAAAAAAAAAAAAAAAAAAAAAAAAAAAAAAAAAAAAAAGTAAATTTTTCCTCTCCTGCATCGTTATTTGTTCTTTCTCATCACTAGTTTCTGCTTTCTTTATCACCTTTAATTGCGTATCACTACACTCATATTGTCAGTTACGACATCACACTTAAAGTCTTTTTCAATTAGACTAAACCAGATGACACAATTTTGAAGACGTCATCAAAGCATGTACCTCAATTAAATCAGGGAAATCATAATAAAACTTAGAACAGGATGACTACACAGAAGTTTGAAACTTCTCAAGCTTCACATATGTGACAGTTGCGCTCACACGTACTATGCTTTTACAGAAGTCTTATTATTAAGAACGTTATCACCTGTATCTCTGTACTTAACAAACTAATTATACTGACTTATACTAAGGACAACACACTCACACACCCATGCTCAAGGGAGGACTCGTACCACCGACGGGGAGCAATGGCACACTCCACAGCAAGGCGCCTTAGAGAGCTCAGCCACTATCACGCGGCTAAAATTTATTTCAAAATAAAAGGACACCCAGTATAAAAATTCTTTAAAAATATTTATTGCAACTCTGGGCTCAGTTCTTATGATTTCAAAATCTATGGCATTATATCCAATTTTACCTTGCTAAATGTACCTGGGGTTATCTCTGTAAGAGAAATCTGTTTCCATGCGGTTGAGTGCGTGACTTCATTTCTTTGTGTGCATGTACGTGTATGTCCTGGAATGAATGAGTCAACGAGGGAGAGACAGAGAGAGAGTGAAAGCCGAAATGAGGAGGGTTTCGTCAGGTGGGAAAGTAAATCTGACATTTGTTCTGTCGGGATACCCGAATGGAGCAAGACGCATAGTGACGCAGTGTTATTCACGTGCTAACAACTTGAGCGCGATGTAGTGCGCAAACTTTGTTAGCAGGACTGCCGAACCACCGAGTCGGTTCCTGCGGGCTCTCCCTCTTAAAACCAACTGAGCTTGCCAAATCTCTACGATATTTCGTCATTCTGTAGTGGAGAAACAGAAAGGGACGAACGCAATAACAGAACAATAATTAGTGTGCCCCCATTTTAAAATAACAGTCGGATTCCAATTAATTTAGTGGCTGTAGTAATTTTTTAGTTATTTCAGCTTCGTAAATACGTATTTGCATTTAAGTCGTCTTGCAAACACTTAAAACTATTTTATAAAAATCTGTTTATGGTTCATAATGTATCGTATTGTATACGTGCCAGTATGATTTTTACAAAACCTTGAGATAATATTCATCACTTAACTGGTGCTAAAAGATTGAACTTCATTTCCATTTTTTCCCTCTAAACTACAAAACACCTACAAGAATGCTTTTTACACTTCTCATATATTTAAACATTGAAAACGTAAAAAATTAGAACCCAACAATTAATCTCACATCGGGCACTCATTGGATTAAAAGAATTACAGTCATTTCACAATATCCATGCTGGACACGAACTGCAGCTGTAGCGTAAATTGAAGGTTTATTTTTGTGAAAAGAATTGCAACCAGCTGCCTTTTTGGAAGTTTTTTATTTACTCCAGAACTAGTTTTCGAGCCACTGCAGGCTCATCATCAGTGGATAACTTTACAGGAACATTTCCGCTAAGTGTAGGTTATGCTGTCATGTGGTGACATAACTGAGCTTTAGTAAGCGAGAACACAGTAAACCGGAATTAAAGGTATTGTAATTTTATGTACTTACTGTGTTCTTATTGTAGGTGTAACCAAGATGTGCATTGGGCACTTACGTTTTATAACACATGAGAACATTTTTGCTACACTTAGCGCTACACATTACAAAATATAAACACTGAATGTGGTGCAAAGAGGATGGCTTGTGGTAGATGTTGCACTTCAGTAATTAATGTTTTTTGCTTTGAGACATTGTGAATGTATAAATAGTATGTAACGGATTAAAATTATATTTTACACATTATATTGAATTTTCTAGTATCTAGTTACATTCATATTGAAACAAGTGAGATACATTAAACAAATATAAAATAAATATGAAAGAGTGAAATATTTACAGTGTGGTTGGACAATAACTAATGTGGCTATGCAAATATAAACAGATTAAACAAGAACGGGACTTTTATTATTTTGCTGACTGACATTACTAAAGGTGCATGACATATGAATGGATATGGGCAAATCTTTTTTACTGTCTACGTGCTAGAATCTCTTGGAAGTTTTGAAAGAAAAAGTTATGTGCTGACTCTGTCTGTTCATTTAGGATTTTGTGGGGTAATTTTAGTTTATGAATGAATATCTACATTTGTTCAAGGAGATCCATATGTAGCCCTTTATCAGCAACATGTAGTATTGAAAGATGATCATTAATATCACCAGTTGGGTGTTCGTAGTAAGCTATGTGTGATGTCTCTAACAGTTTTAATAACCTTCTTTAAAGTTGATATTATTGATTGTCAATTCCGTTTATATGAGGCAAGTCCAAGTTTCTTCTCAATGGTATTGATAAATTCATCTGCAAAATGTTGTCTTCTAACTTCACTAAATACGGATGCAGCACAGGTTTCAAGATTAATTTGCGGCAGGAATAGGTCTCATCAGGGCAGAAGTCAACTTTTAGTAAGGTTTTTGATTAATAGAAAAGAAGGTCACAGATTTGTCTGCACTTGTTCCACTTTGTAAACATTATCCTAACTCTTCTCTTGTCCTCCAATTTTGGTGCATAGTTGTGGTTTCCAGCAGTATAATATCTTCTCCGGATGTCCCAAATATGCTGTGATACATCTCTTGTGCTGTCTGAGTCTGTTTAGTTGCCACAGACATTTTGTCGAACCTGACCCCCCCCCCTTCCTCTTTTTTTAGGAATAAGATGCGCCATGGTCAGATACTTTGAAAACGCTGGAAGCTTGTTCGTAGAACACACTTTATCCTGCTTGAGCTGAGTGTTTTTTGAAGGACAAGTATAGTGATGGGATGGGGAAATTTTCACGTTGTGCTTGTCTTGGAGTTGCGATGTTTAATATGCCACCTGTGGCTTCAAAAAGAAGTGCAACTTCTGCAGCTTTTTATCTGTCGAATTATCCCCAGAATGTCATACATCAAGAGGATGTGTAAAACAGCTCTTGTTGCAGCATTTTCAAATATCTGTTTGTAACCTTCAGAGCACTTGTAACGACACACTAACCCTTTCGTTGACAAACTATTTTTACCTGAAAAAAAAGAGAAAATCATGGCTTTGATATGTAGTTATTCGAATTAATTATGATTTCTCAAATGTATAAAATATTACGAGATTACTCTCAACGGGGGATACAACGTGTTGCCAAATGAGGACATTATGTTCAAGTTGGTGCTGCATAAATCGAAAAGTATTTTATTTGATTTTATTCTAGCAAAAATACATTAATTACAGAAAGCTTACTTAATGATTAAATCCATAAACTATGGATTTACACTCGTGATGAATAACAGTAAAAATTTCTACCCAGAAATTATGTCAATGTAATACACACACAATGTACACAATAAAATTTGGTGTTGCCTTTGCAGCCCGGTTGCTGGCACCTTTCAAATGATTTTTTGTCAATGACAACTGGAAGAAGCCCAGCTTCAGCTCCTCGAAGATCTTCCGCACTGGGCCGTTTTGAACTTGGACTCTCGCCTAGTGGTACGCCCTCTTTCCCTGGCATCTGGCTTATCTATTTTTCTCAGTATTCTGGCCACACGTGTCCTAAAGTGAAGCAAATGGAGGGTCTTATGTTTAGGTACATATTTCTGACGCGTTTTCTTGTACTCAGACGATGGATTTACACAAGCAATATCAACCGCATGAGAAAACGTGCGGGAAATTGTAATAAGAAAATCCATCTTGTCGACCCCTCCCGTATTTGATTGTAAACTTGAGTAACTTCTGGCCGGTCGATTATCGCCAAAATCATCAGCTAGATCGTGTGTCAGATGAATTAAGGAGCTCTATAACTTCTTCTTCAGAAAGTGGCCTTCGTCTGTCTGGCACTCTGGGTACTGTAGAATCACCGTAAGATGTCTAAAAAGACAACGAAATAATTTCCTACATTTCTATGCTGTTGCAACCTTTCAATCACATGATGCCCTCATTCGGAGACATGTATAAAGTTATGTCACCTTTCGTTCTGAAAGATATCTTTAGTTTTTACCTACAAGAATGCACCTTTCTACGCACCAATAAATTTTTTTTCCTAAACTTGAAAGATATTAACAGGAAGATGGGATGTGCAAAGATTTTTCGGAAGTGTTCATGTGTCTGTGCCCATTCAGTTGCGTTTTGTAGTACCACAGATTCATTAGAGGTATCGGCACTATTCTCAAATAAACTCTCTGCTTGTGACAATATGTGGTAAATAAACACCAATGGTAAAATTTTAATATACGAGGCATATGTTTAGTACGTCCTTATGTGAGGACTCCATGACCGAAAGGGTTAAGATCGCCAGTGGTCCTAAACTTTGCACCATTGAGCTTCGTTTTTCTGGCGGGTAAGATATTCCTTCTAAGTGGGTATGATGAGATCCTGACAATCTGTATGAAGCCATATTGTATAGTCTCAGTCTCGCGTTTCTGTTTCACTGTCATTTTGGTATGTCCCTTTCGTAGCTCTCTCCACTTCGGATCAAATACAGAAAAGAAACTGATATACGGTCCAGCTACACCATACAATTTTTCTGGATCGTCTGCCTCGAATTTGTCATACCTCAGGCCTTTAGCTCCTGCTTCTTGGTTTACTATTCTCAAGACCACTTATTTCTTTGATGATAATGTCGTATTTCCAAGGGTGAGTCGGAATTCATTGATTTCGTTACAGCGTTTGATGTTCTTCCAGCGACTCCTTGTCTTAATCCAATGACATGTAAATGGGGATATTTCCAATCTATCTGCTGGAATTTAAACATAACAAGCTGTCATCGGTTTTATGAACTTCAACATATGAACTCAGAAACGTGATCGTTGAATGACTTAGCAATTAATACGTAATAAAAATATCGCTGACTCTCCCGATCATGTTGCCAAAACATTTTAAGCGATATACGTTGAAATGGAGAATGTACTGATAGACCGGTAGTTAATAAACGTTAGATATAATTTTGATTTCAGTTTTTTTTTTTTTTTTTTTTTTTTTTTTTTTCAATTTTGTTATCGACTGAACAGATATCAATAGCATATATCAGACCTTATTGCTAGAAGGTTTATGCAACATACTTAAGATGAGGACAAAGATCAGGCAGGTAGGTCCTTTATAAAAACATCTGAAATGGTAGTCTTACTGAGGTATAATTCACTAATTTCAAATTTTATGAAGCTGCACATACTGTGTCTTCAAACTAGCTGACTAAATCTGCAATTGCTACAATATCAAGATTTCCATTAAGCAGTCGATTTCAGGATATATAAAAGGGTCCATTACATTATCATTGTAGATGTCTGCAAATAACTTTCCCACATGTCCTGAAAGGTATTGGATTGCCATATGGTCGTTAATGGAATCTCCTGGCGTTTGAGGAGATGTAAGAAACTCGTCTACGAGTTATGACAAATGTTCAAATGTTTGTTAAGCTTATGGGACTTAACTACGGGGTCATCAGTCCCTAAACTTACAAACTACTTATGAACTACTTACGAACTAGGACGGCACAAATATCCATGCCCGAGGGGGGATTCGAACCCCCAACCGTAGTGGCCGTGCAGACCGTGACTGAAGCGCTTCAGTCCCCTCGGCCACCGCGGCCGGCCGAGTTATGACAACATGAGGCAACACTTCATATAACAACACGAAACGATTTCAAATGAAATTCGATATATTGCACTATGGTCGTTTTGCCGCTACATAGTCTTGAAGTCAAACTGCAATGCACCCAGTGTTAGGGGAATGTCTTTTCCGAAATTTTAAGAGGGTAATTTGCAATAATGCATTATAGGCTTCGTCAAACTAAGACTAATGGATCAAGACTGACATACCATTAACGGGTCTAGAACAATGCTTCCTTCGGCAGATTTCACAGTGCGAACAATGCGCTTCAGTAGGTAACGCTCACAGGCATGAGTCAAGGCCGTATCTGTAACGTAATTAGTCACGACACACAACGCTGTTCCATTGTTCTAGAGTCCAATGGATGAAACTTTTTTTCCGCTGGCGTCCAGAACGTATTTCTTCGTTTACGCTCTGTATCGCTCGTGGAATTCCCGTGCAAATATTACTCGGTTAACTAAACGAATACCGGCCTCGGTGGCCAAGCGGTCTGCGGCGCGACAGTCACGGTCTGCACAGCCATTACGGTCGGGGGTTCGAATCCCCCCTTGGGCATGGATGTTTGTGCCATCCTTAGTATTAGCTAGTTCATAAGTAGTTTGTAAGTTTAGAGACTGATGACCCCGTAGTTATGTCCCATAAGCTCTACAAATATTTGAACATTTTTGAATTAACGAATGTTGATATTCCTTTTAATGTTAGTTTAGATCTCTAATTTTGCTTCCACATTGAATGTGGTGTTTTCTTTTCTCTAACTTTGTCGAGGGAATTATTAGGTCGTTCCTAAAGAGAACTCCATTCTCTTGATTTGTCCACTTCGACATCTGGTAAAAATGTCTTCCAGAAAGAGACGGTCCTGTACAGGACAGTGATTTCTTTAATAACACATCGGATTACCGGTTGAATGGTTTTTGGTCGTTACTAAAACAAATTAGTTCATCATAAATTTCAATTTGTGAAGAATGTTTCATTTCAATGTAGCTACAAATAAACAGAAATATTTTACATTATGTGTACTGAATTCCTTTGAAGCTCTTGGAAATCGGGAGAGTGAAAGCGAGATATCCAAAAGTAGAAGAATAGAATTTGCTGTTGTCGATGTAACGTTATCTGTCTGATGACGTGAGCGGTATTGCACAAAATATGTGGTTAATAAAGTTCTCACGTAATCTAACAATGGAAAAGTTAGGATTGAACTGAAAATGGTTACTGATTTCGCAATTGATTGAGACTAAGAAATCAATGCTCGGATGTGATTGAAAATAATTTGAAAATTTTGAAAAGGATGGCAGATAACGTTATAAAACGGCAAGACTGTACCTATTAATAGTTGCATCTAGTTGTTGCTCTCGTGGACGATATTGGTTATGCTTCTAAAAAAAGGTCTGTAAATAGGCACAAATCCTACCGCATTTTCTGATTTGGTAACCAGATCTCTATTGCAGCATAGCTTCGTTTGGTGCCATTGACCGTGCGTTACAAGCAATCAAAACCATGAACGCGAAGCGTAACCATTGTTCACATGTAAATATTCGGACTCGATAAATATAGCGAAAAGACTGTAGGTTCTATAATGCCCCATATAAAAGCAGATCACAAAAGAAATGATTAATTTCAATGATAGTGGTGACATAAAACCAAACTCGCAAAATGGATTCCAAATCACATCTGCACATTAATTAATGGAAAACTAATGGGTGTATAATAAAAAGTGGACTTAAATGAGAAGTCAAGGAAATAGAGAATTTTAAGTAATTTAATAAGCTGAAATCCATACGAACACAATTAATATGGATGGAATCCGTTGCGTAGCTATCCTGCTTAGTCACGTTAAAAACAAAATCGAGTGTGACGAAAAAAATCCTCTCTTCATCTATAGTCAGAGACAGATAACGAATGGGTATTAAGTAATTATCACTGACCAGTGGGCAACAGAGAAGGAAGGGGAGGTTTCATTCTTCCTTTTCTTGCGAAGCGAATATAATGTTTCATGGCTTCCCCTGGAAATCTTAGATGCGGTGAGAAAGAGGGTTTATGTTCTCATCGAAATTATGAAAATTTCGTAAATCCCGAAAACAGCACGTACATAAATGCGTCAACTACCGCACAATCAGGTGGACAGCTCATTCATCCAGGTTGCGGAAAAGAATAATATAAAGAAGAAAGGAAACGAAAACGAAGGGCCTGTAACATGACGATGTTTGGAGCAGATACAGTTCTGCCGTTCTGCTGATAATGAACGTAATGAAAACTCTGGGATAAGTAGGTGTTCGCTACAGAGAAATACAGGTAATATGCAACAGGTCCAAGAACCAAGAAGGAACACTAAGAATAAAGGAACAAAAGTAGTACTCGGATTAAAAAAAGGCAATTAAAACATTTATCAATTTAAGATCGACGGCCGCGGTGGCCGAGGGGACTGAGGCGCTCCACGGTCTGCACGGCCACTACGGTCGGGGGTTCGAATCCCCCCTCGGGCATGGATATTTGTGCCGTCCTTAGGATTAACTAGTTCATAAGTGGTTTGTAAGTTTAGGGACTGATGACCCCGTAGTTAAGTCCCATAAGCTATACAAACATTTGAACATTTTTGAATTTTAAAATCGCTGTATCCAAAACTGCTGTCAAAAATTACTAAAAAGAGGTGTAAGGGATGGAGTCTTTCGCCAATACTGTTCAAAATGTATAAGTAAGAAGCAATACCGGGAATAAAGAAAGTTTCACAACAGGATTTAAAATTGATAGAAAAGATATAAGTAAGATAATTTTGCCCTGACTTGAATGAGTGTAATAATTGCGGGAGCGCACAATGGAATGAGTAATTTAATGAGCACAGAAAATGGATTAAGATCAAACTGAGTAACGACCTTAGCAATGAGGAGAAGCAGAAATCAGGTTAGCAATAAGATTAATTCATGTAAATATACGAGATACAATGTAAAGATTGTGATACACAGTACAGAGGACAAACTGTCTGTAGCTTTCTAAAAGGGTCTGAGTAACATGGTACTGTATGCACGATATCGATTTTTGGTCAACATCTCGATGAATGCAGTCATTCAGAAGGCTCTGTATCTGATAATATGACAATCTTACACAATGCATCCAGAGGTCAATTACTTAATGTAGTTGAACAAACAGAAATCTAACACAACATAAGAATAAAGCGTTAGATTGTATAAATGAGCTGCTATATTGCTGAGATAGATATTTCTTTGAACTGTTTGCTTATCTCCCGTAGAATAGTTACTCTTCTGTCCCATCTCTCAATTTTAGTTTTCATTTTAAGCACAAGTTGATTTTAATTAATGACTTCGGCTCTCATTCCACATACTTTAACCAAATAAATTTTATTAAATTTGTAGTAGGTTCACAGCTAGTAGCTTATAACTTTGAGATTTTATCTAGTTGTTATTTTGAAGCCAAGACCCTGATAGCTAAATACTTTGCCCAAAAGGATGTTATTACAGACGTAATACATTCATAACTAGCAGAAGCTGGTGCTCGTTTATCTCAATTCTGACTTAATGATAAGAATATTTTATAATTTAACAATGGTAATGTAATACCTTCGACTTATTTTTTTTAAATTATAACAAAAGCCATTGCAAGGCTTCCTGTTGTGGTATTCAGTTCGGAGACTGGTTTGATGCAGCTCTCCACCCTACTCTGTCCTGAGCAAGCCTCTTCATCTCCTCGTAGAAAGGCAACATACATCCGTTTGAATCTGCTTACTGTATTCATCTCTTGGTCTCCCTCTGCGGTTGTTACCCCAAACACCCTCCCTCCAATGCTAAATTCACGATTCGTTGATGTCTAAGAATGTTTTCTACCAATCGATCCCTTCTTTTTAGTCAATTCCTTTTCTCCCCAATTCTGTTCAGTACCTCCTCATTCGTTACGCAAACAACCCATCTAATCTTCAGCATTCTTCTATAGCACCACATTCCATATATTCCATATGTCTTTATATATTACCATACATAATGTGCTTTTAAATCTTTTTTACATTTTTCTGTCTGATTTTGGTATGTCGTCTGCTATTATAAAAGGAAACCAATTATAACACAGTAATCAAACTGGAAACCTTGTATGCACTGTCCAACCATGGCGTAGTTGAAAGGTTGGATATCAAAGACAGGAATATATTAAGAAAAATCTTCGGCTTACAAAATAATAAACTGATCCACATTAAAATGAAACGCTTTACCAAATGACTGAAAAAAAACCATTGACACAATAAGGAGAAGAAACCAAGCTTTATGGAAAAGGATAAGGACTTAAAAGATCTTCTAATCAGAGAAATTATATTATGCTCACTCACAAAACTGCAAAACAAATAACCAAAGACAGGAAAAAGAGGTTCTAAGCCAAAGTAAAAACCAAACGAACAATTCAGATCTCTGAAGATAAAAGGAAATCGAGATAAGAGAGAATGAAACAGTACTGGTCTAATAGAAAGACAGAAACCAAGCTTTATGGAAAAGGATAAGGACTTAAAAGATCTTCTAATCAGAGAAATTATATTATGCTCACTCACAAAACTGCAAAACAAATAACCAAAGACAGGAAAAAGAGGTTCTAAGCCAAAGTAAAAACCAAACGAACAATTCAGATCTCTGAAGATAAAAGGAAATCGAGATAAGAGAGAATGAAACAGTACTGGTCTAATAGAAAGACACAGAACATTAAGAGATGATTGACATAACGTACCCCAATGTCGGGTGAAACGAAATACGAAGAAAAAATGAAATAAAAATAAAAGCCTAAGAATTATCAGGTGCACCTAGGATATTCAACATTTGTAGTAACAAGTTGTATGTCCTTTAAAATGTAAATATTCTTAAGATTTCTTTTATTTTTTATTATTACCAATACTACATCCACAAGAGCAATAACGTTTGGAATCTGTGAAAGGGACATTAACAGAGCTGATCTCATTTTGCAAATATAAATTACGTATCTTGTTTTCTCCCTCAGTTGGGATCAATTGAAACTGCAAATACATCTAATCTAATCTCATACTTACAGGGTATTAAAATAAAAAACGTCGAATATTTTGAGAGGGGGTTTAGAGTCATGGAAACAAGGAAGTAAGTCCAATAAATTTGAGTACAGATACGCAGACTTTGAGATTACAGAAGGTGTGACGTCCATTCATGGCAACCAATTCCTCTGCCATTCAGCGGAAGGAATCATCCGCCCTTCGAAGTATACACGGTCGTTATTTTAGTACTTGTTTAAACGTATAGAAGATCTCGACAGTGTAGTGTCTCCAAATTGTTGATTTGAGTTGCGTAGAACACTTCCTTCAAGTGCCCCATAACTAGAAGTCGTCTGGGCAACGACCTGGCCAAGGTATGGGGCCTCTCCGGCCATTTCAGCGATCCTTAAATGTCTGCGTCAGATGTTCGAGCACATTGTGAAAAACGTGTGTTGGCACGCCAACATGCTTGTACCACATTTGTGATCGTTGTTGACATGGTACTGTATATCCTCGAGCAAAGTACCTAATGGTAGGTGGTACCCTGCTGACATATTTCACGAAGGGAGAATGCAACGACTGCTAATTTCCACAACCAAGCATCACTAATTTTCTTGTTTAGATCGGTATGACCGTCTCTCAAAGTATTCGACACTTTTTTTGAAGACCCAGAATTTAGAACAACGAAAGTAGAAATAAAAAGTTAAGCAAACTTGCCTGAATAACAAACAAGTATGTCGCAGCTATACACATTTTTGTTTCTCAGAAGTAGTCCGTGAAATAAGTGAAATTTATTTGTATAATTTATAAAACATCGTAAATACAGATTGCAACAGAAAAAAGGGAAGATTTCCACAAGCCAATAAAACTGGAATTTATGAAGGAAAGAAATTTAATTCATAGTAATTGAAATCTTACAACTTTGTCATTTACGAAACATTTATATCATTTAAAATTTTTTAATAATTACGCCATTTAGATGGCGTCCTTCTGTACGAGTACATTCGTGAAATCTGCTGCGGAGATTTCTCATTGACCGCTGCAACATCTCAGCTGGTATACTGTGAATTCCACACCGAATTCTCTTTCTTAACTCATCCAGGATTCTTGGTCGATTCGTGTAGAATTTGCTCCTGAGGCCGCCTCACAAAAAAAATCACAAACGGATCATTTGCGGAAAAAACGATAATCCCCTGTGATATAAAAACAACACCATACTGTCACTTTACTAGCGCGTAAAGGGCGCGCATGAACATCATTACGATTTATGAAGGATGTGAGATACCAACAGCCGTATGTATAATAAAATATTTATTGTATCACAACCAGTTTCGGCATTCCACTATGCCATTTCCAGGTCCCTGTGTATTAAACAAACCCAGTCAAGTGACTAAGGCAAAAACATAAAAAACAAGAAAATATTGTATAGTAGCAACTGAAAATACAATACAATACTCTTGACCAGCCGCTGTCCCGTTTCCACCAGCAATGATGGATTCAATAAGTCATTATGATTTGTATTTTCCCAGTAACGGTAATTCCGCATTCGCACAGAGGACGCCAGCTAAAGGATGTAATTAAAAAAATGATAAATGACAACAGAGTTTCGTCACGGTAAATTTGTATGATTTAAATTACTATTTATTAAATTTCTTTCCTTTCTGCTTTTAGTTTTACTGGAATGTGGAAATGTTCCCCTTTTTTCTGTGTCACCCCATATATCTTTACGAACTTCCTGTAGCTTAAAAGTTGGTTGTTTTATTTGCTCCATATACGATATCCGTCCAAACCTACCGAGTAGACCTGCGCATAATTATTCGCGATCTGGAGCGCTCACTTTAGTTCGCGGCTCTGCCGTGAACTAGTTCGTTCTTTTAGTTCGTCCGCTCCCAGTGACGGCTGAGCGGCGTCTGCGCATGCAGGTGCAGGGAGAAGTTCCCCCACCTAGCTGCTTCATGAGCTTGTTGCTTGAGCCGCTAACGATATCACGCAAACAAAACGAAAAAAATGTTTGTAAACAATTTCTCGCGTTTAAGTTTAATCTCTATACATTGGCATTACAGAATTTATTAGTTTAGTTCATCCGCTATTTCGTCCGCTCTTTTTAGTTCGTCCGCTCTTTCTAGTTCGTCCGCTCTTTTTAGTTCGTCCGTTATTTTTAGTTCGTCCGCTCTTTTTGGCTTTTGCTACCGCTACTAAAAGAGCTCTTTCTCTTGTTATGACAGCTTTTTAATATAATGATCAGTGTTGTCCAGACCCGTATTTTTGGGCAATTAGACGTCAAATACTTAAGCAAATAAACCAGTTATTTACACGAATAACTTTGCATACAGATTACTCGTAGTAAATATTATTTAGACACTGCTGCATACCTTAGAAAAGAAAATTTGTGGCAGTGAACTATAAAAATACAGCTGAGCTGCATCTCAGCTCGAAATGACGGTAAATGGCAGAAGGGAATCACGCGATTCTGCGCGCTCTCGCGTCGTCTCGCTGTTCCCCGTCAGCCTTTGCAAAAGGAGCGGACGAACTAAGAGGCGAGGGATGTGCGAACTAGTTCCCGTAATTCGCCTGTGGGAGTGCTCTTCCGAACTAGTTCGTTCGCGAACTACACAAAACTACTAGCGACACTGATTTCTTTCTTGCCGATTAACGACATCGCTGCAGGAACTACCCTGTCTGCTTCAACCAACAACAGATGTGCATTCCGTTCATCATTTGAGGCGTTAAGTAGTGGACGTGCGACCGTAGCGAGTTGGCGTTAATGCGTCACAAATCACAGTGGGCCATCATCTCCTAATCAAGTGTACAAAACGTTGGAAGTGAAGTGTATGCAAAGTTTCTCACACATCTTTACTCCTAAACACAGGAACCGTGTGTCGACGTTTACCGAGAGTTGATAATTAAAACAGGAGAAAAAAGCGAGTCTTGGTTTTATCAGCACGAACTTACCATAGAACGACGAGTTTAGAATTTCACATGAAAAGTCAACGTTTTGAGAAGATAGGTGACGGGACACTGAAGCCCGAATTGAACATTATACCAAGGACTTGACGGACAGTATCACGTTGTTGTGTCAGAGTTCTGTATGTAGTACAAAAAATGTTCAAATGTTTGTATAGCTTATGGGACTTAACTACTTATGAACTAGCTAATCCTAAGGACGGCACAAATATCCATGCCCAAGGGGAGATTCGAACCCCCGACCGTAGTGGCCGTGCAGACCGTGACTGGAGCGCCACAGCCCCAATTTTTTTTGTTTTTGTTTTGTTTTTTCCGGCCTCCGCGGCCAGCTGTATGTAGTACTTCAATAGAAGAGCGACTACGTAACATTATAAGCGTTGAAACCACCACAGTAACGTTTCCCCACTTTTTATTAATCCAAAGTCTAAACTTTTTTTGGAGCAGTGGGGTTACGTTTCTAATAGTGTGCAGGCTTAACTAACACAGGAAAAACGATCACAACACTTCTTTGAATCTGTAAGCCGTTATAATCCTAGTACCCGAAAATTCTGCCAATAAAGCCAATTCAACATGTGATTCATTCTTTGCAGTTCCCATTCTCTCTCTCACACATTGAAGTTGTAATTTTCAGTGTGATTGGAAAAAAAGCTAAGAAACACCTATATAAGAAACAATCACTGAGAGTCTCTCGTAAGCCAGGATGCAAGAAAGAAGCCAGTCTGCACGTGGTGTGCGGCTGCATGCACTTCCGTATCGAACTTTGTTCTCAACCCTCGTATTGGGATTTCGTGGATGTCTGTTACGTAACACGGAGTCAATTGCGGTTGTGATCT
Source organism: Locusta migratoria (assembly GCA_026315105.1). Taxonomy (NCBI): domain Eukaryota; kingdom Metazoa; phylum Arthropoda; class Insecta; order Orthoptera; family Acrididae; genus Locusta; species Locusta migratoria. The sequence continues at coordinate 176,448,331 of CM048751.1, read as the reverse complement.
GCAGTCTGATTTGATGCAACTCTTCACACCAGTTTTTCCTGTATAAACATCCCAGTAATTCTCGAATCTACAGCACGGGTTTAGGAAACATCGTTAATGTGATACTCAGCTTGCTCTTTTCTCACGTGACTTCTTGCGAGCCATGGATGAAGGGCAACAGGCGGATTGATTTTTTTTCGACTTCAAAAAGGTGTTCTACGCGGTGCCTCACTGCAGACTGCTAACGAAGATACGACCTTATGGAATAGATTCACAGATTTGTGACTGACTGGAAGACTTCCTAAGTAATAGAACGCAGTATGTTGTTCTCGACGGCGAGTGTTCATCAGAGATGAGTGTATCGTCAGGCGTGCCCCAGGGGAGTGTGATAGGGCCGGTATTATTTTCTATCTATATAAATGATATGATGGACAGACTAACTTGTAATTTGCGGCTGTTTGCTGATGATGCTGTGGTGTATGGAGGGTGTCATCTTTAACTGACTGTAATAGGACAAAATTTCTAATTGGTGCGAAGAATGGCAGTTAGCTCTCAATGTAGAAAAGTGTAAGGTGATGCGCATGAGTAGGAAAAACAATCCCATAATGTTCGAATACAGCATTAGTAGTGAGCTTCTTGATGCTGTCGCGTCGTTCAAATATCTAGGCGTAGCATTGCAGAGCGATATGAAATGGAACGAACATGTAAGGACAGTAGTGAGTAAGGCGGACAGCCGACTTTGTTTTATAGGGAGATTTTTGGGAAGATATACTTCACCTGTAAAGGAGACCGCGTAAAAAACGCTTGTACGACCACGTCTTGAGTATTGCTCAAGTGTTTGGGACCCGCAGCAGATCAATTTAAAGGAAGACATAGAAGCAGTTCAGAGGCAAGGAGCTAGGTTTCTTACTGGTAGGTTCGACCAATGCACGAGTGTCACGGAAATGCTCCGGCAACTCAATTGGGGATCGCTGGAGGAAGACGACGTTCTTTTCGTGAATTTCTGTTGAGGAAATTTAGAGGGCCGGAATTTGAAGCTGAGTGTAGTACGATCTTGCTGCCTCCTACTGACATTTCGTGTACTGATAAAAAAGACAAGATAAGAGAAATTAGGGCTCGTACGGAGGCATATATGCATTCATTTTTCTCGTTCTATTTGGGAGTGGAATAGGAAAGGAAATGCCTAGTAGTGGTACAGTGTACCCTTCGCCACGCACCTTACGGTGGATTGTGGAGTATGTATGTAGATGTAGATGTACCTGAATTTGCCTATTGAGATTCAGCTACAATTTTTCACGTATTTTTGGAAACATTTTTCTTTCTTTCGGTAAAACATCGCCCTTATGATAATGTTTATGTAGAAACAATCCATATAGCAAAATTTTTGACTATCGAAGGTTTTCGACCCAATTTCGGGGCCTTGTTCAGGATGTTCACAACTCCTGCTCCGGTCCACACCACCTCGGAGCAAAATCCTGAACATGGTCCAACATTAGGTCGAAACTAGTCGATAATAAAGCCCTTATATATATACAACAGTTCAGTCCCTCAATATCTTCCATTAGCATATTGTCTTCGGGTCGCGACTGTTTATTGTTTATGATTTATTTCCGTATAACATTTCAGTCCATACTAATACGATTAGGAGATTTCCCAACACTTAAAATTATATTTTCTGATCTCAAATTTATCTTTTCCAAAAGCGCTTGTTTTACTATTTCCAGACTGTATCTACTCTATACTACGCCTACAGCACGTTTGTTAGGCAAATAATAAAAAAGCATGGATTACTTTAGAGTCTCGTTGCCTAATCCAATTCTCTCCTATAAACTGATTTACGTCGCCTACATTTGTTTTTGTTGTTCATCTTATAACCGTCCTGTCAGTTCACTTGGCCATCACTTGCAAATTTCTTAATTTTTAGTTACTCTCTGTGATCTTTACATCTACATTTACATATACATATTTAATCATTCGATTGTTTGCGAATGCCATGTGGGGATGACTTAGGAGCGAACCTTTTGCTATTGTAATGCACTACATCTTGGTCGCTCCAGCACTTGGAGGTTCCACAACGCCTGCTGCTTTTCACACGTCAGCACTGGGTACAAATTCATTTTTTTTTTAAATTTTATTATATTTGTACATCCTTCTAATTGTAAATGTTCTATATTCTGGAGTAGACCTGTAGATGTTCCACACTAGCATCGATAGCCCATAAATTTGAATGGTGCGCTCTGTTGTCTTTTTAATTACCAAAGTCATTCTAGACAGCAAATTTTATTCTTTTGGTAACTGTTTTCGAGCTCTTTAAAGGCCATCTTCAGATCATAACAACCATTGTCTTGGCCACCAGCCGTGTTCACATGTAAGATTGAATGTCGATTCAGTCTTTTTTTAAATCGTTAACGAGCCTATATTTAACCCCCTGAGTGGGAGACCTATTGAGGCTCTAATAGTGATACCACAATGGACGATACCTACCCTGTGTAAAATCGTAATAAGTACTAGCGCACCTTATTCCGTTCGACATTAGGACATTATTTCTGTAAGCTTGTCTAAAACCTCTTAGCAACAACTGGTGGCCAACACTGTGGTTGTTATGGTATGGAGATGACCTTTTAAGGATCCGAAACCGGTTACCAAAAGAATACAATTAGCGATCTAGACAGACTTTTGTAAGAAATTAATCATTAAGATCGCTGTTATTCCGTGATGTTTTAAAAAATAACTGAATTTTATGTTATGACCCTGAATCAGTACTGTCCTCTACCATTGTGGTGCCTTCAACAGGACCACGCATCTCGTCTTGGTATCTAGACGATAAGTTTAATTTTAACCTTCTTTATTTATACTGCTGTGGAATGCTAGTAAGTCATCCAGGTTAATTAAAGAAACTGCGTCTCACTAGATAGTTTATAAATGCCGGACAAGAACGCTTTAGGTCAGTTACCGGACTACATGATCGTCAGAGTGACAAATGCAAGGCCAATGACACTCCGTATTGATACGAATAAAATATTTAAATGACATGAAACAAACAAATGCGTAGGCTCGAAGAAGACAGCTGCAGGTTTACTTCTTTCCTTTTCTTTATCGTGTTCGGACTATTGAAAGTACTGGGCTACGTCTATTCCATTAGTATTCGCGAGCCACAAATCTTCGAGGGTACACCGGTGTGGACATTTCGGTGTGGACATTTTTCACATGTAAAAAGGTGTTCCATGTCCTGACTTTCTCCACAGTCGCAGTTTACATAAGTTTGGTCGATTATACCCCACTTAAGGATATTTACTTTTACTGGGGCGACCCTCGTTTTGTGCCTACTCAAGGTTCTCCAGGTTTTAAAATTTGGGCTTTGGCCGGTCCACTGAACCTTGGGGAGAGGGAAATTTTCAGGCGGTTCGTCCTGGACGGTTCCAAGGAAACTTCTCCTAGACTTCAGTCGCGTCTCTGTTGGTCGAACTCCGTAGAGGACATGCCGCTCATCTGCGAGTTGTTTTATTTTCTCTGCATGTTCTATAGCGTTTCTGAGAGCTGTGGGACCTGCAAAACCAGCTGCCTTGTACAATAGTCTGACCGGCGTTGGTTTCATGCACCCTGTCACTAGCCGGCCGCGGTGGCCGAGGGGCTGAGGCGCTCCAGTCACGGTCTGCACGGCCACTACGGTCGGGGGTTCTAATCCCCCCTCGGGCATGGATATTTGTGACGTCCTTAGTATTAGTTAGTTCATAAGTATTAGTTGGTTCATAAGTAGTTTGTAAGTTTAGGGACTGATGACCCCGTAGTTAAGTCCCATAAGCTATACAAACATTTGAACATTTGAACCCTGTCCCTATCCTGCAGGTCTCATCTACTTGTTTCGTGTGAGCGCATCTATTCCATACAGGGCACGCGTACTCAGCCGTTGAGAGACAGAGCGCCTGTGCCGTTGTTCGTAGCACGCCAGGACATGTACCCCATTCGCTACCAGTTAGTTTTCGAAGTATATTATTTCTCGGCGTTATTTTCTGTCTCGTTTTGATGCAGTGCTGTTTATAAGTTAAAGACCGATCCAGAATCACGCCAAGATATTTAGGGTGGTCTGTGTGCTCTAAGGTGTTCCCGTTCCACGTAATTTGAAGTTTCCGTTTGGCTTCTTTCGTGCGAAGGTGGAAAGCATAGACTTGAGTTTTGGAAGGGTTGGGTCTTAAAGAATTTTGATTATAGTACGCAGTCACTGATTTTAAGGCATTTTCAAGTTTTTCCTCTACTTCTTCAAATCTTTTTCCTTCAACACATATTGCAAGGTCATCGGCATAGATGAACTGCTTAGTGTGAGCCGGCGTAGGTTGGTCATTTGTGTATATGTTGAAGAGTATTGGAGCTAAGACGCTTCCATGAGGGAGGCCGTTCTTTTGGTACCTCCATCTACTCATTTTGCCCTCCAACAATACGAAGAACCTTCTGTTCTGTAACAATGAATGTACGACCCTAACTAGATGGTAATCACCGAGTGTCTCATAGATTTTATGGGGTAATATATTGTGCCTGACGTTATCGTAGGCTGCTGTCAGATCTACGAAGGCTGCAGGTTTACGAGAGGAAACATCGAGTCATCACTGCGACCAGGAACTCCGGCTGCGTGTTGAAACCGAATGTGTTAGAGGCCCTGCATCAGATGTGGTTAGCCAACAGCCGGCTCTGCGTCACAGTCGCGACATACTCTGCGCCTTGACCCTAATCACTGGACCCTGGGATTTCGATACTCGCTTCCTCTCCACACATCATCCCACTCTGACACGGCGACTCTTCAGGCCAGCCTGAAATGGCGACAGGTGCTCAATGAGTGTTTATTACAGCCCAATCTTACTCCGACTTACTCTTCGGTGACCGGTACTTACTGACGTGCTTGGAGAGTATTTCTGGAAAAGTTCTTCCGTCGCTGTTATCCAACGTATTTCCATATCACAAGAGCCTCTGTTACGAAAACATACCTTAATCCGTTGACAAATGTTGTGTTTAGTTGTCATGGCTTGTTTTAGAGATTTATCTTCATATTTAAGTAGCAATATTGTTCGCAGAAAGTCATAATGAACTTTAGGAACATGCTGGTTAATAAATTTTTAGGGCCACAAATTAGGCTCTTAAGGTTTACGAAAACAACTGTTAATATCTTGCAAGCAGTGAAATTTCTCCTGTTCACATATTTCCTCCAATAGTCGTGCAAAATGCCGCAACATTACTGATATATAAGAAGAAGACACAGTATGTGTTTTTTAAAGAATGATTGTTACATGCCTGAAGAAAAAAATATGAATGGCGTTCTTCAAACAGAAAAAGCGCACTAGCATTATATTTTTCGTTAATCGTGCACCTGAATTTCTTTTGTTCTTGAGTTCGTTGACCGAGTACTAAAACAACGAACATGTATTCTGGAAATTGTCGTATGAATTAATTCGGGCATCCATACTCAAGTTTTCCGCGAAACGTATATTAGTGAGTGCCAGGATTGTATCTGTGGAAAAGCACGAGCGATTTCGCCGCCCGTTCATCCAAATCCCAGCTTATGGTCCGTTACTAGACACCTCATCGACGGGAAGTCAAAAACTTATCTTCCTTCGTTTTTTATTACAATGCTTGATAAGTATAATCACCAATTAATCCCCTACCAGTTAATTGTGTAAAAGAACTGATATCCCATGTATAAAAAACTTAAGCGTCTGATTAGGAAGGGTTAACGTGTTATATGTTTCATGTTAAGCAAGTAAACGATCATAATGTTTGAAATCATGTTTAAAATTTGTTGCAAGTTGACTGTGGTCTAAGCAATTTGCGCTTACTCATTACATACAAACTGTTTCTAACTGTAATACTTGTAAACAGGGGGAGTTGGAAAATAAGTTTCCCCTGTCGACTGTGGGCAGAGCTGTGTATGGAAAAAAAACCCAGACTAGAATGAGGCATTAAAGATGAGACATATCTTGATTTTTCTACATAATTTCCAAGTACATGGATACATTTTTCAGACCGATTTATAAGCTTCAAAAAGTCTTTCAGGAAAAAATCAGGGTGTTGCATACGGAACAAGAGTTGAACGGCTTGCCTGACTTCAGCGTTGCTTCCAAAGCCCCTTTCGCCGAAGAGTCTTCTTCAAACCTGGAAACAGATGGAAGTCACTTGGTGCGAGATCAAGACTATACGGCGGATAGCGCTCCCAACCAAGAGTTTAAATATGGTTTTGCGTTGCTGTCGCCGAGTGTGGTCTCGCATTATCATCCAACAGCAGAACGCCAGATCTGATAAGGCCAGGCCGCTTTCTCCGAAACACCTCTTTCAATTTCGACAGAGTGTACAGTACAGCGTAGCATTGATGGTTGCATCCTCCAGAAAGTCCAGCAAAAAACTCTTTGAGCGTCGCAGAAAACGGCGAGTAGCACTTTACCTACAGACGGAGTGCTTTTGAACTTCTTTCGGACAGGTGATGACGGATGTTTCCACTCCATGGATGCGGCTTTCGATTCGGGCGTGTAATGGTGGACCCACGTTTCATCCCTCCCACGTTTCCTGGACGGGTTTTGAAGCTTATAAAGTGACGTGACAAAGGTCTCAATGTGCCTGGAAACGATGTAGAAAAATGAAGATAAATCTTATATTTAATGAGGTTTTTGTTATTATTTATTTCTTACTAAACTCTGCCCACAGTCGACAAGGGAAACTTATTTTCCAAAACTCCCCCTGGTAGCAGCCAACCAAGATCGCGTATTAAAATATACACTCCTAAACCGGATTAGACAAATCTTGTCGCCATCACAGAACTGTGGAATTCCGAGAATTCATTATAACCCAGATACCGTAAAAATGCATCACTTGTATCTGTACGCTAAAATGTTCAAATGTTTGTAGACCTACCGGATCAAACTGCTAAGGTCATCGGTTCCTAGAGTTAAAAACTACTTTAATTTACGCTAAGGACAACACAAACACACACACACACACGCACACACACACACACACACACACACACACACACACACGCACACACGCACACACACAAAATTATGTCCGACGGAGGTCTCGAAGCTCTGACGAGAGGGCCGCGCACTCTGTGGCATGGCGTCTTAGATCGCGCGACTATTTCCGCGCGGCTATCTCTACACCTATTGTGGATTTATCACTTACATAAAAACTCATAGTCATCCCATAACAACTGTATTTTATCCCCCCCCCCCTCCCCCCACAATGCACACTGCTACTCACCAGCGTCCACCTGACGTGCTACATCAAGCCAAACCTTTATACAATGATTAAGAGATTTTATATACCTCTAACAATACGCCACTGGAATCAACTAATTAATATTTGTTAATGAAACATATTTCTACAACGCCAGGTAGTAGAAAATAACTTCAGCTAGTCACATTAGAAAAAAGAATAACAAAAGTTTTGGAAAAGAAACTGATAATAGACTAATTACATTCGTACCTACTGTTATGCAACACTGATACCAGGAGGTACAGGAATGCAAGTAGATGGGAATACATCCCAACATGTTTTCGTTACACAGTATACTTCCTTCCTGGTGTCTTGAACTGATCGGTGTCCTTAACCGCTCCGTCGTTTTCTCAATGCTCATGAGTGATTGTTCATATCTTTGTTGGGGTTGACTGACATATATGTTTGGGTTGACTGACCTCTATGGACAATTTAACGAACTGTGTTCTCCATGTAATATAGACAATCCACATCAGTGTTCAAGAGAACTTCAAACCAATTGTTCACATCTTTGTTTGGGTTGACTGACAGATATGGACAATTTAACGAACTGTGTTCTCGATGTAATATAGACAATCCACATAAGTGTTCAAGAGAACTTCAAACCAAAGTGTGTTGATTTTTCCAGAAGGAGACTGCCTGCGTTTTGCTTTCATCTAGTCGCGGAAAATGTGCTTAGGTTTTCTTTTAGAGTGTAAGACCTATGAAACTGGTACTTGCCTCAGTTTCTGGAATGTCTGCGAAAACACAAACTCTGTCAACAAATTAGACTTTATTAAAGCTCAAACGCATCCGATGCACAGTGGTTTAAATCACACAAAAGTTGGCCAAAAGTAGTTATTGATGGCGCTAATATCAAATTTCATTTCAAAATAATGTATCCAGCACGGCTAACTGCTTCATTCATTTTTTTTAATCCATACGTAATAATCTTTGAGGTCGGTGATCACGAATAATTAAAATCATAAAAAAACGTTTGCTTATCTTCGGTTTTTATTGAAAATTGTTGAAGTACCAGTTATTGCTAATGACATGTACAATTAAAATATGTAAAAAGGAAAAACCAGTAAAAATCATTAGTTCTCACAGTCGAAAGCGATAGTTCCTTTTGATCTGCTTTTTCCGAATCTCAAAACGCTTTTTGTTCTACGGTGATCGCGGCTACCATTTCTTTACTTTCCGTTCTATATCCAGAATGAAGCAAATATTTCAAGCAACGAATCCATGCGTGTAAGGTTGATAATCCGTAATGCAAATTAAAATAATTAATCACTATACTTTTTACAAAATTGAGATCACTAAATTTTTTGACATTGCTCTGCATACGTATTAGCTCATAGATGATGCAGGATTAATTTTTGTCTATGGGACTTCAATACTCTGGTTATCATTTCTAGGCTTACAAACTTATCTAAGGATAACAAATACACCCATGCTTGAGGGACTACTCGAACCTCCGACGGCGAGCAGCGGCACGCTTTGCAGCTAAGCGCCTTGGAAGCTCGGCCACTCCATCGCGGCCAGGATTAATTATAGCGTTACCTTCCATCAACCATTCTGAAAACAATTTCAAAATTTATTATCATTTCTTTTATTTCCCAAACGGTCTGAAGAGGCACTAGAGACGCAATTTGGTAGGTAATGTATTTCTTCAAGTTTAAAGTAGACTCTAAATTTTCAGAAAAAAAACTGTAGCCTTAGAGGGCGACAAAAACGAGTCAATGAAGGGGTGGGATTTTTCCATATGACCACTTCGTTTTGTCACAAATTATCTGTGGATACTAATTGCAGTGGTAACAATGAAGTTATAAAAAATTTTGCGTCAGAATCACTTGCATCAGTAAACTTTTGTTTGTACTCACTGTGCCCCAAAGAACCATCAAAACCCCATTCAAGTACCAACCACGGATTTTTTAAAGTTTATAGAGATAATTTTTTGATAGTGTCTTTCTTAACATGAAAAATTCTTTTGATGTACGATTAAAAAGCACTTGTACACTGACTTCAACACAGGTGTCATGTGTATGTCTGATGAGTGACATCGAGCTTTGACTTCAACTATATTTTTCGAAAGCGGGCTAGATAAGAGCATTGTGCTTTATCATTGAATTTCTAATGAGCACATACTGAAATTTAGATAATTTTCCTTCAGCAGACAATGCCCACTAGTGTGCAGCAATCTAGATGGAACAGGTATTCCACGTTCCAAGACGCTTCTATATTTGTATCATAACGTAAATTCTAATTGTTAGTCACACAAATGATAAAGGTTTAATGCTATACTGAAATAAGACTCCTGGTATATTTTACAAAAAGTAAGGCAACAGTTATCGTAGAGGCCGATCTCATCCAATCAGACAGATGCTTAGCGTGCTCAATCAGGGTCGTTTACTTTTGACCTCAAAAGTTCAAAGCCAGTTTGGCAAAATTTTCTTTCACAGTGTATAACAAAACATCATAAGCAATATGCCACATATCGGGAAATCCTAAATAACGCTGAATACACGACATTTTGGAAGGATAATCAAGAAGTAGACACATATTTGACGTTGGTTCACAATATTAAGAAATAAAAACTCATGAAGACATTATATATGCTAACGGCCCAGGTTCGATTCCCGGCGGGGAACTGGGTATTGTGTGTTGTCCTAATCATCATCTCATCATCATTGGCACGTAAGTCGCCCACGCGGCGTCAAATAGAAACACTTACACTAAGGTGGCCGAACAATCCCGCAAGGGATCTACATACATTTCTTAGTAACTTCCATGAAACAGAAATGAAATATGACATCCTAGTAAAAGTGGTACGCACTTTCAGAACCTAATGGTAGTTTATCGGAGCGGCAGCACGACGTTAAAACAATGTCGGAAACAGTAACTTTGCCGGCCACGGTGGCCGAGGTGACTGAGGCGCTCCAGTCACGGTCAGCAAGGCCACTACGGTCGGGGGTTCGAATCTCCCCTCGGGCATGGATATTTGTGCCGTCCTAGTTCGTAAGTAGTTCATAAGTAGTTTGTAAGTTTAGGGACTGATGACCCCGTAGTTAAGTCCCATACGCTTAACAAACATTTGAAACAGTAACTTTGATCTGACGTATCGTTGTTACTTTCATAGTAACAAGTACCAAAGCCTCTACTACAAGATCGTATAGTAGCCAGCCTATTTGCTGACTACGGCATTTCTCGATTTTTGGCCACCGTTTTTCAGATACAGTCCACTGTGCGATAGTCCACACAGAAGCGTTAAAGGCTACAGGAAGTACGAAAAACTTCCTTTGTAGCACTCCGGAATGAGCGCCTATATGGCATTTTCAAGGGGCGGGGGGTGATCAAGATCTGAGATGTGGAGTATTTTTAATATTTTGGAGGACAAATTCAAAATGTAAATAGGCATTGTGAAGTTCTAGTTTCGGCCTTCTATAAATTTAGCGGTGTTACTGCAATAGCCACGATTAAATAATTTTCTTGAAAGAAAACCAGCAATGTCGTCGATATTTTCTCCTTTCCCTGACTAGAGGTGGTGGGGGGGGGGGAGTGGCACGTACCACACTTGCCCCCGTGTACAAGAGCCTATTAAATCTGCCGTAACCTATCCACTTACAGAGATTACCGCGGCATTTGACATGCCTTCACCCGAAAACCGGCTTGGTGGCGTTACATAGTATGCGAGTTGTCGCTTGGGATATATTTCGTTGGATTAGCCAGAGGTTTGAATCATTTGCTGAAGGAATCTTCCGTGACAGATCGTGTAAGTTTCTTGTAAGTCGCATAAGCTTGTCAGATGTTTTTATGTGTCAAAACGGTTTCTTAACACACACATGATTGAACCTACACTTATGAGCTAAAAACTCTTAGGTTGATGCATTAAATTCGTGACCTTTTTGTTTTGAATGTTGGTATTACGATAGCTGTGGAGTTACTTATCGATTGTCATTTTTTATTTGTAGTTCACTGTTGCTATTTGAGATCACATATTTTGTAATTTGCGATTATAGAGATGAGCCGTGGGCGCTATGAAATGAAGTGTTAAATGAAGAAATCGGAACATTTCTTACGTATTCTTCTTCTTGAATTCCGCAGGAGGGCGATGCAGCAGAGGCAGCAGAAGCATTTCCGCCGTGTATGGAGGTAATGAAATTGTACAGAGCAGAGCAAGAAAATAATATTTATTCCCTTTTTAAGCAGTATTTTTTTGACTCTTTACTTTCAGGAAGAACTTCGCGGTTACATCTATGTAATTGCTCTGTAAATCACATTTAATGGTCTGGCAGAGTATTACAGGCAACACAACTGTGTGTTTTGAGCTTCCATGAAAGTAGCAACGTGAACAACGGTTGTCTATCAGATACATTTTAGTTTAATATTCGTATTTACATGTTGACCCTCGAGGGAAAAAATAACATATATTGCAAATACCGCAGAAAAACAACGCCACCTGAGCTTAGCGAGAAAGCAGACAACAATTCAGGCCGTATCTTCTGACAGTATGCGGCACAAATGGCAAAGAACAGGTGCGAATCGGTACGGAGCGAAATCTTCCGGCTGCTATCAATCAGAACTAGGGCGACCACGTGCCAAGTTACAGTTACCACACAGTACACTTACTTGTCAGTTATCGCGATTTTGTGAAATCGGTAATACGCCAGGATGATGCAGCAAATGTAAAAGCTATAGCCAAAAGTAACCTAATTTTGTGAATTGGAAACGAAAATATAGGTTCTTCCACAGAAATAAAATTCATTTCTTCAGAAGTAAAAAATAGTGATTTTGAAATAGTTTGCATATACTTACTAGAATTTTTTGTAATAATTTTACCTTTCATCTTAAGATTTGCCTTTGCTGTAATTATCGGAAGAATGAATTGACTGTAGCAGTTCGTTGTGGAAAGAACTTATTTATAAAATTGTATAAAGATAAATTGAACCAAGTTTTCATGATAATAATAGCCTTCATTGTATCAAAACTAGCACGATATTTTTCATAACACCAGTACACGTTAACCAAATAATTTTTTTCTGTTGCAGCTTTTATACTTGCCAGAAATGATGCAAAATTTTCATTACTTTTTCCAAAGAAACATTACAAATATTTCAGTCCATCTTTCTTCTGGATGTAAGTTTTTTGTTACTTATTATTTGATGCGCTGTTCCATTATGTCCTTAACATGCTCATACTCACCGATTAGTGAATTATCATTGAAAGCAGACAGAGGAATACCACATAGGGACAAAAACCTAAGAGAATCCTGAACATGAGTCAAACAAGGCAGACTGTCGCTAGGAATACGAGTTAGAAAATACGAAGGTTGGAAATGAATAATGGCAACATACTGTGGAGACACTATACAATGGAGTCTACTATTATCGCTGATCGCACAAGTTATTGACATACCTACCTTACCTCCGAGCAAATGGACTCCCCCGTAGCCCGTCATCGGTGTTCGTACAATGAAAGAAAGTCCGTTGTGAGCGAACATCTAACGTAACGGTGCCACTACGTCTGCGAAACAGGAACAACGGAGCTCGATCAAGATTGAATGTGCCAGAGGTCGTTCAGAACGACAGTGTCATCAAGTTCTTTAAAAGGAGTGCAGAGAACCGGCATTGCTGTTCAGAAGAGTGCCACAGTGGGTAAAAGCCTTCAACGAAGGTCGGCTAACTGATGCAGACGTGCATCGGACAGGTCTTCCTAGAGTCCATCAAGAAGAAATGCATACTGTTGCCACGTTAGGGGACTGTGATCGACGCCAGACGATTCGTGAGCTCGTCCACGAAACAGGATTAGCGCATACCACTGTGCTTCGCGTCCTTAAGGAACGCCAGGTCACGCGAACGAATTACGATCCTCCCCGACAGACCGTGAATAAGCAGTACTACTGATCGTTTTTGGAGCATCACTTGTGAGAAGAAGCGGCAACACTTTCTGCGCAACCCACCCATCATCTTGCACGATAATGTGCGGGCGCAAACAGCGCAAGCTGTGGCTACTCTGTTCCGTCGATGGGACTGGGAAGTACTGTACCATCCACCATACTCCCCTTACTCAAGTCCTTGTAACTTTGATTTGATTCCGAAGATGAAGGAACCACTACGTCGCATTCGAGTCAGAACTTACAGAGATTCGACAGGAAGCAGACAGCTCCATCCGCACCATCAACAGAACAGGCTTTGCTTATGGTATACTACGCCTTCCACATATACACAACGCTGGTGACTACTTTGAAGGTCAGTAACAGGTGCAAACATGTAAAGCGTTTATATCGGGTGTGAATAAAAACTTGCCTCTATTTAAGTCCCAAACCTGGTATTTCTATATTGTTTTACATCTAGCAAATTCGTTTTTCACAAATATTACGTTAAATGAGAAATATTATTGCACGCACTTTGTTTCTCGGGACAACTATGTCTCCCCACATTCTCCGGACACCGGGACGCTCGCATGAAAACCGGGACTGGTCCGGTAAAACCACACAGGTGCCGCTGTGAACATGATGTCACCGAACGAAACGGTTTGTATATGTCGCCAATGGATACTGGAAGCAGGGTGGAATGTGGCATGGTAGAATGAATCACGTTTTTAAATACACCCTACTGATGAGAGGCATGTTAAACTATGGGTCCCTCCTGGCAGGAAGGTCAGGTCCAAGACTCCATTTTTATGGTGTGGAGTGCATTTTATTGGCATGTGATGGGCCTCTTAGTTGTTTTGGAAGGGTCGTTAAATCTTCCGAGATGATCGGAGACCATCGCCACCAATGTTTGGCCTTCCAAATCCCTGATGGTTCTACGCTGTTCCAAGATGGTAACGCGCCACCATATCGCTCCCATGCTGCGAGAATGGTTTCATGAACGTGCAAGAGAGGACCAAAGAGTGACACGGCTACCTTGGAATTCAGATTTGAGCCTCATCAAGCATCTGTGGAATGTCATGTCACAGAACGCAGGCTCCATGCCCCGACCCTGCATCTAGGAACAGAGTAGAACTGGCTGCCTCTCTGCTAATGTTTTGGTGGCAGTTGCGCACGAGAGTCTGGGAGCTTGTCTCCGCTGTACTTAATGTAACGTCTTTTTTTTTTTTTTTTAATCGGCCATTAAGATCAAAAAATTATTGTGGATTGTTGATCGTAATTACACTTTCGCGAATATCAAAATTTTAGTTTCACATGGGTAAATTTTATGAAATTATGATACAAAATTTACACAAACAAAAAGTATTACTTTTAATTTTACTCATACAACACCAGTCATCAAGACCCTCTGACATTGATTTGGAGGAGAATGGCTTCAGCCTGCTCGAAACTAGTCGCGAATGATAAAAACAATATGTTATGCAACTTTGACCGTTTTGAAATATTTAATATAAATGTAAAGAATTTGTTGTTTCTGAAATCCAAGCATCGTGGAATTTCATAAATTATCTGCAATTTTCAATTTGCCAACGTGTACTGTCGTGTTCGGAAGGATTATGAAATAAAAGTGTAACACATTCAAAGATTTATCTGTGTTTGAAGTCGAGTGAAATGCCGCTTAACAACGTGTAAACTATATTCATTTTACTTAAATTTTGTATGGGATTTTACGGAGAACACTATAATAAAATAAAAATTTTCAAATGTTTGTGAATCTATCGTACCAAACTGCATGGTCATCAGTCAGTAGCTTGCAAACTGCTTAAATTAAGGTAAACTAACCTAAGGACAATAACACACCCATGCCCCAGGGAGGAGTCGAACCTCCGACGCGCTCCGCAGCGAGGCGCTTTAGACCGCTCGATGCTCCACCGCGGTATACTAAAACCGACCTCTGCGATCAGTCGTGTGAACTATGGATTTAACAAAGAAACGTTCCACTACTATTGGTTTGAGAGACCTTCAATTGCCGATACTTTCGGGCAATAATAAGTACTTCATCAAAAGATCATAATTAATATAAATATTTCCGTAACTTTGCAGATTTTATGTTTGGCGGGTGTAGCAAATAACACTCAAATGCACTGATTCTTCTTTTTATTGCTGAACTGACTGATACACAACTTAAGACTAATAATTCGATGCTCTTAAAACAAGACAAACTCAATTGCCGCGATGCGCCTTCATTTATAGGTTTATGACAATATATCTGATTATTGACACATAGTCATTAATTTGATTGAATTAGAACTTTATGAACAGCTAGAATATGTTTCGAGAAATATGATTATTGAACAGTTTGATAGGTTTTGACATTACATTTGTTAATATCTCATTAGAAATTTATTTACACATATTGGAAGTTATAGAAATATTGTCTCATTGACTGCTAATAACGAACTTCAAATTATTGTATTTTTTTTTTATAGAAATATAACAGATCGTATTACAATGACAGTTCCAGCCAATCGGAAATAAATGTTTTAATTCCTTTAAAACTGAAAGTTAATTAGATTCATTGGTCTATATGATCATTTATAAATAATGATGCATATTACAACAATGCCAAATAAATACATTTCTAGAATATGCCATCAGGACAAATTATATTTCCGACTAATTGACACGTCTTTTCTGCAGTACAGAAGTAGGGTTGCCAACTACCGTATTATACGGGTACTCCCGTAGTTTTCTTAAGTTTTAAGCCAACTCCCGTCTCCTGTTTTTATTTTATACGGGAGGTTTTATCTCCCGTATTTGAGGAAAATGACACCGATTAAGATTTAAACCTGCCGGATATTTTTCAAATCTCGTTGCTGGACTGTCGTTACAACATTGATTAATCGAACGGCATAGTATTGTCGATACAGTTACTACAGCGTTTGTAGTGAACAGAAATACAAACACGGTGGTGCGAATCACGTTGCGATTATCTTGTTTCTTTGTCGTTCTGCCTCATCCGAGTTACGTGAAATGGAAGAATCGAAAACTCCGCCTAAAAAGAGAGGAAAGTACTTCTGAGTATATCAGAATAAATGGGAAGAAACTCATTCACGGGTTAAAACTGTAAAAGGAAACAATTATAAAGCGTATTGCACGGTTTGCAAGCGTGAATTCGGCGTAACTCCTGGTGGTAATACAGACTGTCAGTAGCACGCTAACACCGAAGGACACAAAAGCAGAGTTTGGGGAAGTAACACATCTACGATATCCAGCTATTTTCAGTGCTTGAGTGATAGTCCCACTAGTTGTGAATCCGACAAAGTTGCAGTGGATGAGTTAGCGTTTGTGTATCATACAGTGAAACACAATCTAAGTTATAGTAGCGTGGACTGTGCAAATAAACTTGCAAAGAACATATTTATGGATTCGGATGTGGCCAAAAAATATGTTGTGGTAGGACGAAAGCAGAGTCCATTGCAAAAAACGTATTAGCGCCCAGAAGCGTAAATGATTTCTTAGATGTGCTTAATGATCCAGAGAAGTGTAGTGCCTTTTTGCTGTGGCTTCAGATGCGTCGAATTTCAAGAACAGTAAAATGTTCCCTGTTGTAATCAGGTACTTTGAACCTTCTGATGGTATCAGAAATAAACTATTAGATTTTGTGGAACAAACAGATGAGAGTGCTGGTGGTATTCATGCTTTGATAGAAAATAGTCTTTCTCATTCATTAAATGTAAATAACATTTCGTCCTATAGTGCCGATAATGCTAGTGTCAATTATGGGAACATAAATCCATGATGAAATTTTTGAGTGAGAAAAATAAGATGTAAATAAATTGTTAGGCCTATTCATTTTGTCGAGTCGAAGTCTCCCTTATTTTGACAAAAAAGTTGGCAACCCTACAGAAGTTTCAATAGATGTATTTACTATAGTCTGTTGTGTGAAAAAATAATAAAACAACCTTTGTAAACCGAATACATGATATATGCTAGGTCATGATATAAATATATTGCTGTAAGAAAACGGACAGTAAGAGAGATAAACGGTATGGGATGAATGAATGAAGATGTTGTATCAGGTTATAGAATACAGTATGGAATAGCATATTACAGTAGTCGCCGTTACTTAACTAACGATAAGTCAGTGTTTACAGCCATTGTATTTGTGTATCCCGCGTCATCGTCATTCTTTTGCCGGGTGGTAATCAAACCAATCAGTCGACGGTTAAGTGCCAATAGGCTACGTATTTGAATATACAACAGGGAAAGGCCTCACACAATATTAGGCTCATATCCCGTTTTATCTGCTATTATTCTTTATTTATGACAGTCTACCGACGCTGTACTATGTTTTCGATTCGACGACTTGTAGGAACCACGGGATTTATTATGCAAAGAACTCGGCTATCCATGTGCGGAGCAAAGCTACTGTAATATTGCGCTTTCTTTAATCCCATCAGGTGTTGGACGGGTTGTTAATGTTCGGCGCCGCTTTTAAAGTTTCACTGGCGTTGTAATATTACAGGGAAGTAACTTGGTGGACTGACACATTTAAGTAACTTTATAAATAACAGACTCAGAAAAGGAGGAGGAATCTGACTTTGAAGTTTAGCGGCGGTATGAAATGGAATAAAAGCAACACATGAGCACAATATTACACAAAGAAACTAGCAGATTCCGCAATTAACTTTTTTACCATAATACTTGCATTAAGTTGACTGGATGTAGCAGATGAGGCTGTAAAACTCTTGCTGCGTTTTGTAAAATGATGCTTGGTTTGCTTAGAGCGGATTGTACTTACTGAATGACCGCGAAAAAAGAAAAAAATGAAGTTATCTTTTGTAACGAAAGACTGTTTAAATCGATCGGATTTCGTTTAATTCCGAAGATTTGCTTACAGGCATTACTATGAAGTCACGTTCATAAAAGTTACATATAATGGCATCTAGAAGTTTCTACTAAATTATAGATACAATTCCAACAATGGCTCCAAGCATCATGTTACATAATCAAGGTTATTCCTAGAAAAATAGAAACACTTCATGAATCATTAAAAGGTGGGTCATTTTAAATAAGTAAAAGTTTTAATTGTACCAAATACATTTTCATCATATTTAAAGAGAAAAACGAACTCACACACTTACATTTGGTAGAAGGAAGTCCCTGACAAAGTGCACGACTGCGTTCTGGGCAGCTCGTAAAAGATATGTGAACATCAAAAATATATGAAGAACGTAATTAGCTATCAGAGAAAGCGGTGGTCAGCGATAAGCATCGTAAATAAATTATTTATCGAATGAAAATTTTAAGGCCTCACTACAAAGGAACTTTTTATGAAACCGTTTCAAAGAGAAAATCTGAGGACACAAAGTTAAAGGTGATTAAGGTGGGTGAGAATGGATTTTCCGATTTCTGTCAGTTTAGCACAATGCGAGCAGAAGTTATTTTGGAGAAGCATCACGTGACGCGGTCACCCTGGTCATTGTTTTTGGACTACGTCTCAAAGGCGTCAGCTGACAACGTTGTGTGCTACACAAGACACTTGCGTTGCCAGGTATCAGAAGATCTTCTACACACTGTAGAAGGTATAGGGACAGTGTGGTGCGCAAACAACACACATATGCCTTCTGTGTGCCGCTATCGCGCTAAATTTGCTAGGTCAGTGTATACAGGGTGTTACAAAAAGGTACGGCCAAACTTTCAGGAAACATTGCTCACACACAAAGAAAGAAAATACGTTATGTGGACATGTGTCCGGAAACGCTTAATTTCCATGTTAGAGCTCATTTTAGTATTTCTCTTTAAATGTAAATTGAAATAATTCGTGCAGACAATTGTCAAAATGCCCAATTGTTTCGTTAGTATGTACTGTAATTCCTCGATTCACCATCAGTTGGCCCAATTGAAGGAAGGTAATGTTGACTTCCGTGCTTGTGTTGACATGCAACAGATGAGGCTTCATTCCAACGTAATGAAATTGTAAATTTTCACAATGAACATGTGTGGGCTGACATGAATCCGCACACAATTGTGCAATCACGTCATCAACACAGATTTTCTATGAACGTTTGCGCAGGAATTTTTGGTGATGTCTTGATTGGGCCTCAAGTTCTTCCACCTATGCTCACTGGAGCACGTTATCATGCTTTCATACGGAATACTCTACTTGTGCTGATAGAGCATGTGCCTTTACAAGTACGACACATGTGGTTCATGCACGATGGAGCTCCTGCACATTTCAGTCGACGTGTTCGCACGCTTCTCAACAACAAATTCGGTGACCGATGGATTGGTAGAGGCGGACCAATTCCATGGCCTACATGCTCTCCTGACCTCAACACTCTTGACTTTCATTTATGTGGGCATTTGAAAGCTCTTGGCTACGCAACCGCGGTACCAAAAGTAGAGACTCTTCGTGCTCGTATTGTGGACGGCTGTGATACAATACGCCATTCTCCAGGGCTGCATCAGCGCATCAAAATGTTCAAATGTTTGTAAATCTATCGGACCAAACTGCGTGGTCATCATTCCGTAGCTTACAAACTACTTAAACCTAGGTAAACTAACCTACGGACAAACACACACACCCATGCCCCAGGGAGGACTCGAACCTCCACGGCGAGCAACCGCTCGCTCCGCAGCGAGATGCTTTAGACCGCTCGGCTACTCCACCGCGGCATCAGCGCATCAGGGATTCCATGCGACAGAGGGTGGATGCATGTATCCTCGCTAACGGAGGACGTTTTGAACATTTCCTGTAACAAAGTGTTTGAAGTCACGCTGGTACGTTCTGTTGCTGTGTGTTTCCATTCCATGATTAATGTGATTTGAAGAGAAGTAATAAAATGAGCTCTAACATGGAATTAAGCGTTTCCGGACACATGTCCACATAACATATTTTCTTTCTTTGTGTGTCAGAATGGTTTCCTGAAAGTTTGGCCGTACCTTTTCGTAACACCCTGTATTAGTGAGTACTCAAGTTTCAGTTATGTGTTCTTGGTGTGTATACGCACCAATCTAGCTCCCAGAAAGTTTGTAATGTTACAACCCCATGAACTGTTGCGTGCCGGACCACGGTTATTCCTCGGCCTCTCTCACGCCATTAGGCTCTTCTTTGAATCGGCACCTCCGATGGACCGTAAGTGGCGACCGCGAGCGGCCGCCCGCCTCGGCGTTCGGAAGGTCAGTACGCCCCCACCCACCCCACCCCTGCCTCACGACCCTGATTTATCTCGGTGCGGAGCGTCTTCTCCAGATGTTCCTTTTACTCTCTTTCTCGCAGATCCCAGACTTGCAGGGCGAGCCTAATTATAGTCCAAGGGAGTGCTCGGACAACCGGTTTAGGGTCAGTACTTCCACGACAGGAAGATTCTCTCTCTCTCAGTCTCTCCCTCTCTCTCTTTCCCTCTCTCCCTCTCTCTCTTTCCCTCTCTCCAGACACACAGACACACACACACACACACACACACACACACACACGCACACACACCTGTGTCCACCAACAGGTTTCTTTGTTCGTGCACCGGATGTGCCGCCCCGCCACGCACATCATCGCAGGTTAGCTCCCGTGTGTCGTCTTCCAAATACGTGATGCGCTCCGCCTCAGTAGCTGTTGCCTTTCCCAAGGTGTAACTAACCAAACAAGTGATGTCTGACGAAAATACAGGATGACACAGAAAAACGGGAATATTTCTACAATCCAATAAAACTAGAAATGATGGAGAGAAATTTAATTAACGTTGTTGTTATGGTCTTCAGTCCGGAGACTGGTCTGATGCGGCTCTCCACCCTACTCTATCCTGAGCAAGCCTCTTCATCTCTTAAAACGGCAACCCACATCCACTTGAATCTGTTTACTATACGCGTCTCTTGGTCTCCCTCTGCGACTTTTACCCCACACACTTCCCTCCAATGCTAAATTTACGATTCCTCGATGTCTAAGAATGTGTCCTACCAAGCGATCCCTTCTTTTAGTCAGGGTATGCCAAAAATTCCTTTTCCCACCATTTCTGTTCAGTACCTCTTCATTAGTTATGCGGTCTACCCACCTAATCTTCAGCAGTCTTCAGTAGCACCACATTTCAAAAGCCTCTATTCTCTTCCTGTCCGCACTGCTTATCGTCCATGTTTCACACCCGTACAAGGCAACACTCCACACAAATGCCTTCAGAAAAGACTTCCTTACACTTAAATTAAAATTCGATGTTAGCAAATTCCTCTTTTTCAAAAATGCTTTGCTTCCCATTGCGATTCTGCATTTTATATCCTCTGTACTGCGACCATCGCATGTTATTTTACTACCCAAGTAACAAAACTCATCTACCACCTTCATTGTTTCGTTACCTAATCTAATTCCTTCAGCATCGCCTGATTTTCTAAGACCGCATTCCATTATTTTTGTTTTGCTCTTGTTAATGTTCATTTTATATGCTCTCTTTAACACGCTGTCCATTCCATTCAACTGCTCTTCCAGGTCCTTTGCTGTCTCTGACAGAATTACAATGTCATCAGTAAAACGCAATGTTTTTAATTCTTCCCCCTGAACTTTAATCCCTATTCCAAATTTTTCCTTGCTTTCCTTCACCGCCTGCTCGATGTACAAATTGAATAACATCGGAGAAAGGCTACAACCCTGTCTTACTCCCTTCCCAACTGATGCTTCCCTTTCATGCCCTTCGAGTCTAATAACTGCGGTCTGGCTTTTGTACAAGTTGTAAATAATTCTCCTTTCCCTGTATTTTACCCCTGCTGACTTCAGAATTTGAAAGAGTGTATTCCAGTCAGCATTGTCAAACGCTTTCTCCAAATCTGCAAATAATAGTGATTGAAATCTTACAACATTTTACCATTTACTCAACATTCATGTCATTTATCACTTTTTAAATTACATCCTTTAGGTGGCATCCTATTTATTTATTTATCGTATGGCATATGACAGCAGCATATATACAAATATAATTAAACAAAGAATAAGAATATATATACAAATATCAGTAAAAGATTGTATAAGAGCTCATTTTCGGTATATGTGAGTGATCAATGGATATATTATGACAAAACATTTGGAATTATGACATGTGTCATGTGAAACAAGCTTTTGGCTACACATCAATGTCCAGATCTTGAATCCACTTCATAGCCTGAGGTGTGGCATCCTCCTGTACTAATACAGAACTACCGTTACCGGGCAAACACAAATACTAATGGTGTTCATAAGCGCTCTTTACACGCTAGTAAAGTTGACAGTATGGTGTGGTTTTTCATTCCATGGGATTAAGGTAAAGTAGTCAACAATCCGAAGATTGGTTTGAACATCACAGTGAAACTGAAATCGTACTTCCTGCAGTGATGTTAAACGCAAGAATGAAACCAGCTATGGACGGATCTCGTATATGGAGCAAATAAAACCACCAACTTTTAAGCTAGAGGAAGTTCCTAAAGATAGGTATGGTCCTGTTTGGAGGTGGTATGCCGTTGCCTTCCTCCGAACTTCGAACTGACTTACCCAGCCAGTTATAGGGGGCCCTACAGTTTAACGTGGATTCCGAACCACGGTGCTACTCGGTATTTTCCACATGAGCAATGCTGCCAGAGGTGAAAGAAGTGGAAAGTAACAGATAAAAATCCTAGGACCTGGCGGGGATCGAAACCCCGACCTTCGAATTCATAGTCTGCCACTCTACCATTGTGCAACCGAGGCGCACTCCAAGGGATCATCGGACCGTATTTTTTCGCAAATGAACAGGGAAACACAACAACTGTCAACGGGCAGAAAGCCCTAGGGATAATGTTTAATAATGTTCAACTCCAGGTAGGTATATTTTCAAACGTTGACTTGAAATTCTAAACATCGTTCTATGGTAGTTTTGTACTGATAAAACAAACAGATATTTTTTTTTATTTTACGATCATTTCTCGATAGCCGTCGCCACTCGGTTGTTTCGTTTCGGAGTAAATTTTTTGAGACAAACTTTGCATATACTTCTACATAGATACTCTGCAAATCACATTTAAGTGCCTGGAAGAGGGTTCATTAACCACCTTCATAACTTTTCTCTACCTTTCCATTCTCTAATAGCGCGCGGGAAGAAAGAACACCTAAATCGTTCCGTTTTCGATCTGATTTCTCTTATTTTATTGGGATGGTCATGTCTCCCTAAGTAGGTGGGTGCTAGCAAAATATTTTCACATTCAGAACTAAAAGTCGGTGATTGAAACTTTGCAAACAGATCACGCCGCAATGAATAACGTCTTTCTTTTAATGATTTCCACCCCAATTCGTGCAACATTTCCGTGACGCTTTCCCCCCCGTAACGTGATAAAACAAAACGAGCTGCCCTTCTCTGAACCTTCTCAATATCTTCCGTCAGTCCCACCTGGTGAGGGTCCCACAATGGGCAATAGTAAATCCTGGAGAGGACGCACAAGTGTGATGTAGCAGTCTTTTTGGTGAAGCTGGTGCATCTTCGAAGCGTTCTGCCAATGAAACGTAACCTTTGGTTCGCCTTCCCCACAATATTTTCTATGTGTTCTCTCCATTCAAAGTTGTTCGTAATTGTAATTCATAGGTATTTGGTAGAATTTACGACCTTAAGGTTTGACTGATTTATCGCGTAATTGAAGTTCAGCGGATTTCTTTTAGTGGTCATGTGTATTACTTCACACTTTTCTTTATTTAGTGTCAATTGCCAATTTTCAAACCATGTAGAAATTTTGTCTAAATCGCTTTGCACTTGCTTTTGATCCTCTGTTGACTTCACCAACCAATAAAAGACAACATCATCCGCGAACAGTCTTAGTGAGCTATTCAGATTGCCTCCTAAATCGTTTATAAGCACGAGGAAGAATAGGGGACCTGTAAAGCTTCCCTGTGGAACGCCAGATATCACTTCTGTTTTACTCGATGACTTACCGTCAATTACAACGAACTGTGTCCTTTCTGATAGGAAATCGTGAATCCAATCGCACAATTGGGGAGATATCCACAAGCACGCAATTTCATTAGAAGCCGCTTGTGGGGTACAGTATCAAAAGCCTTCCGGAAATCCAGAAATATGGAATCGATTTGAGATCCCTTGTCGATGGCTCTTAACACTTCATGTGAATAAAGGGCAAGCTGTGTTTCGCAAGAGCGATATTTTCTGAATCCGTGCTGACTATTGGTTAATAGGTCGTTCTCTTCGAGGTAGTACATAATATTCGAACAAAGTATATGTTCCAAAATCCTACTGCAAATCGACGTCAATGAGATAGGCCTGTAATTTTGGGGATCACTCCTATTGCCTTTCTTGAATATTGGAGTAATTTGGGCAACTTTCCAGTCTTTGGGTACGGATCTTTCGCTGAGTGATCGGTTGTAAATTATAGCTAAGTACGGAGCTATTGCATCAGCATACTCTGAGAGGAATCTAGTTGGTATACAATCTGGCCCGGAAGATTTATTTTTGTTTAGTGACTTAAGTTGTTTTACTACTCCAGGAACATCTACTTCTAAGTTTCGAATGCTGGCAGCTGTTCTTGGATTGAATAGTGGAGTGTTCACTTCGTCTTCTTTGGTGAAAGAATTTCGGAAAGCTGTGTTTAGTAATTCTGTCTTAGCAGTACTGTCGTCGGTAGTATTACCATTGCTATCGCGTAGCTTCACTTCCATGCTTATAATCTAGAGAATGTCTTGTAAACTTGATTTAGTGATGATGACCCACTGCGATTTGTAGCACCTTAACACCGATTTGCTACGGTCGCACGTCAACTAATTAACGTCTGCTACATCAAATGTTGACTGGAATGTACATATGTTGTTGGTTGAAGCTGACATCGTACTTCCTGCAGTGATGTTAAACGCTAGAATGAAACCAGGTTTGGACGGATCTCGTATATGGAGCAAATGAAACCACCAACTTTTAAGCTAGAGGAAGTTCCTAAAGATATAAAGGGTGACACAGAAAAACGGAAACATTTCCACAATCAAATAAGACTAGAAGTGAAAAGGAAAGAAATTTAATTAAAAGTAATTTAAATTTTACAACTTTGCCATTTACGAAATGCTGATGTCATTTATCATTTTTTAAATTATATCCTTTAGATGGCGTCTTCTCGTAGGAATACAGCATTGCGGTTACTTGGCAAACACAAATTCTAATGACGTTCATGAGAGCTCTTTACACGCTAGTAAAGTTGACAGTATGGTGTGGTATTTCACCAAGTAGGATTATCGGATCCGCAAATAAACACGGAAACACAACAATTGTCAATGCTGATCTTTACGTGGAGATGCCACGAACTTTCGTTACAGCTGTACTGAACAACTTTCCAAACGTTCAAGAAGCCTGGTTTCAACACGACGGAGCGACATAACTTACTGCGTGGCAATCAATGGCATAATTGTTCGGTAACCGTGTGATCTTCAGATTCGGTAACTTTCCTGGCCCCCGAGATTGCCAGATTTATCCACCATTTTTTTTTCCTTGACGGGCTACCTCCAGAGCAAAGACTACACGACGCGACCAAGAACACTAGGAGAGTTAAAACAGAGAATTCGGGATGAATTTCACAGTATCCCAGCTGAGATGTTGCAACGTCAGTGAGTTATGTCCACAGCAGATTTCACAAATGTATTCGTATAGAAGGACGCCATCTAAAAGACGTAATAAAAAAAAAATGATAAATTACGTCTGTGTTTCGTAAATGAAAAAGTTGTAAGATTTCAATTACTATGAATTAAATTTCTTTCCTTCCTCACTTCTAGTTTTCTGTGTCAACCTGTAGTATTATAGTTTATGTGATGAAGCAATGTACGTAGATAACAACTTTTGTTTCTGTATGAGGACGCGAAGGAATTCTGGACACTGGCTGACAATAGGTATTGAATTAAATCAATGAGAAAAAGACTGAGTCTGCAACGTATTATTAAAGCAACAACAACGTATGGTCACTGAAATTCGTCAGTTTAACTTGTGTCAATGGTGTATTGGGTTTGCTGCGTATGTAACATTTATGATGAGGGATATGGTTTGAAAATGGATGGTCCGAAACTACTCACCAAATAAATGGTTAATGCAACTACGACGGAAATTGTGAAGGATAAAAAAGCATAAACATATAGCTTCACCCTCTCTGCAAAGACGGGAAGCTCTGATGAAGGCATATACAAAAATAATGAATAACCCCTTACTTCCTATCCATGAAGATGTCCCAACTCCACTCTAGAAATCCCCCCTCTAAGACTGGCCCCACAACTGTCAGCTACCAACTTCAGCAGGGATAGTAAATGGCACGGAGAGCTGGAGTGGTAGTGCCTCCTCTGAAAGCCGTGAGCTGATCTGTCCATCAGAGAAACCTAAGGGCTTTGAACTTCCACGACAGTTATGGAAAAGTCTAAACAGAATCCGAAAAGAAACACGTACACAACCTACACAAGATGGGAATGCTTTCCAGCACTCGCTGTGACCATGGGGCACCAAATCAAACAATATAGCACATCGGCCAGGACTGAGAATTAAGAGCCAACCGTAGTAGTCGGGCTGACTTTTTCAACGCCACATCGCCCTGCCTCGAATGGATCGCCAATCTGGGCGCCTGAAGCTGAGGAGTCGAGTAACGCAAAATTTCTGCTGTGATGTTACTTTTTACTGTGTTTATGTATTGTATTTTGTCTGAATATGTATCCCTCACTAAAGTGTATTTTAACATATAAACCATGTGCGTAGCGCCATACTCTAAATAAATAAATTTGATTTAATGTCAACAACAAGCTTGATCTCGGTACAGTAAAAGGGATGTCAGCGTAAATTATTCTCTGAATATGAGCAGCAAAATTGCTACAACATATCATGGGGTGTCTACTTAAAATTACTTGTCTTTCCATTATCTTGTTCCCAGCCCCTCCCGCCCCCACCCAAATAAATAAATAAAATAAAAAGAATGGCATTTTCGCTACTGTGTCAAAGCAAAAGTCATATGCGACGTTAAGAAGAAGAAAAACTGATAAAGTCTTCGACAGCAGTCTTAAATACACGTCAGGTGATGGTGCTCACACAGGATCCAGCACTGTGGCGGTCGTATTTCGATGCTTTGTTGTTTCTAAGAGATAATGTTGAAACTATAACAGCTAGTGGAAACTTGAATCTGGTGGAATCCAGTGATAACACTGATAAAATCAGCAATTTCATTGTCGATTCTGGCGATAGCCGTACTCACAACCGAGCCACACCATCTTTATTTCCGCAGATCCAGCAGCAGTCGCTCCTCTACGGAAATTTCATCAACTGTGTTGTTTCGAATTGAGATCCGTTTAGCCATTTCTGGTCTGATAGTATTTAATATAAAATGGAAAATCTGTTGCGACACTGTCTTAAGGGGATTCAGGGTAGATTTTTCATGTTTCACACTACTGCTAGTGATATGAGGAGCTGCGGGGTGAACTACGACTGCAAGCAAGTAGCGAAGTGCCAGCAGCGAGGGAACGGCGTAAACGCACCGGAACTCCCAGCTAGATGCTACGTGCCAGCAGCGTATAGCGAGGTGCTAGCTGCGATGATGCAGCATAAACGCACCCTAGGAGGCCGTGGGCTTGACATACCGTCGGCGTGCCACGTCGGCGAGCAGCGAAAAGCGCGATGGCAGCGTAAACGCACCCGGAGCGTGTGTCTGAACGAGTATGGCCAACGTGGCGAGTTTCTGACGTTACAACGTGCGAGCTGCACATTGGTGAGGCTTTCCCAACGTGTGGGATAGTATCAAGCTTGTCAGAAATTCTCGACGTGCGTCTGAACGTTTACCAATAAGATGGGAGAACGCCACTGACGTCACACCACGTGGCTATCCGTGGGTGGGGGGCAATTCTTTTCGGTAGAGAGATAAAGACGTCACATTGGCTGTTAGTAGAAGCTCGTATTGGATGGGTTTTATATACACAACTTATGTTTTACTAATATATGGCATTTCAAAGCAAGTAAAAGTAACTTAGTAAATTAAGAATATCTCGAAAACCCGTCATTATACAGCGTGGTCGGAAATTCCCGTTACAAACCTCTAGGACTTGTAGAGGAGTACATAACATCTTGAATAGGAACCAATGTCTGGAAACGACAACAGTTTTAATTCAGATGTGTAAGTCGTCGACGTCTGCTTAGGGGACAGAGAAACATTGCACAAGACATTGAAGAGACACCAGGTGGGATGAAGAGAATGTACCAGAACATGCTTCGGTAGTACCGGGTGTGCAACGACCTTGGTGGTCGCCATATCGAGCCGCTGTTGTAATGCATCAGTACGTTGCAGCTAGTGCGGTAGCTGGGTTCTTGTTGTTGACTAATGTAAACCATCAGGTGTAAATTGTAATGAAAATGCGTACGTATTAACGGAACGATTCAGTATACTTTTCAAATCGATTGCAACAACTGCACTGGGTCACGCCTGATTACATTCCTCAAGCAGGAGTGGATGAGATAATCATCGGAACTGATACCGTCGGGGAACGGAAACGATACGTTTCCGGACCTGGGTTCCTGTTCAAAATGTTTTGTACTCACTACCCTAAGTCCTAGAAGTTTGTAACGGGAATTTCCGACCACCTGTAG
This sequence comes from Locusta migratoria, assembly GCA_026315105.1. NCBI lineage: Eukaryota > Metazoa > Arthropoda > Insecta > Orthoptera > Acrididae > Locusta > Locusta migratoria. The sequence continues at coordinate 176,419,666 of CM048751.1, read as the reverse complement.
GTACTACTTGTTGGAACCAAATTACTGGAAATGTCTTACATGTGTTTAAAAAATTTCCGTATTATGCAAATCTGCTGTTCCAAGGCAACGGCGCACTGAAGATCCTGCAATTGATCTTTATATGGTTTATTGTAAATTGCAATTACATGTCAATAAACGACATAACTACTAGTAATATATTCAACACTGCTAATATCTACAATAAATTCTGAAGGTAGAGTTGTGTAGCATAGGCAGTATCGTTGCGAAATCTGAATCTGATAATATTAACTGTCGGTGACGAGACTTCGCAAAATGCAAACTTTTTTTTTCTTGTATTCGGGTTTTCCAATAGTTTCGATGCAATATAAGTGCTCATCCGCTGAGAACTTTGTAGGATTCGTTTTATGAACAGGACGTTTCCCACCTTACATGGAGTAGAATAACTTACCCACTTTATTGTTTCACGTCTTGTATTTTACACGTTCTAAAGATTCTATTACTGAATAGTAATAGCGATCGAGAAAGAATGATATTTAATTTTTACTAAAAGCGGGACTGTTCCAATAATCTTTGTCTCACGTGACAACCAATTCTAATTTTGTCAAGAAACTTTTATAAATCGTGCCCTTATTGACATATAACGTGCAACTTTTCTAATAGAACGTTCATAGATATTCCGTTGTTACTTATGTAGGCTTATGTCACAGACAGTACATGACGAACATATGCACAAGAGCGGTAATGTGTGTTTTAGGAGAGCTAAAGCAGAAACTTCACTTCTTTCATTTTGCGAAGAGTCTGATTCCGGGATCTGATGCCGCCGCCAACTGTCACTGGAGAGCGTAGCGATCGCCTGTTGCTCGTTGAGGCACGTGTCTCGTATGATCAAATCGTGCCGCCTCCGAATGTTCTGCCGCACGTTGGACTCGACACGTTGACCACATTTGTTCAGTACACGCTCCGTACGCCGTCGGCGCTTTGCTACGTAGCGCGAGGTTGCTCTCTGCCGGAGGTTCGAGTCCTCCCTCGGGCATGTGTGTGTGTGTGTGTGTGTGTGTGTGTGTGTGTGTGTGTGTGTGTGTGTGTATGTGCTTGTGTGTGTGTGTGTGTGTGTGTGTTGTCCGTAGGTCATTTTAAGTTAAAGTACTTTGTAAGCCTAGGGAATGAAAACCGCAGTAGTTCTAATGGATTTACTAACATTTGGGCATTGAACTAGCTGTCGCAAAATCAAAAAACAAAAAATTCAGATGCTTGTAAAGCTAAAAGCATTGGTCATCAGTCTGGGCTATATGTTCAATCAGGGGGATGGATTTAAAGAAATAGCTGTATTTTTACAATGTAATGCCAACAAACTGCTTAAACCAATTTATGCCAAGGACAACACAATCACTCATGCCCGAGGAATGACTCGAACCTCCGACGGCGGACAGTCGCGCACTCCACAGCAAGACGCCTTAGAGCGCACGGTCACTCTCGCGCTGCTAGACGTCGCAGGAAAGAAGTTAAGGTGTCCTGAAACGAGGTTAGGTTACGACTCACTGTAAAGACGTTCGCTGAGTCGCAGACGAGCACGTAAATTCCCGACCGCAGCCTTCGTCAGGAAACGAGAGCTCACTCACAGGCACAACTCACTCACATATGACTGCCGTCTCCGGGTCCTGCGACTCGAGTGGGTCGCAACTATGTCTAGTTTCACTCCCTGGCTCAGATCATATACATCCATTTATCTGAGATTAACACTTTCGGTGAGGAATGCTACAATCATTTGATCTCGTGTTTACTCTCTTCTACAGTAGACTAGGGCCTGTTCAGGTATGTGTCATAGAAAGGGTGTATGGCCTAGGTGCATCACATTTCTCACTGAAAACTTAGCTTTTAGTAAGTGGGAAATAGAGGACAGGTAATGGTAACATTATGAATGAAACACACAAAATAACTGTGAGTTATTCTGCAAGTTTATTGGTTTACAAACCGGTTTTCGGCTGTTACGCCAACGTAAGGTAAACATTACAAGTTTAAGGTTCAAAGATCTTTAGTTGGCAGCTATATAACTTTCAGAGGAGACTTGTGCTTTGGTTTATAACTAACCTGTGGGAAATTATTTTAATTCAAGTTGTGGTGCAAATTGCTGACATTCTTAACATAATTTAATTTTACCAAGAGTATACAAATAAATTAGCTTACTTTCACATTGTTCTCTTGTGCATTTACATAAAGTACTTTTGGCAAAGAAAACTTACTGATGTCTTAGTGTTACGGGTGGGACAATTCAAACTGAAATCAAAATAATTATTTTGAAACAATACTTACATCAAATGAAGTTCTACTGCACAGATATATTTCTTTCTGACTTGCTTAATGAAAGCCTTGTGACTTATCCTCTCAACAATGGCCCACAAGACTGCAAACATAGTTACAATAATACACTATTCCAGTGTTTTCGTTTAGCAGAAAATTTGGTAAAATGACAAAATTTACGCTTTTAGTTTTTTTTTCCCCAATTTTGGAAACGATACCTCTATAAATATATTTTGATTGAAATGTTCCTATTTTCCTGGAACTGCTCCAATATTTTTCAGCCAGTTTCTTATTGTTTCAACTTTATATTTCTTAGGATAACGTCATAATTTATTGTATTGTCACATATTTTATCAATGTCAGGAATTTACACCACAACTTGTAATAACCAATTGTAATAATTTCCCACTGGTTAGTTATAAACCAAAGCACTTTTCTCCTTTGAAAGCTATATATATATATATATATACCAACTTAAGGTCTTTGAAACTTGAACTCGTAATGTTTACATGATGATAGCGTAACAGCCGAAAACCGGTTCGTAAACCAATAAATTTACGGAATATCTCACAGTTATCTTGTGTGCTTCATTCATAATGTATAAAATATTCTGTCAAGAACCGAGGGAACAGTCAGTGAATCTAACATGTATAACGAACCAGCTAATCTCAAATTAACGGATGTACAGCGATTTTCTACAGCGTAAGACTTATTCTTCTACTGAAACTGTGCAGTATTCCTCGTTATACAAAGCAACGAAAACTCGCTGTTTACCTCTAATATTAACTAGTCGTAATTCGAGAGTGTTTGTGGTTATTTAACCGAAATGTCTGGCACCTACAAGAACACCAAGAATCTATGGTCTCAACACGAAAACTAGACCGCAAATTTCAGTACTATTCGAATGGACAGAATGTGTTTTACGATTACGCTTTTACGAACAACAGTTAGTTCTTCGTTTTCATCATACACTGCACCCAAATAAAACAACATCAACAAAGGAGAGTAAGTATTGAATCTCTGCAATGAAGCATTGTTATAACCGAGCTCCAGGATAAATAAAATTTCATAGTGCAAATTTTTTGGCCGTTCAATTCGTTATTGTTTTTATTAAAAAAATTCAGTTTCCACGTCTTAAGGCTCTACAAGAAAACAATTTAAGTCCCACCGAAGCAAAGGTCATTATAGAAATTTTAAGTACAAGACAAAGGCGTTTAATTGGGTGTAGAAAACTAGATGAAAACGAGTGTGTACAAGGCTGGAATCACCGAGGCACGGAGGAGAGACACATGTCTACGGACGTACGTTATACGTATGGAGTAGAAATTAAAGCAACAAGTACGAATGATGCTGCGTAATGTATTCACAATTCTTACTGAGGGTCACCGCTCGCAGGTTTGGCAATAGCTTTTCGTATAAGGAATGGTCCATGCCTTTCACCGTTAGCCAAGCTAGATGATTAGACACACTTACGATGTCAGGCTGAAATGATATTCGTAAGGTACTATTTCTTTTATTCCATTATGAAGACTACTAATCCAAGTTTGCTTGTTGTTTGTTTATTACATGGTGCCCATACAGTTTCGCCATGTTAAAGAATTTGATTAGTTTCAGTGTCAATGCGGGCATAATACCTTCTTCACTGTTAACAGCAACCAATTGTGATATGTCAAATATTACGATTTCGTGGCAATATCTTTGCGACCTTATCGCACACTTAAACATTCGTCGATCATTTGCTTCTGATATCTCTTCCAGTGTGAAAGACGGCATTCTGAGTATATCTATTTGCTGAGTCTCTTCTCAGTTATGTCCGAAATAACAGATGACATTTTTGATTGTGCAGCTGCTATCAATCAAAACAGAAGGGAATTTACGATAATAGCTGTCAATGGACATTGAAACTAATGAACTTGAAAAGATGAGAATTTGTGACCAGCCGTGATTCGAACCCCGGTCTCGTGCTTACAAGGCAGTTGAGCAGACCACTAGGATACTGGGACACAGTGATCACCACGACTGCACGGACTACCCTAGCAAGCCTGCCACCATAAGCAAATGTTCAACTTATCCAGACAATAATGACGTAATGACCTTGCCCATTTCACACAATATTCGCGGCCTTTCATAGGTTCCTGTAAAAAATTGGTTCTGATGTGCATACAAACAGAAAAAAAAACCCTCATAGGACGGCTTCGTGGACCCATGATATATATATATATATATATATATATATATATATATATATATATATATATATATATATATATATATATATATATAAAGCAAAAGAGTTGTTTAGGAGATAATTACGAATGTATGGTCCCAAGCCGCCAATGACGTCATTGTGAACACCGTCCTAGTTAGAACACATTCATTTGAAATTTAAAGTTTACTATTGAGATTGAAACAAGTCCGTTTGCCTTTGCCACAAAAATAATTAAGTTGGTAGTAGGTTGCTACTACGGGCGCCAAAGATATACAGAGGTGCAGAGGTCATTGTTTGGCCGGAGACGAACACTCCAGTTTCTGGCATCGTACAGGGAAGTTGTCTGATCCGTAGTGGCATACACATATTCCTATTTTGATATTGCGAATAGAGAAATGGTGTGATCCGCGGGGACGGCAGAAACCGATTGATATTACCTGTTTCCGATTTTGGGTTGTGAAAGAATCACTTACCGAGTCCCGGTTCCGGCACACAATTTTAATCTGCCAGGAAGTTTCATCTTCATACTATTTTTCTCCATTCTCGAATAGCGCGCGGGAAGAAAAAAACACCGGAATCTCTCTGTTCGAGCTCTGCTTTCTCGTATTTTATTCTGGGAGTCAACAATATATTTTCGCATTCGGAGGAGAATGTTGGCGATTGGAGTTTCGTAAGTAGCCCACGCCGCAACGATAAGCACCGTTATTGTAATGATTCCCATTCCAGATCCTGTATCATTCCCGTGACGCTGCCTCCCCTATATCGTGACAATACGAAACGAGCTGCCCTTCTCTGGAGTCTTTCGATGTCCTCCGTCAAACCCACTCGATAAGGATCCCACACTGGGTAGCAATACTCCAAAACTGGACCGACAAGCGTAGTGTATGCAGTTTCTTTTGTAGTTCTGTTGTATCTTTTAAGGGTTCTGCCAATAAAACGCAGTCTCTGGTTCGCCTTTCCCACGACATTATCTACGTGTTCTTTTCACTTTAAGTCTGAAGTAATAGTAATTCCTAGGTATTTTGCGGAGTTTACGGCCTTCACATTTGATTGATTTATCTTGTAAACAGAGTTTAACGGATTTTTTTCGTACTCATGTGGACGACTTCACACTTCTCATTATTTAGACTCAATTGACAATTTTTACATCATAGTGATATCTTATTCAGATCGTTCTGCAGTTGGTTTTGATCTTCAGATGATTTTACTAGACGGTAAATAACGGCGTCATTTGCAAACAACCTAAGAGAGCTACTTAGATGTCCCCTAAAACGTTTATGTAAATAAGGAACAGCAGAGGACCAATAATATTACCCTGTGGAACGCCCGACATCACTTCTGTTTTAGTCGATGCCTTACCACCGATTATTACAAACTGTGTCCTCTCTGACAGGAAATCCCCTATCCAATCGGAAATTTGGGGCGATATACCATAACCACGCAATTTGATTAAAAGCTGTTTGTGAGGTACGGTGTCAAAAGCCTTCTGGAAATCAAGAAATACGGAATCGATTTGCGAACCTTTGTCGATAGTGCTCATTACTTCGTGTGAATAAAGAGCTAGTTGTGTTTCGCATGAACGATATTTCCTAAATCCGTGTTGACCTTGGGTCAATAGATCATTCTGTTCAACTCATCATATTTGATTACAGGATATGTTCCAAAACCCTGCTGCAAATTGACATAATTGAAATAGGCCTGTAGTTTAGTCGGTTACTCCTACTGCCTTTCTTGGATATAGGTGTGACCTGTGCAACTCTCCAATCTTTTGGTACAGATACTTCTTTGAGAGAGCGGTTGTATATGGCTGTTAAAATGTTTCAAATGTTTGTATAGCTTATGGCACTTAACTACGGGGTCATCAGTCCCTAAACTTACAAACTACTTATGAACTAGCTAGTACTAAGACGGCACAAATATGTATGCCCGAGTGGGGTTTCGAACCCCCGACCGTAGTGGCCATGTAGACCGTGACTGGAGGGTCTCAGTCCCCTCGGCCACCGCTCGGCCACCGCTGTTAAGTAAGGAGCTATCGCTTCAGCATTATCAGATAGAAATCTAATGGGTATACAGTCCGGACCAGAAGACTTGTTCTTGTTAAGTGATTTTAGTTGCTGCACTGCTCCGATGATTATCTACTTCTACTTTACTCATTACGGCGTCTCTTCGTAATTCGAAATGTGGAATATTTGTTTCGTCTTCTTTGGTGAATGAGTTTCTAAAAGCTACGTTTAGTAACTCTGCTTTAGTAGCGATGTCATCGGCAGGATCGCTATTACTATCACGTAGTGAGGGTATTGTTTGTGTTTTGCCCTTAGTATATTTAACATATGACCATAATCTCTTTGGGTTTTCAGTCAAATTTGGAGAAAGAGTTTCGTTGTGATAAGTATTGCAGGCATCTCGCATTGAGATCCTCGCTAAATTTCGAGCTTCTGTTAAGGGTCTCCGATCCTGGGGATTTTGTGTTCGTTTAAATTTAGCATTCCTTTTCCTTTGCTTTTGCATCTGATCTGTTTTGTGTACCAAGGGGGATCACCTCCTTCTTTTATTAATTTATTTGGTATAAAACTGTCAATTGCTGTCGATACCACATCTTTGAAGTTGAGCCACATCTGGTCTACACCTACGTTTAGTGTTAGAAACGAGTGGAAGCTGTCTTTCGAGAAGCAATGTATTTTATTTCTATCTGCTTTCCTGAACAAATATACTTTTCGTTTATTTTTGGTAACTTGAGGACTTTCGATATTCAATCTCACTACGACAGCTCTGTGTTCACTAATACCTGTATCCGTTTTTATGCTCGTTATGAGCTCAGGATTATTTGTTGCTAAGAGATCAAGTGTGTTTTCACATCCATTTACAATTCTAGTTGGCTCATGAACTAATTGTTCGAAGTAATTCTCGGAGAATGCGTTGAGTACAATTTCGCACGATGTTTTATTGGTACCTCCTGATTTGTAAGTATAATTTAGCCAACAGATTGAGGGTAAATTAAAATCAATAGGCTATTCCACCATCATCTGGCCATATAAAATTATACAATCTCGTCATCTTATGTTACTTAAAAATGGAAGTTCAATTGTATCTACAACTTAGCACTTAGTCTAAATATAAAATACATAAATGAAATCATCAAGAGCTTGTAAGAGACTGACTCAGTCTGTTCAATCGAAACTGCCATTATCACTTAGTTGCCGGCATATTTTGTTTTCCACTATTTTAATTTCACCCTACCAGTGTATCGTTTTCAATATGTAATCCAAAAATGAAAAAAAAAAGAACAAAAAGTAGGAAGAAAGGGGAAGTAGGGTAATACACGATTTATTTTAACAGCGCCATTGTGCGCGAAGAGGTCGACTGGCACACGTCTAAAGGTTGCAGCAGAGTTGTCGCCGATAGAAAGCCGGCGGCGCATCGGCTTTTATCTCTGGCGGGTGGCGATAATTGAGAAGTCAACAGAGGACGTCGCGGGCGGCTGCGGTCTTCCTCGACGGCTCCTCCCGGTCAGTGCCGGCGCCCGCTTTACGTAAGCGAGAGTAGTCGCTCTCGAGCGTGTTTGGCCAGGGGTGGGTGCGCGGCGAGCCGGCGGCCGCGGCTGGGCGTGTACGGCGGCGGCACCCCCCTCCACCGCCGCTGTCGCGCTCTGCCCCCTCCAGCGCCCCGGAGACGACGCCGAAGACGCCCTCAGGAGCGCCGCCAAAAAAAGCGGCCCGCCGTATATAAGGCGGCGGACGGCGGCGCTCTGCAGACACACTTGTCGACGCTCCTCAGCCCGCAGACAGCAGCAGCAGCAACGGCGACCATGCAGTCCTTGGTGAGTAGTGACGTGGCGCGCTGCTCGTCTTCGGTGCAGTCTCCAGCTCGCATACTTCTCTGACGCGGCTGACCACCGAGCGGTCTCTTGTCCCCCAATCGATCTACGTCTACGTACCTTCTAGCAAGCCTGGCGTAGAGTGCATCTACTTTCTGTCCTATTTCATACGTGTATTGAACTAGGGGCAAGCCATTCTACTGTTAGTTTCTCCATATTTCTAAATCTACATGGATACTCCACAAACCTCCTCAGCGTTTTTGGTGGAGGGTATTTCGTCTACCAAAAACTTATGGGACTTAACTACGGGGTCATCAGTCCCTAAGCTTACAAACTACTTATGAACTAGCTAAGACTAAGGACGACACAAATATCCATGCCCGGGGTGGGATTCGAACCCCCACCGTAGTGGCCGTGCAGACCGTGACTGGAGCGCCTCAGTCCCCTCGGCCACCGAGGTCGGCTGGTCTACTATTGTCACCTCCTCTTCTATTCCAGTCGCGTATCTTCGCGTATCTCGGTATCCCTTCGTGTGGGCTCTAATCTTCTAATCTTTGTAACTCTATCCTTGTGGCCTTTTCGAGGGGAATGAAGCAATATGTTAGTTAACACCTCGAGAAACGTATGCGCTCGGAACTTTGACAGAACGTTTCTCTTGTAGCGTCTACTACAGCTAGTATCCTAATCATCTCTGTGACGCTTTCGCGCTTAGTAATGATCCTGTAATGTAGCGTACTGCTCTCCGTTCGATCTCTATTTCTTCAAAAAATGTTCAAATGTTTGTTAAGCTTATGGGACTTAACTACGAGGTCATCAGTCCCTAAATTTACAAACTACTTATCTACTACCTTATACTAAGGACGGCACAAATATCCATGCCCGAAGGGGGATTCGAACCCCCGACCGTAGTGGCCGTGCAGACCGTGACTGCAGCGCCTCAGTCCCCTCGGCCACCGCGGCCGGCTCTCTATGTCTTCCATCAACCCTACCTAGCAAGGATCTCCACTGATGACTAATACCCATGCAATGGATAGTACTTCTTGAAGATTTTTCCAATGAATCTCAGTCTGGCATCTGCCTGACCAACGATTAAATTTATATGCTCATTCCATCTTTATGTCCACTCCCAGATTTATTGAGGAAGTAACTGCTTCCAGTGTTTGTGTTCAAATGTATGTAGAGGTTATGGGACTTAACTACTGGATCATCAGTCCCTAAACTTATAAACTACTTATGAACTAGCTAACACTAAGGACGGCACAAATATCCATGCCCGAAGGGGATTCGAACCCCCGACCGTAGTGGCCGTGGAGACCGTGACTGCTGCGCCTCAGTCCCCTTGGCCACCGCGGCCGGCCCCAGTCTAGCTATGGCGTAATTATGTAATAAAGGACCATTCTTTCCATACTTTACACTTGTCTATGTTGAGGCTCAGCTGCCATTGCCTGCACCATGTGTCGATACGCTGCAGATCCTCCTGCATTTCGCTACGCTTTTCCAGTGTTGCGACATCTCGATAAACTATAGAATCATTCCCAAAAATCCTCATTGAACTTTCGAAATTATCTATGAGGTTATTTTTATGTGTTCTGAAAAGTAAACGTCCTATAACACTGCAATAGGGCACGCCAGGAATCACTTTCACGTCTAAAGTCTTCTCTCCGTTCAGAATGACATGCGGTGTTCTGTTCGCTAGAAATAATTCACTCACACATTGGTTTGATATTCTATATGCTCGAATTTTGTTCACCAGGTGACGGTGCGGAACCGTGGAGGGTTCTACTACAGTAGCAATCTGACGTAAAGCAACCAACAATGCGAAAACTGACATGCTCAGTACTGTGCTTTACTAGGCATGGTCCTGTTTGGAGGTGGTGTATCGGTGCCTTCCTCCGAAACGACTTACCCAGTCAATTACAAGGGGACCTACAGTGTAACGTGCATCGCGAACCGAGGTGGGACTCGAATGTTTCGTCTCGAAAACATCGCTAAAAGTGAAAGAGGTGAAACATCTCATGCCAGCCCTAATGGTCCCTTGAACGTAAACGCCGTGTAGGAGGAAGACAGCAGGACACATTTAGCTTGCGAGCCCTTTACGCATGCAGTAACTGTCGCGCACGGACGTGCCAAAGTGGGATGGCAGGCTGTGGTTAGCCACAGCATCTGAGAGCGACCGAGTTCTGCTGAGTCACCGCAAAAGGCAACCCGGGCGTTCCATGGCAGTGAGTAGTGCAGCCAGCTGCACAAGCGTCACACTCTGCATCCCACATTGCCGCGTGGTCTAAGGCGTCATGCTACGGACTGGGTGACCGCTTCTGCCGGACGCTCAAGTCCTTTTGGCGGTGTGTTGTCCTCAGTGTACGTTAGTTAAAGTAGTTTGTAAATCTAGGGACTGATGATTTTAGCAGTTTGGCCAATAGGTTTACTAAAATATTAAAATTTCAATCCCACAGCGCATCTGCTGCAACTCTGAACGTAAGGGTGCTGTTCCAATAAACAGTTTGTCGTACATGGCCGTGAAATAATATTTGCGTTAGTAACGCAGTCATCTTAGCTAGCACCAAACTCTATTTAAAACCTGGTTGCAAAGGTAAAACTATATGTCATTCTCGTAGGCATGTCATAGTTTAGAAAGGATTGGAAAACTAACATTAATGGCCTACACTAGTCCACCATACAGGTACCCAGGATAACGTGCACCAAACAGCTACCCAGGATAACATTTCAACTTGCCAAAGTTGCCAGTGAACGAATAGAAATAAACTGCTCGTGATGCAAAACGCAACATCAAGATGGACCGGGGTCCTTCCATTCTTATTATCTATTAGCACCTGCAATCATCTTCACTACGTTCATATATTCTGTAATCTCAACTTTATTAAGAAGGTAACCTGTATCTACCCAGTCTTCACTTAGATACAACAAAGATGGTCGAAAAATTGAACGGTGCACTGCTAACTTAGTCTTGGAACTGACTTCTTTCTTGCAGAAGGGAGTAGATGAGCGTTCACTGCATTAGCTTAGCTACACCTTGATTCCAGTTCTTGCACTAAGTTGAGAAAAAACACCCAAAAATATTTACTGTAAATTCAGATAAATAGGTCAACGACTTGCGTTATAATTAAATATACTTCAGCCAGATTTCGACACCATCTAAGAGTACCTTCATCAGTAGAACATATACAATTATGACATGAGGCCTATTAAATTGGAGCACACTGTGCTCAAGTCGTATAAAGTAACATCAGATTTGTCCATAATAAAAAATTACATGCTAGGGAAATACTAGCGGGCTTATAAAAGTTAAAAACAATGTGGCTAGCCACTAGGGGCTGCCTTAGTGCTTGCTCCTAAGAGCAGCAACGGAATCAATTTGCCTAGCATGTAATTTTTAATTATGGTCAAATATGACGTTATTTTGTGCGACTTAAGCACAACATACTCTAATTTTTTACCTCTCATTTTATAATAATTCACCTTTTATTCTGATGAAGACACCGTTAGATAGTGTCGAAATCCAGATGTGTATTGAATTACAACGCAACTTGTTGGGCTATTTATTTGGATTTACAGTAAATAAACTCTTGCGGTTGCTGCTTTCAAGACAAACTATGTTCAAAATCACAAAATCGAAAGTACTTGAAACTGTCTAAAATCAAATTATTTTGGGAGATAACAACACATTGTACTGAAGTCACCTGATAGAAAATACAGCCCCAGCTGAACATCTAAAGTTAGAAAGATGATGAAATTAATATTGAGTGTTGCTATGTATAACTGCTGGGACACGCTTCGGCATTGAATCAAAGAGGCTTTGGAAACGTTGTGAGGTACATCAGGCCATGTTGCTCCCACATATTGCCAAATCTGATCTGATGAAGCAGGGAGTGGTGTTTCCCAGATCAATCGTTCCGCTGTCATCGATCAGCCTTTTAGTAGGCTAGTGATCGGGATGAAGGAAGGCCAAGGCAAGTAGTGCAAGCCGACAGGTATTGCATGATACATGTGCTCCCGCATTGTCCTGTTAAATTGTGGCCGTCGGCAACCTCCTAAAGTATGGGAGGAGAATACGCGTCAAGACTTCAGACATGTAACGCTGGCTGGTTGATATATTGGCAATGCGTACTAGGGGTTGTAGCAAAGGAATCCAATAGCACCCAAAACCGGAATACGGCGTGCATGGCCAGTATGGTGAGGGCAACAACAGACTACAATGTCTGCATACTCACATCCGAACATCCTAGTGGTGCAGGCAGAATCCGAATTGGAACGACACTGTTTTACAGACTAATGCAGATTCTGCCTTTAATGTATGGACGGAGAGGTTGTTGAGGACAGGGGGACCAAACTGCCAAGGTCATCAATCCCTCCATGGGAAGGGGAAGGAGTGAAGATAGGATACGAGGAAAGGGAAAGGAAATGTAGTGCATAGAGGAAAAAAAGAGAGAAATACTGCATTAGCTCGGGGGCCCTGTACTCACGAAAGAACCGTGAGCCCCCTGAGGGGGTGCATATAACGAATGCCGGTATTTTTAATCATTTTTTGTATAAAAATATATTCATTCAATTTACACCGCGATTTTAAGCACCTCTACGCTAAACTCATTTGCCAACGCCAGTGACTCCGATGGACCGTGAATAGCAACGAGACACTCCAGCAGGTTTTCAACTGGCTGTCCGATCGTGCAACCGGTCTGAGCAAAGCCGGCGAACGGATTCCTACGCGGACGACCTTGAACTGGTGGCGGGGGAGGATTCCGAGCCAACCAGTCCGTGAGCCGTCCTCACGCTCCGCGAATGTAAACACTCTGGACGGACGACGCACCGGCCTGCAACTGAAGTGGCCGACGGCGCGGGCTTATCCTTCTCCGCGCGCCCTCAGGATGCGTCCGGAATCCGAACAGCTTGTTTTCGTGAAAATATGTATGCGCATGCCTAACAGAATACGCAATTTGTGGCTGCCGCGTACCGCGCCAGCTACCGAAAGGTCGACTTTGGAACGACTGACGTCACGTTGATACCATAACAGTCAATCACCTATCGCTGAAGCATAACTTTCATGGCATGTAAGTGCTGCCATCTTCAGTGACGAGGACACTTTTTTATGACCTATATAAACTTCATGTTTATCACATTTGAATCGCAGAATTCTGCATGTCTGGCGTTAGGTTCAAATCCTAGCCAAACCGCCAACGCATGGTTTCCAAGAACATGTTTTAAACCGAAATTTATTAGCAATAGCGAATCGCACCCAGCCCACTGTACTACCAGATGGACTCATACGAAACCGGCGCTTCGGTTCGAGTCTGGTCAGTTTCTTATATGTCGACTTCAGAATTGATTGTGTGCCAGACCGCCACAATATTATAATAAAAATAACAAATGTATAGCTTGGTGGTGTGACACAAAATATTTATTTTAAAATACCACATATCGATCTCGATCAAATGACTGAACATCGTCAGTGCAGATTCGAGTCCCGAGGACTCGTGTCTTATGCAGGGTACATGAGTCGTATGGACTCGAATCTGCAGTGACGTTGTTCAATCATTTGAACGAAATCTATATGCGATATTTTTATCGAAATATCTTATATGACACCACCAAACTGGAAATTTGTAATTTTTAAAGTTTCTTACGTCACCATTTGATTCTACATCTGTTCCTAAGACAACATAGTTGCTTGAAATTCACTACAGCAAAAAGTTTAAATTATTTTGAGCACTGTAATTCTTCATTTTCCAGGAACAACTTCATTTTATTTTTCTGTATCTAATGAACTCAATGAAATTGAAGCTTTCCAGTCTCGTTTTTGTTTTGAATCGAGTCTAGTATCTAGCGACTTATTCCAACTATTATAGTACGAAAGCGGCCAATTAGTGAATTAAGAATAGCAAAGAAATATTAAAAACGTTAAATAAATCTGTTAGAAGATTTTAGAAGTATCTGAACCGAAATTCTCGTGATGTATATTAGAGATACATAAGATCAGTTTATGCTGCAGATTTTTGATGATTATGTATTTTTATTAATATTCGTGTCAAGGAAACCACGCGTATCGTAAATCGGGGTGTGTATTCTGTTCCTCGTGCCCAAGTAATTTGCGTACTAACCTCTGTGCCTCCTAACGCGGGAGAGTGACGTCCAGTTCAGCGAATACTGTGGGTAGCTTGGTGAGTTCAGTGATCGGATCGCAGGACTCTTACGTTGCCGAGTTACGATCCGGAACAGCGGGTTGGCTAATCGCCCATTCTGCTGGCGGTGCTGCGTACTGATCGGGAGCTGTTCAGAAGGAGAACCCCTTCGTGTAGCGTCGTGTCTTCTCGGAACACAATGAGACCATTTCCATGTAGGCTATACGAGAGAGAAGAAAATGCCGACTGATTCCAGTAAGAATGGTGAGCGCTTTAAGATTCCATGTGTCACTGGCAAAGAAACGCGACACAAATTTCGGACTGTTTTCCACGATAATGTACTGGTAGTACGGAGAATATACAAGAAAATAAAGCAAATATTAAATTTTTGTGGAAGTGAAGGACTATATCGACAAAAGATGCATTTATGAGAAAGAAAAATACCTTAACCAGTGGAGATACGAATATACTCAGAAAATCCATTGCACAATCATTTGTATGGTGTAGACACTCTATGAAAATGAATGTTGAACTCTGGAAATTTTTAAAGGAATCCACCTGAGGTTGCTGAAATTTTGAGGTGGTGGAAAATAGACATGAAGCGGCAACCTGAAAGAAAATCCCAGAAATCCTTAGAGAAGTCAACGAAGAGAGTTTATTGAAGAAAACTGAAAGGAGAAAAATCAGAGTTTTCGGACATAAAATACCTGTCCCCAGTTTCAAGGTTTTATTAAACTATATTTCGCGTTCATAATTTTCTCCACCATGTATGTTTATGTTTAGTCCAACGTCATGTCAACAAAAATGTATATATCGATTTCTTTACAGTAGCACTTGTCACACAAGTTCGTAGGCTTCCAGGGCCACATGAGTGGAATAATTTTGATTGTTGGACAGTTTCGTAACGAAATACCTAGCAGTAACAATTACGAACAATTTAAATTGGAAAGAAAACATAGAAAATATTGTTTCATTGGCAGAACACTCAAAAGATGCAACGGTTCTACTAAAAAAACTGCCTACACTAAACTTGTGTGTCCTATTTTGGAGTACTGCTGCGCATTGTGGGATCCACATCAGGTGGGACCGACAATTTAGAGGAAATTCAGAGAAGGGCAGCTCGTTTTGTATTTTCGTGTTGAAGGGGAGAGAGTGTCACGGAAATGATGTTCATTAATAGAAAGGTGTTATTGTTGCGGCGAGATCTATTTGCGAAATTTCTTTCACCAACTTTCTCTTCCGAATGCGAAGATGTATCGTTAGCACCCACCTATATAGAGAGACATGATCATCATAACAAAATAAATCAGATCAAAAACAGAAAGGTTTAGGTATTCCTTTTCACCACGAGCTATTAGAGAATGGAACTATACTGAATTACCATAACAGTGATTCGATGAACCCTCTGCCATGCACTTCAATATGACTTGCAGAGCACCCATGTAGATGCAGATGTACACGTTGTGTGGAAGGAGGAGAAGAAAAATTACGTCCTAAGGGTCGTATCAAACTCTGGATCACTATGGATGGAGCATAAATTTGGATGGCTAAATATGGAGTTGGAATAATTATCTTCTCGTAGAAGCTCTTTTGATCAGGTTTTTTTCTCTATGAAATCTACATTGAGCAAAACCCCGTCTTTCGTTTTTTTATGTTCTACATGTTTCGTTACAATTGTAGCATCTTTAGTGGGTACAAACAAAAATATTTTCTGTTATTGAATAGTGAATGAATTAAAACACCAAGGAAGATGTTAAAGCTGTGGTGAAATATGTATCGACATAAAAACCGAAAACTTGTGTTTTTCTCAAGGTAGATACTCGCAGAGAAAAAACGAAAAAATGAAGCTGGAATTTCAGTATTTAAACGCAGTACAAGAAGAGAAAGGAGATTGCTGCGTGTCTGAAGGTTGCTTTCCCATAACTAAAATAACTAGGCGGAAATGGCCTGTTGGAAGTCGATGTTTGAATGGTGGGCTGGCCTAGGTGTCAGAGCCGGAGGTCCTTGAACTTCAGAGGGCGCGATCGTTTGTGCGTGCACGTGCGACAGTGCGTGAGGTGCGTGGGTAAGTCGTTAGTGGGCGCAGGGTGTTCCTGCAGGAATGCGCGTCGCTACACTGCGGCCAGGTACACTCCTGTCAACTACATTTCGGTCGGGATATCCTAGTGCCGGCTCGCTACTCTATGAGTCTCGCCGCTCGCGGTATAAGAGGGACATTATAAATGCAGTCTGATTTCTGTTATCGTATCCAGTAAGAAATTCTAGATGCACGACGAAGCCGAGAAAATGACAATGGAAAACATTAAGTTGCTCAGCAAATTTTTTAATTATTTTTTTATATATCTCGTAAATTTGTTTGCGATCTCTTCTTTCCTTCTATCTTAGCCCCTCTCTTCCCCTGTCCTCTGTTCGTTTCCCCATACCCTTCTCCTTGTTCATCTTCCCTCTCGTCGCCCCCTCCCCCCATCTGCTGTCGCCCTGTGTATATTTCCTCCTCCTCCTCCTCTCTCTTTGTCGAAGTACCTACAAAAATGCATGTAGGAAGTGACCTTCCTCTTGTTTCGACGGTCCAAAACTGTAGATCTTTATGCAATACAAACACAAAGACACACTATATAAAGAAAACGATGCAGTCTATGTAACGTTCTGCAGATGACGGCTCTGGGCCCTTCTCGCGCAAATCCTCTGCCGAATAATCACTCAGGGACAAGTGCTATTGGAGGTAGAGCTGTACAGGCCTGTTGTAAGTTACTTCTGCATCACTAAGTAGGCACCGAGGTTCCCGGCCTAGCACACAATTTTAAATCAGCCCACACTGCCAAGTTAAGCGAAAATTGATGTTCAAATGTTTGTATATCTTATGGGAGTTAACTACGGGGTCATCAGTCCCTAAACTTACAAACTACTTATGAACTAGGTAACACTAAGGACGGCACAAATATCCATGCCCGAGAGGGGATTCGAACTCCCGACCGTAGTGGTCGTGCAGACCGTGACTGACTCGCCGCAGTCCCCTCGGCCACCGCGGCCGGCGCGAAAATTGATTCTGGAAACATCTAGCATGTGATTTGGCCGTTCCTGCACAGCATCTTTTCTTCCAGCAGAGCTGGGCATCTGCTGTAAATTGTGAGGTACTGGTGCAAGTGAAACTACCGGACGGGTCGTGAGTTATGCACGGCTGGATCAGTCAGTGAAGTATTTGTCCTTGAAAAGGGAAGGGTTTCGGGTTCGAGCCCCTTCAGCTCTTAACACCAGGGAGGCAATAAGGCTATCTTCCTTGTAGGATGTTTTTCTGCATTGCTTTGCCTAAGCGAAGTCCTTTTCTAACGAGGTGTTAAAATCTGGTTTTCTCCTACTTTTAGTATAACAGACCAAGTACATCGATACAAAACAGCACAAGTTAGTGGTGGTACAGGGTAACACTTCAGATTTTGGATGTTGCTGATTCAATAGTTGCAGGTCCTATGATCTTGATATAGGTTGAAACTAGTTACCAGCGTCACTAAGGGGTTTATGCATCAGCTCATTGCGTGTCTTCTGCAATATCAAACAGCTTACTTACACCATAGGTCTATGGAGAAAAGTATTATTATTTTCTTAAAAACGGTGGCACTCAGACTTGCCATATGATAACCGGAGAGTCACAGTGGATTGCGAGACAAAAGAGAAAGAAACTTGTTTTCCGGACGTCAACTCGACAATATTTAGCACAGCGATCTCATACGTGGTTCCAGCGGGGAGAATATTACAGTAGTGACTTCAGACGTGATGAATCTCTTTCTTGTCCACGGTACATTTACATGACAAGCAGCGAGACGTGTGTATGCACTGTTATTAACGCAGCAGCTGGAAAACGTGTGATACGCATTTTTGTCGCTGTTTGTCTGTGAGACGGCGTGGCAAACGCCATGCCATTGTCTGTGTTGGGTGGAAGCCTTCACGACTCTGCCTAACAAGGACAGCTCATTGACGCAGACACTAGCAACTCCAAATATCCATATGAATGGCGCATGTTGTACAATAAACTCTGGACCTTTTTTGAATCGGTCGTTCGTTTCACCTGCGTAATTTCAAATCACTTCTTATTTTCAAATGTTCAGTGAAGACACCATTCATACCACTGTACATCTTCTCATTTCTACATATCTACATTATCTTCCATCTTATGTTATATACTTTGCTAAATTACACCTTCCCTTACAATTTCGATCTTTACACCTCTCAGATATATCTTCCTTCACTGTTCCGAGTAACCTAATACCATCTTTTTTACAGACACTTTCACGCAAATTGTAACTACATTTCATTTTGCACATTATTTCTATACTTAAATTTTCAAATCTTTCTAGTTTACTCTCCTTCATGTATTTTACTCTCTCCCATGCACTGATACTCTTTTGACATCCAGATCCATTGTACATATTCATCTACATATCTACATCCACACTCCGCAAATATATATGCCTCACCAATCTAGTTGCAGCGCTTCGCTTAGATCGGTTCCCTCTATTCTATTCGAGGAAAGACAGAGTACTTCAGCTATTCTCCCTTACGTTTCAATATCCCAGTTTCACAACCAAACTGTGCAAACACTCAGTAGCATTCGTCCCCACGCCGTGGAGAAGCACTTGACACATTTCTATGGGATCAGTAGTGGGACAGTATCCCACTGCTTCAGTACGTGCACTTCGAGGTTGGAGAACAAATGACGAAGCACATAGCGCCATTCACATAAGAGTATCTATATCAGTTTTAAAGTACGCAAGCCCTTTCACTATTTAAATACGAACCTGCTGTTGCCAAAACACAGGTATTCCAAGACCTCCATATACTCTACCCTAACGGCTGCAAACAGATTTTCATCATGTTTTCCTTGCACGCAAACTCACACTTACAAACTAGCAAATAAGGACACTGGGCCGCGCTGAATATGTCATCGTTAAAAATCAAGGACTTCCGAAATCTCTCATTAAAATACTACTGCTAGCCAGTTCAAAAAAGCAAGGCCTCAGCTCATCTCCGTAACCGACGTAATCACGCTAACCTTGTCGGCGCGGGTCAGAATGCTTGCCTCAGGTGTTGGTAAGGCAGATGACTGCGCAGATAACACTTAATTGCTTTACAAACTAGAGGCTTTTCACGTGGCACCTCCGGAAGCTCCTAGCTGTTCATTAACGGTGGAAGCTAGTAGTCGTGTCGAACACGCTGACCCACTTAGCTTTTCCAGTGCTAAATCTGCGACTCTGTTCAAATATGTGATTACGAATCTCAGTTTCACTGTTTTCGACATAATCGACACGAGCGAGTTAGCGTCTGCATTGTTGAAAAACAAAAATAAAATACTGTTCAGTCTCAGTTGCGCAAATTTTTATTCAATTACATCTTGCCATGATTTGGATCATCTGCAGATATGAAAGACTGTGCTTTAATTTTTTATTCTGTTATACGTTTCTATCACTTTATCATCTTCAGTACGTATATTACACTGCTTCTTGATATACTTTATTCAGAGTTTAGGAAGTTAACGCAGACGTACTTGAAATTTCTTTACATCTGTGACGTCGGTATAGGTTTAGTACTTTCTTTAATTGCACAGTGCTATAGAAAATATTATTGTATGTAATTTATTCTCGATTATTATTTATTTTGATGTAGGCGTTTAGTTTAGTTTTTGACGGAGGAGAAAGTATTAATTTGCGGTAGGTACGCGAAAGGGTTCGTCCAGTTAACTTATCTGGAAGGAATGGGAACTATTATACACCGGACTTTGTTTATCTTTCAGTTATGCTTTACCATCGACTGTATGGAATGGAATAATACTAGTATGGATTTTTTTTATGTGACGAATAGTTTTGAACAATCAAATTCATTCTCAAGCCAGCCCAATGAAAATGCACCAACACTGCTTGTTTGTAGCTAGCAACAAAAGCAGCTTCACACCAGAGTTAAACCAGAGGTTTGAGAATGAACTTGATGGTTTTAAACTAGTCGCCAAATTATAAAATGCAGTTTCCAAAGGATTGTAGTAACTTGCTGCTGAGGACTCTCCGTTGAGCCGCTTGTGTTGTTGCAGGTGGTTTGTGTCCTGGCCCTCGCGACGGCGGTGTCCTGCGCGCCTCAGCAGCCGGTGGGACCCACCACGCCCCCGGTGCCGATCCTGAGGTCCGCGCTCGACACCAACCACGACGGAAACTACGCCTTCAGGTCAGTCTCAACAACCTGCTCCTCAAGTAAACAGCCGCACAAGTTGCAAATGTAGGACTCAGGGGCTGGATGAAAATGTTTCTTCTCGTTGAGGTGGTTCAGTTTATCTGATAGGGTTCCACTGTGACAGGGCTTCAGGTGTTGCCTTGTCTAGGAACGTAGATTTGAGTTTCTTGCTAATAATTCCAGAGGAATCCCAGTACAGTTTGGTAGCTATAGACTTTGTGGATGACCAATTTATTAAGTTCATTTTCTTCAGCACTGCAAAAGAGTAGTGAACGATAGAAATAGTTCTGCTACATGGCCGGTATTTAATTCGACATTTCTTACCGTGAAAGCTGCACAGTGTACTTCCAATCACAACAGGTCTTTCGTTTTGTCAATAGTGTGTCACAGCAAATTACTGTTAGATCGCACCAAAACTGTCGGCAATTTACGATTAGATTCAATCGGAGAAAGGGCATCTGAGAATATCGAAGGAGCCAAGACATTACGATCACTGCCCACTATTTGTGAGGCGACTTTTTTCTTAAGCAGATGCTTCAGTATCCTTGCTGACATCAATGTAAGGACTACTAAAATATTTGAGACATTTTTCTATTTCATGAAACGATTTTTTTCACTCCCTAAGGGAACAATCTGCTATGGTCATCGATCCCTGTACTTCCAGACTACTTTCAAACATACTTATGACAATGGCAACACATTCGCCCATGCCTGGGAAGGACTGGAACATCCGGCGGGAGCGGCCATGTAGTCTGTGACATAGCCATTCCCAAGTAGTTGGAACGATTATTTAAAAGAAAAATTTCTCTCTCTTTTAGTATGTCTGTCCTCATACAGGTATCAACTGGACATCCTCTTTCTCCTCGGCATCCTCCTTTTCTTCACATCTGTTAACATTCCGAAACTTCTTCTCCTTGTTTTCCTTGCTACTTTATACCCTGCTTTATCCCTTGTATTAGACAGTTGCTACGTATGTGTCCCACCCTTTTCCCCCTTTTGTATCAACCTTATAAAGTTCCTTTCCTCTTTTGCCTTACTCAACACCCCTTTATTTCTCATTCTGCCGACTGCTTCACTTTCTCCATTCTTCTCCATAGCCAAATTTCAAAATTTTCTAAATAGTCTCATATTCTGCCCCAAACAGCTTATTGTAGATACTGAACAAAGGCTGTCATCTTAGAAATCATGAAATGGTCACATAACATTTTTGTAAAATAAGAGTGTCAGTGGAAGTAATTAAATATTTGTGAACGCTCACATACCTTTTGATCTTTAAGTTCTAAACGCCTCCGGATGTATGGCGCTCATGCTGGCCAGCAATTATCGCTATCTGGCCCTCGCCTGGAAGAATCAAGAGATATCTGTGCTTGAAAAGCAAGTAATTACACTACATAATCAGTCGTGCATTGCAGTACTGTCTCATGTGTTTTATTACGTCTCACTGCATTTTTAAACTAACGTTACGCTGTCCTGTTACAAAGAACTATAATATCGATTTAATGCAATTCTGTGAGCAAGAGCTTCTAGTCATTTAGAAATACAGTTCAGTGTGGTTCAATAAGTGTACAAGAAACTGTGATTCCAAAACTACCTACCCCCAAAATGAAATGATTCACGGTGAATATTAAATAGAAGTAGTTTCCTGATGCATTCACGGATAATAACAGCAAAATTTAGATTCCAAAACGGCTAAGATTTTCACACGTGACAGAACTGAAGTCAGGCACAAACGCAAAATCTTACAAGCTATAAAATTTTACTTTTTCTATTTTATGAGGAACTAAAAAGAAAATAAAAGATCTGGTGGGACCAAAGTGGGATTGGAGCATTGGGCTTAAGCAGGAAAACAGGAAGTGGAGGAAATTTACGCGCTTACATAATAATCGTAAAACGGTCAGTGGTGATTTCAATTCATGAGCGGCCTACGTAATGGGAAAGCGATAAGTGTCACGCTATCGAGCTGATTTAAAATGACAGCGTGCCTCGAGTGGAACGGCGTTCTTTTGTGTCACGTTCTAAACCGGTCTTCATGTCCAACAGACGCCTCCAGTGCTTGGACGTCAGTCTGGGTGTCTCCAGCGTCTGCAGATGCTAGTATTTTTGTTCTCTCACCTCATTTAGGCGACAGTTGAAAGCGACAGCGTGGTTAACGAACTATGGCAGCGCGGAGAAATGAACTGCAGCAGAGCGGTTAGCCTTGTGAGAGACACCTATTTCTTTTCTTTTCCTTTTTCCATTCCTTTTTAATTTCGCTCTCGGAATCTGTATCAGCGCGTGCCGAGACAACATATCACAGGCTTCCCAAACAGGTTTCTCACGCAGTGAAAGGTGACGTTTTTCTTCATTTTTTTATGCAAATTCCGGCGCTGAAAGGCCGATTACCTGTTGCTCGTAGGTTGACTGACCGTTGAAGTCTCTGTTTACACGCGACGGTCGTCCTTCGGGGTACATCTGTATGTGCAGCGAAACTTTTACATCTTGCACACGTGAAGCGCAATACGTAACCCATTCTTGTTACTGGTGAATATTTTTATCACCATGTGGAGATACAAAAGACTTGCTTTTCTAGAAGTATCCAAGATTTTTAAGTTTGTCACAGTCAACTGATGTTAAGTAAGAGCCTTCAAATTAATATATTTTTTCAAACAATATCGGTGATTTAATACAGCAAATTAATTTTCTATATTTATAGGCTAGTTTGATAACATTTTAGAATGAAACTTTCTTTTCGCTGCAGTTTGTTGTAAAACACATATTTTCGCATCATGCATCAGTACTTCGGTATCTCAGTGCTTATGGATAATTTCTTGGTGTAGTACCTGTAATCTGCTTCAGTTCCCTGTATACCACATCTTTTGCAATTTTGCAATTATCCTGCATTGCCTTTTGTCCTTATTGTTCTTGTTTAGAGCATACCTACAGTGAACCCGTGCCCATATACCATATAGAGAGACGGGGAAGGAAATAATAGTTTTACAAATGATTATGTTTTTAGACGCCATATGTTGTTGACTGCATGGTATTTTAAAAACTTCACAGAAGCAGAAATTGTTTAATAAAGGGGAAGTAAACAATATTTAAATTTTAACCTGCGGTCTTGTGTCTCAGTAGCTGTTGTAATCATACAACGTGGATGTATGAAAATTTACGCCGAGCCGGGATTCGAACTTGCGGCCACCTACTTACTTGACAGTTTCGCTAAGCGTTGCGTCAGTTCAGGCACACAGGCTTAAATCACCTCGTCCGATCCAAAGAGTCACATGTCCTCCTACGTGGACCATTGTACTTCCATAGGTCGCAGCAGGTACCTGTGTCCAACAGAAGAGACAGCGCAATTCATAATTAACAACATATTGGATGACTTGAATGTCACATAAAATATTATGTACGACTGCAGTACTTGGCTGATGGAAACTTTGAATGAATGGGTCTGTTCCTCAGCAAACCATTTAACGCAGTATGAAACTTTCACTCTGCAGCGGAGTGTGCGCTGATATGAAACTTCCTGGTAGATTAAAATTGTGTGCCGGAACCGGGACTCGAACCTAGGCCCTTTGCCTTTCGCGGACAAACGCTCTACCGCTGAGTTACCCCGACACGACTCACGATGCCGCCCCACAACTTTACTTCCGCCAATACCTCGCCTCCTACTTTCCAAACTTCACAGAAGCTCTCCTGCATAACTTGCAAAAATAGCACTCCTGGAAGAAAGGATATGGTGGAGACATGGCTTAGCCACAGCCTAAGGGATGTTTCCACAATGATACTTTCTCTCTGCAGCGGAGTGTGCGCTGATATGAAACTTCCTGGCAGATTAAAATTGTGTGCCGGAGCCGGGATTCGAACCTTTCGCGGGAAAGCGCTCTACCACTGAGCTACCCCGACACAACTCACGATGCCGCCCTACAACTTCTCTTCCGCCAGTACCTCGCCTCCTACTTTCCAAACTTCACAGAAGCTCTCGTGCGAACCATGCAAGACTAGTACTCCTGAAAGAAAGGATATGGTGGAGACAGGGCTTAGCCACAGCCTAAGGGAAGTTTCCAGAATGAATTTTCTTCCACTCTGCAGCAGAGTGTGCGCTGATATGAAACTTCCTGGCAGATTAAAATTGTGGGCCGGAACCGGGACTCGAACCTGGGACCTTTGCCTTTCGCGGGCAAGTGCACTACCGACTGTGCTATCCCGACACGACTCACGATGCGCCCTACAACTTCTCTTCCGCCAGTACCTCGCCTCCTACTTTCCAAACTTCACAGAAGCTCTCTTGCACAACGTGCAAGACTAGCACTTGTGGAAGAAAGGATATGGTGGAGACATGGCTTAGCGCCAGCCAAAGGGATGTTTCCAGATTGAAACTTTCACTCTGCAGCGGAGTGTGCGCTGATACGAAACTTCCTGGCGTATTAAAATTCTATTCCGGAACCGGGATTCGAACCTTTCGCGGGAAAGCGCTCTACCACTGAGATACCCCGACACGACTCACGATGCCGCCCCACAACTTTACTTCGGCCAGTACCTCGCCTCCTACTTTCCAAACTTTCCCGCGAAAGGCAAAGGTTCCAGTCCCGGTTCCGGCACACAATTTTAATCCGCCAGGAAGTTTCATATAACGCAGTCCTTAAGATCATGGTGATTCAGACGTTACGTGAATTCTATAAATCTGTTTCAACGAATGTTTCATCGACATTGAGATGTCTAGCTGTACTTCATTAGTCTCCATTGCTCAGTACTGACAATTTTGTTCCCAATTTTCTGTGTCGGCAGCTTCGAGACCGGCAACTCCATCGTGCGCGAGGAGCAGAGCGAGGTGCTGAACCCGGGCCAGCCGAACCAGCAGCGCGTGGTGCGCGGCCGCTACTCGTACGTCGACCCCGAGGGCCGCGACGTCGTCGTCTCGTACGTCGTGGGCGAGGACGGCGGCTTCCGCGCCGAGGGCAACGTGCTGCCCAAGGAGCCCGAGATCCCTGAGGCCATCCAGATCGCGCTGGCCCGCAACGCCGCCGAGGAGGCCCAACTGAACGAGCAGCAGCGCGCCGAGGTCGCCTCCGGCCGCTACGTGCTCCAGTAGGGTCGCCGCCAGCCTCCGGTCACAGCCTCTCTGACGACTCCCGCATCCGTACATCGGCCACTCCAGTTGGATCGTACAGCTTCCCTCAGCAGTAGTGCCTCACACAGTGGCTGCACGTCTGCTGCATACATTCCGGCAGAAACGCTCCATTTGGAGTCGCCGAAGTACGACCGTCCTGAAATCCACAATGTCGAATCCCCAGTACGCCCATTGCTGGGTCGGCGAGCCGCCAGGAGGCCGTGCAACCAGGATCCCCACACATATCTCGACGCCAATATTTAGAGCACTGTGCCCAGAAAAACGCTGCAAATCGCTCCAGAACAAAAAGCGCATCTTAAGACTCAAAGTCTTCCCTGCTCGTGGCACTGCAAAGTCAGCCCCACACAGTGGAGGTGACGCTGTCAAGAGAAAACCTACAGGACAACTTGTATAGTGGTAGTGTGCCTTCAATGAAGGCGTTCAGATACTTAAAGAGATTGGTCAGCGATATTTAGACATGACGCAAGGAAGATTAGGGCACAAAGTCCCGTCTACAATGTGATCATTACACACAGTTAGTACAGTATAGAATCAAAGTCGAAGCTGCCAATCTTGAGGTTATGTGCAATATTTTCTGTCTGTTTTCTCTTTACAGAATAGTACATCATCAGGAATTAAAATTTCACGATCCACGGGGAAGACGCTTTTTGTTGTGTTGACGAAACCCACCTTTTGTAGTTTACGAGATTTTTAGTTGCTCCTCACTGCCACGTATTTCCTGGACACAGTACTCTCGACTTACGACTTCGATTGCACACTTTGCAGTACACGCACAACTGTCACAGTCTCTCGTATAAGTGTTGTTGTACATATGATGTTTTCAGACTACAAACATAAAATCGGACTTGCATATTTTACATTGTTATGTAGTTCTGTGTCTCGCCATTATGCCAGTTACTGTTATGATTGTGCCATTATTTCATGGTCCAAACAAAATCGCTGCTCGCAACTTTGTGGACCTGAAAGACTCGACTAATTACTAACGATGTATACATCTATACAAAAAGTTTGTCATCTGCTGTATGTAAAAAATTTTAAGCAATAAAAATATTTAAGCCATAGACACTGTTTTATTTTACTGTCACGTCCAACTATTTACTCCCTGTTACAATTAAGGTCATGGTTGATGAGATCAACCGTAAAGAAATGTAATATTGTAAGGGTTTCTGCTGATGAAAATAGTGACAGGTTTTTGACATAAAAAAAATCAGGCAGAAAGCACGAGAAGAATTTTGCCGCAAAACTGCAGTTGAGAAAGACTTACGAAAGTGACATTCAACTTATAGATTCATTGCTGAAAAACATACTAGGAATACGACAGTTTCTGAAAGGGAAAAAGAAACTTCTGATAGATTTGTGGAACAAATGCATGCAAGAGTTATTTATTTATGGATTATTTATGTCATAATCTGGTTATGGGTCTCTGAATTTTAAATGTGAACGTTAGGTAGTTTGACTACGGCGCTGATAGAAAAGATCACCTTATCACAGAAAGCGATTGGTTTGAACGTTTATTTTTTATGTCCGTTTCGGCCTGCTATAGATCACGAAGATATTTACCTCTTCCCTGATTGTGTTTTCCTCCATGACCAGTAGCTTTTCATTTTAGCTGACTGCGCCTTTTTCTCTGTCCTCACAATTTCCAGGCAGGACATGGAAACGGCGCAGTAAACGGAATAAGGTTTTTAGTTTGTAAGAACATAGGCGTTCGAGGTCCTTATTGTTAAAATTGAAATTCTGGAAGCTATTTGCCGCGTCATGATGGAGAAATATATCATCATCATGAAGCGGCAAATAGCTAAGAAGAATTGCTATTTTAAGGTTTTTAGTAATTTTGACTTTTTTTCTGAAAACGTGTCGATCCTGAATGTCCTCCAAAGAAATTTCAGCTTCCTGTAAATCCTTTTTAACTTGGCTTACCCATTTGGAATACGATTTTGTTTTTGAAATTGATGTGTGTATGTGCTTAGTAAGTTTTTGGGTTTTCTTTCGGACCAAAAAACATCATTCTCCGCTTCTCCATGTTGATAACAATGTCTTCTGTGTGTTCGTATAACTCATAGTTGCGTCTTAAGCGGAATTCTCCATTTTCTTTGATGGGGCCACGGAGTTTCCTCAAAATTTTCCGGTCTTTTATTTCCATTTTTCTCAGTGGATCTTTCTTTGTCATGTTTAAACGTTCTGATGCATAGAAATCTGATGGTCTAATTACGGTGTTATAATTTTAAGTTTAATTACAAGATTTTGCTGTGTATAAGATGACAAGCACTTTGTAGTTTAGAACTTTCCACAGCCGCATTTTCTGAACCATCAGGTGTAATTATCTCTCCAAGATATTTAAATTTTTTCGACTGCTTGATTTTCTGTTGTTGTATGTCAATGTAAAGAGGTCCATGTAGGATGTTTGTGATGAATTCAGTTATTTAAATGCTATTTTTAGGCCAGTTTTAACGGCAATGGATTGTAGGCTGGACACTTGAACCTTAGCTTCATCAATATCATTGGCAAGAAGTGCCAGATCATCAGCAAAAGACAATAAGTTTACATTTAGGCCATTTCTCTTGTGTCCAATTTGAATCCCATAACTTGGTGGTACGGTTTTCTTCCAGTCTCTGTCTTTTCCAGGACACAGTAGAAAAGCAATGGAGAGAGCAGGTCACCTCGTTTTACTCCTGTATAGATTTCAAATGGTTCCGATAGTTCACCTCTAAACTTGACACACTGTTAATTAAAGTGGCACGTATAAAACTAATTATTATCATATCCAGACCAAATTCGGCAAGGGTATTCTTTATTGTTTCTCGATCAATTGAGTCTTGCGCTTTTTGAAAATCAACGAAGGTCTCAATAAATTTTATTGATCTTGTTTTGGCATATGATATAACAGATTTCAGATTATGGATCTGCTCTGTAGAGGATCTTGATGTCTTAAAATCGACTTCATATTAACCCATTTGTTGATCTAAGACTGATTCAGCTTTAGGAAAGATCTTGTACATCTTTGGTAGCAAAGAGATTCCTCAGTAGTTATTCAGATCACTCTTAAAGCCTTTTTTATTAAGTGGGTGAATAATTGCTTCTGTCCAGTCAGAAGGTAGAGTTTCTGTTTCTCAAATATTCACTATGATATCATGGAGATGTTTTATTGTATCATGAAGTATTTCCACATTTCAGCAAATATGCGATCTTCACTTCTAGATTTGTTATTTTTCATGGCTTGTATAGTTTCCATGATTTTATCTCATGTGGGAGGGGGGACTACCTGGATTAGAAGGCGAGCTTTTCATTTGGATTTTCAGCATTTAGCAGGGATGAAAAGGAATTTCCAAAAGCTGTAGCACATGATTTGTCTTTCAAATTTACTTTTCCATCGAGTCCTTTCATATGTACCGTAAGAGCTTTAAACTTAGAAAGTTGTGATTTAAAAGCTTTATAAAATTCTCGAGAGCTATGTCTTCCGAAATTCGCTTCTATTTCATCTATTTGGTATTTGTTAAAGAGGCTCTTGGTTGATTCCAACACTTTTGATGTATCTTTCCTAACTTCCAAGAAGTTTTCATAATTTTCAGAGGTTTTCTTGCAATTACGTTTTATCAATTTTTTCCCAAGAAGTTTTCATAATTTTCAGAGGTTTTCTTGCAATTACGTTTTATCAATTTTTTCCCCGATTTCCAACTACTTTACAGCAATCTTACTTCCACTATGGGGTTTACGTATATAGTGGAAGTAACATTGCTGTAAAGTTGCCATTCCTCTAAACTCGTACAATGAATATTTCCTTGGTGGATTTTTTTAGAAACAGCATTATCCAATTGGTATTCTCCAAGCATTGGGATAGGGTGTTATCAAGTTTTAGCTTTCCGAGGTAGATGCTCGAATGCTGTGGATTTTAAAAGAAGATCACAATTCTTAGAAACATCATTAGATCTCTCATCATTTTTATTTGTTCTTTTATGTGGGGGATAGTCACAAAAAATTTGTTTATACTTTTTTCTCTACAGATTTGTGCGTTGAAATCGCCGATCGAAATTATGGAATGTTATTTTGGAAATTTGGGAATTGTTTTCTCAAGTTTTTCCCAGATCTTGTCGACTGATGTTGATTCTTTTTTGTTTCATTCATTTGTGGGAACACGGAAACTTATTAACGTATAAGCTTTATTCATAGATTTGAACGACAGCGTTGACATTCTTCCACAACTCTAAGAGAACTCCAAGATTGAATCGATCATTTTCTTATAGACAACAAAGCCAGTGCCTAGATGTGATATATTTTTCATGACTCTTTTGCCAGGTGTTCCTCTGAATATTCTAAAACCTTCTGACTCGAAGCAACATTCATCTGTAAATCTGGTCTCCTGTACAGGTGTTATGATTACATTTTTTCTCTCAGTATGTCCAGCTTGTAGAAGAGAGTTTCTATTTACAGTTGCCAAAGAGTTATAGCTTTCTTATGACATGATGTTGTAACTCCCCAGAATCCGTAGGTATACTTCTCCCATCAATGGGTGTAGATTGACTACCACCTAGAGTATGTAATCCAAGAGGTTTTGTTTCCATCATGCAAGAGAATACAAATTTGAGAAGTTCTGGATTATCTCTAAGGATAACGGGGTTTTATCTAATGCGGTAGTGAGCCTCACATGTGTGAATTCAGCCACTTATTCTGGGTCAGACACTGTTTGCAGTCGCAGACAGACGTTACAGTTTACTAGTTTTGGTCCGCCTTGGCTAATTCATTTAACCAGTATCACCCATACCTGAGAAAAATTCCCCTTTCAGCCACCCAGGCAAGTGCCCGATTATTCATTATTATTTAAATTGCCGTAATAAGCTACTATAAAGCACAAATGTTTCATTTAAAATGACGAGTAATTATATTGTTTTTATTCTACGGAGGTTCAAGGTTTCATCGTTATGTCGAAATGATTTCTTTTCTACCAAATAGTAGTAACCGAAACAACTACAATATATGCAGTCTGATCAATACCATTAAGGGGGATATGTGTTCCAGCTTTTTTGGCTTCTAGAGCAGCTGCAGCTCTGCGAGGAACGGATGCATTCTTTATAGATCCCTACAGAGCATTATCAGGTCTTGTACCAAGCCACCCGTCAATTACTTCAACGATGTTGCAGCTGTAAATACGGACCGCACTCTGTGCTCTAGAATTCCCCGTAACGCTTCAGTTAGATTGTCAGTCAATCAGTCCATGACTACAGATCATGGCACCACTCCCTTCGCAGCTTTGCACTGGCTTCCGTTATTTGGGGCTTAGCAATGGCAGCACTTACAAAAATGTTAAGCTTCATCCGTACTGTTTTTATCGAATTGAGTACGTTAATTGTGTTCTGCGGTGGCGTCTCAGTGTTTACACGTACACAGTGGTACCATCCTGCAACAATATGAAGTATACTACGTAGTGTTGATACACTCCTGGCCATTAAAATTTCTACACCACGAAGATGACGTGCTACAGACACGAAATTTAACCGACAGGAAGAAGATACTATGACATGCAAATGATTAGCTTTTCAGAGTATTCATACAAGGCTGGCGCCGGTGGCGACACCTACAACGTGTTGACATGAGGAAAGTTTCCAACCGATTTCTCATACACAAACAGCAGTTGACCGGCGTTGCCTGCTGAAACGTTGTTGTGATGCCTCGTGTGAGGAAGAGAAATGCGTACCATCACGTTTCCGACTTTGATAAAGGTCAGATTGCAGCCTATCGCGATTGCGGTTTATCGTATCGCGACATTGCTGCTCGCGTTGGTTGCGATCCAATAACTGTTAGCAAATATGGAATCGGTGGATTCAGGAGGGCAATACGAAACGCCGTGCTGGATCCCAATTTTCAAATGTTTGTAAAGCTTATGGGACTTAACTGCGGGGTCACCGGTCCCTAAACTTACAAACTACTTATGAACTAGCTTATACCAAAGACGGCACAAACATCCATGCCCGAGGGGGGGATTCGAACCCCCGACGGGGAACGGCCTCGCGCATCATTGCATAGCGCCTCAATGCGCTCGGCCGCCCCGCCGCGGCGCTGGATCCCAACGGCCTCGTATCACTAGCAGTCGAGTTGACAGGCATCTTATCCGCTTGGCTGTAACGTATCGTGCAGCCACGTCTCGATTAATGTATGAAACTGGAGAATCGTGAATTTGAAGTTCTGCAAGTGCACGTAAGTACCAATAATTTAATATTATTTTTTACGAAAAATGCACCTTTCTTTGTTTATTCGTTATTTTCTGTTTTTATAAGAGGCCTTTAAAAAGAAAAGAAAAGAAAAAACGTGTTACATATGTTCACAATATTGGCTTCGCTATTAGTTGACAACAGTAGTCTTTTATTGTTGAGTTTGTGAAGAGCTACGACGCTGTTTTTGGAAAGTCAGCTCCATAGGTACTAAGGGCTTTCCAAGCAGCTAACTTACTCAACCATAGTTTTAGGTGGCGACAAGGTGTTCAGCTCGTGTACATACACATAAACAAAATCGAACACTACACATGGAATTAGAGATCTCAAAATTTTTATACAACTGAATTTGAAACTAAAAAAAAAAAAAAAAAAAAAAAAAAAAAAAAAAAAAAAAAATCAAAGCAGAAATCGAACCGCCGACTCTTTGGTTGGGGTTCCCGGATTTTTTTCTCTCTATGGGTATTTCTGTTCCTTGCGGTCGTTGATCTTGTTTGTTCGTTGTTGTTATATGTGGTCTTGGGTCAGCTCTCTGACCGGGTGCGCTGAGCCACGGTGGGCGGCTAACTTGCTGAGTTACACCTACAGATGCTGCAAGTGATTTAAATATTGGTTCTTCCGTGTACTTGCAAAACTTCAACGTCGATTTTCTTGAGAATTTTTGAGAGTTGCTTCGAATGTCTTTGGCTGAATGTTATTTGAGCTCTAACCTTATATATATATATATATATATATATATATATATATATATATATATATATATATATATATATAAAAATCCGATACCCATGTAGTCTCCTTGTGAATTTGATTGGAATAATCTAATCCGTCAATAATTGAGGTAGGTTACAAAACACTCGTTTGGTTGCTCTAACAGCAAGCACGAAATATTCAGAAGATGCATTATTACAAGATGATCATGCTTGTGTATTGGTTATCCGTGTGGGATCCGTAACAGGTTGGGTAGAAGAGAGAGAGGAGGTCCAACGGAGAACAGCACGCTTCGTCAGAGGTTCATTCAGTTAGTGCGGAAGCACGAGGGAGATGACCAGTGGCAGAAGTTGCAAGACATACTTTCTGTATTGCGGAATATGTCAGAGTTTCAAAGGTACGTTTCTGTTACATTTACATCGTTTGTACATCTTGAGGCGTCAAACACAATATTGATTCTTACTACGTGTATCTTGCGAAAAGAGCCCACGGGAACAGTTAGAGAAACTAAAGCCCACACAGACGCATACCTGACATGGTTTCTCCCACCAGCCATACGCGAATGGAGTAGGACGAGGAAGTGATGATGGTGCGCACAGTACCTTCCGCCAAACACTGTTAGATGGTTTACAGTGTATGGATGTAGACGGAGATCGGGACATGAACATTAATTTGCTGAAACTATCATCAGTATGATAATTTCATTACGACCGTTAGCAAATTAAGTGTTCAAGCTACAGTAATAAAATGCGCTTCATCTACAAGATTTCTGTGTACCTATTGAAGGACGTCAGCAATGTGTTATGTCCTCATTCAGAGATAAAGAGAGAGAGAGAGAGAGAGAGAGAGAGAGAGAGAGGGAGGGAGAGAGACCACGCCACTTCCCCCTCTGTCTCCACTCGTAGTCTCGCAGCTAATCCTTTTTCTTACGTTGTTGACAACCTGGATTGCTTGAGAATGTTCCGTGTGGAGATTCATTGTCTGTTGCTGACAGTGTGACACTCTTCTGAGAAACAGACACAGAAACGAGCCAGAGGTAAGATATTCGCGGCATCACAATGCACGTTTCCGTTGGTGTCCCTCGTTGTGTTTGTACTGCTAATCAGTCCGAAGACTGGTTTCACGCAGCTTCTCAAACTACTGACTACTGCTGCCTCAGCAAACATTTTAAGACTCAGAGGAAGTACTATGCACACTTAATCTATTTGTTTACTTTATTCCTCATCTTCAGCGAAGCCGCCCATTTTCCCTCCCTCTGCCATCCTCCTCATGTCATTACCAAACTAGTTTTTTCTTGCTGCCTCAGAATGTATTCTATCAACCGATCGTTTCATGTAGTCATGAAATACCACAATTTTTGTTATCCTTGTTCGTTTCAGTACCTTCTCATTAGTTAAACGATCTACCCATCTACATTCCTGGCCATTAAAATTGCTACACAACAAAGATGACGTGCTACAGACGCGAAATTTAACCGACAGGAAGAAGATGCTGTGACATGCACATGATTAGCTTTTCAGAGCATTCACACAAGGTTGGCGCCACTGGCGACACCTAGAACGTGCTGACATAAGGAAGGTTTCCAACCGACTTCTCATACACAGTTCAGCCGCGGCGAAGCGACCGAGCGCATTGAGGCGCTATGTTCCGATGCGCGAGGCGGTTCCCCGCCGGGGGTTCGAATTCCCCCTCGAGCATGGATGTTTGTATCGTCTTTAGTATAAGGTAATTCATAAGTTTAGGGACTGATGACGCTGCAGTTAAGACCATTAAGCTTAACAAACATTTGAACATTTTAAACAGCAGTTGATCGGCGTTGCCTGGTGAAACGTTGTTGAGATGCCTCGTGTATGGAGGAGAAATGCGTACCATCACGTTCCCGACTTTGATAAAGGTCGGATTGTAGCCTATCGCGATTGCGGTTTATCGTACTGCAACTTTGCTGGTCGTGTAGGTCGCGATCCAATGACTGTTAGCAGAATATGGAAGCGGTGAGTTCAGGAGGGCAATACGGGACGCCGTGCTGGATCCTAACGGCCTCGTATCACTAGCAATCGAGATGACAGGCATCTTATTCGCATGGCTGTAACGGATCGTGCAGCCACGTCTCACTCCCTGAGTCAACAGATGGGGACAATCTGCACGAACAGCTCGATGACGTTTGCAGCCGTATGGACTATCAGCTCGGAGACCATGGCTGCGGTTACCGTTGACGCTGCATCACAGACAGGAGCTTCTGCGATGGTGTATCCAACGACGAACCTAGTGTACGAATGGCAAAATGTCATGTTTTCGGATGAATCCAGGTTCTGTTTACAGCATCTAGGTGGTCGCATCTGTGTATGGCGACATCCCAGTGAACGCACGTTGGATGCGTGTATTCGTCATCGGCATACTGGGGTATCACCAGGCATGACGGTATGGGGTGGCATTGGTTACACGTCTCAGTCACCTCTTGTTCGCATCGACGGCACTTTGAACAGTGGCTGTTACATTTCACATGTGTTACGACCCGAGGCTCTACCCCTCATTCGGTCCCTTGCGAAACCCTACATTTCAGCAGGATAATGCACATTCTCCAGATCTCTCACCAATTGAAAACGTCTGGTCAACGATGGCCGAGCAACTGGCTCGTCACAATACGCCAGTCTCTACTCTTGATGAACTGTGGTATCGTGCTGAAGCTGCATGGGCATCTGTACCTCTACACGCCATCCAAGCTCTGTTTCACTCAATGCCCACACGTATCATGACCGTTATTACGGCCAGAGGTGGTTGTTCTGGGTACTGATTTCTCAGGATCTATACATCCAAATTGCATGAAAATGTAATCACATGTCAGTTTTAGTATAATATTTTTGCCCAATGAATACTCGTTTATCATGTGCATTTCTTCTTGGTGTAGTAATTTTAATGGCCAGTAGTGTATGTTCATCATTCGTCTATACCACCAAATACAGGTGTCTTCATAAAGAGACTTCCTCAGATTTAAACTGTCACAAAAATAATAGTGTACCCTTTAATATAGTCTCCGATTTCCTTCTATCCGGCGATGTCCAGCATTTCAACGTGCCTTGAACTGAACAAGTTGTTTTAAGGCCTCAGAAGAATATTGAGCCATGCTTACTATGAAGTCGTCGATAATGGCGAATGTGTTGTCAGTGCAGAATTTTGTCTCGAACTGACCTTTCGACTATGTACGACAAATGAGCGATGAGATTCATGTCACGTAATCTGGGTAGCCAATCATTTTATGGAGTTGTCCCAAATGTTCAAGGCAACCCGAACACTTGTGGAACGGTGACATTGTATCTTTCCATCTATAAAAATTGCTGCGTTATTTATAAACATCAAAACCATGGATGGCTGCAAATGGTCTCCATGTAGCTGGAAATAAGAATTTTCAATCAGTAATCGATTCGGTTGAACCAGAGTAACTAGTCCACCTTACACAGCGCGTTGACACTCCATTCCTAGCATCGGCCCTTACCATCTAAAATCAAAACTTACCTAACCAAACCAAGAATTTTCAATGTCTAGTGCCAAACCGATATGGTGACGAAATCATTAGAGACTCTATAGACAGGGAGCATCAGATCAGAAGGAAGCATTTATCTTGCTCACACCACCACCCACATCGAAGCGTATCGTTGCCAGTGTCCCAACTCGGGGGACAAGTAGTTTTGTGTTTGTATTCTGTTTTCTTTTTATTTACGGTTCATTTACTGTGTTCAGACGGTGTTTATAACTTTTTAACATTAAATGTTGCAAAAGGTTGAGGAAGGAAATGTTGTTGTTTGTTGTTGTGGTCTTCAGTCCAGAGACTGGTTTGATGCAGCTCTCCACCCTACTCTATCCTGAGCAAGCCTTTTCATCTCCTCATAAGAACGACAACCCACATCCACTTGAATCTGCTTATTATACGCGTCTCTTGGTCTCCCTCTGCGATTTTTACCCCACACACTTCCCTCCAATGCTAAATTCACAATTCCTTGATGTCTAAGAATGTGTCCTACCAATCTATCCCTTCTTTTAGTCAAGGTATGCCAGAAATTTCTTTTCTCCCCAATTCGGTTCAGTACCTCCTCATTAGTTACGCGATCCACCCACTTAATCTTCAGCATTCTTCTGTAGCACCACATTTCAAAAGCCTCTATCCTCTTTCTGTCCACACTGCTTATCGTCCATGTTTCACTCCCATACAAGGCAACACTCCATACAAATGCCTTCAGAAAGGACTTCCTTAGGCTTAAATCAATATTAGATGTTAACAAATTTCTCTTTTTCAAAAACGCCTTTCTACCCATTGCCATTCTGCATTTTATATCCTCTGTACTGCGACCATCATTTGTTATTTTACTGCCCAAGTAACAAAACTCATCTACCTCCTTTATTGTTTCGTTACCTAACCTAATTCCTTCAGCATCACCTGATTTTCTTACACTGCACTCCATTACCCTAGTTTTACTCTTGTTAATGTTCATCTTATATGCACCTTTCAGCACACTATCCATTCCGTTCAATTGCTCTTGCAGGTCATTTGCTGTCTCTGAGATTATTACAATGTCGTCGGCAAAACGCAATGTTTTCAATTCTTCACCCTGAACTTTAATTCCTTCTCCAAATTTCTCCTTGCTTTCCTTTATAGCTTGCTAAATGTACAAATTGAACAACATTGGAGAAAGGCTACAACCCTGTCTTACTCCCTTTCCAACCACTGCATCCCTTTCATGCCCTTCAACTCTGACAACCGCTGTCTGGTTTTTGTACAAGTTGTAAATAACCTTACGCTCCCTATATTTTACTCCTGCTTGCTTCAGAACTTGAAATAGTTTGTTCCACTCAACATTGTCAAAAGCCTTCTCCAAATCTACAAAAGCTAGAAATGTTGGTTTGCCTTTTCTTAATCTATCTTCTAGGATAAGCCGTAAAGTGAGTATTGCCTCCCGTGTTCCTACATTTCTCCTGAACCCAAACTGATCTTCCCCGAGGTCGGCTTCTACCAGCTTTTCCATCCTTCTGTATATAATTCGTGTTAATATTTTGCAACCATGACTTATTAAACTGATGGTTCTATAGTTTTCACACCTGTCTGCACCCGCTTTCTTTGGAATGGGGATTATTACATTTTTCTTAAAGTCTGAGGGTACTTCACCTGTCTCATACATCTTACACACAATGTGAAACAATTTTGTCATGGCTGGTTCTCCCAGAGACTTCAGTAGCTCTGACGGGATATCATCTACTCCAGGGGCCTTGTTTCGACTTAGATCTTTCAGGGCTCTGTCAAATTCTTCTCTCAGTACAGTATCTCCTATTTCATCTTCATCTACATCCTCTTCCCTTCCTACAATATTGTCTCGAAGTTCATTTCCTTTGTAGAGCCCCTCTATATACCCTTTCCACCTTTCAGCTTTCCCTTCTTTGCTGAGAACTGGTTTTCCATCAGTGTCCTTGATATTCATAGAGCTGTTTTTCTTATCGCCAAATGTTTTTTTTATTTTCCGGTAGGCTGTATCTATTTTTCCCCTATTTATACATTCTTCTACATCCTTGCATTTGCCTTCTAGCCATTCCTGCTTAGCCATTTTGCACTTCCTGTCAATCTCATTTCTTAGTCGTCTGTACTCCATTTTGCCTGTTTCATTTACTGCATTTTTATATTTTCTCCTTTCATCGATTAAATTTAGTATCTCCTGTGATATCCAAGGATTTTTTGTAGGTCTTGCCTTCCTACCTATTTTGTCCTCTGCTGCCTTCACTATTTCATCTCTCAATTTTACCCATTCCTCCTCAACTGTTTTATTTTCCCCTGTTTCTGTCAATTGTTGCCTGAAGCTCCCTCTGAAATTCTTAAGAACTTCAGGTTCCACTCCCATGAACCACAGACATTGCCGAGGTGGGGTGGCTTGCGTGCCTCAACGATACAGATAGCCGTACCGTAGGTGCAACCACAGCGGAGGGGTATCTGTGGAGAGGCCAGACAAACGTGTGGTTCCTGAAGAGGGGCAGCAGCCTTTTCAGTAGTTACAGGGGCAACAGTCTGGATGATTGACTGAGCTGGCCTTGTAACATCAGCTAATGCGGCTTTGCCACACAGCTACTGCGAACGGCTGAAAGCAAGGGGAAACTACAGCCGTTATTTTTCCCGAGGACATGCAGCTCTACTGTATGAACATATGATGATGGCATCCTCTCGGGTAAAATATTCCGGAGGTAAAATAGTCCCCCATTCGGATCTCCGGGCGGGGACTACTCAAGAGGATGTGATCATCAGGAAAGACAATACTGGCATTCTACGGGTCGGAGCGTGGAATGTTAGATCCCTTAATCGAGTAGGAAAATTAGAAAATTTAAAAAGGGAAATGGATAGGTTGAAGTTAGATATAGTGGGGATTAGTGAAGTTCGGTGGCAGGATGAACAGGATTTCTGGTCAGGTGACTATAGGATTATAAATACAAAATCAGTTGGGGATATCACAGGAGTAGGATTGATAATGAATAAGAAAATAGGAATGCGGGTAAACTACTATGACCAGCACAGCGATCGCATTATCATTGTCAAGATAGATACGAAGCCAACACCGACAACAGTAGTACAGGTTTATATGCCAACTAGCTCTGCCGATGATGAGGAAATCGAAGAAATATATGAGGAGCTAAAGGAAATTATTCAGACAATTAAGGGAGAGGAAAACTTAATTGTTATGGGAGACTGGAATTCGGTAGTAGGACAAGGAAGGGAAGGGAAGATAGTGGGGGAATATGGTCTGGGCAAAAGGAATGAAAGAGGAAGCCGCCTGGTAGAATTTTGCACGGAACATAATTTAGTTATAACAAACACCTGGTTTAAGAATCACAAAAGAAGGTTGTATACGTGGAAGAGACCAGGAGACACCGGGAGATACCAGATAGATTTTATAATGGTAAGACATAGATTTCGGAACCAGGTTTTGAAGTGTAGGACATACCCAGGGGCAGACATAGACTCTGACCATAACTTGTTGGTTATGAACTGTAGGCTGAAACTGAAGAAACTACAGAAAGGTAGGAAAATAAGGAGATGGGACCTGGATAAATTGAAGAGGAAGGAAATATGAAATAAAAATATGCTTAGAGGAAGAGTTTGAATAGAATATAGATGAAATCTACCTCCGAAAAGTCTGAGGATCTAACTTCGATATTTACATCGAGCCGGTGATCGTCAGACATCATCCTTGGTCTATCGCACGTAGCTGGTTGTTAAAGCTAGTTTATACAGGGTGTTACAAAAAGGTACAGCCAAACTTTCAGGAAACATTCCTCACACACAAAGAAAGATAATATGTTATGTGGACATGTGCCCGGAAACGCTTAAGTTCCATTTCCTCATTTTAGTATTTCTCTTTAAATGTAAATTGAAATAATTCGTACAGACAATTGTCAAGATACACAATTGTTTCGTGTGTGCTCATGAGAATCCGCACGCAATTGTGCAATCACGTCATCAACACAGATTTTCTGTGAACGTTTGGGCAGGAATTGTTGGTTATGTCTTGATTGGGCCTTATTTTCTTCCACTTACGCTCACTAGAGCGCTTTATCATGATTTCATACGGGATACTCTACCTTTGCTGCTAGAACATGTGCCTTTACAAGTACGACACAACATGTGGTTCATGCACGATGGAGCTCCTGCACATTTCAGTCGACGTGTTCGTACGCTTCTCAACAAAAGATTCGGTGACCGGTGGATTGGTAGAGGCGGACCAATTCCATGGCCTCCACGCTCTCCTGACCTCAACCCTCTTGACTTTCATTTACGGGGGCATTTGAAAGCTCTTGTCTATGCAACCCCGGTACCGAATGTAGAGACTTCGTGCTCATATTGTGGACGGCTGTGATACAATATGCCATTCTCCAGGGCTGCATCAGCGCATCACGGATTCCATGCGATGGAGGGTGGATGCATGTATCCTAGATAACGGAGGACATTTTCAACATTTCCTGTAACAAAGTGTTTGAAGTCACGCTGGTACGTTCTGTTGCTGTGTGTTTCCATTCCATGAGTAATGTGTTTTGATGAGAAGTAATAAAATGAGCTCTAACATGGAAATTAAGCGTTTCCGGACACATGTCCACATAACATACTTTCTTTCTTTGTGTGTGAGGAATGTTGCCTGAAAGTTTGGCCGTACCTTTTTGTAACACCCTGTATAATACATTACTTTAGGAAATTTAATTGCTTGTTTGCCTTTGATATTACTAGGGTTTTACATCAATGTTATTTAACTGACATTGTGCATCTACTTAACTCTTAATTAAAATAGGGTTACGAGCAGGTATTATCTGAGGTCTTGTTATCATCTTTTTCCTCTTCTAGGTCATTGTCTTAGTCACTTTTCTTATCCACACTACGGTACCTGTCGTTGAGGTCTTGTGTAATTGTGATCCGGAATTCCGATTGCTGCTGGTATCTGATGTCTTTGTGTATTTGTTATTCTGGGTGAAGTATTGTGTCTGTGGTGGGTTGTTTATGGTGTCTGATAAGACAGACTGTGCCTTACTGAAAAGAAGGAACAGAATGATGGACATCATGGAAAAAAACTCCATGGTAATAGAGGGAGGTCCAGAGGGAAAATCTGTAAGGGAAGACAAAGACGGGATACCTCCAGAAAATAACTGAGGACATAGGGTGCATGTACTGCTCTGAAAAGATGAGGTCGACGTAGGAGAAGAGTGCGCCACGGAGTGTGTCAAACCAATCAATAGACTGAGGATTAAACAACTAAATGTAGAGTGGACGACATTCCCTCAGAGCTATTGAAGTACCTGGGAGAGTCAGCGATCACATAACTATTTCACCCGGTGAGTAAGATGTATGAGACAAGCGACATACCTTCAGACTTTAAGAAAAAGTAATAATCCCCATTCGAAAGAAAGCAGGCGTAGACAAGTGTGAAAATTACAGAACCATCAGTTAAATGTGTCTTGATTGTAGGATTTTAACACGATTTATTTACACAAGGACGGAAAAGCTGGTAGAAGCTGACCTAGGTGAAGATCAGTTTCGATTCAGGAAAAATGTAGGAACAGGGGAGGCAATACTCACCGTACGACTTACCTTAGATTGAGAAAAGGCAAACCTATGATTCTCGCTTTTGTAGATTTGGAGAAATCTTTTGATAATGTTGATTGGAATATAATCTTTCTAATTCTGAAGCAAGCAGGAGTAAAATATAGAGGACGGAAGGTTATTTACAACTTGTAGAAGAAACAAATAGCAGTAATCAGAGTTGAAGGTCATGAAAAGGACGCAGTGGTTGGGGAGTAAGGCAGAATTATAGCCTTTCTTCATTGTTATACAATTTGTACTTTGAGGAAGCTGTGCAGGACTGCAATGAAAAATTTAGAGAGGGAATTGAATGAAAACTTTCCGGTTTGTGACATAGTAATTCTGTCAGAGACAGCAAGGGACCTGGAAGAGCAATTGAACAGAGTGGACAATATGTTGAAAGGAGCGTGTAAGCAAGAGCAAAACCAGAGTAACGGAGTGCAGTCTAAGATAATCAAGCGATGCTGAAGGTAACGAAACGATAAAGGTGCTAGATGAGTTTTGTTTCTTGGGTAATAAAATATCGTATGAAGATTGCAGTACAGAGGACATAAATTGCAGAATGGAAATGGGAAGAAAAGCGTTTCTGAAAAATTTGTTAACATCAAATATTAAACGTAAGGATGTATTTTCTGAAGGCGTTTGTGTGGAGTGTTACCTTGTACGGTAGTGGAACATGGGCTATAAATTGTTCAGACAGGAAGAAGATAGAGGCTTTTGATATGTGGTGCTACAGAAGAATGCTGACGATTAGGTGGCTAGATCGAGCAAGTAATAAAGAGGTTTTGAACAGAATTGGGGAGAAAAGGAAGTTTCACATAACTTGATTGAAAGAAGGGATACATTCTTAGACATCAAGGAATCGTGATAAAGCGTTGAAGGGAGTGTGTGGGGTAAAATTGCAGAGGAAGAGATGAATACAGTAAGCAGATTATAGTGGATGTAGAGATAAATTGTTCAGGATAGAGTAGGACGAAGATCTGCATCAAACCAATGTCCGGACTGAAGACCACAACAAAAACAACAACAACATCAATAAAGAGATCTGCATCTACATCTACCTACATCCATACTCCGCAATCCATTGTACGGTGCGTGGCGGAGGGTACACTGTACCACTACTAGGAATTTCCTTTCCTCTTCCACTCCCAAATAGAACGTTGAAAAAAGAATGCCCATATGCCTCTTGTCTTTGTAATCATTATGCGAAACAGTAGGCGGCAGGGAGATCGTACTACACTCAGCTTCAAATTTTGGCCCTCTAAATTTCCTCAACAGAAATTCACGAAAAGAACGTTCTCCAGCAATCCCCATCAGAGTTCTCGGAGCAATTCCATGACACTCGCGCATCGTTCGAACCTACCAGTAACAAACCTAGCTGCTCGCCTCTGAACTGCTTCTATGTCCTCCTTTAAACTGATCTGCTGCAGGTCCCAAACACTTGAGCAATACTTAAGAAGTGGTCGTACAAGCATTTTATACGCGGTCTCCTTTACAGATGATCTTCCCAAAATTCTCCCAATAAATCGAAGTCGGCTGTCCGCCTTACAACTGTCCTTACATGTTCGTTTCATTTCATATCGCTCTGCAATGTTACGCCTGGATATTTGAACGATGCGACTGCATCAAGAAGCTCACTACTAATGCTGTATTCGAACATTATGAAATTGTTTTTCCTATTCATGAGCATTACTTTACATTTTTCTACATTGAGAGCCAGCTGCCATTCTTCGTACCAACTAGAAATTTTGTCTATGTCACCCTATATGCTATTACAGTCATTAAAGCCGATACCCAAACACCATAGCATTCTCATTTATATAGATAGAAAAACATAGCGGTCCTATCACACACCCCTGGGGCATGCGTGACGATACACTAGTCTCTGATGAACACTCGCCGTCGAGAACAAGGTACTGCGTTCTATTACTTAGGAAGACTTTCAGACAGTCACAAGTTTGTGAACCTATTCCAAATGTATGAAACCGCGTTAAACGCCTTTTTGAAATCGAGAAAAACACAATCCGCCAGTTGCACTTCATCCATGGCTCGTAAGAAATCATGTGAGAAAAGGGCAAGCTGAGTTTCCTATAGAAGTGCTAATTCGTAGAAAGAATGTTTTCCGTCTCAAGGAAATTTACTACATT
Organism: Locusta migratoria; assembly: GCA_026315105.1. NCBI lineage: Eukaryota > Metazoa > Arthropoda > Insecta > Orthoptera > Acrididae > Locusta > Locusta migratoria. Next base: position 176,375,754 of record CM048751.1, on the reverse strand, counting down.
CAAATGGAGAATATTCTCCAAAATTCTACATGAAACTGATGTCAAGGATATTGGCCTGTAATGATGTGGGTCTGTTATCTTTCCTTTCTTATAAACGGGAGTCACCAGCGCTTTTTTTCCAATCACTAGGAACGTTGCGCTGAATTAAAGATCCGCGATAAATGCAAGATAAGTAATGGGCCAATACGGCTGAATACTCTTTGTAAAACAGAACTGGTATTCGATCCGGACCAGGAGAAGCGTTTGTAAGGCTCACAGAAAAGGTGTGAAATCAATGATTCTGTGATTTGACCAAAGAACGTAATTATTATTGTTCTATAAAACCTGTAAGATAATCTTTAATACACTCCCGGGAAATAAAATTGTTACTCGTGGAAAGATGACTTCGATGTTGATCGTATAAAGGCTGATACCAACTGGGCGATTGTAGGTGACCTGGCTATTAAAATTCGTACACCAAGGAGTAATTTAGCTGATAACGGGTATTAATTAGAAAAATATATTATACTAGAACTGACATGTGATTACATTTTCACGCAATTTGGGTGAATATATCCTGAGAAATCAGTACCAAGAACAACCACCTCTGGCCGTAATACGCCAGGGCATTTAGTCAAACACAGCTTGGGTGGCGTGTACAGGTACAGATGCCTCCATACAGCTTCAACACGATAATACAGTTCATCAAGAGTAGTGACTGGCGTATTGTGACGAGCCACTTGCTTGGCCACCATTGACCAGACTTTCAATTGGTGAGAGATCTGGAGAATGTGCTGGCCAGGGCAGCATTCGAACAGTTTCCGTATCCAGAAAGGCCACTACAGGATCTGCAACATGCGGTCGTGCATTATCCCGCTGAAATGTAGGGTTTCGCAGGGATCGAATGATCGAATGAAGGGTAGAGCCACGGGTCGTAACACATTTGTAATGTAACGGCCACTGTTCAAAGTGCCGTCGATGCGATCAAGAGGTGACCGGGACGTGTAACCAATGGGACTCCATACCATCAAGCCGGGTGATACCCCAGTATGGCGATGACGAATACACGCTTCCAATGTGCGTTCACCGCGATGTCACCAAACACGAATGCGACCATCATGAAGCTTTAAACAGTCCTGGATTCTTCCGAAAATATGACGTATTGCAATTCGTGCACTATCGCAGGCGTACACTATCGCAGGCGCTCTTGTCTGTTATGCAGCGTCAAGGGTAACCGCAGCCATGGTCTGTGAGCTGATAGTCCATGCTGCTGGAAACGTCAGATGGTTGTTGTGTTGCAAACGTCCCCATCTGTTGACATGGATCGAGACGTGGCTGCACGATCCGTTACAGCCATGCAGATAAAATGCCTGTTATCTAGACTGCTAGTGATACGAGGCCGTTGGGATCCAGCACGGCGTTCCGTATTGCCGTCCTGGACTCACCGACTCCATAACCTGCTAACAATTGGATCGCGACCAAAGCGAGCAGCAATGTCGCGATACGATAAACCGCAATCGCGATAGGCTACAATCGGACCTTTATCAAAGTCGGAAATGTGATGGTAGGCATTTCTCCTCCTTACACGAGGCATCACAACAACGTTTCACCAGGCAACGGCGATCAACTGCTGTTTGTGTAGGAGATATCGGTGGGAAACTTTCCACATATCAGCACGTTGTAGGTGTCGCTACCGGCGTCAACCTTGTGTGATTGCTCTGAAAAGCTAATCATTTGCATATCACAGCAACTTCTTCCTGTCGGTTAAATTTCGCGTCTGTAGCGCGTCATCTTCGTGGTGTAGCTGTTCTAATGGCCAGGAATGTAGATGGGAAGACCGTTTAACTAATAATAAGGTACTGAAACGAACAAGAATAACAGAAATTGTGGTATATCATGACTACATGAAACGATCGGTTGATAGAATACATCCTGGTGCAGCAAAGAATAGCTAGTTTGGTAAGGGAGATGAAGGGGATGGCGGAGGGAGGAAAAATGGGCGGCTTGGCTGAAGATGAGAAATAAAGTAAACAAATGGATTAAGTGTGCATAGTACTTGCTCTGAGTCTGAAAATGTTTGCTGGGGCAGCAGTAGTCAGTAGTTTGAGAAGCTGCGGACTTCGGACTGATTAGCAGTACAAACACAACGAGGGACACCAACGGAAACGTGCATTGTGATACCGCGAATATCTTACCTCTGGCTCGTTTCTGTGTCTGTTTCTCAGAAGAGTGTCACACTGTCAGCAACAGACACTCAATCTCCACACGGAACATGCTTAAGCATTCCAGGTTGTCAGCAACGTAAGAAAAAGGATTAGCTGCGAGACTACGAGTGGAGACAGAGGGGGAAGTGGCGTCACTGTGGTCTCTCTACAATCGCCCAGTTGGTATCCGCCTTTAAACGATCAACATCGACGTCCTCTTTACACGAGTAACAATTTTATTTCCTGGGCGTGTATTAAAGATTATCTTACAAGTTTTATAGAATAGTAATGATTACTTTCATCGGTAAAATCACAGAATCATAGATTTCACACCAAATCTGCTAGCCTTACAAACGCATCTCCTGGTTCGGATGGAATACCAGTTCGGTTTCACAAAGAGTATTCAGCCGCATTGGCCCCTTACTTAGCTTGCATTTATAGCGAATCTTTAATTCAGCGCAAAGTTCCTAGTGATTGGAAAAAAAGCGCAGGTGACTCCCGTTTATAAGAAAGGAAAGAGAACTGACCCACATCATTACAGGCCAATATCGTTAATATCAGTTTCCCGTAGAATTTTGGGGCATATTCTCAGTTGGAATATAGTAAATTTCCCTGAGACGAAAAAGCTTCTTTCTACGAATCAGCACATCTATAGGAAACATCGTTCGTGTGAAAGCTTGCCGTTTTCTAATATGATTTCTTACGAGTCGTGGAAGTAGGGCAACAAGTGGACTGTGTTTTCTCGATTTCAAAAAGGCGTTCGACGCGGAGGCACACTGCAGACTGCTAACGACCTGCCAGAATGACGACAATAGGTAATGTTTACGGCCATAAGGTTCAAATTCAAGTTTTTTTATATCTATGGGACTTAACGGTTTTGGTTATTAGTGCCTAGGCTTAGAAACTGCTTAAACTGAAACTAATCTGAGGACAACACACACGCTTACGCCCTAGAGTGGACTCGAATGTCGGACGGCGAGCAACCGCGCGCTCCGCAGCCTTAGACCGCCTGGGTATTCCACTGCGGTGGGCCATAAGGCCCCGTGTGATATCAATGTGTGAAGCAAACAGGCGACATGCCATGAAGACTGACTGGCGCTTCCTAGTTTTAGAGAAATGGTGGAATGGTGCTTTCGCAGAATAGCCGCACAGGCTGTGGCAACAATGCAAGTTGCATTGGTCACGTAAATGACGGGTGACCTCACTCCCGTAGATGGCGTACTGGTGTCCACGTACCATGCTCCAAGATCGTAGCATAGTAAGGGCTACAGTGGTAGATCGCACAGCTCCAATAGAACATGTAAAAGGATTGGTGAGCCTAGAATAGGATTGCAGTGGGCCTACGGGCACGCAAAACTCTTGCCCGTCTTCCAGCCACACCACAGCATGGACTTGTACGGCTCGACTGGAGCCGTCAGTGGATCGCTTCGAATGTCGGGCCGTGGTCTTCAACGATGAAAGCAGATTCTGTCTGCACACTAGTGAAGGTCGTTTGCGTGTTCGACGTAGAACTGGAGAGCGCTGACTCGGAAAGTGCAGCTGGCCCCATCCCAGGCTTTATATTCTTTTGTGGGATAAGCTACAATTCTCGTTAAACTTTTGTATTTGCGGAGGGAACTCCGACCAGCAACCAGTACGTGCATGAAGTTGTAAGACCCGTTATTTTGCCATACTTGGAACAGGAAGGTGGTGCGTTGCTCCAACAGGTTAACGGTTGCCCACCCATTTCACGTGAAACTCAACGATCTCTGGAACACATGTAGCAGCCTCCGTGGTGAGAACGATCTTAGTAATTTCAGAGTATGCTGATGCAATAGCCCCATACCTAGTTATAATATACAACCGCTCGCTCAGCAAACGTTCTGTGCCCATAGACTGGAATGTTGCACAGGTCACTCCAATATTCAAAAAAGACAATTGGAGTGATTCGCAAAATTACAGGGCTATATCATTGACGTTGGTATGCAGCAGGATTTTAGAACATATACTTTCCTCAAATATTATGAACTACCACGTAGTAAACGACCTATTGCCCCGTAGTCAGCACGGTTTCAGAAAGTATCGTTCATGTGAAACGCAGCTAGCTCTTTACTCACATGATGTGACGAGTGCTATCGACAAGTGATGTCAAATAGAATCCCTATTTCCAGATTTCCGGAAGGCTTTCGATACTACCTCACAAGCGTCTTCTAATCAAACTGCGTGTTTACGGAATATCGCCACAATTATACGATTGGATTCGCGATTTCCTGACAGAAAGGACACAGTACGTTGTAACTGACGGAAAGTCATCGAGTTTACGGAATATCGCCAACATTGTACGATTGGATTCGTGATTTCCTGACAGAAAGGACACAGTACGTTGTAGTTGACGGAAAGTCATCCAGTAAATCAAGGAAATGTTCCCTATTTTTATAAACGATTTATGAGACAATCTGAGTAACTCTCTTAGACTTTCGAGGATGATGCTGACACTTACCGGCAAGTAAAGGCACCAGAAGATCAAAAGCAACTGCAATATGATTTAGATATCTGCATGGTGCAAAAAATTAGAAGTGTGAAATCATCAATATGACCACTAAAAGAAGCCCGTCAAACCTCATTTACACGAGAAATCAGTCAAAATTACAGGCCGTAAATTCAACTAAATACCGTGGAATAACAATTACGAGGAACTTAAACTGGAAAGAACACGAAAAATAAATACTGTAGGGAAAGCGAACCAAAGACTACGTTTCGTTGTCAGAACATTTAGAAGGTGCAACGGTTCTACTAAAGATACTGCCTACACCACATTTGTGCGTCCTATTTTGGGGCATTGTTGCGCATTGTTGGGACCACACCAAGTGGGACTGTACTGCCAAACATTTTGAGAAAGTTCAGCGAAGGGCCGCTCGGTTTTTATTATTGAGATATAGGGGAGACAATGTCCGGGAAATGATGCACGATTTGGGGTGGATATCATTAAAACATTGGCGTCACTCGTTGCGACGACATCTGTTTGCAAAATTCCTTTCACCAACTTTCTCTTCCCAACGCGAACACATTTTGTTAGCACTACCTACATAGGGAGACATGATCGCATAACTGCAAAGCGATTTAGACAAAATTTCTACATGGTTCGAAAATTGGAAATTAACACTAAATAATGAAAAGTGTGAAGTAATGCACATGACCGCTAAAAGAAATCCACTGAACTTCAATTACACGATAAATCAGTCAAACCTTAAGGTCGTAAATTCTACCAAATACCTAGGAGCTACAATTACGAACAACTTAGATTGGAGAGAACGGAAGGAAAATATTGTGGGGAAGGCGAACCAAAGGTTACGTTTCATGGGCAGAACGCTTCGAAGATGCAACAGCTTCACCAAAGAGACTGCCTACGTCACACTTGTGCATCCTCTCCCGGAGTACTGTTGCCCAGTGTGGGATCCTCACCAGGTGGGACTGACGGAAGATATTGAGAAGGTTCAGAGAATGGCAGCTCATTTTGTTTTATCACGTTACAGGGAAGAAAGCGCCACGGAAATGTAGCACGATTTGAGGTGGAAATCATTAAAAGAATGACTTTATTCTTTGCGGCGAGATCCATTTGCGAAATTTCAATCACCGACTTTTACTTCTGAATGTGAAAATATTTTGCTAGCACCCACTTATATAGGGAGACATGACCATCCCAATAAAATAAGAGAAATCAGATCGAAAACCGAACGAATTAGGTGTTCTTTCTTCCCGCGCGAGAATGAAACGGTAGAGAAAGGATATGAGAGTGGTTAATGAACCGTCTGCCTGGCACTTAAATGTGATTTTCAGAGTGTCCATGTAGGAGTAGATGTAACATATTCTGGCTTCTCCGAAAGGCAGGCGCTGTTAGAACCCGAAAGTGTGTAGTAGGGAAGTCACGCAGTGGATGAAACATGGCCGTGTCAGAATGGCGCATGGCGCTCTTCACTGCCAGACTGCGTCGCAGGAATGTAAATCCGCGCTCGCCGTCCTTTTGCGCGACATTAACTTTTGGCATCATCACATTCCGAAGCGTTAATTGTACAGCTACAGCTGCACCCTGTATAACATTTTGAAATGCATTCTGGGTGACACTTTATATTACTGAATTAATAGAACTTATTTTGTTCATGACATTTTAATTATGTTAGAGACAGCAAAGGACCTGGAACTGGAACAGCAATAGAAAGGACAGTGTGATGAAAAGAACATATGAAATGAATATTAACGCGAGCAAAACAAGGCTAATGGAATGCAGTCTTAGAAAGTCAGGCGATTAGGCAACGAAACAATGAAGGTGGTAGATACGTTTGTTACTTGGGTAGTAAAATAACATATGACGGTCGCAGTACAGAGGATATAATATGCAGAATGGCAAAGGGAAGAAAGGAGTTTTTGAAAAAGGGTAATTTGCTAACGTCGCATAGTAATTTAAGGGTAAGGAAGTTCTTTCTGAAGACACTTGGGTCGAATGACCCCTAGTAGTTTAGACAGAAAGCGGACAGAGGCTTTTGAAAAGTGCAGTTACAGAAGAATGCTGAAGGTTAGGTGGGTGGATCACGTAACTAATGACGAGGTACTGGACAGAGATGGGGAGAAAAGGAATTTTTGAAATGAAGTATAGATTGGTAGGACACATTCTTAGACATGAAGGAATCGTAAATTTAACATTGGAGAGAAGTGTGTGGGGGGAAAAACCGAAGGAGACCAAGAGACGAAAAAAATGTTCAAATGTTTGTGTAGTCTATGGGACTTAACTACGGGGTCATCAGTCCCTAAACTTACAAACTACTTATGAAGTAGCTAAGACTAAGGACGGCACAAATATCCATGCCCGAGGGGGGATTCGAATCTCCGACCGTAGTGGCCGTGCAGACCGTGACTGGAGCGCCTTAGTCCCCTCGGCCACCGCGGCCGGCACCAAGAGACGAATATAGTAAGCAGAATCAGATGCACGTGGATTACCTTTTTATCAGGAGATGAAGAGATAGAGTAGGGTGGATTGCTGCATCAAACCAGCCTCCACAATGTAGATCACAACATTTCGAATATAGAATAATGAATTATCCAGTATGTTATGTAATTAAGGTACATGTTTTTAGATATTATACAGGAGATGATGGAAATATACACTGTCCGTCAGAAAAATGTATAAGATACACTCTCTGTCAGGCTCTCGAGACACAGGTATTGTCGTTAGATATACGTTACGAGTGTGTTGTGGTATGGTCTTCGGTTCAACAGATATTAGTACTTTCATCTCGGTATTGAGAAAACACGAAGGCTGGAGCAAATGTATTGTGGTTTTTTTCAGTTTGATTATGGCGTTGAAGTGCAAAGTCAGTGGAGGCGGCAGTTTGAGAAAGAACCGCAAGCCCGCCAATATTGAAAGTGTGAATTGCATGGAACGGTGTATGATATTCACAAAGGAAGATCTCGAAGGCAGCCTACAGTTACAAGTTCTGCTTCGTCGGCTTTCGTGTTGGAAACGTTTGTTACTTCTCCACTGGAGAAGTGTACCTGGAAGTGTTATGCACATCAGTTTTGCCAAGTGTACGTGCGCTTTACGGAGCTGATAAAGAGGTCTTCTACCAACAGGCCGGGGTGCAACCACGCTACGACCTAGCCTTACGAGCTTTCCTGGATGACGTTTTTACAGGGATACTGGATTGGACGAACCGGATCTATTGAGTTCCCTCCACGGACGTCACATCTGACAACCATGTAGTTTTACTTATGGGGAACTGTGAAAGACAACTTCTATCGACGTAAGCCACGCACGCTGGAGGAACTTCACCAGGACAAGTGCAGCGATCTCCACCGAAACACTGACTGACGTAGTTGCGGCGACGCTCACAGGTATAAAATAATGTGTACAGCTGCAGACGGTCAACATTTTGAACGCTTAAAGTCACCGTGTGCTAAACGGAAGGTTTTACAACATATGCGATCAATTATTAAATAGGTTGGAAAAGTGCCTTACACGTTTACACAGAGCATTTTGTAATAAATAAATCTGCAACCTGGCAACTAGTGGCTGTTTTCCAACCTATAAAAGACAGTTGCTGAAATGGATAAAACTTTAAATTATTAAATGTAAAATAAAAGGTAATTATTTTCATTCCTTAAATGGTGTATAGGTTTTTCTGACGGTCTCAGTATTTAGGCCTACGAATGGTATGCGCAGACTTTGTAAGATTAGGGGCCTACTAAAATGAGTATCGGAGTTTTAAAGCTTTGTAGAATTACAAATTACAAAATTATACATCAAATGAATGAGCAACTCAAACAGTTTGTCCTACAAGTGTTCACTGTGAGCACCCTTCGTCACACGGCACACAGCGAGTCGCAAGGCGAAAAAATGTTTAAAATGTTTGTAAATCTGTCGGATCAAACTGCGTGGTCATAAGACCGTAGATTAGAAACTACTTAAACGAAGGTAAACTAGCCTAAGGACGACACACTCACCCATGCACCAGGGAGGATTGGAACCTCCGAGGGCGAGCAACCACGCGCTCCGTAGCGAGGCGCCTTAGACCGCTCGGCTACCCCATCGCGGATCGATAGCCGAGTTCGTCCCAAATCTTGTTCATTGTGTCAGGAGGGAGTGATGCAACCGCAGCTTCAATCCTATATAGTAGGTCGTCTAGGTCAGATGGTAGCGGATGCACCTACACCAGATTATTTAAAAACTTCAAAGGTAAAAACACAACGCGTCAGATCTGTTGAACATGGATGGCATGCGTAACAAGTTCTGGGATCCTACCCGTTGAAACCAATACAGCAGTCGGGAGCTACGTTGTTTGACCAGTAAACGTAAAAGAAAGGCCCATCCACTTTCCTTTCTGAAATGGAAGAAAAAACATTTAATTTAGGGCAGTCTCGTTCCTTCTGTACCGTCTCACGGGGAGTTGCTGACCTCCTACTACGCACATTATGAACGTTCACAAAGTTACATCGACCATATCTAGAAAATTATCATCGATTTGCAGCACGGACGCTTGTAAAACAAACTGTTTGAATTGATCGTTCATATGATGTATAATTTCTAATGGTACACTCAGCGTAATGAACTCCACGAAGCTTTAAAACTAAGAACCGACCAAATATTCGGTTTCGCTTACGGCCAGTTTCGGCAAAAATATTGGTTTCCACCATAAATCGGCCGAATCTTTGGCTCGGACAAAATTAGCCATTTTTTTTAACTTACTGATGAAGTCCGGTCGCGTTCTGAACTGATTCGGCCAACAATAACGCTTTACCTCAGTTGACGGCGCGGCGCTTGACTGGTAGGAGTCTCTTCTCCCGCGTATAAATTGTGGATATTTTGTAGTTAAGCATAATATAAATTAATCTTACCTTACAGTGATACACAATTTTCGTAACAGTTTAACTTAATCAGTATTGTACGCAATGGAACGGGTTATATTATCGTTATTCTGTAAAGTTTTATTAACGGGTTTCCTAGAAAGCAAGGAGCTATTTTAATAACTAACATGGATTTAGCAAGTATTGATCATGTGGTACACACATTGATCTCTTCAGTTTGCGTAAATTTATACTGACGACAATCATACTGTTAGTCGGAATAGTGACTTTATTTTTCTAAATACTTTCTGCAGCACTGATTGAAGCTCTATGTATTCAGGAATGACAAAAAGGAGATATGTAAGTTGTTTGTCGATTGCAAAACATGGAAGTGAAGATGGCAGCATAAAGCTAGCACTCTCAAGAACAAAATCGTGAAGGCTACTAATGGAAGCAAACAAGTGATTACTTTCCGCGTATTTTGTTTGTATTGTGGTAGTCATGTTGAGGCTCTGACATCAATTTGGTATGTTTGTAGTGTACCTGAAGACCAAAGACTATCTTCCTACTAGAAGGTATACAGGACTGTGGCATTTGTGGTAGGTATACAGTAGTCTCGTTAATTCGAGGTGTGTAAAAAAGAAGAAAATCGACTTTGAAAAGATTACTCGTGGAAAAAAAAATGAAAAAAATAAATAAAAATAAAAAAAGACCTTTTTAAAAAGAATGTTTTGAAATAGTTATCCACATTGCCAGTCTAAAGATTTAAAGTCTTTTCACATTTTACTTCGCGTTATAATGGTGGAGTGCCTATTTCTGTGAAGATATAAGTTACCCACAGTTGTTGTTTTGTTTATGACGCTCGTATTTATGGTAAACTTGTAATTTCGAGACTCGTAATATCGAGACTCCATCGTATCGAGTTCACTTTATTTATTGTCCAACTTCCTTCAGTTTTTCTTTTTTAGGTGGAAAATGTCACAACGAGGAGAAAAGAATCCAATTTGGAATTACGTTAGTAAAAGTACCGTCGATTTGTCTAAAACATGTTTGCCTTCTAGATCTTCTACGGACTCCTGATTAGGATTACACAAGATCCAGAAGCCTTAGTACAGGAAGATGTTCTTTAAAAATGTGGAAAAACTAGTGCTTTGTGGTGTAACGTAAATATACAGAAATTTTAACTTAATTACGCAAGTTTCAGCTACGGTTTCGGCCGAAACTAGAAGGGGAGCCTAATATTTGGTTATGGTTTAGGTTTCGGCCGCAAATCATGTTTCTCTCGGACTCTATTTAAAACCTCGATACTCATTTTCGTACGCTCTGTAATATGGAAAAAAAAAACATAGCTACTACCTATTCGCTCTTTATGCATAAAACGAAATATGAACATTTCTGGTTAGCATGCTCAGCATGTTGAAGTTCAACGCCAGGTAGTATAGAGATCAATGATCACGACTAATAATTATTGTTCCATGCAACCCATTGTGCTCACTATGAATAAAGAGTCACTTCCACATAAATGATTTTCTTGCATATGGCAAATGAACAGTTTTCATTGCGCATAATCTAGTAGTTTTATATTCTTTAACTAACTGTAATCCAAGCAGCACTCGACGTCATTTATAAATTATATCGTGCCAAAATTTCTGCCAATCTCTTCGTTTAAGTGGTTTAAGATCCTCTTCTTAGAGACAACAACAGTTGTTTCCAACTGACTGTTTGTTAATAAAACTGTAAGTATTATCGCTTTTGGGGCCTCAAATTTATGAAAAATATATGCGTGGAGCTAACCGAAAAGTTTTGCTATAGAGGCAAATGAGACCGGAGTTTGTAGTTTCACAATACCTCCACACCGCCTTTTGGGGAAGCAATCAATTTTCTAAAAACATCAAATTTGTTTATTTCCATGAGAGACTAGATTTTTTTCCCTCTTAATAATTATTTCGGAGCGTTATGGTCCACTAACTCAGAATTTATTGTAGAGTAGAAGTGCTATTGTATATTTGTTAATTATTTTTCAGACAAGAAAAATATTCTATTATAAAAACGGTTGATCAAATTTTATGTTTACTCTATGTTTGTTTATGTAGCCATCTTCCACTGCTGCTTTTAAAATTAATTATAGTTGGCATTTCTATGTTATGGTTACTGCAGTAAGTGATGTTAGTTTCCAATGTCTAAGTATAATCTAATATTCATATTTAAACAATTTGGCTGTGTGGTTGTGAATTTCAATATCAAAGCATTGATTTCTTGGCTATTATCTTAAGAGCTACGTTTAAACAAATATTATCTGCAGCACCTTGCATCGGTGCACCACAACCTTTTCAGTAAAATTTGCTTTTGAAACATTAGTCGTTTACATAATGGAAGCGGAATTAATATGTACGTTCCGGAAGGTATGTTTCGATAGATGTTTCCAATGTATCAAACGTACGAATAAACGATTTTCTTGGTGCTGTATTAGTATTGTAATGTTTTTACTACAGAGAATTTGTTTCAGAAAGAGTTTTGTAGTGAAAGAAATGAATGAAAGGGAAAGTGCCGCAGACGATAGTTGTTTCAACCACTGATTTCAACATACATCTTATGATAATAGCAATGAATACAATGCTTTGAAAATGATTTGTTTCGTGAATATTATATTATAGTCATAATTGTGAATTTACTGCACATCTTGTCCTCTACTTATCTACTTCTGTTTCTCGTCTTGTCGACTTCAATGTAAGTGGGATATTTCTTGAACAATAATTTCAGAAAACTTTTTTTGTATGTGTGTTAATCCTACGTTATCCATTAAAAAGTAAATAATACTTTTGACCAGTCTCCGTATAATTCTGGTGGAAGTTTAGTGTGGTTTCAATTTCGATCAAATGGTTTCATCCAATGACCGCCATACATTCAAGTCTGCAAATTTTAGAACTTGCAGTTTTCGTTTCTGACCGAGGACATTCGTATCCATAGGTCAACTTCTGAATATCAGAAGTTTCAATCATTTTCACTTCGAACTTTTTTGCACACTTGACTGTAGAATAAGTTTCGTATATTCCCTAATACTTTGGTTATGGTCAGTCTTTTTTATCTTTCTCTTGGCCATGCTGAAGTCCGTGTCACAGGATAGGTTCGATTTTGCCACTCATTTTGTGTAGAAACGCTTCATGTCACTGGATATGAGGCGTTGCTGAAAGAAACGTTAAAGTTTACCATCACATGGCATAGAAACCGTTCTGTGGACATCGAGTATGTCTCAGTTAACGTCGCTACCTTCAGAGATACAGAATCCGTCATTATCTCATTTTGCTAAAAATGTGGAGAAGAGGGGTTTCTGATTTGGTCGATTGAACTTTGAAATGAGCTAGTAATTTCATGGAAAACAATTTGAAAATCAATTTTCAAATCAGTAACATTACATTATTAGAAAAATTAAAGCTAGATACAGTATTTAACAGAACAAGGTCGTTTTTGAGACTGTATAAGATATAACTTACCGAAATTAAAGCTTCAATTTCTTAGCCCTCTTAACAACGCAAGCAATATTGATTAAATCATAGCCTGAAATTTATACCATACCGTTGTTGTTGTTATGGTCTTCAGTCCGGAGACTGGTTTGATGCAGCTCTCCACCCTACTCTATCCTGAGCAAGCCTTTTCATCTCCTCATAAGAACGGCAACCCACATCCACTTGAATCTGCTTACTATACGCGTCTCTTGGTCTCCCTCTGCGATTTTTACCCCACACACTTCCCTCCAATGCTAAATTTACGATTCCTCGATGTCTAAGAATGTGTCCTACCAAGCGATCCCTCCTTTTAGCCAGGGTATGCCAAAAATTCCTTTTCTCACCAATTCTGTTCAGTACTTCTTCATTGGTTATGCGATCTACCCACCTAATCTTCAGCATTCTTCTGTAGCACCACATTTCAAAAGCCTCTATTCTCTTCCTGTCCGCACTGCTTATCGTCCATGTTTCACTCCCGTACAAGGCAACACTCCACACAAATGCCTTCAGAAAAGACTTCCTTACACTTAAATTAATGTTCGATGTTAGCAAATTTCTCTTTTTCAAAAATGCTTTTCTTCCCATTGCCATTCTGCATTTTATATCCTCTGTACTGCGACCATCACATGTTATTTTACTACCCAAGTAACAAAACTCATCTACCACCTTCATTGTTTCGTTACCTAATCTAATTCCTTCAGCATCGCCCGATTTTCTAAGACCGCATTCCATTATTTTTGTTTTGCTCTTGTTAATGTTCATTTTATACGCTCTCTTCAACACACTGTCCATTCCATTCAACTGCTCTTCCAGGTCCTTTGCTGTCTCTGACAGAATTACAATGTCATCAGCAAAACGCAATGTTTTTATTTCTCCCCCCTGAACTTTAATCCCTATTCCAAATTTTTCCTTGCTTTCCTTCACCGCCTGCTCGATGTACAAATTGAATAACATCGGAGAAAGGCTACAACCCTGTCTTACTCCCTTCCCAACTGATGCTTCCCTTTCATGCCCTTCGAGTCTAATAACTGCGGTCTGGCTTTTGTACAAGTTATAAATAACTCTCCTTTCCCTATATTTCACCCCTGCTGACTTCAGAATTTGAAACAGTGTATTCCAGTCAACATTGTCAAATGCTTTCTCCAAATCTACAAAAGCTAAAAATGTAGGTTTGCCTTTCCTTAATCTATCTTCTAAGATAAGACGTAAAGTGAGTATTGCCTCCCTGGTTCCTACGTTCCTCTTGAATCCAAACTGATCTTCCCCAAGGTCAGCTTCTACCAGCTTTTCCATTCTCCTGTAGATAATTCGTGTTAAAATTTTGCAACCATGACTTATCAAACTAATGGTTCTGTAATTTTCACACTTGTCTGCGCCTGATTTCTTTGGAATGGGGATTATTACATTTTTCTTAAAGTCTGACGGTATTTCGCCTGTCTCATAAATCCTACACACCAGTTCAAATAGTCTTGTCGTGGCTGGCTCTCCCAGAAACTTTAGTAGCTCTGAGGGTATGTCATCTACTCCTGGGGCCTTGTTCCGACCTAGGTCTTTCAAGGCTCTATCAAATTCATCTCTCAGTATAGCATCTCCTATTTCATCTTGATCTACGTTCTCTTCCCTTCCTACCACATTGTCTGTAAGTTCATTTCCTTTGTAGAGCTGCTCTATGTACTCTTTCCACCTTTCAGCTTTCCCTTCTTTGCTGAGAACCGGCTTCCCATCTGAGTTCTTGATATTCGTAGAGTTGCTTTTCTTGTCCCCAAATGTCTCTTTTATTTTCCTGTAGGCGGTATCTACTTTTCCCCTTCTTATACATTCTTCTACAGATTTGCATTTGGCTTCTAGCCACTCCTGCTTAGCCATTTTGCACTTCCTGTCAATCTCATTTTTTAATCGTCTGTACTCCATTTTGCCTGTTTCATTTACTGCATTTTTATATTTTCTCCTTTCATCGATTAAATCTAGTATTTCCTGTGATATCCAAGGATTTTTTGTAGGTCTTGCCTTTCTACCTACTTTGTCCTCTGCTGCCTTCACTATTTCATCTCTCAGTGCTACCCATTCCTCTTCTACTGTTTTATTTCCCCCTGTTTCTGTCAATTGTTGCCTAAATATCCCTCTGAAATTCTCCAGAACTTCACTTTCCTTCAATTTATCTAAGTCCCATCTCTGTATTTTCCTACGTTTCTGCAATTTTTTCAGTTTCAGCCTACAGTTCATGACTAACAAGTTATGGTCAGAGTCTATATCTGCCCCTGGGTACGTCTTGCAGTTTATAACCTGGTTCCGGAATCTATGTCTTACCATTATAAAATCTATCTGATACCTTCCGGTGTCTCCTGGTCTCTTCCATGTATACAACCTTCTTTTGTGATTCTTAAACCAGGTGTTTGTTACGATTAAATCATGTTCCGCGCAAAATTCTACCAGGCGACTTCCTCTTTCATTCCTCCTGCCCAGTCCATATTCACCTACTATTTTTCCTTCTCTTCCTTTTCCTACAACCGAATTCCAGTCTCCCATCACAATTAAGTTTTCCTCTCCCTTAACTGTCTGAATAATTTCCTTTAGCTCGTCATATATTTCTTCGATCTCCTCATCATCAGCAGTGCTAGTTGGCATATAAACCTGTACTACTGTTGTCGGTGTTGGCTTCGTATCTATCTTGACAATGATAATGCGATCACTGTGCTGCTCATAGTAGTTTACCCGCATTCCTATTTTCTTATTCATTATCAGTCCTACTCCTGTGATACCCCCAACTGATTTTGTATTTATAATCCTGTACTCACCTGACCAGAAATCCTGTTCATCCTGCCACCGAACTTCACTAATCCCCACTATATCTAACCTCAACCTATCCATTTCCCTTTTTAAATTTTCTAATTTTCCTATCCGATTAAGGGATCTAACATTCCACGCTCCGATCCGTAGAATGCCAGTATTGTCTTTCCTGATGACAACATCCTCCTGAGTAGTCCCCGCCCGGAGATCCGAATGGGGGACTATTTTACCTCCGGAATATTTTACCCGAGAGGATGCCATCATCATATGTTCATACAGTAGAGCTGCATGTCCTCGGGAAAAGTAACGGCTGTAGTTTCCCCTTGCTTTCAGCCGTTCGCAGTAGCTGTGTGGCAAAGCCACATGAGCTAATGTTACAAGGCCAGCTCAGTCAATCATCCAGACTGTTGCCCCTGTAACTACTGAAAAGGCTGCTGCCCCTCTTCAGGAACCACACGTTTGTCTGGCCTCTCCACAGATACCCCTCCGCTGTGGTTGCACCTACGGTACGGTATCTGTATCGTTGAGGCACGCAAGCCACCCCACCTCGGCAATGTCTGTGGTTCATGGGGGTGGCATACCGTAACCAGAAAAAAAGATAATTTGTACTGCTAAGTTGATAATTCCTTGATGTCTCAGAATGCGTCCAACCAATGTAACCCTTCTCTTAGGACATGCCCCCATTCTGTTAAGCACCACCTCATTAGATACATGATCTACCCATCTAATTTTCATGATTCGTCTGTAGCACCACATTTCAAAATCTTCTATCATCTTTTTATATGAATTTCTTATCGTCCACGTTTCACTCCCATACGATGCTAGACTCCAGACAAATGCTTTCAGAAAGGACTTCCTAACATTTAAATTAATATTGGTTGTTGACAAGTTTCGCTTCCTTAGAAATGCTTCTTTTCCCATAGCCATTCTGCATTTTATATCTTCTTTACTTCGGCCATCAGGAGTTATCTTGCTAACCAAATAACAAAACTCATCTACTACTTTTATTGTCCCATTACCTAATGCAATTCTTTCAGCATCGCCTGATTTTCTGACATTCCATTCCATTACCTTCGTTTTACTCTTGTTAATGTTCATATTATATCTTCCTTTCAAGACACCGTCCATCCCATTCAACTGCTCTTCCAGACCTTTTGCGGTCTCTGACAGAATTAGTATGTCATCAGCAAACCGCAATGTTTTTATTTCTCCTCCCTGCAATTTAATGCCCTCTCCAAATTTCTTCTTCCATTCATTCACTGCCCGCTCAATGTACAGATTGAACATCATTGGGGAAAGGCTACAACCCTGTCTTACTCCCTTCCCAAACTCTGGGTCCCTTTCTTGCCCTTCGACTCTAATAACCGCTGTCTGTTTTTTGTATATTTTACCCCTGATACCTTCAGAATTTGGAAGAGTGTATTCCAGTCGACATTGTCAAAAGCTTTCTCCAAATCGACAAACGCTAAAAACGTAGGTTTCCCTTTCCTTAGACTATCTTCTGAGATAAGTCGTAATTTGAGTATTGCCTCTCGTGTTCGTACATTGCTCCAAAACCAAACTTATCTTCCCCGAGGTTGGATTCCACAAGTTTTTCCATTCGTCTGTAAATAATTCGTGTTATTATTTTGCACCCATGACTTCTTAAACTGATAATTCTGTACTTTTCACACTTCACAGTAGTTAGACAGATTTAGGCCAGTGGTCCCAATACTCGGTGGTGTCCTGCGTCCCCCTTTGGAGTGCCACTTTATGGTTAACGAGGCAGGGTGGGGGCGGCAGCTCGTCTAACTGGCCGTATAATTAAGGTCGCAGATAATGGTGAAGCTTCTCCTATATAAGTCCCATGTGCGGCAGTAAGAGCCGAAATCCACAGCTCTTCCCAACGCGGTGTTACAATGGTTTCGGTGAGTAGAATCTTCAGCACATCTACAATAAGGGCCGACCGAATATTCGGTTTCAGTTTCAGTCAGTTTCGGTCAAAATATTGGTTTCGGCCACAGATTCGGTTGCAGCCAGAAATAAGCCGAATATTCGGGTTGGCCGAAACTACATCTACATCTACATGGGATAGATACTCTGCAAATCACATTTAAGTGCCTGACAGAGGATTCATCGAACCACCATTATACTATTTATCTCTCATTCCATTCTCGATTAGCGCGCGGGAAGAAAGAAAACCTGAATCTCTCCGTTCGAGCTCTGATTTCTCGTATTTTATTCTGATGATCCTTTCTACCTATGTAAGTGGGAGTCAACAATATATTTTCGCATTCGGCGGAGAATGTTGGCGATTTGAGTTTCGTAAGTAGCCCACGCTGCAGCGATAAGCGCCGTTGTTGTAATGATTCCCATCCCAGATCCTGTATCATTTCCGTAACGCTGCCTCCCGTGTATCGTGATAATACGAAACGAGCTGCCCTTCTTTGGACTCTTTCGATGTCCTCCGTCAAAACCACCTGATAAGGATCCCACAGTGGGCTGCAATACTCCAAAAATGGACGGACAAGCGTAGTGCATGCAATTTCTTTTGTAGTTCTATTGCATCTTTTAAGGGTTCTGCCAATAAAACGCAGTCTCTTGTTCGCCTCTCCCACGACATTATCTACGTGTTCTTTCCAATTTATGTCTAAAGTAATAGTAATTCCGAGGTATTTTGTGGAGTTTACGGCCTTCACTTTTGATTGATTTATCTTGTAAACAAAGTTTAACGGGTTCCTTTTCGTACTCATGTGGACGACTTCACACTTCTCATTATTTAGAGTCAATTGCCAATTTTTACACCATACTGATATCTTATTCAGATCGTTCTGCAGTTGGTTTTGATCTTCAGATGATTTTACTAGACGGTAAATGACGGCGTCATCTGCGAACAGCCTAAGAGAGCTACTTAGATTTTCCCCTAAATCGTTTATGTTAATAAGGAACAGCGGAGGACCAATAACACTTCCCTGTGGAACGCCCGATGTCACCTCTGTTTCAGTCGATGCCGTACCATCGATTACTACGAACTGTGTCCTCTCTGACAGGAAATCCCCTATCCAGTCGCAAATTTGGAGCGCTATATCATAACCACGCAATTTGATGAAAAGCCGTTTGTGAGGTACGGTGTCAAAAGCCTTCTGGAAATCAAGAAATACGGAATTGATTTGCGAACCCTTGTCGATAGCACCCATCACTTACGGATGAAGCCGGGTCGCGATCGGGACGGATCCAGTCAACAATAACGCTTTACCTCAGTTCATGGCGTCTCGTTTAGGTACTAGGAGTCTTTTCTCGAGCGTAAAAATTGTATTTTGTTGTTGAGAACAATATAAGGCAATCGTATGTTATAGCGATATTCTTATACTATGTTAGTAATAATTTAACTCATTTAGTATTTTACGTAATTTAACTGGTTATACAGGGTGTTACAAAAAGATACGGCCAAACTTTCAGGAAACATTCCTCACACACAAAGAGAGAAAATATGTTATGTGGACATGTGTCCGGAAAAGCTTAATTTCCATGTTAGAGCTCATTTTAGTATGGACAGTGCTACGGGAGAACCAATTGCTTCCGTACCATGTACGGCGTGTGCAGGCACTATCAGCAGCTAATTGGCCTCCATGGGGTACACTTCTGCGAATGGTTCATCCAACAATGTATCACTCTGCAAATCACATTTAAATGTCCTGCAGAGGGTTCATTAGCCACTTTCATAACTTTTTTCTACCGTTCCATTCTCTAATAGCGCACGGAAGAAAGAACATCTAAACCGCTCCGTTTTCGACCTGATTTCTCTTATTTTATTGGGATGGTCATGTCTCCCTATGTAGGTGGGTGCTAGCAAAATATTTTCACATTCATAAGTAAAAGTCGGTGATTGAAACTTCGCAAACAGATCACTCCGCAATGAATAACGTCTTTCTCTTAATGATTTACACCCCAAATCATGCAACATTTTCGTGACGCTTTCCCCCCGGTAACGTGATAGAACAAAACGAGCTGCCCTTCTGTGAACCTTCTCAATATCTTCCGTCAATCCCACGTGGTGAGGATCCCACAATGTGCAACAGTACTTCAGGAGAGGACGCACAAGTGTGATGTAGGCAGTCTCTTTGGTGGAGCTGGTGCATCTCCGAAACGGTTTGCTAATGAAACATAATCTTTCGTTCGCCTTCCCCACAATATTTTCTATGCGTTGTCTCCAGTCTAAGTTGTTCGTAATTTTAACTCCTAGGTATTTGGTAGAATTTACGACCTTAAGATTTGACTGATTTATCGCGTAATTGAAGTTCAGCGGATTTCTTTTAGTGGTCATGTGTATTACTTCACACTTTTTTTATTTAGTGTTAATTACCAATTTTCGCACCATGTAGAAATTTTGCAGTTGTTTTGATCCTCTGTTGACTTCACTAACCGATAAACGACAGCATCATCCGCGAACAGTCTAAGGGAGCTATTCAGATTGTCTCCTAAATCGTTTATAAACACAAGGAAGAGTAGAGGACCTATAACGCTTCCCTGGGGAACGCCAGATATCACTTTTGTTTTACACGATGACTTACCGTCAATTACAACGAACTGTGTCCTTTCTGATAGGAAATCGTGAAGCCAATCGCACCATTCCATAAGCACGCATATGACTTCTCCTACTTTATTATGATGATCATGTCTCCCTACGTAGGTGGATGCTAACAAAATATGTTCGCATTCGGAGGACAAAGTTGGTTAAAGAAATTTTGCAACTAGGTCTTGCCACGACGAATGACGCCTGTCTTGTGGTGATTTCCACCGCAACTCGTGCATTATTTTAGTGACATCGTCTGCCCTATATCACGATAATACAACATAAGCTGTCCTTCTCTGAGATTTCGCTATAAACTCCGTCGGTACGACTTGGTGGGGATCGCACCATGCGCAGCAATACTCCAAAATACTACGGATAAGTGTAGTATAGACAGTTTCTTGAGTAGAACTGTTGCATTGTTTTGCCAGTGAAACGTATCCTTTGGTTCACCTTCGTCACGATATTTCCTGTGTGTTCTCTCCAATGAAAGCCATTCGTAGATTTGACTGATTTTTTGTGTAAATGAAGTTTACCTGATTTCTTTCAGTAATTTAACAGGTAAAAAACGCATGGATCAGGGAATGGCAACTGAATCTCAATGTAGACAAGTGTAATGTGCTACGAATACACATAATGATCCTTTATCACTTAGCTACACTATAGGTCAGCAACTGGAAGCAGTTAATTCTATTTACAGTCAAAGGAGCCTCTTTTCTCTTTTTCTTACTTATGAACAGGTACTCTGTTTCTTTTTCATTAACATGTAATCCTGTATTCTCGGAAACTTTGTAATAGCTTTGCACCATTCTGATTAATCCTGTTTTGGATTTATTAATGCTGCATCATCTGCTTAGGTAAGTCTAGTAATGTTACTGTCCTGTAGTTGGATCCCTTGTGGATTAGTTTTGGTAAATTCTCTATCGATCTTCTCTAGGAAAAGGTTAAATAAAATATGTGAAATGACATTCCCCTTGCTCAGTACAGCGTAGGCCTTAAAATTTTCAGTTTCTCCTACCGGTGTCTTTACGCGACATACAGTTTCGTCTTCATTCATAATGACAGAAAATAATAGCGGTCCTATCACACTTCCCTGGGGCACCCCTGATGAACTTCCGCCATCGACGACAAAGTACTGGATTCCATTACTTAAGTATACTTCAAGCCACTCACATATTTGGGTACATATTCCATAAGCTCGTACCTTCGTTAGCAATCTGTAGTGCGGTACCATGTCATATGCCTTTCGAAAATCGCGAAATATGCAGTTTGCCTGTTGCCTGTTATCTGTAATTCTCAAGGTGTCATGAGAGAGAAGAGCAAGCTGGATTTCGCACGATCGATGCTTCCTGAAGCCGTGCTGATGCATGCGCTAAAGCTTTTCCGTCTCAAGGAAATTTACAATATTAGAACTGAGAATACGTTCATGAATTCTACAGGAAAGTGCTGTTAATTATATAGGTCAGCAATTTCAAGGGTCCGTTCTTTTGCCTTTTTTATACACATAAGTCACCTTCGGAGCCAGTGCCGCCGGATATTCTTTGTAAGACATGATTAGTACCCCACCTGGACCAGGCGACTTGTTTGTTTTCAACTCTCTCAGCTGCTTCTCTACAACAGCTATGCTTATTACCATGTCCTCCGTTTGGGAGCTAGTGCGACCATCTAATGAAGGTATGTTTGCAGGGTTCCCCTGCGTGAATGATTTCTTAAATGTTAAAT
This sequence comes from Locusta migratoria, assembly GCA_026315105.1. NCBI lineage: Eukaryota > Metazoa > Arthropoda > Insecta > Orthoptera > Acrididae > Locusta > Locusta migratoria. Next base: position 176,353,696 of record CM048751.1, on the reverse strand, counting down.
TTAAGATTTCAGCCTTCATTTTGCCGTCTTCTGTCACCGACCCAGAATGATCAACGACTAACTGAATAGTGGTCTTTGATGCGCTTACCAATTTTACAAAGGACCAGAATTTTTTCTGGTTTTCGGCAAGATGTTTTCTAAGGTCTGACGTTAACGGTGAAAGTCACTGTATACTTCGGGCATCGCTCTTTTTACAGACCCGTGAATCTCTACTAACTTTTTGTCTGATTTGATTTGACCTTTTTCGAACCGAGAGCGCAACTGCTTTTGCTTTCTCGGCATTTTTAGAATATTATTTTTATACCGTGATGGGTCTTTCTCATCCTTAAAATCCACTTTGTGCTTACATATTTTTCCAGCGCTTTATTTGCAATGCATTTAAATGGAAACAATGCAGTTCTGACGGAATGTTGTCCGCAGCCCGGCACGGTTTGGCTTGCTCGCTCCAAACGGCTTGTTTCCTATCCTCTCTGTACCAAACTGAAAGCTGTATCCAATACAGAATACAAGTACTTCCAGCATTCAGTATACATAATTGAGGGCCCAAATAGTCACAGGTATTTTGAAGCCGGAGAGTAGAATGAATGGTGATGAATCGTTGAAGATTTGACACTCGTAACAGAGACAGACAGCTCTTTCATCAATGTTAAATTTTCATCTCGAAATTTTGTTTTGTTTTATATGTTACTAGCTGAAAACCCGGAGTTGCCCGGGTATTTATTTATTCATTCCTGCCATTTTTCAGGTATATATAGATTTTTATAAGGACTGTAAGTCTGTAAAATCTCTTGGGAATGCAATTAGTAGTAAAGAAGTAATAGATTAAAACTTAGTGTGTGATGGGGCGGATTTCCATGAACTGTTTATGTGCACATATCTCATGAACTACGCGTCGTACTTACATTCAGCTGTATGTGTGTATACTGTCTGTAAAATTTCCTGCGGCTAATTTTGGTGTACAAATTATAAATTGTAATGCCATACCGAATGCCGTAGTTTTACTCCATAAACAGCGGAAAAGTAGTAATCGAGAAACTTTTTTCCTTTCATCATTTTACTATGGTCGCCAGAGATTAAATGTTTAATAAAGGTTGGAAATAATGTTTCAAGTTTGTTGCAAGTCGCTAAGTACTGTCATTCTCATACAGTGTATTTCGAAAGTCTCGCCGCATTATATGGTATTTTTTGCGATTTTTATTGGTTATGACGTAATATCTTTTGAACCCTGTGCCGTATGCGATTCTTAACCACGCAGCTATTGTTACCTCACGGTAAGGAATGTGTGTACCAAATTTGGTTGAAATCGGTCCAATGGTTTAGGAGAAAATGAGCAGCATTGTCACAAAATGCTCATTGTTTATGACGTCATATCTCTTGAACTATATATCGTATGTGATTCTTACACTTACGGCTACCGCTCTCATGGATTGGAGCTTACGTGTACAAAATTTCATGAAGATTGGAACAAAACTGTAGATTTGTATGCAACACGTACAAACACACATATGAGATTTTCGATATATTTAGTCCTCTCAAAACAGACATTCTGTCTATGTTTGGATTACTTACGAGTATTACGTGTTCATAACTATTTGAACGCGTTTTGCTAAATGTGACATTGTGCCCTTATTCACGTTTCTGTTCCTTTATTCATCCCTTCTCTTATGGCTTGTATAGCGGGCATGGTATTTCCGTACAGGTGGCGTCCTCTCTGTTGCTGCTGTTGGTTGCGTCGGCGTCCGTCGGAGCGCGCGACCTGTACCAAGCCAAGCAGCATGCTAGCGGGGACGAGAGCTACGGTAGCGCGCCTGGCGACGGGAACGAGAACTACGAGGAGCCTGAGAAGCTGGAGGCTGATGCTACGTTAGGCACCGGCCGCCAGGCGGGCGCTGTTAGCCTGGGCAGCATCCTCACCGCTCTGGGAACAGGTGTGTCCTATAACCTACCGGAAACGCCCAACTAGTGCACCTCCAGGCAGTTAGTAGATAACGGAGCGAGGGAACCAATTCCCCAAACGTCGCAGCCATTCCTCCCAGCTTTTATTTATTTTTTTATTTTTATTTATTTATTTACTTTTTGCTTTTGTTCACTATGTAACGTATGTTCCAGTTTCAAATGTTGAAACGCCTTGACAGGTCGGGTCCACATATTTGGGATTCTGATCTAAATAAACTAATTTCAAAAATAAATTAATAAAAAAAAGTAAAAAAAAAAGAAAAGAAAAGAATAAATTATCTACACTACTGCTTCCAGGATTGTAGGTTGTATTCGGCATTCCGAAGACGGGCTCGATCCAACTCTCCAGGCTATTATATCCCTCTGTAAACAAATCAGATGTTCAAATGTTTGTAAACCTATGGGACTTAACTTCTTTCGTTATTAATCCCTAACATTGGCGGATACAGAATTGCCGCGGCGGAGCGGCCCAGCGCATTGAGGCGCTATGCTTCGGTGCGCGAGGCCGTTCCCCGTCGGGAGTTCGAATCCCCCCTCAGGCATGGACGTTTGTGCAGTCTTTAGTCTAAGTTAGTTTACAAGTTGTTTGTAAGTTTAGGGACTGATGAGCCCGCAGTTAAGTCCTTTAAGCTTAACAAACATTTGAACAGTTTTTGATACAGAATTTTTTCGGGGGGGGGGGGGGGGGAGGGGGGGCACAAGGCTGACGACTGACGAGGGTGAACGAGGGCTTTTAAAAACACCCCCCCCCCCTCCACAGGAAACACACAAAATATGTTTCAAAGCCACAGTCGCTTCTTAGAATAAAACCTTTTAATATACTTCCATTATACTTCCATCTAATTACTAATGCACTATTAGTTTCTGCGCACTATGGAGTCATTTTAAAATGCCCATAATCACAAAAATATTACAATTATTCAATCACATTTAACAGTGTAAATTTTCTAAAGTTGCCACAAAATAAAAGCAACCAGAGAATTTAGAGCCTGAATGCCCAGTGTTCAACTGTGGACGCACTTGTTTCATCCTTTATCATCATAAATTTAAGAAGCACTTGCCCGCAGTTGAACACTGGGTATTCAGGTTCTGAATTTCATATGTATCTGTTTCTGAGCTTTGCCAGATGGGTATACGCGAATTCCTATACAGAGGAAGCCATGCGAAATCGACATAGGTTTCTCTACATATTTGCAACTTTCGAATAATTGGACTATAAGACTGAAAAGATTGACAACTTGAAAACTGAAACAGTTGTACAATATGGTTGAAAAATGTACGTCTTGTACAGCGATGCCCACAGGATTATGATATTAAATGAGCCAATCTCTCTGCACATTCATGTACTACTTGAAGAAAATGAAACATTCTGTCGGATATGATTGTTTGCACCAAATACATTAAAAATGCAAAAGTAGAGGGTTATCATTATTTACCCCCGAGGTCATCAGTTTTAAAAGTATGTAATCCGAAGCGACCAAACTACTAAGGTCATCAGTCCGTAGTCTTACAAACTACTTAAAGTAATTTATTCTCAGTACGACATACACACCCATAACCGAGGGAGGACTCCAACCTCTGGTGGGAGTGGCCTTTACTCCGCGACGTTGCGCTCCAAATCACACGGCCATTCCCGTGCGGCGCACATGATTTGGTGGCATTTTAGTAAATATAGAGTTCCGATACTCTTTATTATTTTGTGGTAAATTACTATACTTCTCACTGTTCAATGTGGTTGAATTTTGTAACATTTCTTGTAACAATAGGAACTTGAGAATAACGCCATAGTGCGCCGAAACTAGTAGTGCATTGGTAATTAGATGACGACGATTTTACCTGGTGATGCCAGCAGTACAAATCATCAGCACTACTTGAAGGACATCCATTTATTTCGGAGCGCTGCCAACGTTACGCTGCCTCAGACGCGAAATATTACCGTATACATTGTTACGGGTAACGTTTCCAACACTGCAACCGCTGCCTTCTGCTCGCTGATGCTCGACCCCCAGCAGCCATGGTACATGCCTTCTGCTGCTATCAACAGCCAGCGCACGAATCGTCAACTTCCCGTGGGTGAACAGTAGAGTATCCGGAGTAGCTGTGTCATTACAAACAATGCAGACAATGGAAAAACAGCGTATCCTAAAAGGTTGCCCATTTACGGGTCAGAAGCAAATAGCCAGTAAATATATCGCGCTAAGTTTGTTAGCTGACCTTCGAAAAGATCAGTTTGGATTCAGGAGGAACGTAGGAACACGGGAGGCAATCCTCACTTTACGACTTATCTTAGAAGATAGATTAAGGCAAGGCAAACCTTCATTTTTAGCTTTTGAAGATTTGAAGAAAGCGTTTGACAAAGTTGACTGGAATACACTCATTCAAATTCTGAAGTCAGCAGGGGTAAAATACAGAGAAACGAGAGTTATATACAACTTATACAAAGCCAGACCGCAGTTATTAGACTGGAATGGCATTAGTTGGGAAGGGAATAAGACAGGGTTGTAGCTTTTCTCCGATGTTATTCAATTTGTACATCGTCAGGCGATGAAGGAAAGCAAGGAAAAGTTTGGAATAGGAATTAAAGCTCAGGGTGAAGAAATAAAAACATTGCGTTTTGCTGATGACATAGTAATTCTGTCAGAGGCAGCAAAAGACCTGGAAGAGCAGATGAATGGAATGGACAGTGTGTTGAAGAGATGGTATAAAATGAACATTGAAAAGAGCAAAACAAAGACATTGGAATGCGTTCTTAGAAAATCAGACGATGCTGAAGGAATTAGATTAGGTAACGAAACAATGAAGGTGGTAGATGAGTTTTGTTTCTTGGATAATAAAATAACATATGACGGTCGCAGTACAGAGGATATAAAATGCAGAATGGAAATGGGAAGAAAATCATTTTCGAATAAGAGAAATTTGCTAACATCCAATATTAATTTAACCTTAAGGAAGTCTTTTCTGAAGGCATTTGTGTGGTGTGTTGCCTTGTACGGGAGTGAAACATGGACGATAAACAGTGCGGACAGGAAGAGAATAGAGGATTTTGAAATGTTGTGCTACAGAAAATTTCTGAAGATTAGATGGATAGATCGCGGCACTAATGAAGAGGTACTGTACAGAATTGGTGAGAAAAGGAATTTTTGGCATACTTTGACTAAAAGAAGGGAGCGCTTGGTAGGACACATTCTTCGACATCGAGGAATCGTAAATTTGGCATTTGAGGGAAGTGTGTGGGGTAAAAATCGCAGAGGGAGACGAAGAGACGCATATAGTAAGCAGATTCAAATGGATGTGGGTTGCTGTTCTTATGAGCAGATGAAGAGGCTCAGGATAGAGTAGGGTGGAGAGCTGCATCAAACCAGTCTCCGGACGGAAGACTATAACAACAAGTTTGATATTCCCTCAAAACCTAAAATCAGATTTCCTTTGTTTGCGTTGTACTGAATCAATTTCTTCTTCATGTGTTGTAAAGCTGCTACGCAAAACGAGATGAGTTTTCAAGAAAGCTTTCGCCAAAAACGGGATTCGAACCTGTGCCCTTGGCCTTTCGCGGGCAAGCGCTCTACCATCTAAGCTATCCCGGCACGCTTCACAGTCCGCCCACACAATTTTACTTCTGCCAGTACCTCGGCTCCTACTTTCTAAACTTCACAGAAGTTCTTCAGTGAACCTTTCAGGACTAACACTCCTCATTCTGGAAACATCCCTTAGGCTGTAGCTGAGCCATGTCTCCCCCACATCCTTTCGTCTAGGAGTGCTAGTCCTACAAGGTTCGCAGGAGGACTTGTTTGAAGTTTGGAAAGTAGGACGCGAGCTACTGGCAGAAGTAAAGTTGTGAGGACTGACTGTGAGGCGGGTCGCGATAGCTCAGACGGTAGAGTCCGAGGCAAAGGTCGCAGGTTCGAATCCCGGTTCCCGCACACAATTTAAATCTGCCAGGAAGTTACATATCAGTGCACACACCGCGGCAGAATGAAAATTTCATTCTGAAAATTATATTTGACTGCATTTCTAGAAAGAAAGAAAGAGAGAGAGAGAGAGAGAGTGAGAGAGAGGGAGAAGCGTTATGACGGGGCACGTCTGGGACATTATTTGCAAATAATGGCACCTATAGGTACGTAGGTTCGCCATGCCTGTACTGTACTAGAAGCTAAGCTTGGCCCTGTTTTTCGTGGGCAGCTGGCCTGGGCGGCCTGCTGGCGCCGCTGCTGGGGCAGACGCTGGGCGGCCTGCTCGGCTCCTCCCTGGGCTCCGGACTGGGGGTCCTGGCTTCGAGCCTCGGCGCGGGCGGCGCGGCCGGCGCCAGGCAGCCCGTGCAGGTGCAGGACCTCTCCTCCATGCTCGCCACCAGGCTGGCCCAGAAGCCGAACACCCGCCCCGCCAACCACCACCTCGCAGGGTGAGTACTCGCACTACTATCACTTTATGTTTTGTTTTATTTTCCTTCACTTGTAAATTACCCTCTCGCGGTCACCATAAAATCTGAGCGTCGGAGAAACGTGACTTGCGTCGATCGCATAATTTGCTGTCAAACGTACAGTTTGGTTTCAGAAGTGGTTTAACAACCTAGACTAGGGCATCATTAGCATTACCACAGGGATCTGTGATTGGACCCTTATTATTTTCAATCTGTATAAATAACCTGACGTACAGAGCGTGTGGCAATGGCAATCTGCGGCGGTTTTATGATGATGCTGTGATGTACAGGAGGGTGTCGTCACTGAATGACTGTAGTAGGATGTAGAATGATTTGGACCAAATTTCTAGGTAGTGGAATGTAAACTAGCTCTAAATGTTGAAAAATGTAAGGTGATGGAGGTGAGAAGGAGAAACAATCCCGGAATTTTCGAATATAGTACTAGTATTGTCCTGCATGGCAGAGACGCGTCAATTATATATCTAGGCCTAACACTGCACAGCGACATGAAATGTAACGAGTCTATAAGGATAGTTGTTGACGCGTGGTCGACTTCGGTTTCTTGGCATAATTTTGGGAAGACGTGATTCGCCTCCAAAGGAGACTGAATATCAAACGCTTCTGTGACCCTGTCTTCAGTATCGCTCGAGTTTTAAAGGAAGACGCAGAACCAGTTCAAAGGCGGGCAGCTAGGTTTGTTATTGGTAGGTTTGATCAATGCGCAAGTGTTACTGAAATGCTTCTGGAACTCAAACGGGAATCGCTGCAGGAAAGGCGATGTTTTTTCTGAGAAACACTATTGAATAAATTTAGAGGGCCTGAATTTGAAGCGGACTGCAGAAATATTCTAACGCTGACAACGCACATTTCTCGTAAATTCCATGAAGATCAGAGTGATTAGGGCTCGTACAGATGCAAACAAGTATTCGCTTTCCCCTCGTTCTATAAGGGAGTGGAGCAGGAGCGCAAGTCACTAGTAGTGGCACCTTTGGGAGGATTTCGGAGTATGTATGTAGATGCAGAATATCAAAATGCTATATTCCTTTTTGTCTGTGTGGCTCTTGATGGATTCAAATAAAGAACTGCGAACGCTAGGCGTGTTCTTTGATTTAACGAAAGCTTTTGATTGTGTTGATCGCAAGATATTGTTGCAGAAGTTGCAAAATTATGGAGCAAGGGGAGTAGCTCACAATTGGTTCACTTCTTACTTTAATAACAGGCAGCAGGATGTATACTCTGCAGTGTTGAAAATGGTTGTAATAGACACAATAGCACACAGTTAAGAGGGAGGGTGCCTCAAGGCTTTGTTCTGGGGCCACTGTTGTTTATCATTAATATAAATGATTTCCCTTCAACTATAATAGGTAATTCTAAGATATTTCTGTTTCGTTTGCTGATGACACCAGTTTAGTAGTGAAAGATATCGTTGGTAAATTGGTGCAGTATCAAGGAATGCAGTTAAAGAAATAAATTCAAGGGTTGTAGAAAATAATTTGATGCTAAATCAGAGTAAGATTTAGTTTTTACATTTATTAACCCACAATTCAACAAAAACTGACATTTCAATGACACGGAATGAGCACAAATGAGACCAGTCGAAATATGTTAATGTTCGGATATATAGTGTCTTTCAATCAACATGGTCAGAAGATTTTTCTAAATCTGCAAAAGCTAGAAATGTAGGTTTGCCTTTCTTTAATCTAAAACAAGTAGTAAGGTGAGTATTGCTTGCCGTGTTCCTAAATTTCTTGTGAATCCGAACTGATCTTCCCCGAGGTCAGCATCTATCAGCCTTTCCATGCTTCTGAAAGTAATTCCTGTTAAAATTTTGCAACGATGATTTATTAAATTGATGGTTCTGCAGTTTTCACACCTGTCTGCACCTTCTTTCTTTGGAATGGGGATAATTACATTTTTCTTAAAGTCTGGGGATATTTCGCCTGTCTCATACATCTTAATCACCAGGTGAAATAGTTTTGTCATAGCTGGTTCTTCCAGTGACTTCAGTAGCACTGAGGGAATGTCATCTACTTCAGTGTCCTTGTTACTGCTTAGGTCTTTCAGTTCTCTGTCAAATTCATCTCTCAATATGGTATTTCCTATTTCATCTTCATCTACTTCCTCTTTCCTTCCTACAATATTGTCATTCATTTCCTTTGTATAGACCCTCTATATACTCTTTCCACCTTTCAGCTTTCCCTTCTTTACTGAGAACTGTATTGGTTTCCATCTGAATTCTTATAACGAAGAAAACCTATGCAATTCAGGACGGACCCTCTAACAGTTATTATAAACATCTGTAGTCTTCTACAATGTGTATTCTAGGGCAACAAAAAACTATTGTATCAGCCAAAGAAAGGGGAAAGAATCAGGACTAGAAAAAATTAACAAGATATTCCAAATGAGTTCCTACAGCCACAAGTAAGTAAGCTTAGAGCGTAATTGTTTGCTTTTGACGTGATGTTTGGGTTTTAACAAAGATTTTCTGGTAATAATAGATACGCGTCTGCCTGGCAGCGCATAGCGGAATGTAAATCGTGTTTCGTGGTGTTCTAGGAATGAAGATGACGAAGAGGAGCACACCCTACACTACGATGCCTACCTAGTACAGGTTCCTGGATTAGGACCCTGCATTGTTTTGGCTCCTCAGCAGCACGCATCAGGTGAGTAGCTGTGACCGTACTCGCTAGTTAAGTTTCAAGTCTAGATATATTAAACGAGAGCCCTGGTTCCTGTTATGCCGACCGCGGTGGCCGAGCGGTCTGCGGCATGCCATTCACGGTCTGAATGGTCGCTGCGGTCGGGAGTTCGAATCCCTCCTCGACCATGGATGTTTGTGTCGTCTTTAGTATAAGCTAGTTCATAAGTAGTTTGTAAGTATAGGGACTGATGACCCCGTATTTAAGTCCCATAAGCTCTACGAACATTTGAACATTTTGGTTCCTGTTTTAAGTAGTTCGAAGACAGGTTTGATGCATCCCTCTACGCCATTCCACCGTGAAGAAGTATATTGATTTGAACATGCATGCAATTCCGGGCTTTTCCAATTTTTATATAATACAATGCCCGCCATTACATTACTACTCTTGAAGTCTCAGGATGTGTTCTATCAATGTATCCTCAATTTTGACATAAATCTATTCTGTTTAATATCTGGTCATTAGATACCTATTGTTCCCATCTCATCTCCAACAATATGCTGTAGTACTACATTTCAAACTCTTTAACTCTCTTCTTGTTTTTTCCGTGCTTCACTTCCACACAAATTTACTGCTGTGTCTCGTTTTATTGTCTAACTGATTTAATTCTGTAACATGTGGTTCTTCTTCCTAACATTTCTCATGATGTTGTCTGTTGTGTTTCACTGATCTTCCGACTGACAATGTCAACACTTCTATTTCTACCCTTTGAACTGTAATTAACTATACAAATTTCTCCTCTGGTTTTTTTTTCCTCTCGAAGGACACATCAAACAACACAGGAAATGGTCTACAATATTCTGTCTGACGTACTTCATAATTATTATTCACGGAATGTATGACAAAACTGCGAATGGGTAACGTTGAAAATGTGTACCCTGCCGGGACTCGAAGCCGGGTCTCCTGCTTTATAGACAGTTGCGCTGAGGGTAAAGTTGAGAATTTGTATCTGCCGGGAAGCAAGCGTGCAGGTGTACGGTAGCTGTATCTCCATTGGGCATAGAGGTCAGTGCAACTGCCCAGAAACCAGAAGACTCGTGTTCCTGACCCGGCTGGGTACACATTTGCAACTTTACCCATCCCATTAGCAGTGAATATGAATAGATAATAACTGGAGAATGGTTACAGGGTGGCCGGATGCCCTTCCTGTCGCCATTCCATGCCCTCCGGAAGGAAACTGTACGCCCAAATGTCTGTTTATAGTGTTATATGTGTGAAAGCGCAAAGTGTTACGAAATGTTTGCGAATCGTGTAACTCAGGCGGTAATTGGGGACCAACCTGGTATTCATCTAGGGGGATGTGGAAAAACTCCTAAAAACCACATCCAGGCTGGTCGGCACTCCGATCCCCTTCCTTAATCCGCCGGGCGGTTTTGAGCCGTGGCCGGTACACCTCCCCGAGTCGGAAAGCGGTGCGTTAGATCGCACGACTAACCGAGTGGGTAAGAATTAATAAATCTATGCTCCCTAAATTACATCACTCATATGTTCAGATTTCGTAAACATTTTCCCACGTGATCTTCTGTAAAGGTCTTTATTACATTTAATCTATTGTTGTGCTGTCGTTCACAATTAAGTGCAATAATATGTTGGTACTTATTATTTTATCCATTACTTGCAACTCAATCAGCGGAGGGGTATCTGTGGAGAGGCCAGACAAACGTGTGGTGTCTGAAGAGGGGCAGACGCCTTTTAGTACTTACACAGGATACAATCTGTATGATTGTAACGTCAGCTAACTTGGCTTTGCCGTGCAGTTACTGCTGAAAGCAAGGGGAAACTACACTCGTTACTGTTCCCGAGGTCATGCAGCTCTACTGTATGAATATATGATGGTGGCGTATTCTTTGGTAAAATATTCCGGATGTAAAAATAGTTCCCAGTCGTTGAATTTCATCATAATGTCAGGAAGTACCTGAAAATGGCACATCTCTGAAACTAGCTACACTTACGAAAAGAAAGTGATTGGAAATAATCCTGTTGGAAAATGGTATTTTTTTTAATAGTGAGTACACAATATACAGTTCTCAGGATAGACGTTTCAAAATATGTATACTAGATTTTGTTGCTTCCTTTTTCTTCTGACGTACGTTAGCAGCGTTACAGACTGTCAGTGGTGATAATTTTCCATGGGAAAACTTAACAGACGTTCAAAATACTGATTTAAAGTGCGCTGGAGATTTAAATAGCTCCAGAAAAACGTCGGGATAGTTCTTTTAAAAGTGCTCAGTCATTTCCGTTATCCTGGCATAATAATTGTTTCAACTCCGTCTCTATCCAGCATTGAATCCGGAAGAGTGGGGGGAGGGGGGGCGGAGGGGAACTAAAGAGCTGTTTTCCCTCATCCCCCTCCCCCACCGGGTCCGAAAAAATTAGGGTTTCCCGTCAGAAAGCGTATCTTCAACTGGGTGAAGCCCCTCCTGCATCTGCCGTTGCTTCTAACGACCTAGAAGCAACGTTAAAACCTAATCTTCCTTCCTTCGTGCACGTATGAGCGAGCGCCTTTGGACAAGTATGACTTCTTTCGCAGGTGGGCACTACAACGAGCAAGCTTTGGCGATGCCCCTAGGTCCGGTATCGCTGAAGCCCTTCCAGTCCCCGCACCATCAAGACCTCAACGACCACGATCTCGACGTCGGTCACCAGGCAGCAGCGCCACCGCTGAAGAAGCCGGCTGGGGCACTTAGTGGAAGGATTGCCGCCAGCCAGCTGGAGGATATGCGAGACGCTTACTACCGATAGACAACAGTTTGCGGACAGTCGCTGAACTTCTCAAGAGGTGTTCATGTTTCGCGTAATTCACACAGAGCAGAACATCTAAATCTATACGGAATTTCTCTGGTCTATCTCAGCTATCAGCGTCATCAACATCATTTTCCTCAGCGCTTGCCAGTTTATTCTTCCAATATAGTACATGATGCTCTTCTGCTAGACTCTCGAATTTTCTACGGAATGTTATCATTATCACACACGTTTCCTCACGTTGTATCATCCATGTTATCATTATTACCAACTATATTTCATTCATCCTTGTCGTGGCAGTTTTATCATTCTTTGTATCCACCACGCCATGTAATTATGATTCAGTCACAGAATGTACGTATTGCTAATTCAACTATATGTTTGTCCGGTCAATGAGACTGGAGGTTCACTCGTGACTCAATAATTCTGTCAGCCATTCGTAACCAACCAATCATCCATTTCTGTCTTTTGCACGTGAATACCTCACACTTTTCTTAGCTGTTAGGACGTGAAAGTTTGGAATGAGTTTCCGAGGTTTGGTCAACTACTCACACATCGCCGCAATACTATTTATAAAGGTGTGAGAAGGCCGTTCTCCTAAACCATAATTTTAAAAAAATATTCCTAAGGTATAAAGTTCGTAATAAACTGTTACTTCGGTAAAAGGTCAATAATGAAATCTTGTACTGCAGTAGAACTAAGAGACCTAGCATCATTTACTCAGTTTTGTCAATGGAAAGAAAATATTTAGAGCTTTCCGTGAGGTTCTTCACAATGAAAAGGAACTGTATACTAAAAAACTCATCTCTCTCTCATTTAATGTAAAATATTTATTTTATTTATTCAAGAATAAAGTAATTGTGAATAAAATGTGTTTTGTATTAAGGTTTTAATTGGTAAATGTAATCTGTCCTTAAAATGTTTAATGTATTTTTTGATGTCCACCAAACTTTATCCTTTCTGTCCATGCCTAATTAGTTATTACGTTGGAATTACCACAGAATCTTCTTTGGTTTATGTTGGGAGAATCTTGACTATGAAATCAGCTATGCTGAAAGTAGGGTAACTCATTTAAATTACTACATTAAGATAGTCGACGTGAGGTACTGCATTGTCAGATGTTATTATTAATGATAAAAGCTACAGCCTACATTTTTTTATTTTTACTAATCTACAGATGTCATTAATGACTTCCATTTTGAGAAGCACAGTAGATCTAAATGACAATATTGCCACTTCAGCCGGAGGTTCGAATCCTTCCTCGAACATAGGTGTCTCTGTGGTTCTCAGTATAAGTTAGTTTAAGGAGTTTGTTGGTCTAGAGACTAATGATCACAGCATTTTGGTCCAGTAGGTCAACAAACATTTTAACGATATCGAAAACGGGATATGAAAATAAATGTTTAAAATCTTTTTCCTTCTCAGCGCCATGTGCTGGACATTTGAGGAACCTAGTATAACAGACGACTAGGTCCATTTTTACGGTTTTGTGATAGCAATATATTACACTATTTTCAACTGTGCATAGAAAGAAAGAAAATAGTTTAAAAAGGCGTTTGAATGAGGCTTTGCTACATAAACAGTCAAATCGAAGCAAACGTTCTTTTAAAAAGGATCAGCTCCATCATTAGCCTTACACATGACTTCACAGCCGTACAAATCTTGTTCTTTTAACTTATTTGTTATTTAGCGCTATGATGAAGATTTAGTGCTCGGTTTATGTGCTTAGTTCTTTTTATACTTTGTAAATGTTTGAAAAACGTTAAGTATTTCCCGTTTTTGTTCTATACTACAAGTACTAAAATTAATGCATAACTGATGTTAACAGTCAAGCATTTCCTAGCATGCAGCATATCTTTTATTTGGCACACAGAAATCACACATTAAGTTATTTAAATCAGATGTATGTGGCCATGTGAACAATTTGTATGATTTTTTTTAATATAGCTTCTTGCCTGTAAGTAACATTGGCCTAAAAAAGGCGCATTGATGCTACAATATAAATACTCCACTTTTGTTCCATATGCATTTTATGCTACTTCCTGTGAAATGCCTGAAAACAAATAGTCCCACAGTTTACACGTTTTACAGTCGTACATCAATCAATTGTACAGAAGATGATGTTTCATCTTCTGGGCTGGTTGTCCATATCATAGTGATCTGCAAGAGCTCGTCTTGCCGCGGTGGAGTGGCCGAACGTTGTAAGGCGCCTTACTGCGTTGCACTGGTTGCTCGCCGACGGAGTTTCGAGTCCTCCGTGGGGCATGGGTGAGTGTGGTGTTCAAATGTCTGTAATGGGACCTAACTGCAGTGGTCATCCGTCTCTAAACTCGCAAACTACTTACACTAACTTATCCTAAAAACAACATACAAACCCAAGCCCGAAGGAGGACTGGAACCTCCGGCGGGAAACGGTCGTGCGCGCCATAGCAAGGCGCCTTATCGTGCACCGCTTGAGTGTGTTGTCCTTATGTTAGTTTAAGTTATTTTAAGTAGTTTGTAAGTCAATACGTTTACAAATATTTGAACTATGAGACCTCCTCTTGCCACTAAAAATTGTCCATTTCCAATGTCCCAAATAAGAATTCACTAACAGTTTTTCCCAATAATACCCCAAGGTTTTCTCATACCGCTTATAAGCGGTTTCCCTCCCATAGGAAAGAATAGCGCCACAAAATCGATAGAAACTAGTACACCGGTCACGTATTCTGGCAGTGACTGATAAACATTTAGACTATTGTGAAAATTTTCACAAAAGTCAATGGATCATCGATGTATGTAATCGTGTCAAGGTTGGTTGCAACCACCATTGCCCATCTGAGGAAGAAACTTGAAACATATTGCAGAAAACAGCACACAATTTTGATGTTGCTTGAGGGCGACATAGCCATATGTTGACCATTCAGTAATTTTTAATTCATAAAATGACGCAACCAATTGCATGTAATAATTTACTTTTGATGACCGGTTTCGGACGCTTGAGTACCCTTTTTCTGGTCTCTTCAGGCATACACGTACACTGGTATTAACGTACTAAAGTCGGTTAGAGAAAGTGTGAGTATAAAAGTATTCGACATGAGTGTGGAAGTTGATAAAGCAAATACAATGCAGTGCTGCAGTTTTGAAACAAATAGATTGTAATAAAATATATGTAGTTGCTAACTTTATCGATTATTACCGTGTAATATCCCACGGTTTTATTTTCCTTATCTATTTTTACTCTTTCACTATGAGGCTCATCCATAGATACTATGTTAGCAGCTGATTATTGTTATTCCTTGCATAATTTCTACACTTAGCGTTCAGTCTCCTGCTAGCATGTAGCATGTACATATATCAAGCTACAATAGTGAAAATTAAGTGTAAATTTTATCCCCTGATGTGAACATACCTTTTATCATTTGTTTCCAAACTACATCACTGTATTGCATTACTTTTATAAACTTTCACACTCATGTCGAATACTTTTATACTCACACTTCTAAATTTCTGTAACCGACTTTTTTACGTTATGTATGCATTACTGTAGTGCCAAAGTACGGTACTGGTTTGCCTGTATAGAGACCAGAAGAAGGGCACTCAAGCCCCCGAAACCGGTCGTCGCAAATAAATTATTACAAGCAACTGGTAGCTGCATTTTATGAATTAGTAACCTGAACAGCTGCTGCCATGGATAAAATACTTCATTCAGTAATTGTTCAAACCCTTACACTCTTCCTAAGTTGTGTGTTTTGCTATTAAATCTTTAAAAAAGTGGATAAAACTAAGATTGCTCATTTTATGTAATATTTTAAAAGCTAATCTGAGGCGTTTATGGATAACTTTCATTGAATTTCAATAACGGAAAAATCGTGTAAATATCTAAGGCAATATCTAAGGCAATGACCAGCTTTTAACCTGTTTTCACGACTTAACTACTGATTTATGCCACACTTTCTTTACTGAAGATATTTTTGACACAAAAGAGAGCAGAGAAAAAAGTTACAAAGTGTATTTTACTAATATGCTTTTCGGTTTTCTGCTTTTCCTATAAAAAACATCGCTAGTGGACATCACCGTCATCGATATTACACCTGATTTGTACTCACTTTTACCTTTAATACGTCTGGTACACACTATTAGCCCTTCACCATTAGCACCACTAGGAATGTACCTAGAGGTGCCACGTGCCATGGCATGTACCTAGTGGTGCTAATGGCGAAGTGCTAAAAATTAAAAAAAGCCAATGGAATAAAACTGAAAACGAAACAACCTAAAGTCACCAATCAGTACTGCTTGTAGGTCAGCATCCACCAAAAATTGCCACTTATGATGCCTTACAAGTAAAGGCTCCAGCGCATATGGCTATAGAAAACTTATTATTCAGATGCATATACAGATTACTTAGATATCTACATTATAATATAAAAAAAGCAACTTTGGGAAGACAGGACAAAAATGAGCTACCAATTTGAATAAATAAATACGTGGACAACGTCGGGTTTTGTGCTAGTGTCCTGAAATCGTATCTCTTCTTGTTAGTGTTATCACCAAATTTAATCTCAAAACACACGTATGAGGAGAACATCCTCATTTTTACGAATGTATTATCTGCATGCTTATGTAACAAATTCCTAACGATGCTCTTCTTTTCCTCCTGTACTCCAGAAAACTGCTTAATCAAATTCTAACCTTTGTTTGATACGTACAAGGTTTATTTTGCCGAGGTAGTTTTTCTTGTAACACATTCTGCCAGGAGATCTCGCCGTTGTAGAAGGTTCGGAAATGGGCGAGGAACGATTTGTCCACTTACTTTTCAATTAGGACTTTACCGATTTCGAAGAACCAATCTCTGAAAGTGCCCTGCTTTATCTTGTGACTATCTGGAAAACAAACCATTAGGGCGTTTAATACGCCTCGCTTCCTCGTAGATTTTCTGTTCCATGGCGTACAACGCAGAAAACCACGAAGAAAACTCCCCACGGAAAAGTGTGGTTTTCATTGGTAGGGGAAAGCAACGATGCGCCATGGCCTTATTTATGGCTCAAAGTTTGGAAAAAAGGGCGGAAGTATACACTGGATGAAAATGGACTCAATTTACGCCCCGCGTACAAGTTAAATAATTTTATGAGCTTGCAATTATGTTTTTGAGACTTACTGGCATATTAAAATTGTGTGCCGGAACCGGAACTCGAACCTGGGACCTTTGCCTTTCGCGGGTAAGCGCTCTACCGACTGAGCTATCCCGACACGACTCACGATGCCGCCTCACAACTTCGCAGAAGAGCTTCTGTGAAGTTTGGAAAGTAGGAGGCGAGGTACTGGCGGAAGTAAAGTTGTGGGGCGGCATCGTGAGTCGTGTGAGTCGGTAGAGCGTTTGCTCGCGAAAGGCCAAGGTCCGAGGTTCGAGTCCCGGTTCCGGCACACAATTTTAATCTGCCAGGAAGTTTCATATCAGCGCACACTCCGCTGCGTGTTCTAGGCTCAGCACACGCTCCTTGTCTTTACACTCTATGCCTTCTTTGGCTCAGTTGACTCAGTTTCAGAAGGAAATGAAATAAAATGTTCAAATGTTTGTTAAGCTTAAGGGACATAACTACGGGGTCATCAGTCCTTAAACTTACAAACTACTTATGAACTACCTACAACTAAGGACGGCACAAATATCCATGCTCGAGGGGGGATTCGAACCCCCGACCGTAGTGACCATGCAGACCGTGACTGAAGCACCTCAGTCCCCTCGGCTACCGCGGCCGGCGAAATGAAATAGAATTAAATTTCTACAAAAATATTTAGAGATATGCTTTACTTGGAGAACAACTGAATTTTACGCCGAGTAATTATAATTACCTTTGCAGATTTGTGTAAACTCTTAGAAATTTCGACGATTGTTGTCACTCTTTCCCTGAGGAGGAAACAATCTCTAGTAAGAAGTATATATGGTTTGCCGAAGCAGTAGCGATTGAAGATACAACAGAAGTTAAGTCAACAACGGAGGATAAATTTCCACCGGTAATCCGCTGGGTTGGTCGTGTGGTCTAACGCACCGCTTTCTGAAACGGGGAGGCGTACCGGCCCCGGTTCAAATCCGCCCGACGGATTAACGATGGGGGTCGGAGTGCCGGCCAGCCTGGATGTGGTTTTTAGGCGGTTTTCCACATCCCCCTAGATGAATACCGAGCTGGTCCCAAAGTCCCGCCTCAGTTACACGATTTGCAAACTTTTCGTAACACTTTACACTTTCACACACATATACACATTTCATCCGAGGGAGGGGGGGGGGGGGTTCATGGGGTGGCGGCATGAAGGGCATTCGGCCACCCTGTAAAAATTAACACATGCCAAATCCGCTTTTACCACATTGCCGACCCCGCATGTGCGGAAGAAGGGCCAAAGAGACAAAGTAGGAGGATAAATTTCCACCGGGCAAGTAAGTGCTAAGAAATCTGGGTCTTTGAAAAAAACCATAGTGGCATATTTTACGGAAACCTTAGTACTGCTTGGTTAAAAGGAATCTACTGCGCGGGAATCGCCATGTGGTCAAAGGCGTCATTTTATGATTTACGCGGTCGCTCCCGCCAGAGGTTCGAGTCCTTCCTCGGGTATGGGTGTGTTTGTTGTCCTTGGCGTAAATTAGTTCAAATAGTATGCAAGTCTAGGGACCGATTATGAGATCAGTAAATTCGAATCTGTAGCTATTTGTGTATACTGTAATTATTAAATGCTAATATCTCTGTCTACTTCGGGGCACTTTATTTGCATATATGATAGTTGTCCTGAGATGAAGAGCTAAGAAGCCGAAATTTACTTAGTCGTCAAATAAAAGTTGATACAACCCATGAAGTGTGTGTGTGTGTGTGTGTGTGTGTGTGTGTGTGTCTGTGTGTGTGGGTTTTTTTAACTGCTGTCATATTTTGGCAAAGAATGATAAAATTCTAATTTTAATAAAATAATTCTTAAGCAAGAAAATGTCGTTTTATCGTATTGCTTTGCAGTAAGCAGATCGTAGTTTTTAATTACATATATAGAAATATCCACGAAGTGGGACTTGTGCACACGGAAATACTGAACAAAAAGCATTCGTATCCACAGAATAACCCCAGAAGGACAAAAAGAAATAAATTAAAAAATAAAAATAAAAAACCAACAGCATATAGAGTAATCAGGCAAAAAGAACATTATGTATACGGCTATAGGGCACGAAATACGTCGCGTCGCATTAAAGCTTTTCCAGACAGCTGTAGGCACGATGTTTTACTTTAGAACTAGATGACTGACGACGTATTCCTTCGTGAAAGACGATAAATACATTAGTAAACTTCACTAATGCACGCACAACAAAGGGAATAAAGGATTGTAATAAAAATCATACAAAACTGACTAATTCTCCTGTGCTAGCAAAAAAGAACAGTTAGTTGAAAAAAATGAATTAAGTCATTACAGTATAAAAATATTAGTTTTATTTACAACAAGTTTCTACAATCAAATTAAAAATACATCTTTCCAGCATAACAATAAATTACTTATAATATTAAAACAAGCAAAATGGAGTAAATATACGTAAGCGGACAACAGCAGTTATATACAAATCGCCTCGTATTTGCACTTCTGGAAAACAAGGGTGATAATACAGCAGTCAATAGGAACTATACTATTTTGAGTACGATGTGTACAGTCTTAACATACGAAAGACCTTGCAGTGACAACAAACATAGATAAGCCTTCATTATTTGCCAGTTAAAAACGTTGTGTATCACGTTATATATAAGTTAGTAATACATAAGAAACAATATTTGTAGTCCAGAAAATAACATTACTTTTCATCTTTTAAAAGTGGTGAAGCAGTGTTACCAGAATCTTAAAAAATGGGCCGTCCAAATTTAGAGACGGACACTCTGTGATTGTAGCCCTGGGCAAAGGTACTGTCTACACGTATTGGCTACTGAAATTTATGACATACCGTCGGTGCATATATGGACGTCATATTTCTGGAACGAATTTAGTAACATTTCAGTTCTTTACATCTAATTTCATGCTGTTTAACATAATAATATCCACATTTGTGTACCTCGATCAACGAGCTTAAATTTCGTAATTTGGTTAACACACGAGGCAAAGCGCTCCTTGCGGGAACCAACGTGAACTCGGCCACAATTTTAATAGTGGTCAAATCACTGAGAAAAACCAGTTATATTTGCTAAAACACTTTCGTTTTTCTCTGCACTTTCTCCTCCAAAATATAAATTAAACTTGCCTAAAACGTATTCCGCTTACAACTGGACGACTTCAAGTGGCAAAACGCTAAATATTACGTATTAATAGGCAGATGTGAGGAAGGCTCTTATGGATCTGGAAAGCAAGTAGCTGTACAGTAATTACTTTTCTTTGAAAGATAAGAAGCTATCAAGGGAAAGGCTAACAAGTACGAGGGTTGGAACTTAAATAGTGGCAACTATTTATTCACAACCGATACAAAAGCGTTACATGTTTGCACCTGTTACTGTCGTTCAGAGTAGCCACCAGCGTTGTGTAGCACCCGTTGGCAGTGATGTAGAAGACGTAGTATTACCTGTAGCAGAGCCTGTTATGTTGATGGTCCGAATGGAGAAGTCTACTTCCTGTTGAATCTCTGGAACAGTTCTAATGCGAATACTAAGAGTGGTCCTTCATCTTCGGAATCAATTCAGTCACAAGGACTTACGTCCGGGGAGTATGGTGGATGGTACAGTACTTACCAGTTCCATCGACCGAACAGAGCAGCCACAGCTTGCGGTGTATGAACCCGCGCATCGTCGTGCAAAAGATGGGTGGTTGTTCAGAAACTTTGCTGTTTCTTTCACAAAGCTTCAGTACTCGTGACTTTGATTTGATTCTGAAGATGAAGGAACCACTTCGTGGCATTCGCTTCAGAACCCAGAGATTCGACTGGCAGTAGACCGCTCCATTTTCACCATCAATAGAACAGGCTCTGCAAACTGTACACTACGCCTTCCACGTCGCTGGCAACGGGTTCTACACAACGCTGGTGACTACTATGAAGGGCAGTAACAGGTGCAGACATGTAACATTTTTGTGTCGATTGTGAATAAATAGTTACCACTATTTAAGTTCCAATCCTCGTGTGAAAGAGAAAAAAAAATGATTTTTCGTTACAACTAACTGTATTCATTCAACTCACTTTAAAGATAGTTATATATCTTGAACACAGGTATCTCTGCCCATCAATCGCAATTGTCTTAAATGATCAAGAAGTTTTCATCCAGAAAGCTTCCAGAAAGCAACAATTTTTAAGGTAATACTATTTTGAATATGGTAAGTGTATAATATAAATTTATAATTACACTGCTTTTCTATATCATCATATTAATACGAGGTATGTCCACAAAGTAAGTTCCCTTTAGTTATATAAGCCAAACATGAACAGGTACAGAAAAAAATATTTATTGTATAAAAATCTGCAACTGTTCAACTACTTTTCTACATAACTTTTGTAGGCACTTGTCATAGCGTGGGACAAGTTTTTGTGTGCCTTCTTCATAGAAGGTTGCCGCCTGTGTATTCAGCCATGTGGCAAACATGTTCTTTCAGCTCATCATCGTTGAAGTGTTGACCACCAAGGACAGATTTTAGATGTAAGAAGAGATGAAAGGAGTCTTCTTCTTCCCTTCACGTTGCCGTCCGACCTCACAAGGCGAATGTGACCAAAGAACTCTTAGGGAATTTCACTGGGACGTGTTTGATCATCGTCCGTACAGTCTCGCACCTAGCGACTTTCTTCTTACACCTAAAACCTGTCCATGGTGGTCAACATTTCAGCGATGATGACGAGCTGAAAGAAGATGTTACCACAAGGTTGAATACACAGGCGGCAACCTTCTACGAAGAAGGCATACAAAGACTTCTGCCACGCTATGACAAATGTCTACAAAATTTCGGAATCTATGTAGAAAAGTAGTTTAACAGTTGTATGTTTTTGTACAATGAATATTTTTTCTGTATCTGTACACGTTTGTTTTATATAACCAAACGGAACTTACTTTGTGGACATGCCTCGTAACTTTTACCCCAAGAAACATGGCATTCATTTTGCCTCAAACATGGCGGATGTATAGCCACTCGATGAAATTTAAACTCTTTGACCTCCATGTCAGGTTGGGCTCAGAATATTCCTCATGTATCAGGGCAGGTAGGTGAGTTAATGAGGAACCTTTGGACAACAGTGCTGAAATCATCAATGAACGAGTGTCGCAGCACTCTCTCATTGATTATCTGACAGCTCCTACAGAGACGACGAGCGCAGCTGGAGGATTCGGTGAAGGCGCTCTGCTAGTGGAACTCGGGCACGAGGTGGTCGTTCTCGTGGTGTCCGCGGTAGTAGTAGTAGCCGTCGTCGTCCAGGTAGCCCTGGTAGGCGTAGGGCCGCGGGTAGTAGGGCGCCGCCGGCGAGGGCCGGTAGGGCCTGCGGAAGGGCGGCAGCCACCCGCCGGACCCTACAAGAACCACCGGCAGCGGTCTCACGCCTGCACACACCGCGACAGTCCAATAGTAGCAGTCACGAAAGGAAAACACCCACCAGTCGCCAAACAATCTCATTTCCTTTTTCAAATCAATCTCGCGTTTAGGATCGTATCGTCTAATGAGACTCTCAGTGAACTTTTTCACCGAAAAAAAAAGAAAAATCTCTGAAACTATACTAAATATTGAAAAACGACATTCACGGTCTGGATCGTATAACAAGGACTTGCGGCAGTGAGTAGTGTGAGATAATCTAACAAGGAAAGTACTGGGCTCGAATAAACACATATACAACAAAATCGTATGAAAGATAATGTAAAGAGCCCTTATTGCACTAGTGATACTCCCACATATGCAAAACTCCGCAGTCGTCCGTTAGAGGCCTCTGCGTGTGCCATGCCGCATTGCACTTTGATCCGTCGGTTCGCCAGTAGGGACGCTGCAGTGTGCCTCCGAAGTCGCGTTTTGTGACGTTATTTGTGTCGTGAAGCGTCAGATGGGGCGGCGATTGTTAATCAATCCTGCTAATGTATTGCGATTAGTTGAGATGAAGTTACGAAGAACCCTTCTTCGTGGAGATGGTATTAGTGTAGAATATGAATCATTTGCATGCTTTCTCGTATCTGTTATGGTACAGAAATATGTGCATAAGTTAGATACTGTTGTTACAAACTCATAATAATGATAATATGGATGTCAATGACGAACAACTCATTGCAAGCGGTAGTGCTACGGTAAGTGCGGGAAGAGACGATGGAAGCAGTGGCAGTGAATACCAACAGTCTTTCGGGAAGAAGGTTAAAGTCGCAACTATCATCACGGCTTTTTATGGCAATTCGCTAGAGAACACGTACGATGGTTATTACATAATTTATAGTTAAGATATCTGCAGTACGTATGGCGTCACAATTACATCTACAGTGCTATCTAGAGCATGGTTGCAGAGCTTTGCAGGAAAACGGCACCCACCAGCACATTGAAGTGAACGTAGAGATCCTGTAACCCCAATGTTCATACAGATATGTTTGTTCGAGCCCATGTACTTTCCTTGTAAAATGTAAACAAATAAATTCAACACCAAGTTCCATATCCTTAAATAGTTACTGTATATTATTTCTTATGCAACCAATAGCATGAAATATCACAAAAAGAAAGCAGTTGGTTGCATCGCAATAAAACAATTACGCCAGGAGAAAATGTGAAGCTTCATGCTATTGGCTGTATAAGAAATAATATACAGTATCTATTTAAGGATATGTAAGTTTGTGTTGAGAATGATATTTGCTTACGTGTAAGACCGTCACAGAGTACTTATTATCGTAAGCCCCAGAAATATGTTCATGACCGACAAAGTTGTTTTCCAACATTTATTTTAGTTTCAGAGATGTTTTCAGTGATTATACAGGGCGAATCACCTAACACTTGCACCGCAAATATTGCGGAAACGGAAAGTGCGATTGATACGCAGTTTTCACAGAATGAATTGGTAGACAAAGACTTGTATTGTTAACCAATAAACAGATTGTAAAAATACATAGAAAGGGTATTTTTTATGCAAACGTTCAATTTTACAATTGGAATAATGGTTGTTTCTATCATGCACTGGAATTTTTGACGCAGCTGTGTACAAAGAATTTTGAATGACACTTTTATCACGTTTAATTTGGCAGCTACGACCATTGAAAGTTTTAAGTCTTATTGAATCCATCATTGGTGGTGGAAACGGGACAGCGGCTGGTCAAGAGTCTGAAGGAACTGAGGTACCAACAGCCGTAAGTATAATGAAATATTTATTCTATTACAACCAGTTTCGGCATTCCACTAGCCCACCTTCAGGTCCCTACATCGGAGCATAATATCCAAAAGTAGGGATACTGAAACTGGATTCGTGGACTTCTGTCTCTTAGTGGGAAACAACAACAACAACTGTAACAACAAGGCTGAAACTGGATTCCCTACTTTTGGATATTATGCTCCGATGTAGGGACCTGAAGATGGCATAGTGGATGCCGAAACTGGTTGTGATACAATAAATATTTTATTATACATATCACAGTTCCGCCGGCCGCGGTGGCCAAGCTGTCTGCGGCGTGCCAGTCACGTTCAGCACGGCCACTACGGTCGGGGGTTCGAATCACCCCTCGGGCATGGATATTTGTGCCGTCCTTAGCATAAGCTAGTACATAAGTAGTTTGTAAGTTTAGGGACTGATGACCCCGTAGTTAAGTCCCATAAGCTCTACAAACCTTTGAACCTTGAACCTTTATCTCAGTTCCTTCAGAAGATTGAAAGTTTTTGTGTGGAGGCTACGACAGCGTAGCTAACTGGCTAGTGGTCATGAGACAGTGGGTCATTCAAAATTCTTTGTACACAGCTGGTGTCGAAAATTCCACATCGATCGTACTATCCGTTTTCACGATATTTGCGATGCAAGTGTTTGGTGATTCACCCTGTATATAGCGATTGCTCCGTTCAAAACGCTCGAAAGAAGAACTTTTGCAGCTAATATGAAATACAATCAAGAATGTCAAAGACGTTTTAGCTGCATATTGTGGATATTCAAATAAGTTAAATGAGACAGTTGTAACTCTGTGTCCACACTGAGTACCTAACCCAGGTACCGTGGTTACTAGGCAAATGCTTTCACCATTACGTCAATGGAAACACGGCGGATTTCGCAGCCGCTCGAATTATCCTGACACGGTCTCAGCCAGAAATGTTCAACTTGAAGCCTACACTACTGTCTCGTGTCCATTGCCCATTAGTCTCATTTACTCGCGGCCGTTGTTAGCCCATTCCCTTGACAACGAGCCTCGAGTACATCCAAGATGAATAATGAGCAAGGGACACTACGATAGTAATGTAGGGTATAAGTTCAGAATCTGTGTCTGGTTGAGAGTGGGTCACGATTGTGGTTGCATTTGCGATATCCACCGAGTTACACGTGACTTGGTGAAGTTAGTAAGAAAAGACACAGGTTACATCCCCGGTCTAGACCAGTGAGCTCAAAGATAAACTGGAGTGAGAACTGTGTATTACGAAGTCATGACACTCGACGCCATATTGGTGAACGTATATCTGTCACACTCTACCTAGTTGTTAGTATTGTGTGCTTACAAAGAATTTAACATTCTTAAATTTCTAATCTTTTCTACTAGTTGCTTTCGTAAAAACTAAATCATATACAACGGGCAACACCTGTTCTGAAAATCAGAATATTATTTACAAAGTATTCGAGACGGGTAATTAAACGTAAAATGTTCAAATGTTTGTAGAGTCTATGGGACTCGGGGACTACGGGGACTACGGGGTCATCAGTCCCTAAACTTACAAACTACTTATGAACTACTTACAACTAAGGACGGCACAAATATCCATGCCCGAGGGGGGATTCGAACCCCCGACCGTAGTGGCCGTGCGGACCGTGACTGGAGCGCCTCAATCCCCTCGGCCACCGCGGCCGGCAACAACTGTACCCGTGCCACGAAACAGCAGAAAAATACACGAGTTGTGTAAAACATATACTGAAGTTCTATTTTGATTCAAAACTAGTATTTCTCCCAGATTCCATTTCATTAGTAAGTTACGCTGTTATAGACAAATAAATA
The DNA here is from genome assembly GCA_026315105.1 of Locusta migratoria. Taxonomy (NCBI): domain Eukaryota; kingdom Metazoa; phylum Arthropoda; class Insecta; order Orthoptera; family Acrididae; genus Locusta; species Locusta migratoria. Next base: position 176,327,780 of record CM048751.1, on the reverse strand, counting down.
CATATGTAATAACAACAGATTCGAGGCTTATGATTTAAGCATAATTTTCTACACAGCTTGCATATCCAGTCTGAGCTGAAAAGGAAAACAGTATAGACAAGAGGCAAATATAAACAAACGCGAGTAATACCGTCTACAGCAGTGCAATTTTTTCATTAAATAAAATGAGATAGCGACACTAGTTCTGAATAAAAATTAAACTCACATGTAGATCTGAACTCTACATCCTTTCCTTCGACTTATCTGTAACGATAAGCGACAAAAAGTTCACCATTATGAATTTATTACAGTAATCATACGTTCATAACTGATTTTCAGAGGTCACAAGCGTCGTACAACAACCTGACCTATACGCACCGAGATGCCAACATAACTATAATAGACTGTCATGATTTTCACAGATCCTAACCTCTACTGTTGTGTATCCATTGTTAATAATTGAGATCACTGGTCTAGTCACAAATTCTGAAACGTCTCTGGCATACTTGATTTGAAGTCACATTAGATTTCAGGCTCCATTCCGTACACCTACATCGGTACACATATGAGTTTTTATGAAGTTTACAACTGACATATGACTACTGATTTGAAATAAACAATATTGTTTCACGACTGATCACTGTTTTCCTTTCATAAATGTAGACAGTAGCTGCATGTCAATCTAAATGGATTCAATATATAATAATAATAATAATAATAATAATAATAATAATAATAGTAAGGAAAGCAATCCTTCAAACATATAAAATAATAATAACGAATGCAATCCTTCTTTGTAACTCAATCTGTTTTGGAAAATAAAAAAATTGCCCTAGTTCAAATGTTAACAGGACGAGAGCACATAGCTGTCAGTAAAAAGTGAATTTATATTCTCGACTAATTTCTATATTGAATCAAATAAAACATGACATTTTTTAAAATTTACACTCAGCTATGAATAATGTGTGGCAAGGCACATATACTACTTTCATCTGGACACATACAATAGTCCATTGAAATTACATTTATTGACATCATATGTAATTATTTATAACTACTTGCCAATTTTGACTATTATGCCGTTCATGCAGTGAAGGCTTTTACGACCGGCTGAAATAATTGCTGTTGAATCTTCTGGGTTATATGGTCGTTGTCGGAGAGCTGTATAAAATACTGTGCGCAGCAGAGATAAGCCTTGTCAAAGATAAAACATAACTTTTGATAGTCGATGGTCAAAGATAAAAGCGTAACTACCTACTCTGAAGAGTCACAATCTATTAATAGAAAGGAAGAAGCAATGAAACTTAATGACATATGGACTGTGGCTCCTCAGCGTAGGTAGTTATGCTTTTGTCTTTGACCATCGAATATCGAAAGTTATGTTTTATCTTTGACGAGGCTTATCTCTGCTGCGCGCGTGAACACTTGACCACGCCCCCTTTTAGACAGTATTTATACCGCTCTCCGACGCCCAACTCGTCAGACGCCAAGACTCACCGCTACCAGTAGCACCTCTGAAGATGTCCAGCGCGTTCTGGACGAAACGTCAGGAGCAGATTTGTTTCTTCGACCACGACCATATAACCCGAAAGATTCAACAGCAATTATTATGCCGTTGTTAAATGGCAAGTGAAATGTGCTACAAGCCACTGATTTGTTCAGCCAGCAAAACGTGTTACATAAATCTTTTGTTGCTGCTTAAAATGATTGTTTTTACTAGGTAAAATAGAGGTAGTGAGTTATGTTAGAAGTAAGAAAGATGATTTCTGAATGTTTATTTTAAGTCACAGGAATGGATTACAATTCTTGCCAGCGGGCACTGAATTAAATCTATGGGGAAAATTGACAGTGTGTGCCGGTCTCGAAATCTTACGGGAATCGGCGAAATGCTGCGACTAATGAATAAAATAAGCACTGGCACTACGTCAGTAGTGTGTTGAGAGGATAAGCTGAAAATTTGTTTCTTACCGGAGGCGTGGCGTGCTAGGGTAGTCCGTGCAGTTTTGGTGACCACTGTGTCCAGATGGCGCAGTGGACAACGCAACTGCCCAGTTGCTCGGCAAAAATTTTAAACTGTCCCCATTGCTTTAAACCAATTCCCACGGGCGGATAATATCGTTAATACCTTTGTATCTTATAATTTCTTTGGGTTACGACCCGACATACATATATATGAAATATTTACATAGGGTTGACTGAAGTTCAGTTTATATAGACTTTCACTGATAAGAGGGTTTTACGCCATTTGCAACATCTCGGGTAGTGTATGTATGCGGGTGACAATTTGATTGAGGGTTTTGTGAGGGTGTTGATTGTTGTCGTTCTGACAGAAACCTTAAAATGTGGCTGGAGGTGAGACATGGACCCTAACAAATGGAGGGCAGATTATTCCTTACACGTAGAACACCACGAGTCTAGGGGTTCGTGGCACTTTGCATAACAGTTGAAAACGGATATTCAGAAACAAAATTTTTGCTCTCCTTATTGGTTTGAAAATAGAAATTGACAAGTTCTACGGCATTAGCCTAGAAATTCTGACTGTGTATTCCAAATGTCAGCATACTCCATGACCCTTAATCCAGTCCTCAGTAACAAGCCCTCTTAAACTGATACATGCCTGTATTCGTTGAGGCATGCTGTCCACCAGTTCACCAAGTGACTGCTGGTGTACATTGTCCCACTCCTCAAAGCGAATCGTCGTACAACTCTCAAATTGGTTGGTCTTTTCGTACAAAACGCACTCCTGTCACGTCTGACCATTTTAATCTTGCGATGTCCTTAAGGAAGGCATGCAAGATGAGCACAACAAATTTCCGTCCGTTTAGACGATTCTCTCACTGAAATGATGCCAATATGGTTGCACTGTACATCGCAGGATGTTATCCTTGAGCTGTATAGCCATTTAATTGCCTGTTACGGCCACCAGTGGCTTACAGTTGTTCTACCTAATGCCACTGCAAAACATCTACATACATACTCCGCAATCCACCGTAAGGTTCTGTACCACTACTAGGCATTTCATTTCCACTCCCAAATACAACGAGGGAAAAAAAAAAAAAAAAAAGAATGCCTATATGCCTCCTACGAGCCCTAATCTCTCTTATCTTGTATTTGTGAGCACTACGAGAAATGTAAGTAGGCGGCAGGAATATCTTACTACAAGCAGCTTCAAATTCCAGTCCACTCGTGTTATAGACTGTCGTTGTGAGCCGCGGAGAAACGTGGCCTGATTGATATAGCAATGTAGCAGGTACTGCAGCTTACCGTCTCCGCCGCCGCCTCCAAAGAGCCCCTCGAGGATGCCCGGCAGGCCGCCGAAGAGGCCGGGCCTGCCTCCGAACAGCCCGCCGCCCCCGAGCAGCCCACCGCCCCCGCCGCCCCCGAGCAGCCCCTCGCCGAACAGCGCGTTTCCCAGCAGGCCGAACGTACGGCCCCTGCGCGGGCCCCGCGACGCGTCGTCGCCGTCTGCGTCGTCCTGGCCCATCCCTCCCGCGCATGCGCAGTGGGTCATCGCGCACACCGCCAACGCCAGCGCCAGCAAGGTGGTTGCTCTCGACATCTGCGGAGAACACACGCTGGAATCAGGATACAGGGCGACCGTACCCTTGTGGTTAGTTCTCCTATAACTAACTATTAACATGCAACGAAAGATGTTGGAGAAAACTGAACACTTTATTCACCAACCATGAAAAAACGAGAAATTACAAAATCAACAACAGACGCTATATATTTAATGCATAATTTCCTTGCTTTCGGCAAAGATTCTCTTGTCTTCCTTTTGCACAGTGTCTAACGTCGCCACACCCGGGGAACAAGGGGGCCTCCACCCTTCCTGTATTATTCTTTCAACAAAGTTATTTAACTGAAATACTTCTTACAGAAGATCAGCCTCGATCACGTTAAAAAGAAGTCTGTTTTATTTCACAGCTAGTTTCAGCAAACCTTGTTGTGAATTTCATGTGAACAAAACATAACTTGAAACCTACATTGCACATGTACATGAAAACACTGCTCAATTTCTTGGTCTAACATGTCGATTTTATCGTAACGGAACATTACCGAAGGCAAGTGACACAACTGAAGGATGTTTCGTAAGACTACTGATACCAACTGTTGGACAGCTGTTGTTGTTTGATCAGCAGTAATTGCCTGGATGTCATGTATTAGGCACACACTCATTGGTTTCTGGAAGTCAGCAGTAGTCTGAACTAGAGTGGTGAGAGACTGCTGCTTAAATGTTATGAGAGCCTTCACTGATGTTCAGAAAATGTCTGTCTACAATATACATAACAACATGTCACAAGATTATACATTTGAAGTGTAAGTACATGGCAATCTGTAGCCGATACCATCACTTGGTTGGTTGAACCATGCATTTATAACAGCGAAGATAAAATACATTTAAGCAGGCAGTAAATACCCACCACAAGTTCAAGATTGTACCACAAAAGGAGTCAGCTGAAGGTTTATTATCTTTAGCCCTTATCATGTCTTTAAGTTCGTGTCAGATAAAAATGTCACACTATATCAGTATAAAACTTTGGGAGAAGAGTATTCATATTCGTTTTGTTTTAAATAATTGTATTCCAACATGTTACCTTATACGTAGAGTTCTGTAATATGTACATTTCACAAGTGAGTGAATAAATAATAATAATAAAAAAAGACTTTTCTTGAAGAGTCTACCACAAAGTGTCTTGTTATCTTCCTTTAACTATGAAAAAATTCTTTACAGGCCACTTCGTGGTAGACTGCACATCTTCGTACATCGACATCTACATATAAAGGTAACTGAAGTTAATTCACTTTTAGAGGGTCTCATTGTCGAATTAATTTTGTTGAGTGCGTGCAGTTCGCTATGATAATAAAATCCACAACTGGTTTACTTTGATAGGAATACTATAATCAAGATAAAAACATTACATAAATGTGCCGAACGTGAAAGAACAAAAACAAATAAAATGCGGAAAACAAGATAGAAACACTGCGAGTCCTCTTACGACAAAGAATTTCCCATCGTGCGCACAAGTCATCATATTGTATAAAAACATCGATGTACATTTCACGTAATGTATTATTTAAGGAAGCTTGACGCAAGTATGAGAAACAAAGAGCTCTGTGTAAACGAAAGCTAAGACATATTAATAAGATGAAGCACTGATTCTACAGGATGAATGCCAGAAAACATCATTATACTCTCATCTGACACAGTTAGTCGATGGTTAATGGCTTGGTGAAGATCACGTCTGAGATTATTAGTTATCTAAAGACATAGGGTAGAGAAACCGTTAGGGCCTGAATTTAATTCTGTTAGATATATATAGTCTGCTGTGAACAGCATATAAACAAAACAAAATACAAACAAACAAAAATTACATTTCGTTGCCAACGACTATTATTTGGCACTCGGGGAGCCGTTGTGTTCATCATGCATCGGTTCTTTGTGTGGCAGGGTCCGACTTATTAGTAATTACATATACACACTATCCTTTCTTCCAGCAGAGATAAGCCTAACGACTAAAAAGCTTAAAATTATATATACACACTAAGGTAAAGGTCCTAGGTATAAACTCCGGTCCGGCAAACAGTTATAATCTGCCAGGAAGCCGATACCTCATTATTTGGTGATCACTGCATTACGGTTGTGGAACAGTGGCCCATGGTATGTTTCTATGCCTAAAATTCGACTCCTACTTTCCAAAACATCATCAGAAACTGTACTTCTTTTGAGGACGTAATTTAATTAAAACACCACTGCCTAAAGCCATAAGACTAATATTACCCTGAATGGAGGATATAATACCTTGAAAAGAGACTGTTGAATAAATATCATCAAAAGTTTTTTAATAAAAGAGCATACGTCGTATTTTCTGAGGTTATTAAATGTGCTGTCGACGCAGACTTATGTGTTTTTAAATGGACACACCATATTACTTGATCAGCGATCTGTAGCATAGTAAATCACATAAACAATGGCGTTGATTGCAACGCAATACGCCAGTTACATCCCGAGAATTTGCGAAGCGAAGTTGACCCTTGAAATACGCGAAACGCGCGGCTAGCGCTCGTCCTGAGACTCAGGCGTTAGTCTCGCGTGAGTCTCGATAGCAGTGAGCTCAAAGATAGTCCGGAGTTAGTACTGTGTACTACGAAGTTTTGACGCTCGACACCATATTGGTGAGCGTAAACCTGTCATACACTATTCAGTCAGTATTATTTGGTTACAAATAATTTAACGTTCTGAAATTTCTAATCGTTTCTACTAGTTGCTTTCGTAGAAACTACTCATATACAACTGGCACTACCTGTTCTAAAAATTTGTAAACTATTTACAAAATATTCCAGACATGCAGTTAGCCATGATCACAAGTTGTATAAAACGTATACATGAGTTATATTTAATTCTGAACTAGTGTTTTTTCCACATTGCATTTAATGAATAAATAACACAGTTATAAACAAATACACTACTGGCCATTAAAATTGCTAGACCAAGAAGAAATGCAGATGATAAACGGATGTTCATTGGAGAAATATCTTGTACTAGAACTGACATGTGATTACATTTTCACGCAATTTGGGTGCGTAGATCCTAAGAAATCAGTACCCAGAATAACCACCTCTAGCCGTAATAACGGCCTTGATACGCCTGGGCATTAGGTCAAATAGAGCTTGGATGGCGTGTACAGATACAGATGCCCATGCAGCTTCAACACGATACCACAGTTCATCAACAGTAGTGACTGGCGTATAGTGACGAGCCAGCTGATCGGCCACCATTTTCAGTTGGTGAGAGATCTGGAGAATGTGCTGGCCAGGGCAGCACTCGAACTTTTTTCGTTTTCAGAACGGCCCGTACAGGACCTGCAACATGCGGTCGTGCATTATACTGTTGAAATGTAGAGTTTCGCAGGGATCGAATGAAGGGTAGAGCCACGGGCCATAACACATCGACAATGTAACGGCCACTGTTCAAAGTGACGTCGATGCGAACAAGAGGTGACCGAGACTTGTAACCAATGGCACCCCACACCATAACGCCGGGTGATATGCCAGTATGGCGATGACGAATACACGCTTCCAATGTGTGTTCACCGCGATGTCGCCAAACACGGATACAACCATCATGATGGTGTAAACAGAAACTGGATTCATTCAAAAAGAAAAAAAAAAAAAAAAGAAAGAAAGAAAGACGTTTTGCCATTCATGCACCCAGGTTGATCGTTGCGTACACGATCGCAGGCGCTCCAGTCTGTAATGCAGCGTCAAGGGTAATCGCAGCCATGGTCTCCGAGCTGATAGTCCAAGCTGCTGTAAACGTCGTCGAACGGTTCGTGCAGATGGTTTTTCTCTTGCAAACGTCCCCATCTGATGACTCAGGAATCGAGACGTGGCTGCACGCTCCATTACAGCCATGCGGATAAGATGCCTGTCATCTTGACTGCTAGTGATACTAGGCTGTTGGGATCCAGCGCGGCGTTCCGTATTGCCCTCCTGAACCCACCGACTCCATATTCTGCTAACAGTCATTGTATCGCGACCAACGCAAGCAGCAATGTCGCGATACGATAAACCGCAATCGCTACAGTGTGACATTTATCAAAGTCGGAAACGTGATGGTACGCATTTCTCCTTCTCACATGAGGCATCACGACAACGTTCCACCGGGCAATGCCGGTCAACTGCTATTTGTGTATGACAAATCGGTTGGAAACTTTCCTCATGTTAGTACGTTGTAGGTATCGCCACCGGCGCCAAGCTTGTGTGAATACTCTGAAAAGCTAATCATTGGCATATCACAGCATCTTCTTCCTGTCGGTTAAATTTCGCATCTGCAGCACGTCATCTTCGTGGTGTAGCAATTTTAATGGTCATGAGTGTAAATATGGTATAATGACGACAGATTCGAAGCGCCTGATAGAAACATGATTTTGCGCACAGCGTACACATCCAGTCTGTGAGCTCAAATGGAATCAGTAAAGACAAGAGGAAGATATAACACTGAACACCAGAAATAGAGTGTACAGCAGTGCAAGTTATTCATTAAATTAAACGTGACAGAAAACTAGGTTTGAATAATAATTGAAGTCTGCTATGGATCTGTACTCCACATCCTTTTCTTTGATTTCTCTACAGCCATAAGTGACACAAACCTCATCTCTGTGTTTATTAAAGTGGTCAGTCGTTCATAACTTATTTTTAGAGGACACAAATTTCAAAACAACTACAGGACCTATACGTACGGAGCTGCTACAGCTAACTGTATTAGACCGTCAGGATTTCCGCTGAAAACAAACCACTACAGTTGTGTATCCAGTGTTAATATCGCTAGCTGCGATCCTCATGTATTTCAAACGTCAGCTTCGCTTCGCAATATCTTGGGGTGTAATTGACGTATTGCGATCAACGCCATTATTTATGTGATTTATCATGCTATAGATTGATGATGAATTGATATAGTGTGTACATTTCAAAACACATAAGTTTGTCTTAAAAACACATTGGCTTTCGTTTTATAATGTTTCCAAATATTTGATACCGGTGAAAGTCGATTGTTGTTGTTCGAGAGATATTTAGGGTGAGAAAGATAACTTGGACACTCTGTATATCTCGTACGTTACTCCTGTTAACTGAAAACTGCATATATTGATTTTTATCTAACACGCCGACTCTGTAGTCCAGTGGACAGCGTGGTGAGTTGCTACGCAGGAGGCTCGGGTTCGATTCCCGGTCGAGTCTGCGACTTTTCTCCACTCGTGACTGGGTGTTTGTCGTCCTCATTGAAACGCTAGTTCAAAATGTTCAAATGTTTGTTAAGCTTAAGGGACTTAACTGCGGGGTCATCAGTCCCTAAACATACAAACTACTTATGAAGTACCTTATTCTAAAGACGATACAAATATCCATGACCGAGGGGGAATTCGAACCCTCGGTCGTAGCGGCCGTGCAGACGGTGACTGGTGCGCCGCAGACCTCTCGGCCACTGCGGCCGACGACACGCAAGTTACGTAAGTGGCAGTCAGCTAAAAAAGACTTGCACTTGGCAGGCCGAACACGACCACATTTGGGGTCTAACGACCATAAATGCCACACGAAATCAACACCAAGTAACACAATTTTAAGTGTAAAAAAAGTAGTACAATTAAAATTAATAAATATTAGAATTGTAAAATACGAGATATAAAAGTAAATACATTTTGTTATAAATAAATACTATAAGGGGGAGCTACAGTCGCCAGTGAAATACACTGTAGCAGGCTGTGTAAAAGTTGTAATAGCTGCCTCAGTGTGAACGTTATCTTCAACGTGAAGATTGAAAATTTTGCATGTTTTAAACTACGCTCTAAGTTCAAATGTTTATAAAGCTAAGGCACGAAACTGCTGAGGTTATCGGTCCATAGACTTAGAAAATACTTTAACTTCTTATGCCAAGGACAACACAAACACCCATGCCCGAGAGAGGACTCGGACTTCCGATGGGAATGGTCCCGCAATCCATAACATGACGCTCCAGACCACGCAGCCATTCCTGCACACCGAACATCTTCAAATATTTAATCATTGGTAATCAGGACGCTGTGTTACAATATATAGACCACAGGTGGTGATGCGGATACATATTTATTTACGCGTTTCGCATTTTATCAATCTTAGAATCCAGCCCTGGGGTAAAAATTTATAATTAGGCATACGGCGTCATGGACTGGTCAGTATTCAACAATGCTATGACGCCATACGCATAAGTGTGACGTTTTACACCAGGCCTGGATTCCGATGATGCAAATGCAAAACGCGTAACTGAACCTGTAACCTGTACATTCTAACAACAATTCATCATGACGGCCGCATACCTCCTCAAGGATTCTAAGTCACGTCTGAAACTACGTATTAATGTAGGGCCTGTGTTGACCGAAATATGAAAAATGCGCAACTGGTGTCTAATACGACAGGCATGTAAACTGATTGTAACGGGTTCCTTTTTTTTTTCTTTTTTTTTTTTTGCGTTGATAATGATCACACATTGACCGAAGTATAGACTGGTGGCAAATAAATAAATAAAAATGGCTGAGCACGTCGATTCGGAATGGAATTAAACTTGATAGGCAATAGTAGGTCCATACTCAAAGATCGGAGTTAAGCATCATCATTGCATAGAGGGCTTTGGTCTATTATTCATTGTTAGTTATAGTGATCACATTGTCTAACATATACAGCACAACATTCCCACCGATTTTTGTTATACCCAGCGACAGCAGCGCTCCAAGCGGCCGGAAAGCTACATTTCTTAATATGAGTGCCAATAGTATCGTTTATATTGATTTTAAAATACTTTTTACATTAGGGAACGTATGTAGTGCCATAAAATAGGTAGGTAATAACTTTGAAATAGCTCCACATTTGTCTTTCTTAGATTTTCTAAACTCGCTGACAAGATACGAAATGGTACATTACAGGACAGTTTATTTACAAGTAGTTCCCAACCTACAGGCTTTTACTGAATAATTTTCTATTAAAAATAAAAAATGACTAGGAAACAGTATTTAGGGCACCAAATCAGCCACCACAACTAGTGGTCTTGGGGTAAAGCGCTCGACTGGAAACTGAAGGGTCGCGGGTTCGATATCCGGTCAGACCTCTAAACGATGAGACCAGAAACGACACGTGGTTCGGGTTCCACGTTAAGCTCTAGGTCCCCTTTCCCTGGTTGGATAACTGGTGTAGGCTAGGGACATGCAAGTCGCCGAAGTGGCTTCCAATTGAAAGACTTGCACCAGGCCAATGAGTCACATGAAATTATTATTATTATTAGCCACCACAACTGTAACTGAAGGAAAAACGTTGCATATGTGTCAATAAAACGGAAAAAGCAATCAAACTTTACTCCAACGAAGAAGAACCTAAACCCACAATTGTTGCTACGTACAGTCGAACCACAAACGGCAAGAATTTTCAAAACAATGGGTTTTTAAGTAAAGTTTACTTACTTTCCGCGGAATAAGCTGCAAATATTCACATATTCGTAAGTATTTGTTCACGTCGAAGTTGTACGTTATACCAATGAGACACTTAAATTTGGCTGTTTTTACATTAATTTCCGCATTATGTATGTTTCTTGATATTTTAATAATGCGTGTAAAGCAAAAATTATACTATTTAGTTAATTATGTACAAAAACAATGATGTACAAACATCAGTCTTTCGGCGACTTGCCCACTGCTAGAATCGCTGATGTCTTTGCAACTGTAAGTTGGTAACAACTTTCACAGCAATGAATGTCGCGACTGAATATATTAGACTGTGGTGATCTTGAATTCACTGGTTAGTTACATCGCGTCTCGCTTGTTATCTATGTGTCTCTGTTGATTGTCGGTAAAGTGAGATTGACGAAAATGTTTTATTTAAGTCTGAATGCTACAACCGTACAAATACCATTCACAAATGCGCTGACATTTGTACATTACAAAAATTCGTACATTACAAAGTATATAGCTTTTGGTAAGAGTATTTACTGCTACATATTTTGCGGATATTTGCACGCTACACTCACCCTCTGCCACTCAGCAAGAGAAAGAAAGGACTTTCTACCACAATAATCACGATTGGGATGTCAATGACTGGACATGATGAAAAGTCTGTTAGGACATAGACACACGGACACAAGCATTTTATACAGCGTGTTTTACGGTTCATGTTAGACAATTCTAATGGCTGAAAGATTTACACAGGAGTACATGTGCGGAAATGACACGAAACAAATGATTTCCACTGCAAGATCTTTTCTTTCCATATTCTGGGAAGGGGTATGTGGAACAAAAATATCAGTAAATATGGGCTCTAAAAGGCATGTCTTACGAGCTATCAACAGTTCTTCATTTTCGATACTGTGGGACATATGAGTTCCACTGGTCAAGTGCATACAACTTTGGGGTTGTTTTGATTCGTAGTACCTCCTCTCAAAATATGGAAAGTGGCGATCTTGCTGTAGAAGAGATTTGTTACCCAATATCAAAGGTGGTAAAATGCTCATAGCGTCTTTGAATGACATTTCCAGACATGAGTTTCTATGTAAAACTTGATGTAGTATCTCCCCTCTAGAACCGTTGCGTATTTGTAATGCAATGAGAAACATCCTATACGCATTTATAGATTACAAACCAAATTAAACGTATCTTATTTAGCAATTATAGATATCTAGTTCTTCAAGATTCGCAAATGCCACCTTTCGGCAGGATAGTTTGGAGTGACACTACAAATAATATTACAGCTGACGCCGCGTAATAGCGGTGTAGTAGTGACTCAATTAATGGCGACGAAAGTAGGTCACGATACAGTACAGAAATAATTACACTAAATAATAATTTTCACAGGGCGTTTCCGAAGTAAGATGCCCAAGACTCACCTTTGTAGGACGGGTGCTGCTACCGTTGTATGCTGCTCTTACCGACTGCCGCCGCATGTATATAGGCGAATCTGGGGAAAGCCTGGAGGGCGAACCCACTTTCCACGACTGCGTGTCAGTCACTCGCAGCTGTTTACCCAGCAGTGCTGTTTCCCCTGTTTCTAGGACCAATGTCAGCATGGGTAAATCCCACATGAAACTTCGTTGTCGTCTTCTGAGCAGTCGTGGGTGCCTGTTGATCATTGCGCACAAGTCTGATAGTGTACTGTAATTGCGTATCACGTTCAGCCGGTGTATCCTCTGCGGTGGTAAAAAGAAGATTGCAGCTTTATTGAAGACCTTTGTTAATGAACGTAGCACGAGAAAAATGACAGCGGCTTTACTTCCTCACGTGGTCTTAGATTTTTTTATTGTTATTACAGTAATGTACTCCACCAGTAAAACGAAAGATTGGGTAAAGACTCGAAATTCCATGCGAAGAACTGTGTCAAACGTCTTATTACGAATGAATTAATGTGTAAATATTTGACTTTAAACTGTAATCGAAAGAAAGTTTAGAAGTGGTTTGAAATTGTATGTAAGGGGGGATGTGTGCGAAAGCGACCAAAAATTTCACTTTTCGGATTTGGTTGCATTCAGTATTGGAATAATTTCGTGTAGCTCAGTGGCCTGGTGACTTCGGCCACTTGCGTGTCCCTAGCCTACCCCACTTATCCATCCGGAGAAAGGGGACCTACATCGTAACGTGGAATCCGAACCACGTGTCGTTTCAGGCGACTCCTTACATGGTTGAGAGGCGAAGGCTGGGTTAAAACGCAGACTGAAAAAAATCCGAGATCCAGTATCTTCGGTTTATCATACAACGCTCTGTTCCGAGACCAACAGGTCCGACATATTCATTAGTGAAATCTATTGATAACTATTTTTCAAATTTGAAATCAAATAAGAAGATTTCCGGTTACATCCCGATTCGTGACTGTGTTAGGACATTCATAAAAAAATTCAAGTATTTCTAAAGGTGATTAAAACTGCAGCTGTTATCAGTCCTAAGGCTTACAAACAACTTAAACGATCTTATACTAAGAACAACAGACACACACACACACACACACACACACACACACACACACACATCACACACACACACCTCTGTGCCCGAGGGAGGATTCGAATCTCCGATGGCGAGCAACCGCACGCTCCGCAGCAAGGCGCCTTAAAGCTCTCGACCACTTCGCCGCGGCGCCCATTCATACTTCTTGTATGCTTTTGTCAAGTAAAACTTCCAATTAAACAAGAAGAAGAAAGAAAGTTGTGATCTACATCTGTGGCCGAGCGATCTAAGGCACCTTGCTGCGGATTGTGGTGTTGCTTGTCATCGAAGATTCGAGTCCTCCCCAGGGCGTGAGTGTGTATGGGGGTTGTCCTTAGAATAAGTTAGTTTCAGTAGTTTGTAAGCCTAGGGACTGACGACCGCAGCAGTTATGTCCCATAGATTACAAACATTCGAATATTTTGAATATATATATGTCCTCTTCTATGTGATCATTTGATCACTGGGCAGTATATGATCGATGTCTCAATGCACTCATCAGGAAATATTGCCCCAAACAACATTTTCATCATCTACAGTTGTCAAACTTGCTACATATCATGCTGTGATTGTTTTTGCGATGCAAGCACAGGGACAATAAAAGTATTTCAGCGTTTTTTCTTCAGGGCTGCTGCATTTACTGTGACCATTTTAAGGAAATTGCGCGTCTTCATGTCGCAAGAAGTGAAATTTCTATTCAGGAGCTAGCAAAGGAAACAAGGAGAAAGAAAAGAAGTTACAAGATGAAACTTACAAGTTGTGATGGCAAATAATATACTGAGTACTGTGATGGAGCATTCTGGGACTGCATAATTAAAGAAAATATAATTTTAATCTTTAATTTCTTTGTCTGGTACTTAGGTACCGTTATTTCAGGAGATCTATGACATAATGCCTCTATATTTGGCCTATTGAATCCTTATAGTTGAAAAAACAAACACACAGAGGTTTCATTTCAGCTTTCATTTGAAGATAAATATGCCGTCATTCCTATGTAGATTTATACTAAAAATATGTAATTGCTTTTATCAAAGGTATTCAAAACTGGTTAGCTATAATTATTTGTATGCATCTAGACTTAAGAAATTTCAGTTTGTTAGTTACTTTCCATCTAGGAAGCAAAATAACTTCACATACACTCTATAATTTAATCGAAGAATCTTTTACGCTAAACTCGATTAAACTCCTCAATTGAAACGAAAAGTAACAGCCAATGTGCTCCGGTAAGCATAACGAAACCACTGCCAGTATTATATTATTTTTCAGATAGCGTCGTCAGTACTATCAGATTACTTGCTAGTAATGATGTTGTCTATAGAAATGTATCATCGATGGATGAACGTAAAAAAGCTGCGGAACTTATCTTGTGTAATAATTGGAATTTCGTCTTAAATAAGGATTAATGAAATTGCCTATAAATAAGGACACGAATATGGCAGCGGTGAACGTATAGCATGGATCCTTCCAGAGTATTTAAATATTTGAGGATAACGGTACTCATAAAAGGTACTCATTGCGAACATGAGTTGTACGGAAAGCTAATGGAACACATAAATTTGATGGAAGGATTGTGTAAGGGAGAGCACGTACGAAATACGAGCTCCTACGTTGACATTCCTTATCTTATAGGCACGACAGGTGATAACTAGAGAGGTGTCAAGCTATAATCGTCCAAGTCGGGTTAGCGAATACGAAAGGGAATTTAAAGCGAAATCTTTCTCACGGGTGACCTTGTTATCGTGAAAACATAATAGGGCGTTGAATTTTCTGCAATTGTAAGTAAGGTACAATGTGTCAAAGAAAAAATGGACATAGTGTTAATAAGGTACGAAGGGTTACAAACCTCTTGCTAGGCTGTAGTCTACGTTGCCGTGACTACATTCTCGTTATGACGAAAAGTTGTATTCAACACTAAATTGGCTTGTTCAATTGGTACGTACAAGGTGAAACTTTATCGACTGAGGGAAAAATCCTGTTCAGAGATGAAAAACAGTGCGGTATTGGTATGACGTAATTGGTTGAGATATGTAAAACTACCTTGATTTGTAATTCAGCAAAGTTTGAAATTTCAGAGGTTTAAAAGTTAAGAAGATTACTACTCAAATACTCAGCGCCGATGGAAACTTCTCCTTTATGAATTATCATCTGGTATTTGCGATTTTTCAGAGGAAAGCGTAAAGCTGAAATTGCTATAGACAGTAAACTAAAAACTATTAACTTCAGATTTTTCCTCCGAGCAAAACAAGCATTTATACAAAACGGGAATTATACAAAACTTAGAATATCACTTTCAAAAGAACAAAAACTTACAAACGAAGCGAACGAAGTATTCTCGATCAGTTTAACAGAATACATATGTTGCATTCTGATTAGAAATTGTATATAGGACCACATTTTATGAAATACTTGAAAAGTTTTCATAGAACTAGACTAGTACTCTATAGTATCGTTAATGGATTGATGTAGGCGATTTTGACATGTATGCAGCGCTGATTGTGGCAGCGAAGGCATTTTGGTCGTAATTCAAGTCAAAAGATCAATTTCAGAAACACGTTTGGTGCAACCTGTTGTTATACTTCCTTCAGTGCCTGCCGAAACGGTATTATAACGATTGTCACTGAGCAGGATATGAAGATAGAAGTACAGGTAATTTTCTATGTGTGTACATATTTACTCTGGCTGGCGGAAGGTTCATCGATCCACTTCCATAATATTGCTGTACCTTTCCATTCTCTGACAGAGTACGGGAAGTCTTTCGGCTGCGGCAGATTAGCCGTGCGCACTAAGGCATCTGCCTGCGGTGCGCGCGGCCGTTCACCGTCGGAGGTTCGAGTCCGCCCTCGGGCATGGGTGTTTGTGTTGTCCTTAGCGTAAGGCACTTTAATTTATTTAAAGTAGTTCGTAAGCCTAGGGACTAATGATCACCTTAGTTAAGTCCCTTAGATTCACAATCGTTTGAACATTTTGAAGTCTATACGTTTTGGACCTGATTTCTTTTATTTTATTGTGATGATAATGCTTCCCTACATTGGTAAGTGTAGGCTAAATATGATATCCCCCTCTACCAAGCACTTAAATGTGATTAGCGGAGCATTTATGTAGATGTAGATGGAGGTAGAAGTCTCAGCAGCAGCCGTTGTTGGCAACAGTTGTAACGAATCTTTCCTGATTTCCTTGTTTGAACTGCTTGTTACTTTACTGCAAAACATTCTGCTTTCGCTGCATGTGGGTGGACTTGTCTCTAGCAGGCAGTCTTCAACATGTCTACTGGTTTTCAATTTCGATCGTGTGTAATTTGATGCAGAACTTTATATCTCGTGTGCTAGACTCTATTTAGTGTTCCTTACTAGTTGATCGCCATTCTCACTCTGCACAAAGCAGGCATACAAACGACACTTCTATACCGTTTTCTAGTATATTTGCTGCGGTAGGAAACTGGTATGCCAGACTGCAGTTCCCTTTGTCCAGTTGATGTTGGTTAGTAACGACGAATAAAACGTGTATGATTTTGAAGAAAAAATATTTATATTCCTTCAATAAAAAAAAACAAAAAAAAAAGTCTTGATTGCAGATTCATATTCTTTCATTAATGACGTATTTCGCTCTTTAATTGGGCATCCTCAGTTTATCTGCGTGACAAAATTACAAGGCGGAATTACAAAACGTGGGTAATGGGACGTGGGCTTATTTTGTTCAAATTCAAATGTTTGCATAGCTTATGGGACTTAACTACAGGGTCAACAGTCCCTAAACTCACAACCTACTTATGAACTAGCTAATACTAAGGACGGCACAAATATCCATGCCCGAGAGGGGATTCGAACCCCCGACCGTAGTGGCCGTGTAGACCGTGACTGGAGCGCCTCAGTCCCCTCGGCCACCGCGGCCGGCTTATTTTGTACTAAGTAGATAGTACAGACGTGCTACAGATGCGAAATTTAACCGACAGGAAGAAGATGCTGTGATATGCAAATGATTAGCTTTTCAGATCATTCACATAAGGTTGGCGCCGGTGGCGACACCTACTACGTGCTGACATGAGGAAAGTTTCCAACCAATTTTTCATACACAAACAGCAGTTGATCGGCGTTGCCTGGTGAAACGTTGTTGTGATGCATCGTCTTAGGAGGAGATATGCCTACCATCGGTTTTTCAACTTTGATAAAGGTCGGATTGTAGCCTATCGCGATTGTGGTATATCATATCGCGACATTGCTGCTCGCGTTGATCGCGATCCAAAGACTGTTAGCAGAATATGGAATGGGTTCAGGAGGGCTATACGGAACACCATGTTGAATCCCAACGGCGTCGTATCACTAGCAGACAAGATATAGGCATCTTATCGCATGGCTGTAATGGATCGTGCATCCACGTCTCGATCCCTGAGTCAACAGATGGGGACGTTTGCAAGACAACAACCATATGCACGAACAGTTCGACGACGTTGGCAGCAGCATGGACTATCAGCTCGGAGACCATGGCTGCGGTTACCCTTGACGCTGCATCACAGACATGAGCGCCAGCGATAGTGTACGCAACGACGAACCTGGGAGCACTAATGGCAAAGCTTCATATTTTAGGATGAAACCAGTTTCTGTTTACAGCATCTTGATGGTCGAATCCGTGTTTGGCGACATCGCACATTGAAGCGTGTATTTGTCATCGCCATACTAGCGTATCACCGGGCTTGATGGTATGGGGCGCCATTGGTTACACGTCTCGCTCACCTCTAGTTCGTATCGATGGCACTTTAAACAATGGCCGTTACTTTTTAGATGTAACCGCATGTTGCAGTTCCTGTATTGGCCTTTGTGGATACGGAAAGTGTTCGACTGCTGCCCTAGCCAGCACATTCTCCAGATCTCTCACCAACTGAAAACGTCTGGTCAATGGTGGCCGAGCAACTGGCTTGTCACAATATGCTACTCACTACTCTTGATGAACTGTGGTATCGTGTGCAAGCTGCATGGGCATCTGTACCTGTACACGCCATCCAAGCTCTGTTTACTCAATGCCCAGGCGTATCATGGCCGTTATTACTGCTAGAGGTGGTTGTTCTGGGTACTGATTTCTCTGGATCTATGCACCCAAACTGCGTGAAAATGTAATCACATGTCTGTTCTAGTGTAATATACTTGTCGAATGAATGCCCGTTTATCATCTGCATTTCTTCTTGGTGTTCCAATTTTAATGGCCAGTAGTGTATAAATGAAAAACAAAGCTTACAAGGCTCTCTCCGTGGTGTGACACCGTAAGTTGCTTTGTGCTGTTCCTACGTTTTTGAAATTGTGCATTTCCTTGAAGCCCTATAAGTGATCCGGTAACGACGAATAAGAGTTGGAACATACTCGGTAATGACGTGAAAAGCATAAACCGATTTTTAAAATTACCTTAATAGAAGCGACGGTCCCTGATGACTGTCCTGCTTAATAACCTCCCTCTCGTTAAATTTGTATTTAAGTTACTAGAGTCTACCCGTCCCTTCTTCTATACCGGCTTCCTACGTCACTCCCTACCCCCATTCCCTTAATCCGTAGCAGCACACCACGCCCGCCCACCGGCCGTGATCACAATTGTAAACATGAGCTTATAGGTCAATAAATTCTATGAGCTAGTTTTTATTCTTCTTCAGCCTTGCTTCCCTTATTACCCATTCCGTCGATATTGCTTCTCCGCGCCCTTAGATTTCCTAAGGGAATGTTCACATGTGTATAAATCTATTGGACCAAACCGCTATGATCATCAGTGCTTAGTATTACTAACTACTTGAACTAAATTACACTAAGTATAACACACCCATGGCCGAGGGAGGACTCGAACCTATGTACACTAGAAAACACAAAACAAATACTCCAAAATTCGTATCATGAACAGCTGCCGTCATTCGTAATTTAGAAGTAGATACCCCTGGAGTATTAAACCAAATCACTCAACAAAAGTAAATCTCCCGCTCACGACTGTATACCACTTCGGTTCCTTTCAGAGTATGCCGATGCAATAGCCCCATACCTATAATATAGCAAATGTTCCCCCAAAGACTGGAAAGTTGCACAGATCACACCAATATTCAAGAACCGCAATAGGAATTATTCTCAAAATTACAGACCTATATCACTGACGTCGGTTTGCAGCAGGATTTTATAACAAATACTTTCCTCGCATATTTATGAACTACCTAGAATAGAACGAGCTATTGTCCCATAGTCAACACGGATACAGAAAGTATCTTTCTTGTGAAACACTGCTAACTCTTTACTCACATGATCTGATGAGTGCTACTGACAAGGGATGTCAACAGATTCCGTATTTCTAGATTTCCGGAAGGCTTTTGACACTGTATCTCACATACGTCTTCTAATCAAATTGCGTGCTAATGGAATATATCCACAGTTGTGCGATTGGATTCGTGATTTTCTGTCAGAAAGGACACACTATGTTGTAACTGACGGTAAGTCATCGAGTAGAACAGAAGCCATATGCGGCGTTCTACAGAAAAGTGTTATAGGGCCATGCTGTTCGTAATTTTTTTTTTTAAATTTAGGGGACAATCTGAGTACTTCTCTTATAATGTTCTTGGATGATGCTTTCATTTATCGGTTAGCAAAGTCACAAGAAGATCAAAAGCAACTGCAAAATGATTTAGATATCTGTATGGTGCAAGGAAACTGCAGAAAGTACTGTGTATGGTCATTTAATGTCACAGTTTTCAATGAAAACAGGAAAGATTCCACGCAAAGAAAAAGTAAGCAACAGCGCCATCACACAACCAAAGATGAGTTGTCGAATACATCTTGAAGTGAATTACAGCATTGATTCTTAAAGGGTCTGAAGAAGAGAATAGTGTATTCTTGAAACTAGTCATAAACAATTCAAAAGTTACGGGTGAAGGTTTTTCATTTATTCATTTATAACAATAATAGAATGCCGTCGTCCCAACATCCATCAAATCAAGATGGATACACAAAGAAAAGATGATAAACGCCAGGAATATCGGCGGGAAATATCAGTGATCAACGAGTGAAGAGGAATTAAATCAGTACCCCTATTTCATGATGAGAAATATATGAGGGTTTCACGTCTTAACCTTAGATGGTGCCTCTTTGCCTTACGCTGTAAACGACTCCAACTCGTAGTTTGCGAAAATACTATGTGAAATGTGTTTTCCTACCTCTATCTAATATTAAGGCACTGTTAGGATTCATAAAGGTTGATCTTGATTTGTGAAAGACAGCTATCCCATGCCGTTACATTGGTCATACTAAGAAGTCTGTGGAGGACCTATGAACTAAAACGTCACACACATTTACAATAACCTAGAAAAGGTCACCCTTTGGAATACAATAATACGGAGATTCTTGCACACGCTTTCAGCTGTTGGGATTGTGCTATTATGGAGTCGATTTGCGAACCCTTGTCGATAGCACCCATCACTTCGTGTGAGTAAAGAGCTAGTTGTGTTTCGCATGAACGATATTTTCTAAATCCGTGTTGACTTTGGGTCAATGATCGTTCTGTTTGAGATAATTCATAATATTTGAAAACTGGATATGTTCCAAAACCCTGCTGAAAATGGTCGTCAATACGCCGAGAGAATATAAGAATTCATCACTTTAGTGAATTTGTACTCTGGAGCACACTCCAAGATTACGTAACGAAACACGCCACTTGTCTTTGCTTATTGCCTATTTCTTGTGTTAATCTGCCTGGTTTTGGTCTGAATCTCAATACCTGATCTTATAATAATTATTTCAATGTGCTCTCCAGTGCCGAGGATAAGAAACATCCGGGGGTGTTGGGAGTACTCAAAATACATTGTTGCACATCATCCTGAAATTTTAAAACCGATTGTGGTGTTCCATGTTCTCGTGGCCTAATAGGTGGGAGACATTGTTGTAGGTAATGAGGACAACAGGAGGCCGCCAAGTGATTTCGCCTCGACTTCCAAAACTGTGACGAGCCGCTATGTAATTAGCCAAATGGCACAAATCAATTAAGGGACGACTTCAGAACGGGACGCCTCACAGTTGCTTAACCCTCCCCTCGGCTCGGAAGCATTCATTCAGTGATACTTCCAACTTGAGCAAGCAGTCGTTCTACAGACTGCGCCGAAAGTCCGGCGTGCAGCAACAGTAAAGGTAAGTCATAGCGAGAGTTTCTTTCGCGACTTGCTCCTCTTGTTTCACAGCTCGACGTTTAGTTTTTTAGGGTTACCCCGCAAATGAACAGCGTTAACCGCGCGACTAGCGTACTTACACGAACGAGCCATTAAAAGTTTCTTAGTTCAGAACACGGACATTATTATAGATAGCGCTGTAGTAACAAACTCAACAAGAAGAAAAATTCACGGCGACCAAAAGCTTTCTTAAGCTTTCACGGAAATAGTTTCTCCAAACGTCGTGTAAAATAAAGGAACAATATAAAACCTACAGCTATCTCCCAGTTTTCTACTTCTATTGCTTTTTGTTGCTTAATGAGTGCGCTGGGTGGGGATCGGTAACTGTCGAAAAAAAAAAAAAAAGAAAGAAAAAAAAAACTGCTGTGTTGTCGAGTTTGGTGCCATATCATGAATTAGCTGTAGTAATTATCAGTAACACGTCTTGTTCAAGCTGGTGTTACGTTTCTTTCATTGCTTGCCGAACGGTCATCAGCGAGTAGGATTTGTAGGTAAAATTCCTACGTATTTTTCGTTGGCATGTACATCTACGTATTTACCTTGAAAAGTGCCTGGCGCAGGTTTCTTCGAACCTATTTTATATTTTTTTACCGTTCCATTTTCTTATAGCGCATGCGACAAAGGAACACCTAAATCGTTCCGTTTCCGAACTGAATTCTCTTATTTTATTATGATTATCATGTCTCCCTACGTAATGTTTGGCAACAAAATGTTCGCATTCCGAGGAGACAGTTGATGAAAGAAATTTTACAAATAGATTTCACCGCAACGAAAAACGCGACACTCTCTCCCCTTTATCGCGATAATACAACACGAGCTACCCTTATCAAAAGTGTCGCCATCTCCCCTTGGTCAGATACACTACTGGCCATTAAAATTGCTACACTAAGAAGAAATGTAGATGATAAACGGGTATTCATTGGACAAATATATTATACTAGAACTGACATATGATTACATTTTCATAAACACGCAATTTGATTTGAAACTGCATGTGAGGTAGAGTTTAAAAAAAACAATCCAGATATCTATAAAAATGGAATCGATTTGAGGCCTCATTTCCATAACACTCGTGTGACTAAAGAGCGAGTTGCGTTGTGCAATCTGGTGTTGGCTGCGTAATTTTCCATTCTTTCGGTACGAATCTTTTACTTAGCAAGCGGTCGTATATGATAGCTAAGTATGGAAATATGACATCAGCATACTCTGAAAAGAACGCGATTTGTATAAAATCTGGACCGCCGCGATGGAAGCGCGCGGTTGCCTCCCGTTCGAGCATCTGGCTGTGTGTGTGTGTGTGTGTGTGTGTGTGTGTTTCCTTATGCAAGTATAAGTTAGTTTAAGTAGTTTTTAAGCCAGGGACTGATAAGCGCAATAGTTGCGAACCATAGATTTACCAACATTTGAACCTTTGACCAATCTTGACTGGTAGACTTGCTTTTGTTGAGGGAGATAATTTGCTTCACTATTCCAACAATATCTACTTACAAATTACGAATACAGTCTGCTGAGCTTGATTCGAATTCTAGAATATTAACTTCGTCTTCTTTGGTGAAGGAATTTCGGAAAGCCGTGTTTAGGCAATTCTGCTTTGGCTGCATTGTCATCTGTAGCATCACCATAGATATCGTGCAGTACAATATATATATATATATATATATATATATATATATATATATATATATATATATATATATATATATATATATATATAAATAATTGTTACGCTCATGGGACGTAGCTACAGGGTCTTCCGTCCCTAAAAATACAAACTACTTATTCACTAACTTATACTAAAGACAACACAGACATCCATGCCCGAGGGAGGATTCGAAACCCCAACGGGGAACGGCATCGCGGCTCGGACATAGCGCCTCAATGCACTCGGCCACTCCACCGCGGCTCGCGTACTGATTGCGCCAGAATGAAACTTTCACTCTGCTTCAGCTGATATGAAATTGATTAAATTTGTGTGCCGAAACCGGGACGCAAACCTGGGACCTTTGCCATCTCCTTTCTTCCAGGAGTGATGGTTCTGCAAGTTTCGCAGGAGAACTTCTGTGAAGTTTGGAAAGTAAGAGGCGAGGTACTGGAAGAAGTAAAGTTATGAGAACTGAGCGTGAAGCGTGCCGGGATAGCTCAGTCGGTAGAGCACTTGTCGGCGAAAGGCAAAGGTCCCAGGTTCGAGTCCCGGTTCTGGCACACAATTTTAATCTAGCAGGAAATTTCGAATTTTTTGTGTTTTGCCGGTAGTGTAGTTTACATATGACCAGAATTTCTTCACTTTTTCTACCAAAATACGAGGCAGTGGTTCTTTGTGGAAACTGTTATATGCTTTGTAAGGAAAGAAAATATTTGTTGGGAATATTGGGTGAAAGGTGTTTATTTTATTGAAGAAAAGTGTGAGTGGAGATATATATATATATATATATATATATATATATATATATATATATTTTTTTTTTTTTTTTTTTGATTTACGTGTTATTAACTGTGGTGGCTGTTTATGTAATGTTTGAGCAACATAACAAACCTGACCTTAATTTCGTGGTTAATGCAAGTGGTGTAGTTCAATTTTGAAAATATTTAGCAAGACAATTAGTGTAATTAACAAATACTATGACCCTATCTGACAAACTTTTCAAAAGTATCTCACCTTTCCTTTCCTTACAAAATCTACTACAGAGACTGTGCACACACAGATAGCACAAATTAACTTACTCCGTTTGTGTAATATCTATGACTCAATTAGTACGCTAATGGTACTGATAATTTAGAAAATTATGAATAGTGGGACTTTTAAACATCAAGTGATTGGCAAGTGGTTGCAGTCCAACCACTAAAGTCAGTATCTGATAAAATTAATTCACTCAAGCAAATAGGAAATTTAAGTAAATCAGTCTTAATTAATGCTATGCATACGACATTAGTGCGAGTTTGGTTCTTTATAGGATAGATGTGGCGGTGGCTATTATTGTTAAACTCATTGCAAAACTCAATAGAAAAATTATTCATTAATATGTTGATAATACGTAATACTGGCATGTAACTGTCTGTTATCTTCTGTCATCCTTTTTAGCAAAATTGTTTCAACTGAAATTATTAATTATCACAGTCTCTAATAATTAATGACACTCACTTGATTGTAAAATTGTGTAGTAATATTATTCATGCATTATTGAGGATTGTCATACTAATCATGTGTGGTTAATTAGTTGTTCAAATAAGATAGCAAAAGTACTGTCTAATGTTCCTATATTTAAACAAAATTTAAACATGCATTCACAGCAAATTACAACCAACAGCATTTAACTTATCTTATTTATCAGTCCAGTGACGTGGTACTCTGCAGTCATATAAATGGTACATAATTTCATACATAAATCATTTTGATGGTGGCTACTCCTTTGGCAGCTTGCTAGCAGTTCGCCGTGATGCTTCGCGAATCGCGTAATTAATCGCGACCGTTAGCGTCCGCGATGACGCTACCGCGTTTCGGACGTCTGGGACAGTTACCGAACACGTAACGAATTTCTGCCTCAGCAGAACGAACGAATAAATGTTTCATTAAAATCAATTCTTACTTCACTTATGTTCACAGGTTTCACATAAACTTTCATATCGTTGCACTTATAACAAATTAGAACTTTCACTTTGTTTTAACTTTATTACTTATATTGTCTGAGCACTCTGCGGACCGCGTACGAACGTCTGATCTACGTCACCGGGCGGCAGATACTGCTGCTTGCCTGCTCTCCCACAGGGGAGCGCTGCTATACCATAGAGTCTCTGACCTGAGGAGCCATATCGATAACTGTTCACAGAGAAATATTTTACATTGACAAATTAAACATAACAAGAAATCAGTCATATAGAAAACATACAAAGTACAAATAAAATAAAATAATATATACATAAACAATTACAATACAGATAATAAATAAATTACAGAAAATGTTCACAGTTAAGTTACGTACATACAATGTGCATCACGATAATTAATTAAGTCACATAAGAAGTTAATTACTACATATTCACGATAAACAGGTACAAACGAATAATATCTTCAAAATGAAGCTCATTCCTCGTTATAATGTAAGGTTTAGTTTAAGGGTT
Organism: Locusta migratoria; assembly: GCA_026315105.1. Classification (NCBI taxonomy): domain Eukaryota; kingdom Metazoa; phylum Arthropoda; class Insecta; order Orthoptera; family Acrididae; genus Locusta; species Locusta migratoria. The sequence continues at coordinate 176,302,022 of CM048751.1, read as the reverse complement.
AAAATGTTCAAAAGTTTGTAAAGTCTATGGGACTTAACTACGGGGTCATCAGTCCCTAAACTTACAAACTACTTATGAACTAACTAAGACTAAGGACGGCACAAATATCCATGACCGAAGGGGGATTCGAACCCCCGACCGTAGTGGCCGTGCAGACCGTGACTGGAGCGCCTCAGTCCCCACGGCCACCGCGACCGGCCTACTTTAAGGGTTACCTTACGGCTTCTCGCATTGAAGTTTGTGCTAAATTTCTAGTTTCTGTAAAAGGTTATTTCTAGTTTCTGTAAAAGGTTGTCAGACTTGGGGATTTTGTCTGTTAAAATTTGGATAGCATTTTGCTTTGCTTCTGCATCGTGATCTCAAGTGTATTGTCGTGCACCGGCTGCGGTGGCCGAGGGGACTGAGGCGCGCCAGTCACGGTCTGCACGGCCACTACGGTCGGGGGTTCGAATCCCCCTCGGGCATGGATATTTGTGCTGTCCTTAGTGTAAGTTAGTTCGTAAGTAGTTTGTAAGTTTAGGGACTGATGACCCCGTAGTTAAGTCCAATAAGCTTTAAAAACATTTGAACATTTTTGTATTGTCGTGCGCTTTCTGAAAGCGACACAATAGTGTCGTTTTGTGTTAACCAAATTCCCACTTTCACAGATGCTGCTTCAGCTGCTATTCTTGGCCACAACGGCAACTCTGGTTGCAGCAGGTCCGGACGCTATTGAGGTACAGGAAAACTCCATCGACACGTCTGATGCGCGAGCTAAGGCGGACAGAGGTAAGTGACTTGAAACTATTCATAGTACAATTTTTCTATCGATTCTCTTCAAGGGTTTGCTGCTGGATTTAATCATTTTTCTGACATGATATTTCAGCGGACCGTCTGGGCGCCAACTAGAGTTGAGATTGATGCACGTCACTTTTCTGCGCTTTATTTTCATTCTAGCTATTGGAGTGACGCGTGCTTATTTGCCGAGTTACCAATTTTTTAAGTAACAGATCATAAGAAAAATAAATTTTCCTATTCTGCAATCTTGAAGGAGAAAAATTCTAACTTATGAGTAACGTGCATGCACAATATTAATTGTACGTTATATGAAAAGCCCTTACCTATCACTTTCCAAGTTCTTGTGAAACGCAATGAAAGTGCTTCTGACCAGTCTTGACTCTCTCGGCCAACTATCGAAACGATTTCTGTAGTTGTCGTTGTAGAGAACGCAACAATACCTATTGTCTGGATTCTGGAAAGGCGAAGTGGTGACGTGGCAGTGCCAGGAACTAGGTCACGTGATGCGGTACAGCGAGGCTACAGTTAAACTAGCGCCCAAGAAGAAGAAGTAAGAAGCTCACAATAAGTACGTGACCGATGATATGGATAAATGTATTATCAGGCAGTAATTTTTATGGCATTACGAACAATAGAAAGAAATACGAACTATGCGAAAATTGCACAACTTTCGTCAAACAGAAATGAGCTTCAAAGGTAGCAAGGAAACCCTTAGAAGCAATGTTCTGTCTATGGATTTCAATTGTCAATTGTCAAAATTGTCAATTGTCAAAATAAATTCAAAAAAGGTTGCTGAAACAGTCGTCGACTTGGAATGTAACCAATTTCACGCTATATCTCTCCTCAAATATTACTTTTCTTGTAACTCCTCAAATTTGTTAAATGATGAAAATGATGCTTTAATACAATCCAACGTCTACTATGGTGTATAAAGCATTCTAGGGCATATCATCCAAATTTATGGACTACCATTTTCAAAACTAATAGGATCAGCTCTACTCCAGTGTTGATATTAGGAGAGGATCAGGTGGTGTGGAAACCTGTAGGTGCTGTCACTGCTGGAGGTTTACACAGCGGATGCTGCTCTCCACATGGAAACACTGGAACAGGCCTGAAGATGATCCACACTAGGATCGAAACTAGTAGCCTATCAATTCGAATTATATGATCTACCTTTTCTTATGATTGAAAAGGCCGCGCGATCTAAGGCATTATGGCAGGGACTGGGCGGCGTTCCCGTCGGAGATTCGAGTCCTCCCTTGAACATGTGTGTGTGTGTGTGTGTGTGTGTGTGTGTGTGTTGTCCTTAGCGTAAGTTAGTTGAAGGGGACCTGGACGTGGACGGGCTAAATTTCAAAGCCTTGGTTTAGGCGCACATCACTGTTAATCTGCAAAGCGGAGGAAGTTGTGATTTTGTACCAACCCTGGATGACAGTAATTCAAGCTGTAAGAGAACATTTAATGAAATATATTTTATAGTTTAAGAATTACAATATTTTGCCTAATAGTTGTTTTTATAATACAAGTTCGCATTCTGGAACCATTTTGTGGTGCATCGTCAGTCTAATAGCATTTAGACTGTGGCAGGCTTCTGTCAACATTTGTAGGAACACATTATGCCTCTGATTTTGTAGTTTGGATTACATATAAGGGAATAGAAAAACTCATATTGCACTTCATTAGTGTTTTGTCTAAAAATTACCACTAAAATTGCCTACAGAATGACAAATATAAATCATTACTGTAATGTATCATGTACAGTACAAAGATATTGTCCCATTCTTCAATTGGGAAAAATTTCGTGAATATAGCTAAAACCGTTATGAATATAAATGTACCTAATGTTCTGAAATGTAGTTTCAAGAATATGAGAAAAGTATGGTTACAGTGTTTTGGCTCCCCGTATGCCACTTTCATCCCAGTGGCAAAGTATTGCTGGCCAGCTGCTTCTGTATCCTCCGCAGATTTTTTCAGGAGTCTTTTCCTTATTGTAGACTTAAGTGGTGGCATCCACAGCCCATTCAGCTTCAACTAGTTGCAGACGATCTATGGCAGTCAGAGCAGCTACCATATTATTTCCTGGTTTTTTGTTCCGGTAATTATACTATCACTGAAACAGATAACAGCATCCGTCACACGTATTTTGTGTCCTGTACATCCAACAAACACTGTTTTCGGTACTCGTTGCGACACACAGCTGTTGAACACATTTGCTAAGTAATTTTTTTATCTGCAAGGTCCCAGTATATTGGCATTATTGTTTCGATGACTGTGGCAGGTATGGAATGCTTGTGGTTATATTTCTTGCCTGAAGCATCAGCGTGGCCAGTATGCAGACTTTTGTTCAATATAATAAATATTTAAAAGTAAATAAACGATTCATTTTTGGAAAACTGTAGAAATGTGTCTTTCATATGGAGGTAATTTTTTGTTTCGTTTTTTTTTTTTTTTTTTTTTTTTTTTTTTTTTTTTTTTCCCAATCATTTTCACGTCCAGATCCCGTTAAGCAGTTTGTAAGTCCAGAGAGTCATGACCATAGCAGTTTGGTCTAATAGGTATACAAACATGTGAACATTTGATCAATGATAAACATAGCGCTGTATCGGCATAATGTGACGTTTCACGTGTTAAACTGTTCCACAAAACGTGGTTACTGTGCGCAGGTGTGGAGGGCCTGGAGGGCATCGTGGGCTCTCTGGCGGGCGGCGTGGTGGGGGCGGCGCTGCAGGGCGGCGGCCTCAACCTGACGGCGCTGCTGCAGGCTTCAGGGCTGTCATCTGTCCTGCTGCCCATCCTGGGCTCCACGCTGGGCGGGCTCCTCGCCAACAAGCTGGCCGAGGGCGAGAAGTACGCCTCCCACTATGGTGGTGAGTCGCACTGACCTTGTCAGCGGAACATAAAAAAAAAGTGCTGGAAATCCTGACACAGAAGTCTCGTCAACTCGAACATTCCGTACCTCACACCAGGGCTAGGTACAAGGGCTGACTGGCTCACGTAGCCGCTGGAAGTGGCTCCGGCCCGCTGCCGCTGTGACGTCACGCGGGTACACGCAGCGCGAAGCGCGGCAGCGCTAAGCTATAACTACTGTTTTAACAGTGATTGTTTTCAGTATGCCTTACTCGTGATTTTTACCTGAAGGCAAGTAACTGAAATGTCAACAGTTAAGGTGAAAATGAATATAGTATTAAATATGCGGTACATATATTGCATAAGATTACTTATTCCGCGACTTCAACCATTTGCTCATTTTTTTATTACTTTAAACTTATTTTACTCGAGAACTACTGAACGCATCGTGATGCGGTTTGTTTTAAATTGCAGAACTTAGAAAGCTCTAAAAAAAAGTCCACAGGAGCATGTGTCTAACTTTTACGACTGGAGCACATTTACAATTTTTCTCTCCAAAGGCTTTGGCACCGGATGGCTTGAGACTACATAAATAGTGATTGTGGGAGATCTATAAAAGTTGTACACATGCTCTCACAGACTTTTATTTAGATCTATAAGAACTCTACAATTTAAAAGAAACCGCATCACGATACGTTCATTAGTTCTCGAGTTAAAGATGTTTAAAGATTACCCGTGCAAAGCTGGAGCCTGTGAAAGTAACAATTATCGTCATGAATGAAACTTTCACTCTGCAGCGGAGTGTGCGATGATATGAAACTTCCTGGAAGATTAAAATTGTGTGCCGGAACCGGGACTCGAACCTGGGACTTTTGCCTTTCGCGGGCAAGCGCACTACCGACTGTCCTATCCCGACACGACTCACGATGCCACCTCACAACTTTACTTCCGCCAGTACCTCGCCTCCTACTTTCCAAACTTCACAGAAGCTCTCCTGCGAACCATGCAAGACTAGCACTCCTGTAAGAAAGGGTATGGTGGAGACATGGCTTAGCCACAGCCTAAGGGATGTTTCCAGAATGAAACTTTCACTCTGCAGCGGAGTGTGCGCTGATAACTTCCTGGGAGAAATAGTGTGCCGGAACCGGGACTCGAAACTGGGACCTTTGCCTTTGTACAAAACCTTTACACGTTATATACGTAATTCATTACATCGAAAAACTTGTTCATAAGTTCAAAAAATGTGCTGGTTCATTATTTCCAGATAAAACTAATATTGCATTGAAACTGTGCTAGAAAAAATTGTTTTTGCAGGTCCAACACGTCGCAATACAACAGTTAACCATTGTAAATGCTATAACTCAATGACACCACACTACACGGAACACTTACGAAACACGTGTACAAAAATGGGTGCCAAACACAACACAAATCAGCGCCCAGCTCAGCCACTCGGCAGCTGCGGTACACTGGTAACGTCACGGGAGCGGGGCCACCGCGGCGCGCGCTACAACAAAGGCGTGAGCCAGCCCTTGTACCTAGCCCTGACCACACACAGCTACATGTAAATAAACATATTTACATGGTCATTTTAATTGCATGGCAGTGGGTCCCTCGAACCATCTTCTAGCTGTTAACGTATCACTCCATTCTAGAATACCGTGAGGAAAAAAAGAACGTTGTTTTGACGATCATGAAGTGGCATAGCGCACACACTGTAAACATTAATAGAAATTTTTACCATAGTCAACATAATCGACTTGCAAGCGTTGCACTGATATTTGATATGATTTATTGTCCGATTATCAGTCAAAAATTGTCAGGTTCCTTTTTATATGTTTTTCATCTTTCGAGCCATCAGGATCATCTGCGGAATCTTCGTAGTTCTGACTGCAATACGTCTCGTCTATGTTATGACGATTTTTGTGTAGTACAAGGAGATCAATCCTCAGCGCAACAGTCTTTGCAGCGTGTGACTTGCCGGCGACGGCAGCTGCGCTTCCCGCTTAGCGAGCCGCCCATCTTCCGCACTAAATTTAATATGGGTTGGCGCGCAAGTTAGTTCTGCCATACATCACATGAACACTTAGAAAGAAAAGTTAATTACTCACCTCATTACGCAAGGAGGTGCTGGAACTGCCTCCCTTCGTTGTTTAAGCATTTCTTACACCTGCTGAGGAAGTTGTTCATTACACTCATTGATTCTTAAATGGTGCATGACAGAGAAATTGACCCGAACTTAACTTTCTTTTCGGTAAATCAGGTTCCACCTAAGTGGGTATGTTAATTCGCAAAATAATCGTTACTAGAGTTAGGAAAAGCCTAACTTAATTCATAATCAGCCCCTGCGTGATCAAAAAATAGGAGTGTGGTGCGCTGTTAGCGGCGAGAGAATAATAGGCCCTATATTTTTTCAGGAAACAATTAATAGTGACAGATATGTTGAAAACATATTGCGGCCTTTATTTTCCCAATTAACTGAAAGAGAACATGCCTTCGCGACATTTCAGAAAGACTCTGCGACGGCACATAAAGCCAACTTATCATTATGGGAAACTGGTAATGTTCGGTGAAAGCTTTATCACTAAGAACATTTGGCACCCTCATTCACCTGATTTAGCCACGTGCAGTTTTTATATGTTGGAAGCATTAAAAGAGAAAGTGTACAAATCAAATCCCCCACACTTTAAATGAACTAAAAACAAACATTCGTGAGGAAATCACTGCAATTTCTGAGAGGGAACTTCAGAGTGTAATGAGCAACTTCCTCAGCAGGTGCAGAAAATGCCTGAACAAAAAAGGGAGGCAGTTCCAGCGCATCCTTGCGTAATACTGGTGAGTAATAAACTTGTCTTTCTAAGTGTTTGTGTGATGTATGTCAGAAATAGCTTGCACGCCAACCCGTATTAAATGTAGTGCGGAAGACGCAGCTGCCGTCGCCGGTGAGGCGTGCATAGCAAAGGCGGTAGCGCTGAGGATTGATCATCATCCTGTATAATTACACTTGTAGTTGTACTAATGGAAATTTATGTGTAACCTGGAAGAGGTTTTAGTCCTGTAGTTAACTACTTGTGTTGCTGGAAACTAAATACTCACGATACTTATCGGCGATAGGTGTGTGTAAGGCAGCAGAACCATGGGTCTTGTGAAAATACAGCATACGCTGTTTATTGTAGAAACAATACTTATCGTCGAGGGGAAAGAAGATATATATCGCATCTCAGGTGTGAGGCGACCACACCTCTATATTGGTTGAAGTGTAGTTTGGGGAATCTACTCTGGATTTGAACCAATAGCAGTACAGAGACTTGAAGTTAAATTTCGTAGCCACACTTTTGGACGAGCGATATTTGTTGGTGTAATTAATCGAGTAGTTTCAAACACCTAAATCTTTCCGTTTTCAGCCGCGGCTGAATAGCCGTGCGCACTGAGGTGCTGTGCTGTGGTGCGCGCGGACGTTCGCCGTGGAGGTTCGAGTCCTCCCTGGGGCATGGGTGTGTGTGTTGTCATTAGGTTAGTTTAACTTAGTTTAGGTAGTTTGTAAGCCTAGGGACCAATAACGAAGCAGTTAAGCTCAAATGTTTCTTAAGCTTAAGGGACTTAACTGCAGGGTCATCAGTCCCTAAACTTAGAAACTACTTATGATCTACCTTATACTAAAGAAGACACAAACATCCAAGCCCGAGAGGGGATTCTAACCCCCGACCGTATCGGCCGTGCAGACTGTAACTGGCGTGCCGCAGACCGCTCGGCCTCTGCGCCCGGCCAGCAGTTAAGTCCCATATATTTACAAACATTTGAACATTTCTTTCGGTTTACAATCATGTTTTCCTACATAGTTGGGTGTTAACAAGATATGATCATAAAACAGATGTCGCCGACAGCAAATAAGGCCTTTCTTGTATTATTTATATCCCAGTTCGTGCGTCATCACCGTGTCACTCTCTCCGCTGTATCGGGATAATACCAAACGATCTCCCCTTTCCTGGACTTCCTGTATATTCTCCTTCAGTCTCATCTGGTGTGGATCCCACAATAAGCAGCGATACTCTGAAATAGAACGCACATGTGTAATGTAGGCAGTTTCTTGAGTAGATTGAGTAGAACTGTTACATCTTTTAAGTGCTCTGCCAATAAATCGTAGTTTTTCTGTTCGCCTTCCAGACAATATTTTCTGTTTTTTTTTTTTTTTTTTTTTTTTTTTTTTTTTTTTTTTTTTTTTCAAATGAAGTTGTTCGTAAATGTATGATGATTTCGTGTGACATTTTTAGCCGTTAGACCCCAGCTGGGCTCGTGTTTGGCTCTCCTGGTGCAAGTCTTATAGGTGACACCACTGGGGCGACGTCTGCGTCGATGATGAACTGATGACGACAACACAACACGGAGTCCTCGAATGGAGGAAATCTTCAACCCGAGCGGGAATCGAACCCTGGCTCTCTGCATGGCAACTAGACTACAGAGGCGGACCTGTAATTCAAACATAGCTATTAGAACTTATGGCCTTCAGATTAGACTGATTTGTCGTGGATGACTTCACACTTAAACTATCTAAGTGGACTGACATTTTTTGTTTTACCATGCTGATATATAAATCGTTTTGAAATTGTTTTTGAGCTTCTAGTGCCTATTATAGTGTAAATGGTAGCATTATCCACGAACAGCCAAAGAGAGTTGCTCAGATTAACTCAGTTATAAAGATTAGGAACATTAGGGGCCGTATAACAGTTCCCTAGGTAACTCCAGATATCAACTGTTCAACTGTTTGGATAGTCTATGGGACTTAACTACGGGGTCATCAGTCCCTAAACTTACAAACTACTTATGAACTACTTCCTAACTAGGACGGCACAAATATCCATGCCCGAGGGGGGATTCGAACCCCCGACCGTAGTGGCCGTGCAGACCGTGACTGGAGCGCCTTAGTCTCCTCGGCCACCGCGGCCGGCCCAGATATCAATTTTGTTCTACTTTATGACTTTCCATTCATTACAACGTCCTGTGTCCTTTCTGACAGGAAGACACGCATACAATGGCACAAGTGTGCCGATATTTCCTAAGCAAGCAGTTTTATTAGAAGACGCTTGTGAGGTACAGTGTCAAAAATCTTCCGTAAATCTAGAAATAAGGAATTTATTTGAGGTCCCTTTACATAGCACTCATTACTTCAATTTAGTAAAGAGCGAGAACGAAACTTTCTGAGTCCTTGATTACTATGGGTCAATAGGTCGTTCCTAATGTTTGAGGAAAGTATATGTTCTAATCTCCTGCTGCAGATCGATGTCAGTGATACAGGTCTGTAATTCTGAGGATCACTCATATTTCCTTTCTTTAATATTACTGTGACGTAATTCAAACATGGATTCAAACATGGGTGTTTCAGCATGAATCGAGACCTGGTACCTCAGAAACGCTTGAACTAAAGTTCTGTAAATGTAATAACTTTATATACTCCATATATACAGTTTCAAGAACAAATCTCCAGTTAATTGTAAAACTCTAAGAAGGTGTACTAATCATTTATTTCTAGAAGTGTATTATATCGAAAAATCTGTGATGTAAGTTCGTCCAAATGTTCATTGAAGTATTGTGTAAAAATATGATGGAAATTGTTCTACAAACTGCCGATATTGTTGCTAACAAAATCAAAGGTTTAGATACTGGTTTAGGTTTTCAGTGCAAGAATTACATCGTACTTATATCTCAACACCTTCTGCTCGTTGAATAGAATAATGCCGGAATAAGACATATGGAAGACAATTACAGAAGAAGAACCTGTTCCTGGATACCACTTACAATACCAGACACGGAAGACCTTGAATGGATTGCGAACGGGAGTAACTCGCAACAAACAAACCCTGATATGGTAGGGGTACATAACTGGATATACAGCCTCTGAATGTACAGAACTACATGACTTTAATCACCTACTAGTTTGCACAAAACTGATCGATGGCTGTATTATGGATGACCTGGTTCTAGGTGTCAAGGCTGCTGAACGTAGAGCCTCAAAGTCCATTTAAAATGTATATACTGTATGTTTGCAGTTACTGTGTATAGCGTTTATATAACTGTATTTGTCCTGGACACGAAAATAACCATAATAAAATATTCGTAACGCTGTTCCTCCTAATCGTGTTGCCCGTGTTTCTTGTCTGCAGATAAGCACGACGGCGACGAGGGTGTGCTGGCGACGTGGGGCGGCATCGGACCCGACGGTCGCCCTTCCGTGGGCGGCATTGTAGCCAGGAACGGTGCGGGGCCCAGCGCCAAACAGACCACTGTACTACTGTGAGTAAAAAATACCGGTTTACCATCTCCCGCACCACAACAACTCGCCTGACTAGAGAGCTTATATATATCTGATAACTTCTGAAGGCCGAAGTAAAGAAGATATAAAATGCAGAATGGCTATGGGAAGAAGAGCGTTTCTGAAGAAGCGAAACTTGTTGACATTCAATATTAGTTTAAATGTTAGGAAGTCCTTTCTGAAGGCATTTGTCTGGAGTGTAGCATTGTATGGAAGTGAAACGTGGACAATAAGGAGTTCAGACAAAAAGATGATAGAAGCTTTTGATATGTGGTGCTACAGACGAATGATGAAAATTAGATGGGTAGATCACGTAACTAATGAGGAGGTGCTCAACAGAATTGGGGAGAAAAGGAATTTCTGGCGTATTCTAACTACGAGCAGGGATAGATTGGTGGGACACATCCTGAGACATTAAGGAATCGTCAACTTAGCATTAGAAGGAAGCGTGTGGGGTAAAAATGGTAGATGGAGACCGAGGGACGAATACAGTATGCAGATACAAAGGGTGTAGGTTGCCGAAAGCATTCTCAGATGAAGAGACTTGCACAAGACTGGTTAGCTTGGAGAGCTGCATCAAACCAGTCTGCGGACTGAAGACCACAACAACAACATGTGTATTGTTGAAGTATGTAGTACTGAGGCGGTTTGATGCAGCTATCCGCGCTACACTGCCACCTGTCCAAGCCTGTTCAAATGTTTGTATAGCTTATGGGACTTAACTACGGGGTCATCAGTGCCTAAACTTACAAACTTATAAACTTACAAACTTACGAACTAGCTAACATTAAGGACGCCACAAATATCCATGCCCGAAGGGGGATTCGAACCTCCGACCGTAGTGGCCGTGCAGACCGTGACTGGCGCGCCGCAGTCCCCTCGGCCAACGCGGCCGGCTCCAAGCCTGTTCATTTCTACATATAAAAATGAATGTTTGTCTGTATGTCCTCTAAGTGTTCATAAACCGTTCATTCGATTGCAATGAAACTTTGGTGAACTGTTCACCGTATGCCCACGAAGGTTCCTGACCCACAAACAAAAGAGCACGACACGAGATATTACGTCGTAAACAATGAGAGGCTTCCGCGTGAGAATACCCAGATTTCTGCGTCAATTATTGGAAAATGGGAGTAGTTAGAGACCTACAACAGATTGCATGTAATTTATGTCGTTTATGAAGCGTTTTGTAACCGACTCCCCCCCTCCACACACACACACACACACACACACACACACATACACACAAAATGACGAAACGAAAAGGAGTCTACCGCTCACAACAGTTTTGGCTGTAGATACCGTAAAACTTTTGTATTGTGTAGAGCAGCATTTAAACCAGTCATTGGACTGATGATCACAACAACAACAACAAAAGGTTAGCATTTAGATTTGCATGTTACTATTTATTTTTGTCTGCATCTCTCTTAATTCTCTTGCATCCAAAATTAAGCAATCTGTTTTCTTAATCTCCATCTATATAAAAGCGAAAGGACACTCACTCACTGACTAAACACGAAATCTCGAAAACTACTTCACCTATGAAGCTAAAATTTGGCAGGAATGTAGTTTATATCAGAAAAACGTCAATTTAGAAAGTATTTTGTGATAGATGCATGGCGGAGCATACTTCTCCTACAGACTCACGAAATCTACTGTTCGATCTTAACGAAATTTCGCACGCTTGACGTTCAAAACAAGTGGAAGGCCACCGTCTACCCTAAGTTTCATACGGTGCATGCGGGAGGGTACTTTGCAACACAAAGTATCCCTAAATACCTTGGTCGCGCCATAAACTGAGAACGGCTTGGCCGCTTTCACAGTTCCGTTTTTTGTTTTTTTCGTTATTCTCAGAAGAAGAGTTGTATGAAATAAAACAGGAATATATGAGAACAATAAACTTTGTTTTTCAATGTGACCCTGCTTTTCTATTGCATACAAATCTATAATACGCTATTAATGACATTAAGCACACTCTACGTTAAAAAGAAAAAGAGGAATGTCACTATCTGTATAAAATTTCTTTTTGTGCATGGTGGTGAGTAATTAACTTTCGGAATTTTACAAAATGCATAGTTTTGTCCAATATTTATGAATTGACCTCCATGTCATAGCTCCGGGTAAAGTACGTGGTTCTTTTTTTTTTTTTTAGTTTGCATATACTATCTTCTCATTGTTTGTATAATTAATTATGTGAAGCAACCTCTGCACCAACCCTTCTGCACCAACTCTCTGTTATTACCACTATCTCAGTTGCCGTAATGTTGTTATCTCCACTTCGTAGAACCAAAGAAAGTCGTCGAATGGACAGTGTCTTGAAAGATTATAAGATGGATATTAACAAGATCAAAACAAGGATACTGAACTGTAGTGTAAGAAAATCACCCGATGGTGCAGAAATTAGATTAGGTAATAGAGACAATAGAAGTAGTAAATGAGTTTTGTTATTTGGGTAGCAAAATAACTTCCGATGGCCGAAGTAAGGATATAATATGCAGAAAGGCTATGGGAAGAAAATCATTTCTGTAGAAGCAATATTTTGTTGACATCTAAAATTAATGTAAATGTTAGGGAGTCCTTTATGAAAGCAAACTTCCACGTTTCACTGCAATGCTGAGGCTTCACCTACTGGAGTGTTCCAGAGTGTAATTTCCAACACGATGACGCAATTTCAGACAACGGTAACTGTTGAAAGAAGGCAAGGGCAAGGTCGTCCACGGGCAAAATCAGCAAGATATGACCGTTATCTGCGGTTAACAGCCCGTCGAGACAGGAGACTGCAAGCAACGCAGCTGCAACGCACCCACAAGGCCGCAAAACGACGCGCAATATTAACACAAAAGGCCCGAAATCGCCTTCGAAAATGTGTCCAATTAAAACAACTACACCGTTCAGCCCGCAGTAACTGGACAGAGGAACATCAGGCTTGGAGTCGTAACAAATGGCGCCGGGTGTTGTTCACAGATGAGAAGATTTGTGTTTAGCCGGACAATTGTCGTTGCTTCCTCTAGAGAGAACGTGGAACTCTGAACAGTTCTACATATGGATACGAAACATCACCATATCATGGTGGTGGACGAATGGTGTTGGCAGGAATCACTGTTGGCAGACGTACGGATCTATATGTGGTTGAATTGACAGCTTTGGGCTTTTACTGCTCATCCTTCAACCTTTGTTGTGCCCTATGCTGGTGCCACAGCAGATGAGTCCCTTCTGGTGGACGATAACGCTCATCCACACACAGCTGCACTGGTCGACAACATGCTTGAAGCTGAGGGAATTGAACGAATGGAATTGCCAGCTTGTTCAAACTCCATTAACCATGTCTGGGATGCACTTGGCAGACGGATTCCAGCCTGACGAGAACCTCCCACAACGGTTCCAGAGCTGATTGATAACCTCATACTGTCCATGTCATGGACGTGTACAGGTGTTCTGGGCGTCTGAGGAGAACACACATCGTGTTAAGAGGGCAAAGAGAATGACTTTTCCACTATTATGGCAACCCCATAGTGCTTCGCTCTACGTAAATAGAGTTGAGACACAAAACATCCCTCAGTATTACACACAAAATACAATTTTAAGCAGTATCTGAAAAATATGCTGCCATATGTACAAGGGTTGGAACTTAAATAGTGACAACATTGCTGTGGAGGCAATATGCAATGAAATCTACAGTTGTAGCTGATAGCACACGTTGTTGACATAACAACATTATCTCCGAGCAAATGGACTCGCACGTCCCACTTCAGCAGCGTGCGCAGAAACAAGGGAAACACAGTCACTTGTGAGTGAGCGCTCTAACTTAACAGTGTCACTGTTTTCGAACAGGAACAACGGAATTGGATCAAATATTGAATGTGCCACAGGGCGTGTCATCAAGGTCTTGAAGAGGCGTGCGGGGAATCGGCATTGCCGAACTGGCACGTTGAATAAAAGTCTTCAACTAACGTCGTCAACTAACACATTACGTTCCTCCACGGCAGACCGTTAGTGCACACTATTACTGTTCGTTTTTGGAGTGTCACCTGCGACGAGCTTTGCGAAAGAAGCGGCGACACTTTCTCGTAACCCACCCATCTTTTGCACGACAATGCGCGAGCGCACACAGTGCAAGCTAAGACTGTTCGATCGATAGGATTGGGAAGTACTGTACTATCTATAATATACCCCGGACTTAAGTTCTTGTGACACTGATTTGATTCTGAAGATGAAGGAACTATTTCGTGGCATTCGCTTCAGAACTGTTCCAGAGATTCGACAGACAGCAGACCGCTCTATTCGCACCATCAACAGAACAGGCTCTGCTAACGGTACTCTACGCCTTCCATATCGCTGGCAACGGTTTCGACTCAACGCTGGTGACTACTTTGAAGGACAGTTAACAGGTGTAAACATGTAACGCTTTTGTGTCGTTTGCCACTAGTTAAGTTCCAACCCTGGGTATATTGTGTATGATATCTCACGTGATCCTCTAATTGTTTTGAGCAGTGTATTTTGCTTCCAAGGTAGCCGAAAACGTTAATTTCTCCTTTCTTCAGTGTGCAGTATTATTAGTCTAGGAATTCCAGTGAACAGATCATGCGAGTCTTCATCTCTTTCCACTGTGCAAAATAGCACAAGCGAATCTTAAGATTAATATCCTATCATCTTCGATCCACTTTAGACCGACTGTTTAGTTATAAATATAAAACAATAAATCAATGTCCAGAGACATAATTTTGTTTCCAAATATATCAAAGATGTTAAATTGAAAGTGAGGCATTGAATTAAAATTAGTTGTACGGCCGGGATTCGAACACGGGACCTCTTGCTTACTCGGCATGTACTATAACCACTAAGACATCGTGACCTAATATATAAAACGATTGCACAGACTGTCTTAAGGCACGTCTCTTTCTTCAACACAAGCTTCAATTCTGCCTCATGTTCCCGTTCCCCAATATAATTACGTATGTAGTTACATTTATTTATCTATATATATCCCCCGTGTCTGAAGAGAAAGGCGGGGTCGTTCCCATTAACGTTTGTTGCTGGGCTGCTATTCTGCAGTTGGAGAACCTTGGCAATGTTGTTACGTATTTATGTAGGGGAACATGAGGAAGAATTTAAGTTAGGTCTTGGTAGCTTAGTGGTTATAGTACTTGCCTAGTAAGTAGGAGGTTCCAGGTTAGAATCCCGGTCGTGGCATCAATTTTAATTCATTGCCTCTCCTTCAATTTAATGTCTTTGATTATTTAGTACTGCTATGTCGTGTGGAAACTTGTTCCATACTAACTTTATCGATACATATTATATAACTGTTCAACGCATAGTTCACGTCATGTAACGTCAAAGACGTTTAAAAGAGCGGGTAAAGTTGCGTTTACGTACAATGGCGCATTCTAAGAGATGGCATTTGAATTTATTACTTCCTTAGTGCCGACTTCATTCGCAAGGCTCTTTACGAACTGCAAATCAAATGTTCAAATGTTTGTAAAGTCTATGGGACTTAGCTACGGGGTCATCAGTCCCCAAACTTACAAACTACTTATGAACTACTTACGAACTAGGACGGCACAAATATCCATGCCCGAGGGGGGATTCGAACCCCCGACCGTAATGGCCGTGCAGACCGTGACTGGAGCGCTTTAGTCTCCTCGGCCACCGCGGCCGGCTACGAACTGCACCTCTATACAAAACTCAATGAATCTCTAAAACTGCCATCATTGTACGACTCATTGTCTGACCTACTTGTGCGCAACGGGAGTTTCACTTACATCATTGCGGCCGGCCGCGGTGGCCGAGGGGATTGAGGCTCTCCAGTCACGGTCTGCACGGCCACTACGGTCGGGGGTTCGAATACCCCCTCGGGCATGGATATTTGTGCCGACCTTAGTATAAGGTAGGAGATAAGTAGTTTGTAAGTTTAGGGACTGATGACCCCGTAGTTAAGTCCCATAACCTTAACAAATATTTTGAACATCATTGCGGTTAATAACTGCGTCGCTGCCAAGCTTAAGGTATAACTACAGATTGCACAATATGCAGTGGGAGTATAACTAACTGCAAATAAGAAATTTTTCGATCTAGTAATTCAGACTTGAACTTTTTGTGCAGGTATGCAGTCATGGTTATCAATGTAATTAGAATGAATTTAAAAAAAAGCTGATAAATCACTGTTAAGAAAAACATCGTAACAACTTTATTGTACTTCTGCTTGTGTGTTTCAGGCAAAGTCCATTTTCAGAGCACCATGAAAGAAAGTCGACCAAGATGAAGAGCAAGAAATGACCATTTAATAGAAGCTATAGATAATGCAATAATGACATTCAAGTACTCTGATAAACCATGTACATTAATGCCACTTTTGTATTATAGTTGGTCTTTTTTTTAAATGGCCATTTTAAGCTTTTCAAGTTTGCCGAGTTTCTTTATCTTGAAGAACAATTGAATGGAATGAATAGTGTCTTGAAAAGAGGGTATAATATGAACATCTACAAGAATAAAACAAGGATAATGACATGTAGCGTCAGATTGTCAGGCGATGCTGAAGGAATTAGATTAGGTAATGAGACAATTGATATTTGTTATTTGGGTAGCAAGATAACTTCTGATGGCCGAAGTAAAGAAGATATAACATGCAGAATAGCTATGGAAAGAAAAGCGTTTCTGAAGAAGCGAAATTGTCTGAAATACAATATTATTTTAAATATCGTGAAGTCCTTTTTGAAATCACATGTGTGGAGTGTAGCATTGTATAGACATGAAACGTAGACGATAAGGAGTTCAGACAAAAGATGATAGAAGCTTTTGAAAAGTGGTCCTGCAGACGAATAATGAAACTTAGATGGGTAGATCACGTAGCTAACGAGGAGGTGCTTAACCGATTTGGGGAGAAAAGAAGTTTCTGGCATATCCTGACTAATAGAAGGGATAGATTGGTGGGACACATTCTGAGACATCAAGGAATTGTCAGCATTAGAGAGAAGTGTGTGGGGGTAAAAATCGTAGAGGAAGACCTAGGGACGAGTATAATAAGCAGATTGAAAAGTATGTAGGTGGCCGAACTTATTCTCAGATGAAGAGACTTGCACAGGACAGGGTAGCATAGAAAGCTGCGGACTGAAGACCACAACAACAACAACAACGAGATTCTTTAATGGTGCTCTGAAGATGGGCTTTGAAACGCGTAAGCCCAAGACTGCAATAAAGAACCACTCACCATATAGTATTTTTCTTGCTAGCGGCCTCTCAGCTTCTTAAAATTCATTCTTCCAACTTGGTTGATCATCAGTGAAATTTGACAGTAAAAAATTTAACGAATAATGTTACTGGGATGACAAATTATTGTGCTGAAAACAGTAAACGTTTTGACTTTTTTGTTTTCAAATCTAGATCTGTAATTTCAAATTATTTAAACATACTACCCATCTCACAACAAAGTACCAAAGGTTCTTATTCAGAAAACATCATTTTCAAAGGCAGTGCAAACAAACCTTTTCAACGATGAAGAAAGACAGAGAGAAATGTAAATACTGATCTCCCCATTCGACTGTGTGTCTCAACCAATTTAGAACAAAAGTACGCCCAACAACTAACAATAAATACAAAACATTTTACCACTTTCATCCTCTTCCAGTATGTAAGCATATCATTTAAGGTCAATTAAATGCCGCGGTGGAGCAGCCGAGCGGTCTAAGGCGCCTCACTGCGGAGTGCACGGTTGCTAGCCGTCGGAGGTTCGAGTTCTCCCTAGGGCGTGTGTGTGTGTGTTGTCATTAGGTTAGTTTACCTTAATTTAGGTAGTTTGTAAGCTACGGACTGATGACCACGCAGTTTGGTCCGATTGATTTACAAACATTTGAACATTTGTCGATTAAATTTTTTTCTTCTTTTTCTACGAAATAATAAGATTATACACTGCAATGTACTTTCCGCACTGCTTAAAGTCACTGATTCAAGGATACATCTTAAATTAATTGCCTCGTAACGAACAATTAGACATCCGGAGTGGCCGAGTGGCTTGCAGCGCGCAAGTCACGGTCTGCACGGCCACTACGGTCGGAATTCGAATCCTCCCTCGGGCATGGGTGTGTGTGTGTGTTGTCCTTAGCGTAAGTTAGTTTAAGTTGGTCAAGTAATTAGTGTGTAAGTCTGGCGACTGATAACCACGAAGTTTGGTCGCATAAGACCTCACACACATTTGAACATTTTTGAACGAACACTTATCTGCTCCAATGCTGCTGCACAAATGTAAAGATCATAATGACGCCAGCAACACAGAATCTCTGTTCAGATGCGCGCGCAAATCAGAGAAAATCATACGATTCATCCACAATCAGAGACATTCAATCAGTAAGAAGTTCCCAATTTAACACCTAAACAGACACCCTTCGACTTTTCCAATCTGAAAATATTTCAGAGAAGGCAGTCACACTGTTTAGCGTAGCGTATGTGAGAGTCGAAAATACCAGCCTTGTTGGTGGGCAACATACTCATTTCAGCCTACGCGGTAGCAAATGACAACGGCTTAAATCGAGTTACATCGATCTCGTCGTCGAGGTAAAGCTAACCTCTAACATTCACATATATTTTCCTAAAATGTTGTTGTTTGTAGAACTAAGGAAGCAAACTGTTTTCATCGTCGGTCCATAGACTTACGAACTACTTCAACTAACGTATTCTAAGGACAACACACTCACCCATGCCCGAGGGAGGATTCGGACCTCTGACGCAAGCGGCCGCGCGATCCCTATTTTGGAGCTCCAGAACACATGGCCACTCCCGCGCGGCTACCTCAATTTTTTATTTTTTATTTGACTACACGACTCTATCGTAGTTGTGATTCTGAAGTTCCATTTGATGGAGCAGTTTACAGTGTTTCCTAGGTTCCGTTACCCCTCAGTAACGTGCTGCTTTATGTTCCTATTCACTACAGTGCCACTGACGGAGATTTCTTTTTGTTGACAGGCCTCCAGCCTACGTGCTGAGTTTCAGCAAGAGACCTGGTCTCTACGCCGCTGGGATTATGTCGGGGTACAAGCGTCCTAGTAAGTATGAGTCTTCATGTACAGACAGTTAACTGCTGCAGCTAGCGATAATGTATAATGTGGAAACTCGGTTCACTATTAATGAAAGAGCCAGCGACGCTTCATTTACAAAAAAACTGAAATGCATCTGAAAGGACTGTTTTAAGTTATATAATATTCGATAAAGCAGTATTAGAGCTCTATACATCATAACAGAGTTGCAACAAAGGATGCAGCAATAAATAATAACGAAATACATTTTGCTGAGAAAAAATGAATATATTCAATTCATATAAGGTTTCGTCAACGCTGATGTCGCGTCCATGACATGTGTAAAAGCGATTGTCCGAAATTCCCGGGTGCTCATATTGAACAGAATTACAGCAAATCCTCATAAATCGCCAAAACGCTTGTTTTATACTACGATTCATTTGCATGTAACTACTGATTTCTAATGTGAGAGTTTCAAAATATTAACCAAATTGGTATACTTCATTTGTTGTTTGGAAAAATTTTCTGTGGTAATTCGTCACGCAGATCGAATTATTCATTGCATAGCAATATGCTATAAAGCCTTAAAGCCTTCAGCGTGAGGTAGGCAGCTGCTTAAAAATTAGTCATGCAGCCAACAGCTTTACAGTACACGTGCTTTGGTGCCATCTTACAAATGAATGTTGTATCAGTTCTGTCAATATAATGCTGCAGTTGGGCACAACATGTTTCGGTACTATGTTTCCCCATTATGAAGTCCAGTCAAGTTATTTCGCAACACTTGTTTATGGCATAATATAGTACTGAAACTTTTTAAAATAAATTATCACCTGTCGCGTAGCATAATTATACACTACTGAGTCTTACAGTACATTTATATATAATAATAGAGATGTTTGTGCCAATATTTCACTCTGCAGCCATAAATATACATGTCAAACGAATAATGTTTGTATGTGATAGTAGGTATCAGTCTCCCATGGTGCACTATGGTGGTAGAGGGTTCATAACAATAAGGGGAGTGGAAGATATGTGAGTTGAAAGTTACCGACTTATATAAAATTCTACGTGTGGGTGTCAATATTTTGCTCTTCAGCAAAAACTACACAATGGACACGAACGACCTCTCTGTGTTGTTGCAGACGAGTACAAAGTCTCCCGTTGTACACCATAGTTCCGTGTCGATAGCTGTAAGAGGATGGAAGATATAGTGGTTGAAAGTCGTCGGCTTATATGAAATTCGGACTGAAGACCAGCGATGACTTTTGACACTATAATAGCAAAGACGTTATATACAGCGAAACGTGGTGCACATTCTTCAGTTGTTTTTCTGCAACAAGCGTACGCATAAAGAAAAATAAGTGCATATTGCAGGTTGGAAAGTTAAACTACCAAGAAAGATACCAAAGCGTTAGAATGAAATTTCGCGTTCTCGATCCGTTTGTAGAAGACGGATAGAAAATTGAAATTTGTAGACGTTGTTTATCTTACACTGTAGGCATCAGTGATTTTTCGTTATTCCAATCCCTAAGGGGTGAAATAGGAGATGAACGTGTTTTTGAAAATACGTTGCTATTAAGGCAATTTTGAAGCAAGAAATACAAAATTTCGGATTTAGATTTTTGATTGGGATTTTAAAAACACTTGTTTCGATATTTTTGAAAATTCAACCATTAAGCGGGTGAAATAAGATAAAATCTTTCAAGGGTGGTACTAAGACTATTTTGATGCTAAAAATGGGAAAATTTGGATTTGGAACCTCGTTTAAAATTTAAAAAAATGTGTTTCTAGATATTTTGAATTCTGCCATCAATGGTGCAATAGGGGATGGAAAGTTGTATCGAAATACTTGATTTTTAAAAGTAAATCTATGAAAATTTACATTTAGAAGTAGACACAACCAATGCAGGCCATCGAGTCTGCGAAGCAGCGGAAATTAAACTAGTTTCAAAATAATAGTAGAATTCAGAATCATACCAAAAACAAAAGTAGACTTCACTGTCCAATAGTTAATCGTCCTCTTGCCAAGAAGGGCGCATAGTATGCAGATTTTACAACATTTGACAACAGCTTCAGTGAATTAAATATGCTGGCAGATAATCAAAGTTTGAGTAAGAAAGAGAACTCGTTCTGCTTTGCAAATGCTTTCGCCTAATACAGAAATATCCGAATAAAAAATACGTATATGAGAGGCGTACACGTATCAAATTAGTTGCAGATTGAGACTAAAAAATCAGTTATGTAAATGGTCAGTATCCACAGAGAAAGGTGTGTCTGATTCGTGAATCTACGGAGGGCTATTACATCATGCTACTCATATAAAATAAAAACTATACGAACTAAACAATTCAAGACATTGTTTTATTAGGAGTTAAACAATTCATGTTACTTAATTGTCATTGTCATATTGAGTGACTCTATTCATTGACTTTTCTGTTGATACTCTCTATACAAATACTAACTACAAACTTCTCTCGCAGATTTATTTCTTAAGAATGCATGGAAACAATGGAATAAGGATACTGATCTTCAGAAAGGACGGTCTTGGAAAAGAACATTTCAAACTTTGTGAAACTAATCCAATCTGAAAACACTTTTCGAAAGAGTAGTAAGTGTAGTGGATCAACCATCAGGCGAATAACTGGACGGTTTTTCTGGAAAGGCTTAGCTCAATTTGAGTAAGTGTTCTGCGACATTGTTGACATGCTAAATTCCATATACTGAAGGAGGTTATATTTTAACGTATCTCTGGACAGCATGTGATACTTCTTGAAAAGCAGTGTTATCAGTGACAATCCACACAGTAGAGTCCATGTCGCCTCGTTGATGTATCAAGATTCACGTTGGCAAACTAAGATATCCAAACCATTTACTTTCCAAAATCTGTGATAATGGAAACAATAATTTTCAAGGTCTTTTTTTGCTTGTTTTCAGCAACCAGCGCTCCTCTTGCTACGACTACTACAGCTGAGCCAGCCAACAGACTTCCTGCAGTAATTTCAGGACTGGAGGACTACTTCGCCACCCTCACTGGTACACCCCAAGAGGAAACTGTCACAGCATCCACTGAAGACGACTGGTATTCCACTGCTGGACTCACGCATTCTACCAGCACAGCACCGATGATCACGAAGCCAAAAGTAGAGAAGTCGACTACGCTCACCACGACAACTACATCAACGAAGACCACCAAGACAACGACGCCAAAGCCGTCCACGCCACCGGTAACATCGAAGCCAAAGACAACAACGACAACGCCGAGGCCATCTTCCCAGCCCACACCCAACTATCACCACGAGTCAAAAGCAACGACAACGCCGAGGCCATCTTCCCAGCCCACACCCAACTATCACCACGAGTCAAAAGCAACGACAACACTGAAGCCAACGAGGCCTCCGCGTCCCACACATAACCATCAGTACGAGACTACGACGACGACAACGCTGAAACCAACTTGGCTTCCGCATCCTGACCATAGCCATCAATACGAGTCACCAGTACCTCCGCATCCTGAATACAACAATCAGTACGAGTCGACAACGTCAACAACGCTGAAACCGACCTGGCATCCTCGCCCTGACCATAGCTATGAGTCAACAGCGACGGCTGCGCCAAAGCCAACTTCACCTCCACGTCCCGAGCATAACTATTACTATGAGTCGACAACGGCGAGACCGTATCCCAACTACTACGAAACTCATCGTCCTCCAGTTCATCAGACTGGGCCTACTATGACTACATCCACCACTCAAACACCCTTCGATGAGGAATATGAAGATCATGACCAAGATGACGACGGAGACTACAGGTATCCAGTTGACGAAGGCGAGTACTACAGGGACCCAGCAGGCAGACCTTACCACCACTACTCACCAAGTGATGAGGAAGTGTACCCTGGAACCTATCCCCAGAGGAAAGATCTAGAGCGATCGCATTCTTCATCAACGACAAAGTGGCCTTACCACGTCGCCAGAAAGCCTCAGCGGGCGCGCGAACCACTGCCGTCTGGCTCCAAGTGGCCACCGACACCAGGGCGTTTCCTAGAGGACATTCACCCCGAGAAGGAATGAGACGCTGTTATGGCGAAATGCTTCCTCACTACATATTCAAGACACAAACAAGCCACTCTGTCTTCAGTTTTTTTTTTGCACAGGGTTCTGTTACTGTTATTAAGCAACAATCGAGTAACTAGCATACCATAATCCAGAAAATTTAATAGTTTATAATGTCTGCAGTACTTCACAACTGTTATACATGACGAATCACGTAATCTGTGCCGTAAAATTATTTCACAGTTTCGTATAATAGTTATACGAGATAAGTTTGCTGGATAAACAATATCCGATACTTCTGACTTCTTTCTTAAATCGTCTTCAACATCGAAAGAAAGTTGGTTGACTCTGTACACACAATCATGGACTACTAATTAGTTGTATTGAAGACGCAATATTTTCTCTACATCATGTTAAAATGGAACTGTGGTCGACCGCCTACCAGTTATGTACATCACTATTGTTATGGTACGCAATGAAGTATTTCGCACAAAGACGCGGAGGAGAGATAAAACATGTAATGATTTCCAGTATAGTACTATATTTCTTTGATCAGTAAACGTCGGACAATGTCTTGGAATCGTTGAAGCTTTATAATGCAACACTTTGCAGGCTCAACTCTGTAAATTTCTTCTCTAGTTTTGTGCAGGTGCAGTTTTATTAAAGATAATTTCTTTAATATTGCGGTAAGAAAATAGTTGCATGAATCTGGGCAATAGAAGACAGTATTAAATCGGAATAAACTCTCAAGCGTCATATTACATATCCAGTTTTTGTTTAAGAGATGAGAGAAAATTCATTTAAATATCACTAGGCTGTTTGTTATAAAAACATTTACCTCAAGGCAGTTTTCACATGACATTTCTGCACCAAACTGTATATTTTATATTTATGTTATTTATTGGATAATTTATTTCTGCTTATAATTTATTAAAATCCTCAATTTCACTGATGAAAATGGGGATATGTTCCTACATTATGTAGAACTGTAAATGTAACAAATAAAATACATATTTAAATGACTTCCAAGTAACTTTTTTCGGACTAAAACACCTGTCTGACCATTAATTGGAATCTGATCGTTTCTCGTCATTTCTATGGCGCTGTGAACGAATTAGGTAGGTAGAGCTTCTAGTTTTTTCGCATTTTAGTGTTACTAGCTGTAACCTTTAA
Source organism: Locusta migratoria (assembly GCA_026315105.1). Lineage (NCBI taxonomy): Eukaryota > Metazoa > Arthropoda > Insecta > Orthoptera > Acrididae > Locusta > Locusta migratoria. The sequence continues at coordinate 176,277,867 of CM048751.1, read as the reverse complement.
AATATTGTAATGATTGTGCAAGTGAATACTGTAATGTTAAAAGTGAAAGTACACTACAGAGCAGAGCTCAGTGATGACACATGTCCGGAGCGCGGATTACTGTATATCGGAGCGAAGGTTGGGAAGCAGCAGAGAAATACCTGCAGGACTAAAACAGTGAGAATGGGTCGCGAGTCATGACTGCATAGCGTAGTTGGTAAGATGAGCCCTCTGAATGATATTTCCACTCTGCAGCGGAGAGTGCACAGATATGAAACTACCTGGCAAATTAAAACTGTGTGCCGTACCGGTATTCGAACCAGGAACCTTTGCGTTTTGTCGAAAACCGCTCTACCGAAAGAGCTATCCTGGCACGCCCCACGGCTTAGGAAAGGAGGCGAGGTGCAGGCGGGAGTAAAGTTGTGAGGATGGGCCAGGATAACTCTCATCTGGTAGAGCGCACGTCCGCAAAAAGTAGAGGTTCCAGGTTCGAATACCGGTCCGGTACACAGCTTTAAACAGCCAGGGTTTTAAGATCATTCCCTGCAAAATGTAGCCGGCCGCGGTGGCCGAGGGGACTGAGGCGCTCCAGTCACAGTCTGCACGGCCACTACGGTCGGGGGTTCGAATCCCCCCTCGCGCATGGATATTTGTGCCGTCCTTAGTATAAGGTAATTGATAAGAAGTTTGTAAGTTTAGGGACTGATGACCCCGTAGTTAAGTCCCATAAGCTTAACAAACATTTGAATATTTGAATTTGCAAAACGTACAAAATATTAATTTGGCAGCAAATTTTAACAACCGGATTTATTGATGTCTCCATCCAATGAACAGACCATTTTCACATATTGTTCTTCATTCGATGAGAGATTCGGAGAGATATGGGTTCAGTCGTTAACGTAGGTACATAGTTATCTTAGTAGTCTCTTAGGGTTTTTTGACGGATACTAAAATCTAACTGATGCGTATTCAGCGGGACTCAGCAGCAGAGACGGTTCATGAAGATGACGGACAGTTGCACCGTCGATGTATTGAATCAGTTAGATTTTAGTACCTGGCAGAAAACTCGAATAGACTACGAAGATTTATTACACCTAGAAAGCCTATGAAGACACATTAGATACATAGTTAGCTAATCAAGAACGGTAATCCAAGGAAGAATGGCTATTTAACATGTGATATCAAGTATTAAGTGTTTTATCGATTTTCTGTCTTCACCAGACATCAAACGGCTATCCCAGGTTGATACTCTCCAGATACTGAAATGAGAAAAAGTAACCCATTAATTCAAAGACAATAGTTACAATGAAATCATCGCGCGTCCAGGTGAATCCTTCGGCATTCTTGAAGGTGGAGCACGGTTCTTAGTGAGGAATGTCAACACGTCGGACGATGATGCATGCTGTTCAACGTGTTATCGAGTTGGCCGCAAGGTCGGTAAGGAGTTCTTTTGGTAGGGAGTATTACGTCTGTCCACCAGCATGATGGTTGTTGGTGCTTGTTCAGTAACACCAATGAAATTAAAGCAAGTAAAAAATAAATGTATTTTGTTGTGTATTGTATAAGTATCGGTACTTCCATAGCAGAATGCACGTATGCAAACTGCTACCCCACATCTCTTCGCATCCACCGCTTTGCAGCAGCAGCGGTAGTGAGCAAATAAGTCTTTATTCGTTTCGGAAAAACTGCTTGTTACAGTTTGTTAATGCTTCAACCGGTGTTACATGTTTTTTTTTAAAGAAATACAACCGTAAAGTGATATAAAATAATAATAATTAACCAAACAACGCTGGTTTCTGTCAAAAAATATTTTACTTGCTTATAGATCAATGGTCTCGTTAAAAAAACTTACCTGAGTTCATACGTTTTCAAACCATGTCATTCTTACCATTCGTTGTTGATTAAACACAGTATCGTTAATCTTACTCAATGAAATTAATAACTACTAATAAAATAACCATATAAAATGAAGGCAGTATTATTTAAAGTTAAGAAGTTATGACTCTTACCAATTGCATTGTCGAAATTTTAGACTGTAGATGCCCAAGCCTGTGCCGGTTCAGATTCTGTAGCGAAACCACAATCGGATTCCTTACGAGGTTCTTGGCCCTAAGCTCGGATTTTCCAAAATAATCCGTTAATTTGCCGTTCATTGCAGCAACATCATTAGCGACTCACTCCAAGCACTCTCTCTTTCTCTCTCTCTTTTATTCGTTTTGTCGATTCCCACTCTTCGTAACCCAATGAACCAAAGCACGCCAGTTTCCTCTGTCCTGCACTTTCTCCCATAGACCTTCCAGGTTGGAGCACGTTGCTTCTGTGATGCCATCGATTCACCTCATCCTCTGACGTCCTCTTCTTCTGTTCTTTTCCAGTGATGCATGACTTCGCATTATGTATTCAAAATTAGTCAGCTTTTGCTTTAATATTAGACCTTCCAGGAAGCAATTTGGTTTTATTTCCTCTAATACAGATCTATTAGTTCTCTTTGCCGTGCAGGGAATCTTAAGAATTTTCCTCCAGCACCACAATTCAAAGAAGTCAATTCTTCGCCGTTCAGCTTTTCTAATGGTCCAGGTCTCACATCCATACATCACGACTGGGAAGACCATAGACTTCACAGTACGTCTCTTTGTTGCTAAAGTTATGTCTCTGGGCCTTATAATCTTTTCAAGGTTTGACATTGCCTTTCTGTCCAGCAACAACTGTATCCTAATTTTCTGGTTGCTTTCTCCACCATCGGAGATCTGGGAACCGAGGTAACTGAACGTGGACACTATCTCCACGGATTCTCCTCCTATATCCCATGAATTAATAGGTGTAGTTGCCATACTTTTTTTTCACATTTGGCCATAGACCAGCCTTTCATTTTCGTTTTTTACCTGCAGCAAGAGAATATTTAACTCTTCTTCACTTTCTGCCAGCAGTACGGTATCATCTGCACATCTCGAACCACTGGTACACTGTTATTTAAAAAAAGAAATGACACTTCACGACACAAGATTCGTTCACAGTGAACATGCGTCTGTTAATTAAATGTTTATAGTCAGTTTCCAGGTTTGAGTTATTTTATTTACTTTCTCTTTCAGCTTTATCGGTTATAAATTTTTGTTGAGTTTATATATAGGCCTATAAATGAACCATCAATTTTAACACATATCCGAAGTATATACGAAACGAGATGTTAAGATCATTTTGGAACACACAATATTTTTCGTGCTTCTTTAGTGAGACAGTGAGAAGTCGCCAGCTATTGGCCATGGCGACGTCGCCCGACAGACACCTTAATATTTTAAATGCCATTTGACTTCTAATTGTTGTTGTGGTTTTCAATCCGTAGACTGGTTTGATGTAGCTCTCCACGCTACCCTGCCCTGTGCAAGCCTCTTCATCTGAGAATACGCTCGGCAACCTACATTCTTTTGAATCTGCTTACTATATTCGTCCCTCGGTCTCCCTCTACGATTTTTACTCCACACGCTTCCTTCTAATGCTAAGTTGACAATTCCTTGATGTCTCAGAATGTGTCCAACCAATATATCCCTTCTCTTAGTCAGGATATGCCAGAAACTCATTTTCGCCTCGATTCGGTTAAGCACCTCCTCATTAGTTACGTGATCCACCCATCTAATTTTCATCATTCGTCTGTAGCACCACATTTCAAAAGCTTCTATTACCTTTTTATCTGAACTCTTTATCGTCCACGTTTCACTCCCATACAGTGCTACCTCCAGACAAAGGCTTTCAGAAAGGAGTTCCTAAAATTTAAATTAATATTGGATGTTAACAAGTTTCACTTCTTTAGAACCTCTTTTCATCCCATAGCCATTCTGCATTTTATATCTTCTTTACTGCGGCCATCAGAAGTTATTTTGCTACCCAAATAACAAAACTCATCTATTACTTTTATTGTCTCATTACCTATTCTAATTCCTTCAGCATCGCCTCATTTTCTGACATTATATTCCATTACCTTCATTTTACTCTTGTTAATGTTCACCTTATATCTTCCTTTCAAGACACTGTCCATTCCATTCAATTGCTGTTTTAGATCCTTTGCAGTGTCTGACAAAATTACTATGTCATCAGCATTGATTCCCTCTCCAAATTTCTCCTTGCATTTCTTCACTGCTTGCTCAATGTACAGACTGAACAACATGGGGAAAGGCTACAACCCTTTCTTACTCCCTTCCCAACCTCTGCGTCCCTTTCTTGCCCTTCTACTGTAAAAGCTGCTGTCTGGTTTTTGTATAGGTTGAACGTAACTCTTCGCCCCCTATATTTTACCCTACTACCTTCAGAATTTGTATTCCAGTCGACATTTTCAAACGTTTTCTCCAAATCTACAAACGCTAAAAACGTAGGTTCGCCTTTCCTTAGCCTATCTTGTAAGATAATGTGAGTATTGCCTCCCGTGTTCCTACTTTTCTCCTAAATCCAAAATGATCTCTACCGACGTCGGATTCCACAAGTTTTTCCATTCGTCTGTAAATAATTCGTGTTAGTATTTTGCAACCATTACTTATTAAACTGATAGTTCCGTAATTTTCACTGATCCGTATTCAATTTCCCTACTACAAACGAGTACTAAGGTTTTCTCGTTTAGCCGCGCGGGAGTAGCCGAGCGGAGCCGGGCGCCGTGGCTCAGCGCGACCTGTCAAAGGGGTGAACGTCCTCTGTAATAAAAAAAGCTGAGCCAAATATTCAATAAACGACTAAGTACGAACAACGACAACGACCGCAAATGATAGATCTACCGGTCTGGAGCGCCACGTTGTGGATCGCGCGGCCTCCCACGCCAGAGTTTCGAATCCCCTCGGGCATGGATGTTTGTGTTGTCTCTAGTATAAGTTAGTTCGTAAGTAGTTTGTAAGTTTAGGGACTGATGACCCCGCTGTTAAGTCCCTTAAGCTTTACAAACATGTGAAGTTTTTTTTCTCGTGTGTAATTTTTATTTTGGTCGGTAGCAGGTTTACCTTGATAGCATTGGAACGCGAATGTTCAAATGTTTGTAAAGTTATGGGACCCAACTGCAGTGGTCATCGGTCCCTGAACTTACAAACTAATTAAACTAACTTATCCTAAGAACAACACACACATCCACGCCCAAGGGAGGAGTCGAACATCCGACGTGGAACGGCCGATAGCATTGGAACGCAAATGTTCAAATGTTTGTAAAGTTATGGGACCTAACTGCAGTGGTCATCGGTCCCTGAACTTACAAACTAATTAAACTAACTTATCCTAAGAACAACACACACATTCATGCCCAAGGGAGGAGTCGAACATCCCACGTGGAACGGCCGCACAATTGGAACGCAAGCGACGATATATTTCCTCTCTACTATCCTGTCCCCGTTCCCGACGGAACATCGTTGCCATCGCCCACCTTATGGTCTACATAATAAGTATACCCGGAAAAGTAATACGATTGGACCCGGTTGTCAGGCTAGTGTGAAGTTTTTGTCTTGGGTCGGCATTTTAAGTGATGTTAAATCATGTTCAACTTTGTTTATTAATGTGAGTGATACTTTAATATTCATCCAAAGTGATTGAAATACATTGCAACTTAATTTTCTACATCATAATTAAAAATTGTTGAATCTGGTGAGGTAATATATTCACTGAGTTCTGAAGCCATATGATACTACTATGGAGGGTACGGAGCCCCCATAGCCCCCTCCCTTGCCACCGCCCCTATGTGTACATACATTGGTAAATGTTGAGAGTTAGTAATAAGGACGTAATGAATCGATAACTCCTGCGTGATGAGTAAGTCAGGAATCTTATCGTCTAAGATTCCATATCTTCTGAATTTTCGTGTATGTGGTGTATATGCACAATTAACATTTTAAGAACTGCGAATAAATTGCAACATCGCGTCGAATAATATAGTGTTGCTGATGAACAGAGGAAAAGTAATAAGCGATAAACTTCTTTCCTTTTGTTGGGGTTCATAGCAAGAAAAAGTTTTCCTAGATATTTGAAATTAAGTGTAAGCTTCGTTGAAACTCGCTAAGAGTTCTATTCTCGAATAGTGATTGCATGACGTCTCTTTGTTCAAGCGATGCATGATACGGCAGGTTTTCACGCATCTCATTGAAATTTGTGTCCAAGGTTGTTCTTACCCCGCAAAAGTTTTTGAGTGATAGTGAGGAGTATGTATACCATGCTTTGTTGACATCCGTTTAGTAGTTTAGGAGGAGATGCGGAACACACTTATACATTCATTTTAATGTCGGGCCCGCTGGTCTTATGGTAAAGCGCTCGATTGGAAACCGAAGGGTCGCGGGTTCGATACCCGGTCGGACCTCAGATTTTTTCAGTCTGCGTTTTAATCCATGCTTCACCTATCAACGATGTGAGGAGTCGCCAGAAACGACACGTGGTTCGGATTCCACGTTAAGTTGTAGGTCCCCTTTCCCCGGTTGGATAACTGGGGTAGGCTGAAGTCGCTGAAGTGGCATCCATTTGAAAGACTTGCACCAGGCCAATGAGCCACCCGAAATTATTATCATCCATTTTAATAATATGTGGCTGAAGAAGTACGTTTTTTCTTTCATTTGAATTTCTTTCGAATTCTATCCACTCTATCTGGTAAAAAAAGTGGAGCAAGGGGAAAAAGGACGCTGAAACGAATTTTACCGTATGAGAGGTCATTAAATGTTTCTTCAGCGATTATAAAGTCGAGTCTAATTTACGAAGAAGTTGGCAGTGTGGGATTACTTATTAGTATGATCCGCAGCACGTCTGACCAGCAAAAAATATAAAAGATTTGCCGGTCCCATAATGAGAAACATCAAAACCTGCAGAAAATAAAACCTATCCGGCCCCAAAAAGCAAAGAGTTGTACTAAAACTTCTCAAAAAACGGTGATCAAGAAATGTAAGACAAATTACTGGAGAGTCTGAACGTGGTGCAGCGGCTAAAGTGAACAGGTATAGCAGATACCCAGAATTTAAGACATCGAGTAAACAAGTTTGGACATTATTAAAGAAAGGCAAAGAAGTGTCTGAAATCGTAGAAATAAGACAACAGTTCATCCAAAAACAGTCGCTTAACATCTATCATTGACATTCAGGGTATGAAATCGAAGTGAAACGAGAACTCCGAACCGTAAAAGCTGAAGACACAGAAACAGAAAAATCTCTCTCTTCTCTTGCAAAGAAATTCAACACCGCTTAAACAGGTAAAGCCGTGTAAATCTCCAGAGTTGACAATGTCCACCACGAATTTTAAATAAACTGCGGTAAATACGCAGAAGTACAGAGGGCTCATGTCTTTTTATGGAAACCGGCAAATACTAGGAGAATTAAATCGTTTCAAGATATTTGCAGTATGAAAACGGCAACCGCTTTCCCAGCCGAGCTAAAAAAAAAAAAGAAACATGACAATGAATGAGTCAACAACTACCTAATGATTGTCAATACTAGGCAACGTACTACCAAGTGCAAAAAGATCAAGCTCTATACTAAGCAATATTTCACCCAGTACAAAAAACATCATGGAATCATGGACAGTGAATTTTTACAAGCCATCAAGATGTTGATGAGAACCTGTAAACGTGAAACATCTTTGGAAAGGTGACAGAACTGCGAAAAAATATTGCAAGGAATCAATGCTTTTTATTTCAAAAGAAAATGCGTAAGTTAATTAACATCTTAATGCATACAGGACTTCTGTTCTAAGGACACTGATGGACGTCACTCAACAGAGACAAATTATCTAAACATAAAACTCTGCCGAAACAAGCTTGTCGAGGGCTATTGTAACAAGAAACAAGCAATAAATAATTAATTTGCGGCTAGCATTATCAAAATTAATTCAAAATGTCATATTATAATATCATAGAAGCAGCGGACTCAAAGGAAAGGAGGTTATTTAAAGTTATTGCAATCTAACTGAGATTGCGAGCAATTGGCGACTGATACGACGCATAGTTAACGATACTTAACTATAAACGTCAAAAAGCCTGAAAAACGACCTCTTCAGGCAGGAGCTTTTAATTTATTACTTGTTGACTACTAACTATTTACAAGATATACTGCAAACAGATTAAATATGATTTACAATTTGTTTAGATAACCATTAAATATTTCTGAAGAGGGGCAGCAGCCTTTTCAGTAGTTACAGAGGCAACCGTCTGGATGATTGAGCTGGCCTTGTAACATCAGCTAATATGGCTTTTCCACACAGTTACTGCGAACGGCTGAAAGCAAGGGGAAACTACAGTCGTTTCTTTTCCCGAGGACATGCAACTCTACTGTGCGAATATATGATGATGGCATCCTCTCGGGTAAAATATTCCGGAGGTAAATAGTCCCCCATTAGGATCTCCGGGGGGGGGGGGCTACTCAGGAGTATGTCATCATCAAGAAAACCAAAACAGGCATTCTACGGGTCGGAGCGTGGAATGTTAGAACCCTTAATCGGGTAGCGAGGATAGAAAATTTAAAAAGAGAAGTGGATAGGTTGAAATTAGACATAGTTTGGATTAGTAAAGTTCGGTGGAAAGAGGTTCAAATGTTTGTAAATCTATGGGACTCAATTGTTATTAGTCCGTGGCTTACAAACTACTTAAACTAAGGTAAACTAACCTAAGGACAACACACACATCCATGCCAGAAGGAGGACTCTAACCTCCGACGCGGGGGGCCTCGTGATCCGGTACGTGGAGCTCCAGACCGCTCGGCTACACACGCGCGGCGGTGGAAAGAGAAACAAGATTTCTGGACAAGTGAGTATAAGATTAGATATACAAAATCAGTTGGTGGTAACGCAGGAGTAGGTCTGATAATGAAGAAGAAAATAGTAATGAGGGTAAACTACCATGAACAGCGCAGTAATCGCGTTATCGTAGTCAAGATAGGTACGAAGCCAACACCGACCACAGTAGTACAGGTTTATATGCCAACTAGTTCTACTGATGATGAAGAGATCGAAGAAATGAATAAAAGCCGCGGCGGAGTGACCAAGCGCATTGAGGCGCATTGCTTTGATGGGCGAGGCCGGTCCCTATCGGGTGTTCGAATGCCCCCTCGGACATGGATGTTTTTGATGTGTTTAGTTTAAGGTAGTTCATTAGTAGTTGGTATGTTTAGGGACTGATGATCCCGCAGTTAAGTCCCATAGGTTTAACGAACAAACAAATGTATGAGGAGGTAAAGGAAATCATTCAGACAATTAAGGGAGACTGGAATTCGCTTGTAGGAAAGCGAAGGGATGGTAAGGGAAGAAAGTAGGTGAATATTGACTGGATAAAAGGAATGAAAGAGGAAACCGCCTAGTAGAATTTTACACGGTACATAATTTAATCATAAAAAAACCCTGGTTTAAGAATCACGAAAGAAGACTGTATACGAGGAACAGACCAGGAGACACCGGAAGTTACCAGCTAAATTTTATAATGGTAAAACATAGATTTATTCGTTTTGAAGGGTAACCAGAGTCATAAATAGATTCCGGAACCTGGTTTTAAAATGTAAGACTTACCCAGGGCCAGATATAGACCCTGACCATATCTTATTGGTCATGAACTGTAGGCAGAAACTGAAAAATCTGCAGAAAGGGAAGGAATATAAGGAGATGGGACGTGGATAAATTGAGGGAACCTGAAGTTCTTGAGAATTTCAGAGAGAGCATTAGGCAACAATTGACAGAAAAGGGGGGGGAGGATAAAACAGTAGAAGAGGAATGGGTGGCATTGAGATACGAAATAATGGAGGCAGCATAGGACAAAATAGGTTAAAAGGTAAGACATTCAAAAACTCTTTGGATATAACAGAAAATACTAAATTTAATTAATGAAAGGAGAAATTATAAAAATACAGTAAACGAAACAGGCAAAATGGAGTACAGACGACTAAGAAATGAGATTGACAGGAAGTGCAAAACAGCTAAGCAGGAGTGGATAGAAGGCAAATGCAAGTTTGTAGAAGAATGTATAACGTGGGGCAAAATAGATAGCACCTACACAAAAATAAATGAGACCTTTTTAGACAAGAAAAGCAGCTGTATGGATATAAAGAATTCCGGTGGAAAACTAGTTCTCAGCAAAGAAGGAAAAGCTGAAAGGTGGAAAAAGGATGCAGAGGGGCTCTATAAAGGAAATGAACTGAGTGACAATATTGCAGGAATGGAAGAGGATGTAAATGAAGATGAAATAGGAGATACTATACTGAGAGATCAATTTAACAGTGCACTGAAAGTCCTAAGTCGAAACAAGGTCCCAGGAATGGACGAAATGCCCTCAGAACTACTGAAGTCCCTGGGAGAGCCACCCATGACAAAACTATTTCACATGGTACATAAGATGTATGAGGCAGGAGAAATACATCAGACTCTAAGAAAAACATAATAATCCCCATATCCCCATTCCAAAGAAAGCAGGTGCAGGCAGGTATGAAAATTACAGTCATGGTTGCAAAATACTAACACGAATTATTTACAGAAGGGTGGAAAACTGGTAGAAGCCGACCTCGGGGAAGATCAGTTTGGATTCAGGAGAAATGTAGGGACACGGGATGCAATACTCACCTCACGACTTATCGTAGAAGATAGATTAAGAAAAGGCAAACCGACACTTCTGGCTTTTGTAGATTTGGAGAAAGCTTTTGACAATGTTGATTGGAACATACTCTTTCAAATTCTGAAGCAATCAGGAGTAAAATACAGGGAACGGAAGGTTATTTACAACGTTTACAAAGACCAGACGGCGGTTGTCAGAGTTGAAGGGGATGAAAGGGATGGAGAGGTTTGGAAGGGAGTAAGACAGATTTATAGCTTTTCTCCAGTGTTATTGAATTTGTTCATTGAACAAGTTATAAAGGAAAGTAAGGAGAAATTTGGAGAAGGAATTAAAGTACAGGATGAAGAAATAAAAACACTGCGTTTTGCTGATGACATAGTAATTCTGTCAGAGACAGCAAAGAAACTTCAAGAACACTTGAACGGAATAGACAGTGTGTTGACAGGTACATATAAGATGAACATTAACAAGAGAAAAACACGGCTCATGGAGTGAAGTATATGAAAATCGGGCGATAGTGAAGGAATTAGATTAGGTAACGAAACAATGTAGGTGGTATATGAGTTTTGTTACTTGCGCGGTATAATAATTTGACAGTAGACTCAGCATCATTGCTATACCTCTCGTCAGAGCAATTTAGATAAATTTACAGTTGTTTAGTCCTTCTAACGCAATAACCAATTAATAATAGCAGGGTTTGTTAATAAATTGTACGTGTCGTCATTAGTGTGTACTTGCGAAAAGTGAGCTAACTACAAACATGCTGAAGTCTTCTGAGACGCGTTAGAATCGGTATATTTCTGGCACAGCACATTAAAACCCTATTAGCTGACGCCGACCAATTGATAAGACGGGAGAAAGTGTACCACAGAGAGCTATGGGAACAGGCGCCTTACAAAGCATACAAAGAGAACGGAAGGTGAGGTGTAACTATTTTCTATTTCATCTGGTGTCTTTACTCACATAGGCATGTTTGAACAACATATGAACTCGACATCAATAACCAACTGAAAAGAAAACTACATATTATGTATTTTATAAACTAAAATTTCTTAACAATTTCTTCTTAAAAACTTCATTACTTAACAAAAGCAAATCTGTTTGTTCACAAAGCGTGGTCATGGTCGTTTGAAGCAATCGTATGAAAAAAAAAGAAAGAAAGAAAAAAAGGGAAATGAGGCGCAAAACAATATGCAAAACGTATCATAGTTTTGTTTTGTAAATGTTATATTCAGAGAAACATTATTCACTGATTTAAATCCATTTTCTTTAAAGCATTTTGTATTTAGACACTTGTCGTATGAAAAATTAGTTCGGTTGCATAATGAATAGAGTATTTCAATTATGGATTATATACTTCCAAAGATGTCAGGCCGCTGCAGAATAGCCGTGTGCACTAAGTAGCCCTGATGCGGTGAGCGGGACCGTTCGCCGTTGGGGAGGGGGGGGGGGGGGCTCGAGCCCTCCCTCGGGCATGGGTGTTTGTGTAGTCCTTATCGTAAGTTTCTTGAAGTTAGTGTAAGTAGTTTGTAAGCCTAGGGACTGATAACCGACGTAGTTATGTCCCTTAGATATAAAACATTGGAACATTTTGAAAGTTGTCAGTTTGAATTGTCGATTGCTCAGCTACAACTATTATAATAATAATGTAAAGATTTTGATGGATGAAATGCATCGTTATATAAACGGTTTTGATTACAGAATTAGTTACCGATTTTACAAAAAACAGATTGTCTCTTTTTCCAAGTGAAGTAAATATGGATTCACTGGGATTTCTGAGAGATGTCTTAAAATATGATCGGATATCATTTTGAAGATATGAAGTAACGAAGATTTAAGCTTTTATTAAGCTTGGACTAAATAGCAGCAAAAATGTTTGTAAAACAACTTAGTAACTTTCAAACTACACAATATAAATAACATTTACTCAAGTAAACGTTGTGGCACAATTTGTGAAAACTGTGTAATATCCTCCATGCTGCACATGCACAATAATCGTTAGAAGTTAACCGAGGTTGTACTACATCAACTCATAACGAATAACCTAAATAGAAACCTGTAAAGAAGAAGTAATAAAATAAGTAACATTTCTTTTAAATGCAGTCATGGACGTCTAGAGGATAAAAGGAATACATGATTACCAATCACTAGGTATACGTGATGGGAACTATGCTAATAGATACAAATAACAGAGAAGGAAGAAAGTTTCTGACAAGAATTCTTGCCACTTATTTCAATATCACAGAAAGGGCTAGAGTATAGACTCAACAAACAATTTCCAGGCTCTTGTTAAACAAGCAGTTATGAAATTGGATTATACTATATTGTAATGAAATGAATAGTTGTATAGTAATGGATCATCAAGCGTCTAAGAGCGCAACTTAAAATACACAAACAACAGATTTTTATTTGACCTGTTCTAAATTACTTAAATATCCAACATAAAAATACAGAAACAGCAGATTTCTATTTGACCTGTTCTAAATTACTTAAATATCCAGCATAGATACTAAGTAAAGAACGAAATGAATTGCTTAACCGATACAGCACATGTGCTAAGAAGAAAACAATTAAAAGATCATGGACGTAATTAGATAAAAGATACAAGAATTCCTGTAAATGGCAGAAACGATCTGATTAGATATCAGTAATCTGTGTATGTCTTCTTTTTTTCCTTCTAGACTGTTAATAGGATGTTCATCCCACAAAATATCTTGAAACCAAATCTGTTAAAAGTTAGCAATTTATATTTAATTACGCAGAAAAAAAACATATATAAAAAGTAGAATCTAGCTACACCAATCAAAGTGTTGTGATAATTAAAAAAATGTTCAAATGTTTGTGAAGCTTATGGGACTTAAGTGCGTAGTCATCACTCCCTAAACTTACAAACTACTTATGAACTACCTTACACTACAGACAGCACAAACATCCATGCCCGAGGGGGGATTCGAACCCGCGACGGGGATTGTGATAATTACCTTTACAAACAAGTTTAACAAGGAAAGATGCGCTCCAATATATTACAGATCTTAGAAAATAGCTATGTTTAACAGAATACAACATCTGACTTAACTCCATTTCGACTCTAAAGGCAAGCCTACTCAATGTTCTCTATATATGCAGAATATAAGCAACAAGATGCAATTTTTTAATTACTGATCTAGATTTTAGTTACTATGAGACCATCTTCAATACAAAAAATGTTGTTTTAAACATTGTACATTTTTGGCCCTTCAAGAGAGGGATTGATTGTATTTATAAACACGGCTGTATTACAAACACAAAATTATTTTTCAGAGTAAACAACATTGCTAGAGTAGAGACTCAACGAACAATTTCCAGGCTCTTGTTAAACAAGCAGTTATGAAATTGAATTATACTATATTGTAATGAAATGAATAGTTGTATAGTAATGGATCATCAAGCGTCTAAGAGCGCAACTTAAAATACACAAACAACAGATTTTTATTTGACCTGTTCTAAATTACTTAAATATCCAACATAAAAATACAGAAACAGCAGATTTCTATTTGACCTGTTCTAAATTACTTAAATATCCAGCATAGATACTAAGTAAAGAACGAAATGAATTGCTTAACCGATACAGCACATGTGTTAAGAAGAAAACAATTAAAAGATCATGGACGTAATTAGATAAAAGATACAAGAATTCCTGTAAATTGCAGAAATGATCTGATTAGATATCAGTAATCTATACACAAATGGACGAATTAAAAACACCATAAGCATTATAAGAAGTAGCTTAGGAAAATTTGATCAAGATTAGCCAACCAGATATATATCAACTAATCAGTCTCCTAGAAGCAGTACTGTCAAAAATTATTTCAGGTTTCAAGGAGAAATATACTGTAGAAAGAATAATCGGCTGACCACGGTAAACTGCCTTGTAGGTACCATGGTAAATATTTTCTACGTTAAATTGTACTTCGACGCTACATGTGGTTACATTGGGAATACATTGGCAACTAATGGTGAATGGGAGTCGTGTGATAATTATGCGAACAAGGAGGTTAGAATGGAGGGAGACACCTTTACGCTGAAAAATGTAAGCCTGCCTCCGCAATATTGCTAAGTCTTGGAGAGGTGTTCGTATTGTAGAGCTAATGTTTTATGTCACTTAAAACAGGAATAAAAAAATCTGGCGTTTTGCCTTGATGTACAACATGTTAAAAAGTGAAAATTAGTGTTAAAATTAAGTTTTCTAATATATAACGATGACTATTTATTACTGTTTGTACAATAAAGTAAATTGTTTGACGATTAAACAGTAGATGTTGGCGGCAGTTACATTATAAAAAGAGACGGGGCCCACCTTCTGGAACATTTGTCATGGTTTGCTGCAATATAACAATTTATATTTATAAAGGTATGACACCGTCGTGATGTGGGGTTGGACTTGTACGTAATTTGATCGTGCAGCGGACCGTGCGCTAATTTTTATTTCAGTATCCAAACGAAGTTACGGGAAAAAATATCACGCGGAACAATATCGGACCCCGAAATTTAACATAAAAAAAGAAGGATTGCAGGTTCTAAAAAGCCGTTTAATTATTATGGGGACTGATAAGGATTGAAAAATGGTAAAACTTATAACAATCACTGCACGATATCTTGTCTGCCGTAATGGCGTCCAAACCCCACCACACAACTTCAAGGGGAAAATTTTTTTAGGCTAGATTCATTAACGGAATGATAAATAAAAACCCGTCATATTAAATTTTTAAATATTTCATGATGTATTTAAACTCACAAAAGCACTTTACTTACATGCTGGATAAATGAAACAATAGGAGCTGCTATAGATACGTCCGTACTAATCAGAGGCTGAACATAGACAGATGAATCGGAACGTTGTTCTTTCTCTCGTCAGACAGAAACAAGGGAAGGTAGCTTAAGGTTCAGAGAGAGAGAGAAACGCTCCTAGATTAAAATATATCTTAGGTCGTTAATTTTTTGTTGTATCGTTTTACACTGACTGTCAGCTCAATGCATTAACAGTAACAGAATCGACTTAACTCAACAATGGCGGACAGGGTTCAACTGACGAATGTGTTCGGCATAGAAAACGCCATTTCCTTTTATTGTAACCTCCTTGATAGGAAAGCTTTTGTTTGACACTTATGTTTCGTTTTGGCGGTAGAATACAAGAAATATGGAACGCCGCAATATCATAACTAAGTAGATTTATGGAATACAAGGTACGCTTACTTATGTCCCTATGTCTAGGATTTTTCGGCGAATGTTGGGGTTTAAGTGCTATTCTTTTAATAGTTGATTGGTGCAGGAGTCAGGGGTTGATAGCAAGCACAGCAAAGAATGTGTTCGGCCTATGTATGTCGTTGCAAGAAATTCTCATATATATGGTCTGGAGTGGATCTAAAAAGGAGACGGAACATATTGCAGTCACGGTTAAATCCTAGCTAAGGTGACACTAATTTCTTGTTGATGTGCAGATCTTGGTAGCGAAAGGCAGCCAGTCAGAAGTGGCGTTAAGGAGAGACGGAAGGCAATTTTTATGTCTATTCTGCCAATGCTATTTTACCCTTTGAATAGGTACACTTTTCAAACGAACTATAAGTGATGAAACAACGAAATTTTTACTGCATATATATAACACATATGTCTCAATTTACAAGTAAAATGAACATAATAGCTCTAATGGTTTTGAAGAATTTTTTTTTTAATCCACCAGTAAAATTTAACTTTTTTAGTGCATTAATTATTATAAAACAGTTAATGATTGTTATGTGGTTCTCAATTTACTTGTAATGATTTATTACCATCTTCAGTACAAAAAGACCAAATTTCATCTTTCTAACCACATTAGTTTATAAATAATGGTACCTGAAAGTTAAAAAAATGTAGTTTTGAGAAAAATCAATTTAAAGTTTAGTACTGCAATTATAGTGCAGTTATTGATGAGAATTAATTACCATTAGAAGTATGAAATAATATACAAGGAGTAAAAGAATGCTGTGTGCAATTTCTCAGCATGGCGCAAAACGGAAGGCGTGGCCAGATTGCACAGAGCGTCACAAAAACCATAATAACTCATACTATGAAGAAACATGAGTAATTTAGATGTCGCAATGACATTTGCTTGAGGCGTATGTTTTAATGTACTATGTAATTTTTCATTACAGGAAACGAAATATGATAGGTTTTATTTGACGTGCAGTTTCTAGGATTGTATTCTTTGTGGAATTATGTTTCATAGTAACGGGAAGAAATATGATATTAACGCAATTAATACAAGTAGCTGCGCGATTGTGAACGGAAGAAGTACATAGAGAACTAGCCACTACAAGAGTGTGAAAATTTTTTGAATTAATGAAAACTGAGTGCCATTCATTCGACAATAATATATATTCCTAAACATTTAAAATACTATGCAGTCAAACCTACGTAAAAGAAGAAAAATCAGTCATCCTCATGTAGTGACGGGTTCTCTATGTACTTCTCTAAAATCGCTAAGTAAGACAGAAAAGTACATCGGCAACCTTTCACCTTTCATGTGTGTGACAGGTTCATTTTACATTACGTAGGTTTGACTACAAAATATTATAAATGTTTAGAAATATATATTATTGAGGAATGAATAGTACTCAGTATGTATTACTTAAAAACCTATCACATCCTTGTAGTGCTCCATGTACTCTTCTTATGATATTCTGTAGCAAAAATGACAATTGGAGCAATGACATTTACAATGGAATTTGTAAAAAAATTCATCTGTTTCTTACGAATGTCTCACTATTTTACTAAAAAAATATTTATTTCATCGCAGATTACCACTCGTCAAAAACATTAGTTTTGCAAAGAGACACATTTTCCTTGACTCTCTCAATGACACTTCTGATTGGCTGCCTTTCGCTACCACCATCTGTTCATGAACGAGGAGCTAATGTCATATAAACTAGGATTTAACCTTCAGTCACCATAGCATTCGCGCAGAAAGTTGGTTTCCTCATAATAGGCTGACCATGGTAGACATTCTGAACTTAGCTTTATTGTGGGTTACAAAGTATAGCATGTCTTTCATATGTGTGGATCTGCATTTATCGTGTCGCGGAATGGCCGAGTTTCTGCAAAGAAGTGTGTATGTTTTGGACAGCGGTGAAATTAATAAAAATTTGGGAATTTTGAAAAAGGGAAGACGGGGAGATGGGTGGAAGGGAGGTAGATATTTGGGAGCGGTGAAAGAGGAGCCAAGAAATGTTTCTTCCAAATTGTTCCAAGAAGAACCAAACGAGTTCTTCTATACGTTTTGAAATGTTAGGTACCTCCGGGAGCAACTATAATATCTTAATGTTTCAAGTCGTATAATTGCCTATCTGATGAGGTACGCGTGCATTTCTCAGTTGACCATTGTACCTATTCAAAGGGCCTGGAAACAGGTGCGCACCCAAACACTATACAAGAAAAACGATCAGAAATAAAACGTTCTTTTTGGGGACAAAGCAAAAGTAAAATTATAGTTGACGTTTATTTCTTGTAAAATGTGTGGAGAAGAAGAGATTGTCAGTCAGAAGATTTTCTCCGTGAATTCGTGAAAGCTGTAAAGAGGGTTTACATTCCTGAAAAAAGTTATATATTTCTGTATTTTGTTTCGGTTACTGGAGAATGTCGATCCTAGCCATGAACTTCGACCCATGACGTAATGACAACGCCAATGTTTCGTTACAAAATGTGTGCTATGCATGATAATTACTTTCGTGACCGGACAAGGGTACATACTACAACCTGTATGTGATAGAGCTGGAACAACATTAATAACTCAATTAATGATGAACACAAAGGGCTCTGTCGCGATTCGCCGTAATGTGTGAAAGCAGATGGGAAGCATCGAACATTATTTTACTCACTTTATTTGTTATAATTACTTTTTGACGCGTAGTTGCAACTTTTCATGATACTGATGCAAATGTTTTGCTATGAAATCTTTGCTTAACGACGGCAATTACTTTCACTGAGGGGACAAGATATACAAGGACCTGTCAACCACACAGCAGGAACAGGATTATTTATTTACTTCATGGTCTGCATGAAACACTATTCATGCCACTCTATTTGCTTCGGATTTCTAAGAATATTATCACCTTGTCAATGATTTTCTAGCGTCTTGTGGCTTATAATAATGTTGTTTATCACAGATGTTTGAATCTTTATTTCTCATTGTGATCGCAGGTTCGATTAACATAATTACTCTAGTAGCATTATGGAAAAGACAGATCGAGTAGAATTACAAAGCCTTTTCCCTCACAACAAAATATATAATAATTCGCAGCACATTTAAAGTATCGGAAATCTCTAACACATGGATTTACTAGCTATTATACGTTGTTATTTATAGATATATGTAGCCTATCTACAATAGCTTGTTTATTTGTAGGTACCGCGTGAAACTGTGCGGCGATTGAAACTGATAGAAAATAATGTAAAAAATATTAAAAATTCCACCCTGATGGTCAATAATTGACGTCCCCAGTGTTGGAATGAAGAGATTTGTTAGCTTTCGAAGTATGGTGGAAATCGAAGCACTTTGTTTAGCATACAATACTACATATTTTGAAGTAAAGGGTGATAAAGAGGAAGAATTTAGTTATTTATTTATGCTATCACATGGTTTTCTTTTTTTTTTCTTTTTAACTAGTTTATGGGGACTTAACCTTGGGGTCATCAGTCCCTAAACTTACAAACTACTTATGAACCACTTACGAACTAGCCATGCCCGAGGGGGGGATTCGAACCTCCGACCGTAGTGGCCGGGCAGACCGTGACTGGAACACCTCAGTCCCCTCGGCCACCGCGGCCGGCACTATCTCATGTGAAAACTCCAACCGTCCCTTGGGCTACTTACGTGCATACGAGCGATGTTAATTTCTTTATGTTATCTTGCGATTGTTGTGCGAAATGTAAGTTGGTGGCAGTAGAATCGTTCTGCAGTCGCCTTAAAATGTCGGGTCTCAAAATTTCTTTAATTTTTTTTTTTTTTTTTTTTTTTTTTTTTTTTTTTTTTTTTTTTTTTTTTTTTTTTTTTTTTTTTTTTTAGAGGAAACGATGACTTACCCTTCAGGGATTCACATTTGAGTTCCCGAACCATCTCAACAGAACTCGTATGTTCATTGAATCTGCCAATAACGAAACTAGCAGCGCCCCGGTTAATTGCTTCTGCGTTTCTGTTTAAACCTATTTCATGGAGATCCAAAACAGTTTTACAGAAATGAAGAAAAGAATGGTTCGCACTAGTAGTCTAAGCGGCCTCCTTTACTTGATGGACTAAATCTTTCCAAACTTCTAGCAATAAACGGAAGTCGACCATGCGGTATCGCATGGTATCGTTGTTCTTATATGCACTCTGAAATATATATATATATATTAACGAGTTGCGACATGACGTGTACATATTTCGAATGTCACATAATTATTGTAATTCTGGAATTGTATGGAAGGCAGGGCGAATGCACGAATCTCCCGTTTAGGAGGGGAGAAGCCAGCCATCAGGTACTTAGGTTTCGCTGAGACATTGGTGAAAAATTGCGAAACGCAGGAAATGGGCAAACCCGTGCCAGGGGAGTTGAGGCGAAAGACTGGGAATGTCTCAATAGACGCTCTGGCCTATTCTTAAAATATGGATATTCTGTGAACTTAGAAATAAATCACAGTGTTATGTTCCCATCAGTTCTGAAGGCACCTAGATGTGTATGTCATGACCAAAAAATATTTTTAAAATTTTCAAAAACTACAAAAATTAATATTAATAATATCTGAATATAACAAAATTGAAATTAAAATAACCAACGTTTGAATGTGTCATACGTTTTCAATAAACTTTATTACCTCAAATTATCATCTTGAAAGGGAGAAACTTTTGTCTTTTTAATTTAAGGTCTCATTACACCCTTTATATCAAGTTATTCTGGAAATATAGTGTCCCTTATATTGCAAGCAGCGCGATATGTCCCTCTTGTCCTCATATTGTGTAATTAGTTGATGAATATTTGTCTATCTTTGCCAGTAAATTTTCTTAAATATTGTGTAGTATGAGCGTTCAAGATCATGACGCCTGGCTTTGTCATTTACTTACTTCATGCATTATTTGTGCTGTTAATAAAAAGTCACAAGGTGATAGAATGGTTATAGTTTTTCTACATAAATAAGAAACTTTCACACAGTTAAAATTAGGTGTTAAAATTGTAATAGTGTGAATAGAAGTCCTTGGTCCACTTGAGCTGTTATTTTATTGGAGTCGTGAAGACCCGCACAACCGGTTTCGCAACCTACACTTGCATCTTCAGGCGCTTTTTTACTTTACAGGATAATAATTGTTTTAATAAAATGAATATTTATATTGAAAATTACATATTAAAAAACAAAAAATCCGAGCTAGTTATATATACGCCAGTAGGCTAGTAATTGCGATAAATATTTTATGTTGCCTGTACAGTAAATAAAGCACCTGAAGATGCAACTATAAGTTGCGAAACGGGCTGTGCGGATCTTCACGGCTCCAATAAAATAACAGCTCAAGTGGACCAAGGACTTCTATTCACACTATTACAATTTTAACACCTAATGTTTAACTGCGTGAAAGTTTCTTAATTACGTATAAATATTTTAGCTGTGGTTGCTCGTCATACAAAGTTCTTTGCTATAAGTTTTCTATTTATCATTGTCAAAATGGTAAGTTACTGTGGAAGTGTCAATGTTCAGCCAGAACAAATGCTTCAAGAACTCTTCTACTGTTGGAGTGGATGGTGACCTGCCGATGAGAGAGTGTCTAGGACAGGTAAAATACGAGGCGCGTCGGGAAAGTAAGTTCCGTTTCAATTTATCTCCGCTGCAGCGCTGCGATTCAAGTCTCAAATTCTCGCAAGTCGCAAGCTATGTTTGTAACGCCCCTATCGTGCATGCCCTCGTACACTCGCCATTACGGATTCCCGTGCGAGGTCGGACGTATGACCGCATCTGCGGTGAAATAACTGAAGCTAACGCCGTCGTCGCCTATAAATACTTATTGTATTGGTGTGGTGTCTGTTCTTTCGGACGTCCGCATTCAGGAACACAGCTAGGGATAAGGTTAATAACCAGAGAAATTCGCATACAATGGCAGAAAGGGTGATAAAGAGGAAGAATTTATTTATTTATTTAATTTGCTCACTTCAAAGGTCATTTTATTTTCAGTCAATAGTTGTGAAGTAGTAGACAGTATTTTCTTTTTATTAAGATTGTTGACTGCTTTACCTTTACTTAGAATTCATGGTACAGAGACGCACACAGTATTTTAGTATTTACAGCTGTTCATTAAAGAGCCGTATTTCGATATTTTAAGCACGCTCTGCGAGCACATTTTGACACCGTGGTTGGTACCTCGTATTTGGAATCTTTGAGGTATAAGAGAATACTTGTCAGATTAACGTAGAAATTAGAAGTTTTGTTATTTCAGAATGCGCGTGCACAGCATGATACACTAGAAATATTATGACTCAAATTTCTTAAACCTCAGACAAAACCGGTCTTCAAACGTACTAATATTTGTAAACCTATGGTACCCAACTGCTGACGTCATCGATCCCTACTTACAAACTACTTACTCTAACTTACGCTAAGGACAACGCACACAGGCATGCCCGAGGGAAGACTCGAGCCTCCGATGGAACCGGCAGAGCAATCCGTGGCATGACGCCCTAGACCACGCGGCCATTCTCGCCCAGCAAACTGGTCTTGACGAAGAATGAAAGCGAACGTGTTACTGCAATACTCGCGAGCGGACTGTCCCTTGTGACCCAGTCGTGACGTAGAATTATCTGTCGTTTCATTTGGCCGCCTTTACCGGCCCATGTTACAGGCACTTTCTGCACCCAATAACCTTTCCATCACGTGTGCGTTACGTCACATATTCAACTATAAAATAACTCAAATCATTAATCAGCTTCTCTCAGACGTGTATCAGGAGTCGCAATAGCGCTCTCCGCATATTTTCAAAGGCATAACATAGATATCACTTATTGATACCGTTGTTAGAGTGAATGAAACAAAAAGTCACTGCAGTTATTAACTTTTTTACAAATCATTTTGGAATGTAAGAATGTGGCACGAGCCGTTTGCTGTGCGTCTTCGACAGGAATACAATTGTGTGACAGGAATAAGT
Organism: Locusta migratoria; assembly: GCA_026315105.1. Taxonomy (NCBI): domain Eukaryota; kingdom Metazoa; phylum Arthropoda; class Insecta; order Orthoptera; family Acrididae; genus Locusta; species Locusta migratoria. The sequence goes on along the minus strand of CM048751.1, from coordinate 176,255,185 downwards.
ATAATTATGTTCTGGGACTATGAAATTTTTCTGATAAAAGGTACCTTATCGTTGGTGACATGATTCTTATCGAGAGGTTTCATCTGTCGTGCTAAAATCCTGGAACTGTCAGTATTGGAAGTGCCCTAATATCTGGAACCGTTTATTTAATTTACCATTATGAGTGAACTAGTTATCTTTAATTTACGGAAAATGTACTAGTGACTACCATGTTTGTTGACATTGTCGAAAGTTGCAACATGCGATCTGTCGTTGAATATAAAAAATGATAAATTGTCTGTATGAAGATCGAAATTTAATTATTTGAGTATTAGTTTCAGCTCTTATCGAGCCATCTTCAGCTATATTTATAAAACATAAATAAGTCATTAAATCGTATAATAATTTCTTTGTCCATAGATGATAAAAGAGTAATTGACATTGACATGGGGCTAGTCACACAACATAAAATACCTTTAAAAATGAAATTGTCTCATCCAACTTCATTTTAAAACTAAGTAAAAATGTCAACACCAGAACGTTTTAAAATTACAGATTACATTAGGTGTGGCCAACATAGCGGCGATCAAGAAACTCTTTGAAAATAAATAATAAAATTTAATGAATTAGTAACATAGGCTTAAATTCATACCAAATGTTTGATTAAAGACTACACAGTTCTGGGTAGGAACCTTAACCAGAAAACAAAAATAGCTGTGACCAACGAAATGTTGACAGCAGCGTCACCAGACGCCAAATGGCATATTATAATACCTATGCTAGTGGTTGACGGAACAACCTACTTACAAGGAAACCTACCATTTGGATATGTTATAATACATGAAAAACTATGGGACGCGTATTATTTTTAGCTGCGGAAAACATATTTAAGTGTGAATCCAAATTTAATAAAAATCAGAGAGTGACACTTGAGTAGGTTCCCTTGTTAGTGGAAAACGAAGCATACGAGATATTCAGATACGCGAAATCAGGCAACGTTCCCAAATACGGGCACTGTATCTTATCATGACATAGAAGTCTTACAATCCTGACCCCTTCTTAAAATCTGCGTTTTCCGCTTTTGCCGAAACCTTTATTGATTATTATTATCTAATTTAATTTTCAGCATCCGTTTACAAGAGCACATTACGAACGCTTCGATTCTTTTCTTTTCCGTTATTTTCAAAGTCCATACATTACTTCCATTCTCTGTGTACTCCATGTATACATTCTGAAAAGCGTTATATTCAGTAAACAGTTGTGTTAAGTACTGGCAAACGCTGTCATTACCAGCTCTAATTTATTTCTTATATGCAACTTGCTTCGTACAATATTGTATTATCTTATTCCAAGATTTTATTACTCCCTCACCTTTGCTATCATATGGTCCTTAATTTATTGATGAGCGTGTCAACAATTTTATTTTAGCTTGATAACAGCTCTGTTTTGTTTACTCTAAGTCTGATCTCAACTGAGTGTTCAATTCGTCCAGTAGATCTTTTAATTCTCATTCAATAATGAGATCAATCATCAAAAAAAATTTTTAATGATGTTCTTTCGCCATTAATTGTAATCCCACTTTTGAAGCTGTATTTTTTATGCAATGTCTCTTTTACAACTAGAGTGACAGGTTATCTAGTAACCTATTTAATCATTGGACATCGCTCTTGATGTTCTTACTATTGTCTCACATACCAAACTTCTTAGAACAGAAAAAGGCTTGCACTGCTTTACAGCGTCGAAAGATTTTTCTGTGTTAACAAATCCAGCGAAAATGTCTTTATTTGTCGTAAATACTGCTGTCACTTACAAGCGTGACTTCATAAATTGCCTTTCTTTGTCGTAGTCCATCGAAACTTCAAAGAACAAAAATAATAAATTTCGTACTAGGAGCCAAGGTAATCTAAAGTGATGTAAAATCTGGCATGGTATTGTTTTCGAGAAAATTATCGACATAATTATGTATCACTTTTCGAACTGAAAAATAAACTCAGTTTATAGAGAGTTCCTGACGAGTTTGTTTAATTTGTAACGTTACATGCGACTGTGCTCTCCTTTACATGAATACCAAATAACGGACAAATGTCCACCTACAGGTGCATACAGAAGAAAATGAAGACTTAATGGGACCACGATCGGAGAACTTGTACCTTTTGGGTACAAAAATAAATCTTGCGTTTGGAAAGTCTCGTGTCATGTGGTAAGTGCGGCTATGGCGTGTGCCCTAGTTGCGGTACGGTATAAATAGCAGTGTGTCCAGGGAGACGACAGCTAGTCACTGTGATACTTCGGAAACGCAAAGGTAAGTTAGTCTGTCTTCCAGTCTAGGCTCAGGCTTACAACTTACGAAAGATTTAAATTCTACCAGGAATCTTGGACTAAAGGACGAGACAGCCAATAGTTAAAGCTGATTGCAATATAGATTAATAAGGCTAATTCTGCAAATTTTCCAGTAGTATTTTAAACATCATGGTATTTTCTGTAGTAGGCAGTTTCACTAAATAAGCTCTACAAGTACCCTCATGTTAAGTGTACGTTCATGAATCGGAGCTAAGGGGCGACAAAAATTTTCTACTTATAGAACGAATTTTTCACACTGCCGCGGAGTATCCATTAATATGAAACATCCTGGCAGATTAAAAATTGCAGCCGACCGGGACTCGAACTCGAGAGTGTTATCTGTCAACAGAAAGTGCAGCATCAAGTACCTGCACTAACAGGACTAACGACCTGTCTTCACAGATTTAGCTTCACCAGTACCTTCAGATAGAAACATCGTCCAATGCTCTAATTAATCCCTGTTTTCTGATAAACTTTCTTTCAGGAATGGTAGTTCTGCGAGTCTCGCAGGAAAACTTCTGTGATGTTGGGAGGAAGTGAAGATTAAGGCTGCTCGTAAGTGGTGTCTCCGATGTTCAGCTGATAACGTGCTCTGGAAAAGCAAAGATCCCGAGTTTGGCACACAGTTTTAATCTGCCAGGAAGTTTCACCTGCTGTTTTAATCCAATGAGCCAATCAGGTGACATCAATCCAAAAATAATCTCGTTTATTGTTCCTGTGTTCATAAGTGCGGAGGTAGAATCTAGTTTAGTTGGCAACAGTTCCTGTATCTCTGAGTAAGAACGGCAATATACGAGGATTGGAACTTAAATAGTGGCAACGCTCCTGTGGAGACACTGTGCATTATAACATTGTAATACTATTGTCGCTGATAGCACACGTTGTTGACATACCTACCTTACCTCCGAGCAAATGGACTCGCCCGTCCCACGTCACCGGCATGCGCACAGTCGAGGGAAACAGTCACTTGTGAACGAGCTGTCTATCGTAATGGTGTCACTATGTACTAGTGTTATCCTAACGTCAATGTACGTATTACTGTTCGGTTTTGGCGCATCACCTATGACCAGCTTTGCGAAAGAAGCAGCAACACTTACTGCGCAACCCATCAATCATTTTGCACGACAATGCACGGGCGCATGCAGCGCAAGCTGTGGCTGCTCTGTTCGATCGATGGTACTGAGAAGTATTGAACTAACCACCATACTCCCCGTGCTTAAGTAGTTGTGACTTTGATTTGATACCGGAGATGAAGGAACGACTTAGTGGAATTCGCTTTAGAACTGTCCCAAAGATTCGGCAGGCAGTAGACCGCTCCATTCGCACCGTCAACAGAATAGGCTCTGCTAACGGTATACTACGCCTTCCACATCGCTGGCAACGGTTTCCACATAACGCTGGTGATTACTTTGTAGAATAGTAACAGGTGCAAACATGTAACTCTTTTGCATCGGTCGTTAATAAATAGTTGCCACTATTTAAGTTCCAATCCTCGTACATCCGTTTGAGCCTTATTTCTGTACAATTTTTTACTTCCACATATACATCCATAACTAAGTTGATGAAAACCTCAGGGTATGTCGTACTAAGCTACCCATACGTTTACTCAAGTTCTGCTTTAACTTGTTTTCACCAATTCAGGGCAGTACTTGCTACCAATCAAATCAGCGATATCCTTCTGTAGCACCTCATTTGAAATGCTTCTATCCTCTGTTTCTGAGAACTGCTTATCGCCCACGTTTCACTTCGTTACAAGGCCGCATCAAATATAAAAATCCAACACAAAAGTTTCTTAACTACGAAGTACATATTCGATTTTAACAAAATTCTCTTTTTCCAAAATATTCTACTTGCTCTTGTGAAGTAGAGTTTTATATGCTCGGCACTTGTATCATTATCCGTATACAGGTAATCAGACTGCTCTTCCCGCTATTTAAGCACTACCTCGTAAAATGTTTCCACAGTCTCTATCTCTGTACAATTTTATTATCAAAAAGAAAAAATATCTGGTGTTCTGCAAAATTATTTGTTGAGTTATTAACCGGCCTTCGGCTTCTTAGGCCATCATCAGGTAACAACTGAATGTCGCTAACATTTCATCACAGAAGTGCGACTTACAAAGATGTTACTAAATTACGGAAGTTACAAATTCACATGTTCACAGGAGAGTGTTACATTTTCATTGGAATGGATTATATTTATTAAAATATAAAAATACATAAAAAGCTGGTATGGTGCTGATATGAGGAAAGTTTCCAACCGATTTCTCATACACAAACAGCAGTTGATCGGCGTTACCTTTTGAAACGTTGATGTGATGCCTAGTGTAAGGAGGAGAAATGCGTACCATCACGTATCCGACTTTGATAAAGGTCGGAATGTAGCTTATCGTGATTGTGGTTTATCGTATCGCGACATTGCTGCTCGCATTGGTCGGGATCCAATCACTGTTTTCAGAATATGGAATCGGTGGGTTCAGGAGGGCAATACGGAACGCCTGCGATGGTGTACGCAACGACGAACCTCGTGCACGAATGACAAAACATCATTTTTTCGGATGATTCCAAGTTTTGTTTACAGAATTATAATAGTCGCATCCGTATTTGGTTAACGCACATTGGACGCTTGTATTCGCCTTCACCATACTGGCATATCACCGGCTATGATGGTACTGGGTGCACGTCTCGGTCACATCTTATTCGCATCGACAGCACTTTGAAAGGTGGCCGTTACAATTTAGATATGTTACGACTTGTGGCTGCACTTTTCGTTCGATCAGCAGGATAATACACGACCACATGTTGCAGGTATTGTACGGGTATTTCTGGATACGGAAAATGTTCGACAGCTGCCCTGGCTAGCACATTCTCCAGATCTCTCACCAAATTAAAACGTCTGGTCAGTGGTGGCCGAGCAACTGGCTCGTCACAACACGCCAGTCACTAATCGTGATGAACTGTGGTATTGTTTGAAGCTGCATGGTCATCTGTACCTGTCCACGACATCCAAGCTCTGCTTGACTCAATGACCAGGCGTATCGAGGCCGTTATTACGGCCAGAGTTGGTTGTTCTGGGCACTGATTTCTCAGGATTTATGCACCCAAACTGCGTGAAAATGTAATCACTTGTCAGTCCTAGTATAATATATTTGTCCAATGAGTACCCGTTTATCATCTGCATTTCTTCTTGATGTAGCAATTTTAATGCCCAGTAATGTGATGAACTGTGGTATTGTTTTGAAGCTGCATGGGCATCTGTACCTGTAGACGCCATCCAAGCTGTGTTTGACTCAATGCCCAGGCGTATCAAGGGCGTTATTACGGCCAGAGGTGATTGTTGTGCGTACTGATTTCTCAGGATTTATGCACCCAAATTGCGTGAACATGTAATCACTTGTCAGTCCTAGTATAATATATTTGTCCGATGAATACCCATTTATCATCTGCATTTCTTCTTTGTGTAGCAATTTTAATGGCCAGTAATGTACATCCTTATAAGGTTTTCTCCCGAGTTTGCCCGCTGACTGGAGGCTACCTCTGTTCCAGATGTGGTGTCGCAGTGTGGCTGTCTTGGCGCTGGTGGCAGTGCTGTGTGCCACTATCTCCGCAGGTGCCCCGGGCAGCCGTGCGGTGCGCCAGGCAGACTTGTCTGAGGCGCTGAGCCAGGCGGCGGGCTCTGCCCCGGTGACGGTCAGCCCTGGGCTGCCGCCCGCCTTCACCTCCATCTTCGACAACATCCTCGGCCTGCCTGGCCGCCTCGCCGCCGCCATCGCAGGACTCGGTGCCGGCTTCAACCAGGCCTTCCAGAACGGCGTGCTCTTCGGCAACTAGTGTACCAAGTGACTCATTAGACCACACTAGCTGGCGTCTCCCCGTACGTCGTCCTCAGCTGTGAGAATACATCTCTGGCGACGAACTATGTGCAGCGCTATATGCTGCACAGCTACCTATTAATATAATAGCAATACATAAATTATGTCTATAACACCCTGAAGCAACACTGGCAATCTCTCTAAAATAAACACGTTTTCTTTCATTGATGATGTAGTCATCACTTTCGTGTAAAATTCGTAAATAAATTTTGGAGGTGATCTAATATGTTTCATAAACTTCATTTTACTTAAGAATAAAATATTCTTTTGGGTACATGGAATGAAAGAAGATTTCTCAGAAAATAGTTATTTATTAAGTCAATGGACTAATTAAATTCTTTATTTGTGCGACTTATGCAAAAACATACAGCTCAAACTATTCATAGATTCTGAAAAATACGAAATGAATAAGAAAAGCAGTTGTCCATTCTGTGCACCCACCCCATCCTTCCTTCCTCTCTCCATCTCCTCCTCCCCATCTATCCATCCCACAACTGTGTCAATCTGTTTCATTCCTTTCTTCTGTCTTCCATCTCCTCCTTTTTCTTTCTGTCCATTTTATCGCGCTACACCTATCGAGTACAAGTGATATCTGGCGTTCCACAGGGAAGCGTTGCAGGAATCGTACTGTTCCTTATTTTTATAAACGACTAGCTGTAACCCCGGCGTTGCCCGGGTATTTATTTATCCTACACTCTCGTAGTTCACATTCACTTCCCCCCTCTCTCTGTATCTACCTCTTTCTCTTCCATTTCTCTGTTTGTCTCCACCTTTCTCTCTCTCGGCAAAGTTTTCTGCATGGTACCCTCTGCCATGTACCATACAAACATTTACGTACCAAGTGATCTTCCTCTTGGTTTAAAGTCATGTGTGCAAAAATTCATAAAGAATGGAGCAAAACTATGCATTTTGCAAAATTCCGTAAGTTAAGTACCCTCCACCATGCACCGACGAAATTTTATACAGACAGTGACATTCCTCTTCTTTTTAAGGTAGAGTGTGCAAAATTTCTTCAATATCCGAACAAAACTATAGATTTCCGTGCAATAAAAGCGCAGGGTCACATTGAAAAAGGCCCTATATTGTTCTCAAATATTCCAGTTATATTTCATACAACCCTTGTTCTGAGAATAACGAAAACAGCAAAAACAGGATCTGTGAAAGCGGCCAAGCCGTTCTCAAGTTATGGCGCGACCAAGGTATTTAGGGATACATTTTTGTATCAAAAAGTAACAACTTCCTGATGTTCTGCAAAACTTTTTTATTGGTCACAAACCGGCAGGCTTCTTAGGCCATCATCAGGTGACAACTAAATGTAGTACACATGTTTACAAAGATGTTAAGATTTACAAACATGTTATCACAGACAATCGATACTTCACAGGAAAGTTCATCGCAAAAACTTATTTATGAGACTTATTAACATTTATATAAAAATATAATAAATATGTGTAAAGAATCAAAACTAATAGGATTATTTTTGTTGAAAAGGAAGGTTGAAAATAAAACTTATTTCAGTAGAGGTGTAGAGGGGAACTGGATCTGATCGTTTAATACTAAACTAGCATCCTGAGCCAAATGTTTATTGATTTCCAATATTTCCAGTAGTGTCATCTTTCTGCTTTTCTTCAGGGGATGTAGAATCTCACAGTTTACATCATAATCATGGCCTTCTCTGAGCAGATGTTCAGCAAAGGTTGAATCTGTCTTTTTTAACCTCCAGCTTCTCTCATGTTCTGATAATCTAATAGCTACAGCCCTGCCAGACTGACCGACATACAGTTTCCCAAAATGTTTGCATGTGATCTTGTATACACCACTCTGTGATAGGGGTTGAATTTTCTCCTTAATATTGAATAAATACTTAGAAATCTTATTAGTATTGTAAAATGCAGGCCTGTAATTTCGAGATTTTAACTTTCTGCCAATTTGATCTGAAATTTTGCCTAAATATGGGATGACACACCAGTTTTTCTTACTATTAACTTGTTCTTGTTGGCAGCATATAAAAGTGTTCTGGTTTTTCTGATTTTCTTCTTATTCATTATACTGTCAATAAGGGCAGGGCTATAGCCATTACTGGATGCTATATGTTTGATTGTTTGTAATTCTGATTGAAATGCAGAATCAGATAATGGAACAGATATGAGGCGATGGACCATTGAATGGAAAGCTGCATGTTTATGGCTGTGTGGATGCTGGGAACTAGCAGGAATAACTGTATCTGTTACTATGGGTTTTCTGAAAATACTAAATAAGTGTTTCTTTGTGCTAATGTTAATAGTAAGGTCCAAAAAGTTTATAGAAGAGCCTCCTAGTTCCATAGTGAACTTAATTTTATTGTGTTGGGGATTTAAGTGTTGTAAAAAGGAATCTAATTGTCTGGTGGTACCAGTCCATAAACACAGCACATCATCCACATACCTGAACCAATATCCAATTTTGCACCTCAGTGGTTCCTTCTGTAAGAAAATCTGCTGAAAATGATCCATGAAGATCTCAGATAGAATGGGACTAAGTGGAGAACCCATTGCTGATTTACGAATTTTACACGAAAGTGATGACTACATCATCAATGAAAGAAAACGTGTTTATTTTAGAGAGATTGTCAGTGTTGCTTCAGGGTGTTATAGACATAATTTATGTATTGCTATTGTATTAATAGGTAGCTGTGCAGCATATAGCGCTGCACATAGTTCGTCGTCAGAGATGCATTCTCACAGCTGAGGACGACGCAAGGGGAGACGCCAGCTAGTGTGGTCTAATGAGTCACTTGGTACACTAGTTGCCGAAGACTGATTGTATTATTTATTTTCAAATTGGAAGTAATTTTGCTTCACACATGTCTCTGTAGCAATGATTATGTCATGTGTTTCAACAGGGTTTACTTTACATTTGTGCAAAAGGTCAGTAAGGATGCCAATACTTTCATCAGTGGGAATATTTGTAAACAGACTGGTGACATCAAACGATACAAGTTTAGAATTAGATGGGACCTGTATGTCTTTAATTTTGTTAACAAGAGCTATGGAATTTTTGATTCCAAATTTTGGTTTAAAACTTGTTTTCTTTTTAATTATGTAATCTAGCTCTCTTGCTAATAAGTAACAAGGAGCAGAAAATGATGATACTACTGGCCTTCCTGTAAGGAAATATGAGCAGGAGGAACAAAATAGGCAGAGAGAGAGATACGCCTTTCTCTGCCCATTTTGTTCCTCAAGACACCTTGTACACCCCGTAGAAGTTTGTTGGGTTATTCGTGTAACCGCGAAGCGCACTGACGAATGGTCCGTACACCCATATCAGTCTTCGACGGCCATTTACTGTCAGAAATATACGCGGGAAGAAATTTTGTGAAAGACATTTCGTTAATGCTCGCATGTGAGGAAGTGCGCGAATTTTGCTTCGTTCAGTATACTTGAATTTACAGCCCAAAAATTTGATTGATTTACCATGCAGGCTGAATTTAAAGGATAACTTTTAGTACTCATGTGGAAGACCGCTCTTTTGATTGTTTACGGAAAGTTAACAATTTTCGCACCGTACAGATATCTAGGTTGTTCGGCATTTGGTTTGAATCCTCTGATGACTTTACTATATGATAAATGACAGCATCATCTACAAACAACCAAAGGTCAGATTTTCTCCTAAATCGTTTACATAGATAAGGAACAGCAGAGAGCTAAGAACACTACCTTGAGGAACGACAGATATCACCTCTTCTTTAGCTGATGCCTTTCTATACCTCTCCGAACTGAGTCCTCTCTCAAAGGAAATCTCCAATCCATTCACATATGAGACTATATTCCATAAGCATGCAATTTCATTAAAATCCGTTCGTAAGGTACCGTGTCAAAAGCCTTCTCGGAATCTATATATATGAAATTCATTTGAACTATTTGTAGATAACACTCATAACTTCGTTTCACAAGAACGAACCTTCTCAGTTCGTGTTGACTGATGGTCAATACATTGTTCTGTAATTAACAGTTTTGAACTCAGTTTGTGTTCTAAAACGCTGCTTCAGATCGATCTCAATGATAAAGCTCTGTAATTCAGCAGATTAGTCATATTGCCTTTCATGAATATTGTGCTGTAAACACAGTTCTTCCCACTCACTTGTATACCAGAGAATCCGCTTCTCGTTACATCTAGAGCTTGTTTTTGCGTTACATACGTGTCTGGATACCTTTGATAAGATAGTACATACCGAATGTCAAGTCGGGACCATAATCGGTTCGGAACATATGCATCGCATTACATGTGACATTGGGTTTTCGAGGGCTGAAGTGCCTCGGATATTCATTACCGCAGAAAAAATTGTAATGCGTAAACCATCTCACAGGATAACCACAAGAATTGATAAGACTCTGGTTGTAGCTCACCCTACACAAGATCATCGCGTTTCATTGAAGCTCTTGGATCTGTGGAGTTGTATCGGAGCGATAGCTGTTGTGTAGAGGAATAGACATAACGTAAGAAACACAAACAGAAAGCAGGATACCCTTGAAATAATATCCAGTTTTACTATCGTTCACAGAAAGCTCCAGGAAACTTGTCTCCGTCGAAAGCTCCATATTAGCTATGCACGCATCTTATATCGTGATCATACTGCATGGGCAATTATTAAACAATAGGCGAAGGTTTCTCAGAGTGATTTCGCCTCTGTTGGTGTAAATAATGGTCGCTGTAATGTTTGTAGACGGTTATGTAATGTAGCAGCGGCGAGAACGACCACATTCCAAGGAGCAAGCACGAGGCTTCGCCACACATCCGTTTATCGAGGAGATTCCCCTGCTCTCTCGTTGCTGATGCTGCTTTATGCACCCACGTCTTCCATCTTTTCCGCGTGACACGAGGTTCGCGTACAACAGTTAAACTGAACCCGGACGGCTATAAATCCGTAGATTTATAGCGTCGTGTGCTACACAAGCTTACCATGCGGAATGGTAATATGTTCTTCTGGTAATGTACCAGTACGCCCGTCTCTTATGGAGTGGATTCTGATGTACATGCGTTGAGTCCCAAAGAAACCGTCCTTTCTGGATCCACAATGGACCTTTAGAGTCAATGTTCATCAATTATTGACTTTACTGTATCTGTTACGTTAGTGTCAGGTATATTCGACCTGTTTCAACTTCTAGAAAATTCGTGTTGTAAGCTATATTCTACCAGTGGTTTACGTACTAAGTTTTTGTCGTTCATGAAGAACTGAACTTAAACACCCAACACACTACTTCCGATCAAGCTTTAACAATCTGTTCCGTTTAGTCAGATATAGGCGAAGACTGAACGGATACAGTTGAAGTTCGAATACTGGAACCGTCCTCATATGTAGAATCGATATGGGCATTTGGTAATTTCCCCCAAGATTTTTGTAACTTCCAAACGGGGTTCTCCGAAACAAGTTTTTCGTTAAGAAGTGGTCGTTTCTACAATCTGAGTGGCTAATACTCTCTCTCTCTCCGTATCTAGTGGAGACACACTGGATATGAAATGTCATTACGGAGCGGTCACGTACAGAAATTTAGTCTCAGATAAAGCATATCTGCCATTTGGGTGATGCCGTTAACCATTAATCAATATTTGCTTATTATATTATTAATACGTTATTGGTTTAATTGTGTAACGTAATTTGACACTGGCTTTAAGTGAGATTGTGTTTTCAACCACAGCTTGTACATTTTCATCTTCAATCACACCCCTTTGTATTTTTATACTTTTATTGCAGTGCTTTGCCATATTACGACTACCATGTTGGAATAGCAAATGATTTGTTATTACAAAATTCTGAATGGGCAAGGAGCAAGATGTGTTTCGTCGTCTGGATTAAAATGGCTACTCCTTACAATTGACTGAATTCATCTTTAATCAGTAATTTCACATTTACTATTTTCAAGTCTTCAGATATCCGTTACAAAAAAATATTGATTCATCACTACTATCCAGTGGGAATTACATTTCTTGTTCATATTTCACTACTGGATCCATCTATTGCCTCGTAAACCACAGACTACAATATGGGATAAGTCAGGAATTTCAACATAACTATTCATGCTCTTCTTCAGTTTCTCCCTTTCTGACTACGTTTACATACATCCAATAGCACAAATTCAAATACTTTCCGTATGGGCATAGATTGAAACTAGCCTTTAGTAATTATTTCCTACTGCCTATACAACATGTACTACATGGAATTTCTACAATTTTGATTGCAACTATTACAGTGAACCTGAAAAATATTATTTTCACTTTATTGATCTTGTTTTCCCGTGAATTTTTTCTGTTCCAATTTGACACACAATTTACCTATTTATGATATGACCGTAGCACTTTCATTATCCAGTCTTATCCTGGTTGGGACTTCCTCTGTTTTTATTTGCATTCATGTCAATGTAATATGAACACACTAGCTTCACAAACTATTTGTAGCATCATACTTCACTCAAGATTGCTTTCTTCATTACCTCATGAGAAACTAGGGGAACTTGATTGTCAGGTGATGTGCATTACATCAAATGATCAAGAATAAAAATCAGAAAAGTTTCAACCTACAACTCCTCTAAAATAGGTTTAGAGAGAGAAATACTAAAACGTTATAATAAGAGAACCTGTTCTAATCTGGCAGAGGTTGATTGTAGCAGCAGCAGAGATGTAAATCCTAAAGCCACGAGCTGGTACAAAGATCATAAATCTAGAAGAGAATAATGCAGTTAGGAGGTCAAAAACGTATTTCATAAGTGCCAAAAAGTAAAGGTATGAATCATTATAGGAATATACTCCATATTCCATAGGTTTAGAAGCACCATTAGAGAGAGAAATACTAAAACGTTATAATAAGAGAACCTGTTCTAATCTGGCAGAGGTCGATTGTAGCAGCAGCAGAGACGCAAATCCTAAAGCTACGAGCTGGTACAAAGATCATAAATCTAGAAGAGAATAATGCAGTTAGGAGGTCAAAAACGTACTTCTTAAGTGCCAAAAAGTAAAGGTATGAATCATTATAGGAATATACTCCATATTCCATAGGTTTAGAAGCACCAAGTAATTATAGGCAGTGGAAAGACCACTATAAAATTGTGATTAATTATCCAAAGAAAATTCAACATTGGTCGTAAATTTGTTTATTTATTATTACAGATCGATTTCGGCTACTGAGTATCCATCTTCAGTGCAACTTGCACAATCGACTAGAAACATTACTGCCGCGATGGAGTAGCGGAGCGATCTAAAGCGTCTCGCTGCGGAGCGCGCGGTTGCTCGCCGTAGAGGTTCGAGTCCTCCCTGGGGCATGAGTGTGTGTGTTTGTCGGTAGGTTAGTTTCACTAGGTTTAAGTAGTTTGTAAGCTACGGACTGATGACAACGCAGTTTGGCCCGATAGAGTTACAAACATTTGAACATTTGAACATTTTTGAGAGACATTACTGATCTTATTAATCCAGCCACAATGCATAGCTACAAGCATAACCTCATTTGCATATGCTTGTAACTAAGCCTTGTGGCTGGATTGGTAATATCAGTAATGTTTCTAGTATTTGTGCAAATTGCACTGAAGATGGTTATCCAATAGCCGAAATCGATCTGTAATGGTAAATAAATAAATTTACGACCAACGCTGAATTTTTTTTGAACATTTAACATTTTATGGTCGTGGTGCACACTGCTCCTAATTCACTCATTATTTGTGATTTATCGTTTTCTAAATGTTTATTAACGTCAAAAAATACATAGGTAAAAAGCCTCCCTTTGTTATAATTATTTCTTTAAAGACTTGTGGAGAATTACCGATCTTTGATGAATAACAAAAATTAATTAAAATACAAGTCTAGAACGCATTTACTAATTTCCTGGAGACTGCTACAGTCGTTGCCTACTCCAGCAGTGTCTAAGGATAATCTTGTAAAAAATCGAAATCGGTCTCCAGAAAATAAATAAATGCGAACTGGACTTTTTTTTTAATCTTTGTTCTGATAACTGCCTTCCTTTGGCATGCGATGAATATAATTTCACTCGGGGCTCCAGTTAGACTCATTGCTGTTGCAGGGGCTTCAAGTTTCTTGGTCCTCCTGTCCAGCTCGTCTCATAATAGCTCGACTGGGTGACAATCCGAGGTGTTTCAAAATTATCTGGACCGCTAGAGAGTCCATAAAGCTCTGAGATAAACAGGATGTTCTGGGTCGTTGTCTTGCTACAAGACAAAGAATTTTTCAGTGGATGCTAACGAGAATATATCTGCGTGCTCGCGAAGTTTTAGATTCAGATAAATATGAAAGTGTGAGATATCTTGTTGGGCGCGATCTCTTTTCATAGGATAAAAAGTCGGTTTTGAAGGATTTGCTAATTTTGCTTCTTCCGTATTTTGCGAATTATATGTAAAGCGTTACTTTATTGTAGTAACTTTTTTGCAGTTTAATTTGCCATACTTTTCTGTTAGAGATTGTGGTTTTTGAGTTATTTAAGAAAAACGTTAAAAAACGTACCTTTCAAGTGTAAAGCATTACTTTACTGTAGTAACTATTATGCAGTTTAATTTGCCATACTTTTCTGCTAGAGATTATGGTTTTCGAGTTATTTAAGAAAAACGTAGAAAGCGTACCTTTAAAGGCCCACGCACGCTCGTGTTCATACTCCAGAGGTCGAGACTTTTAGTACGTCGTTCATGACGGTCTTTCCTACCACTGTACAAACATTTGTGACGATACGCTTTTCCCCCTATTTCGCCGTCGTTGAGTGGACTACACTGAAAATGGATGAAAGAGCCGTTCTGTTCTGATTCGTCAAGTGGTTTGCTAAACTCGATTCACAAGATGTCATATGCTGCTGTACGATATACAACAGAGGTTCGTACACCGCTGCCCTACTGATATAAGTTTTCTGTGAAATTATGAATTCTAAAGTTGTTTTTGTTTTGGATCCTGGGACCATCTTTCTGAGAACTGAAACAATATCTTTTAAACACTAAGATGTAATTTGAACATTTTACCGGAAAATGACGGTACGTCTTAGACATCGATGGAATATAAGATGAATCTTGGAATGTCTTACTGAAGACCGCGAAAGCGAAAACGTCGGTGGTCTAGATGACCAACGACGATTAGGATCTCGTCAGCAGATACTTTGGGAGACGTAAATAATTTGTTGGCGCTTACGCAGAGCAGCGATTAACGCTGCATTAAGCCGGGAATGGCCTATTGTTATCATAAGCCGCATCTCCGTATATATACAGGAGCGGAGCGCAGAGTGTGGAATAAGCCTGGTGCTTCCCATCTGGCCAACATGTTAAAGAAGGTATGTGCTCTAAATTAAGGTAAAAAATAGTAATTTTCCACACTGTGAACTATATATTCACTGGAAGTGAATGAATAAGCCCATTGAAAGATCTATTCAGTTGTCGCATATCAGCTCATTCATTTCTATTAGAGTTGTGAAAGTTCTTCAGCTGTAACGACAGATAATGGTTTTCCTGTTTCGTTATTGCATACTAAAAAAAAGAAAAAGCTATAAATATTACTGCTCGCGCCCTTCGATTAAGCAAAATTTGGATAGGAATATACTCTTATAATTATATATCGCTATTGGATGGCTGTGTCATATTTAATGTTTTTTTTCTGTTTGTTTATTTGGTGCAGTATTTTAGAGTTAATTCTGTACTTTTAGTAATGATTTCATTTCTGTAAAACATGTAGGAATACCGTATCAAATATATTGGTGTAGACGGTACTGAGTTTTTTTATTAACATTTTTATGCTACTATATTTGGGGAAAGGGGCTAGACACTTCTTTTCATAATGGGGTAACGTATGCATACCTTTATTAAGCAACATTTTGAAAGTTTCCATCTTGACTGTTTGAAGAGTTATTCTTGGTTCATCTTTTTGGTTGCAAGATGAAAGAGCTTATAATATTAAATTAATTATACCATCTGTAAACTGTAGTTTCGTTTTGTATTGACTGTTTGCACACTAGATCTGTGATTTTCTTTTCATACCTTTATATTTATCTAGTATCTAAGCCTCGCCATGTATCATTTCTAATACTTCAGTGTAGCACACTGTGGTAAATTACATTTTCGCTAATAACTGCTGCATTAGCAGGTTTCAGTTCAATTGTTAACTGCACTCATCATGTCCTCCACAAAACAAATACTTCATTTTACGCACATTGTTTGATGACAGTTTTTTTTTTTTTTTTTTTTTTTTTTTTTTTTTTTTTTTTTTTTTTTTTTTTGTTCAATAACTTCTTCCTTTACCTAACGGCTAATGTATCATGCGAAATTTGGGAATTTCTCAGAAGTAGACTTTATTTCTGAAATATTTCTGGCCCCTTCGAAATATTCAATCATAGTCTCGACAACAGTAATCACCTATCTGTTGTGTTCTTACTGCACGATGTTTTTCTTGTTGAAGATCCGTCAAACTTGGATTTATAGACGTAGCTACGTGCTTTAAAATGATGTTAGCAGATGACTAAAATATAGCAATACCATTTAAATCACCACGACATGATAAATTATATTAGAGGGGGAATATGGTACATGTGATAACAAAGAAATTCGATTCGATAGATATAAGTAAGATATTACCTTCAAAAACGAGAAAGAACCAACTAGTATCTAATACAAACTTAATGCCGAACATTTTCAGTACATATCATTGCGTTAGAATTTAGGGAAAATACGAAATAGCAATACAATTTCGTAAAACAAATGAAAACTTTGAAGTGAATGTGTGAAGTAATGTGATACACCCTTCACTGTCTTACAGTATCCCTGCTAAACGTTGTAAGACACAATATCTATGGAAACAAACCATTATGTGCACACGCTGTTGACATAGCAAAAGTAGTAAGAAATGACAACACACTTGTGGCAACACGATAATGGAAACAAAAGCATTGCAAATCGGTCTCATACTACATGAAAATAACACAAGATATGTGGCAATTTCGCACTATGAAATAAAAGTAAATGGTTCATGCTCTGACCGAATGCTGTGACAGCTGACTGCCGGGTTTATTTATTTATATATAAATTAATCAAAGGTCTCAAACCGAAAAATTTGTTATAAACTAGATTGCGCAACGGATTACACGACCCTGGGTATTTAATCAAGTGTCACAACCTTCGATATAGAGTTGGGGTAAATGATGACAACTGCCCAGAATTTCGCTTTTACCTGCATCCTAATCACTCATCTGACATTAGATACTTTATCTGTTAAATTTAAACGGGCGGAGGGAAATCTCTTCATAATAAAACCCGACTAATTCAGGACAAGATTTATTTTTATTTTCTGATAGCATGCAAATAAAACCATGCCCTTAGACAAATTAAATTTACAAATTGTGAACACTCGTTGCGGAGCAGATAAACATTTTGAGCCACAGGCTCTAAGATTAATTAACTAATAGACTTGCTGGTCTCCTAAGCATATAAATGTTCAAAATGTTTTACGCCACACTGCATGGAGAGATAAAAAGGATTTATTGGACTAGTAAGGATATCCCTCTTCACAGACGCACTCGCTCATCAACCGCTTTTACACTGCATGCACTAACCACTCCATTTTTAACTGGCAAAGAAAATTGAAAAAAAAAAAAATGGTTCAGCAAAGAGGGTGGCCGTAATTAAACTGCTGGTTTTAATGCAAGACATGAGACACGCAACGGTATCTACCGCTAAAATATTACGGAAACATCAAAAACTAAAACACGCATACCGGGCAACCCGCGGAAGAAAATGAGATGTTGCTTGTTCTCGTGGGTACTATTGACCACTGAAGGTGTATTCTTACTTTGAAATTACCAGACTATGGGCCTATTGTGCCATGGCGCGAAAATTTGTGTAAGTCCCATTACACAAATAAAACTCCGTAAATTCTCATACGATTCTCTGCGCACAAACTTTAAAATGAGGATTTACAAAAGCTTTACGAAACAAAACAAGCAAACACAGCGAAATCTCAAAGCGTGAGTTAACAAGCGGATGCTAAGATCCGACCGTTATCGTTGGCATCAAACTATTTTAGGTCCTCAAATTGATCAAAAAATAACCAAAGTCGCTCAACTTTCTGCCATATTAACATAAGTCGGCTTGAACTATTGCGTCGCGAGTCAGATTCAGTGTAATAAGACACACTTTTACATACTTGCTTACCACATATACAGCAGACGAGCACTGGTCCCTGCCTCCCCCTCAAGACAAGCGACACCCTAGAAAGCCACTGCCAACCTCCCTCCTTGCCTACCTAAACCAAAGACTTCGCAACTACTCCACCACCTCGAAACTATCTTTGGTTAGTAAATACTGAAAATAACCTAATCAAAAACATTCACACACGCTCACTTTCATGATGGGCCACCAGAGGAAAAAGGATGTGTGACAAATTATAAATAAAACAAATAACTTATTTCCAGATCAAACTGGCCAGAGAAGTTAATCAGCGTTACAGTTCGTAAATATTCTCCATAAAACTGTCGTTGTAATTTGATTTACTATGAAGCTAGCCCTTAGGGCTTAAATGGAGCATACTGCAGTACCGCTTCACTAGGATAAAGACCTTATTTACAAATATTAAGTTTTTCAGATACAGCTTTGTTGCGAGAAGAATACAACTCAAATAACACTCTAAATGGCCCATTTTTCAAATGTGGTTCCGAGATGTAGACGATGACAGAATATGTCAGCAAAGATTTACGAAAAATACCAAGCAAAATTTGTTGCCTAATAAGAGAGAAAAGGCACCTGTTCATTTCAGAATAGCATTGGTACTCTAGTTCCTCAATAATTTGCTGGTAATATCCAATCTATGTCTTCGTCTTCATTTTTACCGTCAACAGATTCATCTTCTATAATGGAAGATACATCTTTACACGTTTCCTTTCCTGTCCCTTCTTCTTGGCAATGTTTTCATGTGTTCTCTTCTTTGCCGATTCTGTGGAGCACACCTTCATTCTTTATCTTATTAGCCAATCTTATATAGCATCGTACCAAACACTTCGATCAGTATGAAGGGTGGCAAATAGAGAAAGATCTTTTTGAAGAGAACTTTGAAAATGCAATGTTAGCACATAATATTGCATATAAGAGAATACTGCAAGCATTTCAGTGATACCAATGTTATGAGAGCCTTATTAATTAGGAATGACTACTGGCATAGAACGAGTTCTCAGAAGCATTCTGGTTACGTTGTTCATTCTTCTCCTTGTCCAAAACACAAATGCCTTCTTTCTTGCTTGTTTGTCCTGCAACATCCTCTTTCTCTAATTCCCAGCGCTTCATCACTTCTATCAACTATGGTGAACTACTCTTTTGTTAATATGAGAGAAGCTAAGTGGTAATCTACTGAGATGCATCCTGTAAACATGTTCATCATTCTGTGTTCGTGGGTGATTTTGTAACAGTATTCGAAGAACATCTGGTTTCGTCATCTTTTTATTTACTTTTTTTTTTACTGACCCTATCATCATTATTTTTGTATCCTACGTTGCAGGTTTGTCTCTCAGATCCGTTACGTTAAACATTAGACACAATGCCAGAAATAGGGGTTCAGGATATATGACTACCTGGTAATGTTCCATTTATGGGTTACGGAAAAGAGACTGTTACGCAAACACTTGGTGCAATGAAAACATTGGTTTCAAGCATTACTCCAACCAATTTTAAATTGTTCCGGACTCATTATGTAAGAAAGTGATGCTGAAGCAACCCATTTAGCACTATCTTTGATGTTTGAAAACATTGTGCTGATTCACTGAAGTTTCTGTTGCATTAGACATAACAATCAGGTCATCGGAAAATGTAAGGCAGCCAACAGAGACCGTCGCTTTTGTGGCGCACACCTGCTTAGTTAACGAATTTTCGCCATTCTCTTATTACTTTACACAGACAACAATTATCTACAATAACAAAAATGTTATTGGTTGTTTGTGCAAAACCATTTATTTACGAAAGTGCTTGCCCGATTGCTTTCCAATTTTCACACAAGATCAGATTAAACTAATATTTGTTCCATAGATCACGAATACAACATTTCGTAATGATTGGACCATGTTAGTGTAATAAAAGGTGTCTTAAGATGATATTAAAGTCCGCCTCCGAAGTCTAGCGCACTGCGTGGTGGGTTGCCAGGCAGGAGACTGTGGCGGTACAGAACTTTTTTTTTGACCTCTGGACGATAGGAAAACCAGAGTATATCGCATACAACTTGGTTTGACGAAATAGTTTTGTTTATATGAATAGTATATTTATACCTTGTGATTTGTTTTTACTGCTGCATATTTTAACGTGAATGCACTGGAGCAGCTAGAGTTGACCAAAGTAAGATGGCGTACGCTTCCCTGGACATGCTAAGAGCGCGGAAGCAGACAATAAACGGGTCTTCCGGAGAGCATAGAAGCGCGTTACTAAAAAGAAACTTTATGTTAAGGGAACAAAAAAAGAATGTGTCCGTAGGTCACGGTTTCTACCAAAGTATTGTCGATTATTATTAAAAAAAAAGGAAATCAGCCATCTAATATGATTTACACTATGAATTGATGTATTCCGGGAAGCCGAACGGGGAACGGGGAATTAACGGAAAAGGCAGCCGCCTTAAGATGATGTATCAAGGGTAAAGTGCCGTAATTCAATGTTAATGGAATTCTTGTTGCATACTGGAGTGCGCCAATTAGTAGTCTATAGAGCTATGCGGTATCTTATGTGGTTTTCTTCCACGAGTAATTAATCAGTAATCGTCATAATTCTTGGTCTTATGTTACGAGAATTTACTCGTAAATCAAGGGAGTATCAGGTCATGAAAGTTATGTTTCACACATATGGTTGAATTTTTTTTATCGTTTGATGGTCCAGAGAGTAATTAATAACTTCTCTTAGCCGCGTGTATAATTACGATTAATTCGTAATTGAATTTAATAGTTACCCTGTATAATACAGTGGTAAGTTGATTTTATTAAAATTTTTGGACGTAGCAGATAGTCCGATTTTTTTAAGTTGGGAGTTAGTGGCGACTGTCCGAATTATCGTGAGTGTGAGGGAGTTCCACTCATATTTATAATTGAGAAATTGGATCTATACTGCTTATGTTCTATATTTGAAAAGAAGGCGTGGAAATAGTATGATTCACCAGCTAAGGGCAGGAAGAGTAATTAAATGTAAAGTTACTTTCATGACAGATACAAAGATTTTATTTTTAAGTGAAAAGTTGTTTTTGTTTATCAGATGCCGCATAAGGTCTACTGAACCAAATAACAATTTAATAATTATTCTTATTTGAAGTGGTTACGGTACTCCATTTGGATAGTGGCTAAATCAAAACCTTACCTGTTGACGACTACATTCATTTTCTGCCCTGGGCTGTTCTTGAAGGCAGACTCTTATGGGTTGTGGGAAACCAGTCCTTCTGAATGATTCATTTCGCCCACGCATGAAAAACGGCCCTCCCCTTTATTTTGTAATTTTAATCAATAGAGGTGTCTTGAAAGTGGTGGTAGCACTGTAAATTATTATTATTATTATTATTTATTTTTTAAGATAGCATAATCTTTGAGGATACGTATTTGCAAATTTAGAGTCTGCCAGGATTTGTATTGAAAAATATTTTTATTAATTTTATTATTTTTTAATAAATCGATCCCTGTGATTGAATTTAAATTAAACTTGTGGTGTAACTTATTTTAGTAGTTGCAAATAGTTGACCTACGATCGCTCATGTTACCTGGGAGTATCATTTTTTTTTTTTTTTTGGGGGGGGGGGGGGGCACACACTGCGACTGAAATCCTTCGAACTGAGTTCTTCTGAATCATTGATTTTCTTTAATGTCAGATGCGTTGTTTTTTTATTTTTTTATTTTTTTTATTTTGTTATTTTATTTGGGGTGTCGTAGTAATTTATATCTCTGTGGTCACTGACGATACACAATATCGGGAGTGGCGACACAGTGTTGACAACTTCTTCAATTAGACCGGGTGATATCTTAAGTAAAATTTTACCCATTCTAACAAGGGGTACGGATAGCGTGGGTCATCCGGTATTTGTGAGTATTAAAATTTTCTCTCGATTGTTTCAGTGGAACAGAGATATTTGTAATAGTGCAGAGAATAGTACTACAGAGAATATTTAAAAAACTAGCAAGGTCTTACAACGACACACTACATATTTGTCAATGTTTCTACTAGTATTAAAGAATATTTATTTTTGGTGACAGCAGAGAAATCCCAATGTGTCCTTGACCTTGTTGGGCTACATAAAGTATATTTTTGATAAAGGGGACAGAGGGTTACTGATAGTAAACTTAACCAATCAATACCCAGTAGTAGTTTCCGATCAGGGCTGCTACAAGACCTGGGTTCTATTCCCGCTCCTGTCAGAGATTTTCTCCGCTCGGGTATTGGGTGTTGTGTCGTCTTCATCATCATTAACACGCAAGTTGCCGAAGTGGCGGCAATTAAAAATAATTGCATAAGACAGGCTGATCACGACCCCAGTTGTAGTGTAGCGGCCATAAGTGCCATGTGATCATCATGATATTACAAGACATTCAATTTTCTTAATTTTTTGTTAAAATACTAATTTATATCTAAAAATACATATAATTCGTAGAAGTACTTGTTATTCAAAAATACTTTGTATTTATTCTTATATGGTAGTTGGCTGTATGTCAGTTAGCTATGTGACAGCTGAAGATGCCATTTTTAAGTTACCCAAGAGTTTTATGGCAGAATAATTAACCTATTTCTGTGCCAAAGTTATATTAAAGCTCGAAGTAACAATGCAATCCGAATCAGTAAGGTTTTAGATACTTATTTCTTTAATATACAATGTCTAATCCATATCTATGTCAGTTGTCATTCTTTCTACCAACGTATGCCCATTATAAAATTCATAAATATTACTATGTCGCATATATTAAGAATAGGTATATCAAAATGTCCATGTATTAAATTTGCTCATGTTTAGGATAGGTGATCTTCTTTTAAATTCAAATTGATATTATGACAAGATGGCAAAACAAAAACAAAATTCATTTATCTCTTTGTTTTGACAACCAATTACAACACATTGAGGTAGCATCTCCTGGTCCGGTATCTTCCATCATTCATGACTTTACCGAAGTGCTCGACATTGTAGTTGAAAATATACCACCATGTACACAATAAAATACCTCATTATGTGTTTGCTGCTGACTGTCGCTGTGACAGTGTAAAGCGAATATATAATGGTGTATTTTGTTTTGTATAGTTTTATTGATGTTATGTTTGACTAAGCATTTTGACTGACAACAACTACAATGTAAATCAATTCTAGGAACTAATGTAAACAATCACGATGTCTTTCTATGAATTATTGCAGTCCGCTTTAGCTGTTTTTATACGCCTTTACTGCGTTACTACCGGTTTCGTACCAATGGTTTGCGTCATATGCTATTAAAATATTTGACAGAACCAGAAGCTTTTTGGAGTCGTGGTCTGTTCTATGATTCTCAAAATTAGAAAATTCCTAGAAACCATTAGGTGCACGTTAAGACTTGAAAAAATATTCTTTTTGTTGTTATTCAAACTATGAAAATTATTCATGTGCATTGATAGTATATGACATGTTCAGAAGTGCAATACTTCTGAATACGTATTGTCTCGTTCAAGAAATCGTTGTGGAAAGCCCCTAATACTCGTCATCATAACAGTGTGCTGTGGGGATGAAGAAAGCCTGATGGTATGTGTCCACGCTGCTCTCTTTACCCGGCATCGTTAGTCGTTGTAATGTACTCGCTTATTGGCGGTGACTGAGGTCCGTTGGGCGTGTGGCTGTGTACCTACGATCCAGGGGATACTGAACCCATCTCTACGTTCAACTTTATAATTTTAAGTAGTAAACTTGGTATACACAACCGTTGCCAACATAAACGTTTACTGAAGGGAGTCCCTTGTAAAATTAATTAATATCTTTGAAGAAAACCTCCATAAAACCTGGCAAACCATCATGAACGTTGGGACACGCAACAAGTCAAACCAACCCATGTAAATTAAAAGATACCTGAAGATGTAGCTTTAACGATACGAAACCGGTAGTAACGCAATAAAGGCGTATAAAAACAGCTAAAGTGGACAGCAATAATTCATAGAAAGACACCCTGATTGTTAATATTACATTCTAGAATTGATTTACAATGTATTTCAGCTGTGGATGCCCGAAGTATAAAATAGTTTGTAACAACTACAATGTCAAGCGTCTTTGTATCTCAGTAAAGGCGTATATGATGTAGGGTACCGCTCGTCAAAACAAATAAATAAAAACAATATGCGATATTGGCGTAATATTAATTCGGATATGTGCGTCTTCCTGGGCAAAGTTGTGGCAAAATCTGAAATTATTCGGTCAATAACTTTGGAAGGTATACGACTTATAGCACTAAACATGGTTCTAAGTTAGCCAGCGGTATAAGTGAGACTAGGGGGAGGAAACGGACAGAGAGGGGGAAGAAGGAGGGAAAAGGGAGATGGTGGCTAGCTGATAGACATGGAACAGGTGGAGGTGCGTAGAAAGGGAGGATGGAGGAGAAAATGAGCAACGAGTGAAGGGAAAGGAGAGTGGATGGAGGGGGAGAGTAGATGGACAGGATGCGAGGGACTAGCAGATGCACAGAGAGAGACACACACAAACACACACACACACACACACACACACACACACACACATACACACATACATACACACAAAGAGAGAGAGAGAGAGAGAATAGGAGGAGATGAATAAACAGAGGGGAAGTGGGGGACAGGAACACAGACAAAGAGAGGGACAGAGATAAAGGAAGCAGGGAGTGTAGGATAAGTATCTAGTTGCCATTCACAAAGTTCTAGTGGATTATACGTGACAGAAATGAATACCTTTCCTCTTTTCTTTTCTTTTCGTTTACTCTGAAACAAGTCGCAACAACGCGTGGCCGGATTTGTCTGTAGTCAAATAGTTCATATGTCTGAACTGAGAAGTACTTTTGTACGATGACGTTGTTTGGAATCCGATACTTACATCGATTAGTCTAAGAGTGCATTACTTTCTGTCAAGAATGGGAGAGCCCCAAAACAAGTACGTCGCTCTCAGAGTCTAACAAGGAAAGTACATGGGCTCGAACAAATATATCTGTATGAACGTTTGGTTACAGGATCTCTACGTATGCCTCAATGTGCTGATGCGTGTCTTTTTTCTGCAAAGCTTTGCAACCATGCTCTAGATAGCACTGTAGATGTAATTGTAGACGCCATACGTAATGCAGATAACTTAACAATAATTTATGTAATAATCTTCGTTCACGTTCTCTAGCGAATTGTCATCAAAAGCCGTGATGATAGTTGCAACTTTAAACTTCTTCCCGAAAGACTGTTGTTATTCACTGCTACTGCTTCCATCGCTTCTTCCCGCTCTTACCGTAGCACTACCGCTTACAATGAGTTTTTCGTCATTATCATCCCTATTATCATTATTATGAGTTTGTAACAACAGTATCTAACTTATGCTCATATTTCTGTACCGTAACAGGTACTAGAAAACATGCAAATGAATCATCTTCTACACTAATACCATCTTGACGAAGAAGGGTTCTTCGTAACTTCATCTCAACTAATCGCAATACATTAGCAAGATTGATTAGCAATCGACGCCCCGTCTGACGCTTCACCACACAAATAACATCACAAAACGCAACTTCGGAGGCACACTGCACCGTCCCTACTCGCGAAGCGACAAGTCAAAGTGCAATGCGGCATGGCACACGCAGAGGCCACGAACCGACGACTGCAGAGTTTTGCAGATGCGGAAATATCACTAGTGCAATAAGGGACCTTTATATTATCTCTCATACGATTTTGGTGTATATGTGTTTGTTCGAGCCCAAGTACTTTCCTTGTAAGTGCCGTGTCACTGTACGCGCAGACGCTGCTGCTGCTGGCGGCCGTAGCCGCAGCCCTGGCTGCGGAGGAGGCCGTCCAGGCTGTAGTTGAGCCCGCGGCGGTCGAAGCCTCGCCGGTGGCTGCAGAAGAGGCCCCGAAGGCTCGCGCCCTGGACCTCCAGCCTGAGGCCGTCGAGCAGGTGGCCAGGGCCAGCGCCGAGGACCTGCAACTGGACGAGGAGAAGCCTGTGTCGGTGCCCGTCATCCGCTCCCTGTACAACGTCGGCGACAAGGACAAGTGGCAGGAGTCTTTCAGGTGAGTGCAGCACTCGCAAACTCATATAGTATGTAACAGCGGATCTGACACGAGCCGAAGGATTCCCTATTCCCAGAATTCCTGTGCGTATCTCTCTCTCTCTCTCTCTCTCTCTCTCTCTCTCTCTCTCTCTCTCTCTCTCTCTTTCTCTTTTTTTATTTTTTTTATTTTTTTATAACATACACGCAGCACTGACTGCCTCTTTTTTTTTTTTTTTTTTTTTTTTTTAACATACACGCAGCGCTGATTGTCTTTCTCTCTCTCTCTCTCTCTTTTTTATTTGGGTCTGCTTACCACCCCTTCATCCCGGTCGGGCGCTGACCAATATCGCCTTCGTCGGCGTCGGCTTCTCTAGCGGCGTCGGCTTCTCTAGCCTTTTCTTATTTTATTCGGTCAGAATTTGTTTACTTTTCTGCGTATTCCTTTGCAGACAGTCGACTCCGAATACTTGTCTTCCTCGCAAAATCAAGACATAGGGGGAGCATGTTTGATTCGAAAATTTATTATTAATAATGTACTTTCAATATTTGGATTGTAAATAATTTTTGAAACTTCCTGGCAGATTACGGCACTCGAACCTGAGACTTTTCCCTTCGCAGGGTAGCACTCTACCTCTGACCTACAAAGGCACGTCTCAGGACGCCGCCCCACAACTTCAATTCTGCCAGTACCTCGCCTCCTACTTTCCAAACTTCACAGAAGCTCTCCTGCGAAACTTGCAAGACTAGCACTCCTGGAAGAAAGGGTGTAGTGGAGACATGGCTTAGCCACAGCCTAAGGGATGTTTCCAGAATGAAACTTTTCACTCTGCAGCGGAGTGTGCGCTAATATGAAACTTCCTGGCAGATTAAAAGTGTGTTCCGGAACCGGGACTCGAACCTGGAACCTTTGCCTTTCGCGGACAAGCGCTCTACCACTGAGCTACAGGTTCGAGTCCCGGTTCCGGCACACAATTTTAATCTGCCATGAAGTTTCATATCAGCGCACACTCCGCTGCAGAGTGAAAGTTTCATTCTGAAAACAAATTTTTAGATGACCGAAATCTGGAGTATGCGACTTATAACAGTCTGAAAAGCATGATTGTTTGAGGTTAATGCCACAATTTGAAATATTTGGTTTGGCCCTGTGCTTTATTAAAGTTCATGCTATAAGCCAACTTGACAGAAAATAGTACTAATTCAAAATTGAAGGGTAATCTAATTGACAGCAGAGTTATTCGTGCTATAAATAGGGCCTGCTTCTTTCTTTACCCGTCATTATACTGGCTTCGATGATACTGTATGTCACAGTCCTTTAGCCGCGATAAAATGATTGGCTAATCAATATTCCTGAAATGCTGAACGAATTGAAAAATTCAGATGGGATATCATGGGTTATTTATCACCCATCATACAGCGGCGTGCTTAGTCGAAATCTTAAAGTACCCTATACCATGCATCGTACAGAAAACGAGCAAAATATTGTCAGAGACTTCGATGCACGGTTAAGACAGCAACACGTTTATATAAACTACCCTATAGTATGAAAAAGAAAAATTTCGCTAGAGACTTCGATGCACGGTTAAGAAAGCAACATGGTTACGTAAGCCACACTATGCCAAGCATGGTACAAAAATAAGGAAAATTTCGTTAAAGATTTCGATGCACGGTTAAATGAGCAACAAGTTTTTTTCATTGTTTATATCATAGTGGTCATCCACTTCCACCCACCGAGAGCAAACTACCTTACTCACAAACGCAGACCAAGGAGAATCTTCAACTATGAATGGGTGGTGGTGAGTAGTTGTAGAGGAAAGGCTTTATATTTATATTGAAATCTCTCCGGTATTAGGAAGGAGACTGTCTACTAGGCGTCCTGCATTTTCCCTGTCTCAAAGGAAAGTACTTGGGCTCGCATAAACATATCTGTATGCACGTTTGGTTACAGTATCTCTACGTACACCTCAATGTGCTGATGCGTGTCGTTTTTATGCAAAACTTTGCAATCATGCTGTAGATAGCACTGTAGATGCAATTGTAGACGCCACACGTAATGCAGATATCTGAACTATAACTTATGTAATAATCGTTGTACATGTTCTCTAGCGTATTGTCATCAAAAGCTGTGATGATAGTTGTAACTTTAACCTTCTTCTCGGAAGACTGTTGGTATTCACTGTCACTGCATCCATCGCCTCTTCCCGCACTTACCGTAGCACTACCGCTAGCAATGAGTTCTTCATCATTATCATCCCTATTATCATCATTATGTGTTAGTGTTACTGCAGTATCTAAATTATTCTCATATTTCTGTACCATAACAGATACGAGAAAGCATGCGAATGATCCATCTGCTACACTAATACCGTCTTCACGACGAATGGATCTTCGTAACTTCTTCTCAACCAATCGTAATACTTTAGCAGGATTGATTATCAATCGCCGCTCCATCTGACGCTTCACCACACAAATGTCACAAAACGCAACTTAGGAGGCACACTGCACCGTCCCTACTGACAAACCGACAGGTTCAAAGTGCAATGCGGCATGGCACACGCAGAGGTCTCTAACGGACGACTGCAGAGTTTTGCAGATGCGGGAGTGTCACTAGTGCAATAAGAGATCTTTACATTATCAGGTTTGATTCCATGTTGGAATTGGTGCTCCACGACTGTATTTGATTTGTGGTAATTCTTTCAGCAATCAGTCGTAAAAAATATATTTATTTGTTTGCAAATCTAGATTTCGACCACTATGAGGTCATTATCAATGCTTACAAACAATTAACTCATTTCTTCCCAGTGTTGCGTACACGCAACACAAAATTTAGCCTTACAAACTGCAGTCGAAATGGAATTTCTATACAAAACTCACCACAGATGTGTTAAAAGTCGTTCACGAGCTCTATGTAAATGTGTTACAGTTTCACAATTACCTTAACACTTCGTAAAAAAGATGCATGATTTACAAACGTCAGACGATCTACATACACAAGAAGTGTCAAGTTCAGCTTCAAATTCCTTTTTTTACTAGGAAACAGCGCAACATTATGGGTGGTGCAAATTACAACACATACTGCTAGTTTGTAATATTTGTAATGTTATTTCAATTATTTTCATGAGAACCTGATGACTAAATATAACACTTTTTCACAATTTCTATTTTTGGGAAGAAATGGGTTAAAATACTTAAAACATCTCGACTTTCATGTCTGAGGTTGCGTTCTACATCTACATCTACATAGATACTCTGCAAATCACATTCAAGTGCCTGTCAGAGGGTTCATTAACCACTTTCATAACTTTTCTCTATCGTTCCATTCTCTAATAGCGCGCGGGGAGAAAAAACACCTAAATCGTTCCGTTTTTGATCTGATTTCTTTTATTTTATTGGGAGGATCATGTCTCCCTAAGTAGGTGTGTGCTAGCAAAATATTTTCACATTCAGAACTAAAAGTCGGTGATTGAAACTTCGCAAACAGATCACGCCGCAATGAATAACGTCTTTCTTTTAATGATATCCACCCCAATTCGTGCAACATTTCCGTGACGCTTTCCCCCCCGTAACGTGATAGAACAAAACGAGTTGCCCTTCTCTGAACCTTCTCAATGTCTTCCGTCAGTCCCACCTGGTGAGGGTCCCACAAGGGGCAACAGTACTCCATGAGAGGACGCACAAGTGTGATGTAGGCAGTCTCTTTGGTGGAGCTGGTGCATCTTCGAAGCGTTCTACCGATGAAACGTAACCTTTGGTTCGCCTTCCCTACAATATTTTCTATGTGTTCTCTCCAGTCAAAATTGTTCGTAATTGTAACTCCTAGGTATTTGGTAGAATCTACGATCTTAAGGTTTGACTGATTTATCGCGTAATTGAAGTTCAGCGGATTTCTTTTAGTGGTCATGTGTATTACTTCACACTTTTCTTTATTTAGTGTCAATTGCCAATTTTCGCACCATGCAGAAATTTTATCTAAATCGCTTTGCAATTGCTTTTGATCCTCTGTTGACATCACTAACCGATAAACGGCAGCATCATCCGCGAACAGTCTAAGGGAGCTCTTCAGATTGTCTCCTAAATCGTTTATAAACACGAGGAAGAGTAGGGGACCTATAACGCTTCCCTGTGGAACGCCAGATATCACTTCTGTTTTACTTGATGACTTACCGTCAATTAAAACGAACTGTGTTCTTTCTGATAGAAAATCGTGAATCCAATCGCACAATTGGTGAGATATTCCTTAAGCACGCAGCAGTTGTGTTGTGTATGTGGCTCCGATGTAGAGCAAAGGCTGCTGTGCCAGCAAGTTGATTTGATTGTATTTGGAATATATTGTATTTCTTAAAATTGTGAAAATCGCTTTGCAGGTGCGTACTGTCTCAGAACGAACGCAACCTCCAACATGGAGGTCAAGATGTTTTAAGTATTTTAATTGGTTTTAAGCATTTATAATGTCCACACAGTGGTCGAAATCAAGATTTTCAAACAAATAAATATGCATTTTTTTACGAGTGGTTGTTGAAAGAATTACCACATCTTTACATTATCTCTCGTACGATTTTGATGAGCCGGCCGCGGTGGCCGAGGGGACTAAGGCGCTCCAGTCACGGTCTGCACGGTCACTACGGTCGGGGGTTCGAATCCCCCCTCGGGCATGAATATTTGTGCCGTCCTAGTTTGTAAGTCGTTCATAAGGAGTTTGTAAGTGTAGGGACTGATGACCCCGTAGTTAACTCCCATAGACTATACAAACATTTGAACATTTGAATTTGATTTTGATGTATATATGTTTGTTCCAGCCCAAGTACTTTCCTTCCCAGTACCGCTGTCGTGTCCACTCTCGGTAGTAATTCGAAAGATGAGATAGCCCCCAAGTCAATTTGAGAACTTGCATGGTCTGCATCAGCCGGTTTGCCGCATCTGTAGCTCTGTGCCTGCAGGTACGAGATGCCGGACGGCACGCTGCGAGAGGAGTCGGTGCAGTTCCGGTCTGTGGGCGACGACACGGTGCCAGTAGTCCGCGGCCGGTCCGTGTGGATAGCGGGCGACGGGAAGCGCATCGAGATGCTGTACGAGGCGGACGAGAACGGCTTCCGCGCCTACGGCGACCACCTGCCGCGAGAACAGGGCCAGGAGGCGGTGCGCCCGCCGGACTCCCGCCGCGAGCCCATCTCGGTGGTGGTGACGACGGCGCTGCCCGCGCCGCGGCCGCCCCCGCCGCCCCCGCCGACGTCGCCGGCGCCGCCCCCGGCGCCGCTGCGCAGACCGACGCCCCGGCCGTCGCCGCTGCCGCCCCTGAGGCCGCTGTCCACGACCACCGCCCGGCCGAAGCCGACGCCGACGCCGACGCCCTTCCCCAGGGGACCCACCAGCAAGCCGGCCCGACACCGCTGGGCCTAGACTCAGGCCTCACGCCTCGCATCGCGCTGCTATTACTAGATCAGATCCTTTGTATCTTGTACCTCTATATAATAATAAAAGTGTAACTCTCGTACTGGTCATCAATTTATTTCAACATACAGAGGATGGGCGGAATAATATGAATACCATACAGTACCAATACAATCATATTGTCGCGTTGAAATGGAAACAGGCTTGACTTCGAAGGCAACTAAACACAGTACTTACACTGAAAGCACGTTTATTACGAACTTAACATACACGCAGCACTGACTGCCTCTCAGGCAGAGTGCTCTGCTATGTATACACAAGACAGAATTTACCAGAAATCAGAAGAACAGTTAACATAAGAAACAAGTAGAATTTACAAGTGAACATAAGAAAGATGTAGAACATTCTGGAATTCTTAATTACAAAGAAATAAACTTTTGTTGGTGGGCGGGATTGAACCAGCGACCTTCTGCACCACAGTCCGTGACGCTATCCCCTGCGCCACGCCGGCAGTCGGTGTTAGTGGTCTCTCGCGACAATATATCTCGTTCTAATTTACTCTAGTGTTTCTAGTTTCTGCTGTCCCAATGGCTGGTCATCTCCTACCTGCACAAGCGTGCATCCTTTATTCCTGTGTCGGTCTTTCTACTCGGCCACCGACACCTACGACGGAAACGAGACACAAAAGCGGCGACGAGGCTGGGACACAAAATGGGCGGAATAATATGAATACCATACAGTACCAATACAATCACATAATAGCGGAAACTCTTCCCCGAAACGTGTGACAACGCTCCCGCGCACTTCCTAACTGTGGTGTGGCAGAAGTCTGAAGTGCGCGCCACGTACTTTCGCCGCGCACCGCCATGCAAGCACGGCGCGGCGTTC
The DNA here is from genome assembly GCA_026315105.1 of Locusta migratoria. Taxonomy (NCBI): domain Eukaryota; kingdom Metazoa; phylum Arthropoda; class Insecta; order Orthoptera; family Acrididae; genus Locusta; species Locusta migratoria. Next base: position 176,222,546 of record CM048751.1, on the reverse strand, counting down.
TTACGACGTCGGCCACGAGCGCCCTCTGCTGCTACCCCGCTCGTGGCCACCACTGAACCAGAGTCGAACATAAAGGGTCGTGAAACGCCCAGTGATTTTCTGCAACTTCGCGACTGAAGCGCTACCGAGCGGCCGGGTCGTAAAAACACAATGCGAAGCGATTGAGTAATGGATGTGTATTTTGCGTGAAGCAGCATTTTTAAAATAACTTCGTATTTACGAGATTTTGTGGCGCTATAAATTGTAGCAACTGTCAAAAATATAATTCGTAATCTCTCATTTCCAAAGGATGCTTAGAAATAACAGAATAATGTTATGAATAACAGGTGTTCGTTTACAGTGGTTAGTTGTACTTTTAGGCATAGAGTTAAATCTTTAACAATTCATTCACGTCCAAACTTTTGCTGTTAATGAGAATCGCAAATACTTGACCAGTATTTCATAATATTACTGCTGAATAAAAGTAATGTATGAATGACTGCTTATGTTCGTACCTCAGGTTCACAAAAATGATAACCCTGTCTACTAAAATATTGTGTCGGTTACCTACTAGTTCGATAAAGTGAATACGTAGCTACAAATAAATAATATGTCCATATATAACCTGTTAATGTTAGCACGTCACATTCTTGAAGATATTTAGTTTGATACCTGCCAAGTAGCTAAAATATTGTGATAGGTACACGAAAGTCACAGTAGCAAGGACGAGGTGAGAAGATGGTTTAAACGACGATGTAGAATCTAGTCCCCTACGATGTAAAAGTCGTGTGTACTTTTGAAAACACTACAATGTGCGAAATTCGCTCAAACAAAACTCGTGCAACATGTCAGTACGCACCAAGAACGCGAACATAATCATAATCAGTTCCTTTTATATACTACAGCGCATTTGGTTGCAATTCATTTCTGCTTTCAAAACGTTTCAGACGATATTAATATGACTCGGGTATTGTGAACTGTATGAATTACATTGCACTGACAGTTTGTTAAATTATAGATTGGCATTAACAGAAGCAGTGATATTACTTTAATTATATTTTCTTATTTGTATTAGAAAGTTCACAGCAACGTTCAGTGACCAGGAAATATGAAAGTAAGAGAATTAAAAACGGCAACTTCTCAGTTTGCATCATGCCATACCACTGTTATTCCCTACTGGCCGCTTGGAGCGCTAGTATCGCTTCAGCTGCAATTTTTTCCTAGAGAGTTTCGCGACTGTCTGTGATTGTGACTGAACTGCATCGATCACTTGGGAGATGCACTAGGACTCATTAGTAGGCAGGCCTCTACCTAGTTAACCTATGTCTCACCATTACACTTAGTCTGCAGTCAATAACTATGTAAAAGTTAAGTATTACCATGTTTCTACGAAACATACAACTTGTTATAATCTAGCTTAGTGTTTCTAGTTTCTGCTGTCCCACTGGCTGGTCACCTCAGTCTCTGTACCTGCACACGCGTTCATCCTATTTCCCTGTGTCGGTCTCTCTCTACTCGGCCACCGACACCTAGGACAACCGGCGGCAATGAGACACAAAAATGGCGACGAGGATGGGATACAAAACTAACGGCGTGAGTTGTAAACTGAGGCTGGTAGCACACACAGCGATTTTGGACGGCCGATAAAATATCGGATGTCCACAATCCAGCAGTGACCCATTGGAGGCCATTGCAGCTTGTACACTGGCCACGGACCGGCACCGACAAAAAGCCGGTCAGCTGCCGGCCGTACAGTAGGGGGGCGCACGTCGGCAAATGGTAGCTGAGCTGCACACGCAACGACTTTTACCGGCCTTCCTCCCTGCACAGTTCTTGCTGTGCCTTCTTGCTACACAGTCGACGTAGCGCTTACAGGACTGAAATACAAAATATTGATTCGACAGTGAATTCTGTATACAATTAATTACAACTATTTCAGCTTCTTGTCTGTTTCAAGGCATGTAACTAAATTCAATGGCAAAATTAAAACTTTGTGCCATAATGGTACTCGAACCCTGTTTATTGGGGATTATATTTAATTTTTTTATTTATTATTTATTTACTTCATATACGAGGCGCGTCCAGAAAGTAAGTTCCGTTTGGTAATAAGATGAAATTATACACAGATACAGAAGAAATTTTTATTGCACAAAATTCTACAACTCCTAAACTACTTTTCCACATAACTGCCGAAATTTTGCAAGCGTTTGTCATAGCGTGGCACCAGATTTCGTATACCTTCTTCATAGAAATCTGCCGCCTGTGTCTTCAACCAGTTGGAAACAGTTTCTTTCAGCTCGTCGTCATGATGACCGCCAAGGAAAGACTTGAGATGTAAGAACAGATGAAAGTTGCTAGGAGCGAGGTCAGGGCTGTACGGAGGATGGCCAGACACGTCCCAGCCAAATCCCTGTAGGACGTTTTTCGTCACATTTGCATTGTGTGGTCGTGCGTTGTCGTGAAGTAAAAGAACACCTTTTGACAGCAATCCCCGGCGCTTATTCTGAATTGCATTGTTTTGTGTTGCTCAGTACGAATCATTGGAACCCAAGGTGAGCAAAGTTTACTGAATTTCAGTTTTTTGGTAACAATTACATGCATCACTGAACGTGAAATTTGGGGGAAGTCCATAGCGAGAGCTCTAATTGTAAACCTGCGGTTTTCCTGGATCTTGTCATCAATCTCGTGAACCAGTTCTTCTGTAACCAAAGGTGGACGTCCACTTCGTTCTTCATCGTGCGCATCACTACGCCCGCCAATGAACTGTCGAACCCATCTTCTGACCATCGAATCACTCATCGCATTTGGTCCGTAAACAACGCAAATTTGCCGATAAATTTCACTTGGTTTCACTTTCTTCGCATTCAGAAACCGAATCACCGACCTGATTTCACAGGCGTCGCGATTTTCAATCAACGCCGACATTTCGAACAAGCACAACAAAGCGTACGTAACTGACAGCGATCTCCAAATGACGCACGTTCTTCTCATTCGTACACATCGTCTACAGCGCATGTGCGGAACTGCAATCGCAGCGCTGCAGCGGAGATAAATTGAAACGGAACTTACTTTCTGGACGCGCCTCGTATAACAGTTGCTTGTTTGTTTCAAGGCATTTCATTAAATTCAATGGCGTAATTAAAACTTTGTGCCTTAATGGTAGTCGTACCCAGTTTTTTGTGGAAATTTATATAAATTTTTATTCTCTATTTCATGTTGTTTATTTATTTTTATTTATTTATTTACTGTTCTTCGGATAGATCCTGCTTTTGTTCTATGGTGTTCTTGAGATACTCGCTCTGTTTTATTATGGAGCCCTCTGAGCGATTGGCTACCCAGGTTTCTAGTCCTGCACAAATTATCTACTAAGAGTGTCCACTATTCCATTTTCTCGCAGCTTTATCTGTATTCCCGCAAAGAATCGAACAGGTTGCTACATCCGCACAGAAATAGTCATCTGTCTGTTTGGGGCATATATAAATACATTCAGTAGCGAAATTTCACACTCGCCGCCAGCGAGCTTTTCAAATCTTGCCGCCCCTACTAACCTCTAGAATTCGATATCCTGTTTCACAGTCATACTAATTATAATGTTTTGTACACTATCTTGCTATTTATACCATCTTTTTCCGTAATTAGTATAACTGCGAACTACGATATCAAAGTGTCACTTACCAGATTATTTTTAGAACCCAACTATTTGGTAACGGTTGTACAAGAATTAGTTTTTGTATATATTTCTGAGCTAATAAAAGCACAGTGAAATACCACTAATAATTTTGAGGTGAGGTACAGAATAATGTGCATTCTGTAAACGTAATTAAATTTCTTTTATTACAGTACACTTACTTAGAATTTAAAAATTTCAACCCTAAACTTGCTGTCCCTAAAATCTGCCATCCTAGGCCTAATCAGCCTACTGGTAAATCCGCCACTGCATACATTGATATATGAATACGTTTTCAATGGATTCAGTGACTGATAGACAACTGATGATTATTTTTCCAGTGGCAGCACTACCAGTTTTGTGGAACAAAATGTAGAAATGCGACAAGAGACACGTAAAAAAAAGTTTCCTGCAAATAGATTAAGGGTTTTGAGGAAATGGAGAACAAAGAAAAACAATGCGACTCATGAGTGGTACACTAATGTGTTAAACAGTACTTAATTAGTTATTTGTATCATGTCAGCAATATCTGTCACATAATATCAAAAAATAAATAAGTCGTTTGGGACTCATTAATTTATATTTGGAATCCCCCACAGCGAAGCGACTGCTCGTTCGACCGGTAAAATTCCGGCGTGTGTGCAAGCAGCGCTCCACCGATAAAATACCGGCCGATTTTTACCGGCCGTCCAAAATCCGTGTGTGCAACCAGCCTATTACAGAGTGAACGGCCGATTAACACTGTGAGACTCGGAACACTTATATCATTCGTCGGTGAACTTTATAGAAGACGGAAATAGTTGGAAGGGGGAATGTATGTCCTACATACGGCTGTAATAGCTACATCAACGAGTAGAACAGAAATGTTATGTAGCGTTCTACAAGGAAAATTTTTATAGACGATTTAGGAGACAATCTCAGTAGCTCTACGCGTATTAGACTGTTCGCGGACGATGCTGTCATTTATCGGTTAGGAAAGTCACCAAAAGGTCAGAAGCATTTGCAAAATGATTTAGATAAGATATCTACATGGTGCAAAACTTGGCAACTGACCCTTAATAATGGTAAGTGTGAGGTCATCCATATGACCACTAAAAGAAATCCGATAAACTTCACTTACACGATAAATCAGTCAAATCTACAGGCCGTCAATTCTACGAAATACCTAGGAGTAACAATTACGAACAACTTCAATTGGAAAGAACACAGAAATTTTGTAGGAACGCGAACCATAGGCTACGTTTCATTGGCAGAACACTTAGTAGACGCAACAACTCTACTAAAGGAACTGCCTCCACCACACTCGTGCGTCCAATTTTGAAGTATTGCTGCGCATTGTGCGACTAACGGATGGACGATTTAGGGCAGCTCGTTTTGTACTATCGCGATATAGGGGAACGAGTGTCATGGAAATGGTACACAAATTTTGGTGGAAGTCATTAAAAGAAAGGCTCTATTTTTTGAGGCGAAATCTATTTGCGAAATTTCTTTCACCAACTTTCTCTTCAGAATGCGGAAATAGATTGATAGCACACACCTACATAGGGAGACACGATCATCATAATAAAATAAGAGAAATCAGATCGAAAAGAAAAGAGATTTAGGTGTTCCTTTTTTTCCGTGAACTGTTAGAGAATGCCGGCAGCGGTGGTCGAGGGGACTGCGGCGCGTCAGTCACAGTCTGCACAGCCGTACGGTCGGGGGTTCGAATCCCCCCTTCGGATATGGATATTTGTGCCGTCCTTAGTGTTAGCTAGTTCGTAAGTAGTTTGTAAGTTTAGGGACTGATGACCCCCTAGTTAAGTCCCATAAGCTATACAAACATTTGAACATTTGACTTGAACAATATCTTCTTTGTCAGAAAGAAGATTTTCTAATTCTATGCAAATAAACTATACGTATTATGAAGGGTAATATTTGTCCGCCTACGCAACTACAGTAAGTGCGATCGTTTTCCACCATTCCCGTTTCGTTTAAAAATTAGCTATACGTCGATTTTTTTTTTTTTTTTTTTTTTTTTACTATTTTTCTTAGTTTTCGCCTGCCTTTATGAAGCGCCATGTTGTTTCACATTTCATGGTAGACACAATTGTTTTATTTCTTCTGCCCTTTTCTTTAAAAGAAATTATCATCTAACATAATATCTTAAATGACGTAACAAATATAAACCTTGCAAAGTACTTTCGGTACGCAGCTAAATAAAATGCAGAATAACAGATGTGCTAGTGGTGTCGCCTGACAAACAATAGTAAATGCCACGGAGTTTCCGCTATTACCTTTATAAGCTATTTGGCAGTACCCTACATCTGTTTCAAGGTAAGACCACCGAGCGAGGTGGCGCAGTGGTAACACACTGGACTCGTATTCGAAAGGATGGTGGTTCAAATCCACCTCCGGCCATCCAGATTTAGGTTTTCCGTGATTTCCCTAAATCACTGCAGGTAAATGCCGGGATGGTTCCTTTCAAAGGGCACGGCCGATTTCCTTCCCCCATCCTTATCCAAAAATCCGAGCGTTAGCTCCGTCTCTAATGACCACGCTGTCGACGGGACGTAAAACCCTAAGATTCCTTCCTCCTCCAAGGTAAGACCACTTCGTTCCTGTCTACACCGAGACAGGAGCGCAATGTGCAATTGACGTACCACGTTGTGTACTGCGACGGTCAATGCAAATGATAAGTGAAATACAATCGGTATAGATAACTGCAACTGTAAAAATTATTCTAATTAAGATCTGACGCGTTTCACCTTATTTTAAAGCATCTTCAATGGTCAACTGTAACGATATATTTCTGTTTCACATTTTTGTATTGTGTTACTGAACTCTGTCATGAACAGTTCTCGTGCGATGATTTTATTTTCTTCTGTTAAAAATAACTATTTCTTTTATGTATGCCCTCTCATATGTTTCCCGTGGCACTTAAATTTCTATTTATGCTTTCGCTATACTTACAATTAATCTCCAACACTCGACATATCACAAAAGTCAAGTCACAGAAATTTTCGAGTTCCTGACGACTTTGAAAAACGACATTAATTGAAAAACTGTGTCGCATAAGTGGAAATGTGAGTGCAACGAAAAAAAAAATATGACGAGGGAAATATAAAAACGTGAGTAATCTCAATAATTTATTTGTTTATAATAAAATAAAAATATAGTACGAGAACTATTCATGATCGACTTCACTAAAACAATAAGGAAAAAAAAGTTACAGTTGACCATTGAAGAAGGTTTAAAATAAATCGCATCTTGCTTGAATTACACTATTTTTTACAGCTGAGGAGGACGGTAATTTAACCTATACATAGAAGAACTGCAACTGGGAAGAAGCAGGCAAAAAATAAAACAAGTAATATGGATAAGTGAAATACGTTCGTCTTCCAGACTTCCAAACAGGGCAATTCGATGTGCAGTTACTGGAAGCATCTGTAACGAAAACGGCTGTACTGCTTAAAGGTTCACTCAACACAAGGTTCACTCAACAACAAGGTCAAATATCAAAATGTTGAAATGTTTGTAAGCCTATTGGACCAAGCTGTTATGGTCATCGGTCCTAGACTTACGAACTACTTAAACTTACTCAAACACCCATGTCATACCCGAAAGAGGACTCGTACCTCCACAGGAAGCGACTACCCAGTCAGTTGCATAATGCCTTAGACCACGCGGCCACGTGGTAAAATACCACTGACGAAGAGGAATATTGGGCGGGACCTGACCTGACAACAACCAAAGAGCATTAAGAACGCAGGTGAGCAAACAACGTAAATTGCCACAATGAGAGCGATTACAAAACGCAGGACTCTCTTGAATCATGCTGTATCGATTAAAACATTCCTGGAAGGGCTGCGGTTGGTAGACCCGTAGTAACAGATGCCAGCGCAAAACTCCCAAGAAAGCGGTGCCACTATCATAAATCCTGGTGCCTTGATGACTGGAATTACATGGCATGGTCGAATGAAACATTTACATTGCTTTGTTCAATGAAATGGATTTATGTTTCGGAAATCCCAAAAAAAGCTTACGATACGGCATGCCGGTTTCATGCAGACAAGCATGCGGGAGGTTCCTTCTTGATTTTGACATCTTTACCGTGCTAATCACCTGTTTCTATCATTACCCACACAGGTCGTACAACTGTGATTGAATATAGCGCTATCTAGACAGTAAACAGCTTACAGTGACTGACACCACACACAGATAAAAATGTTCACTTGGGTTTTCTACAGCATGAGAATATCATCAAAGATCTCTCCTGGACAGCAAAATCGCCATGTCTCAACATAACTGAACCGTGATGGGTAATTTTGGAACAGAGAGTAACAACCAAATTTAGAGTTCCACAATCGCTTAGAAAGATAATTAGCATATGTTTTGCCATAGCAGTGGCGCAGTCAGAATTGGGTTCTGGGGAAGGGGCTTATTTAAAAAAAAAATAAAGCCTACTGAATTTATTAATGGTAAAAGGTTCTTATCATTCGCTATCAGAAATATAAGAACCTTGCCGATGTTGTTACTGTTTAAATAACATGAGATCTATGTGTAAAAATTGAACTAAAGTAACACTATTGTTATTCGTAATTTTTGGCGGCCTTAAAAGATTCTACTCGATGGCGCCGCTGACCTGCTAAGCAGCGGGTCGCCGCATATGAACAATCGGCTCGTAACTTCAGCATAGCAGCAACAATAGCGGCAGCGTCAAAGCTGGTCGCGGCGGCATTAAAACAAAACCGCTCACAGTAACAGCAACAAAAATGTTCAAATGTTTGTAAAGCTTATGGGACTTAACTACGGGGTCATCAGTCCCTAAACTTACAAACTACTTATGAACTACTTACGAAATAGGACGGCACAAATATCCATGCCCGAGAGGGGATTCGAACCCCCGACCGTAGTGGCCGTGCAGACCGTGTCTGAAGCGCCGCAGTCTCCTCGGCCACCGCGGCCGGCTAACAACAACGCACGTTCTCAGTGGCGGCAGGACACTAGCGACCCATTGTCATGTTCATTTGTTCTTGGCAAGTTATAGTTACATTGGGATTTATTACATGTGTATTATTTCAGATGCAGACTTGTTTGAAAAAGCTAAAAAACAAAAACAAAAAAAATAATAAAATAAAATAAAAACTTGGAATGTGCTGCGCCTTTGGCCACAAGTATGGACAACAGTCTGCAGGTAACTATAAAGACACTTCACGAATGTGTTTCTCAGTGAGTTGCAGCGATTCTCAAAGCCATTGGAGGGGCAACTCCTTACTAACAAGTACCCATCAAGTCTATGTTATGTGTTCATATTATTATGCGTACCCCCTGTACTTGTGTCCAAAGTGAATCCACGGATTTCAATGGAGTTTTTCGAGTGGACAATGCAATAGTATTTTTGGTCTGTGGGATTGGGCACGGCTGAAATCATAGAAATTGTGGCACCGCGCTGACACCAAATTTCCTTAGCAAAAAAAAAAAAAAAAAAAAAAAAAAAAAAAAAAAAAAAAAAAAAAAAAAAAACGAAATCGTCTTAAGAAGGGTCTTCCCTCTCTTCTTTTTCTTCTTCTTCTTTCTTTCTTTGCAGGGCGTAGGTGTTGCGAAGAGTGGGGAGGTGAAGCGCCGAAACGGCTATAGGCCGGCCGGGAGGGGGGCTAAAGGCCAACAGCCTATCAGCCTCACCCTCCTTTCCTGAATTCGCAGCTGGGTTTTCCACGGTCAGCTAATCAACCTAGGACAACATACCGCAATTGAGAGAAACAAAAAGGAATTCAGAGTGAATTAGAAATTTATTGAGTAAATACACACAAAGGTAAGCAAAATATTCTCAGGTATTGTTGAAAGGAGAGTGCGAGTATTAATTGAGGACAAGTTAGATGAAAATCAGTGTGGGTTTAGGCCTCTTAGAGGCTGTCAGGACCAGATCTTTAGCCTACGGCAGGTAATGGAAAAGTGCTATGAGTGGAACAGGGAACTCTATCTATGTTTCATAGATCTTCCAAGAGGAAGTTACAGACAGTTCTACAAGATTATGGTATAGGAGGCAAACTTCTGCAGGCAATTAAAGGGCTTTACGTAGACTGTTAGGCAGCAGTTAGAGTAGATGGCAAATTGAGCTCATGGTTCAGGGTAGTTTCAGGGGTAAGACAAGGCTGTAACCTGTCACCACTGTTGTTCATACTATTCATGGACCATACGTTGAAAACAGTAGAGTGGCAGGGAGGCATTAAAATAGGTGAAAACAAAATAAGCAGTCTCGTATATGCGGATGACGTAGTCATAATGGCCGATTCGATTGAAAGGTTGCAAACTAACATTACAGAGCTCGATCAGCATCTCCAAAACAAAAGTAATGTCTGTAGGAAAGAGATTTAAACAGATTGAGTGCCAAATAGGAGGAACAAAGTTAGAACAGGTAGACAGTTTCAACTACCTGGATGTATTTTCTCACAGGATGGCAACATAGTGAAAGAACTGGAATCGAGTTGCAGCAAAGCTAATACAGTGAGTGCTCAGATAAGATCTACTCTCTTCTGCAAGAAGGAAGTAAGTACCAAGACTAAGTTAGCGGTGCACCGCTCTATCTTTCGACCAACTTTGTTGTATGGGAGTGAAAGTTGGGTGAATACAGGTCTCAGACTGAGATGGTGGGGTCAAATTACACGCATGGGAGAAGCAAGGCTACCTAAGAGACTCATGAGCTCGGCAGCGGGGGGGTAAGAGGAGTCGAGGTAGACCAAGAAGAAAGTACTTAGATTCGGTGCAGAATGATTTTGAAGTAAAGGCATAACATCAGACGAGGCATCAATGTTAGCATTGAATAGGGGATCATGGATGAATTTTATTAGAGGTACTATGCTCCAACTGAACGCTGAAAGGTATAATCAGGTTCTAATGATGATTATGGTGATGATGAATATGCAGAATCGGTACATGTATCATTTAGTAGCATCAACGACAAGATCCTCATAAAAAAATCACGTATTATTTTGGTTCCATTTGACTAGAATTTCTGATGCTCAAATGTTTGTAAACCTATTGGACCAAAGTATGCTATGGTCGTCAGTCCTTAGACTTACAAACTACTTAAAATAATTTACTCTAAGGACAACCCCCACTCACACCCATATCCATGCCCGAGAGAGGAATCGAACCTCCGACGGGAAAAGACCGCCGAGTCCTTACCTTGACGCCTTAGACCACGAGGCCATCCCGCGCGGCATTTCTGGTTCAACAAACATGATACCGGTCACCACACCCTATGCAGCAAATCGGGCATAATTTGTGGAATGGCAGTGTAGATTCTATTTTTCAGATCAGCACATTTTTTCTGAAGCGATTTAATGAATCCCCAGATGTGTCAGTTACGTTTTCTAAAACCACAACAAACAGTGAGCACTCTCCAGAGAAAGAGCCACTTAAACTGTTGCAGTTTTAAACATAGCTGTTAAGTCAGCAACCGTACAGAAATCTTTAGTCGGTGGGTTACAGTCTACTGGTTTCGTTAATTAACGGTAGTATTCACCATTGTTCCTAAAGCTTCTAGTTGTGTCTTCATTAGAATAACTTCAGTTACATATAAAAGGCTATTATTTTATATGATACAAGCTTTAACCCTCGTCTTCACTAACTTTGATGTCCTTGCATACGTCTCAAATGCCATCGAAAGTAAGCTTCAATAATTTCACAACTTCATTCTTAAGTTATGACTGGTATCATCAGATTCCAGTCCTCCATCGGGCATGTGTGTGTGTGTGTGTGTGTGTGTGTGTGTGTGTGTGTCCTTAGAATAAGTTAGTTTAGGTAGGTTGTTAAGTCCAGCGACCCTTGACTAGAGTAATTTAGTCTTTTAGATCTACAAACATTTGAACATTTGATACATGAAATATTTCCAATTTTCGGTTTAAATAAAAACTGTCCGTAGAATGACGGTAACTAATGTCCTTCTGTACAGAGATAAAAATAAAGATATTATTCAACACGAAAAGACTCTATGTTTGTTACATCGTGAATACACCGGTGACTAAAGAATCTCTACATTATACAAGGTGTAAATTACGCAGGATTCAAATGTTATCTAAATCGGTCCGGTGGTTTGAACACTTTAACGTTTTTTGTCAGCAATGTATTCATTATTTTGAATCGTATTACTTAAAACAAAACAACGATTAAAAGTGTTTTAATAAATGTAATAAATATGAAATGTGAAAGAATAAATAGCTTTTCGAAGGTCACTTGAAGCGTCTCAAAAGCTATAAGAGAAACGTTGATGCTTAGCTGTTCCATATTTCGAGGTATATACTTATTATCTTGAATTTGACACTTTCTAAAGTAACATAGTTCTTGTAGAGCGCTCAAGCTGTTTCTATACCCACTTTCATCCAAATTGGTGAAGCTTAGAGAGCGTAAGAGAAAAAGCTTCTTTTGCATTTGTAATATTAATATGGATTGAAAGTTATTTTGATGAAGACACTCCTAGTAGATGTCGAAATAATAGTTACAATTACCGTTTTGTTAACGCTACCAGTGGAGTGTAATCCAAAGAAATAAGAAAAAATAAAAATAATAGTAAAATAGTAAAAAAGAAACATCTTAAATACTCCGGCAAGTCAAAGGGACCTTCAAGAAATCTCAGCTTATAGAAATACAAGAAAATTGCACCAAAAATAATACCAGTAATTTTTATTAACTTTTAAACATGTACTTAAAGATATCAAGCATCCAGCATTTGTTTCAAAGATGAAAATGGAAAAATAGGTTTAAAAAAGGAAAATTGTGAAATGTTACTAATTTTTATAAGCTCTTAAACTGTCCAAATCCAACAGTCACATTAGATTTCCCAACACTAGAAGATAAATTTATGGATGATTTTCCACTAAATTCACAAAACCATAAAAACACCAGAAAACAACAAAGTTAGTGGCGAAGATTCTATTACAGCAGAATCGTCGAAATGATTAGAACCGATCATTCTAAATTAATTAAGTTTACTTTTCGAAAACATTTGGAAAACAGGAAACATTCCAGAAGAACGAAAAATAACATTAATACACCCGTTACATAAAAAAGGGAGAGAAAAAAATGTTAAGAATTACAGAGGGCTATCGCTTCTTCCTGTGGCATACAAAACATTACCAAACATTTTGCTGAATAGAGTTAAAGAAACTTTAGATGAAAAACTGGGAGAATATCAGGGTCGTTTTCGAAAGGGAAGATCCTGCACAGAACAGATTTTTAACTTAAAATCATTCACCACAGAATGATAATCAACAAACCTATAATACTATCATTTATTGTTTAAAAAAAACGTTTGATTCACTAGGCAGAAACAGAAAAGATAAAGTCGTCAGAAAATTTGCTGTTAAAGCTAAATTAGTCCAGTAAAATTTAAATTAAATCTCAGCCATTTGACAAAAAAAAAAAAAAAAAAAAAAAAAAAAAAACCTCGTGTTATCACCTTTACTGTTTAACTGAGTTCGAGAAAAAAATTAAGAATATGTAATTTGGAAGTCACAAAATTCAACCAATAATTCTGGGAAGGAGAAAAATATGGAGTCAAGGTAAGCTGCCTGGCCATTGCGGACGATTTTGCCATTCTTTCATAAAATCTAACTGAAGCAGCAACTGAAACAAATCTTCTGTAAAATATAGCAAGTAGGACTCGCCTCAGAATTTCATCAGAAAAAGCTAAATTCACGACAAACATAAAGAACGCACCGAAATACATAAAACACATATACGTAAATAGATGAAGTTAGTCAGTTTAAATACCTTGGAGAAATCATATAGCAAAATAGACTAGAAAATTTTGCAATAGGCGTAAGAGTCAATAAAATGGAAAGAGCATAATTATGGCTTGACAAAAATATCTACAATAAGAAATGCATATCAAGAAAAACTGAACTAAACCTCAGTAGTAAGACCGGAATGTTTGTAAGCAAGTAAATGTTTAACTATGAACTATAAGCTGGGCAGACGTTAAACGTTAAAGATATTGTAGGATAAAGAATCTTTTGTCACACGTCTCTGAAGTGGACACATGAAGCAGTAAAATATCGTAATCTGACGATAATATTGCAGAAAGCTGTCATTGCCAATGAATGAATATCAGTGATCTTGGCTAAAAATCTATACAAACAACAATGGCTATCAGAGAAAACTGTAAAATGTCAGAATAAATACCAGTAAATTCGTAATCTGACAAACGTTAAATTATATAAATAAGATTGAAAAGATAACCAGATCGCAATTATATGCCGCTATATAAATTAAATTGACGCAATGTGTACGTAAGTATGTACAAATATGTCACAATAATTTTATCAAAATATGAAGTAGATATATTTTAATAGTTTTAGCAAAAATATTTATCAGAAAATAGCCACAGAGATGTAAATAACATCTTACCTACAGCAACATTTTGGTATCACTTGTATTATGAATATGTGCGTAAAAGACATACACAAGGCCGCGGCGAAGCGCCCGAGCGCATTGAGGCTCTATGCTCCGATGCGCGAGGCATGGATGTTTGTGGTGTCTTTAGTATAAGGTAGTTCACAAGTAGTTTGTAAGTTTAGGAACTGGTGACCCCGCAGTTAAGTCTCATAAACGTAACAAACATTTCAATTATAACAACATACACAAGGCTTCAGGCCCAAAAGGAATGAGGAAATCAGATTCTATATTTATCATAGATGTGCACAAAGTAAATTAAAAAATCACATGAGTCTATATATTCTGCACGAGTGATACAGAAAATAGTTCCATATCATGCATTAAAATCTGCAATCAAAATACGTGTGAATCTGAAAAGTTCTTAAATCTGAATAGCTATTACGATGGAAATAGGAAGTGGGAAGACAGTATGGAGGCGGAAATGCTTAGGAGGGGGAGAGCGGAGGATATAGAAGGTACGAGAAAAGGGACAGAGGAGGAACTGTGGAAGGAGATAGAGAGAGAGGGGCAGTGAGGGGAAAAAAAGGAAGAAAAATAAACATTGATTTCAAGAAGGGAATTATACGTCATATCGCATACTCCAGAGTCGGTAAGCCATGTGATCATTATGCTTATGTAATGAAATAACAAATGAAAAATTTAATAACTCTACTGGTCTTACATTAATTGACTTTCTGAGAAATATCCTTTTTCATTCCAAGTAGTCACATAAACGATAAGGTGGATAGTGATTAGATTCATGAATTGTATCTGAGCGTATGCTATTTCATGTATTCCGTCATTTACTATCCCGAGCTGAACGCATTACTAAAAACAATACAATCTGATTCACCTACAAAAATACACACAACATAAAATCCTTAATCCATTCCACTAAGACAAAAATACCATTATGCCATTACCAGGCGTATACAAAATTAATTGTAAAAGATTGTCAGAAATTTTTACAGGACAAACGGAAAGAAGTTTCGAAATTCGATACAGAGAACATACGAGAAATTACGACACAAATCTTTCAACATTCTTTAACCACTTGAAAACGGAAAAACACGAAACCGATCATATCACAAACGCAATGAAAATATTGCACATAATACCAAAATATTATCAGATACCATTCTGGAAAACATCGAAATTTACACAAACCCTAGAAAAGCCCTGACGAAATTTTAAATAAACAAACAGAACTAAAGCACAAAAGTTATTGAGACAATTTATTCAAATTTTAGATTAGAGATAAAAACGGAGATATGCGTCACAGTAGCATACCACAGATTCCACGATACACAGTAATAAACCAAAGAGCATCGCTGAAGGATTTTTCAAATACAAATGTCAAAATAGAAATAATATATTAATAATCTCAAAGGCAAGAGGTAATATAAATACAATCAAAATAATATTACATGCAGTTATCGAAATAAAATTATACCTCAACGATGCAATACAGACTTAAGTATGGATTAATATCTCACGAAAAAATGTAAATTGTAAATAGCTCCATTTTACTTCTTTTAACCTCAAATCTTCATCCGTAGATAGCCTCATAATGGCCACAGAGCCGAAATATAAGCATTAAATAACATCTACCACGTAAAGCAGCAATTCGGATTTATTTGTATTATCCACATCTCATTGTTTTATTTTGATCGTTTCGTCGATCACTCAGTTTTTTTCATTACAGAGTTTGTCGAACCCTCTGACCGAGCACGCTAGACCACCGCGCCCGGAAAGTTTCGAACCATCATCGTCTAAGATCTTCGTGCATCACAAACTAATTCGCCGCCCATTACGCTACAGCGAACAGCTGCGAGAGTAATCCGTAATTCTCGTACAATGGATGGCAGGTTAACTGCAACATGGCATTTTAAGACATTAGATTATTATTCATTGTCCTAAGAACGACGTGCTTTTCATAATTTTCAGTGCGTCATTGCTTTGAAATCATTCAATACAGAAAGCAAGATGGTTTACGCAAAAGAGAATTTCAGGCAAGGTTTCGAGCGAGGGATGTCACGTGACTGATTTTCGAACGCCAAATGAACGCTGTAGTCACTCGTACGAACGCCAAATATACGCTACATTCCTTCTAGCCTATAGTCATTCGTAACCAGTACAGACACAGAAAATAAACTTAGAACAAACTTCCAAGGCAAGACAGATGACAATATTTTAGCAGGAAAAGATACAGAAAATTTGCGAGAGGTAATAAAATAGTAGTTTAAAGAGGTAAAAAGATAAAAAAAAGAGTATGTTTGTCAAAGCTGAAATCAAATATCAAATAATTTTGACTGTTTATTAAAAACTGTCTCAAAGAATATTACGTGTTGGGTGCATAGATATTATCACAATAGTCATAATCGTATCATCCATAATTTTTTATTATTTATATTTTTATTATTTGTTTCCGAAATGTTTGCAAAAAATCATAAAACTATAGGCAAATCTAAAGTGCACCATAAAAAACGCCAGTCCGAATTTTAACAAAGGAAATAATAATTAGTTACTATTTAAGTGTGTATTTGAAGATAATGTTCCGTCCGTTGTTCCGTGGACGTAGTATGCATACAGAGATATTTGATGATTGTTTTTCTTTCCGATTCAAACGAATTTGACTGATATTAAAACTATTAGTTGCAATGTATGATATACAAATTTAAAAAACATCTCAGTTAATATGTCTATAAATGGCTGAGTGACCACGTGTTTGTATTGCATACAAATGTACAGATTTGTTTCGTTATTGATGAAAGTTTGCTCGTTTGACCTTCAAAACAAGAGAAAGGTCTCCGTTTACCTAAAATTTCGAATGATGCGTATTGGAGGGTACTTAACTTACGAACTTCGGCAAAATCTCTAGTTTTATAAGGCTGTCAGTTTCGCTTGGTACGTGGTAGGTACTTTAATTAAATACTCTATCAAAATCTACGGTTTTATTCCAATTTTTAAGAAATTTTTCAAAATAATTGCAACATCACTATCAACATTTTTTATACGACGCATGGCTGAGCATACCTTAACCCCAATTTCACCAACCATAATGAAATTTAAAGTAAATCTAGCTAGTAAATACCGAGGCTAAGACGGGTTTTAGCTGCTGAGCTCTAAAGTGCAAATATCACTATCTTTGAGCGATACAGCGGAGAAAGTATTATCTATTGCAGCCTTTATGCTTTACGTATTGTGAGATATGGTAGTACAAATAAAATAAGATAGAAATGTCCAGAAAACATGAGCTCTAAATTGTATACATTAAGAACTATGATTAATTCTTCATTATCATTATTGTGGCGTCCTTCTTCTACTGAAGAAGGGCTCAAAGGTCTCAAGGAATACGTTTTAGAGCCTATGTTTACTGAGGCGTGTACTTTCAGCTGTATGCATTCAAAACATTAATTATGATTCATCGGTTACATCACATACGCTTGTATATCTCGTGTAAATTCCTTCCCAGAATTGAACTTCCCACAAAATATTAGCAATTGCTTAGTTATTCATTCACAGCAATAACCAAACTAATTGTCAATACAACAGTAGCTTATCAGTTGTTATTGCATTGCAGAAGGGCTAACTCGAAATAATATTAATACATGAACACTGAACCTTTGGTTTTTAATCTGTATAATTATACAAAATTAATGTTTCTGTTTGTTGTAGGCCATGGATCTAACTTTGTTGATTTGTTCTACGTATACCCGCAAAAGTCTTAGCCCAAAAACCAAAGATTAAGACACATATTCGGTTGTAAACATTGAGAAAATCGGCCGCATAAGTAATTACGTTTAGGTTTATTACTTCTTTACTGCTAACGCTATTTGCAACACGTATAACAAACATATTAAAAAAGGTTAATAAACCTATGGGAAACACCACTTTTATCCATCTGAAAAGAGATCCCGAGACCTTTTAAATGAACAAATAGATTTTAAGAATAAATATATCTTTGAGATAGAGACTTTTTATGGTATTAAAGATTACAGACTTATTGTAATAAAAATTTGTTCACTTCTGCAAACAAAGGTGTTGATTGCAACGGAATTATTATTCAAATTACAAAGCGTCTTATTTTTAGATAATGTATGGTATTTTACTTATTCTTTAATTGATGTCACAATCATCTTCGATTGCCTCCAAAATATTATTCCCACTTCTTCATTCACTCACTTGGACTGCAGTTAATAATACATCGATATGTTACGTCTTCTTAGTAAACATACCTTGCAATAACATCTTTGACTTTATTGCTGTTATTTGACAGTTGCCGTCACATATGTGAATTAACACACATTTATTCAGGATGTATGTATCGGACATGTTGTTACAATGTGAAATTTTCGTATAATTCTATTGTTTGCTTGCATATTTTAACATCTCTTTTCATTTCATCTGGGAGTTATTAAGTTAACTGGTATATACTGACATTTCGACAGTTTACTTGAATGTATGTTATGATATGTGAGATTACTTTCTTCTTTGATAAATTTGCCTTATTAGATTTAACATCACTGCATAACGTAATTTCTTAGTACGTTTTCCCCACGTATTCTAGTTGACTATCATTCCAGTTATTATGTATCTATGATGATTGCAATTGTACGGTTATTTTGTCTTTATTACTCTTATGTAATTACGATTATCACTAACCTGAACGAATATTTGGTTTACCGTTCAGTATCACTAAGCGTTTAATATTTTTAAAGAATGCATCCATTCCTTAAGTGAGTGTACCACAACTTCTAAAGCATAGAGAAGAAAGACATGTACTACGTCGTAGACCTTCTGCATCTACTCCCACAGTGATGTATATAGTTCGAATTTTCCCCTATGACTTTACATTTACGCTCAATGCATCACGTTAATCGACAGATGGCTTTTATGAATACACATATCGACAACTATAGTTCCAACTGATTGTTGACAACTATAAATCCATCTGCTCGTGGTATGACGTAATTTCATGACCCTGATTTACTCGATCTTTGTCCATTTTATACAGTGTTCCATGGTTTTACTTGGACTTTGTCCACACATAATATTTTGACTATCTTAATGGTGAAGGCATCCTTCCTAGATATGGCTTTCTTTTTTATATGACAAACAATATTTATATTCTATACTAGTCTGTCGAGACAGGAGTGTCAATGCAACTCAGCTGCAACGCCCCCTCCAGGCAGCAACAGTCCCAAATCGCCTTCAGGAATTTTGCCTCTACAGACGAAGTCCTATGGCGTGTGTCCCATTAAAAGGAGGACACCCTTTAGCCCACAGAAACTGGGCGGAGGATCACCAGGTTTGGAATCATAACGAATGGTGCCAAGTTCTGTTCACAGATAAGATTTTGTCTTGAGCCGGACAATGGTCGTTGCTCATCTGGAGGGAACGTGGAACTCTGAACAATCCTGCTTATGTGGAGGAAACATCACCATATCATTGTGGTGGACGAATGTTGTAGATAGGAGTCAGTACTGGCGGACGTGCGGACCTCTGTGTCATTCAGAATGTCGCTTTGACTGCTCAGAGGTATTGAGACTAGAACCTTTGACCATTTTCACTGGAGCCGTAGGAGATGGATTCCTTCTCGTGGACAATAACACTCGCCGCCACGTAACTGCCCTGTTGGACAACATTCTTGAAGCTGAGGGGATTGAACGAATGGAATGGCCAGCTTGGTCACCGGACTCAAAGCCATTCAGCAAGTCTGGGGTGCACTTGGCAGACGCATTGCAGCGAGACCAGCACCTCCCACAACTGCTGCAGAGCTGGATATTAGAATCATGGAAGGATGGCCAAATATCTCTCGGGAACTGATTGATGACCTCATACTGTGCATGCCACGCAAGTATGCAACTGTAATGTCTGTCCAAGGTCATCATACACGATATTAGAGAGCAACTACAATGACTTTTTCACTATTATGGTAACCCCATGTGCCGCGCCCTAAGTAAACGCCATGTAAACCTCAAGTAAAGTGTTGAGACAGCAAAACATCGTAGTGTATCACACACAAATTACAATTGTTGCAAATATTTGAATAAAATACTTTACCATATGTATGATATCTCACCTGATCCCCCAATTGTTTTGAACAGTGTACATAATTTTCGTAAATTTCAGTTTATGCCACACACACCAAAAAATGTAAAACAGGGGATTTATTTGATAGACATATTTCCTCGGTTCGTTTCCGCTTACAAGAATTGTTTTATGGTTTAGTTAGTTTTTTTTAATTACTTTCAGTTGCCATTCAGAAAGAATTAACACCATGAAGTGTTACAGTATCTAACAAACTAGTGATTTATAAACACGAAGTACAATAGTCACACTGTACTTTGGTTGGTTTTAATAAACTTGCAGGATGTGGAGGAAGCAAGTATCGCTAGCGAGAGCAGTGGTACCATGTGTCTAGCCTACATGTGGATAGTTAGTATACTTTTTGAAACGGTTTTGTAGAAAGCACACAGAACTCTGATTATTGCTTCATTCTTATACAGAAGAAGAGGTTAGAAATAAGAGGTACTATTTGTCTCAAACACTCATTAGTTTCTGATTTAATAGGTATAAACTAGCGACAAAAACTAAATTTTCCAAGTTATTATACAGCCAAAAATTATGGTTGACCTTTAGTATTTTATTGACGTAAATGGTTTCGATATCTCAATAATATCATCTTCAGGTCATGTCAATACCGTTCCTCCATTCACATGAAATATCACAAAGGCCGTGATTCAGGTATTTTTCCCCAGTTCCTGAACAAACGCGTGTCTTCCTCACACATGTGACAGCAGCTGTCAAACTACATGGAATTATTGAGACGTCGAAACCTGTAGCGTAATAAAACAATAAAGATCAACCACAATTTACGGCTCTTGGGGGATGTATAAATATTTTTAATCGCAAATAGACCAGCAGCTGTCGTAAACTACGTGACAATGTTTAGCCACAAAGACTAAATATGATTTTTTTCAACATTTGAAAAATAAGTTTTCATAAATTTGTGTTTAATTATGAAGTTTAGCTAACCACTTTTGTTGCTGATGATGAAAGCAGTCGAAGTGATTAGTATCTCACTTCATAAAAGTGTAATGGTACCAGAAATTTTATGAACCAGTGACCCCTGACGAATCACTTTTAAAGTGAAATGTCTTCTATACATTCCGTTTAAAGTAACAAGCAGCCTGTTTGCTGTCAGGACCATTTAATTTTTCATCTGAATATACAATATAGCGAAAACCGTAATCAGCACAGAGAACACTTAAATTATCCATTTCCAGGCACTACACATTTATCCTTTGTGTACATCACTATCCATTGTAAGGATTACATAGTTGCACGGTAAGCTACAGCTTTGTACTTGCATACTGCTCCGTATTTTAACTATACAGGTACTGGACTTTCGCAACCAAGACCTACAGGCCCATAACTCCTCTACTCCAAGGGAAAATTTGAAGGGAGAGAGATAAAAATAAGTTTTTAATATGTTGTTACACAACATTCTAAACTCTCCTTCACTTTTATTCTTTTAATTTTTTTTTCTTTAGAAGTTAGTCCCCATTCCCCAAGACAAAGATTCTGGCTTTGCAACTGGGGGATGGTGATTCATCACGAGAGAGTGGCGCCTGACCATCGTGACAACGCTGCACACAACATACCGTGTGACTGATAACATGACGTAGAGTGTTCGATAGCAATCCTGATGGAGCATATGTCTGTACTTTGATCACATCCATTAAATCACCACTAACAGGGAATAGCGAATGGACAAGTGTTTTTCATGGAATATTCAGAACCTACACGCTTCTGTCATCCTTTTATGTGTTTCGAATACTAGCTGATAATATTGTAACATGGATAACCTTATACTGTAACAAAATTGACCCATACTGTAACAAAACTTTTCCCTATGCTGTAACAGAACTGTCCCTTATTGTAAAACAATGCCCCATACAGTTCCTATAAACGTGGTTATTTCATCAGCAATAAGTTTACAGCAGAATTGCACCATACCGTAGCAAAAGGTTTGCGTCCATTGCTAGATATGTGGGTATATTCCTATAGAAAATCTGCAGTCACATCTTCTCAGAGGAGATGGTACACGAAGACTTAGAAAGATAGTGCTTTTGACTGTAGTAATACTATAGAAAATTTTCTGAAATTTATAGGGAACTTAACAGAAAATTTTAAATTTGAATGCAATCAACTGCTTATTTCCTAATATACTGGCATGCAATGTTTCATACACCTGTCATTGGTTTCCACAAGTGTTTCAGAGCGATTTCTATATTTTCAAACTGTGAATGTTATGTATTAAACGCTTGATGTTAAAATTAATTTGATAAATCGTATTGTGGAAGCAATAAAATGGAGCAACTGAAATTATTGTCAGGCTGCAAAGTATAAGATTCCTTTAGTGAAGTATATACTCAATATAGCGTAAGTAGTGTTTCCCACGTAACTATCACATTATCGTCTGAGCAACAATGTCTACACACATGTATTACCTTACATTAGAACGGCATTGTAGTGTAATAATATATTAACTTTATTACAGATCATCAATGGTACAAAGGACCAAATACAAAACGAAAATATTTACAAGTTCATTCTGAATATGTCCCAACAAGTATTTCTTGCATGCACTAAATTCTGCTGTTATGTCTTTCACGCCGATAAGAGCACTGAAAAACAGTAATTTAATCGTTAATTTCATGTGGATGGACTCTATAGGTATTGGATAAATATTAAATAAGTTCGGTACTGCCTTTTTATTGTAGTACTTGAACCAGTGTTTTGATGTATTCACTTGTTTACTATACACACCTAGATAGACCACAACCTCACTGTATGCAGCTGCTCGGCCAGTGCGATACAACAGACAGAAACACCGTTAGCTCAAATACGTTCATAACTATAGAGTGCTGCAAATAAACCGACATGTCATTATACATTGTTGTGATACATAGCATCTTAGACCACAGCTCCAAATATCTGGAGAAGAAAGAGCTACAAATATCTGGAGAAGAAAGAGATGGGTTATTTTCTGTGGTCATATGTGTGTTGATACAATGTTGAACACACCAGATGTATTTCGCAGCATTGGCCGTTAATGTTTTATTAAAAAAAAAAAAAAAAAAAAAAAAAAAAAAAAAAAAAAAAAAAAAACACAGATCGATCACCTAGTGATATCTTCAGTGTCCTTCAAACAAGCATATGAATGATATGAATGCCCTGAATATGCTTGTTTGAAGGACATTGAAGATGATCGCTAGGTGATTGAAATCGATCTGTGTGTTTTTTTTTTTTTTTTTTTTTTTTAATAAAACATTTACGGCCAATGCTGCGAAATACATCTGGTGTGTTCATCATTGTGTGGTAATGGAGCACCTCCAGGAAATGGAATCAAACCTCAACAAATTGATACAATGTATTGCACAACAGATCTTATTACACTGCAACTGAGTAAACCACTTTTTTTAGGCTCATTATCACATTCCCAATCTCCAAAATCACTCTCCAGACGCCATCTGCTTCTATACTTATATTCAGATATTTTGAACCACTATAGTCGGCGTCAGTTACGAAGGCGGCCCAGTTTTCAGCCGTTCTGCGCATCCCCCTGCATTACCGCAGTGACAGCCAATAATGTCCATTCTGTAGGTGCGTGGCTGGGCGCGAGTTACGCAATGGCCGGCCGCGGTGGCCGAGCGGTCTGCGGCGCGCCAGTCACAGTCTGCAGGATCGCTACGGTCGGGGGTTCTAAACCCCCCTCGGGCATGGATGTTTGTGTCGTGTTTAGTGTAAGGTAGTTCTTAAATTTAGGGACTGATGACCCCGCAGTTAAGTCCAATAATCTTAACAAACATTTGAACATTTTTAGTTACGCAATGCTTCTCCCGCAGGCGCAACTGTTGTCGCTCGGCCATAGCTCCTCCCCTGCACACTTTCCCTATTCCTTCTTATATAGCGCCAGGTACAGCAGTTAAATTATATGTGGAAAACAATCAAGGATATCAGAAACGTTTTCACTGCTTACTGTGGCCGTTAAAGGAAATTCAATTAGTCAGATGAAAATTTTGTTCACAAGCCGGGAAGTGAAACCGGCAGGCACTCTATCCACTTAGGCACCTGGACACGGTGGATTCTAAAGGCTGCATGTTCTACCCTGGCATGATTTTAGCCAGACAAAAATTCTAAAAAATCTGGTCTATATCGCTGACGTAGATTCCCTCGATCATTAGTGTTGTTTACTCGGAGGCATAGTAGTTTCTGATAAAGATATCGAGTTACATGTGCATCCAGATTGAAATTTAAGGGTATTTTTGCTCGTAATTTGTAGCGGGAAATTTTAATTTTATTTTCACAACTCGCTACATGATATCTCAAGGTCGCTACAACATATTGCGACAGATAAATATTCTCCATTGCTTATTTGTATTATTATAAAATAATATTATATATTTTTTTAAGAAGTGAATTGTAACTGCTGTTCAGCTGATCGCTCCTTGCATTCTAAGACGGGTTCGCGAGTATGCCGACGTCGGCGCCCATTATCCTGCGCTGTTGCATCAAGAGCTGGCCACTAAAAACTCGCTGACCGAAAGCAAAGAATAATGTTTTCAATGTTAGGAGGAGAAAGATGTTATTACTTGCTCACAAATACGTATCTACATTGTCGATTTTCATTCCGTCTGATGGTAGCCTCATTCAGTGTATATGAAATATTAACTTACCGGTCTAAAGAAAAAGTTGCTGCCGTAAGGGAATGATTACCGGTACAATCATAAAGATCGGCGCATGAAATATAGGACGTCGATCTATCTAAAGGTAATTCCTGGGTGTTAAAAAAAGGTTGCTTATGTATCTTAGTGAAGGGTTCATTAACTTCTGTCAGAAGTCATTAGAAGTTGCAATCAGTGTGATTGCATTCCCAGGGATTCATTTACTGTAGTTAAGACAGCAAAAGGGCTCCATAACGATGGTGCAATGAAGCGATATAATTTTTTTTCTTTATTGTTAAAAGAAGATATAGATGAGATATAAGCCGCTCATTTTGTTTATCACGTAACTGCTGAGATACCAAATTAGTTCATGACCAGTGGGAAAAGAAAATGTAATTATGAGCAGTCCTGATGGGAGTTGTTTTATTTGTGAAGATTTAGTTGGCCGAATCGTTTAATGATCCTGAGGGAGTCATATAAACAGCAACGAAATGTTCGTATGCTAAAAGTTAGGATCGGTAACTATTTATCACAACTATTTTATTTGTAAAAAGAAAAGCAATTATTGATACAAAGATTTGGAGTTCATTAAAAAATGACAGCGACATTGAATACCTACTGGAGTGTGACTATACAGTGATTAAAGTCAATTCGTGATGTTAACAAGGAATACACCGAGTATCCGACGTCTCAGTTTTCGAGTGACG
The DNA here is from genome assembly GCA_026315105.1 of Locusta migratoria. NCBI lineage: Eukaryota > Metazoa > Arthropoda > Insecta > Orthoptera > Acrididae > Locusta > Locusta migratoria. Next base: position 176,197,041 of record CM048751.1, on the reverse strand, counting down.
AAAAGTTTCGGTAAGTCACCCACGCCTGAAGGGGCAGAGCTTTGAATCATTTATCACAATTTATGGTTAAGGACCCAAGTGGCGGTGGTGCCGTAGGGTTTATTTTACTTTATTTTGAATAATAATTCAAAAGATAGCTAGTGGGTGTTACGACTAGGTCCATAAGTCACTCGATAACTTAAATGCACTAATATCCAAGAAGAGAATATTTTACTACGGTGTAAACCTATGATTTTCTTTTTTTTTTTTTTTTTTTTTTTTTTTTTTTTTTTTTTTTTTTTTTTTTTTCAATAAATGGTCAAGCAATACCTGACAAAAGAAATATTCACCACTGTTCTTAATTCAGTTTCTTAATAAAAAGATTTTTCATTTTGTGATGATAAAATCGATAGTTGGCCAGTAGTAGAAGTTGTGGAACAATATTATTTATTATTTTCAAAAGTTGGTATCAGGACAAAGGTGATACACGAAAAATCTCAGCACCATCTCAGGGTAGTTTACAAACATTGTTTTTGTTTGTTTGTACAAAATAGCAGCTGAGACTGGAGAAACGGTGTAGGAGAACATACGATTGGAAACATGAAATACAGTAAATATATGGATAAGTGATACTAAAATATTAGCCATTTTAGTTATTTTATAGGTATACATGTGAAACTATTATGAACTCGTTTAATATTGTGAACCACTCTTTGCCTTAACTGTGTACTGATCCTCACCTAATAACTGCAAACGATAAAAGGCGAACCTAGAGTAATCGTCTGTGATATATTAGTTCAGATGTGACATTTTCTGTAGAGGTCATTAGGAAAAATTTTCTTGTTAGCATCTCGTTGCTGTGTATAGGCGACCAGGGCCCCAAATTATTTATTAAAAAATAAACTTTGTGATCTGTGATCAGAATTATTTTATTAAGATCTTTCACATATTAATACCTATGTGGAGAAAATAGAATTATGTTGACAAGTGAGATTTTGATATTTTATATTTCCATATATATATTACATGGCAACAGGGGGTTCACAACAAGTTACGTTAATATCGTGGCTGTTCTTCCCGACATATCTGCAGTTATTCTAATCATTTTGCTTGTACTAATCATTTGAAAAACTTACCATGTTCACTATTGCTACTTAGGAAATATTGTCATTGGTGGTAATTACTCTCACAAAACGAATAACTGCGCTGTACAATTGATGTCTGTTGTCATATCTCAAGATACCTCTGTTATTAAAATCTGTATGCGGTCGCCATTTGTAATTGTTTCTGGTGTGGCTTGGTGCCTAAGAGGTGAAAAGCCAGACTACATATCCGGCCACAAATTTTCATTCGCCGCTCTTTGGTATTCCATCTAAACGTAGTACAGTGAAGCCATAACTATCGCAAATTGTGATTTATTTCATTACATACCCAAAGGTCGCGGATTAGATCCCCCAGGCAATCCTAGGATTGTTATCTTTTCCATATTCCTTCGTTTACCTTTGTGAATGTTGCTGTGAAAAGTGCCGAGTTGCACTATGGTTTGGAATCAATCTTAAACTGTAGGGTTCCCTATAATTGGCAGGGTTGAATGCTTGGAAAAAGGAAACTGCGTACCATCTAGGACCATGCTTACTAAAGCCCTATGGTGTGCAAACGAAACTTTGGATTTTAATTAAAAAAAAACAATCTTGTAATTGTTACGTGGGTTTCCCGTCTCGGGGTTCGAATCCCTGTCTCGGCCATGGGTGTATGTGTTGTCCTTAGGTTAGTTTACCTTAGCTTAACTAGTTTGTAAGCTATGGACTAACAACCACACAGTTGAGTCCGATAGATTTACAAACATTTGAACACTTTTGGTTTCGAGTCACGCAGCCGTCGCTGTCAATTACTAATCTTTACAGTAAGCCATCAGATGTTTTTAAATCGTCTTTACATCTGTCTGCAAGGATAATGTACCCTACCTCAAATGTACCGATAGTTTCATCAGTCAAATGCATATTAATTCAGATGGACTGTACGGATTTGACAGATGGTGATTCGTTTGCATTGTGTTTTCAAAGTTACGTGTGTGACTTTAATGTTGTTACTGATCAGTGTTTTTGAGCATGATATTACCCCGTTTTAAGCAATTTTGAGTATCCTGAGGCCAATATGTGAAACGGTAAACGTTTTTCCGAGTATTTACTCATAAATTATAACGTATGACCACATGTCTATTTCGGTAGTTGTGAGTATTGAAATTGATTTAGGCAAGCCTAAGCGTATTATCACTAGATATTACCAAACAGTTTAAATTTTCTAACACTGTGGAAATACTTGTAATCGAACTTCGTCACGTTTTTGTGTAGACCAGTTATTTTAGTCGCACGACGTCTGCTACCCACTGTCTTGACTGTAAGTCTTAGTTGACAACTGCCTAACTTTACCGAAATGCCATAATCAAAACTACGGGAATGAGAAGGATAAAAATTATAATAGCTTTTCTGCGATTGAGGTTTCTTTGTATTCATGTGAGGTATTCAGGTTTTGCATTTACTTCACATTTGTGTTGTTGGATAACTGTAACTAAAATGTTTCATATTTATGTAGCTTTCCTTGTCTAAAAAATTAATCTGTAAATTAACATCAGAATCCTTATCAATGCTAGTCGATAAATTCATGCTTTCGTGATGAGTTAATGGATTGTCTCACACTCTATTGTTTTACTCCAAAGGTCACAGCAGCCGATACTACACGATCTGTTTTAATTAACAAAGTTCATCTTTATGTTTAGGTTGATTTGTTATTATATTTGAAATTGTCTAACCTGTATTTTCATCTTTCTCTGCCCCAATACCGCTCGACTGTGCTTATCCGTTTTACAGTTAGTTAACCTTGGCACACAAAAATTCGATTTAGAATAGTTTCGTTGCATTTGTAGGATCTCGTGGAGATTTGTTGACCATTAAAAAAAAAAAAAAAAACACACACACACACACACACACACAAATTCCAGTTGAGTGAAATGCTGACGACGACACTAACCAGTAAATCATCGGTTAGCAGGAAATATCGTTTGAAAATGTGCATCGTAGTCTGAAGGTTTCAGAGCTTGTAATAGCAACTGTAGGACAAACTGTTGGATTTGGTCGTTCATTTGATGTATAATTTGTAATGATGTCACCGTAATAAATTCCAGAGAGGTTTATAATCCCGATATTCATTTTAGTACGACCTATAATATAAAAGGAATGCACTTCCAAATGTTCTACAAATAATATTGATTTACTCGGTGAGTAAGCATTTTTCGGCTTAATAGGCCATTTTCAGTGTCTGACAACTGCATGTCGCAGACACAGATAAAACATACCACGTACAAATTTATTAAGACAGAAGAGACAAATCTTGATACTGCAACGTGTTACGTTACACACTCACAGAAATAAAGTCATTAAATAAAACTGAATCAGTGTAGTTTATCTTGATGTGTATTTAATAATGATGGACTATACCAATTTATTATTTTGACACACATAATTTAAGACGGGGTAAAATGTAAATTGGGCCTGGTTATTTAATACCAAGGTGGCATCCCGTGTCATATGTTCGCCAATTTCCACCAGGGTCATAATTCTGCTTTTCTTTATGGAAAGTAATAGTGCATAATCAGTATCTGAGTGCTGAGTTACTGGTATGAAATGGTTAGCAAACGTTGAGTGAGTCATGTTTAACCTTTAGCTTCTTATAGCCTAACTCCCAAATATCTTCCTGAGTGGCCTATATATACTGTGATTTTCTATTCATCACATTGAGAGAAGGATTACAGTTTATCTTAACTGTTGAATAAATATTTTGATACGTTATTATGCTAACTGTTTCAGAAATTTCGTCCAAGTACGGAATGGCGCACCTGTTTTCGTTGTAATTAGTAATTAAGTCCTGTTAAACGTTGCGTAGAAGTGTTAAAAAATTTCTATTTTCTTATCTGTTCCTATAGATTTAAAAACATCTTATCTGTCCACATACTCATATCTACATGTTTCACTCCCATTCCGTCGTGGTGTGATTTCTCTACTTTTTATCTTGGAGTGTACTTCACATGAATAAATAAAAATTGGATAATATTATGAGGAAATTAGAAAGAAATACATATTTCAAGAAATCTGAAAGCAAAATTTTAAGAAAACAGCAAACTGCACCCCTAATTTATTACAACAGATTTTCCTTTGTGAGAGCCCTATTAGATGATATTATACATGTATATCCTTCCATTTAGAATTATTCAATGATTCCATTTCTCAAGTTTTAGGTACACTTGCGGAACTTCAGTGTAATAATCGAGTCCATCCTTAAGATTCTGAATAAAATTCATTTCACCAAGAAAACTATCATTTGTCAAGAAAAGGTTACGGTGTGTCTGAGACAAACACTCTAAGCGCATCTACAGTTCGGAAGATTTATTTTTAGAGGCGGGAGACAGTTTACGGGGATACACAAGAAGCTATTTTTCTGCTATATTTCTGGAAATGCGTAAAGATAAAAGCACCAGAGTTTTGTGATAGTGAAACAAACAAGACCCATTTTGAGATGGGGAATACCAAGTACATTGTGTGATGGACACAAAACGCTAAGCGTCACAAACGAGAGGTCGCCGCGAGTGTCGGAATAACGACTTCCCTGCTAGAGAAATCGATTATAATTTGTTGGTCTGAGTCCAGATAGCATTAAGGCAGACATTATCTTCCTCCAGAGCTGTTGCGTAGCGGGTATAAATGCTGGTCATCGCAAGACCTGCGGCAGTCTGTCACCGAAATACACACACAGGACGCCATGATCAAGGTGAGTGCAGCTTCGTGCGTAGAGTGCGCAAAAGAGGAAACTGTAGTGTGATACTAGGCTACTCGAGATGTCGTACAAAAATGTTCAAACGTTTATAAAATTATCGGACCAAACTGCAGTGCTCATCAGCCCTAGATTTTTATACTATTTAAACTAACTTATGCTAAGGACAACACACACACACACACACACACACACACACACACACACACACACTCACACACACATGCCCGAGTGAGGACGAACCTCCGACGGGAAGCAGCCGCGCGCTCCGCAGCAAGGCGTCTTAAAGCGCACGGCTACTCTTGCTCGGCCAAGATGTAATACGTTTAAGGAGCTACTAACGAAAAACTGGAACATAGACTATGAACAGTGAATTTAGCTGTGCAAAGAGAGAAAATACGATACAGTATGCGGACCTTTTCTCATGTCGGGTACCACAGCTGCGAAACAACTAGAACTGCATTTTCCACATCGCCGAAATCATATGCCAGTGTGAAAAATTAGTGTTATTGCAAAACAGCCAAGGCCAAAAATAGAAATGTTATTTGATGGGTTATTGCTTAAAATCACCCAGTGCATTCCTTGTCTTAAAATTTTGTTTCTTGATTTTGTTAGCTGAGACAAGCTGGAAGAAAATTATTTCTCTAGTGTTCTTCTTTTTCCTGGCCATTACCTTTATATTTCGGGGTAAGTGGATATCGGAAATACGCTTTCTTAGCCTAATGGCAGAATACGTATTCAGTGAAGGGGATCGTCATTTGTGTTACGAAAAATTGTGCCATGATGTTCAATATCCCAAATACTTACATTCTGTTTGTTGCTTTCATCGGTTACTGCATTCGAAAAAGGAACACTTATTCGTAATAAAATCGCGTTTGCATTCGATTTATGTTGAGTAAATTGTAATGTGCTAGACTTCTGCAATATTTGTTGTGGTTTAGATTAGTTAGATCTAAGGGAGAAAAATTTAAAATGTGCAGATCATCGAAGAGTTTGTTTCAAAAAAAGAGTACAATGCTGGAAAATAACAAAGATTTTATAAACATTTGTATATACAGCTATGAAATGGATATAAGTCCTGGTTCTCATAATACGGTCCATTTTTCCCGTGTATAGTACTAACAAGGAAAGTACTTGGGCTCGAACAAACATATCTGTATGGACGTTTGGTTACAGTATCTCTACGTACACGTCAATGTGCTGGTGGGTGTCGTTTTTATGCAAAACTTTGCAATCATGCTCTAGATATCACTGTAGATGTAATTGTAGATGCCCAAACGTAATGCAGATATGTGAACTATAACTTATGTAATAATCGTCGTACATGTTCTCTTGCGTATTGTCATCAAAAGCCGTGATGATAGTTGCAACTTTAACCTTCTTCTCAGAAGACTGTTGGTATTCACTGCCACTGCTTCCATCGCCTCTTCCCGTACTTACCGTAGCACTACCGCTAGCAATGAGTTCTTCGTCATTATCATCCCTATTATCATCATCATGTGTTAGTGTTACAACAGTAACTTAATGCTCATATTTCTGTACCATAACAGATACGAGAAAGCATACGAATGATTCATCTTCTACACTAATACCATCTTCACGAAGAATGGTTCTTCGTAACTTCATCTCAACCAATCGCAATACTTTAGCAGGACTGTAAGTAAATACTCTCCAATACAGGTGTACAGGGTAATGTGTATTGTACCTCATATGTTTCATTTGCCAATAAGCGTTATCACAGCTAAATCATATTTGCATCTAGATTCATATCTCATGTGAACGACAATATAAATGGAACATGCCACCTGGCCGGCCGCAGTGGCCGAGGGGACTGAGGCGCTCCAGTCATGGTCTGCACGGCCACTACGGTCGGGGGTTCGAATCCCCCCTCGCGAATGGATATTTGTGCCGTCCTTAGTTGTAAGGAGTTCATAAGTAGTTTGTAAGTTTAGGGACTGATGACCGCGTAGTTAAGTCCCATAGTCTCTACAAACATTTGAACATTTGAACATGCCACCTGATACCTTCATTTTATGTACTCTATGAAAACAAATTCTGCATCACTGAATGTGCATATACCCTTAAAATGCCAAATTAGCTTAATTAGCCGATAGTAGTGACCAGACCACCTTCATAATATCACATACAGCCTTCTCGGAATCTCGATTTTTTAATCTTACTGGTCTAATAATAAACTATAGTATGTACACTTTAACACGAATTATATACAGAAGGATGGAAAAGCTGGTAGAAGCCGACCTCGGGGAAGATCAATTTGGGTTCAGGAGAAATATAGGAACACGGGAGGCAATACTCACTTTACGGCTTATCCTAGAAGATAGATTAAGAAAAGGCAAACCTACATTTCTAGCTTTTGTAGATTTGGAGAAAGCTTTTGACAATGTTGATTGGAATAAACTCTTTCAAGTTCTGAAGCAAGCAGGAGTAAAATATAGGGAGCGTAAGGTTATTTACAACTTGTACAAAAACCAGACAGCGGTTGTCAGCATTGAAGGGCATGAAAGGGATGCAGTGGTTGGAAAGGGAGTAAGACAGGGTTATAGTCTTTCTCCACTGTTATTCAATTTGTACATTGAGCAAGTTATAAAGGAAAACAAGGAGAAATTTGGAGAAGGAATTAAAGTTCAGGGTGAAGAATTAAAAACATTGCGTTTTGCCGACGACATAGTAATTCTGTCAGATACAGCAAATGACCTGGAAGAGCAATTGAACGGAATGGATAGTGTGCTGAAAGGTGCATATAAGATGAACATTAACAAGAGAAAAAACTAGGTTAATGGAGCGCAGTGTAAGAAAATCAGGTGATGCTGCAGGAATTAGATTGGGAAACGAAGCAATAAAGGAGGTAGATGAGTTTTGTTACTTGGGCAGTAAAATAACAAATTATGGTCGCAGTACAGAGGATATAAAATGCAGAATGGCAATGGGTAGAAAAGCGTTCTTGAAAAAGAGAAATTTGTTAACATCGAATATTGATTTAAGCCTAAGGAAGTCCTTTCTGAAGGCATTTGAATGGAGTGTTGCCTTGTATGGGAGTGAGACATGGATGATAAACAGTGCGGACAGGAAGAGAATTGAGGCTTTTGAAATATGGTGCTACAGAAGACTGCTGAAGATTAGGTGGGTGGATCGCGTAACTAATGAGGAGGTAATGAACAGAATTGGAGAGAAAAGAAATTTCTGGCATACCTTGACTAAAAGAAGGGATAGATTGGTAGGACACATTCTTAGACATCAAGGGATTGTGAATTTAGCGTTGGGGGGAAGCGTGTGGGGTAAATACCGCAGAGGAAGACCAAGAGATGGATACAGTAAGCACGTTCAGACAGATTTTGGTTGCCGTTCTTATGTGGAGATGAAGAGGCTTGCTCAGGATAGGGTATTGTGGAGAGCTGCATCAAACCAGTCTCCGGACTGAAGATCACAACAACAACAGTATGTACACTATCAGCAACATCAAGTATTTACGAACGGCGAAAATAACGTACTTCGGGCAAACACGGGAACTTACGGACTTACTTTCGATAATTTTTATTCCATGTAGAATATGATACTTAGAGAGTAGTGCCAGATATCAGTTCCCTAACAACGGAATTAAATGGGGAAACTAGAATGTTGTGACGAAAGAAACAGTTCGATAGTGTAGGGTATATGAGTATACGCTAAGAAACACTAAAAAAAAATCTTGAAGTATAAACACAAGTAGGTATTATATCTCAAAAGTCAGTCTCAGTTACAAAATTTTCGTATTGTCACGATACAGGGGATACAGCGTTACGGAAATGATACAGGATCTGGGATGGAAATCATTACAACAACGGCGCTTATTTCTGCAGCGTGGGCTACTTACGAAACTTCAATCGCCAACATTCTCTTCCGAATGCGAAAATATATTGTTGACTCCCATTATCATCGGAATAAAATACGAGAAATCAGAGCTCGAACAGAGAGATTCAGGTGTTATTTCTTCCCGCGCGCTATTCGAGAATGGAATGGGAGATAAAATAGTATAACGGTGGTTCGATGAACCCTTTGTCAGGCACTTAAATGTGACTTGCAGAGTATCCCATGTAGATGTAGAGAAGGAAATTGCTCGTACCCTTTCATAGGAACTACTCCGGTAGTTTCCTTGAGTGATTTATGGGAGTCACGGTAAGCCGAAATCTGTGAATCCGGAGAAAGCTTTGGACCGCCATCTTCCTAATGTGAGGTTAGTGTGCGACGGTTGCGTCTCGTCGCTCGGTAATGGTACGTTTTTCTATTAAAATATATTATTTCCATTTACACATTCTGATATTCAAACTACTCACTTTTGAGTCACAGAAGTCTTATAGTATGAACTCAGCTAAGCGTGAATACTAAGCTCATCACAGAGCTAGGAAATGTAATCTGCATAAGGCCTTTCCCGATTTTTGTTAGTAATTTCAACGTATTGCGTTAATAATCTGTAAAACTATATGAAGAATATCGCAGAGGTTGGGTCAGTTTTCCATGTGAAAGAGTCCTGCCATGCTGTACCTCCTCTGTGGAATAAGCGACCTCAGACGCTTAAGCTACCACAGTGTGTAGGAGATGTACCTCGACGTAACGTTGCGCCCTCATGTGTTTTCAGCTGCTGGCCGCTGTCGCTCTATTGGGCGCATGTTGGGCTGAAGACGCTCCTCCTCCGAGGGCCGTCTTTAGATCGTCTTCCTCAATGGGAGATCCAGCCAACTGGCACGCCACCTACAGGTTAGTACTAGCAGCTACAATTACACTGATTTCACCTCCTCCAAGCTTCTGTTCGTGATAAATATTCCTACCCCACCTGGTGGAATAAGTTTATTTTCATTCCACACTATTCGGATCTACAACCAATGGAGGTTCGAGTCGTGTCACGGTCGCCACTGCTGACGTGTATCAAACTTATTTGTGGATTTAGTTGAGCGAGAGAGGCTTGATGTGTACGCCCTTTCTCAGTTACTTGTTTGGTGAATTTCTTCTTGTTATTTTTGGAAGAGGGATCCTGTTATTCACTGCCCATCACCCATGCACAAAGGATCAATCTTCTTTGCAGGTTTCTAGTGTAGAGAAGTAGTTACAGTTCCAAGTCCATATTTGTAATTTCAAATAAAAAGCCACTCTTCTTTTAAGACGTATATTTTGAATAATATCTTATTAACATGAACACATCTTTACATTTTTTAGAACACTGCAAGTTCGTACTTTCGATAGTTTTTAATATTACATCCTTCAAGCATGACGATATCAGAATGAATGAATCTCTTTTATTAAAACAAGACAATGTCTTATATCAAAGAATAAATATTTACACAGCATTTTTAACATCACAGACTTCCTTGTCGTGATGGAGTTGGCCGCTAAATGTATCTGCCGTCGCATCTCTCGAACAGGTGGCGCCAGGCCGATATTCATCTCGTGTGTGCAGCCAGATACCTCGACATAGCGAAATAGCGCGCGGCAGAAATTCAGCTCTCTGTCAACTTAAAATGGTTGTAAGGATATCTTCTCGTCGGTACTACTTGCGACCTTGCTTTCGTAGTGCAAACTCGTTACACTACAAACTTCGCTGAAGGAAGTCAGAACGTATTATTGACGAAAACTCTGCTATTTACTAATATCTATTTGAACGCTACTGTCCCTTTTCGTCTTACTTTGCCACTTTCAAAAGACCGTTATGTCTAGATGACCTGACATACATATGACATTTATGTGTCTGTATATAGACCGTCAAATTTGGTTGGTACTTTTAATTTTGATTTTGTATTTTGACAGTTACAGCCACGATGTCGTCTGTTAAAATATGAAATGAAAATGAAAAGAACCATCCAAATGTGACAGTCTATACAGACGCCTAGATGTCATATGTATGTCAGGCCATCTAGACATAACCATCACTTGAAAATGGCAATGTAAGCCGAAACGGGCCCATCGTGTTCAAATAAATATTAGTAAATAGCAGCGTTTTGGTTCATTATTATTGTTACGTCACTTGCTGGACTTTTCCACGCTGCGGGCCATATGGAAGATAAAAGGAAGTCAGAACGATCGATCCGGCAACAGAGGTGAATAACAACGCTGTACCTGCGTAGCGTCCGATGTTGACATTATGTCCAGTTGAGCTTCGTGTGTGATCCATGATAGAGGTATTGGACGTTCCAATGTTTGTATAGTCTATGGGACTTAACTACGGGGTCATCAGTCCCTAAACGTACAAACTACTTATGAACTAACTAAGACTAAGGACGGCACAAATATCCATGCCCGAGGGGGGATTCGAACCCCCGACCGTAGTGGCCGTGCAGACAGTGACTGAAGCGCCTCATTCCTCTCGGCCACCGCGGCCGGTCGTATTGGACGAAGTACTAGTTTGGTGTATGGTTCTGAAATGCGAACAGGACAATGAACGAGCAAAGGACCAATTTACAGTTTTGTTTTAAGCTGAAAAAGACACCTAGTGAAACGCATGCGATGTTGGTACGTGTTTATGGGGAGCAAGAACTGTCCATGTACTAGTGTGTGAACGAACGTTTTCCGTTTTCGAGGAGGCCGTGAAAGTGTTGCTGACAATCCCCGTAGCGGAAGATCGGCGATTAACCGAGCGCATGATGAACTGCAGATTAACCGTGAATCCGTGCGACAAATACTAACCCAGAAGTTATGGAAGAGGAAAACGTGTCGTCATGTGCCACATCACTTGACTGACGACCAGAAGCAGCCACGTTTAGAGGCTTCACAGAATTTTATGAAAACGGCGGATGGATACCCAATTTCTTCAACGATATTGACATTTACGATGAAACGTAGTGTCTCCGGTACGACCTTGATACGAAACAGCAAAGCATGGAATGGCGTTCTCCAACATCACCACGTTGGAAGACGGCCGGATCCAAAAATCACGCATCAAAATGATGCTCATCACCGTTTTCGATAGTCAAGACATTATCCACAAGGAATTTCTACCCGAGGGAACAAGGTTGAACGTTGAAATTATGACGGTTTGAAGCAACGTCAAGAAAAGACATTTGACGATATTTCTGACTTAAAACTAAAATTGATGACTCTTTTAACACCATCCCAAAGAAAGACATCGCAAAGTTTCCAGGAGATGTATCGCAGAGCTCAGTGGTGAATAGTTGTGGGAGGTGAATATTTTGGACAGTAGGAGAACTGTAGTTCATAGTTCATCTACGTTAATGTTACAGGACTATTCACAGAGGTTGTTGTCGTCTTCAGTCCGCAGACTGGTTTGATGCAGCTGCCCAAACTACCCTGTCCTGTGCAAGTCTCTTCATCTAAGTATACGTTCGGCAACCTACATCCCTTTGAATCTGCTTACTGTATTCTTCTCTCGGTCTCCCTCTGCGATTTTTACCCCACACACGTCGTTCTAATGCTAAGTTGACAATTCCTTGATGTCTCAGAATATATGTCAGCATATGCCGAGTTCAGTCACCCATCACAATCAAGTTTTTGTCTCCTTTAACTTTCTGAATGATTACTTTTATCTGGTCATAAATTTCTTCGATAACCTCATCATCGGCCGTGCTAGTTGGCATATAGACTTGCACTGCTGTGGTCGGTGTTGGTTTTGTGTCTATCTTTGCTGCAATAATGCGTTCACTATGCTGTTCATAATAACTTACCCGCATTCCTATTTACTTATTCATTATCAGATTTACTCCTGCGTTACCAACAACTCATTTTGTATTTATAACCCTGTACTCACCTGACCAGAAATCCTGTTCATCCTGCCACCGAACTTCACTAATCCCTACCATATCTAACCTAGGAATTCCTCTTTTTAAATCTTCTAACTTAACTACGCGATTAAGGGTAAGAACATTCCTCGCTCCGACCCGTAGAATGCCTGGTATGTTCTTTTTTATGACGATATCCTCCAGAATAGTCCCTGTCCGGAAATCCGAATGAGGGACTATTTTACCTCCGGAATATTTTACCCAAGAGGATGCCATACTCATAGCGTAGGGCTGCATGTCCTCGGGAAAAGTAACGATTGTAGTTTCCCCTTGCTTTCTGCCGTTCGCAGTAACTGCATTGCAAAGCCACGTTAGCTGATGTTACAAGGCCAGCTCAGTCAATCATCCATACTGTTCCCCTTGTAACTTTTGAAAAGTCTGCTGCCCTCTTCAGGAACCACACGTTTGTCTGGCCTTTCCACAGATACCCCTCCGCTGTGTTTGTACTTAAGGTACAGCAGACTACATCATTGAAGCACGCAAGCCACCCCACCTCACCATTGTCTGTGGTTCATGGCTCAAAACCAACTTCCTCAACAATTACGACGTCCGTGAGACGAAATGACCTCTCTGCTAACCTGTAGTGAGGAAAGAGAGAAAGCAATTATTTTACGCGGAAAAACCATGATTAATTTCCGAGAGATGCTAGGTTTTCAATATAAGCCGAGGTTATAAAGTATGGTTTCCTGTCGACCGATTTCTGTAGCGACCTTACAGTTTTTTTTTTATTTTATTTATTTATTTATTGTAGAGACCTTGATTTTAAGGTAATCGAACCAAGATCGTAATTTTCTGTATTTTTTATTGTAATTACCGGCTTTTGCGGTGTAAATCCTCATTTCCTGCCTTATGTAAAGATTGAAAATACATTATTACAGTTCAAAAATTGAAGTTGATTCGTCTTAATACAAACAACTACTAGGCTATTCGAAATACGGTAAACATACCTTTAGAGTCCTAGTAGAAACAAATAATCTATTTCATAACGCAAAATTAGTAAGAAGTCATGCAATATATTTTGGAACTAAAATGGTGTACGATTTCGGCTGGAGACTGAAAATTATGTTTTATTTGAGACCAGCCGAAATGTAATATCATGTTTTTATGACTTCTTTATGAAGTTCACGTGATCACAACAGATTCTTTGTTTCTACAAGGTATCTAAAGGTATATTTAAAGTATTATGAATAACTGCTATTTGTAATGAAACAAACTAACTTCAGTTTTTCAACTGTAATTACATATTTTTCAGTTTATACATTAGGCAGGAAATACTCTAAATCTGAAAATTTCGATTTAGATAATTAAAAGCTTCAATAAGTAATATTAAAAATTGAATCTTGGCTTAAAGACCTGATAACAGGTTTATACAATAAATAAATATAAGAACGCTGTCCAAGAAGAAAACATGTTTTGTAACAAATATAAGCTATTAGTGCCTTGACTCCTGAATTACGATTATGAACCACTGCTCGATTGCAACGCTGGAAAATCTGTCGCGAAGTGCAGCAGGCGTAGAGTGTATCGATGTTTGGAGTAGGGAGTTGCAAATGACCTTCAATATAAAAAAAAATGTAGCCTACTGCGAAAACATGGAAACAAATAGCCTTTATTATACTGATTCCTGCGAAATCAGAAGAACATTACTGGAAGCAGATACTTCTGAAAAATACATGGTAATATGCATACAAAGTGATTTGAAGGGAAACGACCACATAAAATTAATCATAAATCAAATGGGAGAAATAGATTCTATGAGCGAGTACGCAGAAAGACTAGTCCTGTAAGAAAGAATGTAGCTCATAAACATCCATTCGACCAATACTTCAATAGTAGTCGAATCCCTAATAGATCGGCTTCATTTAGGCTTTGAAGAAGATCCAGTGAAAAGCTGCAAGCCTCGTTACAGCTTTGGTTAGCAAGCGTGAAGGGGTACCGATATGGTTTACACACTCCAATGGCAGACGCTGGAAGAGAGACTATCGGATGCCCTTAAAGTTCCGAGAGCGCACCAATGCATTTCTACCTCCAACTTATATCTTGTGCAAAAACACCACAGGATAAAATTAGAGCCACGCCGAACGCTCGTGTGGTCTAAGGCGTCAGTTTTCGCATTACGCGGCCGTTTCCGCCGGAGGTTCGAGCCCTCCCTCGGGCATGGGTGTACGTGTTACCCTTAGTGTTAGTTTAAGTAGTTTGTAAGTCTAGGGACTAATGACGATAGCGGTTGGGTCCAATAGATGTAAAGCCATTTGAACATTTGATAACATGAGAGAGAATAGATCCCAGACTGCGACATACCGGCTGTAGTTTCTCTCGCGAAACACATGAAAGTGAAGGGAAAAGGACAAAGTGATGCTGATACTGCAAGTACACACACCACACCACGGCCCTTGTAGTGTATCGGAAGTACAGATTTAGATGTAGATGTCCAGTTGAGCGACGTTGGTTAAAAGGCAAAATTACACGTTTAATCAGTGTACAGCCACCGAATCAAGTGATAGAAAATTGTGTCCATACGTCGATGTATTATAAAACGTACAATCGTAAAAAAATGGAAGTGTCAAACGACATTCAAAACTGTATCAAGAAGATACGTTATCTATATCAAAATAAGGAAATGACGTCTGAACAAAGTTGTCACTTTTTGAATGAAATGGAGACTTAAGTATAACGCAAAAAGGTTCTTTTGGAATGAAATTTTTCACTCTGCAGCGGAGTGTGCGCTGATATGAAACTTCCTGGGAGATTAAAATTGTGTGCCGGAACCGGGACTCGAACCTGGGACCTCTGCCTTTCGCGGGCAAGCGTTATACCGACTGAGCTATCCTGATACGACTCACGATGCCGCCCCACAACATTACTTCCGCCAGTACCTCGCCTCCTACTTTCCAAACTTCACAGAAGCTATCCTGCGAAACATGCAAGACTAGCATTCCTGGAATAAAGGATATGATGGAG
Source organism: Locusta migratoria (assembly GCA_026315105.1). Taxonomy (NCBI): domain Eukaryota; kingdom Metazoa; phylum Arthropoda; class Insecta; order Orthoptera; family Acrididae; genus Locusta; species Locusta migratoria. The sequence goes on along the minus strand of CM048751.1, from coordinate 176,181,496 downwards.
ACATGGCTTAGCCACAGCCTAAGGGATGTTTCCAGAATGAAACTTTTCACTCTGCAGCGGAGTGTGCGCTGATATGAAACTTCCTGGCAGATTGAAATTCAAAGGTCCCAGGTTCGAGTCCCGATTCCGGCAGACAATTTTAATCTGCCAGGAAATTTCAGGTTCTTTTAGTTTTATTTTTATACACCAGGTAGAAAAAAATAGGAATGCGGTCGTTTCAGCTATTCGTTATTCCTCCAATCTTGTTAACCTTCTTCGCTGCTCTCCCGTGATGAGTTTATGATAGAAACATGGGGCACACGCGATTTTCTATTTCAAAGATACCGTTTTATGAACCTCTCTATCTTACTAGAAATTATGTAACCTTAAATAACTCATACATCTTGGATCCAATGTGTATGGGTTTCGTACGCTTACACACGATAATAAAACATTACATAACTTACTGAAAGAAAAAATTTATTTTGAAAATTTACAAAAGAAAGAAAATACTTATGAAAATTATATTTGGCAAAGGTGTACTTAAAGTTTTATTCATTCGATTTTTTTTTTTTTTTTTTTTTTTTTTTTTTTTTTTTTTTTTTTTTTTTTTTTTAGATTGTATACATGTTTTCCTTATTTCAGCTACAACTCTCCAGATGGAACGGTGCGTGAAGAGTCCATCTTGCTCAAGAGAATCGACGACAAGCTGGTGCCAGATATTAGGGGCCGCTCCTCGTGGATTGACAAACAGACGGAGAAGAGGGTCGACTTGACCTACGAAGCCGACGAGCAGGGTTTCCGTGCTGACGGGGAGCATATCCCCAAGCCGGAGGCACCTGAGGTAAGTCTTCCTGGAAACATATAACTGAGGACATGACTAAAACATTCAAACCCCTTCATGCTGAAGTTGAAGTACGCGTCTGTCACTGACCGCTAAAAAAGTGCAGGGAATGACATCAGACAAGTTAGTAAGAAGCTATCATACGTTGAAAGGTCGGGGATGAGGGTAGTTAAATGGTTCTTTAGGAACATAATTGTTGTAAATATACTGGAAAATACAGCATCGTTACATGACAGACACAGAATCATTGACTAAACATTATCAACGACTGCCCGATTTGCAACGGATAGCAATAAAATCATATCTAATATATTTAATTACTGTGGAGAGATATTTTGAAGGTATTATTGGGGTGGTGTAAATTTTTCCTCATTACAAAATTTATAGAATTTCCTATACATTTAGAAAATTCACGTCTAGAAACAATCGTGTATATCAGCGCACTGTTGTAGTAATAATAATAAATATTCCGGTTGGTGGTATGATATAAAATCGCATGTAGATTTCATTCAGAGGTTGAACAACAATGCAGTTTCGAGTTCTGAGGAGTGCACTGATTTCCATTTTTTAACAAAATCACAATTTTGTTTCAGACCGCCAAGTCGAATTTTTGGTATTATTCTTATAGTACTATGGTGGTAGGCTACATAACACGATATGGTAGGGCACATAACACATAACACAATAACACAATGTTGTGCCAAAATTTCAATGAAGTAGTTTCTTAGAAACGAGATTCCAGGCTAGACATAGAGCAGAGAGAAGGTGATAGGAGAAGTTGTAGAGTGAGAGCGAGACAAAAAGGTGGACAGAGGGAGGGAAAATGAGAATACAATTGACAGAGGAAAGGGTGGAGGAGGTGGGTAATGGGAGAATGAGATGGGCAGATATAAGGGGAGGAGAAGATGCACAGAAAAATCAGGGAGGTGAATGTGGGCAAAGAATGGAGAGTGGGGAGAGGGAGAGAGAAGACCAGAGATAAGTAAAATAGATTGTTTAGGAGGTATATACATTTCCCATTCAGACAGCATTACGAAATAACATGTTTGAAATGTGTGCTTTCTTTCTCAATTACTGTGTAATAGTCAACAGAATATCGTGCCTGGTTATAGCTAAACAATAAACAATACTTCAAACAAAAAAATCTGCCAGCTGTTCTCTCATAACTCACAAAAAATTTAAGCTTCATTCAAACAATAACAACAGGGACACAATTTTTGTTATTTTGATACTGTCGTATTTCAATGAAGTCAGGTTCGTCTTTAGTCCCTTCAAAAATCCAACAACAACAACAACAACAGGTTCGTCTCTGGGGCCTCATGGTTCGCTCACCTTTACAAGTGCCTGTGGTGTTTGGTTGCAGGTGCCTGCCCAGGTGGAGTCCGTGAAGCCGACAGTGTCCGCGGCACCAGCTCCCGTCCCCCCTCCCTCGAGGGTGCCACTGCCCCCGCCACCCCCACCATCCTCAACCAAGAAGCGCGTCGGCCACCGGTTCGTCGAGTAATCACCCAGTGGTAACAGCTGGCTCTCGTCGCTGGTGGCGTAGTCGGGACCATTGCTACCGCTGGCGTGGACAAGGCACTGAGCTCCCTGATGTCGCCACACAGTGACGTCGATGACGCACAACCATAACGGACTATTGCCCTTCTCCTTAGAAATCGTAGAAAATTAATAGTTACTATGTATAAAAAAGCAACTGACGAGATGTACAGAGCAGCAGATGTGGGTCAGAGCCGTTCGTTGCAGTTGTACAATAGTTATATGTTAGCAATAAATCCTTTATAACCCAAAAATAAAAATAGTTTATTTTTAATAAACCTTGTTTCCACCACTTAAATTTTATTTTTGTTGAGAAAAACGATGTCGTCTGTACCATTCTGTAACCCCATCATCCTGTGGCTGCATGTATTTCCAATCCCAGTTGGTACCTGCGGAACCCAAGAAACAAGTAGCGCGTCATTCTCTTCGCTTGATAAGCATTATACCTTCCCCCAACCTCCGCCAACTTCACCGGACGGTAGGTATTAATAATTTATGGCCACTAGGATAAATTATTGATACCTAGCTATGTTAGGTAAGGAGACTACACGATCTAGTGTCAGAATATACTTTGACACTGGAACGTCAGAAGTGAGGTAAGGCGATATTTATACAGCCACTATCTTTTTCTCATTTACGTTATCTTGTTGTTCTCACCATTGTCTGCGATACGGTGCAGCATCAGGAACACGTATAGTCGACAGTATTCAACTGTTCTTTTGTCGTTTGATATTCATACACTCTTTATGGAAATCTGACAATAGAAAATGGAGAAATTACAAACAAGAGATTTGATTTTTGAACTATCTAGCTTTTTTTCTGAACTAATTTCACTGTTTAGGCTCAGTTCCCTTCTTGATAAGTGAGAGGCTTCAATCCAGAGGAAACATCTTAACACATTTATTTACTAAAGGACATGCAAGAAAATTGTAAATTATAAATAAACAAGAAACAGGTAACCGTACATATGCATAATTACAATACCTGTGAACAAGGATTGTGTGAAGTAATTATGCAGTATCTGTAATGAAACAACACTTAGACCATTCTTGTAGCTTGATAGCATTGACGAAAATACAAGAGACAGGAGCAATTTATAACATAAAGATCGAAACCTTGTTGGACATAGCTTCAAAAATAATGACGAATTTCATCATCATTAGCAAATACACAGCAAGACATTTCACTCTCCCTTGACCAAGCTGGCAGTGCAGCTGATTTGAAATTGATCTGTTAATGAGTGACAAACCAGATTTAAGCACACTATTAGCCAAAATAGAATTAAAATTGAGGCTCAAGAATATTACAACCTATAAACATCATAAGGAGGATTTGACAGCCAATGAATAGTTGACATGCCAAGATACATCAATCACATTCAACCAATATTAACAAATTAATTACATTGTTAATCTATGAAAAGCCAAAATGCTGCTTCACTTTATAGATGTTAAAAAACTGTTTATTATCGCAATAGGCCTATTTCGGCTCTGTGGCCTTCATCAGGCTATCTGCGGACAAATATTTATGATTACAATGAGTGAAATAAAGATACTTACAATTTTAATACATTTTCCGTGACATATTATTTCAGACTCACTTCCATATAGCATCGTGGAGGTATAATTGATTATAATGACTGCAATGATTGCAGTATACATGTTCTTCAGATGGTATATATATTACGTAAATCAGGTCTTAATTCTTAACAGCTAAACTAGAAGAGCTAGAAATTTATACACATTTGAAAGAAAGCCATGACGAAATTTTAAATGAACAAACCGAACTACAAAACAAACATTATCTAGACAACTTTATTAAAATTTTCGAGTCGAGCTAAAACAAAGATATACATCATAATACCATAAAGTAATAAAGATCACACCACACTATCAAAGATCACACTATATGCAGTCATAAACAAACTGTAACCATAGAGCATCGCTGGAGGATACGTCAAACTGACAGTTTAGCTGTTAAGAATTAAGACCTGATTTACGTAATATATATACCATCTGAAGAACATGTATACTACAATCATTGCAGTCATTATAATCAATTATACCTCCACGATGCTATATGGAAGTGAGTCTGAAATAATATGTCACGGAAAACGTATTAAAATTGTAAGTATCTTTATTTCACTCATTGTAATCATAAATATTTGTCCGCAGATAGCCTGATGATGGCCACAGAGCCGAAATAGGCCTATTGCGATAATAAACAGTTTTTTAACATCTATAAAGTGAAGCAGCATTTTGGCTTTTCATAGATTAACAATATGTCCTTAAAAGACATACATAATGCTGTAGGCCCAAATGAAATGAAATTAATTACAATTCACTTTTTCGGACAAAAATACACTTAATATGCGAAGTGTATAAAATATTTAAATCACAGCACTACACGAGTTGCCGTTGCAAAGTTTCAAAATGGTAAGTTGCCCTGGACGCTACTCGTTCACCGTGGTCTCGATAGATGGTTGGATGGATGGACGGATTGATTTTGAAAGGGACTAAACGACTAAAGTGACCTGTCTCTTGTTACAATCGTAAAGAGTACAGTAAAAATCGTCAAGAGGTTGTAGAAAACAATGCGTTAAAATTCACCAAGCAAATGATTTAACACGCCAAGAAGTAAAAGAAGCAAAGGAAAAACGGGTAAAAGGAGAGAAAGATGTTAAGAGGCTACCAGAATGTCTTGACCGGGCGACCACAAAAAGTAGAAAATTTGGCTACTATTGCACGTTAAAATTTTGTTGTTGTTGTCGGCCGTTTTTTAAACGGGGGGTTCAACGACTGGGTTATCGGTCCCCCGTTCCTAGAGAAGAGTTCGCATCATATGGTTACCCATTGGAAAACGAGCACTTCATACCCCATTTAACAGGATGATGAAGGGACAAGGAGTGCTAAGATGGCAACATAAAAAAGGGAAAACCATAAAAGTTGTAGATCAAATAAACAACGTTGTTAAAACATCACAGCAGATGAGTGTGACTGGGTAATAATGGATGAGCTAGCCATTCTGTACATACTAAAACGGCGAATCAAAAATGACTAGCGAGACGAAAGTGACGATAGATTAAAACTAGTTGAATGGCGGGTGCTTGAAAGATCGAGTTTGGGGTGCTACCATTAAATAATATGATAAAAACCAAGTGCCAGAATAATACCTAAAACACGGTCAACCATGGAGACATCGTCGGCTAAAATCGAAGGAAGCGCAGAAGGCAGGGTAAAAGACAGCCGCAATGCAGCTAAAAGCGGACAGTCCAACAAGACGATGTGGACCACAGTCAGCAGAGCGCCACAACGGCCGTCCGGTGGGTCCTCACGTCGTAAGAGGTGGCCGTGCGTTAGGCATGTATGGCCTATACGCAGGCGACATAGGACAATCGAATCTCTTCGAGAAGGCATGAGGGAAATCTTCCAAGCTGCTGTTGACGGTTTAATCGCACGGAGCTTATTTGGCGTGCTCAATGTTGACCATTCACAATCCCAGGTCATGGAGATCTTGTAGTGTACACCCAATTGAATATCCAGGCGCCGGTAGGCAAAAGCAATGGCATTGGCCTGCTTGGCCAGCTGATCACCACGTTGGTTCCCCTGAATGCCAATGTGGCCCAGGATCCAGATGAAGGTCACAGAACGGCCGGACTTGCCAAGGGTGAACACGGAGTCTTGGATGGACCGCATCAAATGGTGTTTGGGGAAACACTGGTCAAGAGCTTGCAAGACACTCAGGGAGTCACTGCAAATGACATACGACTTCCTGGGGCATGTACAGAGATGGTCGAAAGCTCGAACTAATGCGATCAGCTCTGCCGTAAAGAGTGTACAGCCAGGGGGCAGGGAGCGTTTTTCACTGTGGTCGCCTTGAACGTAGGCGTAACCCACTCTGCCATCTACCTGTGAGCCATCAGTATATAGTACTTCTGCATCATAGAAAGTGCCAAGTATATCCAGAAACTGGTGACGAAGTATGTGCGGTGGAACCGACGCCTTTGGGTCGCAGGACAATTGTAGGTGGAGCTGTATGCGAGGGATGGACCAAGGAGGAATATGTGAGTGGCGGGAGAATGCGATAGGGAGAGGTAGGGACTCGAGTGAGGAAAGGAGACCACGAACGCGGCGGACCGCGATCGGATGACCCGGTCTGGGTCGACGCTGTGGAGAGGGAAGGGCGGTATTTGGAAACAACAGCCTGCGATTGGGATGGTGCGGAGTAGCGGGACGTGGGCAATGTAGGAAGCTAACAACTGTTGGCGGCGGTACCTCAAAGGAGGGATGCCAGCTTCAGCGAGGAGGCTTAGCACAGGGCTGGTGCGGAAACCCTCTGTCGCTAAACTTACACCACCATGAAGAATCGGATCCAAGATCCCATAATCCAGGGCCCTCTACAACGCATGAGAGTTTGACGGTCAGCTCCTCATGTAGTGTGGCTGAGACATCGCAGTATGTTTAAATGCCTCCAGCACTTCTGCTTCAACTAATGAAGGTGCAGCCCCCAAATCAGCCGGTTGTCAAACAGCATGCCGAGAAACCGGTGTGTCTCTTTCCACACGAAGCTGTTCGTCAGCTAGATAGAGTTCTGGGTCAGGGTGAACGGCCCGACGACGACAGAAGTGTATGACGCGGGTTTTGGAAGCGGATAAGGTGAACCCATGTGCTGAGGCCCATGACTGTGCCTTTAGAAAGACTCCCTGCAGACGCCTATCAGCAACACCAATGCTAGGAGAGTTGTAATATAAGCAAAAGTCATCCACCTACCTAAAAGTGAAGAACAGAGATAATGGACACTGAGTAAAATTCAAGTGTAATGATACAATCCATTCACACGAATAACATTTAAAAGTGAATCAACCGTAGAGGCACTGACAGCTAAATCAGCAATGATATACGAAACATTTCAAACTACAAACTAACCTAAATGTTCCCAGAGCGATATATTTCGACTGGCAGATCTCTCAAATGTCAAATTACCTTACTTAGACTGTCAGTAACATAATTCACACGAAGGATTCAGGCGACTAAACTAGTTAATAAGATCACTAACATATTTACTATACCATAAACGGATTTATTGTCCTTCGCTACAGGAGAATAACTTCAACCTGCGGATAAATTCAGTACATCAGCAACAAAATTAAAGTAGCTCAATGACGAATCACATCCACTGTTAGCCCGAAGTCTTTCTTGTCTTCATGGTGATCAGAGAGCCACATGAGTCCACCCTCACGCAGTGATTCATTCACCTTGATCATCAGCACTTTGATCAGCAGACATTATTCGCCCACAGTGCTTCTACGACTCTTCAAGGGTATGCCACGACGATTTTCCACATCAATGGTGACCCATAAATTCATTGTGCATTGAAAACCGGGTCTTAGCAGGCTCCGTTCGACAACATGTTTGTTCACCACCGCTGCGCTTCCTCGACAGTCAGAACAACACAACACACACCTGTATCGATTATGTTTCTCTCCTCAAAACAAACTGAAACCCCGACACTGCCGTACATTCCAACGTTGCAGAGGTTTGTCAATACCGATACGGGTTAAAAGGGGAGAAGCAAAGTGGGCTGTGGCGGAAATAGTCTACTGAATGAACAAACTTAAATCATAAGTACTATTTAGAAAATTTTACTTTCAGTTTGAAGAGATAAACTAAATTATTCAATATCATGAACCAAAACAGACGATACCAAGGGTTACACAAAACAACCTGAATCACATTATTACGAAATAAAGGAACAAATGTAAACAGACAATAATTAAAAGCTTGCTTGTGAATACCAGCCACAAATAAGATTTAGGTGTTAGAAATGATTTATTTGCAACATGTTTAGATGCTGTGCTTCATCATCAGGCCTCACGCATACAAAATCTATTATTACAGGTATTCATTAATGTACATTGATGAAATGTTGCTGTTTATGGCAATGAACATTGATGATGAGTAGCTCCCTTCTTTTGTGGTCTGAGTACATACCATTATACTTCTGGATTTGATAGCCCCACAGCACAGCACTTTTCCACACTATATCACTGTCATCACAAAAATAAAAAATAAATAAATAAAAACGACACAACTGTGACTGGAAGCAAAAATTTCAAGCAACCTTTTAATTATTTTGAAACAGTCGACACAGTGTCAGGATGGCTTCAAATTGTTAAAAAGACAATCTCTGAACTCAGTTATCAACTTATTAAAATGAAAGTAAAAGTAAAAATTTCGAATAATACGTAATGTGCTAGAATTAGGAAAAAATAACAACTGATCACAGATGAAATATGTACAGTTGTATACCAGCTTAACGTCAGTAAAAGTCATGGAAACTAGTTGATATAGCTAAATTATCTAGCTAAGGAAATCTCTATGGCGTATATTGTAATTACAGAGTGTATTTGAAAATGACAATTCCGCAGAAATAGGCCTAGTGTACTGAAACACAATAAACTTACAGCAGCCATTTGGGAAAAAAATACTTCACTGTCATTGTAATAGCTTATCTACAGAAAAGTAGGCGATAGGAGATAATGAAAATACGACACAAAGTACGAAGTAGTGATGTGTAGTTGTGTGTAGTTCAATAGCGTTTCTTCCTACGGTCGACTCAGGCGACATATTTCACGAGTTAACAAGATTCATCTACCCGTCTCTTCTGACACAGTTTGAGCCAAATCGGTGGTATCCTATCCAGTAATCAGAGAGAAGACTGGCGTAGCGAGGTTGTTTCATGTTCCACAATTGTCAACTGAAGATTTTTGCCGCCACTTGCGATATCCTTGCTAACTCAGCAATGTTTATCCAAAATGTACTTGGAGGTCATGGAGGCTGCAGAGGTGTAAAAGATATGTTGCTCATGAAATATTTAGATAAGAGAGAAGATGGATATGTTTATTTTCATTTTTTCACATGTTATGTTTAAGTCAAAACAGCTTTGTAATGCTCTATGGTATCATTGGATAATAAAGGAAAAAATATGTTTCGTATTTATTTTATTAGAAAAGTCTCAAATTGTTACCTGCTAAACTATTAAAAATGAAATCACAGTCTGAATGATACTGCACTTAAATGAGACGGTCATATTGACTGAACACCGAGCATTAGAGGTTTTTCAAATCTAAAAAAAGTACGCAGTAAATATTAAATATCTGTGGCGTAATTGTAATAAAATTACATAACATGAAATATTTAAAGGTTGTGAGATCAAAATACCACGTCGTAATTGCTTACCCGAGCTTAAATGTGACTCATGATACTGACAAATGTTGTGAACAAACTCTTACGACAGAATTGTTCTTGTTATTTGTTTAAAGTAAATAAATAACAAGATTTTCTGTCACAACATTTGTCAGTATCATGAGTTACATTTACGCTCGAGTAAGCAATTACAATCATGCAGCCAAAGACTTTCCGCCACAAGAAAGAAAAATTATCTGCGTAAGAAAAATGTAACTGACATTTATGTGGACGTGAACAGCCGTCTGATGATGAACCGAAAGGTTTGAAACCGGTAATGGCGCTATTTATTTAATAAATAGCATAATCAAAAGTGATTGGTTGCTGTCTCCTTCATTGTAAGAATTACGCTGTATATGAATGAAAAAATCAGGAAAACAACTCATAATGTTTCCGTCTGAGCTCTAACTCTCTTATTTTATTATGATGATCATTTCTCCTCCAGTAAATTGGTGTTAACAAAATATTCTCGTATTTTGAGGAAATTTCATAAAATCATCTTGCCGCAAGGAAAAACCATTTTCATTATCGCCACCTTAAGTGACGTGTCATATCCGTGACATTCTCTCAACTATCGCGTGATAATATGAAAGGCGCTATCCCTGTACGTAACTTTTTGATGTAAGTCTTATCAGGTGAGGATCCATACCGCTTGACAATATTCTATCAGAGCACAGATAACCTTAGCGTAGGCTGTCTCTTTAGAGCAGTTGCCTCTTTTAATTGTTATGCTATCAAAGCGCAAACTTTGGTTCGACCTACCAACAATGTAATCTATGTGGTCTTTCCAGTAAAATTTGTTCGTAATTGCAATTCCTAGAGATCCCCTTTATTCTGCTGCATCTGAATTACCGTTCTGTCTGCAAACTCCATGTCAGGCACTTAAATGTGATTTGAAGAGTATCCCATGTAGATGTAGAATAACTTCATACATACATACAATATTCTCTTTGGGAATTTCCTATGGATCTGATATTTTTCAAAATTTCAAGTGATAGTCAAGGATGGCGTCAGGCAGCAAGTTATGGGGAGGAGATGGGGACAAAATGAGAAAGAGGATGACAAAAGTTAGAAATAGTGGTACAATGCATAAAGAAGAAATATTGTTTAATTGCAAGAAAAACTAAAAAAATTAAAATAAATTTTGTAAGTAACTAACTTTTAAAGAAAATTAGATAAAGTATAATATCCTCGTACATTTTGTAAATTCTTTCTACGGTTTAAATTTCTATGGTGGTGGGGCTACTGGTACTCGTGAATTTCACTGTTTACGAATAAAACGGAAAGAGAGAGGTAAGTGGTTACATCTGCTTACGTAATTTGATAAGCAAATATATCATACCAGTTTAATTCGTGCCAAAGAAATGAATAATTATTCGTTTTGTTGATTTTGGCTACATTTGAAATCTGAAATTCGGTCAATCTTTAGACATTTCAATTGGGCCAACGACACTTTTCGATGGTGGTATGAATGGGTGAGCATGGCTGAACACAGTGTCAAGAAGGGAGCGGTCGATCCAGAGCGAGGACAGAACGTGAAGACCGAACAGTCGCCGGAGAGGCACTCAACAGTTCCAGCTTCGTCGTTATGGACTACCTGACGCACAACTGGTGCTGGCGCCCCTTCCACCGACTACTAGTGAGCCCTGTTTTGAGTGCTATCGGACACATCGACAATGTACCGTAATCTCTTTGCGCGGTATAAAATTTTATTCCGTGATGAGTTTCGCTTCGAAGTGAGACCCCATGACAAACGGAGACGCACCGAGCAAGAGTAGGATAGCAACATGAGTGCCTTTCAGGTTAGCCTATGGTTATACAACCAGGAATGGTTATTGTAAATAAAAAAATAAATAAATATAAACACCTCACAAGAGCCGATACTTCAAGAAGTTTCTTAAAAATGCAGTCAGTTTCTATATTTCAATTATGTCATTTTCTGACCCCGTCAATCGGTATGTTGCGACGTACCATTTCACAATATTAATATGTGGAACCTTCCTCGCACTGGTCTGCGTTGCAGTTAACAAGTGACCCCTTGTACTTGGTCCTGCTGATAACACTTCTTGGATGGTTCAACACTCAAAATACTTTCCTGCATTTGAATGTGAAAGGTGTGTACTAGATGTCAGACGGAAATTTCCTGGCTGTCGAATGTCTGTGAATGTAACGGTAACAGTTATACATTGTTGCTTTAAGTGTACTCTCTGGCAAACATACTACGCTACCTGATTCCGTGCAAGAGTCAGTTCAGCACAGTGGTTGGCATTGAATAGCAAGCAGTGTGTGGAAGTGAAGGAAAGTTAAGAAAGAGAAGATTTAATTCTATAAATGGTGCGAAATCTAAAAAAAAAGGAGTGAACTGATCAGTACGTCGACAGATTTCTCATAATGATTTTCGTAAAGCAAAACGATGTATTTTAAATTTTTTCAAGAGGATATTAAGGTAAGATCTCTTGGGTTGTCTAAATCTTGGCATCTCTTAGTTTTTTATTTTACGTCCTTGGCTTATCATTCATTCAACAGATATTAATTTATTGTCTTATTTGATGATAGAGCATTTACGAGTATATTGTGAAAGAACTTTTCAAACGTTGTGTTTTTAACGAAAAAAACCGAAACGTATTTCCATATTTCTGAATCAATAATTTTTAAATCAAGATAGACAATTTCTATGTGATTAGTAGCACTGAAGCAATTCTGGTAATTCGACAGTTTGCAGTTTAACGGCAGTTTGAAAAGCAATGGCACAAATGTGCTAACTAATGCGTACAGGTAGGTGATGAGTAGTTTGTTAATGTGAAAGTAATCTGAACAAAAGCTAGTAGTAAATATGCATTGCAGTAAGACACGTTTCTCAGCGCCGAAAAAAATTGGCCGACAAAAACATGATTCTGCTTTGTCAAGCCCATAGTGTATCAGTATAATTTACTTCATGACCCGACAATTTTCCTTTTTCAGGGTAAAACAAAAATGACGTTACTAACCAAGTTAGCTTTCACTTGTTCAAATGACATGACGTTGCAAAGATTAATAATAACACCTGCCAGTCTGGTTTGCTGACAGTTCAATGTTGTAGGCTGAGTAATACACACACTCTATCTCTCTCACACACAAAATGTAGCTCAATCACATGTACATTCACCAATAATTTTAATATTTATTACTTAAAGATACCTTTGAAATGTTGTGAAACGGTATGCCCGAATATACCGCTCGGTGGTGCCTGTAGATGTCATATTAGGATACCGAATTTACTAGGATTTTAAGAATACGCCTTTAAGGAAAGGATATTGAGGGTTTTTCTACAGTAATTCGACCAATCCGAGTCCCACAGTACAAAGCAGCAGGAGATGGATGCACATCAACCAGGAATGATTCTCTGGAGCAGCACTTCTTTTCATTGAATGATACATCTGGTTGCTGTCTGCTGCATTCATCAGTATGTCTGAATCCATTTCGCTGTCTTTCATGACAAGCCCTTCCTGTGTTTGAATCTCGGCAAGAAAATTCCCGCCTGCACACATAGATAGGTTTTACAGTCTGTATTTTTCCTTGTCAAACGCCACCTTAGGCAATAATCAACTGTCCCCAATTGACAATATTTGGAACATTTTGGACTAGGCCTTCCATCCAGGTTCAAATTTTGACGATCAAATGAGTCAGTTCCACAGAATTTGGCAAGATATCCTTCAGGAGGGCATCCAGCAAATCTATCAATCAATAGCAAACCTAATAACCGCTTGCATAAGAGCCATGTTGACCACTCCAACGCTAATCTGCTTAATCTGTGAAGCTCTTTCTTTTAAAAATAATATAATTTTTCTGAAGTTGTACTCATTTTCCTGTCAATGTGTAGCATATTTCCGTTCCATTTGGGCAATTCCTCAAGGCAGTGTTTCTCCTAGTTTTTAATTTTTACAATTTTTTTCAAGGAACCACTTGTGTTCGATGTCACAAGCTCAGTTTGAAAGTATTGACTTAACAATAGTTGTTGCATTGTTATGGTCTCCAGTGCGGAGACTGGTTTGTTGCAGCTCTCCAACCTACTCTAACCTGTGAAAGCCTCTCCACCTCCAAGTAAGAACGGCAATCCACATGAATTTCTACCTGCTTACTAAATTCTTCTTTTGGTATTCTGCGATTTTCATCCCGCAGTCCTAGATATTACAGCATGTGTCCTACCAATCGATCCCTTCCTTTAGCTAACATGTGTCAGAAATTTCTTCTCAACCCTATTCCATTCTGTACCTTGTCATTAGTTATGCGATATATGCATGAGTATTCGGCATTCGTCTGTAGCACCACATTTGAAAAGTATCAATCCTCTTCTTGTCTAAACTATTTACCGTCCATGTTTCACTCCCGTAAAAGGAAACACTCCACACAATTGCCCTCACAAAGGACTTCCTACCGGTTTAATATTCGATGTTATCAAATTCCTTTCAGAATGGCTTTTCGTCCCATTGACATTATGCATTTGATATCATCTGTTCTGCGACCATCGTAAGTAATTTTACTGTCCCAATAACAAAACTCATCTACCGCCAATATTGTTTAATTACCTAATCTAATTCCTTCAGAACTGTCTGACATTCCAGTACCCTAGTTTTGCTCTTGCTAATCCTCATCTTATACACTGCTTTCAAGACACTGTCAATTTAGTTCCGTTGCTCACTGAGGTCCTTTAGTGTCTCTGACAGAATTAGTGTCACCGGCAAAAACTGCTCACAATGTATATCACGAGGGCGACTCAAAAAGAGTGTTCAGGACGTGCAGGGATCAACGGTATAAAGAATTTAAGTATTACACTTCACATGATGTAAATCATTGACATCCAATAAATGTTCAAAACAAACCATTAAGTTGCAACATGAGCACCAAATGAAAAACGGGTCGCCGGCCGCGGCGGCCGAGGGAACTGAGGCGCTCCAGTCACGGTCTGCACGGCCACTACGGTCAGGGGTTCGAATCCCCCCTCGGGCATGGATATTTGTGCCGTCCTTAGTGTTAAGCATTTCATAACTAGTTTGTAAGTTTAAGGACTGATGACCCTGTAGTTAAGTCCCATAAGCTGTACAAAAACGGGGCACTATAGTGATAATAAAGGTTCGCTCCATCAATTTCATACGCGAACTCCATAGAAGTTATAAACCATGCAGGACTCTTAGCCAAAAGAACACATATATCCCCTGTGAATTTCCTGTATCAGCACTGAAGATAGTTACTCAGTAAGTGAAATTGATTTGAGATATTAAAAGCAAAGGATTGTTACGGCAAATGCCTCTTCTTTCAATGTTTGTAATAATGATTGTACGAATCGTATTAGTGCAATCGAGCTATGAGAAGTGGTGGAGTGTGATGTCATGCAACCGAATACGAAACAATCTGTTTTTGATATAAAGATAAATGCCAAGATCGCATTTCGGTTTCGACACTCAAGGGTGTCATCTTCTGGTCTCTGTCACAATTTGCACTTAACTGCTTATTACGATCTTGGCATTTTTCTTTATAGCAGTGTAATAGGGTCGCTTGCTACAGTGAGTAAATAAAGTCTGTCGTTGTTGATGGTTTGAGATATAATTCAATAATTAGTAAACATTTTCTATTTTAAATATCACTGTAAAATGGATGGTTAAATTTTTTATTCCTCAGTTTACACTCTTTGTGTGAAGTCTGAAAAGTAACGCTACATTGTGTCTGGGGCAACCGATGTACGGAAATTCTCAAATCGAATGATTTCTACTTAGATGAGGATCATCATGAATCCGAGGAGACGATTGACACAGAAGCACACGGAGCTGTTTTTCTCTCCGATGTAGTTCCTGATGTAATCTGGAAACGCTTAAAGATAAATAAAAATGATTTTGTTATAGGTCAAACAAACAACACTCATTTTGAGATGGGGAATGCCAAACGCATTGTGAGCCGAGTTCGAAACGGTAAACGTTACCAACGAAGAGGCCCCTGCGACTGCCGCAGTAACGACTTCCCTACTTGAGAAATCGATTTTAATCTGTTGATCCGTGTCCGGATAGCATTAAGCCGTCCTTATCTGCTGGAGCTTTTGTGTATCGGGTATAAATACGGGCAACCGAGAGAGGCACGCCAGTCTGTGCCACAAATATACCCACTGGACACCATGATCAAGGTGAGTGTCGCGACGTTCTCAGTGTGAACAGAACAGACAAATGCAAAGCAACTTTCTGTGCTCCAGATGTACATTTAACGGAATTCTAAGAAAAAACTACGACAAAGGCGAATATACTGAGCTTAACGGTGCAAATAGAGAAAATATGACATGGTGTGCAGGAGATTGCCGCGGTGGAGTAGCCGAGCGGTCTAAAGCACTTCGATGCGGAGCGCGCGGTTGCTCGCCGTGGAGGTTCGAGTCCTCCCTGGGGCATGGGTGTGTGTGTTTGTGACCACGCACAGTTATGCTCCGATGTAGATGGCCGTAAGCGTGTTTCTAGCCCCATAGTTCATGTATCATATTTTTGTAGTTAAGGGAAGGAAGATCAGGGCTTAATGCTGCCTATGTGATTATCTGCGTCATTCACTACTCTGTCTCTCAGAGCTGCCCATTCTTCTTCTACTTTCCCCCGTTTCAGCCAATCCTTGCCTACTGCTCCCTCTGAAACTCTCAACCTCCTCTGGTTACTTCAATTTATCCAGGTTCCATCTACTATCTTTTCTATCTTTCTGCAGTGTCTTAAGTTTTAATCCTCAATTCATAACCAATAAATTATGGTCAGAGTCTATATCTGCCCCTAGATATGTCTTACAGTTTAAAACTTCGTTTCTAAATCGATTCCTTACCATTATAATGTCAATCTGGTAGATTCCAGTGTCTCTTCCATGTATACAGCCTTCTTTCATGATGCTTTAACCAAGTATTGGTGATCACTAAATTGTGCTCTGCGCAAAATTCTACCAAGCGATCTCCTCTTTCATTCCTTTTTTCCCCGTCCATATTCACCGACTACTTTTCCTTCTCTTCCCTTTCATACTAACGAGTTCCAGTCCCCACACCACTATCAAGTTTTCCTCTCCTTTAATTGTCTGAATAATTTCCTTTAGCTCCTCATATATTTCTTCGATCTTCTCATCATCGTCCGTGCTAGTTGCCATAAACTTGCACTACTGTGGTCGGTGTTGGTTTTGTGTCTATCTTTGCTACGATAATGCGTTCACTAGACTGTTGTTAGTAACTTATTCGCATTCCTCTTTTCTTATTCATTATCAGACCTACTCTTGCGTTACTACCAACTGATTTTGTATTTATAAAACTGTAGTCAGCTGACCAGAAATCCTGCCACCGAACTTCATTAATCCGTACCATATCTAACTTTAACCTATCAATTTCTCTTTTCAAATTTTCTAACTTACCTACGCGATTAAGGGTTAGAACATTCCACGCTCCGACACGTAGAATGTCTGGTTTGTTTTTCTTGATGACGATATCCTCCAGAAAACTCCCTGTCGGGAGATCCGAATGGGGCACTGTTTTACCTCCGGAATATTTTACCCATGAAGACGCCATGATGATATACTAATACCGTAGATCAGCATGTCCTCGGGAAAAGTAACGACTGTAGTTTTCCCTTGCTTTCAGCCGTTAGCAGCAACTCCATGGCAGGCCATGTTACAAGGCCAGCTCAGTCAATCATCCAGACTGTTGCCCCTGTAACTACTGAAAAGGCTGCTGCCCCTCTTCAGGTACCACACGTTTGTCTGGCCTCTCCACAGATACCCCTCGGCTGCGGTTGCACCTACGGTACGGCTATCTGCATCGTTGAAGCACGCAAGCCACCCCACCTCGGCAATGTCTGTGGTTCATGAGGGTGGCACCTCCTTTACATTGACCAACTAATATTAGTTATAGTATACTTTGGATATGTTAATTTTGTAATATGTACTTAAAGTCGTAAATCACTAAATTTCTTTAGTAGTAGTAACTTAGTCCCAGACGGAGATCGCTGGCCGCGGTGGCCGAGGACACTGAGGCGCTCCAGTCACGGTCTGCCCGGCCACTACGGTCGGGGTTCCAATCCCCCCGCCCCCCCTCGGGCATGGATATTTGTGCCGTCCTTAGTATTAGCTAGTTCATAAGTAGTTTGTAAGTTTAGGGAATGATGACCCCGTAGTTGAGTCCCATAAGCTTTACAAACATTTGAACATTTTTTGAACCAGACGGAGATCTTACTTCAGCATGAGATTCACTGAAATACTTTTATGTTAAAATTGAAGGAAATTGCAGTTCTGAGTAAGTCATCATTTTAAATGAAGATTGGCGTACACTGAATTGAAATATATTGTTCAGTTACTCAAAATACATGTCATATACCTCTTTAGTATTTTTATTTGAGTCCCATCTTCGTGTTAGTACTTACATAAATAAATGAAGTGATGAGCAAAGATCAGTAACAAATGTTTTAAAAATCCATTTGTCACCATCTCACTGGGCTGAAAGAGAAATCACTAATATTCGTTACTTATTTACTTCGTCCCAACTTTGGTATACATTCAACTTAATTTGAATGGGGATGCGTAGTGACGGTCAATGTCTGCAGTTTTGGCGACGCCGACGCAGCTGCTGAAGTCCTGCACACTTGATTAATTATGGCTAATTCTGCAGCACAAACGATTAACGTGCACATTTATGCTTGTATTTCAAAATTCATAAGACATTATTTACAACGACGATACAGACCTCTCTTTTACCAATAATACTGATATTATTTAAAAAAAGCTAACAATGATTTTCATTTTCGACAATACAATTTAACTCGCAAGCGATCTCATTCTAGTCTCAAACAATACAGATTCTGAATCACATTTTGTTTTGTTTCATCATATGCTAAATAAAAGTAATAATTGATTTTATACGTATTAGTTGTATTGTTCTTTGCGCCATAATTCTCAATAATGTTTAGTTATATGATATGGTTTATTAAATACAGACATTAATGTTAAATAAAGACCACATTTGGAGCAGTGTGCACAATATTCGTGAAATATTTAATACTAAAAGAAATTTCAGCATTGGATGTAGGTTAGAAGATTACTCATCTTTGCTTATCGGTTTCAACTAAATTAATAGTTATCGCACAGTCTAACATACACAGACGCGACACGCACTGCTGTGAAAGTTGTTACCAACTGATAGTTGCAACGACACTCCTAGTGGTGGGCAAGCCGGCGAAGGAGTGATGTTTGTTTATAATATATTTCCTTGAATAACTCGACAGTTAATGAAGTTTTGCGTAGTAACCATGTGGCAAAATACTCCCCTTTTTATATGTTATCGTTTGTCAAAATATCATTTTGATACCTCTAACCGTGTATGAGATACGCAATGATTCATTCTGGCCTTATCGCCATCGGAAATGAGTGCACTAAATAAAATAAAGTTTAGTGAAAGGTAAAGTTCTCCTCCTAAGACGAAAATAAAATTCAATCCATTAGGAAAGTTTCATCCGCAACATCTGGTGCAACATGCACCAAACGGAATATCATAGCAGCCTCTATTTTTTACTGCAAACTTTTCCTAACCTAGCGCAGTCTCTTATTTCGAAGCCAATATCTTGTTAACTATGACTATTAACGAAATGAAGAGCTTTTCGTCACAATGTTGAAATATAAAGATTTCAGTAGCGGAAAAATTAAATATTTCTTCCAATTAGTTTTTGCGAAATCGTTTGTTAAAGATGGCAGGGCCGGCCGCGGTGGCCGAGAGGACTGAGGCGCTTCAGTCACGGTCTGCACGGCCACTACGGTCGGGGGTTCGAATCCCCCCTCGGGCATGGATATTTGTGCCGTCCTTAGTCTTAGCTAGTTCATAAGTAGTTTGTAAGCTTAGGGACTGATGACCCCGTAGTTAAGTCCCATAAGTGCTACAAACATCTGAAAGATGGCAGGGCATGCGCCTCCATGCTGTTAGCGCAGCGCGATTCCAACCATGTTGGGGAAAACATGGCGGACGATTCAGCCTGGGTATTTAGGAGCTCTAGTATGTGGTGTGACGTGTCGCCCTCGTGTGTCGTCAGCTGCTGGCCGCTGTCGCTCTGGTGGGCGCCTGTTGGGCTGAAGACGCTCCTCCACCCAGAGCGGTCTTCAGGTCGTCTTCCTCCATGGGAGACCCCGCCAACTGGCACACCACCTACAGGTCAGTACTAGCAGCTACAATTACGCTGCTTAAATCTCCTGCACACCTCACTTCCTGATAGAGAACGAGCTCGTTGTGTTCTTCTTCCCACCTCAATGTTTCAAATAAGTTTCATTTTCTTTAGGTCGTTGTTCTTGTCAATATCAAATAGCATACATTTTTTCTTGGAGATTTATTTCGTTAAAATGCCACCAGTTGATTTTATGGACGTTTTTATTGCATAATCAGTTTTCAAGCCACAGCAGGCTCACCATCAGTGCTTACGTTACAGGAACATTTATTATCTTCGACCAAGTGTAGGTTTATGCCGTAGTGGTGGTTATGGTAATATAACTGAACATTAGTAATCGTGAACAGAATAAAACGGAATTAAACATTACTTTGGTATATTTTATGTAATTACTTCGTTCTTATTGTAGGTATAAGCGTAACCATGTTGTGCATTCGGCACTGACGTTTTTCACACATGACAGCATTTTTGCTACGTTTAGCGTAACAAATTTTGAAAATATAAACATTGGATGTTGTGCAAAGAGGATGGCTATGGTAGCTGCTGCACTTCACTAAGTACTGTTCTTTGGTTTGAGACATTGCGCATGCATAAACAGTACGTAAAGGACTAAATTATATTTTACACATCATATTGAATTTGGTAGTGTATAGTTACATTAGTAATGAGACAATTGAGATACATTAACAAATATACAAAACTATCTGAACCCCCGCTGCTTCGCATGCGTAGGCTGGTTGGACTGCACCAGTTGTTTCTTTTTTTATCCTGATGAAGAATCCATATCTTAAGTTTCGTAGTTATAGCTTGAAACTTGAGTTAACAGCACCATATTTTTGAAAATCAATTTTTTGCGTCACCTATTTTAACTCCTTATTTGACGAATTTCAAAAAATGCCGAAACACGTGTCTTTTAAATTCGAATCCCGAATCCAAATCCCAAAATTTACAGTTCTAACTTCAAAATTGCCTAAAGAGCAATATATTTTCGAGAAACACCCCTTTCCAATTTAACCCCGTTGATGGTTGAATTTCCAAAAATACCGAAACACGTATTTTTTAACGTCTAACCCACTATACAAATATCAATTTTTGCAGCTCTAGCTTCAAAATTGTATCAATAGCAACGTGTTGTCAAAAAGAATGTTTGATCCTCTATTTAACCCTCTTACTTGTTGAATTTCCAAAAACACTAAAAATCATGGATTTTTAATCGTGACCAAGATTCCTTATCCGAAGTTTCGTAGTTGTAGCTTAAAATTTGAGTTAACACCAACATATTTTTGAAAATCAATTTTTTGCGTCACCCATTTTACCCCTCATTTGTCGAATTTCAAAAAATGCTGAAACACATGTCTTTTAAATTCGAACCCTGGATTAAAATCTGAAATTTTGTAGTTCTAGCTTCAAAATTGCCTAAATAGCAACGTATTTTCAAAAAACGTTTCATCCCCTATTTCAGCCCCTTATGCACGGAATATCGAAAAATCGCTTCTTAAATGACGCCTACAGAGTAAGATCAACAGCCTCCACAAATTTCGAGTTTCTATCTTCAGTGGTTTGGGCTGGGCAATGATGAGTCAGTCAGTCAGTCAATCAGTCAGTCAGTCAGTCAATCGGGACACTTTCTTTTATATATATAGATAAAAGATGAAAGAGTGAAATATTTACAGAGTGGTTAGACACTGACTAATGTGGGTATTCTAATATAAACCGATAAAACAACAATAGGATATTTACTATATTTGCTGACAGACGTTACTAATGGAGCATGACCTATGAATGGGGATGGGCGGATCTCTTTTACTGTCTAGGTGCTAGAATGGCTTGGAAGATTTGAAAAAAAAATGTTATGTGCTGACTCATTAAGGATTTTGTGGGGTGATTTTAGTTTATGGACGTAAACCTCCAATTGTTCAAGGAGATCCATATATATCCCTTTATCAGCTATATTTAGTACCGAAAGATGGTCATTGATATTACCAATAAGGTGTTCTTAATGAACAATGTGTGGTGTAAAGCTTTGTAAATTTACGCTAAATGTAGCAAAAATGCTGTCTTGTGTGGAAAACGTCAGTGCCCAATACACGACTTGGTTTCGCTTATACCTGCAATAAAAACACACTAAGTACATAAAATATTTATAACCTAACGTTTAATTCCGTTTTATTCTGTTCCAGATTGCTAAAGTTCAGTTATGTTACCAGAACTACCTTAACAGCATAAACCTACACTCGGTGGACGATAATAAATGTTCCCGTAGTGTATCCACAGATTATGCAATTAGCTGAACTTTTAACGAAAATAAACCGCCAATTTACGCTACAGCTGCAGTTCGCATCCAATATGAATATTTTGAAAGTACAGTTTGTTGTCTAGCGGTTTCTGTTTCAAGTGTAGTGCCTTGTCTGTTGGAAGTCGATTGTCAACAACGGTTTGCCCATTTCGTGCAACAACGACTATTGATAGGGTCTTTAACTTGGAGAGCCTTGAAGGACCACTGTGTGGTGCGACATTCCTTCTAACAACACATATCCTCAAATGTGATACATAATCTGCGTTGACGCAAACTCTAAATCACATAAACACAGTAGTAGACAAGTTTTTTGTTTCTCAGAATAAAAACAAAATTGTACACCTGGAAAGACGACATCGAGTTTCATACAATGACGGCAGGTGCCAACTAGCGGATAGTACATGTATTGATAATGGCGTCACCGTCGTCCGCCAACGGATAGCTTACCAACATGGTTGTCAGAGCGTCATCGATATGTACACTGTAATAGGGATTGTTTACATCCATAAGGCTCAAGTCAGACATCAACGTGTGAAGTAAACAGACGCCATGCCATGGAGACCCAGTCGTGCTTCCTACAGCCAAGTGATCGAGTTTCAAGCGGGTCAAACTGTGGCCTGCTGAGTGGCGAGTAGGTCCGTTTAGATTATTGCCACACACGGTAGACGTGCTCTGTCAGTTATGCGACGGGCACATCACATGGACCTGCTCACACGGGCCACGTCACAAGGACATGTTCATACTGGCAGACAAGGTTCCGGACGCCCCTCCAGCACAACGTCGGATTGTAAGGACAGCAGTGGCAGCTGTCATAGCACAGATAAGAGGGTTTGTGAGTCCAGAAGTGGAAACACCGGTACTATAGTTGGCCTCATGTAGGAGGGTGCTTCCGCGCATAGAGGTGGGGAGACAGAGGAAGCGTGAATGGGAGGCCAACAGTTGAAGCCTGCGGAAGAAACATTGTGTAACTCGCTGCCAGCCCCGCGTTTACAGAATGAATATTACTGGCTGCCAGTACGGCAAAGGAGGTGGTTGCGCTGAACGGCCGAAAACTGAACCGCCTTCCTACGTGATGCGGACTATACCAGTGGAAGTGCAGACATGCACACCTCTAGCCCATCTTCCAGTCAAGCCATAGAATGAAAGCGTAGCTACACTGGTGTCGTCAGAGTATCAATAGGAAGATGGAATAGTGGACTGTGCCCTTGAGTGATGAAAGGAGATTCTGCCTGCACCCAAGTGATGCGTTGTCTACACACACGATGCAGTCCTGGAAAACGGTGTCTGGTATCTGCAGTAAGCAACAACTCTCGTCCACTTCGGTGTTTGTGAAGGGAACTATTGTGACCTCGTAATGTTGTAGGTTCAAATGATGGTAGGCCATGTCTAGCAAGGATGAGGACAAGGTCTGCAACTAAAAGAAGTGTTTTGTCCTCAAAGAATTTATTGATAGAAGAAATCAATACTTAACTCTTATGTGCTGATGTCGATACAAACGTCTTGCACGATTACATAGTTATGATACACAATAGAAAACTGTGCCGGCTTGTGCATAGACAGAAGGCTGGCTCTTCTATGATGAACTTCTGGAACTGTAGTATTCCTGGGGCTGCTTCATACTGACTGGAACTTCTGTACTCTCTCGTACTGACTGTCGTGGCTGAGGTAGAACGCCGACGTTATGACGAATAACGCCGCCACAACAGGAACACTAAGCAGTGCTCGATACATGCAAAATGTTGCAAGATTCTTTATTTTGCCTATTTTGCAACGGGAAAGTGATGTGTCGCTCCAAAACGATAATGCCAAAACACTGCACCTGAAGTTCAATATGATCTGAAAGACGTGAAGAAACTTCCTATCCCAGCACGACCTCCAGAGCTATATCCAATCGAGCAAGTGTAGAAAATTATGGGATTCATCAACTACGTGAACTACGCCAAAACGTTGAGAAAGCTTGCAATAATATATCCCATGACAGTATTAGCAATCAGTATGATCAAATGGATGCCAGAATTGCCGCCCTTGGAGTGTTTTAGCATGGATCTACACCTGGTACCTCAGGCACTCTTGAGGTATTGAACTGAATTTGAATATTCTAAGAGTGTGTGCTAGTTTTCGTTCCCGGCTATGTATATTGCACATTTCGTGGATAGTCGTGGTTACCAAGTGTTCCCATATACTTAGCAGATATGTCACTCACGAACTAGAATTAAAAAAAATATGTGAAACTGGTGTAACAAAGCAGTTGAATCTGTAAATCATACCCCTAAACCATATTCTTATATCGACAGTTGGGAGAAAAAACCCAGTGCGATTTACAGTGAATCTGTCTTATGTCATTGACGACGGCCATAAACTGCAAAAGTAGGACCGAAAAGATAGAATAGCCACAAAAACTCTGGATAATGTACAAAGTGAATTAATAGCTTGACGACTACAGACAAAGCAAATAAGTGCGTGAACAGTTAATCGCTGACGTGACATTAATTAGGATTTTCTTTCTGAATAGATTCAGTAAGCATTGCAGACTAGATATCTTAAAGTACAAAGTATATACCTAGAGAGGGAGAACGAATCGTCGGTAGTTATTTCGTATGGTATTCCTTTGTTACTTAACTTTTCCCAGTAGTTATCAATTTTAAGACAAAAAACTCACTTAATACCAGCTACAAATACCATCACCGTCCTTAGTACTTCATTTAACGATAATAAAAGAAGGAAAATATCAGTAGCTATGTCAGTGAGAACTAGCATTTCTCGTCTTTGGAATAGTTCATTAAGTAACAATAATAGTTGTTTTGCGATGTACAGCTATATTTGTGTTTGTATCTATCTTTACCTTATCAGATGAAAAATTTCATGTTGCAACTAAAAATGGGATAGTTTGTTTCAACGGAATAAAGGGCCTAAGTACAAGCTTTGCCGACTAAAACGTATTGTTCTAGTTACATTGAAGGACGTTCGTTAATAGCCAAATTACTCTACTTGTTTAATCAATATACAGCCGAGAAAACAAGTTGTACTAAATTCCGTCCTTATGTCGCTCTATTACGAAACGACCAACAAAATGAAACTGTCATATGACATTCGAATTATGTTCTAAGAAGATATAACACTTGTTCAAAATTAATAGAGTAAATACTGAACAAAGTTATTGCTTCAAACGAGTAATGGAAATAGGTACCATGGGGCAGCTATGATTCTTTATTTCAAAGCTACTCTTCTCTAAACATCTGTCCGCTGTATTTTCATTTCAATATGATGGTTTCATAGTAATTATAAAAAACAATGATCAAATATTTGCAATCCTAAGTAACAAAGCTACTGTAGCCATTGATCCATTGACTTACAAACTACTAGAACTAGCTTACACGGAGGATAACACACACATCTATGTACGAGGGAGGACTCGAATCTCCGATGCGAGGGCCGCCCGTAACGTGGCCCTCAAGATCACATGGCAATTCACGGACGTCTACCAAACTGGAGACAATGAACTATGGCTTTTGCGGGATTCCATATAAGATCTAATTCCAAGATTTCTCGCCAGCAACATAATTCATGAATTTGCAAAAAAATCTAAATTGCTGCAAGACAAATATTATTCTGAAAGTTTATAAAACGAAGAATATACTTATTAAAATAATATTTGGCATATGTATACTCAAAATCAACTGTTTCGTTTCATTTTGTTTTCCTTTTTTCAGCTACAACTCTCCAGATGGCACAGTACGTGAAGAGTCCATCTTACTCAAGAGAATCGACGACAAGCTGGTGCCAGATATTAGGGGCCGCTCCTCGTGGATTGACAAACAGACGGAGAAGAGGGTCGACTTGACGTATGAAGCCGACGAGCAGGGTTTCCGTGCTGACGGAGAGCATATCCCCAAGCCGGAGGCACCTGAGGTACATCTTCCTGGAAATACACAACTGAGGACATGATTGAAACATTCAGTCCACTTTATGCTGAAGTTGGAGTAAGCGTCTGTCAATGACCGCTAAAAAAGTGCGGAATTTTATTCAGCGTACCCATAGAGTTAGTAAGAAAGCTATCTTAACAGATGGGGAGAGGAGAGGAAAGGGGAGTTAAATCGCTTGAATATCACTATTATTACAGATATACTTCAGGAGTCCAACAACGTATTAAACTGAAAGACGAAACTGTCTAAAGGGCATTTCTGGGACCATTTTAATAATGTCCTGGAGAAATGGCTAAATTTATATGGCAGTTATACTTCTTCAGCTATGCAGTCATGCTCCAGACCTTTTTAGCGTCTCCTTAAATAATTTTATTGGAACACACTTGGTCCCCTCTGTGGGCGTCACGGCGTCAGTCATCTTTGACTTGTTGCTGCTCATAGATTATCAATGAAACAACAGTGCAGCTAGTCGGCAGAACATAGTGGCTCTGCAAACCGACAACATGTCAGATTACTACATGACAATGCATCGATGCTGCATGTATTTTAAGGTGGACGTTGCCTAATGGCTGATTCATTTTAATTTTTAAATAAATGAACCTGAAAAGGATAATTGTTTTGTGTGTTCCCATCTTAATTTATAAGTCGTATTTTACGTTCTTTCCTTGCTTCTTGTAGGACTTGAGATTGGGATAATTTTGGTACCGAAACATGTCCTCCGGACAATTTCATATCTCTGAAAACTGGTGCGAGAATTGGCCAGATTTCAGAAATTAATAAAGGTGTGGCCTTTTTTGCAATACACATAGGTGAACATTTGTTTGTTGGTTAACATTTAGTGGTAAATGCAGCGAAAGTTGGTTCATATGTTTACAGCGGAAAAACTGTGTGATAGGCAGAAGATGTATCCTCAAAGACTGCTGCATGATTGAAAGTGACACCATGCTACTGACAGAAACAGTTCTTCCCTCGTTGACCCATTAGTCTGGATCACCTGTTGTCATTGTTGGTGAATTGCCAGACAACACAGTCAACCTCCAGTGGATTCTCCTGGACGGAGTGTTCCCCATAGTGAAGTACTGTAATAAAGCCTTTCTGTGCACTCGGTCTGGACACAGATCTGCACATACGTGCTCTTAAGTGTTCTCTCTCTTAAGAGAGTCCCAGAAGTCGCCGAAAAATTAGCCTATCCCGTCATGTATATCCAGCAGCAATGCTCTGTTTTGGCCGTGTTAACCATTTTCTTAAAGCGCGGACACTCCGATCGCCTAATTACCCTCTTAGTGTGACCAGCATCCATTGTGAAAGAACGTACCTGGGAAATCCATTGGGTAACCTGATATATAGTGGAAGGGGGCTCTGGAGTACCTCTGCCAGCCAGACACTTGTCGAGACCCAAGACTGCTCGCCCACAAACTGTACCTTTTAATATATATCATCTAGTAACCGTTCTAGTCACGAATTTAAATATATTATTTCACTTGCAACATAATTCCGTGATCTGCATATCAAATGTACTCTTGTTAAACATGGTTGTACCCCATCGAGTTTATACTCAAACGAATCGTCGAGTAGAATAAGATGATGAGGTCAGAATATGTAAGAAATGAAAGTCAGGGGAGCACTACTCCTTACAACAACACTGATGTAATGAAGCCTTTGTATATCCATCTTGGTCCAAGATGACTGGGACATGGCTGTTTAATTACTTATAAATTCTCTTATCTGGTATTATAGGTGTGATTTTTTCGAGATGGTTTTGGTTCCATACATCAGTATACCCTGCTGCAGTGGTTGTGCTTCCTTTGCCTCCTATTCACTTGTTTTCGTGCCACAACATTACCTGCCTTTTTGTTTTGCCTTCAGATACACTTTTCGATATCAGTATAGTTAGATAGGTATGTAGTGTCCCAAATTGCTGTGATTAACCTCAAGAAGTAAATGTAAACTAGTGTAACTTGACAGACAGGAAGACTTTTTCGGTTCTTTATTTTAAGGATAACATTAGTTAAGAGTCCTACAAAGTGGCAGTTCATTGCGGTGTGATACGTAAGTCCACTTTGATAGTACTACAGAAATGGCAGTTGTGTTACCTAATGGTGTTATGCTGATGGTCATTCTGCTTTTTCTTAATAATACCTAATTAATTTAGAAACTATAACAAATGATAAAATAAATAAATATTTGTATATCTGCTACCAGTCAATTTATTTGTTAGTGTTTAATTAACATAGCACAACGCGTTTCGAGATTGTTCTGCTCCTCATTAGGTACTTTTTATAAACACAGAAGTGTTTACTTCTATGGAGTCCAATTGTTATTATTGATGGTTGGGGTAGTTTGGGGGGAGGGGCGAGGGCAGTGGATTGCCATAAACTAAGAGGTAGTGCTGTCCTCTGCTGGTCATCCTGTATGGTGCGAGTTGTTTCACCATCTGTGTGGGATGTAGACGGGAATGGATTAGGTTTTGTGATGGAACGGTCGTGTGATCCATTAATGTTGCTAGTCAGTTGCACGCTTACGATTTTCATGTTCCAAGATTTTTTCACTCTTTCTAAACTTATCAATCATAACGGATGATATTTATAACGGATGATATTTAGCCTCCCAAATTATTTCTTAATAACAGACGCTATTGGGCACCTGCTTGATTATAGTCATCAGTCATCAACCTATCAGTTCCAGAGTTTTGATACCCACGCATAAAAGCTGGCGTTAGTGTCAATTCACCATAGTTGCAATATATACTGTCTCTATAATTTAATCTTCTATTTTATACACGTACGTTATTGTATCTGTCACTGTTGCTATCCACAACAGCGTCTCAAGATGGTAACAATGAGTTATGGAAACTAATAATAAAGGATTTACAACACTAAGGCTGAATTAGTTTTTATTTCATACTGCCATGTTTTAATCAAGCCAGAGACAGATTCGTCTCTGAGGTTTCATGGTTCGCTCACCTGTTCAAGTGCCGGTGGTGTTTGGTTGCAGGTACCTACCCAGGTGGAGTCCGTGAAGCCGACGGTCTCCGCGCCACCAGCGCCGGTCTCCCCTCCCTCGAGGGTGCCCCTGCCCCCACCACCCCCGCCATCCTCCTCCAAGAAGCGCGTCGGCCACCGGTTCGTCGAGTGATCTTACAGTGAGCAGCTGCCTTCTATCGCCGGTAGCGTCGTGAGGACGCTTGCGACCGCTGGCCTACATGACACTGAGCTCCCTGATGACGTCAACAGCGACGCCGATGACGCACAAGCTTAATGGATTACGACCTGTTTTGTTAGAAATTGTAGATTAGAATTAGTTAATGTGTATAAACAAGCAACTGACGAGATGTACAGAGCAGCAGATTTGGGGTCAGAGCCATTCATTGTAGTTGTATGTACAATATTTATCTGTTAGCAATAAATCCTTTATAACTCAATAAAAAGTTTTTAATAAACCCCTTCTCCATCACTGACTTTTTTTCAGTTACAAGATTGTCGGCTGTGTGATTATGTAATCTCATCGGAATCAGTCTAAAATATTCGCTGTGGCTGAAATTAGCTCCATTGTGAACGTAATCCAACAAGAATTAGTTGAAAGTGTACAGATAGTTAAGTAACATGGCACATCGACCATGTATGCCAAGATCAGTAATCAAAGAGACACCGGGTGCTACAAGCGCTACGAGAGATCTCTATGGGCACGAGGGGAAATTGTTCAATAGGATAGTACATTCTCGTGGATCCACTTGATTACTGCACCTATCTCGTATTCCTTCGAGAGGTTATACCATACTCATTGAATGATGTTCCCATGCCACTTCGACGAGGTACGAGAGAGCCGCCTTAATGTTAATTGGTCGGTTGGTTTGTTTTATTGTAGGGGGATAAAACTACGGAGGTTATCAGTCCCCCAATCTGTCACAGAGAGGTACAAGAAAAGTACCAATACAAAATGAAAGCGCCCCCAAAATAAAAGCGCCAGAAATGGGAAACAGCATTGCGAGGTAAATCCCACTCAGGTAGTAAAATGTCAATGGAGACTACAAGACAGACACAAAATGGAGAAACCACACAGAAATACACAACTAAAGGGAACTACGCAACGAATCTGAAGACTGCAGTTAACCAAGCATGAAGATAAAAAAAAGAGGAAGGACACATCAGATGTATTTCGCAGCATTGGCCGTTAATTTTTTATTTAAAAAACCACAGATCGATTTCTATCACCTAGTGATCATCTTCAGTGTCCTTCAAAGAAGCATATGAAAGATCATTCATATGCTTATTTCAGGGACACTTAACATGATCACTAAGTGATTGAAATCGATCTGTGGTTTTTTAAATAAAATATTAACGGCCAATGCTGCGAAATACATCTGGTGTGTTCATCATTGTGTGGTCGTGGAGCACCTCCAGGAAATGGAATCAAACCTCAAAAAAAGAGGAAGGGTCAACCACATAGAAACGCTATAGAGTCCCCTATCATGAGGAGCACAGATGGGGGGAATGAAGTGAAGCTTCACAGAGAGCGATAAAAACCCCCAGCTTGAAGAAAACGTGAAACTAAATCTGCCATTGTGGCATTGTCACATAAAACATCAGATAAAACCCTAGGAAGATTAAAACCCCGCAGCAAGGCGGCTAAAAGAGGACAGGCCAGCAATATGTGGGCCATTGTCAAGTGTGAGCTACAGTGACACTGGGGCGGGGTCGCACCATTGAGGAGATGGCCAGGGTCAACCTCGAGTAATGTTAGTACGAAAGTGAGTGCTCATCAGTAGGGTACCTTTGCAGTTACATTGTTACTACCGTTACACGATCTGTCCCCCTATTTACTTGCTCATGGCCACGATGGGAGTATCCTAGCGGTCTAAGACGCCTCGCTGCGGACCTCGCGGTTGCTCTGCTCATGGCCACGATGGGAGTATCCGAGCGGTCTAAGACGCCTCGCTGTGGACCTCGCGGTTTCTCACCGTCGGAGGTTCGAGTCCTTCCTGGGATATTGCTGTGTGTGTTGTCCTTACGTTACTTTACCTTAGTTTAAGTAGTTTGTAAGCTACGGGCTGATGACCAAGCAGTTTGGTCAGATAGATTTACAAACAATTGAACATTTGAACTTGCTCCTGTGCATTCTGTTGTTGTTGTTTGGTTGTTTAAGGGGGACAAAACTACAATGGTCACCAGTCCCCCACCTGTGAATTCTAGGAAGGCCCTTGTATCTGTAACATCTGTAACTTCAGAGATGTCATGCAATAATTTATAAAAGATTTTTCTGTCATTTGACAGTGTGAAACACGTCTGTATGTCCTTAGTACGAAAATAATTAACTTGGTAATAGGTTGCACCAAAGATATACAGATGTGTAATAATATCACTGGCTCGTCACACCAGAATGTGGACCACTGTCAAGGGGCGCCACAGTCACATTGTGATGCGTCCTCCCGCCGAAGAAGGTGACCATGCGTTATCCATGTGTGGCCGATTCGTAGACGGCAGAGAACAACCGATTCCCTACGACATGACCGCAGTGCCGTACATAGCTTCACGGCACGGAGCTTGTATGATTGCCCCGAGTCACGAATAAAATACTTAAAGGCAACCCTATCAATAATACAGTGAAACCAATCTAAACGGTTCTAAAAGTAACTGGAATTACATCATGGTCACATGTATTCGCAAGATATTTCATTGCTTATTTGCTTGTGTGTAAACTGTTTAAAGAACACGAGATTAGATACAGTAGCACTTTTAGGATTAATTAAACGCAGTTATCACGGCACAAAATATAATAACAGTACACCACATGCATATTGTTGAACAATAGTTTACACGATTCGTTACAATAGGCATCAATGTTTGATGCATTGTATGGAATGGAGCAGTAAGCTGGTATGAGTGGTTCACGTATGGTAGTGATAGTGGTATACAGGGTTGGAACAATGTTCCAGGTGGTTAACCAGCGGGTATGAAGCATTACAATTAAATTACCCAGGGTGGTTATGGCATGTAAACTATCCACATCAGCAGGACAAACTGGGGTCGCAGCTGAAATTCATACCTCAACAGCGTTATTCCTCGAACCAGGAAAATTTAATTAGTTTAATGATGCACGGCCATCAGCACATTCATACACCTGGCGGCTATCCAGTGACTCAGCAAACAATGCAGTCGAGTGTTAATATGAAGCAAGAACAGCAGTGTTACTCCCAATGGCGTCTGGCGGAGGTCGTATGGCCAGAGACGAAATCTCCAGTTTTGGGTCTCATAAAGGGAGGTCACCTGATCCGCAGTGGCTGCAGATACAGTACTCCAGATTGGGATATTGAATAGTGAAATGGTCTGATCCGCACGGACGGCAGACACTGATTGATATTATCTGTTCTAGCTTCATTTGCCTGGCAAATTTTGGTGGTGAAAGAATCATCGAGTATGGATTACTGTAATAATAGGTATTTTGTATAAGTAATTTTGGATAGAAACAGTAAAGTTGTTTGACCAGGATTGCCAGTTATGTAGAAGTTCTGTCTCATTATTGTACTTGGAAAGTATCATCTTTCCCTACTTTGATTTACAAGTATTGAGATTTATGAACATTTCATATGTAGATCAGTTGCATCAACAGAGGCGCGTTTTCCGTATGTGCAGAAATTCTAATAATATGTGATTAGTGAGAAAGCAAGAATTTATTTCCATTATTGTCAAATGTCACAGTGTTGAGTAATTTATCATTTTATTTTCTGAATGAGTTTAAGTTGCTATTTTTTCAGATGCGGTAGTTAAGAGTAAATTGGTAAAGTGTTGAAGTTCCAGCAAGCAGTGAAATTCGGTTATTAACATTTCTTATGAAGTCATCGTCATAAAAGTGACTTGACAATATTCACACCAGAGGGATCTTATAGAACAACAGGGCACCTCGTGTATTTCTTTAAATCACACAGCGTTCCTCTTCCGAAAATCTGTGACAGGAGGGGAGCATCTCTTACCTCACATACCCGCGAGCAGTTACGGAACTAATGAGTCGAGTTTAACGTCACGTATAAAATGCTTAATGGCAACCCTGTCAATACTACAGTGAAACCAATCTAAACGGTACTAAAAGAAACATAAATTACATCATGGTCACATGTATTCGCAAGATTCCATTGCTTATTTGCTTGTATGTAAACTGTTTAAAGGACACGAGATTAGATACAGTAATACTTCTAGGATTAATTAAATACAGTTATCAGGACACAAAATATAATAACAGTGCATATTGTTGAACAATTCATTGCAATAGGTTTCAGCACAATGTTTGATGCATTGTATGGAATGGAGCAGCAAGCTGGTATGAGTGGTGCAGGTATAACTGTTAGAGATAGTGGTATACAGGGTTGGAACAATGTGCCAGGAGGTTAGCCTGCGGGTATGAGGCATTACAATGTAATTAACCAAGGTGGTTATTGGCATGTAAACTATCCACATCAGCAGGTCAAACTAGGGTCTCAGCTAAAATTCGTACCTCAATAGCGATATTCCTCGAACCATCAAAATTTAATTAGTTCAATGATGCACGCCCATCAGCACATTCAGACACCTGGCAGCTATCCAATGACTCAGCAGATAATGAAGTCGACTGTTAATATGAGGTAAAAACTGCAGTCTTACTCCCAGGATTCTCATAATCCTTTTTATCCAAGTTCGTCATCTACAGCTATGATAAATGTCCTACAGAATATTTTAAACAAAAAATGTTCAGAAGAATAGGTTCCTCAGGATACCATATAGCGTACCAGAATTAATCAGATTATGTCTCAGCAAACTGCCGATCTAGTTGCGTCGTATTATACTAGCAGGGCGCTGCAAAGACGATATCGAAGCATTTCAGACACTGTTACAAGATTTATAAGTAGACAGCGAGGAATTGCATAATAATAAGTACAAGCAGACCTCACATTCATACAACACAAGCAACAATCACCAATTATAGAGACAGAAACGGAGACGGGAAAAAATAATTCTGCGAACAGAAATTCCGAGCACAACGACATTCACGTATAAATAATCAAGTAGATGACAGTAGCAGATTCAAAAACAAGTAGCGTGACCAACGTCCAAATTTTAGAAATTGCGGAAACCAGAGTAATCGTGGGGACAGTTATGCAAAATGGAGTGATAATACTTGGCACAAGTGGCGCAAGCTTCATAATCAGCATCAGAGAGACCACAGTAATGATCGTTAAAGAAGTAATTCGCGGGAACGTCATGTAGCCCAGCGCCTGACCATCTATTCAGCCGGACAACTCATTATCCGGCGAGATGCAGTGTCCGACATCTGTAATTAAGGGAGGACGTTGATTAAACTGACCAAAAATGACAGTATTCGATTTATTTTGGTAAGTGTTATTAACAACGGATGGACAATAAGTTTCCAAAGTTTCTACGTTGAAATCACATCCAAAGTGCCTGCAAATTAATTAAAAGTGTGACGCGGTCTCCCTTATTTGACTGTGTTCCATATCATTATAAACAATAACATACTAACTGCATTGTTTATGACGAAGAAAACTGCCAAGTAACTCGAGCACAGAAGCTAAAGAGAGCCTACGGTCGAACACACCAAGTGCACACAAAAGGTCCATGTCCATGCAAGCAAAAATAGGCATTATTGCACTGTCATTAAACCCGAGGTGTTATATGCAGCAGAAACCTTGTCACTCCATAACAAGTTGCTCCTACAAAAGCTACAAAAAGAAGAACGAAAGATCATTAGGAAAATCCTTGGATCACGAAAACCTGAAGCTGGAAATAGACTGCAAACCAATAAAACTACAGAGAAATTTTCAAATATTGCTGTTGATATTAGAAAAAGACGCCTAAAATTCTATGGACACATACACAGACTCCCCGAGTATAAACTCACACGCCATATTCTCACAGCCATTGAAAACCTTGAAGGTATGGCATGGGCCTAACAAGTACAAAGAGACAATACTGATGCTCAACTCACCATCCACGACCGTAACATTTACAGGAGTAAAGTAGACAAGTAGGAAGTCCGGTTTGGTTTGGTTGGTTGGTTTTTGGAAGGGACTAAACGGCAACGGTTATCAGTGCCTTGTTCCAGTCATAGAGGTAAAACAGTGTCTTAGACTTCCTTAAGTAATTGCGTTAACACTTCAAAGTTTACAAATAACAAGTAAAAACAAAGAAAGGATAAAAGGGCCGAC
Organism: Locusta migratoria; assembly: GCA_026315105.1. NCBI lineage: Eukaryota > Metazoa > Arthropoda > Insecta > Orthoptera > Acrididae > Locusta > Locusta migratoria. Next base: position 176,146,300 of record CM048751.1, on the reverse strand, counting down.
ATTACAAGAGTGTTTTTACTGGGTGATCACAAAAATATAAGTAAGACATCCAGCCACTTTGGTACACATTAAAAACACCTACCTAAAAGACAGGCGGATGGAGAACAGATCAATGACGGACACAGAAGAAATTTTAAATGGATTTGTACAATCCACACTCATGGATAAAATTTAAAAGAGAATGGAGGCATTGTCAGCTAAAGTAAACTTCATGTCGTCAGGGATATTAAAATTTCGTCGCTCTGCGGTTAAAGTGGGACATCCCTGCGTTATGTGGGCGACTGTCAGAGGCGCACCACATCGACACTGAGGAGGGTCCTCGCGACGCAGAATGTGACCGTGCGTCAGCCAAGAATGGCCAATACGGAGCCGGCAGAGAACAACCGACTCCCTGCAAGAAGCTCTCAGTGAAGTCGTCAATGCAGCGGTGGAGGGCTTAATGACACGGAGCTTATTCGGTTCGGTCGAGTCTGACCATTCAGAAGTCCAAACCCCAAGGACCTTGCGGTTTAACTGGGATCGGAGGTCTGTTTGTGGGAGGCCTATGTCCAGGGATCGTGAAGTGGTGGCCTGTTTGGCCAGCTGATCAACGCGTTCATTGCCCGGTGTACCTATGTGGCCTGGTGTCTAGACGAAAGCGACTGAACGACCCGACTCGCCAAGGGCAAATACAGTATCTTGGATTGACCAAATGTTGCTTGGGAAATCCAGCCAGAGACAAGAGCTAAAAAAAGTGGACAGAAGAAAGAAAGAAAGTCATGAGCTAGAAAATGAAGGTCTCATGGGCAAATCGCAGGAAGAACTGTAGAGACTTCACGTGATCCACAAACGGTCTACTACGTATATATATATTGACAAGATGGCGACCTCCATATCGCTGGCAGCCTTATTACTCTCCAAAGACCTTGGTGGCGCAGATGTTTTACACTGTGCGCGGCTCAAAGAGATGCCCAGAGGTGCCTCACACAGAGAGAATCCCAGGATGCCCCTTAGAGCCACAACACCAAGAACACTTTCTCGGTAATGTCAATGTGTAGTTTCCTTCTTCAAGGCCATACTTTATTTGTAATAGTCGAATGTACAGTCTCTATTAAAATGAACATTTTCACAAACACCAGAACATTTAATCCAAACAAATACACTCTGCTCTTCATCTACCTAACTCCTACTACAAGTCTTACAATTAAAGGCGTATTACAATAATAATAATAATAATAATAATAATAATAATAATAATATTGGTTCCAACTCATTACATTTGTCTGCGGACAAAGAATTGCAGAATGAATTAGTTGGAATGTCATATTAATAATATTTAAGTCTGTGACCTGTACTAATGCTCCCAATATATCACTCCATTCCCCAAAATAATGTCACCTGTACTAATTATGTTGGTCTGAGCTGTAACACCCTAATCATAAAGGCCAACCACTACTAACTCAGTACGTTGGAGAGATGGTTCAAATTTACCTACCATTCCCACTCAAAAAAGTCAGTCATTGGGTTTAGGGATGTCACTCAAGGAGCTATTGCCTGTTATTATCTTTAAACACTTAATAAAGTATAGGATACATAAATTATACACTAAATAAATTGATATTTGAAATTAAAAACTAAATAAAAATAACAATTTAATAATTTAAAGTTTTTCTTAAGAAATCAATACACTAATTGGGCTGACGACCCAAATAACACGTAGCTATGACCTCCGAAGGTCATTAACTATAGCTCGAATTATTTAGGAGTCAAAAGCGCCGTTCTGAAGCGCCCAAATTCTTCACAACAATTAAGACATCATCTAACACGCTGTTTAACTTAACGTCAATTAAAGACAGTACTATTATTAATTTAAATATTAAAAAAATTGTCAGGGCTTGTCTTGATTATTTTGAAATTGGTAACAAGGCAAACATTAACATTCGAAGAAAAAGCGGTAAATTCGAGGAAAAGGATAGTTGAATATTGTTATGCTGTAATTAAATCGATTCGAACGTTTCAGGCACAGAAGCGTTAGTTAATGCACTCATTCCGCCACTTCATAGCCCATTGAAGGTATCTCTCGATCATTTCCCTCACACATATAGTACAAAGCAGTGTCCAAAACGGTCAGATCGTCACTTCACTGGCTGGATAGGATTTCTAGCAGCCCGTTAAAGCAAGCCAACGGCGTTCTCCTTACACAGAAAGAACACTGATCGGCCGTATGTTGCTAAATGCACCTCAATAACACTGATTCAGATCTCCTAAATTGTAAATAGTAGGATTTTTATATTTTGAAGTATTTTACAGAGTACGAAAAACAAAATGTTTAGTTAAATATCAAACCAGTTCCCTTTCTTCCGTATATTGAAATGAGTTGTAGTTATCAATTTTAGCAGTTATCAGTTTGCGAAATTTATCCAATGTTACCATTTCAGTACTATTTCAAAATGTAATAACCCTCACCTTCCTCCCTCCCCTCAGCTTTTAAGGACAATATTCAAGCTTTGAAACTCTTCTGATAAAATCTTTGTTTCTGATTAGCTCTATAAAAGTTACACATTTCACAACTAATGAAACATTTATTGAAAAATAACCTTGTAGTTATCTTTTCACATCCAACAACAAAAGCAAAGTCAGTCCAGATAAGAATGGCGATAGGTATATATTACACAGTTCAGTGAATAACGTAAATAGCTGGAATACTATAATTCACAGAACTTCTAGTTACTATTATATGGCCCGATTTACATTTAAAGTCAAATACGTCACTAGGCTAAAAACGTAGTAGATTACATATACAGCTTTTTTAATGTCTTTTGTCTATCCGTATGGGAGAGGTACTCTAGTGTACGCATTTACATTAAAAATTTTGATGCTATGGTCATTACTAAGAGTTAACTGTTTTATGTAGGACCAAAATTTTTCATTTATTTCGCAATATTATGTAATTGTTGAATGCTTCGACCGTTTTAAAAAAAGCTCGACCCTATACGAAGTTGCGCATTTATTCATTTTTCACATATTGTTTGAACCGAGAATGTAACTGTTTTTGCTCCCTCAACATTTTCCGAATTTCATTACTAAATCATGGTGGGACTTTGCCGTCTTTAATCCACTTACTTGGCGAGTAATTCCCTAGAGCGTGGTTTTTCTATGGTCACCTGAAGAATTTAAACACTCTCTTGCACTCAGCTACTATATTTCTACAGCAGTCCGTAACTGTTCTGTGATAAAAATTTTCTACGTTATGTGAAGCCTTTTCCAATGAACGTCCACCAAAATCATGGACTATAAACTCACCAACACCAACGTCAACTACTTCTTAACAAGAATTCTGTAGATGACGTTATTGCTAGTACAGCAGAAAATGTAGGAATAGATGCTATGCACCTTTGTTTTTCTTGCCTTCTTCCAAATTTTCTCACTCTCTCGCTCTTTCTTCTGCATTAGATGTTCGATTTACTCCCGTAACGTAGCGTAATATCCTCTCCCTATCGAAGTTAAACAAAACTGTTTCTTCCAACTTTATTGTTTGCAGAATAATGGCATATGAGATATGAATTAAATTATTCGAATTATTTAATAGCTCCCCTTCATGCCGCTTAAACACAACCTGACAATTTTCTGCGTGTTTTTGTGATATTTTTTACACTTAGAATGAAAGATATAACGTTTTAGAGCAATGCCTAATTGCTCTTGTAGGAATTCTTGCTTATTTCTAAAAACAGTTTCTGGTAAACTGGAAGATCCATAATTTCAGCAGATATTTATTTCATGGTAATTTGTCCAGTTATTACGTGTATTGTATCTCAAATAACACACGAACCTTGACAACGCGTAATTGATGCGTTATCTTTGATGGCAACCGTAACACGATTCGAGTTCGCTCTGAAGTCAACACGGTGTACAGTGGTTCGATCGCAAAAAAAATGTTGTAGTCTTTCAAACAATATTGGAGGGTTAGCGCTCAAAAATGTTTAAGCTCTAAAATAATAGATGCGCTAATGTACGCGTCTATGCAGTTTATTTCGGATGCAGATTAATTCGTGTGAATAACTAAATTATTTTAAACACTTGTCACTTCTCACATAATTATGATTATGCACGTTTTTCGCTCCATCTCGTTAAAAACCGATCAGGTTAGTCAAATCTTATTAGTGTCAACACTATGAAAGTACGGGAACAACTATTTTGGTTCAAGTGCCAAAACTGTTAACCGACAAAAATGAGGGAACTACGCGAGGCCTACAGTACTTGACAGCAGAATGGTAAACCCATTAACTTAGAAATTTGGTGTCCCGTGTTCAAATCGGGTCTCTATATTTATCAGGGAAGCTGTAGAGAATTTGGTCTTACATTTTGAAGATTCGTAACAAACAGTAGGTCTGAAATTATGAGTGCAGCTCCATTGTTGAGAGAGGAAACACTTTGTTCATGTTCTTATTATTCTTTTTTGTACCTTACTGAAGATTACACAACTGATTATCGTCAGTTTAGAGCTCACAATTCATTCATAGTCATATAAAGAAATGAAAAATTCCGCCAGTTAGTAGAATCTTCTGGATTTCTCTATTGTAGTAATTACGATCCCAGCAGAGAAGTTAACAACGAATGGATGAAGAAGAGAACAAGAGGAATCACTTGATTACAATAATTGTCAGACGTAATAGCCTCAGACTCAGTAGTGGACAAGGCTGTTGAAGGCCCGGGTCGGCGGCGAAACAAAATGAGCCCCCCACCCCTCTCCCGTCCACATGGAAATATATTACTATAAAACAGTAATTTTTGAGATTTGGAGGCCCCACAGGACGAGAGGCACAGGTCAGTCTAAAATGAATTACTGTCGAGATTTGGAGGCTACAGCAGAAATAGATGCCAAGCGCGCTCCAGAATAATAATAATAATAATAAAACCAAATTTAAAAAAGAAACAAAAAAACATTGCTTTCACGGCATCTGGAGGCCCCCCAAGACCTGAGGCCTGGGGTGGTCAGCCCCCTCCGCCCCTACCCCCCCCCCCCTTAGTCTATAATAGTCCTGTTAATAAGTTATTGGTAATATGAACACAAACATTAATCGTGCTTCAATAAGTTCACACAAATGGTTAATTAGTGGTCAGACAACAGAATATGGATAGTTGTTGCTCACAATCTTACTTACTTCAGACCACTGAAATTTTAGTTGGCTTCAGCTAGTTAATAACTGTTGTAAAAACATTTTCTTTTAAATCTCGGAACGACATAATAGTTTACCGATTGCATAGGTACAATTTAGCATCCAGTATGAAATATTAATTGACATTTTAATTTAGTGAAAGGAAAATGTTGCCTATTAGAAAACAAATAAAGTATTTGGAACCGATAGTTTATCCGCATAAGATTTATCTTATTCTTTCTGAAAGACAGACATAATGGCACTAAATAATCGAACTGCAGATTTACTGACTATATCGGTCATTGTTGTACGTTAAACGAAAGAGGAAGATAGTGTTGCAAAAGTACAGACTTAAAAAAGTCTAGATTCTGAGTGCAGTTTAAACGTGATTGAGAGTGAAAGTTAGTTTCTGTGAGGAACTTCAATCTCAATTATTACGAAAGATAAACAGTTTCATGACATTCGAGACACGTCACTGTAAAGAAGAATGGCTTAGCTTTACAATGACATGATTTATTATTGAAATTTATCTATTTCTGATCACGCAACTTACAAGATAGAATTGTGTCTATACTTCCAAATAATGATATTCTATAACTAACTCGATTTATCTCTTAATTAATTATCACATTGTGTTCATACTGTCACAAAGAATCTACTGACTTAAGAAATATGTTAAAATTGATAATTATATTTTAGAATTCACGAACTACTGTTGAATATGCCAGGAGCTCCTACATTTACGATTCTTTTGCTCGGCTTAAAAGAATGCTCCATATCATTTTTACAAGTCTATAGGTGTATTCGGTTACCCTCAGGAACCTTTTGTCACGTCAAACTGATGCAATCAGACAGCACATTCTTTTACCCCAAGTTTATAACCTCATGGAATAGCTTTTCTGAGAAAATGATATTGTCTGGGGTAGCAGGTTCGACCTGTATCTGTTTGAGGGTTAACCTGGATGTAATAGTATATTACACCTTTGCATTTGCGGAGAATAACACCGGATAATTGTTGTTGTTGGTTTGTGAGGGGACTAAACAACTAAATCAGTCCCCTGTTACTAGCTCAGAGTCCACTGTCAATAAAACAAAGCTCTATAAATGATCACGCACATAAGGGACTGGTTGACAATGGACAAGCCACTGATAACTAAAAAGGAAGGGACACGGAATTGGTAAAACAAAGTCGCGAACTCAACTAAAACTGGATAGCAGAGTACCTTGGCTGGCTGATCACAAAGAAAAAACAGGATGAGCCAGCCATACTGCACACACTAAAAACCCCTAAGGGTGTGAAAAGGTAAAAAGCTGGATTGGTGGTGACCTAAGTTATCAGGCCACAGCACCCACCGTTAGATAGAGTCATAAAAACCAGTAGCGCGGATAAAACTTAAAAGTGCGTTAGCCATAGAGGCGTCGTCTCGTAAAGCTAAAGATAGCGCGTCTGGAATATTAAAAGATCGCCGAAAGTCGGCTAAAAAGGGACAGTCCATCAGAAGATGGGCTACTGTCTACACTGCACCACATCGACACACGGGTGGAGAATCACGCCGAAGGAGATACCCATGGGTTAACCACGTGTGCCCAATACGAAGACGGCAGAGGACGACTGACTCTCGGTGAATCGGCCGCAGTGAAGATTTCCACAAAGCTGTGGACAGCTTCACTGCCCGAAGTTTGTTCTGTGCATTCGCCGCAGCCCACTCGGTGCTCCAAGCCTCGCGCACCTTCCGGTGCAACACCAGTTTAACATCCCGTTCCGTGACACCAATAGTGAGAGGTGGTCCCATAGTGGCCTGCTTGGCCAATCGATCAACATGTTCATTCCGTGGTATGCCAACATGGCCTGGGGTCCACACAAAGACCACAGAACGGCCTGATTGGCATAGGGAGTGAACAGTATCCTGGATCGACCGCACTATTGGGTGCCGAGAGAAACAATGGTCGATCGCTTGTAGGCCACTCAGGGAATCAGTACAGATAACGAATGACCCCCTTGGGCAGGCTTTGAGATGTTGTAGAGCTCAGAGAATGGCGACCAGCTCGGCGGAGAAGATGCTACTCTCATAGGGCAGAGAATGGTGGTCCACGTGGTTGTGATGTAGAAACGCATACTCAGCACGGCCATCCACTACGGAACCATCTGGGTAAATAACGTCTGCGGCACGGAACGACTCGAGCACTTGCAGAAACTCGTGACGGAGATGTATGGGAGATACAGAGGCCTTCGATGCATTGGACACGTCCAAACGGAGCAGCAAACGAGGAATGGACCAAGGAGGGGTGTGAAAGGAATAGTGGAAAGTGGTAGGTAGAGGATAGGATGCGAGAGACGAAAGAAGGATATGAACACGGACCGAGATCGGGTAACCCGACCTGGGCCGCCGTGGAGGGATAGGTAGTGCAGCGTCTGGAAAAAGGAGCCGGCGGTTCGGGTGGAAGGGCGAGGCCTGAACACGAGCAACATAAGAAGTTAGCAGGTGTTGCCTACGGAACCGCAGCGGGAGGACTCCAGCTTCGACAAGGAGGCTTGTCACAGGGCTTTTGCGAAAAGCCCCTTTCGCCAAACGGACAGTGATGCTGGTTGAGCTAAAATACATGAGAAGTCATCGGCATAGTGGATACCGATGATCCCACTGCCGCGCAAGGCCGTTGATAGCGACTAAAAATGAAGGGACACTGAGAACGGAACCCTGTGGGACTCCGTTCTCTTGACAATTAGGTGAGCTAAAACAAGAACCAACACGAACTCTAAAAGAACGCAACGCCAGGAAATTCTTAATGAATATAGGGAGTGGCCCCGTAAACCGCAGTCGTACAGCGTAGACAGGATATGGTAGCGCCAGGTAGTGTCGTATGCTTTCCGCAGGTCGAAGAATACGGCAACCAGGTGTTCGCGGCGACTAAATTCTGTACGGATGGCCGTCTCCAGGGACACAAGATTGTCGATAGCGGAGCGGCATTGACGGAACCCACCCTGTTGTGGCACCAAAAGTCCCCGGTCCTCGAGGATCCACATGAGCCTCCGACTCACCAACCGTTCGAGGAGCTTGCATGGAACGTTGGTGAGGCTGATCGGGCGGCAGCTATCTGCCACCTGCGGATCTGCCCCAGGCTTAATCACCGGAATGATCATGCTTTCCCGCCACGAGGACGGAAAAACACCCTCTAGCCATATCCGATTAAGCAGGGCGAGAAGTTGGCTCTTGGCGTCCGCGCCGGAGGAACTGACTGTGAATGCGATCGGGTCCAGGGGAGGTATCTGGGCAATAATACGTTGCAGAAGTAATACTTACTCTCGTGAAAATGATTGTCCGACTAACTCACTTGGATCACTGTGATCGAGTTACAGCCAAATTTTATTACAAATGTTTCTAAAGCTGTGGCACAGAATTGCAGTGGTCATCAGTCCCTACTTACAAATTACTTATAGTACCTTATGCTAAGGCCAACACACACACCTATGCCCTAAGAAGCACAGCACTCGAACCTCCGAGGAGGAGGGGGACGGGGTAGCCGTTCACTGCGCAGCAAGGCGCCTTAGGGCGCATGGGCATTCCCGCGCGGAACAGTTTGCTTAGTTCCTCTTTCTTTGCCAAATTTTTCATGATTGTTTATTGATGTATTTCTACAATGTTGTGCTACAAACAATATGCAAACAATTTTTTGAAATATACATTCCAAAATAACATACCGTTGTGAGTCAGTTTTATGATAATAGGAGCAGTGTGCTGTCTAGTGACGTCACAGGATTCACATGACTTTGGAATGGTTTCAGAGGTTTTAATATTATTTAAAATGAATACCTGTAAATAAATTAATGAAGGGAAAAATTCAAAGAACAATGACATAATTTTATACATGATATAAAAGCGAAAACAATTACACTGATAGAAAAAAAGCTCAATTTCAAAGTTTACTAAAAATTACAGTACTGAAGTCTAAAGTACCTGGCACTTTAAGTCTCGCTAATTTGAATAAGAAATCTGCATACACAATGATGGTACTCAGAGCAAACAAAAGGAAGAACAAAAGGAAGAAAAGAAAAACGATTAAATAGATAGCATTAAAGAAATTGAACTGACTAATGTCTTCACGAACCCAATTAAGGACTAATGACAGACAGTAACAGAAATTATGAAAGGAACGTTTGGCTTCTTAGAACGAAATAATATTACAATGAAATTTGTGGGCTACATACCTTAATAAAGCAAAATTCCCCAAAAGTGGCTACTTTGGTCACAAAAAGTGGTACTACATTTTTCACGAACAACAACATACAGTAGAAAGTAGTGCATACGTTAAAAAATGAAAAAAAGATAAATTCACAAGCTCAAGGATGTTGAGGCTAATACAAAGTACAGGTATGAAAACATGATGAACGCTGTTGGATACATAATACGCAAGTCAAAATCTCCAGTAGCAACATACATAAAAGACACAGGACGCCCACTGGGAACATAGAGGACTATATAAAAATCTGTAATACGTCACTCACAAACATAGGGCACCTAAACTGGATGCTAAGCATTGTAGTACCACTCTATGTATTTAGAAGTCATTTTAAAAAAGAAAGTGTTCTCAAGATATTACATCGCTTACAAAAATCACAATGAATCAAATTAATGAGATGAACATTTTTATACACTACAAAAAGGAAGGGGAAAATTCTCAACAACCAACTACATAATTAATCAGTAATTTACCAATATTTCACTTGTATAAAATACTACAGTAACTTCTGGAAATATGTAATTTCATCAAAAGCTCTACAACAATTTTATAACAAAAAGGAACATAAGATGTGGCCTAATATATAATTTAAAAATCAGTTGTAATTACTAAGCAGACACAGGTGATAAAATTAAATTTACAAGTGACATTTTCATGTACATTACGTAATGGAAAACCTTGACTTATCGAAATGCTTAACGAAAATGTGCTGTCGTAATAACTTTGTATTATTTTAATTTAAAAAGCAAAGAGTTTGAGTGATTGTTTTGCATATGTGTTTTCTGCATTGTGAAGAAAGCTCATTAGCGGTTCGCATACAGACGGACATAATGTTTCAATTATCCTATAATAACCATACTACGATTAATTTGGTGCGATTTTTCGAAAGTATTAAACCTCAAAAAGATAACTACAGTACCAGAGAACTATAAAAACACCCAAGCAAACATCCTGGATGTTACTTATGCAAATGTTTGCGCTTCATAAGGCAAATAATTACACGTAAAGCATCGAGATTAGCATAAATAATGCAAAACTAAAGTTTTAAGTCTTTACTTACAATATAAAAATCACAAGCGCAGGAGTTCTAAAAACATCAATTATTAACGGCAGATTATACCACTAGCTTATACGGGATAATAAATGAGGTTTAATCTTGTGCAATCAAATTGTCGGTAACGAAACTACACCTAACAAAAAGGGTTTACATTAGTATTCGTCACTTCAGTGTAGCTATGAGAAAGTTTGGTAATATTCCACTTTTTTTTCTCTAGAACCTTTTGTTTGCGAAATTGCTTCACATGAGTTAGAAAAACCGGTACAGTACCGGTATGTTCAAATGTTCAAATGTTTGTAGAGTCTATGGGACATAACTACGGGTTTATCAGTCCCTAAACTTACAAACTACTTATGAACTACTTACGAACTAGGACGGCACAAATATCTATGCCCGAGGGGGGATTCGAACCCCCGACCGTAGGTAGTGGCCGTGCAGACCGTGACTGGAGCGCCTCAGTCTCCTCGGCCACCGCGGCCGGCACAGTATTGTAATTCACATTGTAGGGAGTAATGCAGAACAGTAGCTTCGTGGTCCACTCACCGATACTGAAATCAGGAGAAAATCATTAACAAAGTTGCAGCAGAAATGGAAAAGATAAGAGAACTTGAAACAATGAAGCAGCGAACAAGACAAAAATTCGGAATAGAGAGAACCAACATGAAGAAACGTTACTCGAAGAAAGAGAAATGACTAAATAGGAATAAGGAGGAAATGAGAAAGAGGAAAAGAAAATTAGAATCTCAGTGAAATGTTAGAATAACCGGCAAAGCCTGCTCATTGTTGTAGGTATTCATATAGAAAAGTGGGCAACAGGCCGAACGAAATGGCTGAGAGAAATTGTTACGATACTGCGAGTAATGCATGAGATACACGGCTATGAGAAAGAGGCGAACTAACGTCAGAAGATATACAAGCATTTAGAGGAAGAGGTACATCAGCTAGGTGTATAATGAAGGCTGAAGAAGATGCAGATGCTCCACATTCTGTGGCTACACCACTAAAAGAAAAATATAAATTTTTAAGCAGTAATTACGAAATGCAGATGGATAGCTAGTGTCATATCAAAGTAATGCAGAAAATTCTACTCGCTTCCATTGTGCTCTTATCACTCACATCGTTAAATAAAGAGTTTCAAGTTACACCACCAAATACTGCGAGAATACATACTAAACAAGACCCATTTCAGTTTCACCAAACATACCCCTAGTTCTATTCTGAAGAACCTAGGAAAATGGTGAAATCTATTACAGATGCTCACGCTAATGGACAAGCAGAACACACCACTGATATATGTGCTAAATGTGAACCCCACTATCACTTTAGAAAGAAAGTAATCAATAGGAGGTGAAGTTGCTACTAATTAACGTTTTACACCGTTATCGAGGAGAACTAGACACGAGAGACGGCTGCAATTTCGGAACATTTGGCAAACGTAGAGAGAGAGAGAGAGAGAGAGAGAGAGAGAGAGAGAGAGAGAGAGAGAGGGAGGGAGAGGGAGAGAGCTTAAAGTATAGTGAAAGGCCTCAAGTAGAAACAGGTAGTTTATTGGTCAAACAAATCATACGAACAATTTCGGATCAGATCATTAATCTGCCTTCTCAAGCTAAAGATCGTGAGGAACTCTACGAGAAACTTTTTAAAGCTGATGTATTCGAGAGTGCTACAGAATCCAAAGAAATTGTTCACAACTATGAGATGCAGTTGCTGAAGGAAGAACAAGGATTAGAAGACGTGGAGAAGATATTCAAACAAAATATGGAACACAAAAAACACTGAGGAAGACAGTTTCAGGCCTCACTTTATATAGCTAAGGTAGCCGGCCGCGGTGGCCGAGGGGACTGAGGCCCTCCAGTCACGGTCTGCACGGCCACTACGTTCGGGTGTTCGAATCCCCCCTCGGGCATGGATATTTGTGCCGTCTTTAGGATTAGCTAGTTCATAAGTAGTTTGTAATTTTAGGGACTGATGACCTCGAAGTTAAGTCCCATAAGCTATACAAACATATGAACATTTTTATATAGGTAAGGGTTCGATAGTTTACGTGGAACGATATGAAATGATATATTTGAACGTTCTCTGTTAAATCTCACGGGGAAAGTTTTTGACGACGAGGCTTTGTTCGTGGCAGAGGAATGTTAATTTTCCACCAACCCCCAAGGGTTTAAACTAATCAATTTTGCTTGGCTCATGACAACATTCTGTTATGAATTTTGTTATTGATGAATGTTGCTAGTTACTTGGGCCCACAGGGCATCCTGTTCTAGCACTGAAGATGGCGAGTCAGTGACCGAAATCTATTTGCAAAATAAAAGCAATAAAGATTTCATGCTACCAAAGCTGTTCCCTGCATTCCTTATAATTTTATTCGTGTGGTCGCTCTACACCTGACTCCTGATGGAGTCGTCTGTATGTAAACGATAGTTATGATAATGTTACGGCCATTGTGCCTCGAACTGGTATATTTATTGATGGATGTGTACCTGAGGTTACTTACTCCAGTTATGTTAATGTGGACATTAGTAGGCAAGAATAGGAGTACGTTTCATATGTTTATCAAGCGAAAGTTTGTAATTTTCAAAAGCCTTGTGGGAATGGCCGCGAGGATTGGGGCATCATGTCGCTCCTGCCGGAGGTTCGAATCTTCTCTCAAACATGTCTGTGTGTGTGTGTGTGTTTTGTCCTTACCATAAATTGCTTTAAGCAGTGTGTAAGATTAGGGACCGATGACCTTAGCAATTTGGTCCCTTGGGTTTACAAACATATCATTTTAATTTACAACATAAGGCTGCAAATAGTGTCGTCCATTTACTTCAGTGAAGAATTATGAAGTAAACTCTGTTGAAGTTTGCATGCAAGAGGTTGAACAGCAACCATAGTGAAGTAAACAATGGAACATAAAAGCGAATGTGATATTCCTTTATATAATTGACTAGCTGCTCGGTAGCACAATGGTACAACGCAAGACTATGAATTCAGAGGTGGCGGGATCGATGCCGGCCAGGGCCAGGTCATTTCCACTTCTTTCACACCTGGTGATGTTGCTGAAATAAAAAATATCGAGTTGCACCGTGGTTCGGAATCCACGACTGTGGATCCCCCTATAACTGATTGGGTAAGTTCGAAGGTCGGAGGAAGGAAACAGCATAACACATCAAAAAAGGGCCATGCCTTATAAAGCACTGTGGTGTTCAAACTAATCGGATTGATAACTGCTTTACCTTTACTTTGACTGAGTATTAAGGGCCAAATAGATGAAAAAGTGCACTCTGAGGACTGAGCATTTGATATGATTATAAGTTCAGAAAGCGAGACGGAAATGTATATTATGATGGGTTGAAAGAAATATTTGAAGTGGATGAAGACTTCAGTCGCTTAAGGAGGGGCAATATAAGACGGAAGCATCAATTATAATATTTCAGACAGTAATAATACAGGTTGTCTTACTTGAAAATAAAATAACATAAAAATAATTCTACATGTGATGTAAGCCACAAAATGTTATTATTAGCAAAATATATAATCATAAATCAACCAGTATCGGACTCAATTTTTGTTTCTATACAGCTCAAGTGGAGTCTGCGATGTGCAGTTTTTGATATTTATAATTTTTTGCGATAAATTGTTACTGAATAACGTAGAAGGATTTTTTGTATTTATCGGGAAGATTCGAGAATCCAAAAAAAAGTCCTCAAATTTAGTCGATTATTTGATACACAAAATCAATACAAAATAGCAGCGTCAAGAAATCGAATCTAATATCGGAGAACGCAATTTATTTCACGTTAAGAAGTTTTTGTAAATATATGTTACTTAACATCTTTGGTTATTAGTCCCTAGGCTCACAAAATACTAAAATAAAGTTAAACTAACCTAAGGAAAACACATACACACACACACACACACAGATGCACACGATAGAGGGAGGACTCGAACCTCCGACGAAGAACAACCGCGCGCTCCACAGCAAGGCGCCTTAGAACGCTCGGCGACTCCACTATAGTAATCATAGGCTGATTTGATACAGTGATTAGTTTCTGAAGAAGGTACCACTAACGTGTAATTTCAAACCCAATAAGCCAATAGTGTGATATTTTATCGATAGAAATTTTACAACGCTCGAACCAAGTATTCGTTCTTATGGGTGGTCTACCTCCACACTCAAATCAAAAGTCGTAGTAGGCAGCCTTTTCGCTGAGTTTCACCGAACCGCGTCTACGACACTGGACACATGTTTTGCAATCGCGACCTCAGAGTATTTCCGTCAAAAGCAAGAAAGCTTAGACTCGAAGTTGTACGGCTGGAATCGATATATATCGAAAGTCGACTACGTCAGTATTATCGCGTGACTTATTAAGTATGGAGAACGTATTTAATTTGTATGTTCTTGTTTGCTTGTGTAACGAAATGTATGGAAGTGTTGAAGGTTCTACGGAGGCCCCACATTGCTGGACATGTAAGCACTTGATCATTTGCTTGTCTACTGTGGAAAATGATGTACAATTTCGTTGGAAATACGGATTAATACAAGACCACACGGAAAGAAACAGTGTAGACTGTAACGGAACTGAATGTGTCAAAATCGGCAAAAAATCGGGTGATATACAATTCCCAGTGATGCTGGTATGTGTAAAATGTGGAAAGGAAACAAGTATTAAGAAAAAACGTCTGGTTCGACTATTCCAACTTCCCTATGGACTAAAGTGTAATTCTAACTGCTTGCTGGATACTTTACAAGAGATAGCTGCAGCAGCGTAACTACTTTGAATACTGTATGTGATTATGTGAACTTCACCAACGAAAGTGTGCCCATCGGTGGCCCGAGAAAAATTATTGAGCTAGGTTTGAAAACCGATGTGAACACATTACGTTTTCAAGAAATATGGTCGTCCAGGATAGAGAGACCAGCTGTACGTATTCCAATATTTAAATTTCAATAATCTAAGAATACTCGGAAAACTTGACGCACCGGATACTCTTCCTATTTTTCTACAAGATACTGAAAATGTTTACCCAGGATGTGGACATAATGGATTACTCCCTGTGGCTAATACAAGACATAGACTGCTTCAAGACGAAGACTCTGGTACTCAATAAGTTGCATTTATAACTTATGCAGTACTTTAGGACGAACACCTGGCTCTTTAATGAAGCAGGTGAAGTAAGTTCTTTATTATCGGTAGGTTTCCAGTAATAAAAATGTATTTGTACGTTGTGATACAGTAAATATACGTTTTTACCGAAAACAGTCGAAAAAAACTGAATTTCGTAAATTTATCGCGAGAGTATGAAAGCCAAAGATATACATAAGTATTTAAATTAAAAGCAAGGCATTTCTCGACTTTACTAAATATTGAAATTAATCCACCCCGTGTAATACACAAAAATTTAACATCGTGATAGCACTGCATTTGTTTTCAGAATGAAATTGGAACCTTACGAAAGTTTCACCGAAAACAGTCAATAAAAAATTGAATTTCGTAGATTTATCGCGAAAGTATGAAAGACAGAGATATACACTGATCTACTATCAACAGTGATCTCTATACAAACGTGATGTATAACCACAGTCTAATACACACACACACACACACACACACATATATATATATATATATATATATATATATATATATATATATGCCTATTGCGACAGTAGTGCTCCAAGCGGCTGGCAAGCTACATTTCTGTATACGATATTGGATGAGAGCGAATAATAATATTGTTTATATCAATTTTAACATATTTTTTACATTAGGGAACGTATGTAGTGTCATAAAATAGATAATAACTTAAAAATAGCTCCACATTTGTATTTCTAATGTTTCCTAATATCATTACAGTACAATTTATTTACAATTATCTTGTAACCTACAGGCTTTTACTGAATAATTTAATTTATTAAAAATAGAAAAAAGGTTAGGAAACACCAGAATACCTGCCCTTTGGCAGAAAGACGTCGCCCAGAATACCTGCCCTTTGGCAGAAAGACGTCGATTTTCTACTCAAGAACTTAACGTTACTTCACTACAATTCCAGTGAAATCGGATGGGATGGAACGTAGGAAACTAATATAGAATGCAATAACTACAGTATTAACGTACTAAATCAGCCACCACATCTGCAACTGAAGGAAAAACGTCAGGACGTGGCATGAAAAGGAAAAAGCAGTCAAACTGTTTTCATCAAAGAAGAACCCAATTCCACAATTGTTGCTACAGCTGAACCACTAACTGTAAGAGTATTCAAGACATTGTCTTCTTAAGCTAAAGTAATCACAGTGAAAAGAATATGCGCGTATAAGAAAGACAAGTGAAGCCTAAAAAACCGAATTAATACGTGTCAAAAAACTCCTTGTCATAGTAGTAACAGACCAAAAAAGAAATTTATGTTTCTCCCATGTTTATATTTTACCTACTTATGCGGAATAAGTATTGTTTTCTTGATAAAGTTCTTCATTATACCACTGAATCAGTTAAGTTTGTAACAAAAATTATATTTTTTTTAATTACGTACACAAATAATCATAAACAAACATCACTCTTTAAGCGGCTTGCTCACCACTAGAAGTGCTAGTGCCGTTGCAACTGTTGTGGGAGCGGAATCGCAAAGTTATTATCTTTACATTTTTTATAATACTTCAAAGCAGCCATATTTAAAGTTTGCAAGAAACGAAATATGTACATCCATCGCTGGCACGCTCAAACAGCTGACGTTCAACATCCAGGAAGTGTAGAGACCAAAGACAGTGAATGATCAGCGACCAGAGACTGTTTATGTGAGCGACCAGAAATAAACGCAGATCTATTCCTGGCAAAAGCGTAAAAAGTATCGATATCTATAGCGTTTACGTAAATATTGAATAGTTCTTCTTCATTTCATCCCCACTATCTATATAAAATACATTCAAAAATAGTAATTACGTGCCAGTATACACACAAAAAATACATATAACTAAACAAATAAAACATTAAAAAACTTCAAAAATAGAAATCTGTAAGGTTTCTTTTACTAAAGCCAAGTTCTGAATATCTATTCAAAGACTATTCCCATTAAAATCTATAGTTTGGCTACAATATATAGTCAAAATTATATTTACTAGTGAGATTTCATATGGTGCCTGCATGAGACTTTACGAACACAAACTTCAATGTGGTAATTTATGGTTTCTGCTCAAAAAGATTATCCAAATTTCAATAACAATCACTATGAGCGAATTTTATGGAATTTTTTTTTCAATTGTTATGAATTGAGAAAACAGCATAAATACTTCCAAATTTGTACAGACGGACGGTACATGTACCAAATCGTGGCCGCGAAGTATGTGACAACAATTCAAGTTGTTTGATCCAGTGTAAGAACAAAATTATTCAAACGTAAAGTTTCACGGTCTTCGTCGACAGCAGTCAACGTGTAAAGGACTGTCTTTTGTCGTTCCTGTCTGCATGATTACCAACATTATTCTCATATTACAATGTGATGCTCGCGTGTTCGTCACAAACGACAGCAGTCAACGTGTAAAGGACTGTCTTTTGTCGTTCCTGTCTGCATGATTACCAACATTATTCTCATATTACAATGTGATGCTCGCGTGTTCGTCACATATTGATAGCAGGCCACAACAGCGATAAGCAACGCTTTATCCCATTTACTTATTTTTATACGTTAATGTGGAGATTTGCGGTTTTTTTAAACTAAATTACGAGTTCGGAGTAGTATTATGTCATTCATATATTTCTGAACATAGCAGGACCACGCAACATATACTACTCCTTGCTTGAAGGAGAAACTGAGACAAACCGTACTAGATGAAAATTACCGAGATATAGTGTGTGCTCGCTTTTATAAGCGTCAAAGTGTCGACAAACGAATTAGTCGAAAAACTGTAAAAGAAATTCTAAGGACTGCAAACGGCGGTGACACTGTAAAGTACCTGATCGACACAATAAAAGACTACTGGCGTGTTTTCAAGTCCAGCCATAATAAATTTCCTTTCTACTCACACCAATTGCCACGTGAAAAAGCATTGTAAGCAGTAAGAAAGAAGAAGAGAATGAACTTATTTGAACTGAAATGAAAAGCGAGGTCCAGAAATTATAAACTCGATCCAGACCCAAGAAAATTGAAATAACATACTCCGCATCATTGCCAGAAGAAACAAACTACCGAGACATTTACGTAGTCGGATACTCCACATCAAACGAAGTACAAATTGATGGCTACTAAGTGCGAGATGGCCCTCCATAATGCAAGAAATGGGAGAAGTGCCATCAAATAAGGAATTAATGTTGGCACCCGATCCCGTTGAGTTACATGTGGCGGGAGCCATACATATAAATGATGTCAATTACCAGACATATCTCCAGCAAAGTGGAAGGGCAATAAACCCGCTTTCTGGAGATGGTGTGCCTGGTATCAAAATAGTTCAGAAACTATCGCCATCCTGGTAGAAATATCACACAATCACTACCAAAAGCTACAGTGACCAGAGGCTATCCTTTGGAACAAGTTAAACTTACTCAAGGACATCGCGCACTTACAACACCAGAAACAATAACTTCACATGCTGGAAACACATCTGCATCTCGACTGATGAGCAAAAGAAAAAATACCAAATGTGCATGTATTAATCTGATAAATAATGAAAAATTTCTGAGAATAGTTCTACCTGGGAGTAACACTGACAAACAACAATTATCCAGAAAAAAATGGTAGTAACATTCGCATGAACAAAATTACTCAACAGGGTACTTATGTAAACAAAAGCCAAATTATTAGCTGAAAAACCATGGCACATACTGTAACAGGAAACGTTGGCGTTTGGAATACAAAGGGGGTACTTTAATTAAGAGATAAACTCTAAGATTTAATAAATAAATTTAAAAAAAAATTGGCATACTATTGATAATGGAAAAAGCAATTCTAAAGAGCATATACCATCGAAGTCAGAAATATATTTGGTTACAGAAATGACATACCACACAGAAAAGAAGGCACCGCAATATTGTTATCGAGAACAATCAAGAACAACTTGCTCGTTTCCAACAGTTCGAAGCAACACACACTATTAACTTCGATATTTCACACCCATAGCAGTATATCTGCAACCAAATTCACGATTCATCCACCAAGAGAGCAGAAATAATTTTAAAAAAACGCTGAAGTATCGTTAGGTAGCGACCTACGTGCAAAGAACCACAGCGGCAGTCACAACGAACAAATCAGAAAAGTACACGACTACTACAATTAGAAGAACTGAATGGGTTCCTCCAGACAATAAAACCAGTCCGGGACGGCAAAGCAGTCGCCCAATATGTTAGACATGGCAATAACAAAAGGACCCATCAATTACCATGCAATAAAATAGCTTTTGTCCAACCATGACAGCCGCGGCGGAGCGGCCGAACGCATTGAGGCGCTATGTTCCGATGCGTGAGGCCGTTCCCCGTTGGGGTTCTAATACCCCCTCGGGCATGAATGTTTGTGCTGTCTTTAGTATAAGTTAGTTCATAAGTAGTTTGTAAGTTTAGGGACTGATGATTCCGCAGTTAGGTCCCATAAGCTTTACAAGCATTTGAACGTTTTTCCAACCATGATACCGTGATCGTAATCTTACGAAAAGCAAATGACCGATGTCAAAAGGCAAACCGAACGATAGCTCAACAAGGAACAGTTCTCCAAACTCCTCAACTACATTTAACAGCGACGGAAGTAGCAGTCTTTAAACAATGCAATCCCATACCCCACTAATATTCAAGTATTATAGAAGATGCCACTATTACATCCCTATACAAAGTACAACATCAAAATACCCCATCAATACTGCAAGAACTCAAAAGGCAGAAAAATTTGTAGCGAAAAAATGGAAAAGAAATTCATGCGACCCTAGAGAAATGCACCACTTACAGAAAAGAACTAAGAGGAAGGTTGCAATAATGGACCGCTAAACTCCTGGAGAAACACGATGAAATACCTTCTACAATCAGAGAAGACTAGAATTTGGTAATGAGTATACAGGTAACAATACTCCAAAATAAGCAACCACATTCCGGACTAGTTTTTGATCTCCTGACGAAAGGTAATTTGGTGGAATGCTTGCAAATGATATATATCGAAACTGCGACTGTGACAGATCGATATATTAAGCAATCGAGCCTTGACACATCTAGAACGGCGGTCATTTCAGTTTTATAGTTCGAACATCGAAGACTACGTACTACAAACATGACACACGCGAGTAGTTCATCGAGTGTTAATACCCTACCCTGGCGTAATTTAATTCTGCTGTTAAGTAGTACAAAGTAATATAGAGTTTTGCAGGGAACATAACTAATTAACGAAAAAACAGGAAAAATTGTGTCAATTGTAATAGCCAGTTAATGGCAAAAGTTCTGATTGCGATTTTCCGTTTCAATTGTACTGTTCAAAGTGTCGTAAAAGTACTATCAAAGGCCGGCCGCGGTGGCCGAGGGGACTGAGACGCTCCAGTCACGGTTTGCACGGCCACTACGGTCGGGGGTTCGAATCCCCCCTCGGGCATGGATATTTGTGCCGTCCTTAATATTAGCTAGTTCATAAGTAGTTTGTAAGTTTAGGGACTGATGACCCCGTAGTTAAGTCCCATTAGCTGTACAAACATTGTTGTTTCGTCAATTCGAAATTAACAATTCAGCAGAGTATTAGCCTCATATCTTGCTGGGTTAGGAACTACACATTACATAAAATGGCTTCTGAAGCAGGATTGTGTATGAAAACAGTTCACAAATACTTCGGGTTTTGAAGAGGAGTGTGCTATGTTATACTGACGAATGAAACGACTGCAACTGGTGGTGAAAACAAAATAGTCAAAATAGACGATTCCATCTAACAACGCGTAAATTTGGAAAAGGAAGATTCCTAAGAAAGACTACGAACAGTTCTCGGTATTCGGAGCGACAGAAAGAAAGTCATAGTTACAGTGCAGTCCAGAACAAAACATACATTGGTGCGTTAAATTAAGAACTTTATACTGCCCGGAATAAGATGAGTACAGATGCGTTTCAATCCTATAACACCCTCAAAAACGAAGGATTTTACCACGAGTTTGTGAATCATTCCCTGGAATTTGTATCTACCGACGATCCAACCATACATACTCAGAACATTGAGTGTTTGAGGAAATTTTTGTCCTCCATAAAAGAATAAGGTCGAGCTGGAGAGCACGACGAATTGTACCTGTTTCAATACATCCACATTCACAACCTTAAATTGCGTGACACCAAACTTCGTTCTGATATCTTACTGGTGTTTTTAAAAGAAATTGCCAGGGTGTGTCCTGGGTACGGGAAAAAAGGACTTACACCTGTTGCGTACACTTCAGAAGGAATTGTCGAAGACAATACTGATAAGTAACTGAAATTACATTGCACTAATAAGGTACCGTAGTTTCGTAGATGTATTACATAGGTTGGTTGCGACGTCCAAACGATATGTATTGAAGAACATGTCATGATTTTAAAGGATGTGGTTAGGCAGGAACCTTAGAGTACAGCTTAAATTTTTGTGAGTGGACATAATCATCGCAGTTCACTTGCTTTGTTCACTCGCAACAGATTTTGTGTTTAAAAAGTGTTATGTAGCTTTATTCTGATAGTAAGGCATGAATTTTTTGGATGAGACCTGTGATCGATGGTGCACTATGTTGTGATTATCTGTAATTTAAAGGATAATTACACATTACTTGCTGTCTGCAATTCATAAATATTCTGAGGTGCAACTTGACGGAGCGATGTATGAAACAATCGAGCATAGCAATATTTCATTGTTCCTATAATAATTACGAGGAAATCAATCTACTGAGTGGACAAGGGTACATAGAAAAGCTGTCCACCATAGAGCAAGAACAGCATTTAACAATTTATTTCATCGTTGAAACAAAATATTATTCCTGTCATTCTGTGTGAATGGGATTTCTAATAGGATGAATCTTGTGTTGACCATGAAATAAGAAATTAATGCTGTTTCTGCTCGATGGTTGGCAGGTTCTCGATGTACCTTTATCCGGTCGACTGGTCAATTAAATTAATAATTTACGTAAACCGAACATTTCATATATCAAAAACCGCACTGCTGAACCTCGTAAAAATTACTCATATATTTGACTTCGACGCTCGATTGTTTGATATATCGATCCTTCACAGTCGCCCCTTCGATATATATCGTTTTCAAGCATTCTACCAAATTACCTGACAAAAGCCAACGCCACCTAGACGGAAGGCCTGTGCGCTGCCTTCGAAAGGCATGCTGGGTATACCAAGAGTAGTCATAACAATAGGAAGCGAGTTGTGTTGTGTGGCGTGTGACGAGTTTGAAAAGACGTGAATGTTAGACATTGTGACTGTTTTCTACTTTTATAACGTTATTTTTGTGGCTTGTTGGGTGTTATACGCATAGCATTTTGTTACTAGCAGACAAAATGCCCTACAGATGTTGTGTGACCGGCAGTAAAGGAAACTATCCGACAGGGCCAAAAGTGCAAGTTTTTTTTTCTTTTCCAAAAGAAGAAGAATTGTTAGAAAAATGGAGACGAGCTATCCCACGGGAAAACTTGATCATCAACAAAACAACAAAAGTCAGTCAACTATCTTTTACAGCTGCATAAGTAGTATTGAGTTTAAAACGTGAATCATAACCTAGTATGTGATACTTTGGCAGTATTCGGTTATTATTATCGTCACTAAAGTATCTTAAATTTTGTAATGGGAGATCGAAACTAAACACGGTGAATGAAGTGTGAACACTCCTCTTCGCAGTTTTATTCTTTTTAACGACTGTGTTTGTTGCCGTGTTCACGGACGTTTCGGAACATTAAACGGCCATTTCTTGTTCGACCCTGTGCCCGCGACTTTTTATTTACTGCATATTATTTCTACCTGCCCATAGTTAGTTATTTGCTTGCCATGAAACTGAAGTCGGTTAGATTGTACACTTCTCGCCGGGCTCCACTGGTTATGTTGGCACCAATGGTTAATGACGGCATCTCAGATGACCAATAAATGTTTTGTCTTGACAATTTCTATTAAAACGAAATTTACGGACAAGGGTACATACAAGACTCTGTCAACCATAGATCAGGTATTCACTCGCAGTAATAACATTTACTCTGTAGCTAGTAAAAAATATTAACGCAATTCTACACTTCATTGTTAATCTGTTGCCAACATAAGCACTGGAACCCGGCGAGAAGCGTCGTCAACTCTTACCCTGACCTCTTCTAAGGAATAACAGAACTAAATGCAACTTTCTTAGGGAGATCGTTTTATTAATGATTAACAGCACTACCCGTGATGGTGTTATTACTATCTCAACTGAGCTGCTCGTAATAATTTAAGAAGGAATTTTGTTCAGCAAATTTAAATGTTTAATTAGGGTTGTTGTGTGTTTAAAACTGGATGAGTGGTACAAATTGATAGGCCTAAGTGAGTGAGTTCCACTACCACAAATTGTAATGCATTTTTGCCTTGATACAGTTAATTTAGTGATTCCAGTTTTGGTCCTGTGGATAGTTCGATTTGGTTAGTCTGTACAGTTTTCTTAGATTTCCTAAAATCTTTTATGAACATGCATTGACTTGCCATCATGTGTTTTTTTTTTCTTTTTTTTTTAATGAAGATGTAATCCTTTTTGTTAGGTACATCTTCGTTAAAACAACATGATGGCAAGTCAATGCATGTTCATAAAAGATACAATACAGACATATACATTTTTTATAAATAAGTACCCAGCAAACCTGTGGATAGGGAAATCAACACTAGAACTTTTTTAATATGGAATTTGCCTTTGAAAATAAGACACTAGGCCTAAATTATATTTATTCAGCATGAAATGCAACTTACATATTTAGTTATTTAGTGTTTTGTCCTGCCTTGTTTACTACATTTTTAAAATAATATGCAGAAGTTTGCTTAATTAGTACACAATTTTGTTTCAGCTTTTGGCCCACTTTATTTGCTTATTAACTAGCCTGTATAGTTGTGATATTTCACTTTGGAATAGCATCATGAAATTTTGCACACACAATCATATATACTTTTCAAAAAAGAAGCATTTTTTATGAATATAGTTAAGCAGCATTATTAAACCTGAAAGAAACTGAATAAGTAAGTCACAGTTTTCGAAATTTGGCTCTTTTTTTTAAGTTTCAAAACGTGCACAATTTTGGTCACTTTGAAAAGTGCAAGTTTTAGATTTTCGTTATTGCAAAGGTGCAACACAATAACAAATAAATAAATAAATAAATAAATAAAATAAAATAAAATAAAATAAAATAAATAAAATAAATTCTGAAGCTTATGGCTCGAATTAAAGTATTTGGTTGATTTCTCATAGGAATGACCCTAATGTTTTCATTTTTTATGTGCCAATTTGTTTTATCAAAACGTTCACAGGCCTGATTAAACCACCTGTCTCATCGAAAGTTCTGGAGGTTCTGTGTCAAAACAGGTACGTTCAGGATATTGGCATATAAAATAACTGAAAGAAAGAGTGGATTTATTTAAAAACAGTTCTGTACTCCAAAAGAAGTACATTGTTCTGTCAGAATAAGGCGTTCGTAGGAATTTTTTCCAGTAGAAACCGCTCTTGGGTGGAGAAGACTTGTTATGACTACTCTTGGCAGGGGCGCAGCTCAGCGCACAGGCCTTCCGTCTAGGTGGCGTTGCAAAAGCTGAGATTGACAATGACCGAAATATAGTAACAACTGACATGTCCGGAAAGAGAATGTGATTCTACAAGGAACCAACAGTGCAGAGGCCATAGAAGCGACAGAAGACCAACCAGGGCAATAATTCTACAAATTGTCAAGCGACTAAAATAGATAAAAAATCTAAGCCCCCTCAAATAGCCGCTTAGGCGCCGACAGTATTATCGACCAGTATTTCCAATACATACCTCCAGTGAAATTACTTTTCCGACACCGGGAAGACAGCACAAATAACGCAGATACCGAAACCAGAAACAGGACTACAACCAGCTAGAAACCCCTAGAGTTGGACCAATCGGTCAAATGCCAAGTAAGTACAACTTTTTGAACGAATAATACAGAAACTGTTCTAAGAAACACTAATAGGAGAGCAAACAATTCGCCTTGAATAATTCAGATATAAAAGGAAAGTCAAATGTTTGTTAAGCTTAAGGGACTTAACTGCAGGGTCATCAGTTCCTAAACTTACAAAATACTTATTAACTACCTTACACTAAAGACGACACAAACATCCATGCCCAAGGGAGGATTCGAACCACCGACCGTAGCGGCCGTGCAGCCGGTGACTGGCGCGCCGCAGACCGCTCGGACACTGCGGTCGGCTAATCTTAACCGAAATTTAAGTTCTGTTACATAAATCAACACAGGATCAATGAACTTAATACGAAAAATATGACATCAGCGTACCAAAGTCTTTGTGGACAAATAATCGCGTAAGGAATATACTAAAAAATACACAGAGCTTGTATGCTAAATAAAAAAGTAAATCGAACATTTCTGGAAAACAGAATTTTTTTTATGTAATTGTGAAGGACGATTGAACGGGCACCCGTTTCGATAAATCTCGAACGCGCGAGCAAATTTCGATATGTGGTGCATTTCAATATGTTCCAAGATAGCGCGAATTACTTACAGTTTAAATTCTGTTGCCAAGGTAGAAAATGTGAGTTTGAGGTATACGATTTTCAATTTAATATGAATGCGAGTGGTGTTCTTTCCCTTACGTGGACGAACTTCATTCCACGTGTAGCAACGGTGGAAGACAGCTGCAAGTTTTGTACAGACTTTAATTTACTGCCAGGAGATCAGGAAAGAGACTGGGTTAAATTGTATGACGCTTCTCGCTGGGCTGCAGTGGTTATGTTGGCATCAATGGTAATGACGGCAACTCAGATGACCAATAAATGTTTTATCGTGACAACTTCAATTAAAACGAAAATTATTTTTTTCTGAACGGACAAGGGTACATAGAAGAACCCGTCAGCCATAGAGCAGGTACAGTATTAATTTTGCTGCGAGTGAAACGAGCAGCAATAACATTTACTCTGTAGCTCGTGAAAAATATTAACGCAATTCTACACTTCATTGTTACCAACATAAGCACTGGAGCCCAGCGAGAAGCGTCGTAAAATATTACCTTGTTTGCAAGTCTGTGAATAGTGTAATTTTGGGGAAGAAGAGTACATACGCTATGATTCCTATCAGTTGTAGTGTAAACATTGTAAGAAACGCACGTCAGTAAGAAAGGTTACGAGGTTTGATAATAGCAAAATATCAATCGACAAGAGTGTTATTTTGGTTGCGTGCTGGATTCGACAGTATAGGGAAGGGGCCGTAGCTTCCGAAACTGGGTTGTCTCGGAGAACTGTTGTGGACTATTACGGCTTCTGTAGGGAAGTTTGCTGCGTCATAGTAACTCACGATAGCGTTCCCGTCGGTGGCCCGAATAAAGTTGTGGAGAGCGACGAGTCCCATATCTGCACCAGGAAATTTTAACGTGGTAGACCTCTGAAGAACGAGGTGGAACAATTGTGGGTGTTTGGCGGGATCGAACGAGAATCCCGTAAGTGTTTTATCGTGCGAGCCCTATCAAGGGGGAAGAAGACACTTTTAGGAGTGATAAAACATTTCATATTAACAGGTACTAAAAACATCACTGACCGATTCTCGTGTTACAAGTCCCTAAAGGCGGAAGGGTTCGATCACGAGTTTGTTAACCACTCGGTTGAGTTTGTGTCCTCAGACGTCCCTTCCGTCCATAAAATATTGAGAGACTCGAAGTCCTTAAAAACACCTATTAAGAGGACAGGTACGAACTATATCTGTTTCAATATATATATTTCCACAGACTCCGACTGCAGGGGAAGACTGACGCCTGTGACATGCTTCCGGTTTTCCTTCAAGATATTAGCAGGGTGTACCCAGGCTACGGAAGGAAGGACTCGTCCTTTTACTGTATACACCAGTGACGAATCATGTAAGTACACTTACTACTGCGATTTCGTGGGTAAATTTGAGTGTTTTTGAACCTCACATACTAAGACAAAATTATTGTTTAACGTATACCTAACTTAAAATGATCACTGTCTCGTTACATTAACAAATCAATTCTCCTGCCATATTCCAACATATCGAAATGCACCACATATCTAAGTATGGTCGCACGTTCGAGATTACCCGAAACGGGCGCCAGTGCAAGCGTCCTTCACAGTTACCAAATTTTGAGTCAATCAGGTCATCAGTTATACTGTGTCCTAGTTAAATAAGCGATGTATCTTATCTGCCAAAAACTGCCCCTGTTTGATGCTGACTGAATATTTAACAAGACACTAGAAAAAATCTACCAGCTAAATGGTGGAAAAGGAACAAAATACAGATACACTCAGAGTTTACTTCAGCAAACTAGACCGAAAGAATGCCTAGTCACTGAACACTGAAATACCGTGGATGCCGGAAGTTAAATTCTTAGTAAAAGTATTGGACAGACAAGTCCTCAAGAACCACCACAGTAACAATCTGAAACGTAGAGTAATAAGCCTTGCGAAAACACAATTTCTATTTTCACAGAAGCAATATATACATGAATACCAAAATGTGTCTCTATAAAGCAACACCGCAACCAACAGTATTGAACAGACACTCTACCATGGAAATGGCTAGTATAACGCATATTAAAGAGACATTTGCACTGGAAAGAGTTAAAGATACTTCGAGCTTCAGGAACAACATCCCTTCACAGGCAGGCAAACATTGATAATATCAAAGATCTCACTTGAGACTAGTCAGTGAAAATCCACAAGAAACTGAGCCTAGATATACTACGCGAATCAGAAATTTACGACACATAAGAATTACAGTAGCCCTCAACTGCACACAGTACAATTTTGGACACAAAGCTGCTCACACCGTCATTCGTACTGACCAAATAAAGTTCATTCTCTGATAAAGACTTCACACTGCGTCGTCCGCTTTAGTCTGCTTGTCAATCTCCCGTAAGAAAATCCGGCATCCAGAGTGTTCTATAGTGACCATACTAGGAGAGCTTCCTTCCTTTCGAAATAATACTAAACTTTGTCCAAGCCTTACAATCACTTGCTTGATGCATACTTTTCAGTGCTTGTCGGTTTGTCTTTCGGTTGAATAAGTGCAGCCACTACATGAGTGTATTGACTTTCATCCCATTTGTTGTGAGCCACAGTACTGGATTGTCCTATCAAAACGACATGGTAAGTCAGAACTTTCAGATATCTACATTTTTCCCTTGTCAGAAGTTGAATTAGCAGCGAGTTTTGTGGTAGTAACTTTTCACAACGTGGTTAGCGCGAAAACATACAATAAGCTGCCTTACTCGTTATTGTGTGCAATTAAACTTTTCTGCAGTATTATTCAATCGTTATCACTCGCAATTCGATTACTCTTGATAAAATTACGGTTTATTAAACACGAGCTACAAAGTTTGAACGACATCGCCAGAGAGTAAACTGCAAAGATCTTGCTATTTGACGTTCGTCTGTTCGGGAGTCCAGAGACAACATCAACAATCAAAGATATAATCACAGTCTAACATCACAGACATACACCGTCACAGTCAGTGATCACTACACTCGTCACACTGATCTATTAACAACCATCAATGTACAGTCACAACACTAGCACTGATCTTTGTTATACACTGCGACAGCAGAGCGCCAAGCGGCCGGCAAGCTACATTTCTGAGTACGATATTGGATGAGTACGAATAGGATCGTTTGTATGTTGTAATATTTCTTTACATTGGGCAACGTATGAAGTGCTATAAAAATAGTTAATAACTTAAAAACAGCTACACATTTGTCTTTCTTAAAAAATCAAATGTTTGTTAAGCTTATGGGACTTAACTACGGGGTTATCAGTCCCTAAACTTACAAACTACTTATGAACTACTTACGAACTAGGACGGCACAAATATCCATGCCCGAGGGGGGATTCGAACCCCCGACCGTAGTGGCCGTGCTGACCGTGACTCGAGCGCCTCAGTCACCTCGGCCACCGGGGCCGGCTGTCTTTCTTAGCTTTTCTAATATTCCTGACAATGTATGAAACGGTACATTACAATTTATTTACAATTATCTTGTAACCTACAGGTTTTTACTGAACAATTTAATTTTCTAATAAAAATAAAAAATTATTAGGAAACAATAGAAGGCCTGTCCTTTGTTAGAAAGCCGTTGCTTTTCGACTCAGGAACGTTAAATTTTTTCACCAAATATCCCAGGGTGGAATGTAGGAAACGCATATGGAGTGAAATAACAACAATATTTAACGTTCCAAATAAGTCACAGCAGCTGTTTCTGCAGGAAAAACTTCACAGACGTGGCAATAAAACGGGAAAAGCAAACGGTTTACCAAGAAAGAAGAAACCAATTCCAGAATTGTTGCTACATACGAACCACAAACGGCAAGAATCTTCAAAGCATTGGCTTTTTAAACTAAAGTAATTACACTCAACTGCATTCGCATGTACGAGAAATACTTTACGATTCCACATCGAACTGACACTCGCCAAAAGAAACTGCCTGTCATAGGAACAGACCGCAATATAAACTTGTGTTCTTCTAATGTTTATATTCCACTTACTTTCAGCGGAATAAGCCACAAATACACACATATCCGGAAGTATTTGTTCATCACGAAGTTGTTCTTTATTCCATTGAATCAGTGAAATTCGCTTGTTTTTACATTAATTTCCCGATTATGTATGTTTGTTTATATTTTACTAATGTTCGTAACGCAAAAATTATAGTAACTTTATCGTTAATAAACTGAAAAAAGTAATTATAAACAAACATTACTTATTCGACAGTTTGCCAACCACTAGGAGCGCTAGTGTCATCGTAACTGTCAGTTGGTAATGACTTTTACAGTAGCGAATGACGCGAATGTATATTTTAGACTGTGAACTAGCAGACAGTTTAAACAATATGATAAATATCAATTTGAATTACGAGTAATAGCATTTAGATATCTGTAAATGTTTTTTTCAACATTATTATACTGTTCCATAGATTTGAAATTAAATCATCAACAGTTCAAATGTTTTCATAGGGATTTTTCAATATAAATAACACCGCAGTTTCATGGTTCTCGCGCAGTGATGTTTGAATTTTCCAAGTAAGCGAATAAAATATTAACTCACACATAGAAACGCGTAACAGTGCATGTCAAAAAATTTAAGAGCACACAGTAACAAAAATAAAATGATCAGTATTTTTGAACAACTGATATTCCGTTTGTAGGTGCTGACGCAGATGTTGGTCCGCTTTCTCTAACATTTTAGAAACTGAGCTACGGAGACTAAAAACAAATGATCATAATTAACAGTTATCTGGTATAATAGCAAGTCCTTTAGGCCTGCACTTCCTTTGATCCACACCTATAAAAAATAATAAAAGTAAATAAATTGATACTGCACACTGTATGTCTTGCAGTAAATACATCGTCCACGATTTAAAATATCTTTCTACCTCGTCTCCTCTTCCCTTCCACACATCCCTCTGTTTTCACAAATCCCTATCTTCCTTAATATTTGTGCAGTCCCGTTCCCTTTTCCTTCTTTTACTAGAGGAAATAGTTGTCCGTACTGCCTTAGTCATCTCTGTATCTCTCCATTTTCAGTCAATCCATATCCAAATTATTTTTTTCCATCCTACGCCATATCGACAATGTGCAAGTTTACGCACGATACAAAAGGAGACGTTCAAATGTTTGTAACTCTATCGGACCAAACTGCGTGGTCATCAGTTCGTAGCTTACAAACTACTTAAACTAAGGTAAACTAACTTAAGGACAAACACACACACCCATGCCCCAGGGAGGACTCGAACCTCCACGGCGAGCAACCGCGCGCTCCGCACTGAGACGCTTTAGACCGCTCGGCTACTCCACCGCGGCGATACAAAAGGCGACTTCATGCAAAGATTTCATTAGTCCTTTAGGAAAAGAATTTTTTATTTTCTTACAAAACAACGATATGGCCGTTGCTAGTTTAGTTTTCATTTCTGTGCAGATCTTCCAGTAATATTATACCCTACTTCCGAAGTACTCAAGACATTATACTTTTTTTCTCCTTCAGTACTGTCTTCATGCGTTGATTTCTTCCTAGTGTCATTTCTTTTCTTTTTTGTATTGATTTTCATTCCGAAAATCATTAGCATCGGCGTCAATGCTATCCCTTGTGTCTTGTCAAGCTTTTTCTTCTGTTGTTGGAGAACCATATCAGTAAATCGCAAATACAGTGTCTTCCTTCGATTTCTACCCCTTTGTCATTTAGTCAGTTACATTATCTGAGAGAGACAGCAACTTTGCTTTACTCCTTTTCCTAGTTATTTCCAGTTGGTACTTTCTCCTCTAACTTTCATCGAAGGTTGTTGATTGAAATTTAATGAGTTTATGAGTTGTCGATTTTTCCACTTCGCCGGCCGCGGTGGCCGAGGGGACTAAGGCGCTCCAGTCACGGTCTGCACGGCCACTACGGTGGGGGGTTCGAATCCCCCCTCGGGCATGGATATTTGTGCCGTCCTAATTCGTAAGTAGTTCATAAGTAGTTTGTAAGTTTAGGGACTGATGACCCCGTAGTTAAGTCCCATAGACTACATAAACATTTGAACATTTTTCCACTCCCTGCAGTTTTCCCTCATTATAGAAACAAGCTTACTCTAAGCCATGTTATAAAATGACCTAACACTTCTGTTAGAAACATGTATAATGCCCCAGAGAATAGTGTACTTCGAAAGACGACTTCAACTCGGATCCGATGATGGTATATTCCACCTTTGGGATGAAAGCAGGCCCGGTGGTTGAAGTGGGTACCGTGCTAGCTGTATAGATTTAAAAACTTGGGGGGTGGATAAAACACCCACTCTTGATTTGAAAGAGTATTTACGTTGAATTGGGCGGGGATGACCACTCCCGGACGGGCCGGGCTCGCAAAAAGGGGAAAATCACTTTCCCGATTTTCATGCTGTAAAAACAGTTGACTGTATATGTGACCAACCCACTTCTTTTCATCAACTTATTTTTTCCTCGCATGTTTTCCATTGCTTGTGAAAATCAAAAGTTGCCTACTTTTCATTCTGCATGAGGTTTTAGTTTCATAACGTTCGTCACACTATTTTAAAGAGAGAATACGGTTTAAAGATCTGATTTTTGACGCATGGTAGTAGAGCAGCGTAGCTTTCTGCTAAACCATTAACTTTTTCTTAATTCATAACAGTTGTTTTAAAATGACACTTTTTGTCGTACGTAATTTATTCAGAAAGTTCGATAGCGGATATCTTACTGTTCGATTGATTTTAGAGCAGACATTACAGCGAGTGAAATAGAAATAAAAGTACAGAAAAGTTCTTGAAACGGATGTAAGAATGAACATTTATGGTTTTAGGAGTAAATGTGTGTTAATATCCGTTTCATTGTCACTCTCTGCCTGTTCGTCAGGTGTTTGTGCGATTTTTAACGATGAAAATTTCAGGAATAAACAGAGGCGTGCTAAGGGTTCTTGAAGCAATTGCCGCGGTGGAGTAGCCGAGCGGTCTAAAGCATCTCGCTGCGGAGCGCGCGGTTTGCTCGCCGTGGAGGTTCGAGTCATCCCTGGGGCATGGGTGTGTGTGTTTGTCCGAAGGTTAGTTTACCTAGGTTTAAGTAGTTTGTAAGCTACGGACTGATGACCACGCAGTTTGGTCCGATAGATTTACAGACATCTTGAAGCAATTATTCGTGAATTAAATATTGATGGGATGACGATTAGTGAATTGCAGTGTAAAATACATTCAATTCCAAATAGCTTCATAAACGAACTATGTCAATTGTGGATTTGGGAACACGGTCAGGTACTGCAGAGACGAATATCTACTTGACAAGAAACGTAATGTAATTTGTAATTTGAGTTCTGGTAACAATGCATCACCATAACAGTATCTTGTTTCTTTATTGCATTATTAACTCTATTTAAAAGGAGCGTAAACTGCTCTGGTGATATTATAAGTTGATTACAATAGCTTGTACGGTCTTCAGTTACAATTTTGTCAGCGAGGTGGCAAAGCAACCGAGCTGACGTCTTTTTTTAATCCAGTCACAAACACAAATACGTTTCTAATTCTTTTTTGTTTAGTCTTTATGCAGCGACTTCACACAGAGAAGCAATAGCTCAGCCACAACTCTTACAGCTACCAAAATGTTCATTCTGCGGCGACTACGGCACTCACAAAACAACGAAATGTATAGTATTGGCGCCATGTCTACAGACACACGAAAACAGTTGCGTGCAATTCATTATATGAAACGAGTGTCGCAACCTAGTGTCGTCGTGTAGACTAGCGTTAAGATATAACAATGCAACGTTGTGTAAAAATTTTAAAGCAATTGGTCAAGATCTTTTGGAGTTTAACAGTTATAGACAAACTAATTGAACATTATAGGTTATTTTATAATTGGGGCATTCGCAGCTGAGTAAATACATTTTCTTTTATGAATTTATCAATTGTTTAAAAAAATTATCAATTGTTTTAAAAGCCGGTCGCGGTGGCCGAGGAGACTGAGGCGTTCCAGTCACCGTCCGCACGGCCACTACGGTCGGGGGTTTGAATCCCCCCTCGGGCATGGATATTTGTGCCGTCCTAGTTCCTAAGTAGTTCATAAGTAGTTTGTAAGCTTAGGGACTGATGACCCCGTAGTTAAGTCCCATAGACTATACAAACAAACAAAACAAAAACAAATTGTTTTAAAAATTGTTTATAAGACTTTATATAGTAAAAAACTCACTTTTTTGAAAATCGACTTAAAAATGTCCTCTCATAAAACAACCAATAAATTTAGGAGCCGCGTCAGCTGTTTTTATTGAGATCCTTTTATATACAGGTCCACTACCGGTTTTGAGTCAATAGAGACGCATCTTCAGGTGTTAAATTTTTTCTCTCGTCATAATTCTTTACTGAGTCCCAACATTCTAGTTGCTTTCATCCGTGGATTGGTTAAAAATTCAGTAGGGCCGAATACATGGGTCCAAGTCCAATATGCGAAGTGCACTCCACTACGCCTCCATAGGTCTGCTACAACTTGATGATTCTAATTCAAGACCTTCAGTTTTAGTTTTTACAATGGCCACCTTCACTCCACTGACGATCTACGGGTTTTATTGAGCCGGCCGCGGTGGCCGAGCGTTCTGCGGCGCGTCAGTCACAGTCTGCATGGCCACTACGGTCGGGGGTTGGAATCCCCCCTCGGGCATGGATATTTGTGCCGTCCTTTATATAAGGTAGTTCATAAGTAGTTTGTAAGGTTAGGGACTGATGACCCCGTAGATAAGTCCCATAAGCTCTACAAACATTTGAACATTTGGTTTTATGGACAATACGGTAGTCAAAATAACGCGACTACATGTCCCACATTTTATTGGTGGTTTTATAAGAGGACATTTTTAAGACAATTAAAAAAAAAAAAAAATAAAATAAAAAAAAAATCTTTTACTACAAAATCAAATGTTCAAATGTTTGTTAAGCTTATGGGACTTAACTACGGGGTCATCAGTCCCTAAACTTACAAACTACTTATGAACTACTTACGAACTAGGGCGGCACAAATATCCATGCCCGAGGGGGGATTCGAACCCCCGACCGTAGCGGCCGTGCAGACCATGACTGGAGCGCCTCAGTCTCCTCGGCCACCGCGGCCGGCTTTTACTACATTTAGTCTTATAACAAATTATTAAAACAATTGATAATTTTTAAAACAATTGATAAATTCATAAAAGAAAACAACTGAACCTTTTTACGTATGTTTTTATGAATAGAGTTTAATGAAAGCGGGGAGGGGGAATAATCAGAGGGTGGAAGGGACAACTTTTGGATAACTACACAATCTTAAAAAGTGTGAACCACCGTGCCTGGATGGTAGCGATGAAAGCAAATTCTGTCTGCACGCCAGTGACAGTCATTCGAACGTACGACGTAGACTTAGCGAGCGCTGTCTCGTAGAGAGCTTTCGTCCAGGACACATTGGTCCCACGCCAGACCTTTTGGTCCACGAGGCAACACGCTGTAAGTCTCGCTCAGTTTTGGTGTTTGGTGTAAGGAACGCTGACCATCGTTCGGCACTTGCAGAATGTTGTTATACCCCTTATGTTGCCATTCTTGCAACAGGGAGATGTGTTGTTCCAACTGGTTGTCCAAAAAGTACGCATGAAGTTCAAGGTTCTCTGTAACAGGTGCATCAACTACCCTGCCTAGCACAATATCCTGACCAGTCAGCAATTGAGCACGAATGGCATATTACTGGACGACATCTGACACGTGCAACTCGTGTCGCACAACTCTTGCTGAATTACGTGAACAGCTCGAGTAGGTATTCACCATCTCACGATCGAACGATGCCACTCGTGGAGGCAACAGCACGCAGTAATATGAATGTTTCACCATGAATCGACATCTGCAACCTCAATATCGCTTGAGATACTGATCTGTAAATGTAATCGTTTGATGTACTCCGTATATACTATACAAACAATTTTGAGCGAATTGCAAAGTTCACTTTTCACTTTTCCGGTAGTGTTTACTAAGGCTTCATCCCTTTCTACTAAACCCCACCCTTAAATTAAGCCAGAGTCTAATTTCATTTCTGCCTGCCGCGGTGGCCGAGGAAACTGCGGCGCTCCAGTCATGGTCTGCACGGCCACTACGATCGGGGGTTCGAATCCCCCCACGGGCATGGATATTTGTGCCGTCCTTAGTGTTAGCTAGTTCATAAGTAGTTTGTAAGTTTAGGGACTGATGACCTCGTAGTGAAGTCCCATAAGCTATACAAACATATACAAACATTTGAATTTGAATTTCATTTCTTATTGCTGTATTCCACGGAAGACGAGATTGCTCTTCACTCAGATTCTCCACCACTACCTCTAAGTGTATTCTATTAATTATACTGGCTGCATGCGAAACTGCATTTCTTGATTCATTGTGTCTATGTTACTGGAATCATTAATGTGGCCAGATATTTCTCTGGCCTTTCGCCACTGTCCTGTTTTGTTATGTAACCACAATATTTTTCTTACAATTTCTTTCAAACATCATAGTATTCCCCCAAGTATTGTATCTGTTTTAATTGCACTTATTACACCATTTACTTCATTCATTTTGATTGTGATTCCTTTGTTATTAAAGTTCCAGAGTTCTTGGTTTCTGACCAGATGCTTTAAATAGTCTACCCATTTCCGCAATACGTTTTTGCAATTTTCACACTTCATTTACGTCATTACTGAGAATTTTTATAGTATACCTATCTGGTATGCTTTGTTTCCATGTATCGGCTCATTCTGTATTGGACAGTAAATCATATGTAAACTTCTTCTTTAGTTTTTCAATAGTGTTGTGACGGAGACGTAATGCAGAGTATTAGGAAACTATATCCATTTAAGGCAGACTTAATTACTCCAAAGGAATTTAATTTTAGAGCCCCGTCTTCATAATCTCCGCACAAACTAAGTTGACACTCGTCCTGGTAGCTGAAGGCATTTCCCATTAATTGTCACTTCCTTTAGTCACCGTGCATGCTGTCATCTTAGTTTGCGCGGACAGTTTTCGTCCTGCAAATCGCAGCATTCAGTTCGCTATATGCTGACTTTTGAAGAACAGCGATAGTTTACAACGAGAAGTTTTACTGCACGGTCTAAATCGCAATACCTTAACAACTGTTTCGGTTTAAGTGGATCGTCTTCAGAGGTGATTAATACGAGTCTATTGCCGTATTAGGTAACACTCTACTTGAAAGACGTCACACAGCAGAGGTGCTGCACAGACTGCTTTTCGTTGCTTCTGGTTCCGAATCGTTCTTTCATCAGAGGAACGGTTTATATTGTTTCTCCTTCTTGTCCAAATGAGTTATTGTTCAGATTCTGCGACATCATTCCACTAAGTTGGTCGCGCGATTTTGTTAGAGTCGTCAGAATGCTTTTTGAAAGTACTGGTACGAAATCAGAATGCTTGGTAGCTGACTACATTGATTGGAATTATACAGGTGGCTGTAAATGGCAGTACCTGAATTCGGT
The DNA here is from genome assembly GCA_026315105.1 of Locusta migratoria. Taxonomy (NCBI): domain Eukaryota; kingdom Metazoa; phylum Arthropoda; class Insecta; order Orthoptera; family Acrididae; genus Locusta; species Locusta migratoria. The sequence goes on along the minus strand of CM048751.1, from coordinate 176,108,780 downwards.
CCACTTTTTACCCATGTTTCATGAACTGTCTGACGTGGTTCTCTGACGGCGTTTCATTGTTCGCCGAAAGTGAAGAACAGTATTGAGTTAGATGCTCAATGAAATGAAACCTGGATTAACTGATCAACAAGGAGAGCGGATACTATACAGGAAGAGGACTTTCTGCAATTAAAAGTAGCTGTTCACGGTGAAAGCATGAAGTCAAATAACAGAAAAAATGGTGATACATGGAGAATGGCAAAACCCGAAGGAAAACATTAGAAGCATTATGAATGAGATGGAATACATGTTGAAGATTAAATTGTTTGATCACATTAGAAACTGAGACGTCAACGAATTAAGTGTCTAGTGAAGAACTTAATGAAACTGTGTGATAGAATAGCTTCGATTGGGCAACTTACAGTTGCTGCAAAAAAAGTCGTGGAAGATATGTTGGAAGGAAAGTGCTGAGCATCTTCAAAGACTTTTATAAATGTCGCTCTGTTGCTTTAGGCAGTAATACTTCTCGTTTCCGGCAGTGCAATATAGATGAAACAAAAACAGAAGTACTGGGATTTCCTAATTTTGTAGCTCGCTTTCAGCTAGATATCCTACAGGTTCAAAATTCAAATTATAGAATATACGATGCATCATAGTATTATGAGCACCACCAAATACTGCGCAGTAGGGCTGCTGAAGGACCCGTCGGTGTTTCATCAGCTGGAAACCCAGCCTGAGGTGTTTACTTCCTTGAAGGGAACCTTGAACTAGGTTCTGTGTTCTCTGCTTTCTCAGAGTTACACACTCGGTCACTGCATCTGCTTTGTCTTTCCTCGTCCAAGATATAGACAGGAAGGTAGTGACTTTGCAGCTAGTCCAGAAGTCACGAACGTCAGTTACGCTATATCCATCTTCGTAGGTACATTCTTTATGCCGCAAATGTCAACGAATTACTAAATCCTCCTCCTGAAATGTGAAAAGATCAAGCGTACTACGTATTCGGGGATGTCATGTTCTATAAGAAAGAAGGCAAATATCGACCTCTCAGAAGGCAAGTTTTGTTTATAACAATAAAAAAGCTCGCTAGAGTCAGTCAGGAGAGCGACGAAAATGACTGAATAAGGAAACCATATGGACAGTCACCCATTTGCTTCTTTTTTCCCCCTTGAAATCTTGTATCCATACTAAATAGCATTTTTTTCGTTAGTTATTGAACGCAGCGTGGCACAGGACGTCTCCTTATTAGATTTACCGCATTTGGTAGATGCTTCGTAAACAATACATAGTTTTTGTTATCGCCCACCGCCAATAGTTTCTATGTCCAATTTAAAAATTTATAAGGTGTCCTGTTGTGCTAATGATTTTCTATGAATTATTGTAGAATCGAAATTCAAATTTTTTTTTCCTATATTCCTGATTTTGGGGGATTGCCAACATTCACAATTTACCAATATCGTGTCTCAATCATTTTACAATTCGTTGTTTATCTGACAAATTTACTTGACGGAATTTAACACGTGTCTTTTGTATATACAAAAATCAGTTTCTGTGCGTTAAGTCTCACTCAAAGCCAGAAACGGCTTGACCGATTTAAGTAATTTTTGGTTCGTTTCCTTTAATACAGAAATAGTTTAGCAAAAATGAGAAAAGAAGGAGGGAAAAGACGAAGGAGTAGTTGAAACATCGAACAAACCGAAATTGGTAATTAAGTATGAGCAACGCCACTTACAAGGCGATCTTGTCTCTGAAATTCAGTTTGGGATGTTGGTAGTATTCGTCAAGGGTGTCCACAGACAAAAATTGTAAACTACATTATCCAGAAACTTCCGAGAAAACGGGCTCCAAAGTTTAAGTGCAACTCAAATTCCGTCTTACATAGACTGTTCGAAACAATTAGGAGATCAGGTGAGGTATCATACGTAATACACATATGGTAATGTATTTTACACAGATATTGGTTACAATTGTATTTAGTGTGTGATACAATAAGATATTTCGGTGTCTCCAATCTTTATTTTAGATTTAGGTGGCATTAATTTGCAGCGACGCACGACGGGGTTCCCATTATAGTGAAGAAGTCACGCTAGTTGCCGTGTAACATGGTGTGTGATCACATCAAACAGGCCGCGACGTAGTGGCCGAGTGCATTGAGGCGCTATACCCCGATGCGCAAGGCCGTTCCCCCTCGGGGGCTCGAATCCCCTCGGGCATTGATGTTTCTGTTGCCTAAGTCTTAGTTTATAAGTAGTTTGTAAGTTTAGGGACTGATAACCCTGCAGTTAAGTCCCGTAAGCTTAACAAATATTTACAGGCTCAGGACTGGGGTCTCAAATGGCAAGATCGAACTTTCCAGATGGACGGGGAACCTCTGTGCCAATGTGGGAATGTCCAGACGGACGACCACTTACTCACGTGGCCAAACCTTAATACATCCTGTACTCTCCTAGATTTACAGCTAGCTAATGACAAGGCCGACTGTGTAGCTCGTTATTGGGCAAGAAACATGAGAATTTTAAAATTTATTTCATGGACTCACACTAGATTGTAAAAGATGGTCTTCTGGGCGCGAAAAATAAATAAGTAACAAATATTTGAACAGCGGACAACCACTACAGTTGTAAACTTGCGAGGAATAACAGTATGAGGTTGTCAATCAGCTCTTGAGGGATATTTGGTCATTCCCTCATGAGTGAAATATCTAGCACTGCAACCGTAGTGAGATGTGTTGGCCTGGCTGTAATTCGTATGCCAATTGCATCCACAGGCATGATTTATCGTGTTTAAGTTCGATAAACAAGGTAGTAAAAAGTCAAGTCGTATTGCACGAATGGCTGGGAGACCCTTAAGGACAGGTTCAGCCGCCGAATTGGAAAGGTTTTCCCTATCCGCGCCCGCAAGCATCTTTGTCCTGAAATGATTATGTTAAGTGTGACTGTAATTTGTGCTTGTGTAGTGTAGTGTCTTGTTGGAGATGGTGAGAGAAAGGAGGGTGTGAAACCGGTGATGGCACACACCTACTCCTCACCAAGTGGGCCGCCGAGCTTAATGACCAAATTCGATAGACGGATCTCCATCGACAGTGTCCCATGCCATAATTCCACGAGACATTGCGGAGAGGTTTGGTATTTCATCCAGGACATTGGTGCAACTACTGGTAATCAGGGACTTCGCACCACCACCCCTCCTGTCCACTCTGCTGTACGGAAAGAGAAAACTTTCAACAGCGCGTGACGTATCCGGACGGTTACCCATCTAATTATTGGCCACGCCCGACGGCGCTTAAGTGCGGTGACCTGGCGATGAGCCACCTCGACACGGTCGTTGACAACGATCGGGTCCTTTGATTCGTTCAGTTCCCTCAGCTTCAAGCATGCTGTTCACCATTGCAGATCTATGGGGACGACACCATTCGTCCAGCATCGTGATATGATGTGTTCCCTGCTCATAAGCAGGAATGTTCCGAGTTCCACGTTCTAGCCAAATGAGGGAACGACGATTGTCCGGCAGAAAATATAATCTGTGCGCGATCTGTTTGCGAAGTTTCAATCACCGACTTTTACTTCTGAATGTGAAAATATTTTGCTAGCACCTACCTACTTAGGGAGACATGACAATCCCAAAAAAAAAAAAAAAAAAAAAAAAAAAAAAAAAAAAAAAAAAAAAAAAAAAAATTCAGATTTAGGTGTTCTTTCTTCACACGCGCTTTTAGAGAATGGAACGGTAGAGAAAAGTTATGAAAGTGGTTAATGATCCTTCTGCCAGGCACTTAAATGTGAGTTGCAGAGTATCTATGTAGATGTGAACAAAACACTGCGCCATTCGTTTCGACTCCAATCCTTTGCCCAGTTCAGTTTCTGCTGGTTGAACAGTGGCGTGCTTTTAATGGGACACACACCATAGGCCTTCGTGCTTAGAGGCCACATTTCCGAAGGCAATTTCGGACTTTTTGTGTTGTTATTGCGTGTCCTGTTGCTTCCTGGAGTGTACGCTGCAGCTGAGTTGCGTTCAGCGTATTGTCTCACCACAGACCCAAGGGCTGTCCTGGATCCGATGTTGTTTCTCTTTTATATATATGCTATGCCTTCTAGTATAACAGGTGATTCTGTAGACACTAGCTTGGTAGCGAAAGATGTTATGCGCAATATCGACACAGTATCAAACAATGCAGTTCCGGGCATACGTTCATATCTTTTGGAAAACAAAATGTATACTAAATCACAGCAAGACTCAGTTTTTACGGTTTCTAACAAGTCAACAAAAGCAATTTTTTGCTTTCTCTTACAGTTCATCAAACTTTAGTGTTCAAAAATGTTCAAATGTTTGTATAGCTTATGGGACTTAACTACGGGGTCATCAGTCCCTAAACTTACAAACTACTTAAGAACTAGCTAACACTAAGGACAGCACAAATAGCCATGCCCGAGGGGGGATTCGAACCTCCGACCGTAGTGGCCGAGCAGACCGTGACTGGCGCGCCGCAGTCCCCTTGGCCACCGGGGCCGGCATACTTTAGTGTGCTCGCGTGTTTATTAATTCAGAATCGCGTTTAGTTGACAGATCTGTGTTTATATTTTGATTTATTAGCTCGCGTATATATTTTTCGGATTTGCCGTTAATAAACAGTTAAGTGTTAGGTACATATTTTTCGAAGCCACTGTTCATCAAATTTTTGTGTCCTCGATCGTATATTTAGTCAGTTTTGTCAGCTTCGCTTCAAAGGAACAGTTCAGTGTCACTGCGTATACTTAGATTCCCACAGTTTGGTGTATTCTCCCAGTTTAAATTACAACAGTCGAACTTATTTGGAACATACATAGGTTTTTAGAATGGCTAGGAACTGTGACTGTTGCCAACGGATGCAGGCCGAGTTAGTGACCCTTCGCTCGCAGCTTCGGGCGACGTTAGTTTCGCTGCCAACGATTGAATCTGCGCTGGATGCAGCAGACGCCCTGTGTGTCTGTTGTACCGTCCGACCAGCCTGCGGCTGTGGCCAGCCCGGTCACTGCCCGCAAGGGGGTCGCCTTCTAATGCGTGGTGGATTGGGAGATCCCCTCAGCACGTGTCAGGCGGCATAAGACTTTCCGGGGGACCGAAGTGGAGGCCTCCCCGGTTAGTCTTACGAACAGATTCGAGGCGCTGTCTGTGACAGAGAATGTTCCTGACGCAGATGGTGTCGCTTGTCCTGTACTCACCCCTCTGCCTCACAGAGGGCACTCCACCGTTAGGCAGGTGATGGAGCCCCTTAGGGATATGGCTGCTAGGGAGGGGAAGAAGTCCAATGTACACTCCGTGTGCATACCGGATGAAATTATTCCAGATGTGGAACGGGTCCTTCCGGATGCCATGAAGAGCACAGTACTCAGCCAGCTGCAGGTGGTGGCTCATGTCGGGACCAACGATGTGTGTCGCTTTGGATCGAAAGAGAATCTCTCTGGTTTTGAGCGGCTATCAGACGTGGTAAAGAATACCAGTCTTGCATGCAAGATGAAGGCAGAGCTCACCATCTGCGGTATAGTCGACAGGACTGACTGCGGACCTCTGGTTCAAAGCCGAGTGGAGGGTCTGAATCAGAAGCTCAGACGGTTCTGCGACCATGTGGGCTTCAGACTCCTCGACTTGCGCCAAAGGTGATGGGTTTTCGCGTTCCCCTAAATAGCAGTCCACTATACTCAGAAAGCGGCTACACGGGTAGGGGGGCTGTGTGGCGTGGACTGGGCGGTTTTTTAAGTTAGAGGGCCTCGGGAATACACAAAATGGGTTTCAGTCTCAAAGGGTGCAGCTCAGACACAGGAAGAATGCAGATCTAGGAACCATTGGTTTGACAGTTGTAAATTGTCGTAGCTGTGTTGGGATCGTTCCACAGCTCCAAGCGCTGATAGAAAGTACTGAGGCACAAATCGTTATAGGTTCTGAAAGCTGGCTGACACCAGAGTTAAGTTCGACCGAAATTTTTACAAAGGGGAAAATGGTCTTCAGAAAGGATAGAATAAATAAAAAAGGGGTTGGCGTGTTTATTGCTGTTACAAATGGTTTATCCTGCAGCGAAATTGAGGCAGATACTCCCTGTGAGTTGGTATGGGTAGAGGGTATATCTGACAACCGAAATAAATTAATAACTGGACCTTTTTATCAGCCACCTGACACAGACGATGCAATTGCCGAAATGTTCAAAGAAAGCTTGAATCACATTTCAAACAGATACCCTAAACATACTGTTATAATCGGCGGCCGGCCGCGGTGGCCGAGGTGACTGAGACGCTCCAGTCACGGTCAGCACGGCCACTACGGTCGGGGGTTCGAATCCCCCCTCGGGCATGGATATTTGTGCCGTCCTAGTTTGTAAGTAGTTCATAAGTAGTTTGTAAGTTTAGGGACTGATGACCCCGTAGTTAAGTCCCATAAGCTTAACAAACATTTTGCTAACATATAATCGGCGGCGACTTTAATTTACCCTCGATATGTTGCCACAAATACGTATTCAAAACCGGCGGCAAATACTGAACATCCTCAGAACTAGCTCTGAATGCTTTTTCTGAAAACTACCCCGAACAGTTAAATGGTTGCGAAAATACCCTTGATCTCCTAGGAACAAATTATCCTGAGCTAGTAAAGATCATCCGAAAAGAAACAGGAATTAGCGAACATAGAGTTGTAGTAGCGAGACTGAATATTGAAATTCCCAAATGCACAAAAATAAACGAAAAATATATCCATTCAATAGAGCAGATAAAAATTCGCTTCACGCTTTCTGAGGGATAGCCTCAAGTCTTCCAAACTAAAAATGCGAGTTTAGATCAGTTGTAGCTTACTTTCAAAAGCATAAATAATATCAGTAGCAATCGAGAGATTTATACCAAATAAATTAATAAAAGAGGGGGCTGACCACCCTTCACTACGCGATAAAAATGGTAATACTACCCATGACAGTACTTCTAAAGCAGAATTGCTAAACACAGCTTTCCGAAATTCGTTCTAAGAAGACGAAATGAACACTCCAGAATTCAAATCAAGAACAGCGGTGAAATTTAGAAGTAGACGTTCCTGGAGTAGTGAAACAACTTAAGTCACTAAGCAAAAACACATGTTCTGGGCCAGATTGTATACCAACTAGATTCCTCTTAGAGTATGCTACGCAATAGCTCCATACTTAGCTATCATATACAACCCATTACTCAGCGAAAGATCCGTACCCAAAGACTGGAATGTTGCCCAAGTCACTGCAATATTCAAGAAGGGCAATAAGAGTGATTCCCAGAGTTACAGGCCAATCTCATTGACGTCGATTTGCAGTAGAATTTCGGAACATTGTTCTAACTTTATGAACTACCTCGAAGAGAACGACGTATTAACCAATAATTGACACGGATCCAGAAAGTATCGCTCTTGCGAAACACAGCTTGTTCTTTATTCACATGAAGTGTTAAGTGCCATCCATATTTCTGGATTTCCAGAAGGCTTTTGACACTGTACCTCACAAGCAGCTTCTAATGAAATTGAGTGCTTATGCAATATCGCCCCCATTGTGCGATTGGATTCACGATTTCCTATCAGAAAGGACACAGTTCGTTGTAATTGGCGGTAAGTCATCGAGTAAAACAGAAGTGATATCTGGCCTTCCACAGGGAAGCGTTATAGGTCTCCTACTCTTCCTTTTGTTTATAAACGATTTAGGAGACAATCTGTATAGCTCCCTTAGACTGTTCGCGGATGATGCTGTCGTTTATCGGTTAGTGAAGTCGACAGAGGATAAAAACAACTGCAAAGCGACTTAGACAAAATTTCCACTTGGTGCGAAAATTGGCAATTGGCACTAAATAAAGAAAAGTGTGAAGTAATACACATAACCACTAAAAGAAATCCGCTGAACTTCAATTACGCGATAAATCAGTCAAACCTTAAGGTCGTAAATTCTTCTAAATACATAGGAGATACTATTACGAACAACTTAGACTGGAGAGAACACACAGAAAATATAGTGGGGAAGGTGAACCAAAGATTACGTTTCATTGACAGAACGCTGCGAAGATGCAACAGCAAAGAGACTGCCTACATCACACTTGTGCATCCTCTCCTGGCGTACTGTTGCCCAGTGTGTGACCCTCACCAGGTGGGACTTACGGAAGACATTGAGACGGTTCAGAGAAGGGCAGCTCGTTTTGTTTTATCACGTTACACAGGGGAAAGTGTCACGGAAATGTTGCACGATTTGAGATGGAAATTATTAAAGAAGGACGTTATTCGTTGCGGCGAGATCTATTTACGAAATTTCAATCAACGACTTTTACTTCTGAATGTAAAATATTTTGCTAGCACCCACCTACATAGGGAGACATGAGCATCCCAATAAAATAAGAGAAATCAGATCGAAAACGGAACGATTTAGGTGTTCTTTCTTCCTGCGCGCTATTAGAGAATGGAACGATAGACAAAGGCTATGAAAGTGGTTATTTAACCCTCTGCCAGGCTTTTAAATGTGATTTGCAGAGTATCTATGTACATTTAGATGAAGCGAGAATGAACAGTTCAAATTTCTAGTCGCTGAGATACGTAAGAAGCTGTCTTGGAAAGCACATGTTCAGTATCTTGTTCGTAAACTAAATCCCGCGTCATTTACGTGTATAATGGTATCCGAAATAACTGATACTCCAACACGAAACTTCACTGATGACACTTGGTGTCTTTTTTGCGGTAACTTTTCTGAATCAATAAGGGTATTTATGGCACAGAACACCGAAAAAGGAGTTTTGATTTGTAAGATCGCAAACCTCTTGTCGATTCCTGTTCAGCCTCTGTACCTTAAGGGTGCTCTCGCTCGATTAGTTCTGCTTTGCTGTATGGTTTCGCTCGCTCAACTAACCGAACATGCGAGACTGTTCGTTTGTATTTTGTTAATAAACCGCGTAAATATCAAATATTCAAATGTCTGTAAATCTATCGGATCAAACAGCGTGGTCATCAGTCCGTAGCTTACAAACTACTTAAACCTAGGTAAACTAACCTACGGACAAACACATACACCCATGCCCCAGGGAGGACTCGAACCTCCACGGCGAGCAACCACGCGCTCCGCAGCGAGGTGCTTTAGACCGCTCGGCTACTCCACCGCGGCCCGCGTAAATAAACGAATATTAACAGTATGACAGTTGCTTCTGAAAAGTCATTATGATGATACAAAATTCAATCTGAATTTCACTTTTTTAAAAGGATATTAGTGAAAATTAAGGATTTGGCGCGCTAAGTTCATGAGAGCTACATTACATTCCAACTATTTTGGCGGATTTCTACAAGGGACAGGTAATCAACGTACCATCTGGTATCAGTTCCTTACTTCCTGAGCATGAAATGTCACACCTTTACATCCTGAATTTTATTCGCTTTTATGCCAGAAATCTCAGACCAATTTTCCCTGAATTTTATTCGCTTATAATTATAGTTCTTTCTTTTATTTCCTAACTTCGATCTTAGATATACAGATTGAAAATGACATGTCTTTTCTTTAGGCATTGAAAATGAACAGTATCTACCCACGCTTTTTGTGAAATATAATTTACGATCCATTCTCCAAGAAAAGTATGTCGGGCATATTTTTTTGAACTGGACAGTCCTACGTAATGTCAGTTAGGCGACCGTCATGCTGCTGTTTTGTAAAACGACAACTAAAAAGTGTTTGTGCCTACTTATCTCTTACGGTGCAATCGACTTCTCAAAGAAACAAATACTTGACGGCTCTCTTCGATTCAGTAGATATAGTATCTATCTTTCCCAGTAGTTTATGCCCATTTTCTAAGGATTTCAAACATCACGTACAACCTCGCAATGGAGATATCCAACATATCGTCATTTTTGTTCTTTATACATCTCCGTTTTATTATGATCTGAAGTTTGGATCCAAGTTGATTATATTGTTTATTTTGTATTTATCTGCCCTCTTAAAGTAGAAACCAAATAAATTGTGTTCTCCACTTTACACGAAAGCGCGTTTGCAATAAAAAACACATTTAGGATGGTGAATGTCTCCTTAAAACGTGTTTAAAGGTACCGAAGAGTTTATCAAGACGAATCCACAAATTTAATTAACTTATATTTGATATTACTCTTTCCTTGGTCTATGAAGTTCAGATTACCTGTTCGTGCTTTACCATCACTTTACTCAACTGGGATTAATCTTGTGAAACTTGCAGTGTAACACCATTAATGGAATTTAACTGGCCAGCAAAGGGGATGACCTTTCACAGGGGAGAGCATTTCTATCTTAGCGACAGCTTCAGAAGTGGATAGGTGAACGGAAAAATTGCGAAGTAATGGAATTTAAATCGTTTCTAGATAGGAAAGTGACATTAACGGGGTCATTATAGTGGATGCTGTGTGTAAAGATGGAAGCTCTTATAAAGGCAGCAGTCGGAAGAGTCATCAGTGTTCCAGTTCACAACGGGTACTGTTTCACGGAAAGCATGTTTAAGGTGGGTGATACTTTGTTAGAAAGGTTCAATTATCCTCCGATTACGGTATTCGATAAGACATTTAGTTATCTATTCAGTAACAATAACAATAGTCTAAATTATCTTTTCGAATGCTGAACGTTCATTCTCCCTCTGAAATTTACCCCCAAATTGCTGTCATATCGTAAGAATAAAAGTATTTCATTTTAATCTACATTAGTTATCAGAGCAGAGTACGCTGTAAACTATTATGTAACTAATTTATTCTTCCGTCTAGTACCTTAAAAAAGCAGTCAACAATCCGAAGATTGGTTTGAACATCACAGTGCTTTACTAGGCATGGTCCTGTTTGGATGTGGTATGCCGTTGCCTTCTCCCGACTTTCGAACTGACTTACCCAGCCAGTTGTAGGGGGACCTACAGTTACCGACGATTTGTTGCATTACTCGGTTTTGTTGGCTGCTATTTTTATTTCAACAGTCTGTATTTTATTAAGCATCTTTTTCATATCCCTGAGCTTCCCAGTTGGATTATTCCGAATTGTTTGAAATCTATCCCTTGAAAAATAATCTCTCTGTTTACGTCTTATGTTACTTTCTTCCAACTCATAAGCACTTGATGAAAACCGACTGTATTATGATTTTCTAGAAAGATCCACAGTCCCTCATAATCCATTATTGGACAATGGTATCAATTTCCCACACTTTATTTTTTACAGTGAGTTTTGTCTCATGATGTTTTTGGGAAAGTAGCATATAATTTTCGATACAGTATTTTAAAAAATATTCAAGTATTTGTAAAGCTATTTGGACCACACATGCCCCAGAGAGGACTCGAAACTCCGACGGGGAGCAGACGCGCACTCCGCAACAAGCCGCCTCAGAGCTCTGGGACTCTCCCGCGCGTATTCAGTAATCAGAGTGTTCAAATATTTGGAAAGCTAAACTTACAGACTGCTTTAAGCGTATAGTAAAGATAGCACAAACATATATGCCCGAGGAGGGATTCGAACCCCGACGGGGAACGGCCTCGCGCATCGCATCATAGCACCCCAATGCGCTCGGCCGCTCCACCGCGGCTCTTCATTAATCACCTCACAGTTAATATTCTTATTATTTATATTTTATTCATGAGATTAATAGCAAAACTAATGTTGTTGCGATTCTGAAGAATTTTGTATGTAACGATTGGAATTATAAATGTCAAGAGTAATTTGCGCAGAAAATTATAGACGTTTCTTACGAAATAAGGATTTCTCGTTATTGTCGCGTCACTTAATAGAGACTTGAAAATTTCTAGCCAAAACTTTGGATAGTTTTCTGGTAAACAAAATATATCCTTTATCCGATTGATAGAGGCATACAATGATAACCGCCCGCCATTATTTCTTTTACTTACGTCGTGATATATTCGCAATGTGGAGTGGCCTATTTCTCATGCAAGTAGTTCTTCAGTTGGTCTCACGCGAGTGAATCTATCGCGTTTGGGTAAACTGAACCATGATTCTTCGCATGGTAGTCAGACATACCGACCGGTAGCTGACTACAATAACCGACAACCACAAATCACTATTATATTTAGCTTCTTCTCTGTTGGCCAGAACATTAAAACCGTCAGTATATTTGACATGATAATTTGAGATTGCTTGTGACTGTCTTCTCGACTTCCGTGGCTTGACGTCCTCCCGCTATGGTAAATACCGGACTAGTTTCTCCATAGACCAAAGGTAACAGACTGCGAATGTCTTTATCTCTGCCATGTTACAGTTGGAAACCAAGGAGGTTAGAATAAAGGGAGATGGCATTACCTGTGCCGAGCACATAAGTCAGTTGAAGCCTGGCCGCCATCTTGGTCAGTTTTGGAATGCTATTTCTCAAATGTTTAAATATTTGTATAGCTTATGGGACTTAACTACGGGGTCATCAGTTCCTAAACTTACATATTACTTATGAACTAGCTAACACTAAGGACGCCACAAATATCCATGCCCGAGGAGGGATTCGAACCCCCGGCCGTAGTGGCCGTGCAGACCCTGACTGGCGCGCCGCAGCCCCCTCGGCCACCGCGGCCGGCAATGCTATTTCTCCGTTAAAACTATGCGTTAAGTCGACCCTCTTACTGCTAATGCATTCAGGCGATAGTCATTGCAAAGTATGTACTTTCATACAATATATTTTCTTGAATAAATGGTAATATATACTGATCACAATATATTTGAAAACTTTATTTTTAACGGCTAATTTGCACTCTTTTAACACGTTACACATCAAGGCAAAACCGTCGGACGTTTTATTCCTGTTTTCACTTAGATAAAACATCATCTCTACAATACCAAAACTTTCCAAAACTTAACAACGTGGCGGAGGCAGGCTTCACTTTTTCAGCATAAAGGAGTCTCCCTTTATTCTCACCTCCTTGTTTGAAAGTAACATCCAGAATTGCCCCGAGTCACGTGACTGAGTTTTCGTCATTATAAGCAACAGTTTTTCTTATATACAGGTGAAATCAATAGTTGATTTTAAAAATAAAACGACTTCCCGTATTCCTATTATACATGTAGTAGTCAAGTGAACGTAAATTTCTCCACATTGCTAATTTTAATGCGGTGATTATCGTGTTTACATGTGCCCAAGTGAAAAGTATTGTCAGTTAGTTTTACAAGCAAAGGAATTACTTAACCTCAGTGTTTATGTTGCACTGTGAATCTTTCACTTTTTGCTAATATGATTGTTGATGGATAGATTATTTAAACTGCTCCTTGACCGTGTTTCTATATTAGCAAGTTAAGTCATTTCTGGTGCAGATCTGCTTCCAATAACATTACACAAGTAAAAGTGAAGTTTCTTCGCCATATTATTATTTAATGACAACAGCCAACATTTTGCTTGTTTTACATTTGGCATCACCGTCTGCACCGAAATTCCAGAAATATAAACGGTCGTAATGTGTGAAAATCAGATATTAAGTTGTTATAAGGGCACAACAAAACCTTTCAAATGTATTCTTGTGGAATCGTAAGAAAACTGATGCGGCTTGTCAAACTGATATTTGGTGTTCTACGTCTGAGTAAACTACAGGTTAAAGTCCCACAATACAACGAAAACAATCTGCCTTAAAACTGCAACTCTGTCGCTCGTAAAAAGAACTGTCAATACGTGTCATTTACGTACATGTAAAAACTGTTGCCATCGCATTCATATTTGCAACCGAGGAGCACTAACGCCAATGATCATTCTTAATGCTGTAAGACGTTTTATTGCTAAACTATACCATTAGGTTCCACTACAAAGGATAAGAACTGCAACTGTCAGCTTCATTTCGCATTATTCGTAACGATGAAAACGGTTTCCTGCCCCGAGTCACGTGACTTAAATGTTGGTTTCAGTCAGGGGTTTCAGTCGAGGCCTACGAGAAAGACAGTCCCCAGCATAGTCATCATGCCACGTAAGCAAGGTAGTTCCGAGCCGGCGCCATCGATAGCCGATTGGCCGGCTGCGGCATAGCGGGCAGCCACTGAGCTAAATTTTTATAGTGATCGCGCCGGCTCGGAACTACCTTGCTTACGTGGCATGACGATTGCGCTGGGGCCTGTCTTTCTCGAAGGCCTCGGTTTCAGAATAATGACGTCACGCGCAGTCTATGTTATCTTTGATCTCGCAGCCGCTACTTTAGCCGGATAAGTGCAGTAGATAATAGACTGAGGCGATGTTCAAGACGTTCTCAATGCAAGCTGTATGCAGCTCTACAATCACGTCTAGGTTTACCATATGTGATCATTATGTCTGTATACTCTTCCTTCCGCTAATATCTCGGTCGTCCATAATACCCAAAGGTGGATTGATAAGTGAGCAAAAACCTGAATACATTATTTATTGGACTGATGACAGTGCCCTCTTCTCAACTTGCTCTGAACTTCCGCCACTCTTGTTGTGAACTAACAAATAACTGTTGGCTGAATCTCTCTATAGTTGTGTTATTGTTTCCTTAAATAAAACACGTTTCCCCTACTTCAGTAAAGTTCATAAACTTACAGAGTGATTTTGTGATGATGTAAAAGATCTGTATGGCATGAAGGCGATTGGTAAATATATCAATGTGAAGTACGTCTAGTGGATTCTTTTTGCCCTTTTGCATCTTACCTGATCGCGAAATCATCCTAAAAATAATAAAGCACGCGTAATTGCTTTCATTCTTGTTTTGTGTTTGCATATCGAGTCACTTTTAGTTACAATAACGATTTCCAAGAACTGTTTAAAATAATTACTGGGATAGCTTAAAAATACGCAGGCAACTTCCCTGGTGATGCTCTCTTCCAGTTGCTGGTGTTGGTGGTTGTAGTCGGCGCCGTCGTGTGTGAAGAGACGAAGACACAGTCGTCCTTCACCTCGTCGTCTACTGGAGGTGATGGCCAAGGAGTCTCAACGAGCCAGTGAGTAGCCTCAGATAGTGTCTAGCTCCTGGTTACAGCTTGGTTAGGTGTTCTACTCTCTTAAAGTACTATTCTTAGAAGGAGAAAAAATGCAGTAAAATGTATGCATTAGGAGCTACGAGCACTTCGTATTTGAAATAATTGTCCTTTGCTAGAAGCTTTTACATTTTATATTTTAGAAAAAGGTGTAATGCCCCCCCTCCCCAATAAACAAATATAAATAATATTAATAAAATCTGGTAACTAACCTTCAGGTAATGTTTGAACAAATCTGGGAAACTGAAAAGATTCCGGAAGACTGGAAGGTGGGTCTTATCCATAAAGTGCACAAGATAGGTGATAAGCAAAATATCAGTACCTAAAGAGTTTATTTCCTGGTTGTTATAAACTATTTTCAACGATATCACCAAACAAAGTGGAAGCAACACCTGATAGCTGGCTGGGAGAAAATCAAAGGGGATTTGGAAAGGGCAGATCGATTTCAGGGAAGATTTTCAACCTGAAGTCCATAGGCCTCCAAAGATTCACAATCTCCAAAGACAGAGTTGTAATACTTATAGAATTAAAAAAAAAGGCTTTTTTAATCGGTTGCTGAGGAAATGCTAGTTACAATGATTCACGAATGGTGCATTAAGTCTAAACTAGTGCCGGCCGCGGTGGCCGAGGGGAGTGAGGCGCTCCAATCACGGCCTGCACGGCCATTACGTTTGGGGGTTCGAATCACCCTCGGGCATGGATATTTGTGTCGTCCTAATTATTAGTTAGTTCATAAGTAGTTTGTAAGTTTAGGGACTGATGACCCCGTAGTTAAGTCCCATAAGCTATACAAACAGTTGAACAGTCTAAACTAGTAAACCTTATTCGAGAGATACTGACAGGCACCAAACTAAAGTGTCAGGCTAAAATATCAAAGGCATTCAACATAAAAACAAATGTAAAGCAAAGTAGTCTGTCTACACTCGTCTTCAGCTAAGGTCAATGTTCAATAGTTTGTAAAGTCGTAGGACCAAACTGCAGTGGTCATCATCTCTTACACTTAGAAACTACTTACACTAACTTATGCTAAAATCACACAACACCCACAGACGAGGGAGGACTTGAACTTCCGATGTGGACCAGTCGCCCACTCACTAGTAAGACACCATAGAGAGCAAGGCCACTCCCACGTGGCTTCAACTATGACATAGAGAAAATAGAGAATGGAAATAAAATTGAAAACATTAATAAGACTGGGAATTAAAACGAAGGTATTGAAATTCATTATACAGCATCTGGGTTTTGAAAATCTAACAAATACAGAAATACATATCAGTTTCTTAGAAGAAACAACCAACAAAGCAAGGTGAAAAATTTCTGTATAAAAACAAAATTTTACGATAGTTATATAAATGCTCTAAAAATCGTATTAACCGATAGAGCCAGAAAATAGGTCGATAAATGTACATATTTTGAAAAAATTATTCTAGAATATGGCACAGAAAATTTCGTTGTAGAAGAGTAAGCGAAATGGAGAGGTAATGTGGTACAAAGAAGAACGTCTACAACATTTACAATTTGAAAATACAGCACTAGAACGTAGTAATAAAACCAGAATTTCTTGATGCAAGTGAATGTTTACTACTGATTTACAAATTACACAACTATTAACTGGTACAAAAGAAGGATCACTCTGTTCACTAATAAATGCCTACGTAGGGATATGAAGAAGTAATAAAGAAGTTGATAGCAAAGTAGAAAACACAAACAGAAGACGCGACAGCTATTTTTTGGACACTTATATAGACTTAACCTAACAGGTTTAGCAAAATGATTGTTAAATATCTATGGGATACGAATTCTATAATAGTTTGCATTCACGAAACGAAGAGAGATTTGGAAACAAATAACATAATAGGAAGAAAGCATTTTAAGAAAAATGTGTTAAAATGGAGGATACCAAAGCAGGAGGCAGAAGAAGACAGAATTAAAATGGTATAGGGAGAGAAAATGTACAGAGTGAATAGGTGAAAGAATACTGGAAGAAAAAGAAAGAGGAACAAAGCAGGGATCATTAGAATTAGCGCTTGGTACTCATAACCCAAACAGAAAAACAAGAAGAAGAAAATCTAGTAAATACGAACTCCCAACTGCTTACCTTAAGAACTACGAGCGCTTTATCATTATAAAAGATGTGTTTCGCAGTATCGAAGGTGACCAAACTGCTGTACATCTTAAGCTATGCATTTAAGAGCCCATGGCTAGCGTTTTTTTTTTTTTTATTTTTTTTTATTTTTTATTTTTTTTGTTGTTGCAATTTTTGGGGCCTGCAGGGTACTAAATGTAGTAAATGTCTCTTAACTTTCTACGTAAATGCTGCTTTCAATATATTACATTACTATTTATAGGCCCATTTCGGCTATACAGTCATCTTCAGATTTCTGTAATAGAACATATATTGCTTGTACACGAAGTTTTTTTTTGGTATAATTTAGGCACACATAAAATATTTTACACATAATTGTACATACATTTTATGTCCTGACTTTCTTATAGTATCCTGTTATCAAATACTTTTTTTTTTTTTTTTTAGTCAAAGGTACCAAACTGCTGAGGTCTTTCGTCCCTAGACTTACAAACTACTTAAAGTAACATACTCGTATACTGAGGATAACACCCCATACCCAAGGGAGCGGCCGCGCGATCCGTTACATGATGCCCCAGACCTCGCCATGCGGTTGTCACTTTTTATCGGTGTTTTCTACTGATGTTTCTATATCGTATTTAATTTCAGTATTTGCTTCTCTTGTGCCGTTTTTGTTTTTTATTATTATTTTTTTTTTGGTACTTTTTCGGGAAAAGAAATAATTCTTCGTGTAAATAAGCGACAGCTATATGACACGAAAACAAATAACAATGAACATTTTGGAAAAAAATAGAAATCATTTTACAGGCAATTTGCGAAATTACGGGCAATTCAGTATGAAGAAGTTGATCTCAAACTTACGTCATACATCGAGAACATTACTGATATTTTCAATCTAGCTCTCGGGTAACCATGTAATAAGTTTTAGAACATTCAACCAAAGATCAAATTTAACCAACACAACACCATAAATATCTATTTACACAATCATACATCATTGAAACCAGTGTCTACAAGTGTGTAACCAAGCAATGTCGATTGTAGTAACTCTGCTGCTATTTATTTGAAAAATTAATATTTTCCGAAAATAAGTACGAAGAACTGCAATAACTGCGATATAGTAAATATCAAAACCAGCCATGTAAAGAGATATTGTATGTATGTCAGAACACAAGAAACGCAAATAAAATTACTTGTAAAATATTTCAAGTCGGCTTAAGTGACGCAATAATTAGAGGATACAGAAATAATATCTGTTCAGTTATAGAAAACCAGATGGATGTATAACGTAAATGCGACCATATTTTCTGAAAGTAAATACTGAAAGCAGCATACATGGATAAAATTTCAATGTGTAATTAAATTTTTCTTGTTTTGTTATGTAGTATCATGTTCCAAATGTGCAAAGCAACGAAGTTGCAGTAGAAGCGATCTGTTTCACAGTATTGGTAATGTTGATAGCCGTCAAGGGATGTAGTTTACAGCAAATGTTTACAAGAATTTTTGCTTCAAAAGATCATTCTTCCTGCAACATCATGTGTTATATCAATAACACATCCTCTTAAAGTAACTACACCAATTCATCCATCCATTTCTCACTTCCCACTCCTTATATCAACTTTTAAATTTATCTTTTTGGAATTAATATAAATACCATATCTATTTGTGTGAAATAATGCATTTTATTGCCAGAATAACCCAATGTTCCCATCACTGAATTACAAGTGTATCTTATATTTTCAGCAACTTCTGTTACATTCGGCTACATTTTTATCATTTTCGTCTTACATCAAATACAAATTGAAACTAATACTGACTGTAATACTATCTATAAAAGAGAAAGTGTCTTTTATGTTACTGTTTTCACCCATCTTTCACATTATAACATGTAAAAGTGGCATTCATGTTATAAAATTACTTTTGCTATATTGTAGTCATGTATAGATGTAGGCACTTGTAATTTGTTAATGTTTTGGTAATTTACAATGATTCCTAGTTTTAAAAATCTAACGTTGTGAAATAACAGTCTTGTATATGCGATTTGCTGTAACTATGTGAACATAGGCCTATTCCACCCCCTTCCTTAATTGTTACCTTTGATCCTTTAGCCACTTGTATTAGATTTCGTTTCACCTTCATCTTAATATCCCCTTACCTTTCTACACCACTTTCCTACATAAATTCGAATTATCATCTCTTGGGTGAAAGGTCCAGTTGAACTGCTTATATAAGGTTATTGTAATTTACAATGCTATAATTTACTATTTATTTATACAATGCTACTCATACTAGATTAATAAATGGCTCACAGTGTTAAAATTTCATATTTTTCACAAGTATGATGTGATAATGCAACTGCAAATGTTCATATGTTTGTGTAGCTTATGGGACCTAACTATGGGGTCATCAGTCCCTAAACTTACAAACTAAGGACGACACAAATATCCATGTCCGAGGGGGGATTCGAAGCCCCGACTGTAGTGGCCGTGCAGACCGTGACTGGAGCGCCTCAGTCCCCTCGGCCACCGCGGCCGGCTGATAATGCAACTGCCTATGTTCATGTGTAAACTATGAAGTTGTATCTCCAGATAGTATAGACAATGAAATGAAGCATGTTGTGATAATAATGCACTAAAGATATTGTTCACCATAAGTAAAGAGTTCCTCTTACCTTATTGCCTACTGTACTACGTAGCATATGATACTGATTGTGATATCTTTGATGTAATCTTCGACGATGCTTCCATGCATGTCCATTATGTTGTTTGTAGATAATGCAAGCCAAGACTTTGTGGTAGTATTTTATTTCCACGAATCAATATTACTGAGGCTGAAACATGCAGTACGTAAGATACAGTAAAATTGACAATGTAAAATAATTGCAAATCAATTTTTGTATATGATTTGCCGTTTTAGACAGTAACTTCTTATGACCAAGTCTGTTGAATTTGAAAATCTTTAAGTTGCTGACGAGGAAAGTAATTTTAATTTTGACCTACATTTTGTAATTTATACTATTTGTTTTAATAGGTCTAATGTATTCTGCACATCACTTGAGAATGACTTCAGGTCGAAATTGGATCGTGACAATATAAGAATACAAATCTGTCAAATCCTTCAGGAAAAACCTACAGAAATAGTTCGTCCTGTTCTAGAAGGACCTAGTTAATTTACTTATTACTTATTATTTACATTTAAAACTCTTACGCCTTTTCAATGAAGTACATGAGAGCACGTTTTGCAACACAGGGTGACTGGTCCTGATGGTGTAGTACGGGAACAGACGGTGAAGATGGGGAAGGATGGCGAGAAAGTGGTGACTACTAGTGTCAAGCAGGGCGAGAAAGCTGCGTCGGACGTTAAGGACAAACTGGCCGGCCTTATCCCAGAGGTCAGTATTCGCTAGAGAGCAGCGGCAGCAGTTTAAGCGATCACGAATAATGTGCCTAATAATCAAAGGGACGCAAATACGTCTGTTGCTTGTTCGATGTATCTACCATATAGACTCTACATCAGCATCAAACTTAATTACATTCTCTTTCTTTATCAAATTGTCTTGTTGAACGAAGTGATGTTCTCATGAAAGTGTTAACCAGTGGCTTATTTCACGAGTTATTATTTTTAAGTACGTACTGTGTGTCACTTTGATAAATAATAGGCTGGTATTTACTAAAAGTTACCATAATTTTGCTAGTATGTATGCATCCGAATAGTCCATAAATGAATATAATGCAATAACAGCGTATTTGAAAGCAGTGAACCAATACTAATACGGAATTCCATATAGAAACATTTATTAGCAAATTCGAAATGAACAATACTAATTTCACCTTGTTAAATGCCAGGGGCGCTGACTTAGGAGGTGGTGGTGGTGGGAGGAAGGTACTTTTAGCGCCCCCCCCCCCCAATGCTTCTCATTATGTTGAACTAGGGGCCTCGCCCTCCCCCTTCCTTTACGAAGTTCATACCACTTGTTGGTACTGGTATTGTGTTTACATTAATGTGGCAGGTCAAGAGTATGCAGAAAACCGATAAAACTAGAACAGTCCAAGACATTAAAGATAAATCTGAAGTGATGCGACCAGGAATCGAACCCAGACCTCCATGCTTACTAGGCAGACGTGATGCGGCGGTCTAGCGGTAAGACGTCTGCCTAGTAAGCATGAAGGCCCGGGTTCAATTCCCCGTAGCATCGCAAATTTTAATTCAATGCTTCAGATCTATCTTTAATGTCGTTGGCATATTCGAGACGAAAATCCGTCTCAGGGATTGTATATTTCCATTTACATTGATAAAACAGTCCAATAATGCATGCGTCTTTCCTTTCTCTCCCTGCTGAGCGATAAACGTCCGCAACTTAAATAAGGGTAGTTCTATAAAATCTACTGGAGGTAGAGACTAGGAGACATATTTCACAATATTCTCCCAGTGCAGTAATATATATATATATGTAATCTACTCGGCTGATACTCTACCACATATGAATGAGTATAAATTCGGATTATTTGAGGTCACGATATCGTAACGCCCATATAGTAGCTACACAGAATGTAAATACAAACCGTCTCGCTGTTAAATATAACTTGCCTCGTCAGACTCATGCGCCTTAATAGGGAAAGACTTTCAACCTGAGTGAATGAAAACAAATATATATTTGGCCAATAGTTTGTCTCTTTATCTGTAACTAAAGTTATCGACGTGACACACCAGCACACCGACAAACAATGGTTAGAATAAAACGTAACAGACACAGTACACAAATTATTATAATAGCTACTGTAGTCAGGCACAATAAGCATAATTTAAAATTTAGGTGCGAATGCAGTTATATGGTTGAGTTTCTCAACATTTCAGAAAGCTTATACAGTGAGTAAATGAACAAAATGGGTGTGCTGACGCATGTTACCTGATCAGTGTAGGGAAATGTAATAACGAAGTCTTCGTCATAGTTTCATAAGAATTCACATGCCATTCAGTGCTAATTACTGCTTGGTAAGGAAGTAAACTGTTGATGAAAGAAAAGCTACAAGTACAGAACATCTTTTTTTTCCGCTACCACGACACCAATGCCGGCGGATTCAGAGATAGGGCCTCACATGCTTCCCACCCATTGATGAACGCTTCGTAGTCTCTGGAATCGACGCTCCGCTGTCTCTGCGATGGATATATTGGAGTTTCCGCGATTATTCGTTCCGCATTGTCTGGTGGTGAAACAAGCAGAATTAAAAAAAAAAAAAAAAAAAAAAAAAAAAAAAAAAAAAAAAAAAAAAAAAAAAAAAAAATTGCTGGACTGGAGAAGTTTCATTATTGTAAACACAGTAATACACTCAACAATAATACGGCTTGTCGTCAAGCTTTCAAATAGTAAGGCGCTTGTTTTATTTTGTTAATTCTCGCTCAAGGAATTTAACTTTTGGCATTTTTACAATTCCCTTTAACTGTCGAACACTCAGAATTAACACAGTAAATAAATAACAAATAAATAAAATAAAAAATATAAAGAGAAGAAAACTGTCCATTTCCACTCTCAACAACTTCAACAGAAACAGTAAGTTTCACAGTCACTTTTCCACGAATGCTAACACAGAAAACAGTACGATTTCATTTGGTTTCACGAGGTAGGTTCTGTTTGCAGACTGATCACTGAAGTAGTTATTAGCGTCTGCCTTTTAGGAATATTAATAGTTTGATAATTAGTTATGCACTCAAGCACCTCAGTCCAAACACAAACCTTGACATCTTACACTCTTCAGTTGTCATGGTCCTCCCACAAACGGACCACAGTTTCAAAATATTCATAAGATACATATAAATGCCAATGGCAGTGCAATACACAAATTTACATATGTATCTGTAATTTATATTTTTATAATAATATATGAACTTCAGTAGCGTCTTTTTCAGGTCGGAAAAAAAAAAAAAAAAAACAAATTTACATCATATGCCAGCCAGATATTCAAATGTCACGAAGCTGCTGATAACCACTAAAGGTGCTGGAAACGTCCGTTATAAAATGTTGGCGCAAGTACACAAACGAAAAGTTATCTGTCAAATTTAGTACCTGATACAATGATTTCTGCACTCCTTCCCTCCCACCTCCTCCCCCTACCCACACACACAATAATCTTCTGTAGTCGGTGCCTCTGCTAAATGCTGATTGTTGTGTAAGTTACAATCTTGTTTTAACACTCTAACTGTCGATCTTCGCCATTAAATCATTTAACTGGACTTGTCATCGTCAGTACTAAGTCTTCCACAATGTTAACATCTTTGAAAAAAGATGATAATGGCATAAAGAACAATGTCCTAAAAATAATATATTACGCCGATCCAAAATATTCATGTGTAAATCGTCTAATTATTTTACTACCGTATTATTCAGAAATTTTTGTGTAAGTGTAATATCAAATACTTTCTAATGTTTACATCTTCTGTTGCAGGTGTCTTTGGATTCCATAAAACAGATGCGTTTACAGTAATTTATCGAATCAATCACTACAGTTCCCCTGGATTGCTTTCGACGTTGCTGACGCCAACTTCTGACAGTCGCTCACATTTACCGGATACACATTGTACCATAAACTAACGATATTTTGGAAAATTAATAAATATTATATTCATATTATTCAGCATTTGTACCCGTCAGCGTTAACCACAATTACATAACTCTACTAACTAAAAACCTTTTTCCTTGCAACTTGTTTCTATGTGAATGTTTCAACTTACTTTCTGGGATGCTGAATTTAGACGTGTACACAAGGTCGTCTATCACATCATATTTCAGAGATGCAAAATAATAGTGACATCCATTTTGTTACAAATAATTCTTACAAGTTGCTAAGAGATTTCTTCTTTTAAGAAATTTTAACTTTTATTACTCACCAGCAAGTATAAACCTTAACGTCATTTGCGGGCAGTACATAGAACACATTTATAGTGAATATGACATTTCTACTATTTCAGGGCATTATCCATAATTATTTCTCACTGTACGTATATGTGGCCTTTGAATACATCCCCTATCTGGTGAATTTTGGAACAATAAATCATATCATTTTATTTGAAACATGTGGTGAATAATAACAGTCAATATAATACTGATAATCGAAAACCATGACTTCACGAAACACCAAAATAGTGATTACTGTTAACAAAAATTTTCGTACTCTATCAAAACAAAATCTAGTTTTGAATAATAATCTCTATCTCTATAAAAGCAAAAGGACACCGATCCACTCACTCACTCACTCACTCACTGACTAAACACGAAATGTAAGTAACTACTTCACCTATAAAGCTGCAATTTGGCAGGGATGTAGTTTATAGGTAGAATCCGTCAGCTAAGAAAGGATTTTGGGATAGGGCCAATAATTCAGGAGATATCACGTCATAAAGAATGAAACTTCTCCTTCTTGCGGCACTTGATAGTGGAGCTTTATTAGTCCACTATTTGAGGAGGAGAGCACTTAGCGACTTGCAACAAACTTTACACATAATTTCAGACCTGTCTGACAACCACAGCAAAAAGAAAAGGAAAAAAAAAAAAGTTTCTGGCTTACTATTTTTCCACTGTTCATGTACTAAACTACAGAATTCGGTATGACGTTACAATTTATGTACTACAAATTATAGCCGCCTGAAATTTTGCAGACAGTATACACACATATAGCTGAATGTGCCTTCGAAATTGTATCACAGTACGACACGTAGTTGATGAGATGTGAGGATATAAACAGTAACATTCATGGAAAAGCGACCCATCACGAACCAAGTCTTAATCTATTACTTCTTTACTACTATCTGTATTCGTAACAGATTTTACCGACATGCAGCATTCATACAAATGAATATACAGGTATCAAATATTCGCCTTTTTTGTGCACGCGCATTTTTCAGGTTGTTACTGCAGGCCGGCCGCGGTGGCCGAGGAGACTAAGGCGCTCCAGTCACGGTCTGCACGGACACTACGGTCGGGGGTTCGAATCCCCCCTCGGGCATGGATATTTGTGCTGTCCTAGTTCGTAAGTAGTTCATAAGTAGTTTGTAAGTTTAGGGACTGATGACCCCGTAGTTAAGTCCCAAAGACTATACAAACATTTGAACATTTGATTGTTACTGCAGAGCTTATGTAATACATAAAAATTGATTGTTTGTCTTTTTGTTCGTATTTTGTGCACGACCATACTGTACATCCGATTTCGATAAAACTTTGACAACTCATTGCTTGCACTCGCGCGAAGATTACAGGCTTACTAAAGTTAACTTCGTCGAGTGCATGACGAACGGTGCTTTACAATAAGTTAATTCGTTTCTTACGCCTTCACGCTGAAATTCCTGGACGCATATGAATGAAATTTGGAACAGAGGTAGTTTATACCCTGATTAATACAAGGGCTACCTTTCGTAAGCCACCGTATGGTGCGTGGTGGAGGGTACCTTACAATTCTCGCCACGCTGAAACGGCTGAACGAGTTGAATGAAAAGTGGAATGAATATGGCTTACACCCCGAATTAGTACATGTGCTACCTTTCGTAAGCCTCCGTGGATGCTTGGCGAAGGGTGCAGTACAACAAACACCCGAATTGTTTGACTGGTCACCGTGAAAGTCAGCACACATATGTATGCGAAAATATATTGTTGACTCCCACTTACATAGGTAGAAATGATCATCAGAATAAAATACGGGAAATCAGAGCACGAACGGAGAGAATCAGGTGTTCATTCTTCTCGCGCGCTATTCGAGAATGGAATGGGAGGTAAAACAGTATAACGGTGGTTCGGTGAACCCTCTGCCAGGCACTTAAATGTGATTTGCAGAGTATCCCATGTGGATGTAGATGTTTTCATGAAGGAGATTGTTATAATCTCAAGCCTGTGAATTTAGCATGGCGGAGGGTACCTTGCGAGTATGACACGATATGTTTTTATATTTAGGAGGGAGAGGAGTGGGAGGAGGAGAAGACGGACGGAATGGGGAGAGAGGAGAAGGACAGAGAGAGGGTAGATGAGGAGACAAAGAGAGAAGAGAGGAAGAGAATTAGAAAGGGGAGATGGTGACAGACATGTGAAAGAAGATGAACAGAGGGAGGGGAGGAGGAAACGGGCAGAGAAAGAAACAGGAGGAGACGGGATGAACCAGGGAAGGGAAAGGAGCAAGCAGTGTATCAGCGGCGTACTTTTTTGGACGCCGAAAAACAAACACGTTTACTGCTAAGGATTCGTCTATAATAATGGATAACTTTATGTACAAAACTATAAACACACAATGCGAATGTGTACGTCGAAGATCTACAGCTGTTCTCAATGATAAAGCCGCTGGGATTACGGGAGCGCCCTGTTGCGGCCGTCCGCCGTCGGGGGTTCGAATCCCCCCTCGGGCATGGATGTTTGTGTCGTCTTTAGTATATGGTAGTTCATAAGTAGTTTATAAGTTTAGGGACTGATGACCCCGCAGTTAAATAACGTTAAGCTTTGCAAACATCTGAACATATCCAGAATGAAACTTCACTCTGCAGCGGAGTGTGTGCTGATATGAAACTTCCTGGCAGATTAAAATTGTGTGCCGGAACCGGGACTCGAACCTGGGACCTTTGCCTTTCGCGGGCAAGCGCACTACCGATTGTGCCATCCCGACACGACTCACGATGCCGCCTAACAACTTTACTTCCGCCAGTACCACGCCTCCTACTTTCCAAACTTCACAGAAGTACTCCCGCAAACACGCAAGACTAGCACTCCTGGAAGAAAGGATATGGTGGAGACATGGATTAGCCACAGCCTAAGGGATGTTTCCAGAATGAAACTTCACTCTGCAGCGGAGTGTGCGCTGATATGAAACTTCCAGGCAGATTAAAATTGTGTGCCGGAACCGGGACTCGAACCTGGGACCTTTGCCTTTCGCGGGCAAGCGCACTACCGACTGTGCTATTCCGACACGACTCACGATGCCGCCTCACAACTTTACTTCCGCCAGTACCTCGCCTGCTAGTTTCCAAACTCCACAGAAGTTCTCCCACAAACACGCAAGACTAGCACTCCTGTAAGAAAGCATATGGTGGAGACATGGCTTAGCCACAGCCTAAGGGATGTTTCCAGAATGAAACTTCACTCTGCAACGGAGTGTGCGCTGATATGAAACTTCCTAGCAGATTAAAATTGTGTGCTGGAACCGGGACTCCAACCTGGGACCTTTGCCTTTCGCGGGCAAGCGCACTACCGATTGTGCTATCCCGACACGACTCACGATGCCGCCTCACAACTTTACTTCCGCCAGTACCTCGCCTCCTACTTTCCAAACTTCACAGAAGTTCTCCCGCAAACATGCAAGACTAGCACTCCTGGAAGAAAGGATATGGTGGAGACATGGCTTAGCCACAGCCTAAGGGATATTTCCTGAATGAAACTTCACTCTGCAGCGGAGTGTGCGCTGATATGAAACTTCCAGGCAGATTAAAATTGTGTGCCGGAACTGGGACTCGAACCTGGGACCTTTGCCTTTCGCGGGCAAGCGCACTACCGACTGTGCTATCCCGACACGACTCACGATGCCGCCTCACAACTTTACTTCCACCAGAACCTCGCCTCCTACTTTCCAAACTTCACAGAAGTTCTCCCGCAAACACACAAGACACACGCATAGCACAGACGGTAATGCGCTTGCCCGCGAAAGGCAAAGGTCCCAGGTTCGAGTCCCGGTTCCGGCACACAATATTAATCTGCCAGGAAGTTTCATATCAGCCCACACTCCGCTGCAGAGTGAAGTTTCATTCTGGAAACATCCCTTAGGCTGTGGCTAAGCCATGTCTCCACCATATCCTTTCTTCCAGGAGTGCTAGTCTTGCGTGTTTGCGGGAGAACTTCTGTGAAGTTTGGAAAGTAGGAGGCGAGGTACTGGCGGAAGTAAAGTTGTGAGGCGGCATCGTGAGTCGTGTCGGGATGGCACAATCGGTAGTGCGCTTGCCCACGAAAGGCAAAGGACCCAGGTTCGAGTCCCGGTTCCGGCACACAATTTTAATCTGCCAGGAAGTTTCATCTGAACATCTGATCAATGATAAATGAGGGCCACTTCCTTACTAATAAATAAATATTGTGTCCATGGTAGCTAAAGGGGACAGTTTTTCGGCGAAAGCGAACACCCATTACATAAGATATTCAACTTTTCACGAAGCATCAGATGAAACTGTCTCATTGGAGTGTTTTTAATCTCACAGGAGCTCTGCATTTTATATAACGTTCGTAATTGCATTGTGTTAGAAATGACGTTTCGATACATACTGTATACTAAAGAATAAAAACTCGGCCTCATAACTCCTATATACGATATTATAAATACAGAAGGTGTAATGCAAATGTCTATGTCTCAACAGTAAGTTCACTCTAGGTTCTCTGCTTTCACATTTGTAATATATTAATGGAAAAATTCAAAGTTACATAGTGCATAGTGAAATCCAAGTTTTTGTTAAAGTTGAAGGAGACGCGTGTGGACCACAACGTCTACAGAACGTCAGCGATAATAACCTATAGACACTATTACTGCCGATGACAAGACCGCAGTAGCACGTCTAAGTCCAAAACACTCTAAGCAAATGAAAATAAAAAAAACGGTATATACGCACATGAGCAACTGTAACGAAATTGCTATTTTATGGACCTGACCGTTAAATGTTTTATTTGGAGTACATGAGTCATCATAACGAAATTGATACGTAATGTTCCAAGAATAAATACTTCATGTTTATGGAATATTCCGTCGGTGCTTGGAGGAACAAACACATATTAAAAACTTAAATACGTAGTATCTTTGTTCCACAATATTATTTATTTGCTTGTTATTAGCAACTTTCGCCTTCTTAGGCCATCGTCAGATAACTTCATACTAAACAGATAGTCCACACGTAACATTAAGGTTAGATACACAAACATGGTTTTTCAAAGTATCTAAAGGAAAAAAAAGGTAGAAAACTCACATTGATAGAAATTCTGGCCATTAACAAACACCAGTCCAAGAATCCTGACCTAGTGCTGAATGAACAGACACAATTCCATCATTCACCTTCACTAAAATTGTGTCAACTTATTAATAGGCCTAGTGTTCTCACTGTGTTTCATACCATTACTCCATATACCTTTCGCCTGCTTGCCATAATTTACAGTTTGCTTGTACAATTATCCATCGCTCACCTGGATATTTATATTTGTAACCTTAGTGAGTAAGATGTACCCATTCGGACCCCATTTGTGTTTTTTCTTTTATTATTATTATTCACGTTCTGTGGTATTGATACTTATTTATAAGAAACCTACATTTTGTTTCTACCATACCTGCTGACAATACTTTCTTATAAAATTACACAGTTTAAATATTGTAATACCAATGTAGTCCAAGATAGGTTCATTTAAAATCCATTTGTTTTGTAGGAGTACGTTTGTTATGTAGTACCGATTCGAACATATAATTAATTTGCTGTTCACGTATCTTCGAAAAACCATCTTTGTGTATGTAACCTCAATATTACGTGTGGACTATCTGTTTAGTATGAAGATATCTGACGATGGCTTAAGAAGCCGAAAGCTGCTAATAGCAAGCAAATAAATAATATTGTGGAACAAAAATACTACGTATTTAAGTTTTTAAATAAACACTTCGTCCACCAAGCTGAAAATTTCTTGATTTTATTTTAACAGACATCCAATTTAAATATCGCTGGAAGGCTTAATATTCATCGATTATAGCAAATGGTTGCTCAGTTCGATAGGTAACGGTCATGACGGTCTTTTGCCTTATACTGACAGCATTTCGCAAAAAAAAAAAAAAAATAAATAAATAAATAAAAGCGCGTTTTATTTTTCTTTTTCTTTTGCCTAGTCACGAATTCTTTTCCTGTTTCAGCTTTTTCATTTCAGAGTATAACTTCCACCCTACTCCTATGTCTTCAATTATATTCTGGATGCATTCAAGTCTTTTATGTCTCTTTGCAGCTATTATTCTGTACTACTCTCTTTAGTACTGTAAGGTCATTTCCTGATAGCTGAACTCGTGTCCTACTATTCTGTCCTTTCTTCTTGCCACTATTTTCAACCCATTCTTTTCTTCGCCGATGTTACAAAGAACCCGCTGATATGTTACCGGTTCACATAATTTTAAACATCCTTATTTCGTACCAAAATGCAAGTAAGAAATATACTGTGTAATAAGCATATTTTTTCGAGCATAATTACATACACTTTTCAAATATATATGGCAGAGGTATCAACTGTTCGTGGACACCGTTGAGTGATTCTCTGTATCTGTGTTTAACATCGAGTATTACTATATTTATTTCCTCAGATTGGACTCTGGATAAAGAAATGTATATTCTACAAGTCGTTTCATTCAGGGCATTCAAAGTGAATACAGAAAACAGATCTGTAACAGGCTATCTTGAATGAGAACGTAGATCACAGAATACAGCACGCAAACACCGATGACCGCATTACCAGATGATGAAACACCGCTCAAGCCTTGAGCAGCGTTCTCCACAGACAGGGTACTTCTCCTCTGCCACAAGTCAGGGTCTGACGAAACAACAATCGCTGCTGTCTTCATGCTGCAGCACGTCAAAACGAAAGAGAACTTCAACATTTCGCAGTTCCGCTATTACTTAGGTTTTGCGTCACCGGCATTCTCAGTAGATGCGGGTACGACCTGCTATTAAACCGCCGGGAACGGCAAAGGTTATCTGTAGTTACAGTAGTTCGTTTTACGCCCACTTAATAATTACTCCAGAGACCTGGATCGGAATTAAAGAATAAAAAAAAGCCAAAGAACGTAACGGGTGATCAAAAAGTCGGTATAGATTTGAAAACTTAATAAATCACGGAATTATGTAGATAGAGAAGTAAAAATTGACACACATTCTTGTAATGACATGGGGTTTTATTAGAACAAAAAAAAGTTCAAAAATGTCCGGCAGATGGCGCTTCATCTGATCAGTTAGCTGATCTAGCTTAACAAATTAAGACAAAGCAAAGAACTTGTTACTTACAGGAAATGCTCAATATGTTCACCATCATTCCTCAACAATAGCTGTAATGAGGAATAATAATTGTGAGCAGCACTGTAGAGCATGTCCGAAGTTATTGTGAGGCATTGGCGTCGGATGTTGTCTTTCAGCATCGGTAGAGATGTCGGTCGATCACGATACACTTGCGACTTCAGGTAACCCCAAAGCCAATAATCGCACGGACTGAGGTCTGGGGACCTGGGAGGCCAAGCATGACGAAATTGGCGGCTGACCACACGATTATCACAAAACGACGCGCGCAAGAGATCTTTCACGCGTTTAGAAATATGGGGTGGAGCGCCATCCTTCATAAAAATCGTACGTTCCAGCAGGGGTTTATCAACCAGGCTGGGGATGATGCGATTCTGTAACATATCGGCGTACCTCTCACCCGTCACGGTAGCAGTTACAAAACCAGAATCACGCGCTACCTGTCGGACATTTTGTGAACTTTTTTTCTAATAAAACCCTCTGTCATTCCTAGGATGTGTGTCAATTTTTAGTTTTTGATCACTCGGTAAATCACTAACGTTCTAGACACAATTTTATCAAATCCCACGAGACTTCTCGCAAATACCTTGTAACACAGCCTCTAGACGACAATGGCTTCAGTTCAGCGAGGAGGAGCGTCCAAAAGTTTCTAAGGTATCTCTTTATAAACCATTAACTGCGAAACCAGGCATTGCTCTATTATATAAAAAATCAAATGTTTGTGAAGCTAAGAAATGAAACTGCATTGGTCATGAGTTGTTAGACTTACAAACAACTTAAATTAACTTATGCTAAGAACAGCTCTCTCTCTCTCTCTCTCTCTCTCTCTCTCTCTCTCTCTCTCTCTCTCTCACACACACACACACACATACACACACACACATGCCCAAGTAAAGACTCGAACCTTCGACGGGGAACGACCGCGCATTCCGTTGCGAGGCTATTCCTGCTCGCCCTGGTATGTTTGCATTATGCGATCAAAAGTATCAGGACACGTGGCTGAAAATGACTTACAAGTTCGTGGCGCTCTCCAACGGTAATGCTGGAATTCAGTTTGCTGTTGATCCACCCTTAACGTTGATAACAGCTTCCGCTTTCGCAGGCATACGTTCAGTCATATGCGGGAAGGTTTCTTGGAGAACGGCAGCCTATTCTACACGGACTGCTGGACTGAGAAGAAGTATCGATGTAAGTCGGTGAGGCATGGCGCGATGTCGCCGTTCCAAAACATCTAAAAGGTGTTCGATAGGATTCAAGTCAGGACTCTTTGCAGGCCAGTCTGTTTCGGGGATATTGTCGGGTAACCGTCTCAGGCCATGCATTATGAACAGGTGCTTGATGGTGATGAAAGATGCAGTCGCCATCCCCGAATTGCGCTTCATCAGAATAAAGCAAGATGCTGCTTAAAACATTCGTTGTAGGCCTTTGTTGTGAAAGTGCCAAGCAGAACAATAAGGGGTCCAAGACACCGCCATGAAAAAAACGTCCACACCAAAACACCACCGCCTCGAAATTTTACTGTTGGCACTACAGACGCTGGCAGATGTTGTTTACTGGTCATTTGCCATGCCCACACCCCGTCACCACATTGTATAGCGTGATTCGTCGCTCCACACAAAGTTTTTACCCTGTTCATGCGTACATTGTTTACACTCCTTACACCACACAGTCATCGTTTGTCAGTGATCTGCGTGATGAGTGGCTTATCGACAGCTGCTCGATCATGAAATGCAGGTTTTCTCACCACCTATCTAGCAATCATGGTACTAGGAGTGCACTCTCATTGCAGTTTGGAATTCCTGTCTAGATAAATGCTTGCCTGTTACACTGTACGTGTCCTTTCACGTTTCAACTTCACTATCACATTAGAAACAGTGTACGTAGGAATTTTTAGGAACATGGAAATCTCGCGTACATTTTGACACAAGTGACACCCGATCACCTAACCACATTCGAAGTCCGTGAGTTCCGCGGAGCGCCTCAGCCTGACCTCTTACGATGTCTAATGACTACTGAGGTTGCTGATATGTTACGTGTCAGGAGCTAGCGTTAATGAATTCTTTGCTAAGCCCACCCTTGAGCAAGGGTCATAAAGTTGTTGTCCGTGTTCGAGAAACTTGGAGATGTCACATCCACTCCGCAGTACTTAGTATATTGCCGTGTGATTTGTAAATCGCAGTAGAAAATGCAAGTCACACTGGAACCTGCAAAGTTAAAAGATAGATCTATCAGAATAAGGGGTACTCGTGGTGGGACGTATACTGTTTAACTCCTTCCCATTCCTTGTAGGATGACAGCCTGAGTCATATATAAATCCTCAACTGCAGAAAGGCTACTACTCCAACTTCTGAGACTTTTTACATTAAAATATTTACCAGTTACAGAACGCATAGTTTTCTAAAAGACACGGGTCCACATGACGGCATAGTCCTGAGAACGCCTTCGTGTTCTTTACTGCACATAAGCAACTAGTACAGGACAAGATCCCTTTCTACAGTAAACAGAATAATTATGTATGATGACCATTGGTAGCTAGTTTGTGAACTATTCTCTCTTTTTTTTTCTTTTGCCAGCAGAGCCAAGGCGAGTCATTATTAAGTGTTCGCAACCTTGATAAACGAGAATCAATAGTTTTCGTTTACTATGAAGGTGAGGAGGACAAAGACTCTGACGAAATGTGCACAGCGTTGAATTGGTACATCAATAACCGGTCGACAAAGATATTAAAACATTTGGCCTATTTGATGATAACTGTAAAGACAAGAAAAACCATTGCAAAAGCGAGAATGAAGATGCAACTTGTTCAAACAAAAATATTTGATGATATCAGACTTATTTGTCCCGCCAGGTACCACTCATTTATGTCTAATGACAGGGATTTTGGAATAATTGGGAGCAATCTGAGAAAAGAAGAGAGATACCACTAAGCACATGATGAATTTCTTACCCTCATCAAGAACTCATCAAAACTCCAAATAAATTTTGGAAATGAAACTGACCGATTTAATTAATTTTAATTCTGAGTGGCACCCATTTCTAAAATAATAATACTAAAAAAAATAACACCTGCCAGAACAGTGATTCTTAAGGCAAAAATGCCTCCAAAATATTGAAAGAGGATTCACCATATCAAAATATCGAGAAATGTCTTTTTCCTCAGCGGTTCTGCATAGTCTTCAGTACAGAATAAGAAATGCAACAAAATCTAGCTAAATGCACCTCCTACCACAAAAATATATACAGCAGCACTGCCAATAAACAACACAAAGTTAGTGACGTATGAAACACTTCAGTTTACATTCCTTAAGACACATTTTGGAACTCAATCATTTCCTGGCCAATAACCACACCCTCTCTAGATGAAAACGTCGATGACTGAAAACTAATGTTCCAACTAGTGTACATTACTCTTTATAATGTTTGCTGTCTAAAGTAAACCATAGCCAATAATTTCTGCTCAAAGCAAATAAAGTGTTATATTCTACTAATTTTTTATTCATTTAAAAACTAGTTTTCGGCTTATTCGGCCATTATCAGGAAACAACTCACTACCGTCGACAAGAAACGCTAGTTCTTTTGATTCTCAAGCAGTTTACTCAGAGACATGCATAAACAGGTGGTCTTAGCTTAAGACATCCGTTGAGAAGTTTTAAGTTCCGTCTCACGTTACATAATGTGTTCAATAAACTTGAGAAGAATGTGAAAACTTGTCAACGAATGTCTTAATCTGAGACCTTGAGTTTATGTACATCTTTGAATAAAATCTTTGATAATCAAAGAACTAGCGTTTCTTGTCGACGCTAGTCAGTTGTTTCCTGATGATGGCCTAATAAGTCGAAACTTAATTTAAAGTGAATAAAAAATTGGTATAACGAAAACAGAAATATGGAATTGTTCTACCAAGAAGTAAATGAAGAATCCATAAAAAGCCTGACCAATAGGTTTCATTAAATCTAACTTCAAATTAAAATATGTGGACAATTGTCAAAATGATCCCTAAGCAAATCTTGTTAACTGCAGAAAGGAATGTCATTTCAACAAAACGAACCTCAGCATTTTCTGATACGAGATAAGAATATTTTTACGGATGTTATACGTAAGCTTACATGGTACACCATAATAAAATGCTCAGTATCATTTATTAGGGATTTTTATTTTATTTAGCGTATGATGCATTAAATTACAAAAAACACAAAGTATCATACACATATTACGAAAATTGAAAGTTTACATTTTCAAATCTAGTTCGTTGATCCACTCCACCGCTATCTACATATACATCTATATGGGATACTCTGCAAATCACATTTAAGTGCCTGGCAGAGGGTTCATCGAACCACCTTTTTACTATTTATCTGCCATTCCATTCTCGAATATCGCGCGGGAAGAAAGAACACCTTAATCTCTCTGTTCGAGCTCTGATTTCTCATAGTTTTTCTGATGATCATTTTTACCTATGTGAGTGGGAGTCAACAATATATTTTCGCATACGGAAGAGAATGCTGGCGATTGGAGTTTCTTAAGTAGCCCCCGCCGCGGCGATAAGCGACCTTAATAAATGCTGCACAATCCCATGTTTACGAAAAAGTTTCTACGCATGTGGCCAGTAAAGTTAAACGCCAAAATTTCAGAACATAATTTTATTTACACAATATCATTGGTTACTTTTTACCCAATGGTAAAGAGATAATTCCAGCCTTGGGAAAGTTAGGAATATATAAAATTATTTGCAACTGTGGCAAATTCTACATTGGTCAGTCAGGCAGGGAAATATCTACCAGACTGAAACAACTCGACAGAAGTTCGAAACTTCAGAGAAAATTCAACATTGGGAAGAAAATTTAAATGTTTGTAAATCTATGGGACTTAAAACTCTGGTCATCAGTCTCTAGGGTTACAAAGTACTTAAACTAACGTATGCTAAGGACAACAAACACAACCATGTCCGAGGGAGGACGCGAACCTCCAACGACGAGCAGCGGCGCGCTCTGCAGCTAGGAGCTTTGGCACTGGAAAGAAATCTACCGAAAGGCCAAAGCTACAAGATAACACATGAAGTGTTAAGACATATCCAAAAAGGAAGAAAAATGAACTACTTTAAAACACTGGAAATTAATTAACATGTGTCAACTTCCAAAACCTTGTACTAAATAAGCAGACATAGTTTCCTTTCTCGCCACTTCTATCTGCCGAATCTAATCGGACCGTACAAACTACCCACTCCTACTCACTTGCCTCATGTTCCTACTATAGTCCCATAGCGTAATTACTTTGCATCATCATTGGAGATCAACTACTTGCCTGATATCAAATTGTAATTTGTTATTTTGTTGGTACCGTGGTTCGGAACCCACGTTAAACTGTAGGTCCCCCTATAACTTGCTGGGTAAGTCAGTTCGAAGGTCGGAGGAAGGCAACGGCATACCACCTCCAAACAGGACCATGCCTAGTAAAGCACTGTGGTGTTGAAACCAATCTTCGGATTGTTGACTGCTTTACCTTTATTTTGTTGGTAATATTTGACAGTTAAGCAAGTAACTGTAGTTTTGTTAAACTATGTAAAATTTTTAACCTACATGTTCACAGATGTTTCACTCAGTTCATTCTCATCCTACTAGGTTACAAGTAATTGATGTTAAACATAATTTCTTCTACCAGTTTCTATTGTTTCAGTTTTTTTAAGACAAATGTTGTAATTTATATCTTGTGTCACATATTTTATCAATTATTTTAAATGTAAGGAGAGGCATTGAATTAAAATTTGTACTGTGACAGCGATTCGAATCCGGGACTTCTTGCTTCCTAGACAGGAGCTTCAGGCCGCTCAGCTAACACAGCGTTATGGGCAAAACGACTAGACGGACTGCCTTCAAGCACGTCTCTCTCCACACCATAAACTTTAATTATGCCTCAATGTTCCCTCTGAAATACGTATCAAATTGCCAGGACTCTCCTTTATTGGAATAGCACCACAGCAAAGATAGTAAATGGGAACAATCTTGCCTTGTTCCTCAGACAGACGTGGTATATCAACAATAATTCAGGTCCTTGAAACAAACACTGTCTCATTATATCAAAGGTATTTATTATAAAGAGAGACATTGAATTAAAATTTGTGCTGGTCGGGATTCGTTCGTAACGCTGTTTCAGCTGAGCGCTCGATCAGAGTTAAACGCCCTATGTAATAAAATAACTAAGTACTCAACGATCAACCAAGAACGATCAGGAACTAATGGCCATAAACACTTTGTCTACATGCAGAACAAAAAGAAGAAAAATAGCGGTTTAAAACGCCTGCCTAGAATGCAGGAGGTTCTGGGTTCGAATCCAGGCCTCAGCACAAATTTTAATTCAACGCCTCTCTTTATATTTAATACCTTTGGTATAACGAGACAATGTTTGTCTCAAGGAACTTCGTTTATATTTTATCGATGTTCAATAATTGTTGGCTAAGTCTTCTTTCAGAATTAATGTACATGTATCATCTATGCATCAACTTAAGATCTTTGAAACTTTGAACTTCCAAGACGCTTTGCTATATCTGTATGGTGTTTACCTGATGATGACGTAACAGCCGAAAACCTATTTGCAAAGACAATAAATTTGTAGAATATTATACATTTATCTCATGCGTTTCATTCCAAATCAAACGTCACGATTGATGCTGAGTTACACTGCACGCGGGTACAAGAGGACGTTGGTGTGTGACGGGCCTAAGTGTCTCAACTATGAGTGTCTGAACTATATACCATAACTGATGTAATTACGCAGATGTAAAACAGTCCGAAAAGTGTATTGCGAATACAGTTATCAGATAAACAGTAATAAATTCAAGCGTCGTGGCAGATGCAGAAGTTTGACAACATGAGCATTGAATGTGTAGTAAGAGATAAACTTTTATACTTTCTGTTCTCTTATAAAGGGTGGTAACGAGAAAAAAAAGTTGCGTTAAGATTTGAAAATAAATTTGAATTTAGTTGGAAGTCGATAAGCCGCTATGGCCATGAGACCCAAGCAACAAGTCACGGATTACGTGACCGATCCGGTCGGATGTTCGAGTCCTCCCTCGGACAGGGCGTGTCTCTTGTCTTCTGCATAAGTTAGTTTATGAGGTTTGTAAGAGTAGGACCCACTGAGAATTTTAGTCTCTTAGGTTAACAAACATTTAAAGATTTGGAAGTCGATAAGAGGAAAGGACGAGTAGCTTCTTTTTTATCCTATAGTCACTGTATTACACAGTTTATATTCGAGCTAAATTTAGCCAACGCTGAGACTCACTCAACTTGGAAGCAACGGTGTTCTTAAAAAATATGATACTATTTTGTCAGCAAGGTGTAACCTGTCACCACTGTTGTACATACTGTTTATAGATATATGTTGCAAAAGTAGAGTGGCAGGGTGGGATTAAGATGGGTGAAAATAAAAGAAGCAGTCTTGTTCTATGAGAGTGAAAGCTGGATTGATGCAGGTTACCTCATTAATAAGGCTGATATTACAGATATGGAAGAATCAAGGCAGGAGGATGTTCATAAGGAGGAAATAAAAGAAAAACTGGGAAGGAACACCATAAATGAAGAAGTTAGAGCGAACATGTTGAGAAGGTGGGGTCATCTTACACGCATCGTAGAAGCAAGATTACCTTATAAATTGGTGGGTTCGCCAGCAGAGGATAAGAGGACTCAAGGGAGACTAAGGAAAAAGTACTTGGATTCAGTCAAGAAACATTTCGAAGTATCAGGCATAACATCAAACAAGACATCAATGTTAATATTGAATAGGGGATGATGGAAGAATTTTATTAGCGGGCGGGGCATGCTACAGACTGCAAGCTGAAAGGTATAGTTTGACTCTAACGATAATGAGGATGAGTGATTGTTTCATTGTTTTACGTTGACTGCTGTAAGATGTCAATTAAGTATTCGATGACCCACGTGAATTTTTCACATCTTTAGCGGTCAGTGACGCAAAGTGGAAATCAGTAAGTGTAAATACTTATAAATTAAAGACTTTTTTTAGATATTACAGGTATATACAATGTAAAGTAACTGTGTGTTTTTTTAAATTAATTTGATAATCCTTATTTACAATCAATAGGTCACCCCTGCTGCTCCGCAACATTATGCATTAGATGTTGGTAGTATGAAGGTGATAAGGTTTATACTTTCACAAATTAGTCTCTTTCAAAACAATATTTCATCTTCGATTTATAACACAATATTTATAAGAACCATTCTGATTGAAAATTCGCTGTGTACAAAAATGTATAAAAACTAAAGTCAGTTTGAATGTGCACTCAAAAATGTATACAGAATCAACCACTATAACTGCTTAAATGCTAAAGATATAGAGCTTGATTCATTGAGCGTACTTGGGCTAAAAAGAACTGCAACAGAAGATATAAAACAAACCGATTAAAATATTCACAGAAAAGACAGAATAGCGTGTTTAAGTGTAAATAAAGTAACGAGAGAGTTAAGTGAATTATCATACTTGATATCAAATCTGTTGATGAACACCTTTCATAAAATTAAAATAAAAAAAAAGAATATGTAGGAAATCAGTATAGAACAGCCTGACCGACTGACTTTAGTTCACAGCAAGGACATTACGTGCTAAAAGAAATGGTCTGTAGGAAATCGCATTGAGTATAAATAATGGAAGACAAGGGTTATGTGAATTATGATACTTTATGAAAAATCTTTCGTGTATAACAAAAATGAAGGAACTCGGTCGGATAGAAAGACCTGGACGACTGACTTCAGCTTTTATAAACTTTTAAATATATATAAGATGGTAAAACGATAGTAAAGACACGTTTATTAATTTTTTGTGAAGAAATTTTGAAAACTTTCTAATTTACGAGACCTTTCGACTACGTCAGTTATTCAATTGTGGTAGAATAAAAGTTGGCAACCACAATGAAAATTATTCCTATAACTGTACAACAGAAGGTTTATATTTTCTGGCCACAGTCAAAGATGTATAATGGAACTAGGTTCTGGACTTATACGGAAGATTCTGAAACATACAATCAAAAAGTCTTGACACATTCACGCTTTGTTACGAGTGCAATGAGTTCTCGAGGTGAAATAGAAGTTCTGAAGGGAGATTCATAAATCCTAAACTTCAATGATATGACGTATTGTACTGCACGGCGTGAGAAATGGCCATGTTGGACGATATAATGGTATACAAAGTGACACTAAATTATTAAGCATGTTACTTTGCATTTGTGCGAATATATCAAAAGCTTTTTATTTAAATGTTTTTGAAGCTGATATAGTTTCCTCTTTTATGTCTCTGACTTTCGCCAGGATATTATGCCTTTTATTGTGCTATGGTCATTAATGACCTCTATACATTGATATCTATACTACGTGTATTTTGAACTTCAGTTGTCTGAGCGTGCCAGCCATAGATGTTCATAATTAGTTTCTTGACAAATTATAATATCGCTGCTACGAAGTGTTACTAGAATAAAAAATTAAAATACGTTTCGATTCCACTGCAATACCAGCCTATAACATCATACGTTGGCATCAAGTTCGAAACAAGAGGTACGCAACTAGTGAAAATTCGTTTGCCGTATTCAAACATGACGGACACGAGAAATCCTGTGCAAAACATACGAATGTACAGGGACGCTGCAGTTCTATCCTCAGTGACCAGAGTTATACATCCAGGTTGTATACAGATCACTTGTGCCTGCAACGAGCGATAGATCCGCCAAGTTTGAGGAAAATTGAACTGGCGTCCGCCACGCTTTTTGGGGTATAGGTTGACAACTCGTATGCCACAACCACTAGAGAATTTTATCTATTTACAGTTCCACGTTTTAAATAAACATTTACTAATTAATACGGATGTGCATTAAGTCCCAACAGACTTTTTCGAAGTTGCAAATTGACGAGCCTGGTAGAACATTTCCTAAAAAATGCT
The DNA here is from genome assembly GCA_026315105.1 of Locusta migratoria. Lineage (NCBI taxonomy): Eukaryota > Metazoa > Arthropoda > Insecta > Orthoptera > Acrididae > Locusta > Locusta migratoria. Next base: position 176,067,838 of record CM048751.1, on the reverse strand, counting down.
GTAATGGAATATGACGAACCTGTCAGTATTACAGTTCCAGTTTCAAGTATAACAGTTAGATGCGGTTTGCAAGAAAGACGAAAGTACCGCTGTGAAAATATTTATGTAGATTTAAATGCAACTACATGGTCTATACAAGCTGAGAAACATAGAGTGAGTAGTACTTGTTATGACTAACAATCATGACCATGGATTTGCATCTGTTGTTAATGTTTGTAACAACTGCTTTCATAAAGTCTATATACATTTATCTTATGTTTACTAAACCGATTCAATAGACCATTTTGTTCAATTTTAAATGTCACTAATTATTTCTTTGTGTTGTAATTTATATTTTGTGTCACATATTTTATCAAAGTTCTACAAGTTCAATGATGTAATTATACCTATAACACTAGTCTTCTTTAAGAAATTTCTGTATATATACTATCTGTACAACAACTTAGATCTTTGACCTGTGAACTTCTAAGCTGCATAACTATATCTCTGTAGTGTTTACCTGACGATGGCGTAACTGCCGAAAACCGGTTTGTAACAAATAAAATTTGCAGAATATTGCACAATTATCTCGTGTGTTTCACTCAAAATGAATCAAATATTCTGCCAAGAACCGACGGAACAGTCTGTAAATACAAATATAAACCTATTAAGTTTACAAACGTATAAAATTGCCGTTAAAGGGTTTAGTTACGATCTTTTGTGGACGAAATTTGCCAACAAACACGAAAGTCATAACAAAATACTGCAGTTAAAAATGCGCCTAGGTCATCTGCTACAAAAGCATTTAACGTCGAAGTAAGATGTTGTTAGTAAGTTTCCTTGTTGCCGTGCTGAAACAAGTAACGTCTGGTACGTGAAATTTGAGTACAAAGGCGAAAGTGACAATAGAAGACTGCAGTTAAAAATGCGTCTGTGTGAGCTCTCAAAAAATCATTCCACACCGAAATAACGTATCGTTAGTAACTTTCGTTGTTGTCACGCTGAGACACGAACATATTTGTTGCAAAGAACACAGACATATATAAGTAAAATAATTCTGTCACTACTGCTTGCACAGTTTTCACTAGTTGCATGTAAACCATGCCAGATCAAGTATTGTCATAAACAAATGAAACTCAAAAGTATGATTTCGTCAGCCACAGGAGCGACAGAAGAAGAAATATCTCAGTCTACACTAGGTAGAGAACTGAGTATTTTTTATGGCGTGTACTTCAAGGGAATTGCAGGATAGGTCATCTGAAGCTTCACTCTTGCGGCAGTTAAGTGTCATCAGTCAGGAATTTTGTTTTAGTACATACAGACTCAGACCAAACAAGGCAAAACATTTAGTGTTCTTGGACGAAGTACTTGTCGTTTTATAACTTCGATTGGTGCATTTAAATGCTGAACACACTTTAGGCATATTTCATGCTCAAAAATTTTATAGGCAATACACACTAAATACAATATAAATTAAATACAACACTTCAAGCTCAACAACAACATACGATAGATATGCTCCTGTCAAGTGTACTGACCACCAAAAATATGGCGGCCGAGTTTACAGAAGTTGCCTCAAAGAGCGCTGTAACTGGTATGTTATCCACATTATGAAATTTAAGCTCGTTGGGTGCCTGCACGTTCAGATGTTTTGTATATAATTTTAGCTTGGCTTCTACATTGGAATTTGGTAAACGAATTTCCAAAAACTGCTTGATAACTTCTTGCTTTGAACTTTATGTCAATATTCAATGTATTAGTTCATCACGAGAGCCGAGTCGTAACGTAAATTCTTTCTACATTGTAGTAGCTTTTCGTAGCAATCATGTTTTATTAATTTGGCAAGAAACAAAATATGGACATCTCTGGCTGTCTCTTCAGACAGATAAAATTCAATATCCAGGTGGTAAAGCGATCAATGACTGTGACACAAACAGTTTTCATTTTGGTATTTAGAGGTAACAGTTGATGCACTAAACTTCATTCACATAACCGATGAAAAAATAATTAATCAGAAACTAGCGCACTGCAAGGAACCGTGTCATGAGAGATAGGAACAGAAAGAATTGTACGAGCAAAGTTTTTGGTTCAGGAATATAAAAAATTTTCGAGTACATCTGTGTCACGTCTCACGGTAGAGAAGGATGTTGCTCTGCAGCTAGCAGACTGGGATGATTTAATCCCAATGACATCTGACGTTTACATGAATGTGACGGAAGTGGTGCAAGGTTTCACAACGAGGGCAAAGAAAAGCAATGAAATCACAACTTTATTTAAAGGATACTGCAATACAGCTGCCATAATTATTAATGGAAATCTATGTATGCAGATACGCCGTGATCGCTTAGTTTAATTTGCCTATTGATACAGGTTTCGGCAAGTTTATCCTATCATCTGCATAGTAATGTAGTAAATATTAAAAGACTTACAGATGGCAACACAGACTTGCCGAACCGGCATAAACAAAAAAATAAAATAAACAAATAAAATAAAAGAAGCCACTTTCGATCTCTGCTCACAGACATTTCTACTACAAAATAATATTTAGGGTTGAAAACAAACAAATCTGTTTTTGTTCTACTAATTTATGTTTATTTATGGACTAACTTTTGCTTTATTAGGCCATATTCAGGTAAACGTTTGACAGGCGTTGGCAAAACACTAGTACTTTCGTTGCAAACATGTTAAATAAAGAAACAACGGACCACAACTCTAGTTCTTTGCTTATGACATTAGTTGCAGTTGTCAAATTGTTCTCTGGCCATGTAGATTTGTGCCGTGTGATAAATGCCTTCTAATTTATAGTCGTAAACAGTGTAACACGTTACGTATTTCATATTGTATCATTGTAATCTACGGTGAAATTATTGAGCTTGAGACATACCTTGAGATCATCACTTTTAGTGTGCTTTTTCATGCTGTACATATGATATAAATGGCCTTTTTAATATTTTATCATCTAATTTAGAACAATATGAAACACTTTACATTTTAATATTACTCCATTATATGATAACGCACAATTTATGTGGTTGTAATGTATATTGTAACAACTTTAGTGTGCATTAAACACGTTTTTTACACTGTGTTTACCTTATTTATTTTATAACTTTGATACAATTTACTTATATTAGTAACATATGACAATTTCTTATAGTTACTGCTTGGTAATAAAGTCTATAAGGTAATAATAGGAACACTTATAGTTGTTGCTGTTGTTGTCTTCAGTACGGAGACTGGTTTGATGCAGCTCTCCACCATAATCTAACATGAGCAAGCCTTTTCATCTCTTCATACGAACGACACTCTACATCCATTTAAATCTGCTTACTGTATTCATCTCTTGGTCTCCCTCTGCGATTTTTACCCAACACACTTCCCTCCAATGCTAAATTCACGATTCCAATGCTAAATTCACGATTCCTAGGAATGTGTCCTACCAACTGATCCCTTATTTTAGTCAAAGTATGCCAGATTTTCCTTTTTTCCCCAATTTTGTTCAGTACCTCTTCATTAGTTACGCGATCCACCACCTAATTTTCAGCATTCTTCTGTAACACCACATTTCAAAAGACTCTATCCTCTTCCCGTCCGCACTGTTTATAGTTCATGTTTCAGCCGGCCGCGGTGGCCGAGGGGACTGAGGCGCTCGAGTCACGGTCTGCACGGGTACTACGGTCGGTGGTTCGAATCCCCCCTCGGACATGGATATTTGTGCCGTCGTTAGTAGTAGTTAGTTCATAAGTAGTTTGTAAGTTTAGGGACATTACCCCGTAGTTAACTCCCATAAGCTATACAAACATTTCATTTCATTTCGTCCATGTTTCACTCCCATACACGGCAACACTCCACACAAATGCCTTCAGAAAAGACTTCCTTATGCTTAAATTAATATTCGATGTCAACAAATTTCTCTTTTTCAAAAACGCTTTTTTTCCCATTGCCATTCTGCATTTTATATCCTCTGTTCCGCGACCATCGTGTGTTATTTTACTGCCCAAATAACAAAAATCATATACCCCTTTATTATTTCGTTACCTAATATAGTTACTTCAACATCGCCTGATTTTCTTAGACTGCACTCCATTACCATTGTTTTGCGCTTCTCAGTGTTCATCTTGTATGCACCGTTCAACACACTGTCCATCCCGTTCTACTGCTCTTCCAGGTCCTTTGCTCTCTCTGAAAAAATTACAATGTCATCGGTAAAACTCTTACTGTTATATGTAGGAATTTGGAAGTTGGACTGGTTTGTGGTAGAGTGCTGGTTCACTATATTGTATGAAGCTTAATAATGGGGATGTGTTCAGCTGGAATTGATCATTTAAATCCCACAGCAGTACAAAGCATAAACCACATGTACTGGGTAGTAACTATCTCCCATTATTTTCTTACCATTGCTCTAGATCAGCAAGAAGTGTACCTTTTTATTAATTACTTTCTGGCTAGTGTAATTGTACGAAAGTGTTTCCTGCACTTGAAATTCATGAACATATGTGAATATAATCTCAGTATAATGCAAAAAGGCGACGTAACATCATCCATTTGCAAATGAAGGGCAGAATAAGAATGAAAGTTATACAGGTACAGGTACATCATGGATATCAGTTTCCTCCGATACATTTTGCTATGATAGTTATGGAATCATACACAAAATATTTTTAGAAAAGAACGATTCTGAATCGATATCATTTTTATATTTCACAAAATCGTTTTTAAATGAACTGAGCTCAAACTTTCGATTCATTCCAGAAAGCCGCAGCAACGTAAAGCAGGGTATTTATTCGACTGATGAATTTTCTCGGTGCGTTTATGTTTTCAAAAGCAATTTTATGTCATTTCCTATTCATTTCATATTAGATGAAACCACGGCAAAGCGTGAACGAGTGTGGTTACTGTAAATAATTATACGTGAAATCCTGAACACTGCACTTTATTGGTAAAATTACATGGAGGGGACGACGCAAATAAATTACATAGATAAGAACAAATTTTAAAGTGTTTTTTTTTTCTCTATCCTTAATACTGGGAGAAGGGGAACAGTGATAAGTCAACGGAATGGCATTTCATATTCTCGAAATTTACTTTAAATGGGAATGGGTAAAGTTGAAACCGTGTATCCAGTAGAGATTCGAACCCGGGTCTCCTGCCTGTTAGGGAGATACGCAGATCCCTACTCACTGTGGAAACGGCAGTCATCACAACTCTCTCTCTCTCTTTTTTAATTTTATTTTATTATTATTATTTTTTTCTTCGCCAAAGTGATTCTCGTGAGGATAAGGACTTAGAAGTGTCTGCGCACTGAAGGATCATTGTCCCTCATTGACTCATATACGTGTGATGTCAGTTTTTCGCATTTGTTAGGTTAGAAATACGAATTCCTTTCAGCCGTTACAGTCATTATCCACATTTTCAGCCAAACGCTGGTATGGTTCTTTATAAATAGACACGGGCTATTTTCTTCTCAGTTTACTCTGTTTTTTTCGGTTGATTACCTCTCGTCGATGGAATCTGGAACCCTAATCTTTCTCCCTTCCTTTTATCCTTCGTAGGCGAAAAGCGCCCGTCCATTTGGAAACATTAGGAGCCTGAATTTCTTTATTTCTCCCCATCTTTCGGAAGAACACCGTTCACCAGTCAGATAGCGTAAGGGGGAAAGTAATTCGGTGACAACAGAAGTGGTGTTTGGGGCGTGTGTAATTTCACTTTCAGGCGGACGGTGTGAAAGTTACCTCACACTCCGCTGTGCTGGACACTGTAAGGGAAGAAAGTGATATTTTCCAGCCACACGTTTGACGTTGCGAGGACTGCGGTTACGTAAACATTGCAGAAAAGGATAACAACGACCGTGCCAGAGCATCCCAGTTAGTACAATTCCACTCTCAAGAACACAGTGTTTCACCTACTGCACTACACTTACGAAGATCAACCGCGACTACTAGAAGAGGTACTGTGTCACTTTTGGACAAAAGAGTTACTTAATTTGTTTCTGAAAGTCCAATGGTATTTTTTGTTTCTTGGTTCCAAAAATCATTCTTTTGCTCTCTTTATTTTTTTGTTATACATAGAAACAAATTTTTTATATATTTCCACCTGTTTATAGTGTCTAATAAGAAACAGAAGGATCTATTTGAAGAAAGACAAATAGGGTGCTGTTGTAAGGGGAACATAGGTTATAGATAGCTAATGCGAACATGGGGAGTTGGAAAACTGCAATGTGACGCAAACGCAAAATTTTTTCTAGGAATGGATCCTTGTCCAAATGACGGTTCTCTGAGACTTTATGTGACGTATTCTAACCTCTTTTGAGAGACTCGTAGTGATCTTGAAAAAGATCTCGGTCACTCAGCAACATATCCAAACGTGATGTTGCGTTGTGTCAACTGATTTCATTGCCTAGTAACTTTAATGTCGTGTATTTATGTCGAACGGTTTTCCATCAGAGTAACGTAAAAATGAGAGAATGTAGGTATGAATGGAACAACATTAAAAAGTATGATTATTATTTTACTTATTCAGTATGAAGAGACCTTAAAAGCTATTGTTTTGATGTTTTTGCATACTAATTTCACGTAGACTAACGGAAACAATCACAAAAAACATATTTGTACTTTCCTACAGATCCGCGTTCAACGGTACCATATTACAACCCGTTTTCTTGTATAAGTCCACAATTGAGGTAGGTTTTTAATTGAGGTAGGTTTGAGGTGGGTACATAATCTGTGCGCGTTCTGTTTAAATAAAAAAAATCTTGGTTGCAAGATATGTTGACAATGCGTTTCTCCGTCGTGGAGCGTATTCAGCACTACTAGAAAATATTCCTGGTGCAGCGCAAATAAAAGTAGAGAACAAACTCTCAGTCCACATTCGGACTTTCTCACCAAAATATTTAGCAAACGTACATATTCTCGCTCTTTTAATGCACATCTTGCTAAATCCTTTTTGTAATATGGCAGCAGCATTTTTCATCTCGTACCCTTCCTTTCCCAGCTACGTCAGAGTTTAATATAAAACGAGTTGTATAGGTCAGTGAGGTTTTGACTGTTTATTTGTGTACTTCGACGCCTTGATATTTAGGGACTACTACCGAGACTGTTTGTAGGCCTAATTTAAACAGCAATCACAATTTTAATGTCTTTATCTATCTCCTGACAGAAAATATGTATTACTGCGATGAAAAGAACGAATCTTGTTACTTCGTTTCATCTTTCAGTAATGACAATAGGTACTGCTTCAGTCATCGTTTGTAGAACCAAAAATATAAAATTAAGAAAAATTAAATTAAAAGAGATGTTGCAATTACGAAGCGAATATACTGACTTAAATTTTCCACCGATTTCCTAACGAGCTTCTTATGAATCCCAAAAAGAATCCTGTAAATAATTCGAGGAGAATTTCCAGACACCGGTACCGCTCCACCTATAACAACTTTGACTTTGACCACAAAAATTTTAAATATCCTAACTCAATCTTTCGCTTTTTTTCACATTAACAGTCTTACTTAAGCGTTGTTGCGATTCTCGACAGCTGAAGCGAAGTTACTAGCGTTATCCATTTGGAACCGTAACAAAATATGAGTGGTAAGAAGGCGGAACGAACTCTGGTCATAATTTCAGTAAATAGTTATCTGGGTAAATAAAGGCAGTAACATAATGATTTTATTGTTAGCTATTTGGACTCCAAGAGCAAGCACTTATGTGCCGCTCTTTTAGTTCCATCCCGGCAGCGACAAATAATATGACACTTTTAAAGAACTGTTAGATCAGTTCAAAAACTGGATTAAGTCGTGAAATAAGAAATAAAGAAGAGATGTTGCAACTAATGATGAATACGAAAAACTACGTCTTTCAATACAAATGATCTTACAGCAAAACCTTAAAATTCCCATAGTTTCGCTTCGTTTTCCTACTTTCCGGAGTATGTTTCACACGCTATCTTCCATGCTTTAATTCGATATTACCTGTTTTCCATGTTTTTTAATAAACATGTGCAGTAATCCATGATACGTGCGATTATATAAACGAAGGATTCTGCGGCCGTTATGAATGTCAATAAACTTCTTCTGAATGTTGGGCCGCATTTTCAGAATGTAAAATTCCGACGTTTCGGCCCTGTTGCAAGTGGCCTTTGTGAAGATGTTTGACCAAACACGTTGACGAAAGCCGCTTGCAACAGTGTACATATCGACAATGCGGCCAAACACCCAGAAGAATTTTATTGACAGATACTATGATCTTCCTATACCCTGGACATCATAATGTTTGTACAACTATTGGTAATTGAAGCAAAATTCTATTTGACAATGCTCTCCGATCAATTCAGAATGACCATCCTGTATTTGACTCCAACATTAAAGCTAAAATAGAATTTTAAAAAGAAATTCTTTGATAAGTCTGACCTATCCAGTCGAAATCAAAATTTGATATAAGCTTAACACTGAATATTCCTAGTAGCTTAGAAGTATGAGGCCTCAACCCGCTCGAATCCGGCACCTACCTTTTAGTGGTAGACTCTGACCGAATTGTACAGAAACATGACGGAAAAAAGTCAGAAAGAATCTGTACTGTTCTTGTCAGCCTATTTGCCGCATAGCACAAAATAACTCAGTCGGTAGCTCCGATGTCTGAGCCCAAATCTGCTGCACAGGAAACTTCATGACACCACATTATCTGGATACTGAAATTGTTGTTCTGTTAGCGTCACACTGCAGTACTGGAATGTTTATGAGGAGCGCTAGCCAAATTGGAAGACTGCCGCTGCAGAATTATTTTAGATTATTGAGAAATATTTGATTCGTGAATATATTACAAAATCACTTAGAAATATCTACTGTCGCTTTCAGCATTAATTAAAAAAAATAATAAAAAGTTATCTATTGATGCGTGTTTCATTCCCGACTGGGATTTTTCACACGAAACCTTAGCTTGTTAACATGTGTTGACTGATGCTGCCATCTCACATGTCGTCAGTAATCGTTTAAGATGACAGGAATGTGTGACGACGTTTTAATGTGCTGAGAACGTAGGACGAATCGGCGCAGAACTATGACACTTCAGCTCAGCCAGAGCGGGCGAGAAACTAGACTGGAAATGAAATTGAGTAGCTACTATGATCTCAGCTATTACTTAATCACAGACTTGAATATTTGTTTTTAAACCGCAGTACGCCGATTGCGTTTTTGGTGTGTCGACAAACAAATGATGAAAGTTAAATATGACTGCAGTTCACCACTTATTAAATACTTACGATGTAGGAGGACACTTTAATTCATGTATTTGAGCAACTTGAGTTACAGAACAACTGGTTTATTAAGCAAATATTCTTGATGCTTCGAGAAACAATAGCTACTGACAGTCATTGGAAATACGTTATAATAACGTATATTTTCCTACTTACAGTAAATATATACCTGTATTTTCATTTTAGGTAAAATAAGGGAAATACGTAAAAGTTTGTCATACTTGGGAGTGCGATCTGTTCTGTCAATTTATTATGGGACACAGTCGAGATCGCTTATAATTTTTATTCAGACGATCGGTCTCGGCAGATTAAATTACCATCAATGGCAACTGATAACCGTTTAATATTCCAAAACCGGCCATCTGAATACAAATTATAAGTCATCTTAGACGTTTTCCATAATAAATGTGAAATACAGCAGATATGGTTTAAACTGTTTCTCATTCACTCTCCTATTTTCTATTCTGAAACTGTTCGTAAACTGAAGGAGACAAACAAGGTATTATAAAGCCTGATAACTGTATTTGTGTCAGTGTATGCGGTTTCGAGCAGGCTGTCATTGTTTGATCTCCGGAAGTATTAATAGAAATACATTTCAATAAAACTGCGAGAGCACTTGTCATTCATAAAATCGCGTAATAACATTGGCTTGTTAATATACCGTATTTTATGAATGAAAGTGTTCTGTTTTATTCAAATGTATGATATTGATGTTTCCAGAGGTTAGATGAAGACTGCAAAAAATTATCGATACCGCTCATCGCGAAAGAAATGAAATGTTAATGATCTTGGCTCGTGAATACATTTCTTTTATAAAGGATTTGTCGTTCCTGGAGCAATAAAAATGCATCCTATAAATTCGCACTTTTTCAACCATGAAGATCAATATCACTTATCGTTGCGTCGATATTCAGACGACAATAAACTCTGTATATTCGTTTTACTGCTATCTGTAGTGAGAAGTATAAGATTCTCCTACGAGTCTTTATTCTCAAGTACATTATTCGATGGACATCATTTGCTTTGAAAGATTAACAAGGAAAAGAATTCTTCCCTTGCGCTGTTATAAGAAATTCGAATATGATTTCACCAGAATTAAGAAAGACCTTTGTACAACATTTTTTGCAAGGAAGTAATCATACTTATTTAAGCACTACTTGATATATGTATGTTAATTGTAAAAATTTATTATAGCTTTAGCTTCATCTTTTGGCTGTTCATATCCCCAACCTGCTGGACGGATTGCATTTATGTTTTTCTATTTTTTCTTAAGATGCTCAAGGAAAACTATCAAATTGGAATTTGCACACTGCCTCACATCGTCTTCGACAGGACGTGAAGGAAGTCACTTATCGTTAATTTTATAAAGCGAAATAGGTCGTGTGCCTTTTGCAGATTTGTTCTTTTCTCTGTGTCTCTTTTTGACTTACGAAAAATCTTCGTATTAAAGTTGTGAGAAATGATTATTTCCTTCCACATGTTATTTTCACCCCTTGTATAGCCTTTGGAACACATATTCAATTAGTGTTGATACAGTTCGACACGTTTTCATAGAAGTTAGACAAGTATCGTGTTTGAGATATTTTCTTACCTACAGCTTAATCACATAGGAAATATTTTGTGAAGGGGATGCTGGAGAGCTTTCATACATTTGGTGATGCATCGTGTCATGCGTAGCTGAACTTGTCCTACTGTGTTCTGCAATGACCCGATGTCGACTGGATGTCATAACCCTACCAACGTTCCTTCCTTTCACTGAAATTAAAACCTTATATCAGGTATAAAACCAATACAACTGTGAACACCACTTTCAAATTCTTGCTGTAACACTTGTTAGAGTTAAACCGAACCTCACAATAATTGGTCACTTTGATTTTGCAAACACAGTTGAACAGATTATACGTCCATAATCACGTCGTGAATTTCGGTAAAACCGGTAGTAAAAATAAGATAGTAAGTACTGATACACTGCAGTTCCTGACGTACACTAGGAGTCATTTCCCAGCATTCCAGAACATTGAAAAATTGCGATTTTTAGCATTGATACCAATAGGTCATTTCACGTGTCTTTTGTCACTAGGTAGGTTTATTACACATAAACGGCATCCACGGGCTTATCAAATTCACTTTGGCAGTGGAGATGGACCGATCGCTCTAAGGCGCCTTGCTTCGTAGTGCGCGGCTGCTCCCCGTCGGAGTTTCGAGTCTTCCGTTGGGCATGTGTGTGTGTGTGTGTGTGTGTGTGTGTGTGTGTGTGTGTGTGTGTTGTCCTCACTATAAGGTAAAGTAGATTATAAGTTTAAAATGTACAGTAAGCCTATTGGACTAAATTGCTAAGGTCATCAGTCCCTAGACTTACAAACTACGCAAACTAACTTACACTAAGGACTAAACATATATCCATGCCCGAGGAAGGACTCGAACCTCTGACGGGAACGGCCGCCAAGCCCGTAGCATGACGCCATAGACAACACAGCCATTCCACGCGGCTATAAGTGTTGGGTCTGATGACCACTGCTGTTTTGTCCCATAGATTTCCAAACCTTTGAATTTCAAGGACGGTTCACTACTTGCCATATATGAAATTTATTATTTTGACAGTAATATTGGACATTTAAGCCAGAACTATAATTTTACCATTTAAAATTTTAACCGACATATTCACAGATCTTTCACTCAGTTTATTCACACCCTTCTATGTTCCGCATGTTTGGCCTGTTAAACATAAGATAATTTGTTCAGACAATTTCTATTTCTCAATTAATTTTCTTTGTACAAATGTTGTTCTTTGTATCTTGCCATACTTTTTCATTGTTAATCTTATTATATTTTATCGATGTTAATTGTTATACCAGTCTTCTTTGAAAATTAATGTACATGTATTACCTTTAGAGATATTTAAGATCTTTGAACGTAAAACTTTCAAGCTGCATTGCTATATATGTTTAGTGTTTGTAAGAACAATACATCTGCAGAATAGTACATATTTATATTGTGCACTATTTTCAAAAATTTTCTTTCATTTTTTTGGGAGTCTTGGCGGTTTCCTAAAGGCTTGAAATAATGTGCGAAATTTGTTGCGGGTTATTACGTGCTCTCATTCTCGAATGGTGGAGAAATAAGTCTCGTTATTCACTCGTCGTCGGCTACACGTCCCCGTCATTATTGCAGATTAGTTGATAACATCAAAAATTCCTCCATGACAAATACAACATTGTGTCAAAATTTCAAGTCAACCGACCGACTATTTTTCGATGCAATATTTGTATTATGTGCTTTCTTCAATAATAAATGTCTAATTTTCTAATCGTACAATAAAAGAGACTTTCTATGTATTCACTCCTTACTTAAAAAGCCGAGCCTTTGTAGGTTTGTCAGTATTTCGCTACAGTTTTCTAGCAACTTCCGCTAACTGCCCAATGTAGTTTCCACCGGATCTCATGAGATCATGTACTCGCATATAGTGTGGTGAGTAACGCTCCTATGCCTTACCTGGGCTATGTTCGAATACCTGAAGACTTTTCTACATCTAGAACGAAGTGCTGTGCTTTCTGAAATTTTTTGAATCTATTCCGTACTCTCGTATTTTTTCATTAGGAGGCAGTGAGTTGGCATAATTGGAGCCGAAGTGATCTGGCCTTTCATTCATTTTCTATGGAACGTCGATTAGAGCATAGTACAGTAAGTTGCATGTAACGTTGAAATTTATTTACCATTTTTGTTCTTCACAAACTTGGTTGTTTTCCATATTCCATAACAACATGTGATTCGTACACGAAGGAGCATTAACCCATATTGCTCTGCAAGCAAGGACATTATTAAACCAATGTTTCCCAAAGAAAAGGATAGGTCGCTGGACAGCAACATCTTCGCCTGCTCGAGCTCCTCACTGGAACGCACTGAATTTTATTCCTGGTGGTATTTGGAAAATGTACTGTATCATAGTCAGCGTGATGAAGAAGAATTCAGTCGTCAGTTTGAAAATGAAAACGAGTAACCCAATCCGTTATGTCCCGTGTAGTATCTGGCAGACAATTTGAGCATTACATTTAGATGTCAGAAGACAAAAGCAACAAAACACACCTGTAGAACAAAAAGCAGCAGCAGCCGAGTGGCCGAGCGCATCGCGGCGCTATGCTCCGATGCGCTAGGCCGTTCCCCGGCAGAGGTTCGAATCCTCCCTCGGGTGTGGATGTTTGTGTTGTCTTTAGATTAAGTTAGTTTATATATAGTGTGTAAGTTTAGGGACTGATGTCCGATCCCACAGTTAAGTCCCATAAGGTCATAAGCTTAAGAAACATCTGAATTTTGAATTTGAGATAAAGCATACACGTAACACGCTATAGGTGTCTGTAATTAAGAAAAATAATTAATTTGTGAATGATGAAATGCCAAATCGCGGTATTTCGTCTTTATTTATAACAGACGATCGGTTTCGATGTACACAGACATCATCTTCTGGTCTCTGCACTAAATGGTATCATTATTACATAAATACATATTGTAGCCAGTAATAATGATACTGTTTAGTGCAGAGACCAGAAGATGATGTCTGTGTACATCGAAACCGGTCGTCTGTTATAAATAAAGACGAAATACCGCGATCTTGGCATTTCATTATCCACAAAATACATTTATAAGATGTCTCCCTGCCATGAGCAAATTGTAAAATAAGTAATAACAACCGTAAGCAACTCTAAATGTGCCTTGTGCTTTTTTTAAGTCCTTTATCAATTTTTATGATGCTTCTCATACATTAAATAACACTCACTATCTCTAAATTAACGAGTACTATTTACATTCATGCCAGTTACTTTCAATGCGCGAGGCCCTTCCCTGTCGGGGGCTCGAATCCTCCCTCGGTCATAGATGTTTATGTTGTCTTTAGTATAATTTAGTTCGTTAGAAATCTGTAAGTTAGTAAGCTTAATAAACATTTGAACAATTTTCTATTTCTTTTCTTAACTTCTTGATTCAGTTTTTGTATGTGATATGTGAAATGTACGGCAATGAATATAACAGAATAGCATAAAAAGTTGTACATAGCAACTTAAATGTAAGAATGAAATCCCTGGCTACTAAATTTTCATGTCAAATGATTGCACAGATAACTGATTGAGGAAATCTAAATTTTCTTACGTATTCAGCCGGCATTTCACAGCAGATTTTATTCGCTCTCTCTTTGTGTGTGTGTGCGTGCATTCCTGATGCGTTGCGCCTGGATGTCACCACTAATCAGCGAGGGGAGGGAAAGCAAGGGGTTGCAGCACGCTCGCGGCTTTCACCCCTCTCCTGGCAGTCTGTTACGTACGCGGCTATAAGAAGGGTGGCCAGTGCCCTTGGCTCCGCAGTACATACACTTTTCTGGTGGAGCCTCACATCACGTACTGAAGAAACATGGCGGCGTTGCGACAGGTGAGTTCACGTCCTACCAGCTACTCATGGAAAGTTATGCGTCCACACGGCGGTGAAAATACGATTTTCAAACGAAGAACTATTATCGTTTCTCATAAAAAAAAAAAAAAAAAAAAAAAAAAAAAAAACTACTCTATGCCGTGTGTGGAATAAATGAGTGATATTTGTGGCCGTGGATAGAAGAGTTGCATATCTAGAAGAAGTACATCTACAGTACTTTCAGTTTTTTACAAGTAGGCTTACACGTGTGTGCAAAGTTCAGCAAGATTTTTCGGTACTAAATGAATCACTTTTCTATAATCTAGTACGCTATGAATACTATTTTGTGCTACTTGAGTAATTTTGAACAATGTAATCGGTTATAACTCTCGTATAATATTGTGATTTTTATGGAAAGAAAATCAGACACGGTTTACTTGCAACTTAAAAGAACTATAGATCAGACTTCTTTACGTAATTTGTGTTTTTCCGTCATCCTCATACTACCAGTTCCTTTCAACGATATTTTCGATTCCTATATGTTTAACCCGCTCAATGTATCAATATTACGTCTTCCTCGTCCTACCACTTCCTTTCAACGATATTTTTTATTTCTATATGTTTAATGAGCTACGTTTATCAATATTACTCAAGTGGTTCGGTTTCCACATGAGGCTGTAGGTCCCCTTTCCCCGGTTGGATAACTGGAGTAGGGTAGAGACACCCAAGTCGCCGAAGTGGCCTCCAATTGATAGACTTGCACTAGGCCAATGAGCCACACAAATTATTGTTATAATAATCAGTATTACGGAGATCTTAAAATAAATTACATTTTTACCAATACCCTCACTCTCAATCTTATCAGTACTTTATTATCGATAATCTTGTTTTTCGTTCTTCAGATACAAATTGTGAAATTTACAACATGAAAGTGGTAAAAATTCTTCAGTATTACTCTGATGAGATTTCATAACATGGTTTTTAGTTTGAAAGCAACTTCTCTTGATGTAAATGTTACAAATGACCTGCCGTTAGCAACCTTGTAGCAACTACATCTATTTATGTACACCGCAATCAACCATAAGGTTTGTGGTGGAGAGTATTCCTATTTCCTTGTATATTCAGTAATGGCGTATATTAGCTAACTGTCATATTGACTGTCTCGTTCCAATATCTCTAGACGTATTTGGAAGTGAGGTCGCTCATGTAACATTTTTAGGAGGGGAGGTGAAACCTATATGTAAGAAGTGTTTTAATACTAGCGTTGATTCTAGGGAATTTGCGTCTTTCTTATGTTAGTCTGTCTCCTTCTTCCCTTTCTGTCCGCCGCCTTCTACCGTAGTGTCAATCCACTTCACTTTTCTTTTCATGCAGGTCCATCCATCCTCAAGAAATGTGTATCTAACGATAATATAACTTTCCGGGTTCGTAGATTGGAATATTGGGAAACTGTCTGCAAATTGTATTATGCATGGAGTTGCTGGCAAAGACGCAATAAATTACAACCTCATGCTTGATGGAGTGGATTTTTATTTATTTCATTGTTTCTGAAGTGAAATTACCTGAACTATGTGATATTCTGTCATTCCGAAGTTTCAGTGAGTGGTGTGTGTGTCTATACAGGTTGTATAATTTTTCGCGGGTAGAAGTATTAGTATGTACGTAACAGACTGTGTCGTTATACCAAGTGCTGTCGTTTTTCCACCTGAACATCGGAAAGAGTAATAATCGTGGAACTTCTTTCCTTTCATCATTTTGTTGGGGTTGTCAGCGATAAAACGTTTCGTAACGACTTTAAATTAGGTGCTAAGTTTCTTGCAAATAATTAAGTGCTGTCATGCGCAAGTTAAATATTCACATTCTCATGCTGGTGAAATTTTTTGTAGCTGTCACTGTTTATGACGTCAACGCTCATTAACTATGCGTCGCTGTTCTTTTATCCCTATACCGATTGATTATTTACAGTAATGAACATTTGTACCAAATTTGCTTGAAATCGGCCCACTAGGTAGAACCATGGAAAATTGTCACATGATGAGCAAGTTTCTCGCGGATGACATTGATTATCATTATATCACCTGCAAGGAGGAAGGCAACGGCATACCACCTCCAAACAGGACCATGCCTAGTAAAGCACTGTGGTGTTCAGACCAATCTCCGGATTGTTGACTGCTTTACCTTTATCACCTGCAAGTATGTGTCGTAGGTGGTTGTCACATCTGCAGCGATTGTTTCTGATGGTAAGAAATATGTGTATCAAATTTGATTCAAATCAGTATTTTGTTTACGACGACACACACATACTTCCATTTTTATAATACGTATAAATTCAAGAGAACGGATGACGATTACTAAGTAGCACAAAAACAACATTTAAACGTCTGTAAAACTTCCCTGCATCTACTATAAAATGTGTGCTACTACTACCACTTTACAGTCGGAACCATGAAGCTTACAGAAAAACTCATTTAAAATGTTCAAACGGTTGTGAATTTAAGGGACCAGAATGCTATGGTCATCGTTCCCTAGACTTACAAACTACTTGAACTAACAAACTAACGACAAGACACCACCCATGCTACGGTGGAGTAGCCGAACGTTCTAAGGCTCCTTGCTGCGGAGCGCACGACTGCTCGCCGTCGGAGGTTCGAGTCCTTCCTCGGACACGTGTGTGTGTGTGTGTGTGTGTGTGTGTGTGTGTGTGTTGTCCTTAGGTTCGTATAAGTTATTTTAAATAGTTTGTAAGCTAGGAACTGACGATCAAAGAACTTAAGTCCCATAGATTTACAAACAGTTGAACGTTCCACTGAACACCACTCATGCCCGAGGACTCAAACGGAGCGACGGAGCGACCCTGCAATCCATGACATAACCGCACCGCCATTCCCGCACGGATAAACACATTTCAGCAATAGGGAAACACGTTCCTACGTAATACGAATGCCGTCCACACGGGCGATATATGCACTCCCGTATTGTTTACGGGCGTACAACGGAATTTGTTAAAGGTTCTGGCCACATAATGAAAACTTCAATCCGCCCGCGGTGGCCGCGGGGACTGAGGCGCTCCAGTCACGGTCTGCACGGCTACTACGGTCGGGGGTTTGAATCCCCCCTCGGGCATGGATATTTGTGCCGTCCTTAGTCTTAGTTAGTTCATAAGTAGTTTGTAAGTTTAGGGACTGATGACCCCGTAGTTGAGTCCCATAAGCTTAACAAACATTTGAACATTTTGAAAACTTCAACTATTTAAATTAGGTTCAAAATCAAATGTCTGTAAATCTATCGGACCAAACTGCGTGGTCATCAGTCCGTAGCTTACAAACTAATTAAACCTAGGTAAACTAACCTAAGGACAACACACACACTAATGCCCCAGGGAGGAGTCGAACCTCCACGGCGAGCAACCGCGCGCTCCGCAGCGAGACGCTTTAGACCGCTCGGCTACTCCACCGCGGCTTTAAATTATGGTTAGTGTCTTGTAGAGGTATATCTCGACTGAATAACTATCTAGTTCTATGACTTCGTCAATTAAAATCATAATGCAGGTTCAAACTTCAACCATTCAAACCTTTATGCATATTGCAAAACAGTGACGTAGATAAGTTATCCTTCTTGTGGAGATTTCAGTTTTGTTCAGCAAACGATCTTCACTCAGATCAGCCAAAGCATCTGAGTTCAGATTGGGATGTAATTCAGCATTTAAATACACGCTCCAGTATAAGCGGCGGGAAGATGGATGTGACGTAAACAGTAACCGCTGTTCAACACTAATTTCAAATCAAATGTTCAAATGTTTGTATAGCTTATGGGACTTAACTACGGGGTCATCAGTCCCTAAACTTACAAACTACTTACGAACTAGCTAACACTAAGGACGGCACAAATATCCATGCCCGAGGGGGGATTCGAACCCCCGACCGTAGTGGCCGTGCAGACCGTGACTGGAGTGCCTCAGTTCCCTCGGCCACCGCGGCCGGCACACTAATTTCAAGAACTCCTAAAATTTCGGTGTGTATACTCAAATCTCTTCACGTTCTGTTTCACATAACCACTGTGACGTAACAAAGCGATGAACTTAATTCGCTTATCCAGCGAGATATTTGCTGGCTTTTGCTGTAACATCGAAACGTGGACATCCAGACGGCAGTGCGTGTGTGCTTGGTAGTTACGGATTCTTGGAACTCTGGCTGGCAGGCGGAAGATGACCGTCGTGGCTATCGACACGTAAAATGAAGTCACGGAACGCGGCTGTGGTCGTGCCTGTCAACAAGTACAAGGACGCGTTCGTCGTTAGCCCAACGAGGGAGACTTTCCCCAGGGTGGAAAACATGCGAGCAACACTCTGCTCCGAACATGAACGTCTGCGAACCGGCGCTACCATTTGTCCGTTCTGTATTTCTGACTGAATTTCCATTCAAAAGATTAGTCGTAATCTACATAAATACTGAGCTAAATACATTTAAGTGCGTGGCGCAGGGTTCATTGAACCTCTTTTATTGTACATTTCTAACGTTCCATACTTCAATAGCTTCATATGTTCAAATGTTTGTAAAATGTAAGGGACTTAACTGCGGGGTCATCAGTCCCTAAACTTACAAACCACTTGTGAACTACCTTATACTAAAGACTGCATAAACATCCATGCCCGAGGGGGGATTCGAACCCCCAACGGGGAATGGCCTCGCATATCCTAGCACAGCGCCTCAATGCGCTCGCCCGCTCCGCCGCGTCCTTTAATAGCTCTCGGGATAAAGGAACAGCCGCGGTGGAGTAGCCGAGCGGTCTAAAGCGTCTCGCTGCGGAGTGCGCGGTTGCTCGCCGTGGAGGTTCGAGTCCTCCCTGGGGCATGGGTGTGTGTGTTGTCCTTAGGTTAATTTACCTAGGTTTAAGTAGTTTGTAAGCTACGGACTGGTGGCCACGCAGTTTGGTCCGACAGATTTACAAACATTTGAACATTTGATAAAGGAACACCTGAATCTTTAGGTTTTCGATCTGATTTCTCTTCCTTTATGTTAATGATCATGTCTCCACATGTAGGTGGGTGCTATCAAAATGTGTTCGCATTTGGAAGAAAAAACTGGCGTGAAAAAAAAATCGCACTGACGTGTTTTACGGCCCACTTTAAATTTGTAGTTTTATAATTTTTTGCAAACATTTCGAACAAAAATAATAATGTAAATAATAAAAAATTATAGTGATATGATTACGACTCTACTATTGTGATAATATCTATGCACCCAATACGTAAGCCTTTTAGGAAAAAGAGAAAAATGTTTTTGTTAGTGGCGGGTCTCGAACCACGGACTATGTGCACCACAATCCGACACGCTGCCTACTACACCACGACGATAAATTAGGAAATTCGTCCTTAATTTTCGTACTATTGATGACAGTTGTTTACTGATGCTAATGTGGCATTTTTAGACACTAGACAATCGTTTTTCGTACGAAGAACAACGCGTTTTTGTTAATTCTTCAGTGCGTCGTTGCTTTGAAATAAGAACGTGTAAGTTATAATAAGAAAATCATGAAATATCCAACGCAAGATGGCGTATGCCAGAGAGAGTTATGGGCGTGGAATGTCACGTCACATCTGCGAACGGCTGGTTTTCGTAAAATGAATGGAGGGTGTCAAACCTCCGTTCTTTTTGCAAATATCTCTCAAACGATACCAGATATGAAAAAAAAAATAATAGAGCGAAGTCGTAGAGAATTGTATTCAATTTTCGTGTCAGATAAACGGTTCGTTTGAAATTACAATTAATTCGTGGGGATCCCACACTGGGCAGTAATATTCTAAAATAAGACGCTCAAGTGTAGTGTAAGCAGTTTATTTAGTAGAACTGTTGCATCTTCTAAGTGATCTGCCAATGAAACGTATTTGGTTCACTTTCGCTATAATATCTTTTATATATTCATTCTCATTTAAGTTGTTGGTAATTGTAATTTCTAGATATTTCGATGAATTTACGGCCTTTAGATTTGACTATCGTCTAAGTAAAATTTAACGGATTTCTTTTAGTGCTCACTTTTCATTGTTTAGGGTAAAATGCCAATTTTTTCACCATGCAGATATCTTATATAAATCATTTTGCAGTTGTTTTTCATCTTCTAGTGAATTTACTAACCGATAAACGACAGTATCACCCGCGAACACTCTAAGAGAGGGTCACAATGTCTCGTAAATCGTTTATAAATGTAAGAAAAATTAAGGGCCCTATATCACTTCCCTGAGGAACGCCATATGTTACTTCCGTTTAACTCGATGCCTTTCCGTCATTTACTACGTCCTGTGGGTTTTCTGACAGGAAATCGCAAATCCAATCACAGGATTGTGGCGACATTCCTTACGCACACAATTTCATTGCAAGATGCTTGTCAAGTACAGTGTCAAAAAATGTTCAAAATATTCAAATGTTTGTGAAGCTTATGGGACTTAACTACGGGGTCATCAGTCCCTAAACCTACAAACTACTTATGAACTACTTACGACCTAGGACGGCACAAATATCCATGTCCGAGGGGGGATTCGAACCCCCGACCGTAGTGGCTGGAGCGCCTCAGTCACCTCGGCCACCGCGGCTGGCAAGTACAGTGTCAAAAGTCGTCTAGAAATCTAGAAATTTGGAATCGATTTGATATCCCTTGTCGATAACATTAATCACTTCATGTGAGTAAAAAGCTAGCTGTATTTCAAAGAATGATAATATCTGACTCCGTGTTGAATGTGGTGGGTCAATAGGTCATTCTCTTCGAGGTAGTTCATAATATTTGAAGATAGTATTTATTCTGTAATCATCCTGCAAACCGACGTCAATGATGTAGTTTCCCTGATGGTGATATTGACCTGTAAACTAAATTTACTTCTTAAATTTACTGTCTTGATTGCCTCCCATTGATGTTCTTATATGGACTGTGAGCAACCGCCTTATGATGTTACTAAACTTTATACTCTCCCTTTAGCAGCTTTCAATCCAGTGCAGGCTCATTGTCAAAGAGTGTCTCTTTACAAGACATTAATTTTATATCAGCGTTATTCCCGGCGCTGCCCGGATATGTATTTTCTCAATTCTTATATATTTCAAAATATCCTCCTACCCACTCTGCCACGCGGGAATGGCCGTACGGTATAAGGTCTTTTGACACGGTTTGCGCGCCCACTCCCCATTCAGTAGTGCATTCGGTTGGTTCAGGATGGGCTAAATGTGTTCAAAAATTCAAATGTTTGTAAATCTAAGGGACTAAACTACTGTGTTCATCAGTCTACATCCACGCTCCGCAAGCCCCCCCCCCCCCTCCCGACGGTGTGCAGCGGAGGGTACCTTGAGTAACACTATCGGTTCTCCCTCCTATTACAGTCTCCTAATGTTCGCGGAAAGAAAGATTGTCGGTATGCCTCTGTTGTAGGCTCTAAACTCTCTGATTTTATCCTCATGATCTTTCGGCGAGATATACGTAGGGGGGAGCAATATATGGCCAGCCACTCCTCGGTAAAGGAATGTCCGGAGGTTTACAAAGAAGCGAACTTACGTTAAGGACAAGAAATACACCCATGCCCAAGGGAGGACTCGACCTTCCGACGGCGAGCAGCAGAGCGATCCGCAGCTAGGCACCTTGGAACGCTCGCTCAATCCACCGCTGCCTAAATTTGTTTATATGAAAAGCTTATTTTATTAAAACTTGTTTATATAATAAATATACAACTAGTATGTTGTTGAATGTGTCACAGTTTTCATCACAAAAGTCGGCCTGTGTTATGCTCTTCTTACGTTGCAGTTCATGGCTTGCAGAAGAGACGTGCTGTTACGAGTAAACACCTGAAATACGAAAACTTCAGTTTCACAAGCAGCAGAACAGACACCAAGACGCGTCGCAAATTCGAGAGATCCCATATTAAACGAAGCCATAAGCCTAATTATCCGATCACCGCTACTCATTTTCGTAAGTTGTTATTCACACTAAATGCGGAAAACTGCAAGTCTAGCGATACTTATTGGAGGGGGGGGGGTGGAGGAGGTGCTATTCAGCTGCCATTACCATTATTCCACAGGCCACAGGAAAGCAATGTTGACGAGTTTCGAGTAAATTAGAGATGTCGGTTTTCACATAACTGACACTCAAAATTTTTGAGATTTTTTTTTTTAAATTTCGTTTTCTGATTTCAAAATTTAAGGGGTACTCTAGGTGTTGGGATACTACAACCGAGTAAATATTGTTCCATAGTTTATGTCTTTTTTTCTCACATTTTTTAAAAAGAAAACCCACACTTTTTAATTTATTAACTAGATGAGCCGGCCGCGGTGGCCGAGGGGACTGAGGCGCTCCAGTCACAGTCTGCACGGCCACTACGGTCGGGGGTTCGAATCCCCCTTGGGGCATGGATATTTGTGCCGTCCTTAGTCTTAGCTAGTTCATAAGTAGTTTGTAAGCTTAGGGACTGATGACCCCGTAGTTAAGTCCCATAAGTTGGACAAACATTTGAACATTTTTGAACTAGCTGAAAACCCGGCGTTGCCCGGGTATTTATTTATTTATTCCTGCCATTTTCAGGTATATAATTATTTGTATAAGGACTGTATGTCTGTAAAATCTGTTGGGTATATAATTAGTAGTAAAGAATTAATGGATTAAAACGTTGTGCGTGATGGGGCGGTTTTCCATGAACGTTACTATGTGTTAAAATCGCATTAACTTCGTGTCGTACTGTGATACAATTTAGAAGGTACATTTAACTATATGTTTATATACTGCCTGTAAAATTTCCTGCGGCTACAATTTGTAGTGTACATATTATACATTTTTATTTTATACCGAATGCCGTAGATTTACTCCATAAACTCCATAAACAGCGGAAATATAGTAAGCGAGAAACATTTTTTTCTTTCATCATTTTACTATGGTTGCCAGCGAGAAAAAGTTTAATAAAGGTCTGAAATTATGTTTAAAGTTTGTTGCAAGTCGCTAAGTACTGACATTCTCATACAATGTATTTCGAAAGTCTCGCCGCATTATATGGCATTTTTTGCGATTTCTATTGATTATGACGTAATATCTTTTGAACCATGTGCCGTATGTGATTCTTAAGCAAGCAGCAAATGTTACCTCACGGTAAGGAATGTGTGTACCAAATTTGGTTGAAATCGGTCCAATGGTTTAGGAGAAAATGAGCAGCATTGTCGCAAAATGCAGCAGTTTTTCGCGCATCTCATTGTTTATGACGTTATATCTATATATCGTATGTGATTCTTACACTTACGGTGAGTGTCCTCATGGATTGAAGCTTACGTGTACAAATTTTCACAATGATTGGAACAAAACTGTAGATTTGTATGCAACACGTACCTTCGGCACGAAGCATACACTCACCACATGGCATTTTTATTCATGACCAAGTACACTTCCGTAAAAACAAATAAAACAAAGAAAGCAAAGAAAATTGCTCTATGCGCAAAGGTGAAAAAAGACCATGAGAAAGAAAGAAGGAAGAAATGATAAATGTGCATATTTCCAAATTTCCAATGTCACACTACGAGAGTCTTTTGGTACCCACGTATCAATGACAGCGCAAGGAAGTTTGCGAAAAGGTCACTATATTTCAAACACTTGTTGACCGTTTGGTGGCTGTCCCATAAATTCGCCAAGTAAAAGACGGCGTCGTGACGTCTTAACGGGATTATAGCTTTGGACCTATGATCTCAACAGTTTGGTCCCTCAGGTTTACGAACATTTGATGATGTTGCTATATTCGACTACATCTACATCTACATGGGATACTCTGCAAATCACATTTAAGTACCTGGCAGAGGGTTCATCGAACCACCATTATACTATTTATCTCCCATTCCTTTCTCGAATAGCGCGCGGGAAGAAGGAAAACCTGAATCTCTACTTTCGAACTCTGATTTCTCGTATTTTATTCTGATGATCATTTCTACCTATGTAAGTAGGAGTCAACAATATATTTTCGCATTCGGAGGAGAATGTTGGCGATTTGAGTTTCGTAAGTAGCCCATGCCGCAGCGATAAGCGCCGTTGTTGTAATGATTCCCATCACAGATCCTGTATCATTCCGTAACGCTGTCTCACCTGTATCGTGACAATACGAAACGAGCTGCCCTTCTTTGGACTCTTTCGATGCCCTCCGTCAAACCCACCTGATTAGGATCCCACACTGGGCAGCAATACTCCAAAAATGGACGGAGAAGCGTAGTGTATGCAGTTTCTTTCGTAGTTCTGTTGCATGTTTTAAGGGTTCTGCCAATAAAACGCAGCCTGTGGTTCGCCTTTCCCACGACATTATCTACGTGTTCTTTCCAATTTAAGTCTGAAGTAATACTAATTCCTAGGTATTTTGTAGAGTTTACGGCCTTCAGTTTTGATTGATTTATCTTGTAAACAAAGTTTAACGGATTTCTTTTCGTACTCCTGTGACGGCTTCACACTTCTCATTATTTAAAGTTAATTGCCAATTTTTACACCATACTGATATCTTATTCAGCTCGTCCTGCAGTTGGCTTTGATCTTCAGATGATTTTAATAGACGGTAAATGACGGCGTCATCTGCAAACAAACTTAGAGAGCTACTTAGATTTTCCCCTAAATCGTTTATGTACATAAGGCACAGCAGACAACCAATAACACTACCCTGTAGAACGCCCGATATCACCTCTGTTTTAGTCACTTAGAGAGCAGAGGGAGGCCAAGAGACGCGTATAGTAAGCAGATTCAAATAGATGTGGGTTGTCGTTCTTATGAGGAGATGAAAAGGCTTGCTCAGGATAGAGTAGGGTGGAGAGCTGCATCAAACCAGTCTCCGGACTGAAGACCATAACAACAACAGAGAGCTACTTAGATTTTCCCCTAAATCGTTTATGTACATAAGGCACAGCAGACGACCAATAACACTACCCTGTAGAACGCCCGATATCACCTCTGTTTTAGTCGATGC
Organism: Locusta migratoria; assembly: GCA_026315105.1. Classification (NCBI taxonomy): domain Eukaryota; kingdom Metazoa; phylum Arthropoda; class Insecta; order Orthoptera; family Acrididae; genus Locusta; species Locusta migratoria. The sequence continues at coordinate 176,042,274 of CM048751.1, read as the reverse complement.
CTCTCATCGATTACTACGAACTGTGTCCTCTCTGACAGGAAATCCCCTATCCAGTCGCGAATTTGGGGCGATATATCATAACTACGCAATTTGATTAAAAGCCGTTTGTGAGGTACGGTGTCAAAAGCCTTCTGGAAATCAAGAAATACGAAATCGATTTGCGAACCCTTATCGATAGCACCTATCACTTCATGTGAATAAAGAGCTAGTTGTGTTTCGCGTGAACGATATTTTCTAAATCCGTGTTGACCTTGGATCAATAGATCGTTCTGTTCGAGATCATTCATAATATTTGAATACAGGATATGTTCCAAAACCCTGCTGCAAATGGACGTCAATGAAGTAGGCCTGTAGTTTAATGGGTTACTCCTACTGCCTTTCTTGAATATAGGTGTGGCCTGTGCAACTTTCCAATCTTTTGGTGCAGATCCTTCTATGAGAGAGCGGTTGTATATGGCTGTTAAGTAAGGAGCTATCGCTTCAGCTTAATCAGATAGTAATCTAATGGGTATACAATACGGATCAGAAGACTTATACTTGTTAAGCGATTTTAGTTGCTGCACTACTCCGATCATATCTACGACTACGTTACACATTACGGCCTCTGTTCAAATTAGAATTCTGGAATATTGGTTTCGTCTTCTTTGGTAAATGATTTTCTAAAAGCTATTTTTTGTAACTCTGCTTTAGTTGCGCTGTCATCGGCAGGATCGCCATTACTATACTACTATAGTAAACACAAAGGATGTTTGTAAACCTGAGGAAACAAACTCCTATAGTCCGAGTCACGAAGGAGGGCGGCACAGTTGTCAGCCGTTCTGCGCATCCCCCTCCATCAGCGCACTAGCAGGTGAAGCACCTTGCCCGATACTTCGGCACACCTCCCACCTAAGGCGTCCCCAGATTCTGAGTTGTTGTGACGCAAGGCCGTGTCCTGCTTGCCCTAGAGCTCCTAAACACCCAGGCTGAATCGTCCGCCATGTTTTCCCCAACATAATTGGAATCGCGCTGCACTAACAGCGTAGAGGCGCACGCCCTGCCATCTTTCACAAACGATTACGCAAAAACTAACCGGTAGAAATATTTAATTTTTCCGCTACTTAAATCTTTATATGTCAGCATTCTGACGAAATGCTCGTCATTTCGTTAATAGTCATAGTTAATAAGATATTGGCTTCGAAATAAGAGACTGCGATACATTAGGAAAAGTTTGCAGTAAAAAGTAGAGGCTGCTATGTTATTCCGTTTGGTGCTTGTTGCACCATTTGTTGTTGCGATGAAACTTTCCTAATGGAATGAATTTTAGTTTCAACTTAGGAGGAGACCTTTACCTTTCAGTAATACCGCTAAACTTTATTTTATTTAGCGCACTCATTTCCGGTGGCTATAAGGCCAGACTGAATTATTGCGCATGCCATACACGGTTAGAGGTATCAAAATGATATTTTGACAAATGATAACATGCAAAGAGGGAAGTATTTTGCCACATGTTTACTACGCTAAACTTCATTAACTGTCGCCTTGTTCAAGGAAATACATAGTTGTAGAATGAAAAAGGGTATAGTTAGTGATTTATTATTCGATTTGCAGATATTCCTTCGTCACTAACAATCGTTTATTTCTTTGCTTCTTGTCCAATGTGTTTCAGAGCCACTACTCCGTTTCCAAAACCTAATAGGAGTTACATTTCCTTCAGTTTAAAGCCTAGCAATAACAAAACGGAAGTTACTAATAGGAGTTACATTTCCTTCAGTTTAAAGCCTAGCAGTAACAGAACGGAAGTTACTAGATCTAATGAGGATTTTATGTGAGAATACTTGAAAATGACAGTAAGGATCTCTTCACTAGCTAACGAACTGACTTGTTATCATTTCCCCACATAATAAAGCACTCTGTATTGAGATATTTAGAATATCCTTTTCATATAACTGAAAAATTGAAATTGCAAATTACACAGCACTTTGGTAGTGTGCAACTATTAAATTTAATGGGTTAAAAGAAGTCAGTACCAGTGTCTTCAAGTATGGATGTTATGCACTAACAACATGTGCCTAATTATTAGGAGCTCTAATACGGAAGACGTGTCAATGCTAGACGGGCGGGCGGCCCCTGTGCGTCATATTTAACTGACATTGTCTCAAGTTATGCATTTCTCACAGAGATTCTGTTTTGAGAGGATGAAAATTTGATGTATTTCGAACATTTCATTCGCTTAATGTGTTCACCTAACTTCAACAGCAAAAAAGTTGCTCGTATGTCGAAAATTCCGTAACGTCGTCAGAAAGTGCATGGTCGTAAGCTATCAGTATATGCTGTTTATAAATTATTGCCATAAATAAACTAAAATGAAAAAGAAGTGTAGTTCTTAACGAACACATTGATGAAAGGTTCACGTTGCTAAGTGAGTAGTTTGCGACTGTCAGACAGGTAACGCGTGAGCTTCGTCCGGAACGTGGTAACTCCTACAGCTTGGGGAAAAATGGCGGATAGTTCAGCTCGGGTTTATAGCAGCCTTAGTTGTGACGCAAGGCCGTGTCCTCCTGGCCCGCTCGCCTACGGCCTTCTCTTGTGACGTCACCGTTCGTGACGCCGCCCTGAGTTAGACCGGGCCCTTCGGTGATGATCGCCGGCAACTATTAATACCTTTCCTCGCGTCCCCTTTCCGGCCAAATGTCAGCCGGCCGCCTCCCCTCGGTAACAATAGTTAGTTGTGAATGCACCTCATAAATAAGGGGCGTGACTGGGCTTTGTCGCTCTGCGCAATCCTGTGCGCGCCCGGGCCTCGTGCGGATTTCACGGGCGAGCAACTAACGCAGTTCGTCTTGTCTGCATCTAAGGCTCCTATAAACCCGAGCTGAACTATCCGCCATTTTTTCCCCAAGCTGTAGGAGTTACCACGTCCCGGACGAAGCTCGCGCGTTACCTCGCGTTTCATTCAACTCGCTCACACTCGCTAACTACTCACTGTATCAACGTGAAACTTTCATCAATGTGTTTGTTAAGAACTACACTACAGTTTCATTTTAGTTTTACTTATGGCAATAATTTATAAACATGTACTGATAGTTTACGACCATGAACTTTCTGACGACGTTACGGAATTTTCGACATGCGACGAACTTTTTTTCTTTTGAAGTTAGGTGAACACATTAAGCGAATGAAATCTTCAAAATACATCAAATGTTCATCCTCTCCAAATAATGTGAGAAACGTATAACTTGAGATAATGTCAGTTAAATATGACGCACTGGGATTTGCCCGCCCGTCTAGTAGTAACACAACTTCCGTATTAGAGCTCCTAATAATTAGGCACATGTTGTTACTACATAACATCCATACTTGAAGATACTGGTACTGACTTCTTTTAATCCATTAAATTTAGTAGTGAGTTTAGAGAGCTCCACGATGGCCTCCCCCAGGGTTCGGTTCTTGCTCCCATTCTTTTTAATGTTTACACCGATGATATTCCAGCTGCGCAATCTAGAAAATTCATTTATGCCGATGATATTGCCGTAGCGTCACAACACAGAGACATCTATGTGACTAACATCTGACCTAACTCTCCTCAGAAATTACTTCGCAATGTGGAAACTAAAGCCAAACCCAAATAAAACGGAAGTAGCTTGTTTCCATCTCAATAATAGGATGGCCGACTATAAACTTAATATCTCGTTTGATGGTGTTCAACTTGAACATAATGAACATCCAAAATACCTGGGAGTCATCTAGGATAGATCTCTTACTTTTAAGTACCACCTTCATAAAACAGCAGACAAAGTTAAAACTAGGAATAACATATTGCAGCACTTAGCAGGATCATCTTGGGGAGCCAGTGCTAAGGTTTTCCGTACAACAGCTTTGTCCCTAGTTTACTCTGCAGCTGAATACTGTTCTCCTGTCTGGCTCAACAGTGGTCATGTGAGAGACATTGATGTACAATTAAATAGAGCAATGAGATTGATCAGTGGCACTCTGATGGCTACACCACTTCAATGGCTCCCAATATTATGCAACATCGTTCCCCCAGATCTAAGACGGAAGGAAGCCTTAATGAGAGAGTATTATAAGATCTTGTCCACTCCTGAGCTTCCTATCCTGCAAGACCTTCCACCACCTGTAAGGCGGCTGAAATCACGTAAACCACCTCTTAAAACAGCTGTGCAGCTACATGAGAGTGGCTTCTCGCCTAAATCAAACTGGGCAAGAATTTGGGATTCGTTTAATGGAAAAAACAGCATCTGGATAGCCGATCCCTCTAAGCAGCTCCAAGGAATGGACCTTCCCAGGAGAGAATGGTCTTTGATCAACCGTTTCCGAACTGGTGTTGGTCGCTGTAACTATTGGAAATTCAAATGGGGACAGACAGACGACCAGTCATGTGACTGTGGAGCAGACATACAAACGATGACCCAGATAATTACTAATTGCCCATTACGATCATTCTCAGGAGGGATGACCGAACTCCATATAGTCAGTCAGGAAGCTGTCCAGTGGTTAAAGGAGTTGGACTTGGCTCTGTGACAGAGATATGTTTTATCTTATTAATTAGACACTAGTATATCTTAGTAAAGTATTATATGTAGCTGACATTATACCATACGATATATATATATATATATATATATATATAATAGTTGCTCACTACAGAAGTACTGTGTCTCTATGTAATATGCTATTTCAATTTTTCAGTTATATGAAAAGGATATTCTAAATATCTCAATATAGAGTGCTTTATTATGTGAGGAAATGAGAACACGTCAGTTCGTTAGCTAGTGAAGAGATCCTTGCTATTCTCACATGAAATCCTCATTAGATCTAGTAACTTCCGTTCTGTTACTGCTAGGCTTTAAACTGAAGGAAATGTAACTCCTATTACGTTTTGGAAACGGAGCAGTGGCTCTGAAACACAATGGACAAGAAGCAAAGAAATAAACATTCGTTAGTGACGAAGGAATACCTGCAAATCGAATAATAAATCACTAACTTTACTCTTTTTCATTCTACAACTATATATTTCCCTGAATAAAGCGAAGTTAATGAAGTTTGCGCAGTAACCATGTGGCAAAATACTCACCTCTTTGCATGTTATCATTTGTCAAAATATCATTTTGATACCTCTAACCGTGTATGAGATACGCAATGATTCATTCTGACCTTATCGCCATCAAAATGAGTGCGCTAAATAAAATAAAGTTTAGCGGTATGAGTGAAAGGTAAATATCTCCTCCTAAGTCGAAAATAAAATTCAATCATTAGGAAAGTTTCAAGCACCAAACGGAATAACATAGCAGCCTCTATTTGTTACTGCAAACTTTTCTTAATGTAGCGCAGTCTCTTATTTCGAAACCAATATCTTATTAACTATGACTATTAACGAAAAGACGAGCATTTCGTCACAATGCTGACATATAAAGATTTAAGTAGCGGAAAAATTAAATATTTCTACCAATTATTTTTTGTGAATTCATTTGTGAAAGATGGCAGGGCATGGGCCTCTACGCTGTTAGTGCAGCGCGATTCCAACCATGTTGGGGAAAACATGGCGGACGATTCAGCCCGGGTATTTAGGAGCTCTGCTGAGTCAGCCAGATGTGTAAAATAATTGTGAGGATTTATTGGTTACGCAGACCCGATATATTTAGTAACTGTGTGATCCTTGCCACTTACGAGTTACAATTAAGAATTATGGCGTCTGTTCTTTAGGGACTACCCGATAAACAAGCACCGGAAACTGAAATCCACATTACTGAGATATGATGCACAAAAGAATCTTATACGAGATAGTTTCTGTTTCCTTAAAAAAATGTTCAAATGTTTGTAAATCTATCGGACTCAACTGCGTGCTTATTAGTCCGTAGCTTACAAACTACTTAAACTAAAATAAACTAACCTAAGAACAACACAAACAACTCTGCCCGAGGGGGGGACTCGAACCCCCGACGGCGAACGGCCGCGCGCGCACCGCAGCACGCCGCTGTCTCTTTGCGTATACGTATTGCTTTAAATTGCCTCATAGATTGGATTTAGCGCCTTCATATGTGCGCTTACGAAGAGGGTCAGTATGTTGAATACATTAAAAGACTTCTCTTAATGGAGAACAGTGCAGTTTGATACTCATCCAAGGAGTAGGTACATAACACCGACGTCGAACATGTTTAGAACAATGAAATTGTCAGAAAATGCTAATGTTATTTGGCATATCACACGACCACCTTTCCAATATATATACTTTCAAATATGTTAAAATTTTTGTGGACCTAAGGGACCAAACTGCTCTGGTCATCTTTTTTTTTTTTTTTTTTTTTTTTTTTTTTTTTTTTTTACTCTGCTTCGCACGCATAGACTGGATGTTCTGCATTGGTTGTTTCTACTTGTAAATATAAATTTTCATAGATTTAGCTTTAAAAGTGTTTTCCTAATCAAGTATTTTGATATAACTTGCCATCCCCATCGCACCAGTTATCGCAGAATTGAAACGTTCCGAAACATATTTTTATTCTAATCATGGTTCCAAATCCAAATTTCCGACTTTTAGCGTAAAACTAGTCTTAGTAGCACCCTTAAAAGATTTTCCCTTATTTCACCGGCTTAACGGTTGATATTTCCAAAATTATCAAAACAAATATTTTTGAAATTCTAATCAAAAATATAAATCGGATGTTTTGTATTTCTTGCTTCAAAATACAAACATTTGAACTTTTTGTTTTTCAACCACTATATCTTCCATCCTCTTATAGCTATCGACATGGAACTGCTATGCTGTACAACGAGACTATATACTCGTCTACAACAACACAGAGAGGTAGTTCGTCTCCATTGTGTACTTTTTGCTGAAGAGCAAAATATTGACACCCTAACGTAGAATCTATATAAAAACGTTGTGTTGGTTTGTGTGTGTTTATATATCAGTTTTGCGATTTTTGACCTCAACGTTTCCACATTGTAAAATTTATATAAATTCGCATGTGAAATATATTCAAATAATAGGTATGTAAAAACATCCGCGTAATCCAGCAGTACGTTGTATCAATATTTCAAAGCATTCGGTCAAGAACTTTCGGAGATATAAGATTTTGAACATAAGACTAAACATGGTTCTCAATTAGATTTCTAAGACGGGATGCAGGAAGGGTAGTCAATGACGAAGAGGGGAGGGGAGATATACACATACTTTTTTTTATCGTAACCAAGACACCAAATACGAATTTTTTTAGTTCAGGCTGCAAAAGTAGCTTAATAGTAGTATTTTTCAAAAATCTTTTCATCCCCTATTTCACCCCCTTAAAAGCAGATTTTCAGAGAAACATTAGAAGATGCCTTTTTAAAATTCTAACCAAGAATCCGTATACCAATTTATGTACGTCTAGCATCAAAATTGACTGAATAACAGCGTATTTTAAAAAATAAATAAATAAATAAACTTTTCATCCCATATGTTACCACCTTAGGGACGGAATATCGAAAAATCGCTTTTTAAACGTCGCCAACAGTGTAAGATGAACACCCTCTGCAAATTTCAAGTTTTGATCATTAGTGGTTTTGGCTGGGCGATGATGAGTCATTCATATAATGTCAGTCAGTCACTCGAAACACTGCCTTTTATTTATAGATATTATGCGTTGCAAGCTGTTGTGATCTCTCTCGAAGGTCGTCTATTCAGTGTTCCCTGTTATATACTGAGTATTATCAAGCGGAGCACAGCGGATTCGATTATTTAGTCGTGTTCCAAGTCGGAGGACAGGGAGAACGATCCCGCTGCAACGAATCGCTGCACGATGAATATATGGACTCCCCGAGTGCCAAACAGTAGATCCCCATAATGCAAAGAATCATTGGTGATACTGGATAACAAGTGCCAAACAATAGATCCCCGTAATGCCAAGAATCATTGATGATATTGGATAACATAAACGTCAACGTCAGGGATAAGGACACACAGTCGCTTATATAGTCGTGTACTAAGTCGGACGATGGGAGGACGATCCCGCTGCAACGAATCACTGTACGATGAAATGCAAAGAATCATTGGTGATATTGGATAACATAAACGTCAGGGATATGGACACAAAGATATAATTTCGTCATCCTTACAGTCTTGAGGCAACGATTAAATTTATCCCAAGGCTGCGGCGCAGCTTGCCAATGTTGGCAACGGAATGCTCGATTCGTGTGGATAGTTAGTTTTCTCTTAGAACAACGTTTCAACCAGAACGCAAGCACAGAGTCAATTATCTGTTCCTCTCAGCCACTGTTATTGGTTGCTCGACGAAAGTTTACTTACGGTGTCAGCAGTGGAGAGTAGTAATGTTGGCAAGGAACTCTTCAGTTTAGAAGTATAATTGATTTATTGACAGTACAGGAACCTATTAACGACAGAGGAGAACTGCATTTAACGGTTATTTTATGGTAAAAACCGATTCATTCAAAATATTCATTATGATAAATATCGAATTCGAATTACCACTATATTATATAGAAGAACATTCCCGAGTAACGCTAGGCAACCAGATGCTTTATAACAATGTTTGCAATTGAAGTAGCCGGGCCTCTAACGATATATATCGAATGTGCGCTTCTAAATCCCGACAAAAAATGGGTATTTACCATCGTAGGATTAACTGGAAATGTAGGGGTTATGTTAATTACGTCAGCTGCGGCATTCCGTGCTAATATAACATTTCGTATTAAACTGGAAACATTATTAGCCTCATTGTATGAAACTGAGTTTTCAAAGAGCAGTCAAGGGATTTTTCCAACATCAGCCGCTGCCGCAAGTGTAATGTCACCGAAATTATACAAATACATCAACATGAAAAATTACGTATCGATTTTCGATTATAATTTTACAAGGAGGCAAAAAAAAAAAAAAAACTTACACAATTCAAAAGGCGCTTTGCCATAAATGCATGCAAGACGAAAATCATGTGTATACGTAGCCATTAAGAGAGGAAAAGGAAGCAGATGTTTTCATATCTATATCTTTGATCACGCTTGAAATTCTCCAGCTGCTAAATAAGTGAACGTCGAAAATTGAGGTGGTACCAACTTCTGCCTTGCGTACTGGTCAGGTACTATGGTAAAAATGCGACACTAAAGTAACATATGCTCATGTTTCATGGTTCATTTTCAGTAAGCTAGATCATGATATTAGCATTGGAAATCAAAACACCATAGAAACGAAATCTGAACAAAACATCTTTTATGTGCGTCATTATTTCATTTTATTTCATGTAACCCACTAAACTACTCGAACAGAACGATCTAATGACCAAAGGTCAACACGGATTTAGAAAATATCTTTCATGCGAAACACAACTAGCTCTTTATTCACACGAAGGGTTCGCAAATCGATTCCGTATTTCTTGATTTCCAGAAGGCTTTTGACACAAAATTTAAATTTTAGTACTTGCATCTACTTTTAGTATTCAATGTCACAGTCAGGACCGTATTTACACAATACCTCTTTAAAAATTGGTGCAAGTATTTAAGTTGACAACAATTACCGAAAATGTTATAGACGTACGTATGAATCAGCGCCTCTTTAAAAACCTCTGTTTTTAATCCCTTTCTACATGATTTCATTTTCTTAGTGAAAAGATTTTGAGATGGTGATATCAAAACGACAGCAATTTTGAACGGAAAATGTTTTGCTTTGCAAAATACGATAAACAGTTGCTTCGCACATTGTGGCACACCTTGCATACAAGGTACAACACTTAGCACTTTAGTTTTTTCCTACGATTCGTGTGCTACACGAAATAACTACAACTCTTTCCTGCTGTTCAGTGTCAGGCAATCTACATCAATAGTGCTTTACACATGTGGTATCGAACGTTTTAATGAGTTGGATTGTTACCTAAATGGGGTACTCAACAACCATGCAAATTTCATAATCAGAAAGATGGGTAGATTGATTGTCGACTTCTTGAAGAATGAAGTTTATTGCTTTTGATTAAAGGCAAAAATATTTTAAAGACTTTCTGTATTACTTTAATAAAGGCTTACAGATGTAGATAATTTGGCATTTGATGACATGACTAATGAAGTGGCTATGTCACATAGTAAAGTAACATTAGAAACTGAACTGTTAGATTTTACGAATGGACAGTCTGCTTTCACTGCTATTACGAAAATTTATGTTTCTTCCATATGCCAATCCGAAGATTCCTAAATAAATGGGATACGTCCTTGGGAAATAAAAGGTTTCAATTCCGAAGCCAAGACAGCCGATTCCTCTGTATCATACGTTCTGGTTGCTCTACGAACGCTGTTATGAACTAGAAAAACTATTATGCTAGATGTTGTTATTTATTGTATGGTGTACAAGAAATATGTCAGCACAAGTAAATTTTGGAATTTGTTGGAATAATTCTTGAAAACTCTTTGTCAGTGTCTATAGTAAACTGAAAAGCCAATATATTCCACTAAAAGAAAAGATTAAATGTTTAAGTACGGCTCATAATACAGACCACTACGCAGAAAGGCGCTAAAATGGTTCAAAACTATTTTTGTTTTATGGCTGTAACAACTCCTTGCTGGGTAATATACTAAATGAAAAATGCATTTGTATTGTAGAGGATATGTTTTGAACACTAGTGTACTACCTGCTCATACAACCGTTTATAATTTGAATTAATATAAAATAAATACTCCGGTTCGCATTATATAATATTTGCATTTGTAGATATGGAAAATACTTTTAACGGTGTTCAATGGAATACACTGTTTAAAATTTGCAAGGTAGTTGGGTAAAATATTGTGGGTACGAAATGTAATATACAAATTGTATAGAAGCCAGGCTGCAGTTATGTCTCTAAGGGAATGAAAGGGTCTCTGTTGTAGAGAAGAGAGGGAGGCTCGTAGCCTTTCATATGTACATTGAGCAAGCTGTGAATGGATGCAAAGAGAAATTTAGAGCAGGAATTAAAGTTCTGGGAGAAGAAATAAAAACCTTTCGGCTTGCTGATGACATTGTAATTCTGTCTCTGATATTATAGGACGTGAACGAGCAATTTAACTGTGGCTTGAAAGGAGGATATAAGTTGAACATTAAAAAGAGTAAAATAACGTTAATGGAGTGATATCCAAGAAAATCAGGGGATGTTGAAGGAATTAGTTTAGTCAAGTAGAAGAATTTGGTTATTGGGTAGTAAAATATTGTAACTTTCCATGGCTAAAGTAAAGAAGACATAAAATGTATTTCTAAAGAAACGAAATTTCTTGATATCCAATACGAATTTAAATGTTAGGAAGTCTTGTCTGAAAGCATTTGCCTGAGGTGTAGCAATATAAGGGAGTGAAATGTAGACGATAAGGAGTTCAGAAAGGAAGTTTGTAGAAGCTTTCGAAATGTATTACAGAAGAATGCAGAAGGTTGGATGGGTAGATCATGTAACTAATGAGGAGGTGCTGAACAGAATTGTGGAGAAAAGAAATTTCAGGCATGTCTTAACTAAAAGAAGGGATTGGTTGGTGAGACACATTCTGAAACACAGGGAATCGTCAATTTGGCGATAGACGCAAGTGTGCGTGCTGTAAAAATAGCACAAGGAGACAGAGAGACGAATACAGTAAGCAGTTTCAATAGGATGTATATTGCCGTTCTTATTCAAAGATCAATAGGTTTGCACAGGACAGGTTAATTAGCTGTACTAAGACTGGCCTTTAGACTGCATAACAACAACAATAAGACTTTCTATTTTGTCAAAAACTGACTTCGTTGTGTTTAAGATACAGGACGACTCTTTCAATCAAGAAACCAGCAACCAACAACATTTATTGATGCTATTTATTTACAAAATAGCGCCTTTAAGTGTTTGAACCATTACAGTACATAATCAGATGGCTGTTAATGCATTCATACATATCTTTTTATCTACATTTTTGTTATGCTCATAATTTTGCATTGTTGCAAAAAGTCCTTGTAAGGTGGTGCCTAACAATAAAAAACGAAATTGAAATGACTTACTTGAACGTGAGTATGACTAATGATGATGAGACATTTTGTAAACAAACTTTTCTGTTCGAATTTTTGTTGCTATTCCTTTACTCATATCGAAAACTCAGCACCATTATTTGGTGCAATTGTTGAAGCGATGGACACTTCGTGTATTGCTTATGCCACATAATGAAGCATCAGCATAGCGTGATTCACCACACACACGCACACACAAACACACATACCCCCAAGAGGTTTTAGCCTTGAAGGATACAAAGATGATGGTATTGTCAGCATGGTAGTGCCAAAGCTATTCGCTATCAGAGAAAAGGTAATGTAAAGCAGTCAACAATCCGAAGATTGGTTTGAACACCGCAGTGCTTTACTAGTCATCTTCCTGTTTGGAGGTGGTATGCCGTTGCCTTCCTTTGATCTTCGAACTGACTTACCCAGCCAGTTTTAGCGTGACCTACAGTTTAAGGTGGGATCCGGACCACGGGCTACTCGATATTGTTCACATCACACATTGCTAAGGTGAAAGAAGTGGAAGGTGACCGATAAAAATCCTAGGACCCCGCGGGGATCGAACCCGGGCCCTCTGGACTGATAATCAGGAACTCTGCCAGTGTCCCACCGAGCCACATATAAGAGAGATATAAACATTGCTTTGATAATGAAGTCATTTTAAGAAGAAGAAAGACAAAATTGTTTTACGTAGAACAAACGTTATACACATCCATTTTAAGTTCAGTGAGATAGGTAATAAATTAATTAGATAACTTGGTAGTTTTACTTTTCATACTGCAAATATGCACTTATTTCTCTTTATTCGTACGATTGTAGCAGAAAAATAACTAAAGTATGTTCATCACGTTTCGCTATATATAACCTCTTTACTATCACAGTGCAAAAGTCATCGATGGTCTACAGTCCGAATTTTATATAAGCTGACTACTTTCAGCCACTATATCTTCCATCCTCTTATAGCTATCGACACGGAACTGCTATGGTGTACAACGGGAGACTTTATACTACAACAACACAGAGAGATGGATCGTCTCCATCTTGTAGTTTCTGCTGAAGAGCAAAATATTGACACCCACACATAGAATTTTGTATAAGTCGGTGACTTTCAAATCCCTTATCTTTCACCCCCTTGTCGTTATCAACCCTCTACCACAATAGTGCACAACGGGAGACAGATACCTACTACCACACACAAACACCATTCGTTTGCGATGTGTAGTTTTGGCTGCAGAGTGAAATATAGGCACAAACATACTAGCTGAAAAACCGGCGTTGACCGGGTATTTATTTATTTATTTATTCGAACCTTGAGTTCTGTCCATCTCCTTTTGTGTAAAAACATGTTACATTTATCAGAGAATATATAACATATCACAGGTAAAAATGCACTCGTATCGAAGAATGCAATAACGGAATCCAACAATAATGATTGTAATAATATCACAGAAGGATGACTTGATTTAATGCGCGAAACGTCAAATCGCTGTTTTTTAAAGAGATATATAAAAGAAATTTCGTTTTTACTGCTTTATTTATTTATTCTTATATTTCCTTATTCCTATTTATCCTTACAGAGAAAGAGCTGAAGACATTGTAGCACGCATAGACCAAAGATATGGTCTGTGGCATCACGTTTCGCTGTATGTAACCTCCTTGCTATAGAGTCACAAACGTCATCGCTGGCCTTCAGTCCGAATGTCTTTATAATTTGACGACTCAACCAGCATATCTTCCACCCCCTTATAGCTGTCGTAATGGATCTGCTAAGGTGTACAACGGAAGACTTCGGACAACAATTACACACAGACCATTGCTTTGCGTTTTTTAGTTTTCGCTGCAGAGCGAAATATTAACACACACACACACACACACACACACACACACACACACACACACACACACACACACACACGTAGAATTTTATATACATCGATAACTTTCCATTCCAATATACTTCACCCTTTTATCATTATCAACCCTCAAGCAACAATGCAACCAATAAAACCATTTTCAAAGAGTAAATATAATTTTCAAAGAGTAATTACTGTTCGGCATTTCGCGTTATATTCTTCAAATTACTAAATATCTATCAGATCGCTATAAAACCGTGCCTAAAGCTTTCCTCAGGTATAAATTAGTAACTGCACAAATATTTAAGTCTCTGCGTCTTGTCGTTCGGACGTGATAAGCGTGCACTGAACAGACATTCACATTAATATATATATATATATATATATATATATATATATATATATATATATAGACTAGCTGAACCCCCCGCTGCTTCGCATGCGTAGGCTGGTTGGTCTGCACTAGTTGTTTCTTTTTAATCCTGACGAAGAATCCATATCTTAAGTTTCGTAGTTATAGCTTGAAATTTGAGTTAACAGCATCATATTTTTGAAAATCAATTTTTGCATCTCGTATTTCACCCCCTTATTGGTCTAATTTCCAAAAATACCAAAATACGTGTCTTTTAAATTCGAACTCCGAATCCAAATCCGAAAAGTTGTAGTTCTATCTTCAAAATTGCCTAAATAGCAACAGATTTTCGGAAAACATCCCCTCTCCAATTTAACGCCTGTCTCATACAGCCTACACACCAGCTCAAATAGTCTTGTCATGGCTGGCTCTCTCAGAGACGTTAGTAGCTCTGACGGTATGTCATCTACTCCTGGGGCCTTGTTCCGACCTAGGTCTTTCAAGGCTCTATCAAATTCATCTCTCAGTATAGTATCTCCTATTTCATCTTGATCTACTTCCTCTTCCCTTCCTACAACATCGTCTGTAAGTTCATTTCCTTTGTACAACTGCTCTATGTACTCTTTCCACCTTTCAGCTTTCCCTTCTTTGCTGAGAACTGGTATCCCATCTGAGTTCTTGATATTCGTAGAGTTGCTTTCCTTGTCCCCAAATGTCTCTTTTATTTTCCTGTAGGCGGTATCTACTTTTACCCTTGCTATACATTCTTCTACAGATTTGCATTTGGCTTCTAGCCACTCCTGCTTAGCCATTTTGCACTTCCTGTAAATCTCATTTTTTAGTCGTCTGTACTCCATTTTTCCTGTTTCATTTACTGCATTTTTATATTTTCTCCTTTCATCAATTAACTGTAGTATTTCCTGTGATATCCATGGATTTTTTGTATGTCTTGCCTTTCTACCTATTTTGTCCTCCGCTGCCTTCACTATTTCATCTCTCAATGCTACCCATTCCTCTTCTACTGTTTTATTTCCCCCTGTTTCCGTCAATTGTTGCCTAAAGCTCCCTCTGAAATTCTTAAGAACCCCAGGTTCCTTCAATTTATCCAGCTCCCATCTCCTTATTTTCCTACCTTTTTGTAGTTTCTTCAGTTTCAGCCTACATTTCATAACCAACAAATTATGGTCAGAGTCTATATCTGCCCCTGGGTATGTCTTACACTGTAATACCTGGTTCCGAAATCTATGTCTTACCATTATAAAATCTATCTGGTATCTCCCAGTGTCTCCTGGTCTCTTCCACGTATACAACCTTCTTTTGTGACTCTTGAACCAGGTGTTTGTTATAACTAAATTATGTTCTGTGCAAAATTCTACCAGGCGGCTTCCTCTTTCATTCTTTTTGCCCAGACCATATTCACCTACTATCTTCCCTTCCCTTCCTTGTCCTACTACCGAATTCCAGTCTCCCATAACAATTAAGTTTTCCTCTCCCTTAATTGTCTGAATAATTTCCTTTAGCTCCTCATATATTTCTTCAATTTCCTCATCATCGGCAGAGCTAGTTGGCATATAAACCTGTACTACTGTTGTCGGTGTTGGCTTCGTATCTATCTTGACAATGATAATGCGATCACTGTGCTGCTCATAGTAGTTTACCCGCATTCCTATTTTCTTATTCATTATCAATCCTACTCCTGTGATACTCCCAATTGATTTTGTATTTATAATCCTGTACTCACCCGACCAGAAATCCTGTTCATCCTGCCACCGAACTTCACTAATCCCCGCTATATCTAACTTCAACCTACCATTTCCCTTTTTAAATTTTCTAATTTTCCTACGCGATTAAGGGATCTAACATTCCACGCTCCGATCCGTGGAATGCCAGTATTGTCTTTCCTGATGACAACATCCTCCTGAGTAGTCCCCGCCCGGAGATCCGAATGGGGGACTATGTTACCTCCGGAATATTTTACCCGAGAGGATGCCATCATCATATTTCCACACAGTAGAGCTGTAACTACTGCAAAGGCTGCTGCTCCTCTTCAGGAACCACACGTTTGTCTGGCCTCTCCACAGATACCCCTCCGCTGTGGTTGCACCTACGGTACGGCTATCTGCATCGTTGAGGCACGCAAGCCACCCCACCTCGGCAATGTCTGTGGTTCATGGGAGTGGGATTAAACAGTACAGTACTGTATTTTTAATGGTTTCGAAACTTTTCCATTTTATATATATATATATATAAACCTGTTACTTTTTATTAGAATATGTACTGTGAAATAATTTTTTATTGACGACAGTAATTACGATTAAGCAGCATTGTGTGTATTGAGTGAGTATTTTGTACAATACTTATAATTTAGTGCAGTATACGGCTGTTTTGACCGAAAAAACGTGTTTTATTGCTCCTCTGTATATCCGACCTTTTGGCCGTTCCGACCGCAGCCCGGTCCCGTGAAGTTCGGATATCGGGGGTTTCACTGTATTAAGATTTTTAATGGCTTCAAAAATTTTGAGTTGTCACATGTGAAGCTAAGTGTGCGTTTGGTGCCGGCAGATGCCGCCGCAGGTGACGCTGTTGTTGTCGGCGCTGGCGGCGCTATGCTCGGCGACGCCCTCGCCTTCGCCCTCGCCGTCGCCCTCCCTGGGCCACCACGTGCTGCCCGCCGTGTGGGGCGGCCCGGTGGTGGCGGGCTTCCCCGTGGCGGTGCCGCTGTACGCCGGGCTGGAGAGCGCGCTGGCCGCGCATGCGCAGCACGCCTTCCTCGCCGCGCCCGGAGCGCTGCTGCCCGGCGCCGCGTACGGCTACGGCTATCCGTTCAACGCCTACGGGGCCCACGCCGCCGTCAGCATCCCCACCGCCTCCGAGATCTACACGCCCCACGTGCAGACCGTGCACACCTTCCAGGCCGTTCCTGTGGCGAGCACCGTGCAGGCCGTACCTGTACCTGTCGAATACGGCGTTCCTAAACCTGCAGGTCAGTCGAGCAGGAATACATTTCAAAGCTTACCACCTCCTCGTTTACCCTACCAGTTGCTGTTAAATGTTTGTATAGCTTATGGGACTTAATTACGGTGTCATCAGTCCCTAAACTTACAAACTACTTATGAACTAGCGAATACTAAGGGCGGCACAAATATCCATGCCCGAGGGGGGATTCGAACCCCCGGCACAAATATCCATGCCCGTCGGGGGTTCGAATACCCCCTCGGGCATGGATATTTGTGCCGTCCTTAGTATTAGTTAGTTCATAAGTGGTTTGTAAGTTTAGGGACTGATGACCCCGTAGTTAAGTCACATAGACTCTACAAAAATTCGAACATTCGAACCCCCGACCCTAGTGGCCATGCAGACCTTGACTGGAGCGCCTCAGTCCCCTCGGCCACCACGACCGGCGTACCAGTTGCCATTTTATTATTCTGTCCCAAATGAACTGACGTTGGCGGTGATCCCCAGCAGAAATACGAGGCGCGTCCAGAAAGTAAGTTCCGTTTTGTTATATATGACGAACGGGTACAGATACAGAAAAAATATTGATTGTATAAAAATCTACAAGTGTTAAACTACCTTTCTACGTATCTTCAGAAATTTTGTAGGCAATTGTCATAGCATGGCACAAGGTTTTGTGTGCCTTTTTCATAGAATGTTGCCGCTTGTGTATTCAAGCAAATGTTCAAATATTCACAGAATATATGAAATCAACTGCAATTGGGCAAAGCTGAAAATGTGTACCAAGCCGGGATTCGAACCCGGGTCTCCTGCTTTCTAGGCAGTTGCGTTGCCCCCTACACCACAGGGGACACAGTGATCACCGCACCTGCAAGGACTATCTAAGCACGCCTCCCGTCAGATACGAATTCCCAGCTTCACCCTGCCCACAGTACTCAAACTCGTAGTTATGAAACTAATTTCCGTAAGAGTAAGGGCTTCAAACTTGCCCACGCCTCCCCAATAACGATAGGATCATTGCCCGTCACCGGCATATATATATATATATATATATCTGTGTGTGTGTGTGTGGCGTCTGTTCCGAGAGAACAGACGTCACTTCTCATCCTGCAGTTGTTATTCTTTAATTTTCACAGAATATATGACATCAACAGCGATTGGGCAAAGCTGAAAAACTATTCTACATAGCTTCCGAAAGTTTGTAGGCAATTGTCATAGCATGGCACAAGGTTTTGTGTGCCTTTTTCATAGAGTGTTGAGGCGCTCCAGTCACGGTCTGCACGGCCATTACGGTCGGGGGTTCGAATCCCCCCTCGGGCATGGATATTTGTGCCGTCCTTAGTTGTAAGTAGTTTGTAAGTTTAGGGACTGATGACCCCGTAGTTAAGTCCCATAGACTCTACAAACATTTGAACATTTTTTGAACATAGAATGTTGCCGCCTGTGTATTCAACCGAATTTTGAAATGTTTGTAGAATTATGGGACTTAACTACGGGGTCATCAGTCCCTAAACTTACTAACTACTTATTAACTAACTAAGGACGGCACAAATATCCATGCCCGAGGGGGGATTCGTACCCCCGACCGTAGTGGCCGTGCAGACCGTGACTGGAGTGCCTCAGTCCCCTCGGCCACCGCGGCCGGCGTGTATTCAACCATGTGGTAACATGTTCTTTCAGCTCGTCATCATCGTTAGAGTGTTGTCCGCCAAGGACATATTTTAGGTGTAAGAAGAGGATTACTGTCAGAAATTTTTTTTCACGGTAATGCCTGATCTCACACACCGATTGTGACCAAATAATTTCTATGGGACCTGTTTGATCATCCTCCATACAGCTCGGACCTCTGTTCTAGCGACTTTCATCTCTTCTTACAACCTAAAATCTGTCCTTGGTGGTCAACAATTCAGCCATGATAAAGAGCTGTTACCACATGGTTGAATACACAGGCGGCAACCTTCTCTGAATTTCGGCAGTTATGTGGAAAAGTAGTTTAAGAGTTGTAGAATTTTGTGCAATGAAAATTTCTTCTGTATCTGTGTACAATTTCATTTTATTACCAAACGGAATTTACTTTCTGGACGCGCCTCGTACATATATTCATGTACATACTTCTCAGATCGCGACATTTACCGACGTCTGCTGCTCCTGTAAAGATGGACAAATTATGTGCAACACATGAAAATTTGTGCCGGACCAGGACTCGAACCCGGGCCACTCGGCCACCTGTGCACGCTCCCCGGCCAAACCCAAACTTCCAATTGTTGCTCTTGCCTACAACCCTCACATGCTCGGGAGACCCGGGTTCGAGTCCCGGTCCGACGCAAATTTTCAAGTGTTGCACATCATTTGTCCATCTTTACAGGAGCAGCAGACGTCGGTAAATTTCGCGATTTGCGAAGTATATACATGAATGTATGTATTTCTGCTGCGTATCACCGCCAACGTCAGTTCCTTTGGAACAGACATAATAATAAACATCAAAGCCACGACAGGCTTACGGTGGTATAATTGTGTCTCTCTCCCTCTTGCGGGACTCACACCATAACGTGTGCGAGCATGTGCGGGTTGTAGGCAAGAGCAACACATGAAAGTTAGGGTCTGGCTGGGGAGCGTGTCAGGGTGGCCGAGTGGTTAAGGCGACCGCTCGCGAAAAGCGGGAGACGCGGGTTCGAGCCCCGGTGCGGCACAAACTTTCATGTGTTGCAGATCATTTGTCCATCTTTACAGGAGCAGCAGACGCCGGTAAATTTCACGATTTGCGAAGTATGTACATCAATGTAGTTGCCATTTTGTTCCAAGCATATTTGGAATTTAAACTGACCTTGCCTGTTCAGATTGAATATCGCGCAAAAAAAAAAAAACAAAAAAAAAAAAAAAAAAAAAATAATAATAAAAAAAAAAAATAAAAAAAAAAAATCTTGCTCCGGAAACTGTGCCATCTAGGAAGATGACGGTAGCAGTCCCTTATCTTTAACGGTGTACCTATCGTAACTTTTCATCTGAATAGTAACACGCAAATGAAGATGGGCACTTTTTTGCATAAAAGAAAAAGTATAATCTTTTCCTATGACAAATTGTTGATAACTAGCAGAAAACCCGGCTTTGCCCGGGTTTTAATTTATTTATTTAAGCGTTGAGTTAATACTCCTATTCCTTCTCTCTCTCTCTGTCCATCTCCTTCGTTCTAATAACATTGTATTTTTATCGCAGAATATATAAGTAATAAGTCTGTAAACCCGGTGTTGCCCGGGTGTTTATTTACCCTAGAATCTCGTAGTCCACATCCCCTTCCCCTCTCCCTCTCTCTTCTATGCAATAGAAACACAAGGTCACATTGAAAAACGCACTTTGCTGTTCTCAAATATTCCAATTTTATTTCATACAACCATTGTTCTGAGAATAACGAAAACAACAACAACAATAAATAATAAATAAATGAATAAATAAAAATGTTCTGTGAAATCTGTCGAGCCGTTTTCCAGTTATGAAACGACCAAGTTTCTTAGGGATCCATTTTTTATGTTTCAAAGTACCTTTCCCCATGCATCGTATGAAACTTAAAGTAGACGGTGACCTTCCTCTTGTTTTGAAGGTCGGGATGAAACTGTAGGTTTCGTGAGCCTGTAGGAGAAGTATGCTCCGCCACGCACCTATCACAAAATATTTTCTCAGCTGATGTTTTCTAACTATAAACTACATTCCTGCAGAATTTCAACTTCATACGTTAAGTAGTTTTCGAGACTTTGTGTTCAGTCAGTGAGTGAGTGAGGGCCTTTTCGCTTTTATATAGACAGAGATTGAGAAAACAGATTGCTTAATTTTGGATGCAAGACAATTAAGGGTGACTTCCAGACAAAAATAAATAGTAACATCCAAATCTGTAATACAAACTTTATTGATACAAGGTCATGCCTGATGCGACAGTTTCACGGCATCTACAGGCAAACTGTTGTGAGCGGTGGACTTCTTTTCGTTTCATCATTTTGTGTGTGTGTGTGTGTGTGGGGGGGGGGGGGGAATCAGTTACAAAACGCTTCATAAACCTCCGAAATTACATGCAAACTTTTTTGAAGGTCTGTAGCTACTCCCATTTTCCAATAACTGACGCAAAAATCTGGGTATTCTCATGCTGTGGTCTCTCATTACTTATAACGTCACATTTCCGGAATTATGTGTCGTGCTCTTATGTTTTTGGGCCAGGAACCTTCGTGGGCATACGGTGAACAGTTCATCAAAGTTTCATTGCAATCGAATGAATGGTTTATGAACACATAGAGAAAATACAAACACACATTATATATATATATATATATATATATATATATATATATATATATATATATATATATATATATATATATATATATATCCCTTTTCCATACTGCATCAAAACACGAACTCTACATCATATAATACCAATTATCGTAATTCAGCGGAGGGATTGAAAAGGGGACCATATGATTTCATTCTGTTGACGTTCACACACGCTGCTGCCCTACTGCATGGGCTCTACTCTCAAACAACTCCCATACGTGCATTAAACTAAGATAACCGATAGTGCTCAAGTACAAAATATTCAAAGATCACTGTGAGGAAATTAAACAGTAGTTAAGGGGAATAGAAATTAAATATTAGCCAAACATTGCGGTATTATGCTCAATAGAGTGTTCCATTTTCATAAAGCCGACGTGGAGTCGTGTACGATAACTTTAAGTGTCACAAAGAAAACTCCTCAAAAGCATCTTCAATGGTGAGAAACCATACATAGCGGACGCCTACTACTGATCAGAAATTTAATGAAATTACGTTAAATCAGATCAGAAAGATTCTCAACACACTTCTCTTTGTGAGACATGCCCCTCCATGTGGAATGATAATGAACACCTGTATCTAAGTGGGAAAGACAAAAGAATTAAAAAATCACACGATAATTCAAACAACGCGTTTCCTCTGCACATGAAATTTTGCGTCAGCCTTACGGATAAATGTTTCAATTATAGTGGAGCGTCATTTCTATAAATTTTTCGGGGGTGTTTCATTGGTTTAGAATGTTTCAGACTAGAACTTGTAACGTGCAACGGTTCGCGTGGTGCAAGAGCCATCAGCAATGCGCCAGCGTGTGATAATATTCGGCCTATTGTCTTGAAAATATTTCTGTAGCGTGCGGGGATGCTTTCCTGGTAAATTCTGTGGAGATGTGAGATCCATTTTAAGGTATTTTCTTTGTGATTCAAATTCAAGTCCATGATGGAGACATTGGCGTGTGTTCGGTTTTCGTCAGATTAGTTATAGTGGAATGTCATGTTTGCAGTGGATATTAATTACCCTCCATCTTAGTAGATTAAATATATTCCATATTGCTTACCCTATTGGGAGGAAGGGAGACTTTTAGTTTTAGCTAACCAAAATTTCCTCCCATGAACCACAGACATTGCCGAGGCGGGGTGGCTTGCGTGCCTCAACGATACATATAGCCGTACCGTAGGTGCAACCACAGCGGACTGGTATCTGTGGAGAGGCCAGACAAACGTGTGGTTCCTTAAGAGGGGCAGCAGCCTTTTCAGTAGTTACAGGGGCAACAGTCTGGATGATTGACTGAGCTGGCCTTATAACATCAGCTAATGTGGCTTTGCCACACGGTTACTTCGAACGGCTGAAAGCAAGGGGAAACTACAGCCGTTACTTTTCCCGAGGACATGCAGCTCTACTGTATGAAAATATGATGATGTCATCCTCTCGGATAAAATATTCCGGGGGTAAAATAGTCCCCCATTCGGATCTCCGGGCGGAGACTACTCAGGAGGATGTGATCATCAGGAAAGACAATACTGGCATTCTACGGGTCGGAGCGTGGAATGTTAGATCCCTTAATCGAGTAGGAAAATTAGAACATTTAAAAAGGGAAATGGATAGGTTGAAGTTAGATATAGTGGGGATTAGTGAAGTTCGGTGGCAGGATGAACAGGATTTCTGGTCAGGTGAGTACAGGGTTATAAATACAAAATCAATTGGGGGTATCACAGGAGTAGGATTGATAATGAATAAGAAAATAGGAATGCGGGTAAACTACTATGACCAGCACAGTGATCGCATTATCATTGTCAAGATAGATACGAAGCCAACACCGACAACAGTAGTACAGGTTTATAAACCAACTAGCTCTGCCGATGATGAGGAAATCGAAGAAATATATGAGGAGCTAAAGGAAATTATTCAGACAATTAAGGGAGAGGAAAACTTAATTGTTATGGGAGACTGGAATTCGGTAGTAGGAAAAGGAAGGGAAGGAAAGATAGTAGGTGAATATGGTCTGGGAATAAGGAATGAAAGGGGAAGCCGCCTGGTAGAATTTTGCACAGAACATAATTTAGTTATAACAAACACCTGGTTCAAGAATCACGAAAGAAGGTTGTATACATGGAAGAGACCAGGAGACACTGGGATATACCAGATAGATTTTATAATGGTAAGACATAGATTTCGAAACCAGGTTTTACAGTGTAAGACATACCCAGGGGCAGATATAGACTCTGACCATAACTTGTTGGTTATGAAGTGTAGGCTGTAACTAAAGAAACTTCAAAAAGGTAGGAAAATAAGGAGATGGGACCTGGATAAATTGAAGGAATCTGAGGTTCTTAAGAATCTCAGAGGGACCTTTAGGCAACAATTGACAGAAACAGGAGAAAATAAAACAGTAGAGGAGGAATGGGTAAAATTGAGAGATGAAATAGTGAAGGTAGCAGAGGACAAAATAGGTAGGAAGGCAAGACCTACAAAAAGCCTTGGATATCACAGGAGATACTAAATTTAATCGATGAAAGGAGAAAATATAAAAATGCAGTAAATGAAACAGGCAAATTAGAGTACAGACGACTAAGAAATGAGATAGACAGGAAGTGCAAAATGGCTAAGCAGGAGTGGCTAGAAGGGAAATTCAAGAATGTAGAAGAATGTATAAATATGGGAGAAATAGATACAGCCTACAGGAAAATAAAAGAAACATTTGAAGATAAGAGAAACAACTCTATGAATATCAAGGACACTGATGGAAAACCAGTTCTCAGCAAAGAAGGGAAAGCTGAAAGGTGGAAAGAGTATATAGATGGGGTCTACAAACGAAATGAACTTCGAGACAATATTGTAGGAAGGGAAGAGGATGTAGATGAAGATGAAATAGGAGATACTGTACTGAGAGAAGAATTTGACAGAGCCCTGAAAGACCTAAGTCGAAACAGGGCCCCTGCAGTAGATGATATTCCCTCAGAGCTACTGACGTCTCTGGGACAACCAGCCATGACAAACGTGTTTCACCTGGTGTGTAAAATGTATGAGACAGGCGAAGTACCCTCAGACTTTAAGAAACATGTAATAATCCCCATTCCAAAGAAAGCAGGTGCAGACAGGTGTGAAAACTACAGAACCATCAGTTTAATAAGTCATGGTTGCAAAATATTAACACGAATTATATACAGAAGGATGGAAAAGCTGGTAGAAGCCGACCTCGGGAAAGATGTAGGAACACGGGAGGCAATACTCACTTTACGGCTTATCCTAGAAGATAGATTAAGAAAAGGCAAACCTACATATCTAGCTTTTGTAGATTTAGAGAAAGCTTTTGACAATGTTGATTGGAATAAACTCTTTCAAGTTCTGAAGCAAGCAGGAGTAAAATATAGGGAGCGTAAGGTTATTTACAACTTGTACGAAAACCAGACAGCGGTTGTCAGAGTTGAAGGGCATGAAAGGATGCATGAAAGGGTGGTTGGAAAGGGAGTAAGACAGGGTTGTAGTCTTTCTCCATTGTTATTCAATTTGTACATTGAGCAAGCTATAAAGGAAAGCAAGGAGAAATTTGGAGAAGGAATTAAAGTTCAGGGCGAAAAATTAAAAACATTGCTTTTTGCCGACGACATAGTGATTCTGTCAGATACAGCAAAGGACCTGGAAGAGCAATTGAACGGAATGGACAGTGTTCTGAAAGGTGAATACAAGATGAACATTAACAAGAGCAAAACTAGGGTAATGGAGTGCAGTGTAAGAAAATCAGGTGATGCTGAAGGAATTAGATTGGGAAA
Organism: Locusta migratoria; assembly: GCA_026315105.1. Classification (NCBI taxonomy): domain Eukaryota; kingdom Metazoa; phylum Arthropoda; class Insecta; order Orthoptera; family Acrididae; genus Locusta; species Locusta migratoria. The sequence continues at coordinate 176,017,071 of CM048751.1, read as the reverse complement.
TGAAGCAATAAAGGAGGTACATGAGTTTTCTTACTTGGGCAGTAAAATAACAAATGATGGTCGCAGTACAGAGGATATAAAATGCAGAATGGCAAAGGGTAGAAAAGCGTTCTTGAAAAAGAGAAATTTGTTAACATCGAATATTGATTGAAGCCTAAGGAAGTCCTTTCTGAAGGCATTTGTATGGAGTGTTGCCTTGTATGGGAGTGAGACATGGACGATAAGCAGTGCGGACAGGAAGAGGATTGAGGCTTTTGAAATATGGTGCTACAGAAGAATGCTGAAGATTAGGTGGGTGGATCGCGTAACTAATGAGATACTGAACAGAATTGGGGAGAAAAGAAATTTCTGGTATACCTTGACTAAAAGAAGGGATAGATTGGTAGGACACATTCTTAGACATCAAGGAATTGTGAATTTAGCGTTGGAGGGAAGTGTGTGGGGAAAAAACGCAGAGGAAGACCAAGAGATGGATACAGTAAGCAGATTCAGGCAGATGTAGGTTGCCGTTCTTATGTGGAGATGAAGAGGCTTGCTCAGGATAGTCTCCGGACTGAAGACCACAACAACAACAACCAAAATTTACGAAGTAAATAAGTATTTTTTATTCATCCGTAAGCATTTTCCACGGAAAAATTGAGAACATCGGTTTTCTTGTATTACAGCGCCAACTACCAAGAAAAAAATTAAATAAAGCGCAATTTGCGATAGTTATGGCTTCACTGCACAAGGCACTGGCCGGCACAAATTTTCAGTCGCCGCACTTTGGTATTTCATCTAAGCCTAGTACAGTGAAGCCATAACTATAGCAAACTGCGATTTTATTTCATTAAATGAACTCTGTAACGTCGTCAAAAATACATAACAAAACGAATGTTTGAGATAAAATATAGGTAGTTCTTTATTTAGAATCAAATTTTCAATAAAAATGGGGGTTCCCATTTGAAATTTTAAAGTTGCCTCCCGCCTCACCCCCAGGGGCCTCGGGTGGGGGGTTTATTTCAGCACCAACGGATGTCCCCTCCGAAAATAATCAACTTTGGATTCTACACATTTTTTCGTGTGAAGCTTATTTTTCGAATTATTCTGGTTTGTCAGCTTTAAACTTACATCCTCTACATATACTCAACTGTTTGTATTATTTGTTACAACGTTTCCTCATTATAAAATTTATATATGACATACATTAAATAATTGGGTATATTAAATCATGGCGTTATTTCAGACCAATGCTTTGTCAAAATTTCAAAGCATTCTGTCAAGAATAGAAGAATGCTCTAGGACGGACTGAGGTGTAAGAGGAAATGGGGAAAGTGAAGTTGTATACAGTTTATGATAAGATGAAGAATAGAGTGATGTACAGAAAGAGAGAGAGAGAGAGAGAGAGAGAGAGAGAGAGAGAGAGAGAGAGAGAGAAGATGGAGAGGTGAAAGGAGGAAATGAACAGAGAAAGGAGGATATGGACAAAGAAAAGGGAATGAGGAGAGAGAGAAAGGGGGATCCAGAAGAGGAGAGAAGGGAGTGTAGGGTGTATTATGAATGTACATATACTAGAAATTTGTGTTTTCTTCTAATCTACTCTGTAACAAGCCAAAGCAATGTTTGGTCGGGTACAGCATATTACAAATTTATAGCCCACGTCCGCCCATTATTTTATTAAACTTGTAAGTAATTGTAGATAGCCGGCCACGGTGGCCGAGGGGACTGAGGCGCTCCAGTCACAGTCTGCACGGCCACTACGGTCGGGGGTTCGAGTCCCCCCCTCGGGCATGGATATTTGTGCCGTCCTTAGTATTAGTTAGTTCATAAGTAGATTGTAAGTTCAGGGACAGATGACCCCTTAGTTAAGTCCCATAAGCTATACAAACATTTGAACGTTTGATTTATTGTAGATAAGGCGCTCATGAACCTTTCAGGTTATTGAGAATAACTGCTTCAAATGTTCAAATGTTTGTTAAGCTTATGGGACTTAACTACGGGGTCATCAGTCCCTTAACTTACAAACTACTTATCAACTACCTTATAGTAAAGACGGCACAAATATCCATGCCCGAGGAGGGATTCGAACCCCTGACCGTAGTGTCCGTGCAGACCGTGACTGAAGCGCCTCAGTCTCCTCGGCCACCGCGGCCGGCAATAACTTCTTCCTTTTGCGGAATAACATACCTATCGATGTTCACCATGCACATATAAAATGACAGTTCGTCCGGTTTTTTCCGCAGTTGCCGCTGCAGTTACGGAAGAAACACCAAAGGAGACCCCTGCGCCCGAACCAGACAAGAGTGGAGAGACGAGTCAGGTAGGAGGCCAGGCCGTGGGGATCGACCTGGGCTCCACGAGCGGCATGGGCTCGGAGGGCGAGACGAGCGGCTTCAGCGCCGGGGGCAGCGCCGGCCAGCTGGGCGGCGCCGAGATCTCCGCGTCTGGAACCGAAGCCCCGGTCACCGAAGCGGTCGTCGTCGAGACCGCCACCGAGGTCCCCGTGGTCCAGACCACGACGACACCTCGCGGCGCTTACAAGCTCTCAATCGCCTACGGTGTCCCGAGGGCGCCCACAGTCTCTGATAACATCAGCGATCAGGTGGTACAACCATTAAAGAGCAACAATTTCGATAGTATCGAGAGCAGCAGCAACCAGTCGGGGCCCAAGATACAGTCGCTGGACGACCTCATCTCCGAGACGTTTTCCAGTACAGCTGAAGCAGATAGCCAGAGTTCTTCTGGATCCAGAACCAGTTCTTTAGACTTCGTCGACGTGTCGAATGATGCTAGAACTCTGGCCCTGTCGGGTGGGCTGGACTGCACCGGTAAAGGATGTGGTACACCAGATGTTCACGTTTTCGCCAGGACAAGTGTTCCGACCACTTCTGGGGCTTTCAGACTGTCTCTCGGTAACGGCAAAAAGACTGCAGTCTCGAATGAGGTTGAAGACGTGTCCTTTGGCCAGGAGACAGTCAATTCGGAACTCTCTGCAGCCGTACCCAACAGAGCAGCCAAACAACATTATTACTATGACCTCCCTCACCTATCTGGTGTAGGCGCTGCTGCTGGTGGTGCAGTCTCTGGATCGAGCTCAACCTCTGCTTCTTCTTCATCCTTTGCTTCTGGCGGTTTCAGCTCAGGACAGGATGCTTCCAATGGTGGTTTCTTAGAATCCGGTCAAAATTCTGCCTCTTCTTCATCCTTTGCTTCCGGGGGCTTCAATTCTGGACAGGGTAGTGCCGATGGTAGTTTCTTAGGATCTGGCCCCAATTCCGGTTCTTCTTCATCCTTTGCTTCTGGTGGCTTCATTTCCTCATCAACGTCAGAGCCGCATCCTAATTACCCCAACAGTGTTCCCCCACCGCCTAAGCCATACAGTGCAGCTGTACCACCTAAGCCGTACAGTGCACCGGTACCACCTAAGCCGTACAGTGCACCGGTACCACCATATCCAAATACCACACCGCCACCACCCTACCCCACATACGGATCTCCAGTTTACTCTGCTCCAGCATACAGCCCTCCAGGTGGCAGCAGCAGTGGATTCGCACCTTCGCAGCCAGAATTCGTCGGTGGGTCGCAAGGTGGTGGTGTGGGTAATGGAGTCTTTACGCCGAGCGTTGGTCCGCAGGCACCGGTGGCCAGGGACGAGGATGGCGTGTACCCACCTGCCCAGCCACCAGCTACAGCGTACGGGCTTCCACAGCCGCCGCCGCCGCCAGCGCCTGTCGATTCGTACGGCCAACCTATTAGAGACCTTTATGACATCAGGAGTGGCCGAAGTGTATCGCCTGGACAGAACAAAAACCAGCGAACCCCTGGCGGTAGGCGACGGTTCGTTTGATGACCATTTCGTATATAATATTTAACTTATACGGATCTAAGCGTAGTTTGGGTTTGCGTTCGGAAAACTGGATCCAGTAATTACGTCCCTGTGGCACAATGGAGTGTTTGTACAGAAATCTTGGTCAAAATAGTTCTTATAGTTTTAAATGGTTAACCAACTCCTGTTCGCTTTTAACTCAATTAAAAGAGTTCATAGAAAAGCACATGGCATGAGTTTCACTGTCTTTCAATTACTACTTGATAACTTCGCACACCTTCAGATCATTTGGCTTCAAACTATCAATGTAGAACTACGAGGTAACATTACTTTCCTCCATGGCTTTTAGTGCTGATATGGTAATAGGAAGGCTTCCATTGGGGTAACCAGATACCTTGCAACATATGTGACTGTTCCTTAAGTAGTCAAGTTTCTACAATTTCTCGCATATTTTTTAAAACTAAATCAATAAGTCTGGCTATTTGTACAATTATATATAAAACATGTAGTCTTCATTGGCATGGCCAGTCCATGCATTTGTGTTATGACACAGGACATTCCAAAGAGGATGCTTAAAGAAAACTGTTTAATATCTACATAACAGTATCCCATCATTGTGCTTAGAGCGAGTAGTAGTAAAAATCTACTTATTATTGATTGGAAGGGTCACTAAATGTGAAAAATAAAGTTTAATAATTTCATCTGAGTCATTTAGGTAACTTATTTAATTCCATACTTGTTTCTTATCGAAATTTTTCGAGAAAATAAAAACAATATATTAAATTTTTTAAACCTACTAGGGAAAATTTTTAAGGTTGCAAATATTACACTCATGGCCATACCTTATAAAAGATCAGACAAACCTCAACACATATTTATATCTGCTAATGAAAATCAAATTACAAGAGGAACTGAAATATTTTTAGTTAAATTTTAAATATTGTTACTTATTTATAAATTGAAATACTTCGATTATCCCAGTTTAAAAAAAAATCTTTTAGAATCCTTTAACATTTCGGTCTGCCACAAATCAACAATAATTTAGAGAAGCAACATAATATTAACTTCAATAAACTACTGTAATTAAAATTTCTTGCCACAAATCAACAATAATTTAGAGAAGCAACATAACATTAACCTCAATCAACTACTGTAATAAAAATTTCTTCTGGCAGAAAAGGTTTTTTTTTCAACTGTTTATATGATCTAACATACATGTCTCATGCCTCTGGAAACTGAGTTACAAAGCCACCAGTCAGTGCTACAATCGTTGGGCAGCTTAAATGTTTTGCTTCTTTGCCAGAATTTCTGTACAAATACGGCACTCTGCCATGGAAGAAAAAGTATGAGAGTTGAGAACCTGATACATCATAATGCAGTAGCTTATACTGGAACCCTGTCATATGGTCAAAATAATTAATCAAAATAGCTTTATTTACAAGTAACACAACAGCTTTTTTGTTGTTTTCTTATATTTATATGACTGAATACTATGATATCATGTACATTTATATTTGGAATTTTCCTACATTACACAAACTATAATTGTCAGTATATTTACTGCAGAAAGTAACTATCTTTGTGTTTGCAACTGAAACTGGCTCCAATTTTCAGTTTCTTACTATCATATATTAGTTAAGTGTAGCCCAGTATTGCTTTTAAATAATCCATTTGTAATTGGTCATTAATGTCACTTCATCTGTTGACTACATATCGTCTTATCTGTAAAATTTAAATAAGTTACATAGTAACATTTATATTGAGACATTCCAAAGCATGTATGACTAATTGCTTTTAACACTTGGTACACAAAATTTTAGTGTGGTAGTATTCGTCTTATTATAGTAGAGTTATTGCTTGTTTCCAGCAAGATAACTGTTCCAGGTTGTAATAAAATTAGAACATGAGGACTAAGTGCCTATTACATAACCACTTGAAATAGCATCAATGAGAGTAGAAATATTTTGTAAATATTACTAATTTCGATATGAAAAAGAAACACTGTGTTATCTACCTCTCATCGATATTACTCTCCATTTTCGAGAAAACCTACTCGAATAATGTGTAGACAGGAAACAAAAGAACTAATAATGAACTGTACACAGTAATTTCTTTTTACTGTTAGCAGATTGGTAACATTTTCAGTTAAATTTAGCGGTTGCATTATAACAAAAGAATTACTCTTTGTAATGAGACAACATTTAGCAAAGTTCCTTTAATGCATATACGCAGTCATGATATCTATGTTTCTGTGAATGGCGAACTTTCTCATACTTGGGGTACACAGAAATGATGTAGATGACAAGAGCAACAATAAATAGTTAAATATCTATAAATCTGCTCTTGATCTTGTAATTGCAAGTATTTTGTAGCACAAACTTACTGTAAATAGTGTGAAAGGATACATTGTGATGTTTTTGTTTAGAAAGCTATGCAAATGATAATCACCTGTTATCACTGAATCCATGGTCTCATTTAAAACCACTGTCTTAAAGTCTTGTTGTTGGATATTAATTACACCTCAAGATAAATGCTTGAAAAGAATGTTATAAGCTATAATTATACCAAGGTCATCCACATCTCATCTTATCAGAACAGCTCTTTCAAGTTAAAGAAAGAGTTGGGCCCTAAAATGTATATATAAAATTCATTTAAGCACTTGTTTTGTTTTATCAAGTCACACGAAAACAATGTGAAATATAATAAAGAAGTAATAGAATTTGATATTTATTGTGGTGTATTTATAACTTCTTTGTAAATGTTATGTTGTTCTTTTTTTCTGGAATAAATAAATTTGAAATGTCCCATATCAGTTATGAAATGAACGTTCTTTGCAAAACAAAACCAATGTCACAAGAAGACATATTCAACATACATCTGCTGCACAATTTGACTTAGAAATAAGTCCATTAGGATTGAAGTATGACTAGGGAATTGAAATAGACGTAAATGTTACATGTTGCTGAAATAAACATATAAAGGCAGCACAAAACGTACTCATTAGCTAAACATTTTATGTAAATACCATTTGCACTCTGGAAAATTTAGTCCGCAGTGAGTGCCAGAGACAACACACAGTTTCATCCGTTTTTAATATCTATGGATGAAGATGAAGTAACCTGCTACACTTTGAATAGGATTTGGTTGTCTGATCAAACACAACTGAATTTACTGAGCATTATAGAGAAATCCGCCCTTTACCCCCCTCTACTCTCTCCGCTAAACTCATTAGGCACTATACTGAAACATTCACCGCAGATGTTTAAAACAGAAATCCGAAGAGAGGTTGTACCACATACAATATGGGTGGCCGATGCATTTAGATAGGTAAAAAAAAGTACGTTATTTTGATTATAAAGTATTAAAAATTCATATTTAGTTTAACTTTTACATCTGTAGATGTTTCAAAACTTTCCACATATGCTCTGTAATTAAAAATGAGACTGATGAAAAAAATTGAAATGTAATTATATCAAGCAGAACGTCGTCCAAAATGTTGTCCTGGATGACTCATCTTCGTTTCTCCCATAAGTGTTTATATACGATAAAGTCCTATATTGTAGTGTAAAGAACAAAATATTGGTCATTAAAATATTGTATACTGTGTGTAGGATGGAACTGAAAATTGAGCTGTTTACACACATGTTCTATTGGGACAGATCTGAGGATTTTTCTCGGCACAGAATATCCTCAACAACATGCATGCATGAGCATTGCTTAAGGGCACCCATATGCGGGGGCAGGGGGTGCCGTGCCCTCCGCCCCCCCCCCCCCCCAACCTCTCTCTCAGGGAAAAGGAAGGAAAAAAAAGAGAGAAAATTGTGGTAACGAATTTTTGTTTGAAGAAAAGATTAAAAAGTTGTTATTATGTATAAATGGTTCGACAATAAAACATAATTATATAGTAATGTTTACACAACTGTATACTTCAGAATTTTTTTATATTAGTTGGCGCGGTCCCAAGGTGCGGTGTACAGCGAGAAAGAGCGCACAAGCGCATCTTTCTTGACGAGTCTCCCCCTCTGGTTCACTCCCTAACCCTATACGAGCCCATGCAATAACACAACTCTATTATCACGGGAAAATTAGTTACATCTGATCTGGATTTAGTTTAGTGCATTCTGTCAGTATAAATAACATTTGTAAAAGTGTAAATAAATCGGCGAGAAATTAATCAAAATGTAGTATTCCTCAGTTTTCCTCTTCCTCTGAGCATCGGCTCAGAATATTTTCAGTTTCTGAGATGACCGTACATCTTTATAAATAATGCATACTATAATATTATAAATTATTAATATTATTAATTCTCAAGCTAGTTTACAATGGTAGTTTAGAAATGATCTGACGTCTAAAATGGGCGCGTTCTTTAGTGATACCTCTTGTGTCCACTAGCAAATAAAATTCCACAAGCAGCATGCAGAAGCTACTTCTGAAAGTTGTTTGACGTTGAAACACCACCACCAGGTTGAATTCCGCATGTTTTGTCAACTACAAGTAGCTTTCGCAAGTTGGTGAAAACATTTAAAACGTGCCTATTGATGGAAATATTTGTCACATTCGCATAAGTTTTCTTTGTTCTTTACGAAAACTACATAGTTGGAATGGAGGATGGTGCGAAAACAGATGTACAAGGACTGGCGAATCGAGGGAGAGGTGGGAAGGGGCTGCTAATTTGATTTATGAGACTTCTATTGTCAGAAATAAACATATATAATTGGCCAACGTCCACCATGCATATTCGAATTGAATATATTGATTACTATATTTCATTAGTCAGACGGGGAAGTAAAATGGGAATAGAGACATGCAGATGTCTTTCAATTTTAGTTGACTTTTTTAATCTTAGCGTAAACATGAATTAATGCATTGAGTTTGTAATAAATACAGCTTGTATAATTCGGATATTTAATTGTATGATAGACAGGAGATTTTCGGAACTTGCATACTAGTAGTATAATCTACGAAAAGCTCTGATTTTAGTTTATTAAATTGTGGTTTTTGATACATTTCTTCACTCACACATTACGTATTATTATTACTTTTTCGTACTTGCGGCAAGTTCGTAAAATTAACTTGCTCGAACAACTTGCTGAAGTAAACTTCCGCAAATTTTTGCTCTTATGTAAACAACTCAGCAAGTGCTTGATGTTACTTGCTGAATGCTAGTGAACCCAAAACTTTACAGGAGAAGGCGCGCAGTGTACTATCTAAACAACGGTAAGATGCTATTTATTACTATTGCTTTATCAGATGTACACAAGGTCACTGAGCCACACACACGCAGTTATTATTATTACTATTACAGTTGAAAAGCGACGAGCTCTGTGGGTCTCCCGTTTCCATAAACGGAAGTATCTAACAATCGGATTAACAAGTTAGCGAATCGGTAAGAGACATTGAATCACTACGTTTACATGCAACACATCTTACGTGAGACGAAATCCGATTTTCGCAAACCGTTTTTCGCTGTCGTGTTTACATGGCATAGCCTGAATCGGATTTCCTAGCCCACTTAATATGGCGCACAATCGCTATTTTTCTTTATTTAAATACACAGATTTATGTTCACTCTAATGTTTACACTTTTATTTCACATTAGAAAATATCATTCTTTCCATATGTGCCGAAGATTCTTAGCAAGAAAACACGATTTGACAAGCCGAGAACGCTTCAAAAACGATTGCATTTACATGGGCACGAAAATCGATTGAGGAACTGGCAAACCGGTTTAGAGAAGCGGACTTACAGAATCGATTTTGGAGCGTCTACATAACCAATCAAAAGCGGAATTGGGAAATCGCTGTTTTACTATTTGGTAATTTCGGTGTGTGAGCGATTTAGGTGTGGTAAGCTCAGACGAAGTGACTGAAGGCCCAGCAGTGACCGCCGAGCGAACAGAAGATAGTGAAACCAGCCTCTGCCTCAGGCCTGGGAAGTCTGGCCGTAGTCATAGCTGCGACAAGTGGCAGGTAGTTTGCATGACGTCACTGTGAGGAACATGGCCTACGTGAGAGCTTTCCCTATGTTTTGTTTCATGTTTCGTGTTTCATATTACGAAACTCCATAATCTGACATACTAAGTAAGTACAAACACTAGTTGCATAATCGTGAGTAGCATGTTTTGTTCTTAGGCTGAAACAATTGGGTATCTGCCGGTTTTCCGCGTACAACTTCGACGCGAATAACCAGCTTGATACCCGATTGTTTCAGCATGACAACCTCTATCCGGGAAAGCCAGAAACATTACATTTTGTCATTACTTTTGAAAGGAATGTATTGATTTGTTACTTCTTGTAAGCCGGCCGCGGTGGCCGTGGGGACTGAGGCGCTCCAGTCACGGTCTGTACGGTCGCTACGGTCGGGGGTTCGAATCCCCCCTTGGGCATGGATATTTGTGCCGTCCTTAGTATAAGGTAGTTCATAAGCATTTTGTAAGCTTAGGGACTGATGACCCCGTAGTTAAGTCCTATAAGTTCTACAAACATTTGAACATTTGAACTCCTTGTAAGTCGGGCGAAATCGTTATCTTAATCGCCACAGCCATCTTCTTCCTCAGACATCTCTTACAGAGGCCACTCACATTCCTCAGAGATAGCAGCTAATGAAGTATCATAACAAACGGATGACCTTATGCTTCAACCAGCCATTTAGAATTCTCACGTCATTTTGTAGGCAGAATTTTGTCAACCTTTCGCCATTATTATTTATGGTATGCACCCAATATCTTCCCATCATTATCATTTGGTGAATAGGCAACCGTAATATCTACAAATTGTCCCTTTTGATTCATCTGTGCTTGCAGAATCATGTCACTGATATAGTCCCAGCAAGTCAGGTTTTGTTTTTGTCGTTTCTTTATGCCAGTGGCAGGTCCACTCTGGGCTCGCTTTTCTTTTGGTATACCACTCGACCAAGTTAGAAATGACAGGTCAGGAGCATGCACGTATGTTGTTGTTGTTGTGGTCTTCAGTCCCGAGACTGGTTTGATGCAGCTCTCCACAATACCCTATCTTGAGCAAGCCTCTTCATCTCCACATAAGAACGGCAACCTACATCTGTCTGAATCTGCTTACTGTATCCATATCTTGGTCTTCCTCTGCGATTTTTACCCCACACACTTCCCTCCAATGCTAAATTCACAATTCCTTGATGTCTAAGAATGTGTCCTACCAATCTATCCCTTCTTTTAGTCAAGGTATGCCAGAAATTTCTTTTCTCTCCAATTCTGTTCAGTACCTCCTCATTAGTTACGCGACCCACCCACCTAATCTTCAGCATTCTTCTGTAGCACCATATTTCAAAAGCCTCAATCCTCTTCCCGTCCGCGCTGTTTATCGTCCATGTCTCACTCCCATACAAGGCAACACTCCATACAAATGCCTTTAGAAAAGACTTCCTTAGCCTTAAATCAATTTTCGATGTTAACAAATTTCTCTTTTTCAAGAACGCTTTTCTACCCATTGCCATTCTGCATTTTATATCCTCTGTACTGCAACCATAATTTGTTATTTTACTGCCAAAGTAACAAAACTCATCTACCTCCTTTACTGCTTCGTTTCCCAATCTAATTCCTTCAGCATCACCTGATTTCCTTACACTGCACTCCATTACCCTAGTTTTGCTCTTGTTAATGTTCATCTTATATGCACCTTTCAGCACACTGTCCATTCCCTTCAACTGCTCTTCCAGGTCTTTTGCTGACTCTGAGATTATTACAATGTCGTCGGCAAAACGCAATATTTTTAATTCTTCACCCTGAACTTTAATTCCTTCTCCAAATTTCTCCTTGATTTCCTTTATAGCTTGCTCAATGTACAAATTGAATAACAATGGAGAAAGACTACAACCCTGTTTTACTCCCTTTCCAACCACTGCATCCCTTTCATGCCCTTAAACTCTGATAACCGCTGTCTGGTTTTTGTACAAGTTATAAATAACCTTGCGTTCCCTATATTTTACTCCTGCTTGCTTCAGAACTTGAAAGAGTTTATTCCAATCAACATTGTCAAAAGCCTTCTCCAAATCTACAAAAACTAGAAATGTAGGTTTGCCTTTTCTTAATCTATCTTCTAGGATAAGCCGTAACGTGAGTATTGTCTCCCGTGTTCCTACATTTCTCCTGAACCCAAACTGATCTTCCCCAAGGTCGGCTTCTACCACCTTTTCCATCCTTCTGTATATAATTCGTGTTAATATTTTGCAACCATGACTTATTAGACTGATGGTTCTGTACTCTTCACACCTGTCTGCACCTGCTTTCTTTGGAATGGGGATTATTACATTTTTCTTAAAGTCTGAGGGTACTTCACCTGCCTCATACATCTTACGCACCAGGTGAAACAGGTTTGTCATGGCTGGTTCTCCCAGAGACTTCAGTAGCTCTGAGGGAATATCATCTACTCCAGGGGCCTTGTTTCGACTTAGGTCTTTCAGGGCTCTGTCAAATTCTTCTCTCAATACAGTATCTCCTATTTCATCTTCATCTACATCCTCCTCCCTTCCTACAATATTGTCTCGGAGTTCATTTCCTTTGTAGAGCCCCTCTATATACGCTTTCCACCTTTCAGCTTTCCCTTCTTTGCTGAAAACTGATTTTCCATCAGTGCCCTTGATATTCATAGATCTGTTTCTCTTATCTCCAAATGTTTCTTTTACTTTCCTGTAGGCTGTATCTATTTTCCCCTATTTATACATTCTTCTACATCCTTGCATTTGCCTTCTAGCCACTCCTGCTTAGCCATTTTGCACTTCCTGTCAATCTCATTTCTTAGTCGTTTGTACTCCATTTTGCCTGTTTCATTTACTGCATTTTTATATATTCTCCTTTCATCGATTTAATTTATTATCTCCTGTGATATACAAGGCTTTTTGTAGGTCTTGCCTTCCTACCTATTTTGTCCTCTGCTACCTTCACTATTTCATCTCTCAATTTTACCCATTCCTCCTCTACTGTTTTATTTTCTCCTGTTTCTGTCAATTGTTGCCTAAAGCTCCCTCTGAAATTCTTAAGAAGCCCAGGTTCCTTCAATTTATCCAGGTCCCATCTCCTTATTTTCCTACCTTTTTGTAGTTTCTTTAGTTTCAGCCTACAGTTCATAACCAACAAGTTATGGTCAGAGTCTATATCTGCCCCTGGGTATGTTTTACAGTTTAAAACCTGGTTCCGGAATCTATGTCTTACCATTATAAAATCTATCTGATACATTCCGGTGTCTCCTGGTCTCTTCCACGTATACAACCTTCTTTTGTGATTCTTGAACCAGGTGTTTGTTATAACTAAATTATGTTCTGTGCAAAATTCTGCCATTCCTTTTGCTCAGACCATATTCACCTACTATCTTCCCTTCCCTTCCTTGTCCTACTACCGAATTCCAGTCTCCCATAACAATTAAGTTTTCCTCTCCCTTAATTGTATGAATAATTTCCTTTAGCTCCTCATATATTTCTTCGATTTCCTCATCATCGGCAGAGCTAGTTGGCATATAAACCTGTACTACTGTTGTCGGTGTTGGCTTCGTATCTATCTTGACAATGATAATGCGATCACTGTGCTGGTCATAGTAGTTTACCCGCATTCCTATTTTCTTATGCATTATCAATCCTACTCCTGTGATACCCCCAATTGATTTTGTATTTATAACCCTGTACTCACCTGACCAGAAATCCTGTTCATCCTACCACCGAACTTCACTAATCCCCACTATATCTAACTTCAACCTATCCATTTCCCTTTTTAAATGTTCTAATTTTCCTACTCGATTAAGGGATCTAACATTCCACGCTCCGACCCGTAGAATGCCAGTATTGTCTTTCCTGATGATCACATCCTCCTGAGTAGTCCCCGCCCGGAGATCCGAATGGGGGACTATTTTACCTCCGGAATATTTTACCCGAGAGGGTGCCATCATCATATGTTCATACAGTAGAGCTGCATGTCCTCGGGAAAGGTAACGGCTGTAGTTTTCCCTTGCTTTCAGCCGTTCGCAGTAGCTGTGTGGCAAAGCCACATTAGCTGATGTTACAAGGCCAGCTCAGTCAATCATCCAGACTGTTGCCCCTGTAACTACTGAAAAAGCTGCTGCCCCTCTTAAGGAACCACACGTTTGTCTGGCCTCTCCACAGATACCCTCCGCTGTGGTTGCACCTAGGGTACGGCTATCTGTATCGTTGAGGCACGCAAGCCACCCCACCTCGGCAATGTCTGTGGTTCATGGGAGTGGCATGCACGTATACGTTTACATATTTTGGAAATTCAATAACTAAGGGGGTGAAATAGGGGATAAAAATTATTTTCGAAAACACATTGTTGTCCAGACAATTTTGAAGCTAGAGCTGCAAAAAATGGTATTTCTATTGTTAGTTAGAATTTGAAAAATATGTGTTTCGGTATTTTTGGAAATTCAACCATCAAGGGTGTTAAATTGGAGAGGGGATGTTGTAGGAAAATCTTTTGCTATTAACGTAATTTTGAACAACCACATAAATTGGTACATGTTTTCTTGGTCAGAATTAAAAAGACACCTGTTTCGGTGTTTTCAGAAAATTAATCATTTAGGGGGTGAAATAGGGGATGAAACAGTTTTTGAAAATACGTTGCTACTAAGCCAGGTTTGCAGTCAGAATGACCAAAAGTGGTATTTGCATCTTGGTTTGAATTTAAAGACACGTGTTGGGATATTTTTTGAAATTCAACTATTAAGGGGTGCCATAGGGGCTTACAAGTAGTAAAATCAAATCTTCAAATGTTAGTAAATCTTAAGAGACTTAACTACGGAGTGATCAGTCCCTGAGGTTTACAAACTAATCAAACTAACTTAAACTAGCTTAGACTTACTTATGCTAAGGACAACACAAACACCCATGACCGAGGGGAGAATAGAACCCCCGACGGAGAACAGCAGTGCGCACCGCAGCATGGCGCTTAATACGCACGGCCATTCTGCCGCGGCTACAAGTAGTATCACAATATTTCATTATGATAGTACTTAAGCTATATCTATGAAAATTTATATTAAGAGGGAGAAATAACTGCTGCAGACCAGCATGCAAAGCAATGAGCTTTAAGCTAATCAATAAATAAAAAACGCTATATTGGGTGGTAACCTGTGTAAATTGATTCAGATCGCCCCAAAGAACAATGAGTTTCCTACATAGCATAAATATTTTTTCATTCAATTCAACCGATTGACATATAGTTCTTTCAGTTGTAGTTGCAAATTGTCAACTCATTTCTACGGATCCGATCCACCAGAATAAGTGAGTTAGTTGGGAATTTAGATTAGACTCTCACCCAGAGAATTCGTCCCATTCCACTGTGTACTGTTTCGCGGTCAGTTGCCTTTCGCACTGAAGTGTGTCGATCTTCTGAGATTGGTACGATTGATCCTCTCCTGCCTTTCAAAGACGCCTGTACAGTACTGTCACAGCCAAGTAGGAATTCTTGCTCACCTATTCGGGCAGTATCCGAACGAAAGTCAACTGCACCACGAACAAAATGCGAGAAATTACTCCCCAGTAGCATACAAAAAATTGGATTTTTCCTGACAGTACCTCTACTGTAAGCGCAAATATTTCTCCACCAATTTTTAGCCGGCTGTGGTGCCTGAGGGGACTGAGGCGCGTCAGTCTCGGTCTGCACGGCTACTACGGTCGGGGGCTCGAGTCCCCCCTCGGGCATGGATATTTGTGCCGTCCTTAGTGTTAGCTTGTTCGTAAGTAGTTTGTAAGTTTAGGGACTGATGACCCCGTAGTTAAGTCCCATAAGCTACACAAACATCTGAACATTTTTTAACCAATTTTTAATTTACTTTCTCGCGAGCCTACGGGGCGTATTATGTCATTTCCTAACCCGTTTATGTGACAGTGCTGCTGCCGCAAGGCATGCCTTTCGTCCGGCAGGGCGAATAATAAACTCACCTGCGCTCCAGTATTCAAAAGTATTTCTACTTTTTTCGCATCTAATTCTCCGATCAACGTCAAATCCCCCACCTTTTCTAATCCATGGTGCTTCACCGGATTAATTTGCGTCAATGGAGATAGGGGCAGTGGCTATACCGGCTCCCTGTGCGTTTTCCGGCGGCCGCCTCTACTACTAGGGAAATTCGTCTTTTGGAGGTGCCTTAGCCTAAGGCACGCCTGTTGCATATCACCGATTTCTTGGCAATGCGCGCATCACGGCGGTCGGCATTCATGTGCACCGCGTCCCACAGGAGCGTTGACACCGGCTACACAGAACACCTGTCACAAAATCGTGACGCACGGCTTGCAGCAGTTTCAAACTGGTTCACTTCCTCCCTTAATAGAGCAAGCCGTGCCGCTTCTTATAAAGCATCTGGAGACGCAAACTTTATTTCGCTTCCCCTTTACAAATACGTCATTTGCACGAGCCTCGGCTTGACGTACTAAGATATTGTTGTATTTTTGACATTCTGTTAGAACGTATGTTCGACAAGAGATGGCACAGATTCTGTCGGCAAATGATTCGAAGCGCTCGCTGTTTATTTATTTATTTTCTTCAACTTGGACAACTTATCTCGATAAAAACTAACACTTTTCGCCCACTTTAGGTTACAGTAGTAACACTAAAAGTGGGCCTTTGCGATCGTCTTTTGACAGCTCGAAATTTAAATGAAAATAACGACTTAACTATTCACCTGACACGAAAATTGAATAACCGAATTTGTAGAGGAGAAAATTCTCTACAACTTTGCTCTCCTATATATATATATATATATATATATATATATATATATATATATATATATATATATATTTGCAAAAATAACGGCGATCCGTAACGTTTTGCCTGTTTTTAAGACGAACCGTTCAACCTATCAGCACCAAATTTTACAGACATGATTGTAGGCTGCCAGAGACGAGAACCTTCCTTTTTCAAATTTTTCGGACAAAAAATGCGGTAGTAATACCAAGAAAAGCCGTTTGTAATATAATTACAATTGCAAACGAACAGTTCATCTGACACGAAAATTAAATAACCTAATTGGTAGAGGAGAAAATTCTCTACAACATAGCTCCCTTATGTCTTTTTCATATCTCGTATCATTTGAGACATATTTGCAAAAATAACGGAGATTTGACACCCTACATTGAATTAACGAAAACCAACCGTTCGGAGATGTCATGTGACATTCATCGCCCAGAACTCTCTTTGGCATACGCCATCTTGCGTCGCGTATTTGATGATTTTCTTATTGTAACTTACATGTTGTCATTTCAAAGCAATGGCGCACTGAAGAATTAACAAAAACACATCGTTCTTCGTACGATAACTGATAATCCAGAGTCTACAAATGCCATATTAGCATCAGTTAAAACGGCCATCAATCGTATGAGATTAAAGGACTCATATATTGATTGATAGCGGTAGCGTAGTGAGCAAGGCGTTGAACAGTGACGCTAAAGGACTGTGATTCAGAACCCGCCACTACCTGAATTTTTTTTTCCTACAAGGGTTTCAGACACTCTTATTAATTAATTTTTTATTATTTAGATTATTGGTTTGGTCCAAAATGTATGCAAAAACTACAAATCTAAAGTGGGCCGTAAAACATGTCAGTGCGATTGTTTTAATCTGCGAAACGCACCTCAAAACCTCGTGCAAGGTTTGGAATGAAGCTTATCTAAGTGAATCTACTGACTCGACAAAGCTTTTGACATCTCCAGACAATTTAAAACGAGTAATAATCAACTGAAACTCACTCGACCAAGCGTACATACTACTCACATCTCTAATATTTTGAATGAACGTATGCACATTTTCGTTCGACTTTCCTGAGAAAAATTGTATGAAATTACTGAAGGAAATGTCTACAACAGGATTAACTGTCGTTGCTACATTCGGTGAAGAGAGATGGTTTTATGAATTGGTTAGTTTGTATTTTCTCCTTCACTTGTTGATTTCCTCACATGAGCGCAGCAATTTGCTGCTGAGACTGAACTAATTGATTCATATTTCACCATAAAATTACCATTCATAATACCCGCAACAGTGGAAGTTCCTTGGCTACATGTATCTTTCTCCTGAGCTCTAGTTCTAACCATTGTGAGCACGAACCTATATTCTGAAAATTTTTTCATTCATCACACAAGCATGAAGTAATGAAATACAGAGCATAGTGCCACACTTCAGTTAAATAATGCAAAATTAACACTACTAAGAAAACACTGGAAGCATTTGTTATTTCAATTAAGAGAATTACTCCATGTTTCATTTCGGAACTAATTAGGTATTATCGGCTTATATTCTGATGTTGAAAGCATCGGAGTGGTATGAAATATTGTATTTTTGGAAACTTTTTGTTTCACTTTTTGGACAACAGGACTTTTATTTAAATTTATATATAAAAAACAGTGTAGAGTGCAAAAATTTTTTTCGACTAGTTTCGGTCTTCTTTTAGACCATCTTCAGGAAATTTAGCTCCATTGATGTTGTGGAGCTGGCAGGAAACTTGGAGCCTTCTAGTGCGTCACTAATAATAATATTGGCACCCACGGTTGGAGTCTTCAAGATGCGTGTAGTGACGACCGCGTGGAAATACAGCCGACAGGCGACGTGAGGTCGACGTGGACCAGGAGCAGGAGCCGAACCCACGGCCGGAGGAAGGGCGAGCAGGCAGGCAGCCCGGTGACCAGGTTAAGAGCACCTGGATATAGGCGCGCACGCGCAGTAACTGCTGCTGTGGCAGCAGCTTCCGACGCCATTTTTGTTCCAAGCGGCACAGCGTGAGCGTCTCAAAGGCAGAGACCTTTGCTGTTATTGCTTTGACATATCGCTTACTTCACTTCTAATACATACATCAAGAAGTATATAAATATTTTGATTAAACATTAATCTGTTTGTAATATATTATTTTAATACAGCTTGAATAATCGTTAAATATATTCTCTGGAATTTGCCCACTTGGGTCTGTATCCGGAGCAATTTTTTCACATTGGACAACTCAGTTTTATTGGATGCCAGATGCACTTCCATAGCTTCGCGATAACTCTCGATAACTATACGTTTTCTAACGTGATGTGATAAATTTGATCAGAATACAATCCCAGATCTATGCCTTTTTTTACCGATTATTTTTAAAAAATTCATGTTAAATGCTTTTTCAGAGCACAAATTACGAAAGTACATTACCATGATGAACTACGAGTCAATAAAATATTTATGAATAAGAAAGGAATCGATTACTGGGAAAAGTTGTTATTGCTGTCAAACTCAATCTTTTCCAAGCATTCGCTCTATATGTTGAAGTTGGCAGTCTTCAAACTGAAACAAAAAATTAGTTCTTTTAATAAGTTAATATAAAACGACGTTCATTTCTTTACTACATTTCCAGTTAAGATTCCAGTTTTGATACTCTATGTACATAATATTTTGATACTTATCCCATGTTAGTCAATGTCATCCAATGACACTATAAACAGTTCTTTTAGCTTTGACAGTGTGAAACAAATCCCTTCTACTGGAAACTCTTTGCTTTCCATACTTTAGAGACAGGAAGTATGTACAAGGAACAAAATCTCTAATAAATTTGGACCGTAAAATGCATACCTTATGAGCTATGAGCACTTGACCAGCAGAAGATACGCGTTCACACTATTGAAAACGTGTTCATAACTCTTAACGTTGCATGTTTACTGGACTTTTGTTGTTGTTTTTCACCACACTACCGCCTTCCAAAATATGGAAAGAAAGAGGTTACAGTAGAATGTTTTCTTTCACTGTTGCCACTGAGTGCTCATAATGCAATTGGATGACATTTCGAAGTATGTGTTCTTTACCAACTTTTATAACTTGTATTACCTCAGGCCCTTTATTTGCCGCCACACCTTTTCAATTTATAGACATTAAATGATACTACTCGATTTCAAATATATGATTAATAATCGTAATAATAATTTTTGATTCAGACTACCCTAAAATCTTAGCCTTATGAAATCCCAAACAAAAGTACATAGAGTATCAAAACTGAAATATTAACTGGAAATGTAGTAAAAAAACTAACATCATTCCGGTTGGAGAAATGGCATTAGCGAGATTTTATTTTGTAAGAAGTATTTACAGTCGCTCTAAATACGAAGCATAATTAATCAATGAAGATATGAATACATTTTTAACATCATAAAGCGTTGGTACTCTGTCGTAATAGCTGTAGGCAATACCAATGGTTGACATATGTCACAAAATGTTATAAATGTACAGAATGTGATAACATTATTAACAGTTCATGGCTCACTTAGTATGCATTGGTACTGTGTTCGCTGTTTTGACACTATATCAGTAGTTGAGATGAGTCACGAAATGTTAATAATAAACAATTTCTGAATATATTATTAACAGTTCATGACTCACATGTCAAGCAATGGTATTGTGTCCTGTTGCAATGACGACATACCAATGGTTCACATGAGTCACAAATTGTTAATCACGTACAAGTTCTGATTAATTATTAACAGTTGATGACCGACATGTCATCCATTCGTACGCGTCGCAAATACAGGAGGTAATGTAAATGGTACCAAATGGTAGTGATGAATGTTAATGACATTAATAATGATTCCTCGACTTGCGCCATCGGGTGGTAGGGTTCCGGATTCCGCTGAATAGGTCAGGCGACCACTGCAGGCAGAAAGTGACCTCACGGGTAGAGGGAGCTGTGTGTGGTGGACTGGGGATCGATATTTTTATATTTTTTATATTTTTATTCATTTTCTATAGGGAAGGTACAGGAAGTATTAGAGTATCATAGGGTACAGAGCACATATAGGACGGGCACACTCTTAAAACCATTAGTCTAACCGTTGTAAACTGTCGTAACTGTGTGGGGAAAGTTCCAGAGCTCAAAGCGCTAACGGAAAGCACTGAAGCTCACATCATTATAGGTAGCAAAAGCTGGCAAAATCCAGAGATAAATTCAGCCGAAATTTTTAAAAACGGATTAATTATGTTTATAAGGGATAGATTGAATAAAATAGATGGTGTCGTATGTATTGCTGACAGAAGCGGTTTATCCCATAGCGAAATTGAAATAGATGGGTAGAGTTTATACTTGACAACCAGAATAAATTAATAATTGATTAATAAATGATTCGATTGATGAAATGTTCAAAGAAAAATTGATCTTAATTCGTGATGACTTTAAATTACTCTCGACACGTTGGCAAAAATACATATTTAAAACCGGAGGCAAGCATAAAACATCATCCGAAATTGTACTGGAAGCATTCTCCGAAAATTATATGGAGGAAATAGTTCATGAACCCATGAGAACAGTAAATGGCTATATAAACATACTTGTCGTCGTAGCAAAAAAATGATCCAGAACTAATAAAGAGCAACAAAGCAGAAATTGGGATTAGTTAACAGTAAGTTTTTGTAGCAAGACTTAATTTCGAATTTCCTAAATCCATCATTATTAAACGAAAATTGTATTTATTCAGAAATGCGGAGAAATATTAGATGAAGGGCTTTCCTAATCGAGAATGTCCAGTCTTTCGAAGTAAACAATGTGAATAGAGATCAGAACTTCCTAATATTCAAAGAAATAATATCCACAAGCTAGTGGCAGATTTATACGCAACAAATTGACAAAAACAGGGGCTGACTCGTTGTGGTACACAAAACAGGATGAGATCACTCTCGCAAAAGTTAAAACAGCTTTCCGAAATTCGTTCACCGTAGATAGCTTAGCAAATACTGTAGAATCTCAATCAATAACAGCTGCCAGCATGCGTTATTTAGAAATTTATTTAGACTATCAAAGCAACTTAACAGAAGCAAATCTCCCTGTGCAGATTGTTTAACAATTAGGTCCATTTTCCAGTATTCTGAAGAAATAGCTCCAAAACTACCTATACAACCGCTCGCTTAGCGAAATATCCATACTCAAGGTATGGAGAGTTGCGCAAGTTACTCCACTATTCTAGAAAGGCAATAGAGGTGATCCGCAAAATTACAGGCCTATATCGCTGACGTCAGTTTGCAACAGGATTTTACAACATATACTTTCGTCAAACATTATGAACTACGTCGAAGAGACGACGAGTTACCTATAGTCAACATGAATTCAAACGTATTTCTCAATTTATGGAAGCCTTTTGACACTGTAACTCAGAAGCGTCTTCTAATCAAATTGCGTGCTTATGGAATTACGCTAATTGTGCGATTGGATTCTAAATTCCTGTCAAAAAAGGCACAGAAGTGATATCTACCGTTCCCCATTGAAGCTTCATACGGCCCATATTATTAGTAATCTTTACAAACGACTGACGGTACTATGTGAGCAGCATTCTTAGAATGATGCTGTAATTTATCGGTTAGTTAAAAATACTAGAAGATCAAAAGCAACTGAAAAATGATTTAGATAAGATATCTGCACGGTGCAGAAATTGGCAGTTGACGTCACCTTTCCATTCAATAATAGCGCGCGAGAAAAAGAAACACCTAAATCTGAGTTTTCGATTTGATTTCTTATATTTTATTATGTTGATCATGCCTCCCTATGTAGGTATGTGTCCTAACAGACTATGATCGCGGAAGAGAAAATCGGTGAAAGAAATTTCGCAAATATATCTCGCCGCAACAAAGAAAGCCTTCCTTTAAATGATTTCCACCATCTCCTGCAACATTTCTGTGACACTTTTTTTCCTGTATCGCTATGATACAAAACGAGCTACTCTTTTCTGAACTTGCTCTAATTCGTCCGTCAGTCGCAATTGGTGTGGATCCGACACAGCACAGCGCTCCGAAAAAGGACGCAGAAGTGTATTGCAGGCGTTTCCTAAGTAAGAACTGTTCTGTCAATGAAACGTAGCCTTCGGTTCGCCGTTCCTACAATATTCTCTATGTGTCATTGGCAATTTAAGTTTTTAGACATTGTTAATCTTAGGTATTTAGTTAAATTTACCGAATTTATATGAAATTAATTTATTATACAGATGAAGTTTAACTGATTTCTTTCAGTGCTCGTATGGATGACTTCACCCATTTCATTATTTTGGATCAATTATCAATTTTTACATCATGCACTTATCTTATCTAAATAGTTTAGCATTTGCTTTTGATTTTCTGGTCACTTTACTTCGCTGTAAATGACAACATCGTCAGTGAATAAGAGAGCTGCTCAGATTGTCTCCTAAATCATTTACAATGACACGATTCAATAGAGACCCTATAACATTTCCAACAGTTCCCTGGGAAATGCGAGATGTTACTTCTGTTTTACTCGTACACTTACTAGTCTCATTATGTCATTTACAACAGTAATTGTAACAGTATCTCCCCAGTTTATGGATATGTGATAAAGAAATCCATGTTTGCAATTCGTTAGTATGTATTTCATGGCATGTATGTTCACAAAATTGAACAAATGCATTTTCCAAAGAAAGCGCTGTTACCTTTGAACAACTCGGAATCTTCCAGAATATGTGTGTTCAATGAAGAAATGTGCAAAAACCTTTTTGGCAGCAAGATGGAAAAAAGCTAGTGGTGTTTATTCTTTTTTTATTTATTTATTACAATTTTAAAACTGGCTGTCGAGACAGCAACCGTTCACGAAAGATAAACATTCAAAAATACAGATCTTCGGTTACAAAGCTAGTGGTTGATTATTTAACCAGGGTTTCGGCTTCAACTAAGGAAGCCTTCATCAGAAGTAAAAATTTAGAATTTTTATTTACATGATATTGACAATGGTTGGTGAGGAACAGAGCTGATCACTATGTTTTCATCCCCCCCCCCCCCTCTTTTTTATTTCATTTTTTTATTTCCTTTATTGAGGGTAGACAGTCCACTCAACGAACGCGCTAAGCTTAATGAGCTACGGAAATAGTCTGAAAGTTTGTGTTTTTTACAGGTTCTCAAACAACTTCAAGTTCGATTTTCTCAACCGTTTTCGAGAATTGCTTCGAATGGTTTTGACTTTCCGCTTTTGAGTACTTTACTTCATGTAACATAATTACAAAGAAATTCATAAATCTGCAACCAGTTTGCTGTCACTATCCTACTATTTGTAGACCATGTCCTAAAGCATGACACCTCCGTAACTTGCAGTTTCCTTCACGCCCTTCCAGAGAGTCCTGTTCAACACTATGGCTTGAAAAAAAATTGTGTGATGATGAACTTAATTCATTGAAATTTTTTATTATATTTTTCTACTAGCTGCTATTTCCACGGACAATGTTCGAAAAAGTTCATACTATGCCTGACGGGTACCAATACCGAAAAACGAATAAAGAATTTTGAGTATTTTACAGCAGCAAAGATATATCGTTGTCGCTGTCGCTATCATCTGTTGAAAACATTAGATTATCCAGCTGTCAGATTAAATTAATGTACGTATGATTATATAAATCGAATTATTCTGACGATGCTCTTGTATACAGAGTCAAACCGGCAAATTCAATAAATAATTTATAGCGACCTGTGGCTGCTTATAAAATAAAATTTGTTAGATTTATTTGCCTAATTACAATAACTACGAATTTGCGTTAATGTAAGTCACGTTCATGATTGTTCCTTGGGAAAACTGTGTCACATAACTAAATATATACCGTTATATCTATCTTACAATATCGAAAGGAGAAGTTTTTGTAATATGTGTTTGGAAAAGTGTTGTGTAGTTTCCTCAGTCGATACTGAGTCCCTACGTCGGAGTTAAAACTATTACGTTGATTGGTCTTTAATGACCAGGAACTACATACGATAAAACTTTCAAGAAAACGTGTAGTTGTATGCAATTGCCGTTGAGCAGTAATATCTGCTGATGTGTCTCCTTTATTTTTCCCATCATGGCGAAAATGGAAAAACCTTTTCTCAAATCATAGCCAGTGATATATAAAGGATCGAAACATCTTCTCTTTAAAGTGTACAATGTTTGAATGTCTTAATGATCAAGTCTTCTGCACAAAATGTCAGAACACTTTAGTCTCAACAAGAGTTGCATAAAGTAGCTTTATGTTATATTTAACATAAGTGTTACATCTCATAATCTGCAGTATTATTCATAAGAAGTATTTAAGAGATGTGAGGATGGCTGTTGTCAGTGGAAATATTATTTACAAAAGAAAGATCATTGCAATTTCTGTCAGTTGTATAAATGAGTTAGAATTTATAAAATGTAAACGTGTGCTGCTAAATTTGAAAAAAAAAAAATGTTACATTACATTGAACTAGAGCTACAAAATGTTACTGAGGTTTTATCACTATTTCTTGAAACTGAAGCACCTCCCCCACACAAATTAGCAACCATGTCGCACGGGACACAGAAAACGTCATTAGGCAATGAAATGCACTAAGAAGTGGGGTCACCAAAATTCTTTGTTAACATATAGAACAACCTAATTATCCACAATTCAAACGATAAACTCGCTCTTAATCAAGAAAAGCGAAACTGAACAGAAATACTAAACAAATATCGGATACAGTGGTAATGAACTTTCTTCAGAGCTTCACAAATATTCTAAATGATGTACCACAATTCTTTCTACTCTCTAGTTTCTAAGTCACTTTAAGACTATAATCCCCAAAGCACTGTACATAAAACAAGCAATTAATTTATGTTGGCAGTTACTACGTAATTTTGATAATTTCATTTCTGAATTTTTTCATTTGCGTCATTAGCGACATTTATTTGCAGTAGTTATATTTTTGACACGACGTCATTAAAAACGAAAGGGTGGTCGACACACTATTACCTAGTGATGAATGATGTTCGTACAAGGCACTTTGACTTTCCTTTCATCTTTGATTTTTTTTCTGTCTCGTGAGTGAATTTTAGTTGCAGTGAACATTTATGATAGAATTCAGGGTTCCGTCGAGTGGAACAAACTATAACTCTCTCATCAGAATGTATAATCACAGTGCCATATTATACTAAAAAGTTTACGCTATACGTTTTTGTAGAAAAATTTAAATACAAGGAACAACTGGCTGCATCCAGCTAGCAGAAATGTAGCATAACCACTGTTCCACCTGAAGACGAGAGTGCAAACACTCGGAACGTAATGTGGTAAATACAAAAAAAAGAAACAGTGACTGATACAGATAATTGTTTTTATTTGAACTTGTATTATCGTAAACAGTCGCATTTTCTTACCAGATTCAAAAATGGCGGCATTAGGTTAAAGAAGTATCTTCTGTATACGCACGAAATTACACATCTATTTTATCTATTCTACTTACATACATATTCAGAATTTTATACGGTCTTGAGAACTTCTTCAAAGAGTACGGTGAGGATAAGAACACGACATAGTTTGAATTTTAGGAGAGTGTTGAATATTACTTTTGTATGTAAGGTACGTTTCCTTAATAGTCAAGTTCCTTTCTCCTACGTATTTCATGTGAAAAGACCATGAGGATAAAATTAGGAAGCTTAGAGTCCACACGGTGAAAAACGACGATGAGGAGGTGACAGAGCTACACAAACTACTGACCACCGCGATTTCACTGGAGGTTTATGGGTGTCTTCCTTTTTATATAAAATGAATAACTGTGCATTTTTCTCACTAAAATTAAGAAATGGCTTGATCGATTTGCATGGTTATTAATTATTTTGTTCGCTCTCCTACATGGGTGGTTTAGAAGAAAGATAGGAAGAAAGAATAGGTAGAACTCAAAGGAAGAGCTTAAACGTGGAAAGGAAAGAAAAAACTAAAATCTGCTGCCTGTTATACCTTCGAATAGCAACGAGCCATACACGTAATGGGATCTGCAGCCGTAGGAAGAAAAAGGGACAAACTCCTAGTCATTTGATGCATCATTATGTTTATACGTGAACGCGAAACCTGAAGTACAAATTTTTAATGTATAAAGGAGACTGTCCCTTCTGTTTTATTACGATCTGGATGATTTTTGCACATTTGCAAATGAAAACAAGAGGCTACATTGCAGCAGGCTTTGACGCCGTTTTATTAATTATTAGAAAGTTTGTCCATGTAGTAATGTTGCTATGGAAAGATCTTTTATAAATCGCAAGTGGGCGGATGTTGCATGGCAAAGGGTAGCTTGTAACAAAATAAAACTATATGAGATATTGAGAAAGAGGAGACTTGTAGCACCAGAAAGAAACTAGGAGCAGATAGCGTTGATAGAAGTGATATATCCGTAATCGATGGACGTAGTTTGGCAAAACTATTGAACAAGTACTTTATATCTGTTAATGTTAGTATGTGATTGTTAGGCTCAATAAATAGTTCCCTTGAATATCTGAAACTAGCCTTTACAAATAGCTTCAGGTACATGCAAATGTCACTCCCTTAACCCAAAAGATGACTTTAAAAAATCTTAAGAAAACAAATATTCTGGGGGTTCTGGCATTCCCGATACTGCCCATCTTCCAGACTACATCCAAACCCGTAACATGTCGAAATTGCTGGAGAATATTCCAAACAGCTAATTACAGTGCTAGGTTTGAAATAATCACTGTAAAAGATGGGACGTCGAGTAACCATGGCAGTCGGAAAGGACAATATCTCTGCAGTATGCTATTGAGAGATAATTAACTGACGTACACTATACAGTTGCTCTCGATGTTATCAGAGAAGCTCTCACCTAAGAAGTCCAGATTTTGTTGAAACTGTTGAATTACTAAATGAAAACCTCGAAGAATTTTAAACTGATGTTACCTTATTATCTTTCATCGGCACATCACAAATTAAAGAATACACGTATGCCGCCAACTGAGTATCCTATCTTCAGCATTGGAATCTCTTTGCACACAATGTTTACGAACACAAAGAAGCGTCTTATCAGCAGCTTTCCTAAACTTCGTCTGACACAGCAACTCTGAGCAGTCTGGTATTATAGAACTGGTAAAATGTTATGATTAATCCTTGGATTTTTTAGAACATAAGATACATATAAATACTTAATTTTTACATCAAATTAACAGGCATAAACTGTAGAAACATAGAGTAAATGACAGATTAATGTGTGTGTTCTGACATTTCTTATTAACAGTTCATATGATTTCTAAAATATTTTATAAAGCCAAAATAAAAAAAGTTGGACATAGATTGTATCAAATAAATATCGAAAACAGAGTCAATCCACCTAAAGTGACATAGTGAGATAATAGGCGTCAAATACATTTACGAAAAAAAGAAAATTACAAAATTTGCGTCATGACCAAATTACCTGGAATTATTATCCTCTGCAGGTTGTTAACAGCAAATTTCCATACCTACAAAGTGACAAAATATCGTAAGTAATTTATTGTCATATATATTATGTGTGTCTATGTTCTTCTAATACTTTGTGTAAATCGTCAAAACAACGAAGAATATGCATTTGCATTACAGTTATAAAACGTTTCACAAGCTAAAAATAAGTATTCTGTGTTTTAAGTTACGGGCATCGAACAATTCAGTTGAATTTGATTGTATCCGATTCTTAACATTTGGTATTGGATTACTTGTTATAAGGTTACGATGAAATATCAGCATAGTTAATTAAGGCGTTTTCTTTTAAGTTTAAGACTATTTTAAGTAATTTGTGCAACCAGTCTATTATAACAGGAACATTTCCTGACTGGATAAAATATATGACTATTAAATCTATACTCAAGGAAGGGGATAAATAGATACCATCACAATACAAACAATTTGCAAAGTGTTTCAAGTCATACAGAAACAAAGGGTGTTAGTGCAAGGGACTAGTGAATTAAACTGTCATTCATCACCAGAGAGGAAAGAAATTACGTAAAGAGTCCTAAGGCTCCATCTTAGGACTACTGCTTTGACTTGTGTTCATTACTGACCTATCATCAGTTACATGGCCAGAAATATCGTTTTGTTTGCAGACGATACAAGTACTGCAATAAGTAGCACGCCGAGCATAGTTCTAAACAGATCTGCTAATGATTTTTTCATGAACATAAATTAATGGTTTTAAGTCAACTCATGGACATTAAACTTTCAAAAGACTCATTACTTGCAGTTCATAACATATACGAGGTTTCAATCCAGCATATGCATGAAGTATGAAGAAGTGCATATAGATGGTGTTGAGAGTATTAAATTATTTGGATTACAACTTGATAATAAATTCAGTTACTAGGAGCACACCATACAATTGCAGAAACGTCTTAACAAATCTGTATCTGAGTGTTAGCAGAAGTAGGAAATATAAAGCTTTCATTCATTCCATAATGTCATATGGTATAATACTATGGCGTAATTCCTCAAGTAAAAAACTAAAGTTTTCAGATCCCAAAACCGTGTGAAATGAATAATTTATGGTGTCAACTCGGAACATCCTGCATAAGGCTATTTAAGGAACAGGGGATATTACTTACTGCTTCTCAATACATTTATATTGTAATGAAATCTATCATTAAAATTATATATTTTTTCAACCAATAGCTCAGTTCATGGGATTAGTACTGGAAACACCAAGATTTAACATCACTTACTTTGGCTCACAAAGGTATCCACTAATTATCAATATACACTTTCAGTAACGTGCCAGGACCCGTAAAGAATTTCACTCAATGAATTTTTGTTTGAAAAAGAGTCTAAAATATTTTGGCAGCCAACTACTTCTACTCCATTGATGAATTTCTTCTCAGATATGATTGATGTATCTGATTGTATATAATATTCACAAATATGAATATTGTGTTCAGTCTGACTTTAATACAAATCTTGAGCAGTAATTTGATCATTGTATATAAATGTTGAGTAAGAAAAAATAACCATAAGAATTATATTAAATGTTCAAATATTTGTAGAGCTTATGGGACTTAACTAGGGGTCATCAGTCATCAACTAGCTAATACTAATAAATTCAACATTTAGTAACTAGTAATAAGTTTCATGTCTTTTAAAATGTAAATATTCTTAAGATTTTGCTTTTTATGATCGATTACACATCCGCAAGGGCAATTACATTTGGGATCTGTGGGAGATACATTAATACAATGCCGTCATTTTGTAAGTATTTATCGTTATATCTTGTTTTCTGTCATGTGCTACAGCCAAGAGGATCTCCTCAATTTGGATCTACTGGACCGAAAGTACATCTAATCTAATCTAATCTAATCTCATACACTTTCAATAATTTACCAACAACTCAACCGTAAAAATTGCTGTTGTTGTTATGGTTTTTAGTCCGGAGAATGGTTTTATGCAACTCTCCACCCTACTCTATCATGGGCAAGCCTGTTCATCTCCCGTAAGAACGGCAACCTACATCCATCTGAATCTGCTTATTATGTTCGTCTCTTGCTCCCCCTCTACCATTTTTACCCCGCACACTTCTCTCCAATGCGACATTTACGATTCATTGATGTTTAAGAATATGTCATTCCAATAAATCCCTTCTTTTAATCAAGGTATGCGAAACTTTACCACGCGGGAGTAGCCGAGCGGTCTGGAGTGCCACGTTTCGGATCGCGGGGCCTCCCGCGTTTTAGTTTCGAATCCTCCCTCGGGCATGGATGTGTGTGTTGTCCTTAGGTTAGTTTAACTTAGTTTAAGTAAGTTGTAAGACTAGGGACTGATGACCAACAGAATTACAAACATTTGAACTTTTTTTTTTCTTTGCGAAAACTTCCTTTTCTCCCCAATTCTATTTAGTACCTCCTCATTAGTTACGCGATCTACCCACCCAATCTTCAGCATTCTTCTGTAGCACCACATTTCAAAAGTCTCTATCTTCTGCGTGTCTAAACTATTTATCGTTCACGTTTCACTCCCGTACAAGGCAGCACTCCACACAAAATGCCTTCAGGAAAGACTGTCATTCACTTAAATTGATATTCGTCGTTAGTAAATTTCTGTTTCTCAAAAACGCTTTTTTCCGATTGCCATTCTGCATTTTATACCCTCTGTATTGCGACCATCACATGTTATTTTACTGCCCAAGTAACAAAAATCATTTACCACCTTTATTGTTTAGTTACCTAATTTAATTCCTTTAGCATCGCCTGCATTCCAATACCATTGTTTTGCTCTTGTTAATGTTCATCTTATACGCTCCTTTCAAGACACTGTGGCGTTGCCCTTCCAGGTCCTTTGCTGACTCTGACAGAATAACAATGTCACAAGCAAAACGAAAGCGTTTATTCATCACCCTGAACTCTTTTTTTCCAAATTTCTCTTTTCTTTTCTTCACAGCTTGCTCAATGTACAAATTGAATAAGATTGGAAAAAGGCTACAATTCTGTCTTACTTCCTTCCCAACCTTTCATGCCCTTCAACTCAAAAAACAGCTGTTGGGTTAATGTACAAGCCACATTGAAGTGCATGGAAGAGTATTCATCGAACCGCTTTTATGATGTTTCTCTACGGTTAGCCGGCCGCGGTGGCCGAGCGGTCTGCGGCGCGCCAGTCACGTTCTGCATGGCCACTACGGTCGGGAGTTCGAATCCCCCACTCGGGCATGAATATTTGTGCCGTCCTTAGTATTAGCTAGTTCAAAATTAGTTTGTAAGTTTAGGGACTGATGACCCCGTAGTTAAGTCCCATAAGCTCTACAAACATTTGAACATTTAATTCTCTACGGTTACAAACAGCTCGCAGGAAACATGAAAACCTAAATCTTTCCGTTTTCGATCTGATTTCTCTGATTTTATTTTATTTATTTATTTATTTGTTTTAGAACTTATGGGACTTAACTACGGTGTCATCAGTCCCTAAGCTTAGAAACTACTTATGAACTAGCTCAGACTAAAGACGGCACAAATATCCATGCCCGAGGGGGGATTCGAACCCCGACCGTAGTGGCCGTGCAGACCGTGACTGAAGCGCCTCAGTCCCCTCGGCCACCGCGGCCGGCTGATTTTATTTCCATTGTCATGTCTTCATATGTAGGTGGATGCTAACATAATATGTTCGCATTCGGAAGAGAGAGGTGAACCAAATTTCGCAAATAGATGTCGTCGCAACAAATAACGCCTTTCTTTTAATGATTTTCACCCCAACTCCTGCAACATATCTGTGACACTCTCTCCCCTATATCGCGATAGTACAAAACGAGCTGCCCTTCTCTGAACTGTTTCTAAATAATCTGTCAGTTCCACTTGGTGGGGATCCCACAGTGGGTACCAATACTTAAATATGACGCACAAGTGTCTTGTTGGCAGTTTCTTTAGTAAAACTGTTGCCTCTTCTAAGTGTTCTGCAAACGAAACGTAGTATTTGGTTTGCTTTCCCTACAATTCTCTATGTGTGCTTTCCAATTTGTTTGTATTTGTTACTCCTAGGTATTTAGTTAAATTTACGACGTATAAATGAAGTTTAACGGGCTTCTTTTAGTGCTCATATGGATGACTTCAGACTTATCATTATTAAGGGTTAATTTCCTTTTTTTTTCTGGCACCATGCAAATATCCTATAAACTAACATTCCGTATATTTTACCCTAGTTGAGTTCAGAATTTGAAAGAGTGCTACGAACATAGATCAAATATAGATCAGTTTAGGAGGAGCCTGAAAGGCTTACTAGTGGCCATCTCCTTCTACCCTACTGATGAATTACTGAATAGAATCAAGAGATATATTGTAGAGGCTCATACTCTTAGTAAATCAGCCTGTAAATAAAATGACGTAGTCCACATGCACGAGGATCTCCTCAATATGGATATACGGAACGGACAGCAAATCCAAGAAACTTAAACAATGTTTCACTGACATATACAGGTTTTTATATGAAGGGGGAGGAGGATATAAGAGGCTGAATGAACAGAGAGAGGACTAGGAAATAGAGGGGGCGGGATGGAAAACGAAAGACATGGGACGAAAGAGGAAGAGATGAACAGAGAGAAAGAGAGAGAGAGAGAGAGAGAGAGGAGAGGATTGGGAGTTGGATTGAGTGAGTGTGAAATAGCCGGCCGCGGTGGGCGAGGGAACTGAGGCGCTTCAGTCACGGCCTGCACGGCCACTACGGTCGGGGGTTCGAATGCCCTCTCGGGAATGAATATTTGTGCCGTCCTTAGTATAAGGTAGTTTGTAAGTTTAGAGACTGATGACCCCGTAGTTAAGTCTCATAAACTTAACAAACATTTGAACATTTTTTAGAGAGTGAAATAAATAAAACCAAAGTGGAGCCCTCGGTTTCGGCAACAGCTACGATTGGCTTCATTAGAAAATATAAATTAATACATGTCACATAATAAAAGTTGCAAATCAGAGTCTGATGCCTCCGTGCAGGCGTGCAGCCTCTAGTGGCTAGCTCTTCACGTATTTTTAATATTTCGTGACGTAAGATTACCGCTGATTTTGTAAATTTTATTGTGTGATTCTTGTTCATTTATATTTTTTGATGAAGGCAATCTTAGCTATTGCCGAAACCTGGTCGAATAATCTTCGCGACCGAGGGCTGCATTTTTATCCTCTGTAAGGGTCACTGACAACCGCAGCTATGTTTAAAATTGTTTTGAAATAAATCCTCAGGAAACCCAGGGTTTTGAGCAACGCCTCGGACGCAGAGGATACCGTGCTCACGGCTGCGGTTCTTTAGGGGGATGTTTGCCCACTGTTGGTCGAGCTGATCTCTACGAGCTTATGAGAGTAACTCGGGCGTCCGATCCTTGATTGTCGTGAGTGCACTCGTGCTCTCCCGATAATCCATTTGTAGTCTGGGGCAACGTCCCAGAGATAAATTAAATTGGTTCCAATCTCCCGGTTCTGACCAAGGATTTCGGGAGGTTTTCCTTGGTTGTAAAGCGTATGCTGGAACTGGTAAGTCCCTCCCACTTATTCCCAATTGGGATCCCCCCTTTGCCCCACTATCAGCTTGTCTGATAATTGGCTGAATAGAACCGCGACACTTTATGGACCGGATCTCAAACAGCCCGCTCCACTCCACGGAGTAGAGAATGAAAAGGTCTAGGGTTTTGAGCTTGTTGGAGGATATATCGTTGTGTTATCAACGTGGCTAGCTGCCCGCGGTGGGGCACCATTAGGCTAGGCTCTAGTGTGACGGAAACTGGGGCAGTGGTGCCGGCGGTGAGACAGAGATAGGCTGACGCAGTGGCAGCGTTGGCGGTGCCATCAGCCGCTGCGGCGAGTATCGTCTGCATCGGCGGCAGCCAGACGCTGACTCAGTGTGAGGACGGACGGGGCGTTGAGACGACGCGGGACATGGCCGCCACGACCCCACGCTTGCCACCGCCACTGCTGCTTCTGCTGCTGCTGGTAAGAGACCAGTACGTCGCGTGCGGTCGCCGCCGCCGTCTTATATCCGCCCTAATGGCGGGGGAAACCGGGCTATTCGATCAAATGATGGGAAAATTGAGCGCTGTTTTGATCGCATGTGCTGGGAACTTAACGACCATTTCAGGGTATGTTAACGGTACTGGGGATGCCGGAGCGAGGAAAGCTATTACGGCGCGTGTTGCGCTCTATGTTTGTGAGCCGTTCTCTGACGCGCCTTGCGTCGTAGAGGGACGAGAATAGTTTCCTGATGGAACTTCTGAATAATGTCTGGCCACTGTAAAGGGCGAATCGCGTAAGATCTAACGGAGCTTTTATTTCGTGTAAACTTCAAAATATCAAAATGAAGTTTCCGAGAAACGTAAAGGGAAATTAATCTTATATACTAAACAAAAAATTAAAGGACATTAAAAAAACGTATGAAAACTGAAATTAGTCGGCCAGGCCGTTCCATCCCACCACATTCCTTCATTTTTATTTATTTATTTATTTATTTTTTTAATGAAAGGTATTCATCGACAGATTTATCATCAAAAATTATAATTTACTTTAACTCTCACCTATCTTTATTTACACTCAAAAGACATGGTGGTGGTGGCGGTTGGTGCAGCAACAGTGTTGAATAATTAAATAATTCTGTCTCTGTTGCAGTATTCTTTATTACTCCAATTATGCGTTTCGCGCTGTTAGCGCATCATCAGATTGGGCGGAGATGGAGCCACAGAATTATCGAAAGCTGTGGTGAAGGTAGCTTAACAATATGTGTTCTGTCATTGGGCCCCATAGCAGCAGAGGAGTCGCTGTCGCGGCAGGTCCACGTTTACAACTGTTTGTTGCAAACGTGGACCTACCGCGACAGCGACTAGTCTGCTGCTATGGGGCCCAATGACAGAACACATATTGTTAAGCTACTTCTACCACAGCTTTAGATAGTTCTGTGGCTCCATCTCCGCCGAATCTGATGATGCGCGTAATTGGAGAAATAAACAATACTGCAACAGAGACTGAGAATTATGTAATTAAACACTCACAGAGATGAGCGGCCTACCTTCCTATGTGCTGACTTTGAAAGAACGTGCTATAGTAATGCTCCTCAGTAAATTGAATGGGACGAGGCGAATAGGCAGAAAAATGAATAACAATATTATAGTTGTAGAAGTGGCAACTGTTGTGAATATTGCGGAGCGACTACTGTTACCTCGCATAGATTTACACCATTTGTCACTACAGTGCCTTCTCTTTAAAAGGACGACAATTTATAATTAGATTAGTGTTTGGTATTACAACCAACAACGTGCAAACAGTTGATCCAATTGGAATATACTTGCCTGATACGGTTCTTAGTCGCGGGCAATAGGGTATTTTCCTGTATTAAAAATATAGTTCTAATTGTTGTTATTCCGAATGATTATAAAAATCATATCGCATTTTCGCTTATTATTCTTTCAAAATATCTGTTATTTTTACTTAATTAAATCTTAAAAATCATTAAATTTCACGATTAGATCACGTGATCGATAATACTCGGTTACTGGATAAAGTACTGGTGACGTAACAGACCTCTAGGACGCGGCAACTAGAAGACGGAGAGGTATCGTTGTTAGGGTTTCCTTAATTTCTCATCGTGTAGCTTAGTTTTTTCGTGATGTACACGTGCTTACTAACGTTCCTTTTTGCAACTTTTTTAATCCGATTTCTATATTTCCAAATATTCCGAAAAACGGTTTAAGTGTCTCACCCTGTAAACGATAGGTCGGTTGTCGTCAGTAACTGAAAGTACTTTCCTCTTTTATGTACGACAACTTGATTAAATACAACCTAATGCTGTCATACCTTATATTCACGGGCTGTATTTCCATGGAATCTGATTGATGTGTTTTATTTTTCAACCTACGTATAAATTATGGCGTGATGATTACACTTAGTAAGTAATTTCGTCTTTAACGCTGCTATCGTGATTGCTCAGGCGGCAGGCCCGAACGTTCCACATTAAAAAGGTTGTTCAGTATTGCTGAAACAGTAACGATTTTCTGTAGGTTGTAATCTTCCTTTAACTTGAGATTACCATGAATAGCGAGTAGATTACTGTATGCAAAGGCGGCTTACATCAGTGTTTTTCCCATGACCATGAATACCCCCTCCCCCGTCACCATTCTTCAGCACCAGCACACCCTCTACGATATATTGTATAATTTCTGAATCCTGCTCTGCGGCTTTGGCTGTGAGTTATGTGAATGACATTAGTGGGTCCAGCCCCTACATTACTTAGACTGATGTAATTAAAATTTATATACTGATCACATTCTGACATTGAAATTAATATACGTTATGGTTTCAAGACGACATTTCCCAACTTTCACGTTAAGAATATTTACATGTAGTAGTGATGTAGACAGTGTAAAGGATATATGACGGTACAAAGGATCAAATATTGTTGTTCTATTTTTGTTGCTGATAGTGATATAGGACAATTGTACCCTTTATTTTATTTTGTTTGCGGCATGCCTAATTCTCACTCCAATAATGATAATTTGTCAGTGCGTGCCGCCAGCTGTCGATTCAATTATTGTTGACGCATGTTAGGAAACATATCTTAAGTTATTCATTTACTCTGTCAAATTTACATACCGTTAACCTTCACGAATGTTTGAAACGTTGTTTGTGTTTTTCACAGTTAGGTGTATATATAAATATTTTGTTTGTTATACTGCTGCGATGCCCTGAAGAGTAACAGTCTTCGCCAACATGAACTGATGTTGCAGTGATTCAATGATTGTTTTATAAACTAATACATATTCTTCAGTTACTCATAGGTTGATATCAACGAGCTAGAATTTCATAGAGTGGCGATAGGTCCGCCATGTTTGAGGCAAATTGAGCTGGCGTCCGCCATATTTGGGGTACTGGCTGACAGCTGATGTGATGCACCCACTCGAGAAATTTACCTATTTACAATTCCATAACAACGAAAGTGCCGCTGTTGATTTTAATGCAAGTGCGTGGTCTAAACGATCTGCGAAACATACAGTGAACAGTAATTACTATGACGAACCATCATGACCATGGATTTGTATCTGCTGTTAATGTATAGTAACACCTGCTTTCATAAAGTCTAGTATACAGTTACCTTGTGTTTACTAATCCTATTACGTCTACAAACTTGTAAAATTGCTGGTTGTAAACATGTAAACTTCTGTGGACGATATTTGAGAACAAAGGCGAAAGTGACAACTAAATACTCCAGTTAGAAATGCGCCTATGTCATCTGCCACAAAAGCAATCTACGTCGAAATAAGGTGTCGTTAGTAACTTCCCTTGTTGTCATGCTGAAACAAGTAACGTTTGGTACTTGAAATTTGAGTACAAAGACGAAAGTGACAACAGAAAATAGCAATAAAAATGTCCCTCAGTCAGCTGACACAAAAGCATTCCACACCTAAGTAACATATCATTAATTACTCTTGTTGTTTCCACGCTGAAATAAGTACATATTGGTTCCAAAGAACACAGAGATATACAAGTGAAAAAATTCTGGCTGTGACTACTGCTCCCACACTTTGCACTGGTTGCATGTCGACCATTCTCGATTAAGTGTTGTGAACAACAAGTGAAAATATTTTTAAAGAAGGTGTAGACACTCAAAAGTGCGGTTTCATCAACACAGAAGAAGAAATATCTAAAAAAA
Organism: Locusta migratoria; assembly: GCA_026315105.1. Classification (NCBI taxonomy): domain Eukaryota; kingdom Metazoa; phylum Arthropoda; class Insecta; order Orthoptera; family Acrididae; genus Locusta; species Locusta migratoria. Next base: position 175,979,411 of record CM048751.1, on the reverse strand, counting down.
CACACCAGCAGTAGGTAGAAAACCGAGCTTATTTTAATGATGTGTAATTCAAAGTAATTGCAGGATAGGTCATCTGAAGCTTCACTCTTGGGGCAGCTAAGTACCATTAGTCAGGAATTTTGTTTGAGTATAGACAGACTCAGATCTAACAAGGCAAAACATCTGGTGTTCTTGCATGAATTACTTGTCGTTTTATCACTTCGATTTACACATTTAAGTGCTGAACACTCTTTAGGCATATTTCAGCAGGAAAAATTGTACAGACAGTACACCCTACATACAGTATACACTAAATACAGCAGTTCAAGCTCAAAAACAACATACGATAGACAGACTCCTCTCATGTGTACTGACCACCAAAAATATGGCGGCCCAGTTTACACAGGTTGCCGCAAAGAGCGCTGTAGTTCGTGTGTTAGGCACTCTATGAAATTTAAGGTCGTTGGTTGATATTGACAGTGTCTCAGTCGTCTCCACTTCCTTGCTGCTGATTATTGCTCTTCTGACGTGTCTGATCGTACACATCGCACATAGTTCGACTCAATTCTTTCACTGTTGTACCTAGCGATATATTTGGTACCCATTCTGTAGCATTCAAAATGCTATAGAATGTATTCCTGACCTGTATCACTATCAAATAATCACTACACATCGTCAGTTATACTCACGATAGGCTCTTCCTTTACTTTAATAGATTTATATTAGTTCCGAACACACTTTGGTTATTGGCGGTCTTAGTGGAAATCAGATACCGTTTTACTTATTTTACTTACATTAGTTGAATGAACTGGTACATGCAGATAACCAAGTCGGCATTTTTGAGACTAACAGCTTTGTATATCCACATCCATATGAATCGTCAATGAGTAAAATATCAATGTTACAAATGTTACAATGCGTTTTGAACATATTTATACAGTATGAGAGTCGTAGTAGAGTACTCTTACTTGATCACCATCTAAGTTATTGTACCTTCGTGGCTGCATATGATGATAAACATAACAAAGATCGTTTATTCAAGATAGTTACATTGGATAGAGCTCAAAGATGTAATAACGTTGATTGTAAGTTTGCAAGTCACATAAATTTCAAATGTTCAATTGTTTGTAAAGCTTATGGGACTTAACTGCGGGATCATCAGTCCCTAAACTTACAAACTACTTATGAACTAGCTTATACTAAAGACGGCACAAACATCCATGCCCGAGGGGGGATTCGAACCCCCGACAGTGAAAGACCTCGCGCATCGTAGCATAGCGCTTCAATGCGCTCGGCCGCTTCGCCGCGGCACATAAATTTCACATTTCTTTGTATGTAATATAGGAACTTACAATCAACCTTCTAATGACTTTAAGCTCTATAACTCTTGACATAGACTATCTTTCCTGTGTTATCATAACATGTAACCACGAATAGTCAGTAACGTACTTGGTATGCAGGTGAGGATGGAATGCTACATAAGCAGTCTATGAATCTCATTCTGTATAAACATGTTCAAAATACATAGGAATTTTGATCTTTTGTTGATTGACGATTCACATTGTTGTGCATATGCAATCCTATTACTCTAAAAAATAATGACTTGATTTCCTATATGTACCAATTAATTCCACTAATCTAAGTAAAATAAGTAATACTGTATTTAATGTCATGTAATTTTCAGTGCCTATACTTTATCTTGTAATGTATAAATTTGTTATAAACATTATTTTGATATCCATTCCCTTACAGTGTAAACTTCAAAATGTCTCTAAAGCCGAAATCCGGATTGTGATTAAAAACAATAAAATAATACAATCAAATGGTGTTGATATCATTCAATAACTATTTCATTACTGTCGCTCATGAGTAACAAAACATTACACCAATTATGTCAAAAGTCAAAGCAACAAACCACTATTTCACCGTCATGTGCCGAATTCATATACAATTGTATAAAGTCAACAGATGTCGGCAGAGTCGTGTTCCACATGGTATACGTTATTCTAGTCAGCGTACAACCAAGGCATCGATGACATAAGCGCACCTGTCAAACGGGGTAGTGTTTACTATCTTACATTCAAAATTGCTCTGTACAAATTCACAGACGGTACAGTAGGCTACACAGAAGACGCCTGTGGCACTCTCTGCGGTGAAGGGACTACGCGGAACGATAATATGGTTTTGTCTTTTGTACACCTAACATCGGAAAGGGAGCACCGCTATTATTCGGCTGTTAGGGCAGTCCGGTACTAGCCGTAGTACTGCACGGTAAACTGCGGTAAACAGTGTCAGAGTAGTCTTAACTGTCGACCTGATGTATGCGTACCTCTGACGCATGTTGTTTGAACGGAAGGTCTGCAGTGAATTCCTCAATATGCTACCTGAAGGTCGCAAAGTGGACGAATGTGTTTTCGTCGATGAGTCTCGATTTGATCTGAAGACTTGCTCGCGACGGATTCGCGTCTTATGGGAACGTGGTACACGATTTCAAGACTCAAACATTATGGAAAGTCATCGATATTGATGAGGACCCATATAATGGTGTGGGCAGGTATAGTACTGACCAGTGAAACACCTCTTCATGAAATCGTACGGGTGAATCGGCAAGATTTCACCATTTCAAGTTATCTGACGGGATGTTGTGAAATCATGTGCGACTGTAGCAAGGTGCTGTGGGTTCAGAATCGCTATTGATGGACGGTAATTCTCGACCTCACGAAGCACAGGTGGTTGTTGTTCCCTTGGAAGTTATTGTACTCAAGGTCACCTGCGCGTTCTCCCGATATGAATCGCATAGTGCACGAGGGAAACCAGCTGCATAACAACCGCATCCACCAACACTATACAGGTTTTGCTAGAACACTGTCATTGTGGTAACACAACACTGATTACATCATTAACAGCATGTCCCACCCTTTTGACGTCTGTGTTGCTGCAAGAAGACGTGGTCACATAGCAGACTGAGATTATTAACTAGTTGTCGGAATGTGTGTCCGCATTGAGACAAACGAAGAAAACATTCTTATTTATCCTTAAAATATTGCAGTTGTTTCTGTGTTGAATTCTTTACATTGTTTCTATTATTTTGTGCCAATCGAAGCCTGATTTTAATTTTTGAATGAGGAATTTTTCTACTTAAGCTCTAACTTATACGATGGTCGGAACTTAAATAGCGCTAACTATTTATTCACAGCCGATACAAAAGCGTTACATTTTTGCACCTGTTACTGTCCTTCAAGCTTCGTGTAGAACTAGTTGCCAGTGACGTGGAAGGCATAGTACACCGTCAGCAGAGCATGTTCTGTTGATGGAGCGGTCTACTGCCTGTCAAATGGCTGGAACAGACCTGAAGCGAATGTCACGAAGTGGGTCCTTTATCTTTGGATGTCACAAGATCCGAGGAGTATGGTGGATGGTACAGTATTCCCAGTTCATCGACCGAGCTGAGCATCCACAGCTCTTCCTTGAAGGCTTTTACCCAACATGCCACTCTTCTGTACGCCAATGCCGATTTCCCGAACGCCTCTTGAAGACCTTGATGACACTGCCGTGCTGTACGACCTCTGGCACATTCAATCTTGATCCAGCTCCGTTGTTCCTGTTTCAAAAACATAGTGATCCGTTAAGTTAGACCGCTCGCTCACAACTGAATGTGGTTTCCTTCATAGTGCGCACGCCGGTGAGGTGGGACGGGAGGGTCCATTTGCTCGGAGGTACGGCAGGTATGTCAACAGCGTGTTCTATTAGCGACAATAGTATATTCAATTAATACTGTCTCCACAGCAGTGTTGCCACTATTAAGTTCCAACCCTCGTATTTCATTTAGCTGACAACCAGTTTTGTTTTCTGAAGCCGATTAGTAGCAAAATGTGAGAAAGCACATTATGTTATCTATGATTACATTGATAAGAAAATATATTAACAGAAAAGAAGTTACCTTTAAATTTACGAAATATCTAATTACCAGCGTCTTTACAATTTACGTTGCTATTCTTATGGGCTTAAATAAATCCTTTTTCTGTGATTCGACTGTTATAAGATTTAGTTTATTAATATCTCGCGGGAAAGTACAGAGATCTAATTTAGTTATTTATCTTTACCGAATAATAAAGTAGTGCATATGTAATAATCTCGTTGTACATATTTTACAGACAAAACCCATTAAGTCAGAACGCCTTCTTACCAGATAAAAAATGTTTGTAGAGCCTACGGGACTTAACTACGGGGTCATCAGTCCCTAAACTTACGAACTAGGTAATACTAAGGACGACACAAATATCCATGCGCAAGAGGGGATTCGAATCCCCGACCGTAGTGGCCGTGCAGACCGTGACTGGAGCGCCTCAATTCCCTCAGCCACCGCCGCCGGCATCAGATAAAACGAGTTGATACTGCTGAGTCATTTGGTCAAAACGCTTTTTTTCTAGTTAAAACTAGTGTTAACTGACGTTTATTTTTTACCATCAGTAAATTCTAGATGTAACAAAGGCAATCAGTACCAACTAGTTTTAATTGGTAAGAACCCGTCCTAACTAAAAATGCGTTTTCACATTAGATTCAAGTAGAGAAACATATTATAAAATCAATACCTGTTAATTGAAATCCATGAACATTTTTATTATTTAATAGAATATTTATGGATAATATTGATTATACATATTTTTCATTAATATTAATTAATGTTGCACAGGAATATTCATACACTGGTCCAACATGTTAGGGAACACTATGCAGCCACTATAAAAGCAGTCATTAATAAAGTAAAAACAAAGTAATCATGCAGTAAAAGTATACCAATTACTCATACATACACTACCGCAGTCTTAATAAAAGACAAACATACTATAAAAGGTCAACAATTAAATTTTGATTAGTTGTTATTATAAGGAAAACATCATGACATTTCGAGTAACATAGTTTGCCAAGCTTTTCGCAAAAGCACCTTTCTAACATACACGCCTTCTTTCACACATAGTGAACAAATGCTTGTCCTGATCTTAAAGCTATCGTCCTGACAACTGGTCCTAATGATTCGTTTGTCTCTGGCACGTCTTCTAGAAACACAAATTTTACTTTGGTGACGCCGAATTCGGATCTGGAAGAGCAGATTTACTTGACTTACTTTAAAAGCGAATAGGTATTTAACAGCGAGCACAGAATAACATAGAGAGGCTATACCGCCTACATAAGCGTACCTCCAGTGAAGCCCGGCAGCCATTTTGGTTGGGTGTAGAAACGGAGTTGACCAAAAAATGCGCAGTTCTTCAAGTGGCGCTCGCCTGGTTGCATTGTCATTTGAACCCCTTAAGATAGGAAAAAATTACCAAATTTTTCAGGTGAATACTGAAGGAACGCAACAGTGTTCTTAGCAAGTGCAATATGTATTGTGTTTGTATAAAAAATAATAATTGAAACTATTACTTTTATATGAAATTAAAATTAAGACATGAAAAAGTTAGTCGCCTGCCACTTTTTTTTGTTTTGTGGCCAGGAAATTTTCGTCAGCGAGAAAGTTGTAGATAATGAAATGAATTTTTTTTTTAAACGACTTTTTTATAGCTCCCCTGGTTTTCTCACAAATTTGGATACAAGAGAGCGGTGGAACTTATCAAATTCTACTCGTTACTTTCAGCGAGCTTGCTCACCAGAGAGCACAGATTCTGTTGCCCACTCACCTTGTACTATTTGACCACATTGATAAACATTTATAATTTGGGATACAATTACCGGTATGCAATAATTATGACTTAACAATTTTTATTTATTTTATTACCAACTAGCCGAGCCGCCCTGGCTTTGCATGGGTAATCTTTAAACTACTTTAATTCGAGAACTGCTGGAACGTATCGTGATACGGTTTCTTTCAATTTCTTCCGTGTAACCCTGAGTTCAACGTAGGCTATATTAAATGCCAATAATAAAATGAAACCTTTGTAGCGTGGCCTAAACTATGAGACCTGCGCCAATGAAGAACAAGAAGACCGCGAGATCATACGTTTAACTTTTACAGATCTCCCACAAGATAAATGCGGTTCACTCGTAAAAGTTATACACTTGCTCTCACGTGTTTTTTGTAGATGTTTGTGAGTTATGCAAGTTTATACTAAGTACACTGGGGTCAAGCTCTTATAGTTTAGGCTCCGGAGCTGAGTAAAGTACAGAAGCGATTCTACGTTATTTTAGTTTTTTTTCATATATTCGTATTGACATTAAATATAGCCGAAGATTATCCCAGCATTCTAAAAGAGAAATTAAAAGAAACCACATGACTTTAAGTTTGGTACTCCTCAAGTTATAAAAGGTTAAAGGAACACACAGAGGGTAAATGTGCTTCTATTTTATATAATAGTATGATTTGCTATCCCTAGCTGAAAATTGTAATTATTTATGGCAAAAATTGATTGTCAAAAAGGAACGCCCTATTATAAAAAAGAAATTAATAGACAGCGAACACAATGAACCACTCTGTGCTAGCGGCTGTGGCCGGCTGGCGCCCGCCCGCCATGTTGGTTGTGTGTCGCGCTCTCAGCCGGCTTCATTTACTATTTACTACTCTATGTTATTCTGTGCTCGCTGGTATTTAATGTATTTTGCAACATTATCAGCGCTCAAAATCTACGACTCAGTGAATGTGATTTTGGCCTTTGTTCCGCAATATTGAGAACAATTTACCTGGTATCCCATATTTCGTTTCAATCTTGTATAAACCCTGCTCATCCCTTTGAAAACCACTTCAATAGTATTGCGGAGACCTGCTTTTGCTCTATCAACATCAGGTATTGTTATATTGTCACTGAGGCGTGAGTATCGAATACGAATATTTAATTCTCTTGGCCTGCTTTGTTAAATGAGCTGTCGGTATAGCTGCTGTTATTTGGGAGTGTCGATTTGTATTAGCTACAGCTTCTGTATCTTCGTCATTAGCTGGAATTATTTCAGGCTCTACACTCGTACTAGCCACAGCTCCTCGGTCTTCCTGGCTGGCTACTGTAAATGCAGACTGTATACATGTATTGGGAAAGTCTTCTTCCTCTTCTTGTCTAATTGCAGCTGTAATTTTCCCATTGTAATTACCCGTAGCCGCTATCTCCAGTGTGTCGTGTAATAGTTCGACTTCATCACGTCCTCATTATCTGCGTGTGCCACATTAGTTGTAATTAAGCCCTCTTTAACATCGTCTTCATTTCGTATCTCCTTAATAAGATCAAGAAGTAAACTCGTTGTCGTGAGTCGTACTGTACAAAACATGGCTTGATATCGTTATGAAGTGCCCGTTACTTCATAAATTGCACAGAGCGAAGAACGTTTGATCAATTCCTACTACTGTCAAATGTTCAAATGTTTGTAAATCTATCGGACCAAACTACTTGGTCTTCAGTCCGTAGCTTACAAACTACTTAAACTAAAGTCCACTAACATACGGACAACACAAACACACATGCCCCAGGGAGGACTCGAAACACCGACGGCGAGCAACCGCGCGCTCCGCAGCGAGGCGCTTTAGACAGCTCGGCTACTCCACCGCGGCTCCTACTACTGTCGTTTGTATCCATGAAGCCAATAATTTTAGTCTCGGTTGGCGCGTTCAGCAGATCCTTGGCTTTGGTTGTGCCTCAGTTTTCCATGGATCTAAACGTAACCAGCTCATCCCATTTTTTTTCTTTTCTTTTCTTTCGAAGTGTCGGTTGACGCGTTCGACAGATCCTTGGCTTTCATTGTTCCTTGATTTTCCGTGAACCAGTTTACGCTCAGGCCGAAACACCACCAGCTTATGACAGAAGTAACAAATTCTCTTCCGTAATCACCGTGTAAAATGCAAGGAGCACCAAATGTCAAAACTCTATCTGTTAATTGAAGGGTCACTTCATAGGTCCTCTTGCTTTGCAGTGCACGGAACAAAACAAAGTTTGTCCAGTGATCCTGATATTCCATTATATACTTAAATCTACGTCCTTCTTGGACCAGCATGTCGTCAAATCGGCTTAGCAAGGACTGTTCATTTCTGAGTATAGTTTTCTAAACAAACCCCGCTTTTCTTCATCTTCCTTTCTCACACGTTACGTTCGAATATTTTCTTGAAGTTTCAACTTTTAGTAGGTCTCGTCCTCCATGACATTAAGGCCACTTGAACTCCTTCAATAGTGTCAAAAATTTTGTCGAGAAGATACGAGTATTCTTGTCAAAACAATTACGGGAAAAGTTGGGATATCTAGATAGCGAGTATGTAGTGCAATGCAACAACAAAGGGACTTGCGTAGAGCTATGGCATAGAGAGCATAGGAAGGTCGGAACCTGGACAGAGACATGGAGAGGTGGCATCAGATATGGAGTGTCCCACAATGTAATTTCCGGGACTTGGACGCGATTATTATGGGATTGTTTTTCCTACTCATGCGCATCACCTTAAATTTTTCTACATTGAGAGCTAGCTGCCAACTTCGCACCAACTAGAAATTATGTTTAAGTCATCCTGTATGCTATTACAGTCTGTTAAAGACGACACCCTCCCATACACCACAGCATCATCAGCAAACAACAGCAATTTACAAGTTACTCAGTCCATCAGATCATTTATATAGACAGAAAATAATAGCGGTTCTATCACACTCCCCTGAGGCACGCCTGACGATACACTCGTCTCTGATGAACACTCGCCGTCGAGAACAATGTATTGCGTTCTATTACTTAGGAATTCTTCCAGCCAGTCACAAATTTCTCAACTTATTCCAAAACCTCGTATCTTGGTTAGCAGTACGCAGTGTGGCACCGCGTAGAACGCCTTTTTGAAGTCGAGAAAAACACAATCCGCCTGTTTCTCTTCATCCATGGCTCGCAAGATGTGTGAGAAAAGGGCAAGCTGAGTTTCACATGAACGATGTTTCCTAAACCCGTTCTGATTCATAGAAAGAATCTTTTCCGTTTCAAGGAAATTTGCTATATTCGAACTGAGAATATGCTCCATAATTATACAGGAAACTAATGTCAACGATATTGGCCTGTAATTATGTGGGTAAGTTCTTTTACCTTTCTTATAACAGGGAGTCACCTGCACTTTTTTCCAAACTAGCAACTTTGCGCTGAATTAAAGATTCGCGATAAATGCAAGCTAAGTAAAGGCCAATGCCGAAGAATACTCTTCGTAAAACCGAACTGGTATTCAATCCGGACTAAGAGACGTTTTTGTATTTAGCTTTCTAAGCTGCGTCTTTACACCGGAAATACCTATATTCACCATTTGGGAGTTAGTGCATTGATCAAATGATGGTACATTTGTGTGGTCCTTCTGCGTGAAATATTAAATTACCGTTTCCTTTCTTCTATTACTGCCCCAGAATGATCAGCGAGTGACTGGATATAGGCTTTGACACCGATGGTATGGACAGGAGTCAGTACTGGCCGCCGTACGGACCTCAAGTCGTTCAGAAAGGCGCTTTGATTGCTCAAAAGTTCTAGAGACCAGGCCTCTTGACCTTATTGCTGTACCCTATGCTGATTCCAAAGGAGATGTGTTCCTTCTGGTGGACGATAGCTCTCGTTGCCACAGAGCTGCAAATGCTTGAAGCTGACGGAATTGAAAGAATGAAGTTCACCGGACTTCGAGCATGCCTTGGATGCAGTTGTCAGATGCATTGCAGACAGACCAGCACCTCCCATAACAGTTTCAGAGCTGGGTGTTGCAGTCATGGAAGAATGGCCAAATATCATTCAAGAACTGTTTGATGACCTCATACCGTCCATACTACATAGGTGTGCAATGTACTGGCCGTTCAAGGCGATCTCACACTACAAGGACAACTTTTTCACTATTATGGTAGCCCCATGGCACTTCACTGTAAGTAAACGCCATGTAAGCCTCAGGTAGAGAATTGAAGCAGCAAAGTATAGTACTCTATCACACATAAATTACAGTTGTAATCAATATCTGAATAAAATACGTTATCGTATGTATACTATGTAGGAATATCGAATGACCGAGCTTCCGGGATTGTTTTTGTGTTACATAATGGTACTGTTGTATAAATATTTTGCAACACTACCTACGCAGCAATTGCAACCGCTAAACGCAAATAACCATAAATGTATCTAGTTCAGTGTCACAATAAACATTTTTCTCCAAAATTTCCAAGTTATTTTGAAGTGCACAAGTCATCTACAAATGCAGAAACTGTTTCAGTTCGTTAGCGTAGCCGAAGAAAATCGTATCTAACATTTACTGTAAAAATGCAAAACTTGATACAAAACTTTAATGCAAAACGTTGGAGTGGTATCAGAGCTACACGAAGTAAAAATGTGTACAATATATTTATTTTGGAAAATCCTTTTGTTTCAGTAATTACGTCTATACAGGTAAATTACATAAGCAATACAAGATGCAAATTGTAAGAACCGTTTCCGAGACACAAGAAATACAGGCTATGTGAAAGATGAGGATGACTGAGCTTTCCTCGCTAGGCTTTTTCCACCAAGATGGTGTTTTGTAACAAAATATGTTAGGAGTTATATAATAATTAAATGTCCACAGCTTTAGATCTTATTGCGTATGAACTGGTTATTTGAACAACAAAATCATGCATGTAATTAATCATTTTAATACAAATAAATTACTACATTATAGTACATATTTTCATTTTATTAGTCAATGTGATATATTTCATCATATTGAGGTTCATCATTACGAAATCGGATTTTAAGCTAATACTTCCTTCCATACTATGTTACGGCTGTGTCGAGTATTTTCACGTGGAAGTAGTACTTGCAATGCTAAAGGTCACTTTATTCTAGAAAACGCTACATACGACATTCCACGCCTGAAAACTGACGACCTCAGGTCCACGCCGACAAATTCGAATGTTTGACCTTGAGATTCGTATATCGCCATAGCCAATACAGATGTTACGGAAATTGGTGTCGCTGCAAGGTATATCTCAGTTGTCCTTTTGATGAGTCTACAGTTATTCTTGTTATATTTACCTCTTTGCCAGATTGTTCACTACTGTCACGATTTTTGCCTTTATCATGTTATTGCACAAATTTGTCACAACAAGTCTTACATAGACCTTGAGATACATCTAAATTAAGCAACAGCATTGTTATAGAATTTTTTAAATTTCATTTCGTGTGTCTGCAAGTCAGAAACAGTGATGTTCTGTTGTAAATTGATGTACTTCTTCCGGTTGATCTTTGACCGTATCATGACTGTGATAGATCTTGTACTCTATATTGTGAGCCAGAAGAAACGAAATTAATATGTTGACACACACACACACACACGTATATATATAATAAAACTATGTAGGTGAAATTTAAAAAAAAGTGTACATACAAAATTTCAATATATACAAGAATTGCTCGTGTAAAGATATACGTTATCTTAGCTGATTCCCTAATTTGTTTTGAGCAGTGTAATAATTCCTAGCTCTTGTCACTAACCTCCAGGTCCCACAATATTAATGACTTTGAATCGCTTTAATTTTCTCTACTGCTTCGGTGTCTTAAACAGTCTTACAAATAAGCATCTCGAAATTTCATTTCCACTTAGTTTGTCAGAGTGGCATTACTCTTGATAATTGCTTAGTGTGGGAGTGAGGAAAATAATATCTCCTGTATTTCATATCAAGTGGTTTGGTAGTAAGTTTATCTTGCTGATTTTTCTTGGACACATTCTTAGACATCAAGGAGTTGTGAATCTAGCGTTAATGGAAAGTGTGTGGGGTAAAAATCGCAGAGGGAGACGAAGAGATGAATGTAGTAAGCAAATTCAAATGGATGTATGTTGCCGTTCTTATGAAGAGATGAAGAGGCTTGCTCAGGATAGAGTAGGGTGGAGAGCTGCATCAAACCAGTCTCCGGACATCAACAACGAGACCATGCATTTATTTCCGTTCGTTATCTGAGGAAAGATTTCGAATTTGTCGAAAATGTTTTGGGATATGTGTTTGCTGTGTATTCGATACATGTACATGGTAAATGCGCTTCGATAATTCATTTTCCGGATATTTCTACCGTTTTGATCAATGTGTTTCAACCGTTTATCAAATATGGAAGTGGCCTTTTCAAGCACACTAGTGGCTCTGTTTTTATTTCGAAATTACTATTGTTGTTGTGGTCTTCAATCAGATGTCAGATTTGATGCAACTCTCAGAGCTACTAAATTTTGCGCAAGCCTCTTCATCTCCAAATAAGAACGGCAAGCCACATCGATTTGAACCTGCTTACTTTATTCGTCTCTAGGTCTCCCTTAGCGGTTTTAACAACCCCACACTTCCCTCCAATACCAAACACGAGTTTCATTGTAGTCTCAGAACATTTTCTACCATGTGATCCCTTCTTTTAGTCACGACATGCAATAATTTTGCTTCTCCCCAATTCTGTTAAGTGTCTCTTCATTTATCTTCAACAATCGCCTGTCACGCCACTTCTCAAAAGCTTCAAACCTCTTCCTGAACTGACTGTTTATCGTCCATTTTTCACTTCCATATAAGGCAACACTCCACACAAATGCCTTCAGAAACGTGTTCCTTACACTCTTTCTCTTTTTCAAAAAGGCTTTTTTTCCCATTGTCATTCTGCATTTATATCCTCTGTACTGCGACTGTCACACGTTATTTTACTGCCCAAATAATAAAACTCACCTACCACCTTCATTGTTACGTTTCCTACTCTAATTCCCTCAGTATCTTCTGATATAATTCGACTAACCACAACTTTTGTTTCGCTCTTGCTAATGTTCGTGTCATACCATCTTTTCAATACAGCGTCCATTCCGTTCATCTGCTCTTCAACGTCTCTGACAGAATGAAACTTTCATCGGCAAACCTTTTCTTTAATTCCCAATCTAAAGAATTTGTTCAACATACAGACTTAATGACATTGGGGAAAGACTACAACCCTCCCTCCTCCCTTCCCAACCAGTGCTTCGTTTTCATGCTCTTCATGCTGCTTAATATTAGAATATAAACTTGTAACCTCCCACCACTAAAACAACGGTAAGATAAAATAATTAACATATTGACCTGTGTGCCTAATGTTCTTAATCAGATGGTAAAGGCTGTCGTTAAATAAGTCGATGATGTAGTGGAGGTTCTAACCGGAACATTTCTGCACCTTTATATTCGTACTTCGCTCTATGATAGATTAGAGACAGAGAAAAATTTGCAACAGAAATCATTTATATTTAATGAATGGGGGAAAAACAGTATACAGTAAATAATTTGGGGGGGGGGGGGGGGAGTGATCTTACGGGCGCCAGCTCTATACTCGAGCAAAGAATTTAGTGAAAAGTTAATGAAAACAATTGGTGACCTGGAAATTACGTAAATGAGCAATTTGTACTGTGGGGGCCAAACAAGAATTCAAAAGACACCTATTTTGCACTTTACTCATGCAAACAAAGTAATTAACACAGTAGCTGAAAACATGTGCAAAGTTAGCAATTTTAGTGGAGAATGAAGATGCATCTCTCGATTGAGAACTTATCAGGTACAGTTTTCAAGTGATCAAAATAAAAAGTAGTTGATCGTTTACTAGTTTCAGATTTACCTTTGTAATAGACTGATGGTCATTGAATAACAAATTGTACTCATAGGTTTTGCAATTGGTTAGTGAATTTATCGTACATTTATGTGAATGACTATTTTATTTTGAAATAAATAGTTCGTCTATTCAGATGGTGCAGTTTTCTGAGCTTAAAAAATAAATCACTTCCATGAAATAGCATCCTCAAACAATCACTCATTGCCTTAATTTTCACTGACTACTAAAAAAATTACTCTAGAAGAGCTCATTAAGGATCGGTCTTTTTAATATATTCTTAGAAAGCTTTAGCCTGTATTGCTTGTTCCTTAGCACAATTTCAAGACAAGAAATTCTACAACTAGCAACGCTTGTATTGTTGACTGCTGACACTTAATTGAGCAATTTAATTATCATTCAGCTGGCACTATTAAGGAAATCTATTACGCGTTCTTCCTTATTTTGAATTAGTCTCGGTAAAATAATGGAGCCGGCCGCGGTGGCCGAGGAGACTGAGGCGCTTCAGTCACGGTCTGCACGGCCACTACGGTCGGGGGTTCGAATCCCCCCTCGGGTATGGATATTTGTGCCGTCTTTAGTATAAGGTAGTTCATAAGTAGTTTGTAAGTTTAGGGACTGATGACCCCGTAGTTAAGTCCCATAAGCTTAACAAACATTTGAACATTTTAAAGTAATGGATTAGGAAGGAAGGAACCTGTCTATACAGTGGCTGTGGTGTATTAAATATTCAACTGGCTTAACTGGTCGGATCCTATGTTATATACACAGCGTGGTGTTGCTGGCTGTTGACACTTAACAATTGGCGGACACTGTCTCTTCTTGGCAACGAAATAACAATTAAGAGTTTTGGGCCAAAGCGTTTCTTTCGTCTTGAACTGAACTTGCTGATTATATATGCCATGTCCATACATATACGAAGGTTGGAACTTAAATAATGACAACTATTTATTCACATCCGATACAAAAGCGTTACATGTTTGCACCTGTTACTGTCCTTCAGAGTAGTCACCAGCGCTGTGTAGAACACCTTGTCAGTGATGTGGGAGGTGTAGTATACCGTTAAGAAAGCCTGTTCTGTTGACGGTGCGAATGGAGCAGCCTATTGCCTGTCTGAAGTGAATGTCATAAGTGGTTCCTTCCTCTTCGGAATCACATCAAAGTCACAAGGACGTACGTTCTGCGAGTATGGTGGATGGAACAGTTTTTTCAAGTCCCATCGATCGAGCAGAGCATTGTCGTGCAAAATGTTGGGTGGGTTGCGCAGAAAGTGTTGCCGCTTCCTTCGCAAAGCTGGTCGCAGGTGATGCTCCAAAGTCGACCTGCCTGATACATGTCTGCCACGGTTCGACGACCTTCGTTTAAGAGTTTCACCCAACGTGCCATTATTCTGTACCGCAATGCCGATTCACCGCACGCCCCTTGAAGACCTTCATGTCGTGCTGTATGACTTCTGGCACATTCAATATTCATCCAACTCCGTTGTTCCTGTTTCGAAAACATAGCGTTACGTTATACCGCTCGTTCGCAAGTGACAGTATTTCTGTCGATTGTACGCACGCTGGTGACGTGGGACGGGAGAGTCCATGTGCTCGGAGGTAAGGTATGTATGTCAACAACGTGTGCTATCAGATTCAATTGCATAGTGTGTCCATAGGAGCGTTGACACTATTCAAGTTCCAACCCTCGTAAATAATATAGCCTGTTCGCCGTTTCTTCTTCTTGTGCAAAGCCAACACCCGAGTTTAGCCACATGCTTTTTAAGAGGCACCATTACTGAAGCCGACTCGCTGTTACTCCCGACACAATCCAGCAAAAGCTTGCAAACTCTACTAGTCGCTCCGCGCCTCCGAGCTACCGGCGATAATACTCGCTATTTCCCAGATGATTCTACACAATATCAAAGTCCTGATTAAACCAGTGTGTCCACTTTCTTACAAAAGATTTTCTGATTCACGAATAAATTAAATACGACATTACAGTTGCATTAAATCACCAGAAACAAATAAACGGTAAAAATACATGATGGATCACACAGTAATACAAGAAAGTAAGCCTCAGATTTTAACATATTTCATTTGTTTACACGTGGATGAAAAGTGGCGTTGATCACTGTGTTGCCGTGTCACAAACTGAAGTGCTGATTTTCTTTTATTTTTTTCCACAGGTGAGCGAGCTGTGTATGTGTCGTCTCCCCGTCACTGCTCGCTGCTTGGAGAACACTTCGGCTGTCGGCTGCACCTTACAGGGGTTCACTGGCGGTTCTGAAATGAAAGCCTTCAGTCCCTCGGTTTCAAGTGAACTCAGCGATGTCCCTCTTACGGCGCTCTCCGCCGAAGTCCATGCAGCGAAGCCACACAGCACGGGCGAGAGGAGAAGGATGAGAAGATCCGGAAGACGCCGATGGGTAGCCGCCTCGCCACTTAGATTCCGCAATTTGAATCTGCAAAGCAAAGACGGGACTGAAGTGTTAGGAAATGAAACTCACTGGATTAGGACGCCAGAGGTGACAGCGAAGACACTACCGCCGCAGTATTCTAAAAGTAAGTCAGAGCAAACTACGGAATCTTATCTAGCACATGGATGGGAACTTCGGCAACCTGATCGTCCTCAAGAAAAGTCTACGATGACTTTACGAAATGAAGATCCGACATTTCGTGCCGAGGCTGAAGCGACTTCTAAGCAAAGCACCATCATTTCTGGGGAAGCAACTTCTCAACGCCCGCTGAAGACAGACGGCGAGAGTTCTGTAAATTCAGAGCAAGAAATGGTATCATCCAGTGAATTAGACTCTCAAACAACAGAATCTCACGTGTCTGTTAAAGAAACCTCTACATTAGCTCTTAATTTACAGTCTGCTTCGGAAAATAGTAGTTTATTCCCATACGTAAGCACATTCTTGACTAGTAGCACGGTAGGCATTGCAGTACCACCAGAAACACCCTCAAGAGACAATTGGAAACATCATAATAACGATAATGCACCCTCAAGCCACGCGGTACCGCAGGCTACTATTCAGCAAATGCTTGGGTTACCGGATAGTGGCATCAATTTGGAACAATCGACTTCAGGCGTCAGTAGCCCCATCGAGCCTCCATATACAGAAGAGCGGGTTCCAGAAGTGGTAACTCCACCTCGTGGCTGGCCCGAGGCTGGTGACACCCCCGAACAGGAAACATCAATTGGACCTCTATCGGAGCTTTCACGATTGCCGAGCAAGCGTCTTTGGAAGACAACTGATTTATATCACCAAACAGAATCTAGTGTTACTGCCACACAAGTTTCAGCAGTCGAATCAACAAGTGTAGCTGATATACTGGATCGTGACACAACTTATGACATTCTTAACTCAAGCCAAATGATGTCACAATCCTCTCTGAAGCACCTGCAAGAAATGTCTGAGTCACAGAAGTCTGTTAGCGATAAATGGTTAGGAGCAACCGGGGACAACGTCGGTAGCATGCACATTCCACCTCCAAGAGACAGCGAAAGTCAAGAGACTCCTAATATCACACACCCAGAGCAACAGTCTGGGTTATCAAGCAGTAATCTGGGGGATTCATCCAAAGTGCCTCAACTATTGCCACAAGAGACGGTGTATTCCGAAGCCAATGTATCGGCGTCTATGCCAAATCGTCATGAATACGCCGACACTGCCAAGTCGAGCAATAGCATACCAAAAGCTACTCTGCGTCAATTGCAAGGACCTCCTGACAATGAATCGGAGTCTCCATCTGAACGTGACAGTATGGTCACTCGAAAGGAAGAGATTAGTACTCCTAAAGTATTGAAAGAATCACACGTTCTTGGGACAGAAGAAATAGCTTCACATAACTGGCCTTATGCCATTGCTAATGGCCGTAACAGTCAAGAAACATCTTCTATTGAACCCCCACCAATGGGTCTATCGCAATTACCAAGCAAACGCGTATGGAAGTTAGTAACTGATCAACAGCAGCCGGAAGCATTTGCTTCAGACATTCATCTTCCTGTCTCCACAACTACGACTATTGGGCATTCTGATGTTGCCTACACTGTTGGTTCGAACCACATAATACCAAAAGCCACTGTGAAGCAACTGCAGGGATCTCCTGATAGTGAATATCCTCCTCCAGAAAGTACAGAGGAACGAAAGAAAGCTAGTGAAAGTCCACTAGAGAAGGGAGTGTCATCGAATAGTTGGCTAGACTTTGAAATTACTACCGGCCACCACATTCAAGAAACATCATCTGTGGAACCCCAAGTTTTGCCCAGCAAACGGTTATGGATTGCAGTTAACGATGCTCAAGCAATGAAAACCAGGGTTTGGGATAAAGAGCCTCTGCCTGTCTCGACGAACGTAGGTTCTGCTTTGAGCCATGACAATGACACTGTTGCCTCAATCCACATGATACCAAAAGCCACTGTCAAACCATTATATGGCCCTCCGGACAGGGAAACACATTGGTATTCTCCACCAGAACGAATTCCTACCGGTGACCGTAGAGATGAGAAAAGCAGCGAAACCAAGACCCCACATTCACACAGCTGGATTCCAGGAAAGAGACTGCCGTCTCATAGTGGATCCGACTTTGGTGCGACCACTGGTTACGAGAGACAGGAGACTTCTATTGTCCGTCCTCCATCTGGACTTTTCAGAGTGCCCAGTAAGCGTCCTTGGGAAGCATCTGACTTTTCTCCAAGTATAGGATCGTCAGGTTCTGTCAAGAAACAGCTATTAGCCATCGAGAAACATGCAGAAAATTTGCTGTTGAATAAGACTGAACAAAATAAGTTAAAAGAGAAAATGAATGTTCCAGCCAGTGCTGTAGCTGCAAAGACAGATCCTAATTTCCTGCCTCTTTTGAGGGCGGCACACCTGCTGTTGGAAGCCGCGGAGCAGCAGGCATTCGGGGCTTCCGAAGCGGAGATGCAGCGCTCGTCTGCCAACGAAACTGATCTCGTCAGTGCTACAGCCCTGAGAGAGTCAGAGCTGTCTCGAATAACAAAGCAGTTGTCATTCATAACGCAGCTGCTTATTTCTGGACTGCTGCTGAATGTGCTCACTACTAGACAACTACAAGGATCTCCCCTAGACACTCCTCTGCTGAACAGTACCACAGACGAGTTGTTGGGACCTACAGTGACATCGCTTGGCTTACCTGCTATAGACGTTACCACAGCCACTCCCGATTTGGTGAGCACTTACCCGGATGATATTCACTACAATGACCTCATAGGGTTGAATGTTTCTTCGGAGACGTCAACAGGCGACGCTGAAAGAGTTCCGTTCTTCCTCCGATCCTGGGTGTCGCGGCCAATACCAGTTGTCCCGCTTCCAGAGGTAATGTGAAACTTACGAATTCACTGTACAATTCCTTAACGTTAAGTGCATGCAGACATACCACCATATCCTCGTCGTTTTTCTACGATTGTATACGACAACCAACCAGAGATAACTTGCCGGGATGTGAATTGGTCACTTATGGCCAATGGCATTATATATTTACCATAGGTGTACTTTGCATTGACTGCATCTTATTTCATTATACCGGGTGATCAAAAAGTCATTATAAATTTCAAAACTTAATAAATCACGGAATAATGTAGATAGAGAGTTAAAAATTGACACACCTGCTTGGAATGACATGGGGTTTTATTAGAACAGAAAAAAAATATTGCTAGACACGTGAAAGATCTCTTAATGCGCGTCGTTTGGTGATGATCGTATGCTCAGCCGCCACTTTCGTCATGCTTGGCCTCCCAGGTCCCCAGACCTCAGTCCGTGCGATTACTGGCTTTGGTGTAACCTGAAGTCGCAAGTGTATCGTGATCGACCGACATAGCTAGCGATGCTGAACGACAACATCCGACGCCAATGCCTCACCATAACTCTGGAGATGCTTTATAGTGCTGTTCAGAACATTATTCCTGGACTAAACCTATTGTTGAGGAATGATGGTGAACATTTTGAGCATTTCCTGTAAAGAACATCATCTTTGCTTTGTCTTAGTCTGTTACGCTGATTATTGCTTTTCTGATCTGATGAAGCGCCATCTTTCGGACCTTTTTTCTCCTGTTCTAATAAAATCCCATGTCATTCAAAGCACGTGCGTCAATTTTTGCCTCTCTATCTACATTATTCTGTGATTTATTTTTGATTACCCGTTACATTATTCACTACCTCATACGCTGTCTTATTAGTTCCTTTTATTTTCCCTTATAGCGACCAAGTACGCTCCGACTACCGTTTTCATCATTACCGGAAGGGAATGATTTATTTTCTGCCACTGTATTAATTCCGGGTCAGTCTTTTAAATGACATTGTACAAATAGGTCTCTTTATCGAGTTCACATTTTTTGCCTGTACTGGAAAAAGAGATGAAGCACCTACACTGTAATTCAGATCTTCTTGAACAGTTAGAGATAGGAATGTCATGGTCACAGGGCGTGCAAAAATGACGCTAGCTAAAGGTAAATTTGCCAACACCTCACGTTGTCGCTATAAACCGAAGTAAATGGACGTGCAGGATGCCTCTCAGACGTATACACGAACCTTAGCGTCAAAGCAAAGAGTTTGAAAGAGAGTACATTATTCATTACCATATTCATAATTAGAAACAGAATAATGCCTTTCAGCGGCCTTCAGCACAGACTTCCTTATAAAAATCCTCCCTACTCCCCTGCTCAATGCTAATACTCATGCCTCGACTGATATTAAAACTGTTGCTTCAAAATTATTCTTAGATTAGATTAGTTTTTCGTTCCGTAGATCCATGTTAAGAAGTTCCTCGTGGATGTGGAACAAGTCAAGATATAAAATTTAAAAGCTGAATAATAGATAATACTAATAATATAAATACAGATACATCCTTTTTTTCCTTGAACGAATCCAGGTATTATCTCCTTGGTCTACCTCTACCTCGACTCCTCCTACCTTCTATTGCCTAAACCATGAGTGTCTTAGGTGACACAGACCAACGATAGAAATTTTTTTTTTGCTGAACATACTTTATTCTTGTGTTTTTAAGATGGGAAATCTAAATATGATACTTAAGAAACTGTATCACCCACCGTTTCTTCACATTTTACAGTTAAATTTATTAAATTAAGCGATTAATAATAGAATTTAACAGCTTTTATATAGTTAAAATAATTTAAAAATGAAGTGTAATGAATGTAGATGACGTTGATAGCACTGCTGAAAAACATTTTCTGGCAGAAAAGGTCGATTCTATTTTTTTAAATGGTGTTTTGTTTACTGTCAACCTAACTTCACTTTCCAGTTTCCTGTACATGTGCCTAGTGTGTAATCCTGGTTGTAATAACTCTGCTGACAGTTTTTGTTATATATGTGGTGAATTTGTGATTAAAAACCCAAAGAAAAGTTACATACCTTGTGATAAAAGTTTACCATATTTCGCATCTAAACTTGGTGATCAAGATAAATTTTTGGCGCCGAATAAGGTAAGTAATATGTGTGTTGAAGAACTGAAAAATTGGTCCAAAAACGAGAAAAAAACTTTCAGATATGCTGTTCCTATGATATGGAGGGAGCCAAGAAATCATTCCGATGATTGTTACTTTTCAGTGTTGATATCAGTAGTCACAATTCGCAAAAAAAAAAAAAAAAAAAAAAAAAAAAAAAAAAAGATTGGTAATAAGATACAATAACCTTCCGACCAGTAGGGCATGGTGTAGATCTGCCGATACCTGAACCACCAGATTCCAACAGAAATATTTCATAATGTACAATCTGAAAGCTTACTGATAGAAAAAGCTTAATTGCTTGGCACTAGATTAAAAGAAAATAACTTAATGGCAGTTGCAACCAGCATATACATGTACATAGAGAGCAGCAATTTTCCAAGTGATTTAGTTGGATGATATATGGCGATCTAAAAGTAACATGTATGCCTCTTGGTCAGATAGGTGGCTTTCCCAAATTTCCATGTTTTTGTAGGATAGTATCTCTTCTTGTGAATATATAACCGTGTATTTGATATTAATAGAATTTATTTCTTCTGTCCAGTAGCCTTACCAGATCAACAATCTTCTCTATGCTCTGTTGCATACTGTACTACTACGTTCCAGTTACCCACCTCTATTTACACAGTAGGTTACCTGGTAAATATTCTGACCGAACGATTCACTCGACCTACTTTCCTGTTTAGGAAGAATTCTTCCCTCGTTATACGCTGTCTTCTGCGGTTTATTTTTCCCTATATTCATTGTCCAGAAATCCGTATCTTCATTCAGTTTAACTTCTACTATTCTAATTTTCAGTTATTCCACCTCTTTTAGGACTTTTAAACACACTTTATGAGCCGCGGTGGAGTAGCCGAGCGGTCTAAAGCGTCTCGCTGCGGAGCGCGCGATTGCTCGCCGTGGAGGTTCGACTCCTCCCTGGGGCATAGGTGTGTGTGTTGTCCTTAGGTTAGTTTACGTAGGTTTAAGTAGTTTGTAAGCTACGGACTGATGACCACGCAGTTTGGTCCGATAGATTTACAAACATTTCAACATTTGAACACTTTATGACTCGTAGAATGTGACCCATTAATCGTTTATTCAATCTTTTTCCCGTTCTTACCTCTGCCATGACAGTGCACTCATGAAATTGTAAGTGTAGCACTAATCCGGAGTTGTTTCTAAGATCACCACGGATTTTAATTACAAACCACATTTCCTATCAATACAAATTAGTGTCTTCAGTGAGCTGTTATTCATTGCCCTCCACACGCTCAAGCTGTTGACATTTTTCCATTTTATAGAGGCAGTTTCCCAAAATATTCGCCCCAGACCTATGTTCGGTGCACCGTACTCTTTGATAAGATCGTTGGCAGAATGAGAGTAGCTTTTCAAGTCATAGTTGGTGATTTTAATCCAATATTTAAGCAGTCGTTTGTATCCGAAGGTTCTGATTATGATCCAAATACGTCGCTGTTTGTCCACGAGTATCACGTAAAATACCCTACCTTTAAACCGACATAATCTCTAACAATTCTCCATTCTTTAGGATTTACAGCAGTTCTTATACATATTATATATAAAAATTAAGAATGCTTCTTTCACACCACAACAAAAGACGAATATCTCTTCGCTAGAGACAAAGATCTGATACTGGAAAACTAGCTTCTCGAGATATCTGACATTTTCATGTCTGGAGGACTCCGAAGTACCTGCCCAGCTCCACGACATCAGTGGAGTTACAGTCCTGAAGATGGTCCAAAATAAGGTCCGAAACTAGTTGACTACATAAATAATTAATTGCACTCTAGACTGTTTTATATATAAATTTAAATAAGAGTGCTGTTAATCCCACAAAGTGAAACAAAAATGTTTCCAAAAATATGACATGCATTATTGGTTAAGGCAAGTGGACCATCAAAATCTTTGAAATAAATCGCAATTTGCGATCAATTGTGGCTTCACCGTATTAGGTTTAGATGGAATACCCAAGTTCGGCGTAGTGACCAGCCCGACCGCAATGGATTCTTCCCTGCACGTCTCCCGCCACACCCAAATCTCCATTCGCCATGCTGTCATCCTCTGCAGTCGGGCTGGTCACTGTGTCCTCGGAGGCGGAGTGCTCAACGCGTCTGCCTAGTAAGCAGGAGATCCCGTGTTCGAATCCCGGCCGGGCACAAATTTACATTCGCCGCATTTGTACATTCCATCTAAACCGATTACAGTGAAGTCATAACTCATCGCAAATTGCGATTTATTTCATTCATTGAAAGCCGTAACGTCGTCAAAAATATAAATATAAGTCTATCAATATCTTTGGTCGGTTGACGTAACATGTAGCTTCGTGTGGAAGAAGCACATTGGCCCATATCTTATTGATGGCACGTTGGAAGGACGCAAATATGGAACGTTTTGGGAACAGGAACTACGGATACTACTCCATGGTGTCCTCGTCGTTCGGCAACGTATATGGTTTCAGCACGATGGGTGCCCACCGCATTACGGAAGTGAAGCACGTGAAGTATTAGACCACGTTTACACTGGTCGGAGGATCGGCAGAGATTGCCCTATTAACTTTAACTGGCCTGCTAGGTCATCCGATTTCACAGAACCGGTTTTTTTTTTTTTTTTTTTTTTTTTTTTTTTTTTTTTTTTTTTTTTTTTTTTTTTTGCTTTGGAGATTTTTAAAAGGGGTGTATCAACAAATGGCAACAGGCTTTGAAGACATGGTCGTCCGCATACGTAACGTTTTTACTGACATTCTCACAAATATGATTATATCTTGTGAACAGTCATTTGCAGAGCAGTTCACTACATGTAATGCAATTACACGTGCTACATTAGAAAATTTACTTAAATTTAAAAAAAAAAAAGGAACTTTCGCTTCGAGACCCGGCCACATAGACGCATCAGGGAGTTCCCTCCTGATCGATATCTCGGTGGTATACAACATTGTGAATGGAGTGTACAACCGAAAGCCGTGAAGTACTGACCTGCCCTGTCATCGGAGCATGGAGTTGGGAGTCCACCATGTCCTTGAATATTAAATGGACATTGAGCTGCATGTTGTAAATTATAGTCGTGGACTCATTTCGATTCCACTGATTACAGTGCCGTCTGTCGTGAGACGGGAAAATGTTTAAGACGAAACGTATGCAATTTCTTCTGTACAATCGTAATCTGCGATAAAAACTGGCTAGTCCCATCGAAGATTTCCAAGTTGTCCGCCGCTCGGTGTTGGGCTGGGGGGGGGGGGGGTGCGAGTATAGTATCACAGGATGTCCCTGTCCGATACAAACAAATCAGTGTTGTGAATTTTTTATCCGAATTTTCCGCAGTAAAGCGTTCTGTAAAAATAAAAATCATTTTTCCCACTCACTGTACTGAGTACCCTGACCGTAATGAAATGATCTGTTATCATAACCGAATAAAGTAGATATTTATTTCTTATGGATTCGTTTTGCAGGGCGTGAGCGACATGGTCGGCGAGCACCCTTCACCGGATGGACAGCCTCCGCCACCACCTCCAGAGATTCCGAGCGAGGAGCTGGATGTGGGAGAGTCAATCGGTGGAGGCCTGGCGACCAGCTGGCACACCACGACGAAACAGCCGCCTCAGACGACTTCACCGCCACCCAGCTACTGGGATACCACTCAGTCCCCCTACAACTACTGGAACCCAACCACGACAAGTACGCCGAATACCACCCCAAACCCATACAACTACTGGTACACCAGCACTACCACTACACAGTTTCCTTACAATTACTGGAACACGAATGAACCGACCACTAAGTCTCCCTACAGTTACTGGGATACAAGCACTACAACAACACAGTCTCCTTACAACTACTGGTACACAAATAAAGGCACGTCTCAGAATCCTTACAATTACTGGGGCACAACCACATCTACAACGCAGTCTCCTTACAACTACTGGTATACAAATCAGAAACCACACAATTACTGGGACACGACAACAACTACGACTACCCCTAGTCCTTACAATTATTGGCAGACAAGCACAACAACGACTCGTTCGCCCTACAATTACTGGACTACATCGACACAAGACCCTTATTATTGGTATACTACACCAACAACGACTGCCACAAAGTCACCGTACGAAATCTGGTACGATTATTGGTATGGTAACGCCACGACGACTACCAAGTCACCTTATGAAGAGTGGTACAATTATTGGTACAGTAAATCTACTACAACCACGAAGTCGCCGTATGACAGCTGGAACGACTACTGGTCGAAAATGAAAACGTCGACAACAACGTCAACGAGTCAGCCACAGTCACAGAACAACTGGTTTTATGGCTGGCCGACCACAACCAGTCCGGCGAATACCGAGGCCCCAACCACTCAACGGCCATGGTACGACTACTGGTCAACACCGACTAGCACGACGAGCAAGCCACCGACTAATGGACTGTCACACTACAATGGGTATTATGGATGGCAAGCGCAGACCACCCCCAGCAGTACAGAACCACCTACCACACAACGACCGTGGTACGCCTACTGGTCAACGACTCCTCGTGCAGCAACTACACAATCGCACAGCAATTGGTTCGACAGCTGGAAGGTACCCACGACGACACAGCGCCCCTGGTACGACTATTGGTCAACAACCAGCCGTCCTCAGAGCGATCAGTCGCAGTACAACTGGTACCACAACTGGCTCGGTACTACAACTACCACATCGACATCACAGCCGGCAGCCGATTTTCCGACCACTACTCGCAGCCCATGGCACGACTTCTGGGGAACCACAAAGCGACCTTCCGCGTGGTACAACAGTTGGGGAAACGCCGGACCCATCACTACTACCACCACCGAGTCTCCACTTCCACAAGTACAGACCACCGTGAGCCCTGCGACACAACAGCATGTTGATGAGTCCCACTCATCAGACAGTGTCAGCTCCTCGGTCGAGAAGCCTGCAGTGCAACCAACGCAGGGTACCCACTACAAACCTGATGGCAGTTATGTCATGGAGTAAGTATTCTCCTTGATGTTTTGTTATCTTATATTTCATTTTAATACTATTTTTAACATCAGATTATTCAAGGTGATGAAGTAATCAAAGAATGGAAGGTATAAGATATGTATTGAAACTGTATATATATGACAATACCAGGTGATGTTATTTATTAATTTATTGCTTAATTTTGACCTATTCTCTCTATTTACATAATATGTCGTGATTTAACAGTTTGTTTTTTATTTCTAAATAATTGATAACAATCTTACTTTTAGAGTAATACTACTACTACTACTACTACTACTAATAATAATAATAATAATAATAATATGTTGATGTTATGGTCTTTAGTCCTGAGATTGGTTTGATGCAGATCACCACGCTACCCTCTCCTATGCAAGCCGCTTCATCTGAGAATAACATCGCAACCTGCATTCTTTTGAAACTGCTTACTGTAATGGTCTCTCGGTGTCTCTCTACAAATTTTATCCCATATACTTCCCTCCAATGCTAAATTGACGATTTCCTTATGCCTCAGAATGTCTCCCACACCCCCCCCCCCCCCCCAGGTCTATCCCATATCTTAGAAACTTCTTTTCTCCCCAAATATGTTCAGCAACTCCCCATTAGTTACGTGATATATCTACCTAATCTACAGCATTCGTGTGGAGCACCACATTTCAAAAGCTTCAATCGTCTTTCTGTCGGAACATCTCAACGTCCACATTTCACTTTCAATGCTACACTCCAGACAAATGCTTTCAGGAAGGACTTTCTAAGACTTAAAGTAAATTTCGATGTCAGAAAATTTCGCTTCTTTGCAAATGCTTTTCTTCCAAGAGCCATTATGCACTTTACTACTTCTTAGGTCGTCAAAATTTGTTTTGCTATTCAAATAAGAAAATTCATCTACTACTTTTATTGTCACATTACTTAATCTCATTCCTTCAGTATCACCTGTTATTTGCAAGCTGCTGCCCATTACCCTTCTTATACAGACCATGACTCTTGTTTGCTCTTTTTAATGTTCATTTTATACCCTTCCTTCAAGAAACTGTCCATTCCATTAAATTACTCTTCCGAGTCCTATTGTGACTCTGGTAGATTTAGACTGTCATTGGCAAACGGCAAAGTTTTTATTTCTTCTGCTTGAACTTTAATGCCTTCTCCAAATTTCACCTCGCATTCTTTCACAGCTTGCTCGATGTACAGATTGAATAACATTGGGGAAAGCCTACAACCCTGTCTTACTCCCTTTCTAATCACTGTGTCCATTTCAAGCCATTCAACTCTTTTAACTAATGTCTGGTTTTTGTATAAGGTAACTTTTCGTCCCCCGTATATATTCCTCCTACGTTCAAAATTGGAAATAGAAAGTCTGATAATCCTTCACGTTTGGGACCGACCCGGTGTCGGATTACCTAAAATGCCGGACTAATGGGCGGTACCTGTTACTGCTGGCATAGGCTAAGCCACACATCTAAAACAGCTGTGACACAGTGCACTGAACCATTTGTACAATAACCTATCTAATTGTTCCACTTATGGTTTTTAAGTTCATCCGGAAGCTAAGTTTTCAGTTGTTACCGATTTAGAAGCATATTTCATTAGTTCATTTTTTTTTTATGTCATACATTGTTGACGAACCTATATTAAATTCAGTTACGAAAATATATCTGTTCTCACCTTCCTCAAGCGTTTGATGATTTCCAGTTTTCACTCTTGATTTAGAGCTTGAAAAACATTTGGCTTTAGACAATATTGTCACTGCTTACACGTTAATAAAAGCTCCACAGATCACTTTGATATGACAGTCACCATTGTTAAATGGTGAAAAAATGCCAGCAACCCAAACAATGAGGGGAACCTATGTGCAGTCACTGTGCAGTCACTGTAACAGCAGCAGTAGCGGCTGCAGCAAAGGAAAAACAAGTCCCCTTTGATCCTGCTGCCGGACCATCGGGCGTTCCGGACTGTTGGATGCCGGACTATCGGACTTCTACTCTATTGCCTTGTGAGTTCCTACTTTTCTCCTAAATCCATGCCGAGCTTACCAGAGGTCGGATTTTGCCAGTTTTTTCCAATCTTCAGTAACTAATTCAAATCAGTATTTTGCAGCCTTGACTTATTAAAATGACAGTTCTGTAATTGTTACACTTGACTGCACTTGTCTACAAATACAAAAAGTAACAGGATAATTGTTAACAGAGAGAAATATATATATCTATTCGTGTTCACGGAATGTATGACATTAAGAGCGAATGGGTAAAGTGGAAAATGGTTACCCAGCCGGAAATCGAGCCCAGACCTCCTACTTTCTTGGCAAATTTTTTTATAACGATTCTAAAATTGCTTAGAGATTGCATGCTT
Organism: Locusta migratoria; assembly: GCA_026315105.1. Classification (NCBI taxonomy): domain Eukaryota; kingdom Metazoa; phylum Arthropoda; class Insecta; order Orthoptera; family Acrididae; genus Locusta; species Locusta migratoria. Next base: position 175,951,087 of record CM048751.1, on the reverse strand, counting down.
AGATGTTGTCAGTAGATAATTTATGGTCTAAACGACACATCATCTGGTGACCGATATAATATATATTTAGCTTTGATGCATTCAAATTTGTCTTTTACAATACTGTTGTTATATTTTGATGTTTATTCAAGTTTGGCAATACGTAACAACAGTATTTTAAATGACAAATTTGAATCCACCATTTTCTGTATTGTCAATAAATAATCTACTGACAACATGTAGAAGCGATTATTCAGGCAATCTTTAAGCAATTTTAGAATCGTTTAAATAATTTTATCATGAAGGTTGCGTACCTCTACCAAGACTTTCAGTCTAAAATAATTTTTCTAGGCAGCTGCGCTGACATCACTAGCGAACACAGCGATCACCACACCAGCATGGACGACTACTCTAACACGCCTTCCTTCAGATGAAAATTCCTAACTTTTCACGGCTCATTATTGTTGAAACTAGCTGATTTTTCAAACTGATTCCCGTAAGAGTAAGAGCCTAGGAGTGCCATCGCTCAGAAGAAAGGAGCATTGCCCGTTGTCCTTATTCGGTATATTGCATAAGTTATATACAGGGTATCCCATTTGTCTTTACCACCCAAAATATGTCTGGAAAAACATCTATTATAAAAACTTTCACCGGTATCAGTGTAAGGCAGGGACTCATGAATTTAAATAATTTGAAACATTCTAAAACGAAAACATACGTGTTTCTTAATACAAACTTACATGTTTTTAAATGGACACCAAATTTATTTCATCAGCAATCTATATCATAACAAATCACATAAACAGTGGTGTTGTTTGCATCGCAAGACGCCAATTACATCCCGAAATATTGCGAAGCGTAGTTGACGCTTTAAATAGGCGAAACACGGGTTCACGCCATTGTTTATGTTATTTGTCATGCTACAGACTGCTATGAAATATAGCGTGTTCATTTAAAAACACAAGTTTGTGTTAAAAAACACATATGGTTTCGTTTTAGAATGTTTCAAAATATTTACATTCATGATTCGCTGCCTCTCATTAACACCGATGAAAGTCGTTAAGTCGTTTTGTAATAGCTGTTGTTCTTCCAGAGATACTTTCAGTGTCAAGGAAAATGGAACCATATAGGGTGTTTCACTAAGTGTGTGCCTCTGTAACTTATAAAACAATAGGTGACGGGAAATTTTAATGCGGTAAGTCAACACAAGAAATGCTACACTTTCTGCGGAGCTATGAACATAGTTTATTGTATCATTTTCCAAAGAATTACAGCACAAAGATATAATTTTTAAATGGAACAATAGTTTTTTTCTATCGTGTATTGGATTCGTCGAAACCAGCTGCGTCCAAATCAATCTAAACTACATTCCTATCACTGTTATTTTGGGAGCTACAACCCTTCAAAGTTTCAGGGGCAGATACCACACGCTGTACATAATACATAGCTGTGTGGTGGGTGATGGATGTTATGGCGGTGGGAAGTTGATTTACATGAGATGTTCAAATGTGTGTCCATGTTCCTCAATGCATAATGCAATGCGCCGTCGAAAGGATCTGCGGACGAGATGTAACATCGCCGGTGTGACGGAGCGGCATGCGTCCTCGATGCGTCGTTTTAGATCATCTGGTGATGTGGGCTCAGTGACACGATCCTTTAGATATCCCCACAAAAGAAATCTACTGGTGTTAAATCGGGCGACCTTGCGGGCCATGAATGAGGACCATGGCGCCCCAACCATCTTCCTGCAAACCTGTTGTTTAGTTCTTCCACAACAGCACGCGCAGAATGGGCTGGGTGACCATCGTACTGCATCCACATATGGACTCTCGTGTTTAGACAAACATGTTCAAGGAGACCACCCAAACTTTCGGCTACGAAAGCGCGATATAACTCACCTGTCAGTGTACCTAGGAAATAGTGTGGACCGATGATTTCATCCCCAAGGATTCCGCACCACACGTTAATAGACTTACGTTGACGGTCGACAGGTCGTACCCGCCGAGGATTGTCTGCAGCCCAGTAGTGCATGTTATGGCGATTCACTGCACCATAATTTGTGAGCGTGGACTCATCAGAGAACATAACACTTTGTAAACACTCCAGCGTGAAATTACGCATGGCCCACTCACAGAATGTCACTCTTACACGGAAATCGTTCCAATGCAGCTCCTGGGTCAGTCACAGGCGGTACGGGTGAAACCTGTGGCCGTGTACTATACGCCACACAGATGACTGACACCAGCGACCGCAGCAACGGCTCGTAAGCTGACATGAGGATCGTGGTGTAATGCAGCTAAAACAAACACCTCCATCTCCTCACTTCTTATAGGTCTTCGTCTGTTACTGCGGCGCATTACCAAGCTGCCTGTTTCGCGAAGTCGTTGTTCGGCACGTAAGAACGTAATGGCTGCCGGGGCTCTTCGCCTAGGATACCTCACGGCATACGCCATGGCTGCTTCAGTGGCATCGTGTCGGCACTCGCCGAGCATCAGCAACATGTCAACGTACTCGTTGTTCGTTTATGCCATCGTCATCTGATGTCAGTAACTGTGGTATATTGAGACCCGTTTGTTTGTGTGGCTCCAACTGTCGGGTATACGGTCGTGTGCGGCGACAGTCGGCAGTCTAACAGCGCATCGAGGAAGCTTCTCGCTCCGTGACACCGGCGACGTTACAACTCGACCACACCACATTTAGAAGGCGCATTGCATTATGCGTAGCGTTTGTGGTATCTGCCCCTGAAACTCTGAAGGGTTGTAGCTCCCAAACTAACAGTGATAGGAATGTAGTTTGAATTGATTACGACGCAGCTGGTTTCAACGATTCCAATGCACGATAGAAAAACACTATTGTTCCATTTAAAAAATTATTTCTTTGTGCTGTAAGTCTTTGGAAAATGATACAATAAACTATGTTCATAGCTCCGCAGAAAGTTTAACTTTTCTTGTGTTGATCTACCGCATTAAAATTTCCCGTCACCTATTATTTTACAAGTTACAGAGGCAAACACACTTAGTGAATACCCTGTATATAGTGGTTGATGTTAGTTAGTGGGCACTGGGATGGCAACATAGCACGATCCCATCTCTCTCTGCTTTTAGTTTGTATTCTTTTTGATTGGATACAGTTTTGGAATAGCATTGGCACTGTGTCTTATTACTGTTAGTCATCTGTATTTCGCTTCCCTTTGACGCGCATAGTCTTACCTCCGCCGCCGAGGTGAACTGAACCGTGTGATGACATGGGACTGATGTTGTACTGCGGATTCTGCCCCGTGTGCCGCTGTAACCTTGGTTACGTCCTGTAATACATCACTCGCGCTCCCGTCATCAACAACACTAGGAGCACTCGGTTTCTTTTCGTTGTTTGTGTTGATTTTCCTATGGTGAAACGCCGCATAATGAGAGGGATTTACGGTCTTTCGTGTCCTAGAAACTTTGTCTTCTTCATGCTGAGAAATGGCGTTCGCAATATTGCCAATTACGGTCCACCAGTCTTTATTCTTAGTACGTTCGTATGGTAGGTTACAGTTACTTCGTTTCTCTAATCCCATTACAGGTGACGTAGTTAAGGACAATGTGGTCCGATGATCACAAAACACAACACTCGCAAAGTTTTTTAGCTTTTTTGTTAAACCTGTGCAGGCAAACTGTGTTAGGACGGTAGCCCGTTAGCTAATGAACCATGCCCTGACTGGGATTTCTGCAGGGAAGCCCTAGGCGTTCTTCGATACACGGCACTAGTTGACACTCTCTTCCACCTGCATCATTGTCGTCCGAATCGTACTGTGAAGTACTCATTTTTCAGTTTTAGAGTGCAACCTCGGTTCTTATTCTTTTCCTCAAAATTTGCTGGACATTCGTCAAATCTCCTTTATTCAATACCTTGGCGTAATATATATTAGGTGGATAACGAGAATCACTAGAAACGAATCGATTGGCGTGCTGTTACGGGTCCCTATGTCCACTTCGCAATATTTGCCAGTTCCGAGCGCACCGAAGTCTGTACGTCCAGACACTTGCTGCGTAGTCCATAACAGATGACAAATGTCATTCACTGGTTGCGTCAATTAACGAAAATATTCTTCTGGAAGCTATAGTTACAAAATAGGAAGTATGATGAAGGAAAAGCTAGGGGCGTTCCTTTGATCTGTGTGCAGCCAAGCGTTGCACCATATTAAGAGATAGTAAACGCGGAACGATACTAATTTAGTATTGTGGCTGGAAATGGACGTTCTTACTAACCAGAGTTAAGGCCACCGCTTAGAGGAAGACTTACACGAAAGGAAATCATGCTTTGTTATGCTCTCCTCCATTCTGTACCCTGGTATTGCACCTAATTGTAGTCCAAATATTGTTTGAAAATATTAACGAAACTGTACGATGACATCAAAGATCTTAATATTTCCAGAATGAAACTTTCACTCTGCAGCGAAGTGTGCGCTGATATGAAACTTCCTGGCAGATTAAAATTGTGTGCCGGAATCGGGACTCGAACCTGGAACATTTGCCTTTGCCTTTCGTGTCAGGATAGCTCAATCGGTAGAGCTCTTGCCCGCAAAAGGTAAAAGTCCCATGTTCGAGTCCCGGTTCCGGCACACAATTTTAATCTGCCAGGAAGTTTCATCTTAATATTTGTTACTTCGGTCTTTAAGGATCAGACAGACGTAACTGCATGTTTCATTATCGTTTACTCACTAACTGCCAAATGCAATAGAGCCTACGTAGTAGGTTTATCCTAGAAGGTAGATTAAGAAAAAGTAAACCGACATATTTTGTAGATTTGGAGAATGCTTTTGTCAATGTTGAGTGGAATAAAATCTTTCAAGTTCTTAAGCAAGCAAGAGTAAAATATAGGGAGCGTAACGTTATTATAAACCAGACAGTGATTGTAAGAGTTGAAGAGCATGAAGGGATGCAGTGGTTGGGAAAAGAGTAGGACAGGGTTGTAGCCTTTATCCAATGTTATTCAATTTGTACATTAAGCAGGCTATAAAGGAAAGCAAGGAGAAATTAGGAGAAGGAATTAAAGTTCAGGGTGAAGAATTAAAAACATTGCGTTTTGCCGACGACATAGTAATCCTGTCAGAGACAGCAAAGGATCTGGAAGAGCAGTTGAACGGAATGGACAGTGTGCTAAAAGGTGCATATAAGATGAACATAACAAGGGCAAAACACGAGTAATGGAGTGCATTTTAAGAAAATCAGGCGGTTCTGAAGGAATTAGATTAGGTAACGAAACAATAAAGGAGGTAGATGAGTTTTGTTACTTGGGTAGTAAAATAACAAATGATGGTCGCTGTACAGAGGATATAAAGTGCAGAATGGCAATGGGTAGAAAAGCGTTCTTGAAAAAGAGTGTTAACATCGAATATTGATTTAAACCTAAGGATGTCCTTTCTGAAGGCATTTGTGTGGAGTGTTGCCTTGTACGGAAGTGAAACATGGACGATAAACAGTGCAGACAGGAAGAGGATAGAGGCTTTTGAAATGTGGTGCTACAGAAGAATGCTGAAGATTAGGAGGGTGGATCGCGTAACTAATGAGGAGGTACTGAACAGAATTGGGGAGAAAAGGTATTTCTGGTATACCTTGACTAAAAAAAGGGATCGATTGGTAGGAAACATTCTTAGACATCAAGGAATCGTGCAGTTAGCGTTGTAGGGAAGTGTGTGGGGTAAAAACCGCAGAGGAAGATCAAGAGATGGATACAGTAAGCAGATTCTTACAGATGTAGCATGCCGTTCTTATGTGGAGTTGAAGAGGCTTGCTCAGGATAGGGTATTGTGGAGAGTTGCAACAAACCAGTCTCCAGACTGAAGACCACAACAACAGTAGAAAACAGCAATGTACATCATTCTCGTAGTGTGAAAGATCCATTTTTACGTATCTGATTTTGAACAACTTCTAACATAAGTCTGAAGAAGACTCATACTGCACATTAATATTGCATGTTGAGCCTTCACGTGCCAGTAATTCTCCTTTGCCATGGCCAGTAATTCCGTTCCAGTTATGTTACTGTTATCCTTTATTTGGACAAAATCGCTGACGTCCGTTTTAGGGATGCATACCCGATCTTCAAGTGCTTCAAACAGGAAGAAAGACTGAGCGGGCTACTAAATAAAATTAACAATGTTAAACGCATGAAAGGGAATGAACAAGTTATACCCGATAAGTTATTACAAACAATTGTGACGAAAACGGCAGCGCTGTTTAACGTTTTACTACCGTCAGTATCCTCGATAACGACATCGTACACAAACAAGGTAAAACGTCCTTACCGGAGAGAAATAGTGGATGAAACCCGAACTTAACTGACAAAACCCGGCGATCATTAAGAACGACAGTGACCTGATAACAAAGCTACCAAGGCAACAGCAACTGCAAAACTCAACACTCACTTCAGTTATAGTGTTCCGATAAAAACAGCACGGCTGGAATTTAAGATTCATGAGAGAGCTGCAGTTGTAAGACCCTTAATTACGGAAGTCGACGCAAAGCTGCGAAACGTTGCGAGAATCATAAAACCTGACACTGGAAGACTAGATGTATGTGAAACGGACCGATGGACCATCGTTTACGTTGTTTCAGATTAAAAAGAACACAGGCAATTAGTTGCAGGTAATATTTTATTGATCTTAATCAAGGTTTGGACACCACTGTGGGCGTATAACTGTGGACTACTATCTCAACACCCTCGACAGCGAACTGCTTATCATGGATTAACATATTGGTAACGAATCAGCTACATTACAAAATGAAAATGTGCCCACAATCACGGTAAAAAAGATCAGGCGAGTTTTCTTTAGTAACAGAAAATTAACAAGCATCTCCCCTTGACAGCAAAATCATCATGACTTATCACAACTGAACCGTCATAAGTAATATTAGAATGGTCATTGTGGATCAAATTTAAAGCTCCAACATCGTTAAAGTAATGGGCGGATGTTTTGGTACTAGAATGCATAACATTCTGTAGGAAGCTATAAAGGCACTTCACGAATCTGTTCCTCGAAGGGCTGCGTGTGTTTTCAAAGCCAATAGTGGGTCAACACGTTACTAATGAATGTTATCATTATTTTGTCCACTTTCTGTATATCATCATGTGCAAATTATTGATAAAGGAGGGAAAGGAAGTAGGATTAGGTAAGAAAGGAATGACTGTGGCTGCGTTACGGCGTTGAAATTAAAGAATGGCGACAGGTAAAACATTTCAGCCGGGCCGTGAATCGAACCCAGGTCTGCAGCTTCTGGTCAGCGGTCCACATTTTGCCGGGCGCCGTGGCTCAGCGCGCCCGGTTAGGGGGCTTAACATCCTATACAATAAAAAACCTGAGCCAAATATTAAACGAAAAATCCAGAACGAACTTAACCAAAGTCGCAACACTGCAACCACTGTCATTCCTATCTTTCCTAATCCTTCTTCCTTCCTCTCCTTTATCAATAATTTGTACATGCAATATGGCTGCGAAGTAGGTGTGGGTGTCTCTTATTTCGGACATACCAATATAATGTGCATATCTTCATGTGATGGACCATGGAATACGATGATACAATAGCCAAAGAAAAGGAGAGAGGGATTATCCTTTCCCGTTCCTTTTGTGATGATACTCCGCTTTAAAAGGAAACTTGGCGTACTCGCTTTCATACCTCCACAACTGTCCACCCGTTATGAATCTAGTACATGGACGTGAAAAATAACTTTGCATTGGTGTTGCGATGGAGCAGATGGTAGACGCGTTAAGTACTTTGCGGTATGCAATCGATACCTTTCTTGGCAACATGTTGTGACCTTTCTATATGTGAGGTGTCGTCCTTGAACTCAATATCTACATCTACATAAACACGGAGTGTAGCGATTGGACAACCTGTTTTTCTCGGAAACAGAAAATATGTGCAGGTATCACGACGCTCTATGTGATTATAAGTTCACGTATGCCTTTAAACTGCATCAGTGTCAAAATTGTATTATGAAAGACAAATGTATCGATGGCAACATCATTGTCACTCTAAACAAAGGGTAAAAGTTTTTATCCATTTTGCTCACCTGGAACAATCGGTGCTCTAAGGTCAAAGTACACGTAACTGAGGGTGCTAAAAGATAATTTGTTCTGTTTCTTTTTTACAGCTAGGAATAAAAATTCAAGGTACCGCAGTAGTATGAAATTTACGAAGTAGTAGTTAGTGAGATTACTTTTGTCATTCACTAAAGTTTTCTTTTGTGGATTTATCTTTGTGTGTGTGTGTGTGTGTGTGTGTGTGTGTGTGCGAGAGAGAGAGAGAGAGAGAGAGAGAGAGAGAGAGAGAGAGAGACGGAAAGAGAGAGAGAGTGAGTGTGTATTTCTGACATTTCACTGCAAACTGGCTGGATGGATTTGTATGACATTTCGAATGGATATAGTTTCAATGTGAACTACTACATAAGCTATCGTACGCTGTAGTTCGGAAAGTACATTAAAAAAACCTTCGATACTGTTTGGCTTATCATCTTGATAGTTGGCGTATATACAGGGTGTTTCACTAAGTATGTTTGCCTCTGTAACTTATAAAATAATAGGTGACGGGGAATTTTAATGCGGTAAGTCAACAAGTGTTACCCTTTTGTGGAGCTATGAACATAGTTTATTGTATCATTTTCCAAAGAGTTACAGCACAAAGATATAATTTTTAAATGGAACAATAGTTTTTTCAATCGTGCATTGGATTCTTTGAAACCAGCTGCGTCCAAATCAATTTAAACTACATTCCTATCACTGTTAGTTTGGGAACTACAACCCTTCAAAGTTTCAGGGGCAGATACTACAGCGGTCTGCGCGGCCACTACGGTCGGGGGTTCGAATCCCCCCTCGGGCATGGATATTTGTGCCGTCCTTAGGATTAGCTAATTCATAAGTAGTTTGTAAGTTTAGGGACGATGACCACGTAGTTAAGTCCCATGAGCTATACAAACATTTCAACATTTCATTTCAGCAGATACCACACGCTGTACATAATATGGCTGTGTGTTGGGTGATGGATGTTATGGGGGTGGGAAGCTGATTTACATGAGATATTCAAATGTGTGTGCATGTTCCTCAATGCTTAATGCAATGCGCCGTCGAAAGGATCTGCGGACGAGATGTAACATCGCCGGTGTGACGGAGCGGCATGCGTCCTCGATGCGCCGTTTTAGATCATCTGGGGATGTGGGCTCAGTGACATAAACACGGTCCTTTAGATATTCAAAAAAAAAAAAAAAAAAAAAAAAAAAAAAAAAAAAAAAAAAAAAAAAAAAAAAAAGAAAGAAATCTACTGGTGTTAAATCGGACGACCTTGCGGGCCATGAATGAGGACCATGGCGCTCCAACCATCTTCCTGCAAACCTGTCGTTTAGATCCTTTTGACGGCGCATTGTATTATGCATTGAGGAACATGGACACACATTTGAACATGTCATGTAAATCAACTTCCGACCGCCATAACATCCATCACCCACCACACAGCCATGTATTATGTACAGCGTGTGGTATCTGCCCCTGAAACTTTGAAGGGTTGTAGCTCCCGAACTAACAGTGATAGGAAGCCAACATTAAGTGTAAAATAGTCCAACTTCAGCCGTTGTTTTTGTACGAAATTTAATTAGAGTGCCACTTTCGGCTGTCTGATAGTTTTTGATACACGTGTGAAGAGTACACTTCCTGTAGAAGTCTATGGCAGCCAGTAAAAATGTTAGGTCCTTGGAATAAACGTGTACGATTTGATGAAATTTTACTTTAACGACAGAGAGTCTTAAGATGATGCTCTGGTAGCCTAAATAAACCCGCATAAAAACAGCGGCTTTGGTCATCATCCACCAGCCCCAGGCACACACTCCACAGGCACAGAACGGAGCTACGTCTTACAAGGCATACCAGATGGTACCTTGAAACGATTTCGACACCGTTTAAACAATCACGATGAAAGCAGATATATGTAGCGAGGAGGAAATGCATTGAGAGAGTCGGAAGACGAGATGGACAGAGACAGAGAAATTCTGCTTGCCTGTTGTGGGCATATTTACAATTATTTATATGGTATCTGCGGACGCATTCAAACGGTCGATCCCTTGCGGAAATCCAGTATAGGCTGCAAGCATCAGAAATCAGCGTGCGGGGGCTAGAAGTTGAAAATTTGGGTTGGAAGGGAAGCGTGTCTGGATAGCCTAATTGATTCTGCCGGGCGCCTTGGCTCAGCGCGCCTGGTCAGGGGGCTTAACGCCCTCTGTAATTAAAAAGCCTTCTGAGCCAAATATTCCACGAACAAACAAGAACAAACTGAACGAAAATCGCTAAGCATAGATCTACCTAGAGAACAATATATATATATATATATATATATATATATATATATATATATATATATATATATATATATATAAATTGCTGTACGTTAGTCTCGCTAAAACTCGAGAACGGCTGAACCGATTTAGCTAATTTTAGTCTAGAAATATTCGTGTAAGCCCAGGGAAGATTTAAACGGTGATAAAATATGGAAAAGTTGCCCGGAAAAGAGGAAAAATCGGGAAAAACTGAAACATCGTTTTTCAGTGTGCTATCAATACCGTTCGTCCATTTGCAATAAAATTTTGAACATTTCATGTTGAAAGAAAGAGGAAGATTCGCATCAAATTTCATGTTGAAAGGCAGAGGAACGCTGCATCAAATAACAATTTGAAAAAGTCACCCGGAAAGTAGGAAATTTTAGGAAAAACCGAAAGCGATTTTTTTCAAATGTTCAAATGTTTGTAGAGCTTATGGGACTTAACTACGGGGTCATCAGTCCCAAACTTACAAACTACTTATGAACTAGCTAACACTAAGGACGGCACAAATATCCATACCCGAGGGGGGATTCGAACCTCCGACCGTAGTGGCCGTGCAGACCGTGACTGACGCGCCTCAGTCCCCTCGGCCACGGCGGCCGGCCGATTTTTTTTTCTATGAATAAAAATCAATTGCCACATGGTTGTAAGAGCATTACTTATGTACGGATTGACAGGACAACTTTTGTATGAAATAAAATTTTTGGAAAATCTACCGGAAAATTTGAGAAAAACTGAAAGTGCGTTTTTCATCGTGTTTTTGATTGAATTCAGCACTATTACTGACTATTCGCAAGATGGAGAGCGGTAATTTTTTTTGTCATTACGGTCTTTGTAAAGTCTTTAGTGAAAAAAGTTGAGAACCGTTCAACCGACTGCGTTAAAATTTTGATCATTTGACGTTCAACGGAAAATGAACGTTCTTATGAACTAAAAATTTGGAAAAATTATCCGGAAAATTGGAAAATTCGCGAGAAACTGAAAAAGCCTTTTTCAATGGGACATCAGTATCATTCGTCTGATTCCGATAAAATTTAGCATATTTGACGTTCAAATCAAGAATAACGTTCTTATGAAATAGACACGTGGAAACGTTTCCCGAAAAATTGAGAAAAAATAGAGATATTTCTTTCAAATGTCAATACCATTCATATGATTGCGATATAATTTTTCACATTCGACGTTCAGAGCGAGAGGAAGGTTTGGGAGAAGTAAAAGTTTGGAATACTTGATCATAAAATAGGAAAATTGGTGGAAAATTGAAAGAACTCTTTCTTTGGGATATCAATATTATTCGTACGGATATGACAAAATTTTGCACATTTGACGTTCAAAGCAAGAGTACATACATATTAGCAATTGCAAAGCATTGACGGGTCGACTAGATGACACAACAACCAAGCCGTTATTTTACGTGTTTTAAATTTAAATTTTCCTCGCAATTTTTCCATATTTTATCACCGTTTAAATGTTCTCTGAACTTCCACGAACGTTACATGAGCATTATCCTGGACATGTGCGCGTGATCTGCGCACTCTTTCCGCCCACTATCGAACCGATACTTAGACTATATGATGATGCCTTTACAAAGCTACTGGGACTAAAATGCATATGATTTAAATTAATATGGTTTATATTAAAGAGGTAAGTGATACGATGTTCACCGGGTCATCTAGTAAATAAATAAATAAAATAAAATAAAATAAAAAATAAAAAATAAATGATTAAGGCGACCGCTGTCTCAAAGCGGCAAAACTGGGTTCGAATCCCGATCAAGCACAAATTTTCAACTTTGTCGTTGAATTTATTTCAAGGCCACGAAACAGTCCAAATGTTCCGCTGTTTCGACTTCTATCCTTTTCCTGTGCGAACTGTTCATCGCCAATGTTTCACTACCATTCAAGGCAAAGCTTTACTCAAATAATTTAAGAAAAGACTGCCTATAACTTAAATTAATATTCGATGTCAAAAAATTTTGTTCTTCAGAAACTCTTTTCTTCCCATTGTCATTCTGCATTGTATTTTCATTTGTACTGCTACCATCCTATATTATTTTACTGCCCAAGTAACGAAATTCATCTACTATCTTTATTGTTTCGTCACCTAATCTAATTGCCCTAGCAGCGCCTTATTTTCTTATATTAAAATCCATTACCCTTGTTTTGATCTTGTTTACGTTCATCTTATACTCTCCTTTCAAGACGCTGTCAACTCCGTTTAGTTGCTCTACCAGGTCTTTTGTTGCCTCTGACAGAATTAAAAGGTCCTCGTTAAACCTTGCCGTTCTGATTGCTTTGCTCTGCACTTTAATCCCTTCTCCAATTTTCTCCTTGCTTTTCTTCGCAGGTTCCTCGATGCACTGACTGAATAACATTGGGGAAACGCTACAACTCTGTATTACTCCCTTCCCAACCAATACTCCATTCCATGCCGTTCGACACTGATAAATGTTGTCTGGTTTTCGGAAAAGTTATAAATAATCTTTCGTTCCCCCCTATTTTATCTCTGTTCACTTCTGAATTTGAAAGTTTCTTCAACATTGTCAAAATTTCTCTCCATATCTACAAAAACTTTAAATGTAGGTTTGTCTTTACTTAATCTAAAATAACTCTGTAATGTATTGCCTCGTATCTTCCTAGATTTCTTCTAAATCCAAACTGCTGTCTCCAAGGTCGGCTTCAACCAACTTTTCCATTTTTATATAAATAATTCATGTTATAATTTTGCAACAATGACTTATTAAACTGAGAGTTCTCTAATTTATTCTTTTCAAATTGGATACTTACCTTTTTCTTGGAATCTGTGCGTATTTCACCGCGTGCGTCTCGTATATCTTTCACACCATGTGGAATAGTTTTGTCATGGCTGGCTCTTCCATTCTGCAGCTCTGCCGGAATGTCGTCTAGGTCTAACATATTGATTCCAATTAAAACGTTTTGTTTCGAGACTTTTTCGTTTCAAATACACTCCTGGCAATAAAATTGGTACACCACGAAGATGACGTGCTACAGACGCAAAATTTAACCGATAGGAAGAAGATTCTGTGATATGCAAATGATTAATTAGCTTTTCAGAGCATTCACACAAGGTTGGCGCCGGTGGCGACACCTACAACGTGCTGACATGAGGAAAGTTTCCAACCGATTTCCCATACACAAACAGCAGTTGACCGGCGTTGACTGGTGAAACGTTGTTGTCATGTCTCGTCTAAAGACGAGAAATGCGTACCATCACGCTTCCGACTTTGATAAAGATCTGATTGTAGCCTATTGCGATTGCGGTTTATCGTATCGTATCGTATCGCGTTGGTCGCGATCCAATGACTGTTGGCAGAATATGGAATCGGTGGGTTCAGGAGGGCAATACGGAACGCTGTGCTGGATACCAACGACATCGTATCACGAGCAGTCGAGATGATAGGCATTTGATCCGCATGGTTGTAACGGATTGTGCAGCCACGTCTCGATCCCTGAGACAACAAATCGGGACGTTTGCAAAACAACAACCATCTGCACGAACAGTTCGATGACATTCGCAGAAGCGCGGACTATCAGCTCAGAGACCATGGCTGGGGTTCCCCTTGACGCTGCATCACAGACAGGGGCGCCTGTAATGGTGTACGCAACGACGAAGCTGTGCGCACGAATGGCAAAACGTCATTTTTTCGAGTGAATCCAGGTTCGGTTTAGAGCATCATGATGGTCGTATCCGTGTTTGGCGACATCGCGGTGAACGCACATTGGATGCGGTATTCGTCATCGTCATACTGGCGTATCACCCGGCGTGATGGTATGGGGTGCCATTGATTACACGTCTTGGTCACCTCTTGTTCTCATCGACGGCACTTTGAACAGTGGCCGTTACATTTCAGATGCGACCCGTGGCGCTTCCCTACCTTCGATCCCTGCGAAACCCTACATGCACGACCGCATGTTGCAGGTCCTGTGCGGGCCTTTCTGGATACGGAAAGTGTTCGACTGTTGTCCTGGCCAGCAAATTCCCCACATTTCTCACCAAATGAAAACGTTTGGTCAATGGTGGCCAACTGGCTCGTTACAATACGTCAGTCACTACTCTTGAACCGTGGTATCGTGTTGAAGCTGCATGGGCATCTGTACCTGCACACGCCATCCAAGCTCTGTTTTGCTCAATGCCCAGGCGTATCAAGGCCGTTATTAAGGCCAGATGTGGTTGTTCTAGGTACAGATTTCTCAGGATCTATGTACCCTAATTGCGTGAAAATGTAATCCAATATCAGTTTTAGTAGAATATATCTGTTCAATGAATACCCGTTTATCATCTGCATTTCTTCTTGACGTAGCAATTTTAAAGGCCAGTAGTGTATTTGTGATGTTTCTACTAGGAGTGGTGTATCGAATGAAAGTCCATACCAAACCGAGATTCGATCTCCAGATTCTATATCTAAATCTATATGGGTACACTGCAATGTCACTGCAGTGCTTGGTGGAGGGTTAATTTAACCACTATCATTCTTTATCACTTGGTTCATAAAACCTTCCATTTTTGTGGACAGCGACCATACGTTGGCGTGCACAAAATTTTTTTGAAATGTCTTGGTCGCACTGTTTTTATTTTATCATTACGCGTTTCGATACATCATTATCATATCTGTGGCAAAAAATAAATTACTTTTCGGATGTTTACAGTTCTTAATCACAAAATTCATAAGGAGCACAAACACATTGTATAAAAATATAACTTTTTTTAAAAACGATGGTAATTAAAATACATCTTATTGGAGATGACTAACTAAAATATAAGCCACCATATTGGGTGCCTAGTCAATGTGTGTCGACTAGAATTTCATGCCAAACTGTGGTGAGAAGGGGGGAACGCCGTAACAGGTAAATTATGTAGGTCCAATAACCGCCAGATGGCGCAGGGTAAACTTAAATATTATCTCAATGAATTTATGTAACATCATCTTGCGCCCTCTGTACGGTCGACTGACATAGAAGGTACGAGAAACATGGCTACACGATGTGTTGAGTCAAAAGAAAATATCAGATACCTTATTATACCATATTACTGGGACTGGGGGAGGGGGAGCTTTTTTCATTTGTCTCATCTTCCTACTCTTTCTACTTCCCTCTCTTCATCAAATGATATGTAGTACAATACCTGAGTATAAGCAGGTATTATGACCCATTGGCACATTGGGTTCTGCCTCAGTTGGTTATATTGATTTTTTGTACCCCCAGTCCCAGTAATATCTGATATTTTCTTTTGACTCAACACTTCTTGTAGCCATGTTTTTGCGTAGCGTCTATGTCAGTTGACGGTGCAGAGGGCGCAAGATGATGTTACATAAATTCATTCAAATAATATTTAAGTTTAACCCTGCGCCATCAGGCGGCTATTGGATCTAATTTACCTGTTACGGTGTTCCCACCTTCTCACCATAGTTTGGCATGAGATTCTAGTCGACAAACATTGACTAGACATCCACGATGGTGGTTTATATTTTAGTCAGTCATCTCCAATAAGATGTATTTTGATTACCATCGTTTTTTTTTAAGTTGTAAGTATATTTTCATATAATGTGTTTTTGTGTCATATGAATTTTGCGGTTAAGAACCGTTAACATCCTAAATGTAATTAATTTTTTGCCACAGATCTGATGATGATGTGTCGAAACGCGTGATGATAAAATAAAAACAGTGCGACCATGACATCTAAAAAAAATTTTGTGCACACTATCATTCTATTTTAGATTGCGCGTGGGCAGTAATGATAGTAAATCACTCCATTAGTGATGTGAAATTTTGTCTTCTTGCTGATTTCCTCCTGTATAGGAGGGAGTCAAGAATTAAATTTTCGTGTAAGTAGGAGAACATATGCGATCGATATTCCGTAAGTTGATCTCGCCGCAATGAAATACGCCCTTGTTATGATGGTTACCACTCCCTGTAACAATTCTGTGACACTCTCGTTCCTGTGACGCGATAGTACAAAAAAGCTGGCCTACTTTGTGTTCTTTAGGTGTCCTCCGTCAATCCCACCTGTATTCAACACAGTGAAGCAAAACTCTAAAGGGTACATCTTCTGTTGTGCCCATAGAACGCAGTCTTTGACTCACCTTCCTCATCTTCTATGAAGTCTTCTCAACACAAATCTCCTGTAATAACGATTCTTAAGAATTTAGTTGAGTTTATGGCCTTCAGAGTTGACTGATTTATATTATTTACGATGTTCAACAGACTCCTTTTAGTGCACATGTGGACGACTTCACACTTTTATTGTTTAGGATAAATTTGGCAATTTTCGCGCCACACAGTTATCACGCAGAAATCGTTCTGCATTTGGTATTGATTTCCTGAAGATTATACCAGACGGTGAATGATAGCATCATCTGTAAACAACAGGACTGCTCAGATTTTCTCCCGAATCGTTTGTATAGATAGGAAGCAGCAAACCAGCAATATAACTTGAGAACGCCAGATTAAATTATTTTAGTGCTTGTTCCGTAAGTCATGAATACTACATTTCGTAAGGATGTGGAACGTGTCAGTTCAATAAAAAGTATCTTGACATGCAGACATGCATTCTTCTTCTTATTAGTTTTGTTATTTTTATTACATATACAAATTCGTCTACTGACAAGGAAAGTACTTGGGCTCGAACAAACACATATACACCAAAATCGTATGAGAGATAATGTAAAGATCCCTTATTGCATAAGTGATACTCCCGCATCTGCAAAGCTCTGCAGTCGTCCGTTAGAGACCTCTGCGTGTGCCATGCCGCATTGCAATTTGACATGTCGGTTCGCCAGTAGGGACGGTGCAGTGTGCCTCCAAAGTTGCATTTTGTGATGTTATTTGTGTGGTGAAATGTCAGATGGGGCGGCGATTGCTAATCAATCCTGCTAATGTATTGCGATTAGTTGAGATGAAGTTACGAAGAACCCTTCTTCGTGAAGATGGTATTAGTGTAGAAGATAAATCATTTGCATGCTTTCTCGTATCTGTTATGTTACAGAAATATGAACATAAGTTAGATACTGTTCTTACAAACTCATAATAATGATAATAGGGATGATAATGACGAACAACTCGTTGCAAGCGGTAGTGCTACGGTAAGTGCGGGAAGAGGCGATGGAAGCAGTGGCAGTGAATACCAACAGTCTTTCGGGAAGAAGGTTAAAGTTGCAACTACCATCACGACGTTTGATGACAATTCGCTAGAGAACATGTAGGATGATTATTACATAAGTTATAGTTAAGATATCTGCATTACGTATGGCGTCTACAATTACGTCTACAGTACCATCTGGAGCATGGTTGCAGAGCTTTGGAGAAAAACGACAGCCACAAGCACATTGAGGTGTACGTAGAGATCCTTAACCAAACGTTCATACAGATATGTTTGTTCGAGACCATGTACTTTCTTTGTGAGTAGAAGGCGTTGCTGTTCAAAAAGTCTTTTGATTTCTGTTTAAATGATAGTTGGCTGTCAGACTTTTGATGCTATTTGAAAAGCGACAAAAAAGTGGCAGCATACTCCACCCCTTTCTGGGTCCAAGTTATATTCAACATTGGATAGTGAGGCTTTTCGTTCGATAGGCTTCCGTTAGTTACTGCGAACTGTGTATACGCTCGGTGTATATTCGCCCCGTGTGAGACTGCTTAGAAGAAAATGAGAACGCCACTGCTAATTAAGAATAAAGCGGAGAAGAGTGTCAAACTAATTGACAGTAAAAAATGTACGCACAGGCAATGGCGTCACAGACTTCCTTTCACCAGTGAGATTTAAAGGTTACCGAGACTTGCTGATGTGTGGTTCGCTGCACCTTACATCACTCAAAATCTTGCTCGAAACATTGTCCATGGTAACCTCGTCTAGAGACTAAACACACACACACACACACAGACACACACACACACACACACATACAGAGAGAGAGAGAGAGAGAGAGAGAGAGAGAGAGAGAGAGAGAGAGAGAGAGAGAGACAGAGAGAGAGAGAGAGTAACCAACTCTCGTTATCATGTAGACGAGCTTAATTGACACTGCTTCGCACGCATAGACTGGATGGTCTGCATTGGTTGTTTCTACTTCTAAATTTAAATTTCCGTAGATTTAGCTTTAGAAATGCTTTCTTAATCAAGTATTTTGATACAACTTGCCAACCCCTATTGCACCATTAATGGCAGAATTCAAAACAGCCAGAAAAACATTTTTTTTTTTAATTCTGGTTCCAAATCCAAATTTTCGTATTTCTAGATTCAAAATAATCTTAGTAGCACCTCTAAATTTTTTCCCTTATTTCACCCGCTTAGTGGTCGAATTTCCAAAAATATCGAAACACGTGTTTTTAAAATTCCAATCAAAAATCTAAATCCGAAGTTTTTTATTTCTTGCTTCAAAACCACCATGGGAGAATGATACGTATTACCACACACAACACTATTCGTTTGTGATGTGTTGTTTTCGCTGCAGAGTGAAATATAGGCACCAACACCTCAATTTTTATACATATTAAGATTTCAGAAGGGTATTCAAGTGATTTCATTGTTGAAGTTAGTAGCGGCTAAGATTAATATTTTTTTTCTCTTTCACAGCATTACTATATATTGCAGATGACAACACTGTGGTCATTGTACCAATATTTTTCGGCGAAAATCTAGGAAACAAATTTTTATAATGATCTTTGTAAACACTAAAGAATGCTATCACGGTAAAACAATTTCACAGCCGCTTGTTTTCGAAAACAAACCTCTTGCTATAACCAATACCCGCATTCGTTTGGGATTACTAATTAAACGTAAAAGATTACTGTATGGGGGGTCTTTAATTGATATTTCAAGACGAGGTATGCAATTCAGATAAAAAAGGAAAAGAGAAGAAAAGAAAGGAAGAGAAAAGAATACCATTGGCGACGGGGAAATTCGAATTTACGGCAGCATGATCTAAAATTTAGAAAGCTACTAATTGAGCGACACATGGAATTACAAAAAACAGTCGGAATTATTTACACATAATTCTGACCAGAATTGTTCCAAGTCCATTATTTTTTCTTTCCGAGACAGAAGTCTCTAGAGATGACAAATGTAGACAGAAAGAGTTTGCCACGAGGATTTGTAAAGCAATTTGATATATTTTTACAATAATTACTGATAGATTATCCAACTACCACATGTCCTAACATCTTTAGAACCTACTTCTGATCAGCTGTATCATTAATGAAAATACTAGAAATTTCATGTCACTCACTTCCTCTTTAATGGAAATTTCATAATGTATAAAATCCTGCAGAATGATTTATTGATGGTCAAACTCATACGGAGAAAAGCAGACGAACATAAACTAATAGTTTTGAAAGAAAAATATTACGGAAAATTTTTTTCCCATAAGAGACCCAGATACAGGGGAGTGAATGATAATAAAAAAATGGGCGATGGACATCTAATCAGGATGGACGAGGAACGACTAACTAAAGTAGTATTCTCTGAATTTATGGAGGGAAGAGAGGAAGACCACGTACTAGGTGGAAGGATGACATCGACAATGACGCAGTAACCATGGACTTGAGAAAAGGAGAATCGACTGCAAAAGCAAGGAACAGAGAGGACTGGAAGAGGAAGGTAGAGAATGCGTATGGTCTCCAAGTCACAAACGACTATAAGAAAAAGAAGCTATTACTGGCAATAGCCGCTGCTACACGGCTCGTCATTGACGCAAAAAGGCTGTAGATGTGAATTTCCGAACTTGATATGGTGTACAACGGGTGACGTTTCCCGGTCCAATCGTTTTGCAATCATCCACCCGACGTTGTTTTGTAAGCGAGATAGACATCTAGGAGGAAGGCAAAGGCAGAAATGCAGTCCGATGGGCTACAAAGAAGTCTTGAATACGTGGTCCAAAAAAATCAAATGTTTGTACAGCTTATGGAACTTAACTACGGGGTCATCAGTCCCTAAATTTACAAACTACTTATGAACTACTTACAAACTAGGACGGCACAAATATCCATGCCCGAAGGGGGATTCGAACCCCCGACCGTAGTGGCCGTGCAGACCATGACTGAAGCGCCTCAGTCCCCTCGGCCACCGCGGCCGGCAGTACGTGGTCGCTCATTACTTTGTTGCCAACGGAAAACTGCGGAGGTAAGGGAGGAGAAGAGACTCCTCCAGAGACGTAACGCTGTCTGGCTGGTTAGTGTACCAGCAATGCACACTAGAGGAGTGTGGGAGAGATGTACAGTACCAGATACAAACCATAATGTAGGATCAGTACGGTGATCCATAAGGCGCAGCAGAATCGTTCCTCATCACCGTGTCTGCAGTCTCTACTCCGTCCACAGTGATAGTGCAAGCGTAATTGCGACATCTTACAGAAATTAACGGTATTTATGGTTACAAAGAATGTTGTTCGAATCCCAGTTCTGGCTACATAACCAAGATGGCCAAGCGTGAATGGCCACGTGGTCCAAAAAACCACGCCATGGATTGTGCGGCCAGTTCTTGCTGTGATGACACACTGCCTGGACATGTAGGACAGGAAAGCACAGGCTACTGAACGCCGGCCGCGGTGGCCGAGGGAACTGAGGCGCTTCAGTCACGGTCTGGACGGCTACTACAGTCGGGGGTTCGAATCCCCCCTCGGGCATGGATATTTGTGCCGTCCTTAGTTGTAGGTAGCTAATAAGTAGTTTGTAAGTTTAGGGACTGATGACCCCGTAGTTAAGTCCCTTAAGCTTAACAAACATTTAACATTTTGCTACTGAACAACATGACGTTGAGGCATATTTCACTGGTGATATGCATACCATTTATAGCTTGTCACTATAGTGTCTGCTCTTCTGAAACATATGCCTTACCATGCCTGGACAACTGTGAATTGATAATGCCTCTTTAATAAAGTCGAAACTATTCATCAGGTCTCATAAGAGATTCATAACTAGTTTAAATGGTCTGTAGGCGTAGGAATTGATGACGTTAGCTGCGCATGAGTAGCCTAGTGCTCTGCAGTGACACGTTACGGATCGCGCGGCCTCCCGCGTCGGAGGTTCAAATCCTCCTTCGGACATGGATGTGTGTGTGTGTGTGTGTGTGTGTTGTCCTTAGGTTTGTTTAATTTAAAGTAGTTTGTACGACTAGGGACTGGTGACCAACGTAGATTGGTCCTATAGGATTAAAAACATTTGAATTTTGAAATTGATGACGTTAGCAGTTTGGTCCCTTCGGACGGTATTACAGTATCAAATTATTGGATAAAGAATTGGACGAAGAAATAGTGGACGTTGTGTAATGGGAATGTCGTCCAATATTTGATCAAATCTATGGCCTCGGCTTGATTTCATCAAAGAAATCGGTTGTCTTCTGTTTCCTGCAGTGAGAAATTTGACCGCTCAGATCGCTAGTAGTGGTACAGTTCCTTGCCGCTTCAGCTGTTTGACCTTAACATCCAATCATATTATTTTTAGGCTACGGTTTGACATAGCGTTCCTATTTATAAACATGGCTACTAGAGGCAAGTTTGTGTCGTGTGTTCCAGCAACAACAAAATTGATAGGAACGTATAAATCAGATGGGGCGTTGTATAACACGCGACAAGGCCAATTCACACCGTCCGTCGAGTCAATTCACTTAACCCAACCCTGTGGTGAAAGTGAAGCTATGAGTTTCAATCCATTATGTAAAAAGTCATAATATACTATCGTAATTTAAGAATTAAAACTCCTGAATCTTATTTACGGACAAAACAGACTTTATAATGTATGTTTTTGCTCAACTTAGTATGCCAAGTGGTGGGAAGTGAAACAACACTCATAACATCGACATCTGTTTGCAAGCAAAAATATATACACGTAAACACATCAAACAGTTCTTGTAAGGGAATAAATACAGCCTATTTACTTGATCACCTATGTTTTCCCCTGATTGTGAATAACGTCATAATCAAGTTCGATTTTTCCCCTTTATCAGTGCTGACACTTTCCATTTAAAACATTATTTGATGAAACTTGCCTCGTCAACTTACAATCTTATTCATATACACTGCTTGCGTCAGCCCTTTCTGTTGCTCTGTTGTAAATTGTGAAGAATGGAGAGCTAGAAAATAATAAGTTAGCGGTGAATTACAGTCCTACTGTACTACCAACGATATAAAAATGAACATCCTTCTGTTTCCGTAACAAATTTTATTAAACACTTATTTATCTCGTCGTGACACCCACGATTTAATCCAAGTGTTTTTCCTTCTCTTTTTTGGCTCCTCCTCTTCTAAATACAAGAGCCAACGTAGCTGTTGCATAAGCAACAACTGAGAATAACACGACCATTTTGCAATACCTTCACCAAAATAAAAGGTGATAGTGTAATACCATATTCAACGTTTCACCCAATATCTTTGTCAAAGAAAAGGAGCAATATTTCATCCAATTTTTCCGTCCAATGACTTTTCAAATAATTTTATAGTGTAACAAAGAGCCTTAAGTTTACAAACATTTGAATATATTTTTGAACCACCTCGATGGTAGGAACAGAGTCTGGAAACACTTTTGTGAAAGACTGTTGAACTGCTGCCTTATGCGTTGCCATACTCGTGGGATGGTATTGGATTCAACAACCGCCGCGGTGGAGTAGCCGAGCGGTCTGAAGCGTCTCGCTGCGGAGCGCTCGGTTGCTCGCCGTGGAGGTTCGAATCCTCCCTGGGGCATGGGTGTGTGTCTTCGTTCTTAGGTTAGTTTACCTAGGTTTAAGTAGTTTGTAAGCTACGGACTGATGACCATGCAGTTTGGTCCGATAGATTTACAAACATTTGAACATTTGAGGTATAGGCGTTTAATATTTTGTCTTAATCCACTTCATTTAACAATAACTATTAATTTTATACCATTAAAAGAGTGTTTTCAAAAATTTCCATTTTTCACTCCTTGTAATGAGAAAACTATAGGTCCTAGAGAAAAAATGAATAGGAACTTTTACTGTAGGAAATTTAATGTACTTTAATTTTGCACTGAATATTTTAACTAGAAGCCATGGTTTTCGAGTTATTTAAGAAAAACCTGAAATAGTGACCTTTAAACGCCCTCCCCTATTCCCAACGCTCACACCCTACAGTTAAGCATTTTTAGTATGTTGTACATGACATTTGCCGCAACCACTGTTCAAAAAATTGCGACTACACGAAATTTGTCCCCTAATTTTCCTTCTTTGACTGGGCTAGTGATCGCGGAAAGACTGGCGAGGGATACACCACCTGCTGTTACTCCAGATCAACTTTGGCAATGTGTGTAAGCAACACGGACTGCTACTCTCCAAACACATCCGCAGCGATTCACTGCCGAGGAGTTAAGCAGCAATGGCGCAACTCCTATCATCTTCACATGCGGCTGTATTTCTTCTTCTTCCGTGATGCATGCGGCTTTCCCTCAGCCTGTTTTAGTTACATCTAGTCCTTCGACCATTTTGCAGGTCTTACAATGCATCTCTTTCATTGCGGAGTATATAGCCAAAAACGTAGTGGTAATCATTCGTCCATTCGTAACGAATGGGATATCCATTTTTGTCGTATTCGTCAACCTTACTGTTTACATCGAAAATATTTCCTTTCTCCCTGGTATGTGTGTTTCTTTTGTAGTCTAGCTTGGCGTATCTTGCTATGTACCTGAAGAAAAAATGTTCGCCGGCCGCGGTGGCCGAGGTGACTGAGGCGCTCCAGTCACGGTCAGCACGGCCACTACGGTCGGGGGTTCGAATCCCCCCTCGGGCATGGATATTTGTGCCGTCCTAGTTCGTAAGTAGTTCATAAGTAGTTTGTAAGTTTAGGGACTGATGACCCCGTAGTTAAGTCCCATAAGCTTAACAAACATTTGAACATTAAAAAATGTTCAAATGTTTGTAGAGTTTATGGGACTTGAACTACGAGATCATCAGTCCCTAAACTTACAAACTACTTATGAACTAGCTAACACTAAGGACGGCACAAATAGCCATGCCCGAGGGGGGGAATCGAACCCCCGACCGTAGTGGTCGTGCAGACCGTGATTGGCGCGCCGCAGTCCTCTCGGCCACCGCAGCCGGCGTACCTGAAGAATTTCATTTTATTGGGTTGTAATTTTGTTTTGTCTTCCTTTTTCATAACCCAAGATTCACTTCCATATAATAATGTTGCTATTGACACAACTTTATAAAAATTTAGCTATGTTTGTGCTCTTACTTTACGTTGGACCGAACTTCTGCTAGTGCCATTTAAGTAGTTAAATTTCTCAATTTTGTCTTTATGATGTAGACGTCCCCTGTATGATAACATGGTACCTAGAAAGTTGAATCTATCTTTTTGCTCTATAATCTTGTTGACTATACCTATTTTGGTTTTTAGTGATTTTTCCGCAGAATGCCATGGCTTTTGATTTTTGTATTGGCATTGACATATTATATATCTGGCATGTTTGCTATATATAGTTCGTAGGCAGTTCTCTGCAGGCCATCTTCATTGTTCGGAATTAACACTTGGGCATCTGCGATAACAAAGTTATTATGAAATATTTTTGGTAAAAGTATAAGAATAGTTCTTCAGTTTCATTTTCCATTGCCGTACGTGGGTGCCAATGTATATATTAAAAAAACAGTGGAGAGAGATTGCAATCTTGTCGAAATCCTAGATTAATAACCTCTGTTGTTTCCTCATTATCAAATATTTGTTAAGCTTAAGGGACTTAACTGCAGGGTCATCAGTGCCTAAACTTACAAACTACTTATGAACTACCTTGTACTAAATACGTCACAAACATCCATGCCGGAAGGGGATTTCGAATTCCCGGCCATAGCGGCCGTGTAGATTGGCGCGTCGCAGACCGCTCGACCACTGCGGTCGGCTCCTCTTTATCCCCAGTCATTTGAAATCTTGTGTTAGCATAGATCTTTTGAATCACCTGTACAATATATATTGGTATAACTCATCTTATTAAAATTACCTACAATAGTTGAATATTTACTTTATCAAAAGCCTTTACATAATCGACGAAAAGGATGTGTGTTTCTATGTTGAATTCTTTATGTTTCTCTATAATTTGCTGTAGTATAAAATATATTAATCCACTTTGTTCTTCTGATAGCAAGCACTCCATTACGGGCTTTAATCTTTCGGTTATTATTACGCATAGATCTTATATTCTGTATTTCATAGTGATCTGCTCTATAATTTTCGGATATTGATCTGCGTCCTTTTTCAAATATCTGTTTTATGGGTGAAATCTTCCATTCGTTTTGTATTTCCTTTGATATCCACCAATGATCCAAAATTCTGAGGAATCTTTTTTCAAATTCCAATGAAGAATTTTTATTAGTTCGCTCTTTATGCCATCACTTCGTACTGCTTTTCGGTTCTTTGTGTATCTGAGAGTGTTCTAATTCTTGGAATTCAAGATGATCTGAATTTGTTTAAATATCTTCATCATTTTTCTTGTGTTCATTTCATTAGTCTACTTTCCTTGTAATAATGCAGCCAGTCATTTTGATATAACCGTATCTTTTTCGCTGTTATTCAAGTTTCTTACCATTTTATATGCAAATGATTCAACCATACAACCTTCGTTCAACATGTTATCTCTTAAGTAAATTTTGCTATGATTCACTGGATATTTTTGTGTTTGGATTTTGAATGAGCAGCGGTGTAATATGTGGCAAATAATTATGAACTATATACCGTATGCAATGATATTTTTCTTTTTGTTTCAGCGTGGCAGGGCACCACGAGGAGGGCTTTTACAGGGTTCCCGCCGGAGGAACCGCACCTGTGTTCGTGAAGAAGGGCTACTACACGTACACTGACGGCAGAGGAAAACAGCACAACGTGTCCTACGTTGCGGACGAGTACGGCTATCGGACAAGCGGATCCTGAGACCCACAACCATCGGCGACCGAGACGACTCGTCTCTGATGACAAGTGTTCTTCACACCGAAACAGAGCACGTCCCGAAAGACATCATATCGGAATGTCAGTGATGTTACGTCCAGCGATCGCTCAGCGCTGTGAACTCGTTTGCCAGCAAGTACGAGGTTTGGAACTTAAATAGTGGCAACTACTTAGTCACAAGCAATGCAAAGGTGTTACATATTTGCACCTGTTACTATCCTTCAAAGTAGTCATCGGCGTTGTGAAGAACCCGTTGCCAGCGATGTGGAGAGCGTAGTATTACGTTAGAAGAACCTGTTCTGTTGATGGTGCGAATAGAGCAGTCAACTGCCTGTCATCTCTGGAACAGTTCTGAAGCAAAAGCCAAGCAGTGGTTCCTTCATCTTCGGACTCAAATCAAAGTCGCAAGGATTTATGTCCGTGGAGTATGGTGGATGGTACAAGTTCTTCCCAGTCCCGTAGACCGAACAGAGCAGCCACAGCTTGCGCCGTATGCGCCTGCGCTTTTTCGTGAAAAATCATGGATGGGTGACGCAGAAAGTGTTGCAACTTCTTTCGCAATGCTGGTCGCAGGTGATGCTCCAAAAACCAACAGAAATATTGTGCATTGACGATCTGCAGTGGTACACAGTTGTACACAAGAATCATCCTAACTTTCACTATACTGGGGTCTGACGCACTTTCGACATACGTTGCGACCCATAATGACGCCATTCGTTGGATTGGCGTTTCAGTTTTGGTTCGTACGATGTGGCCTATTTCGCATCCAGTGTTACGATACGGCGTAAGAAAGCCTTTCCATTCCGCTCATATCACACCAAGTGCGTCTGAGCAGCGTCGTAACGCATCCATTCTGCATTTCCGTCCATTCATGCGGAACCCACCGTGATCTCATGACCAGACGTTCCTTCGGGATGCAAAGCACAGTAGTATGCGCTAATCCGGTTTCGTGGGCGAGCTCACAAATCATCTGGCGTCGAGCACTGTCCACTAACGCGGCAACAGTACGCACTTCTTCTTCAGACACGCTAGACGACCTGCACGATGCATGTCTGCCACAGTTTGCCGACCTTCGTTGAAGGCTTTGACCCAACGTCTCACTTTTCTCTACGGCAATGCATATTCCCCGCACACCACTTGAAGACCTTGATGACATTGTCATGCTGTACGACATTTGGCACATTCAGTCTTGATTCACTCCGTTTATCCTGTTTCGAAAACACGTTAGACCGCTCGCTCACAAGTGACTGTGTTTCCCTCCATTGTGCGCACTTAAGTGATGCGAGATGGGCGAGTTTATTTGCTCGGATGTAAGGTAGGTATGTCAACAACGTGTGCTATCAGCGACATTTGTAGATTCCATTGCATAGTGTCTCCACAGCAATTTGCTACTATTTATGTTCCAACCCTCGTATATTTCAGAAATTCTCGATATACGCAATAACTATCGAACAAAAACCAAAAGGGACGTGAATCGCGTGACGACATGATTAAAACATCAGAAACATTTCCCAGTTACCTGAACCATTCGCTTAAAAAAGGTATACTTCGTCAAAATTTGGCACAATCTTGAACGTCTCAAAAAGTGGGCTTGACATCTCCGAAACCTCGAGAAGAAGAATATTCTCTCAGACCAAGGAGAAAGGACTTAAGATGCGAATTGTGAATAAAAAGGCTTCGCAGTAGGTTGCTGCACCTGAGGAGCCAAGACCGCGTCATCAAAATTCGTCATGAGCATTTAAGGTCTTGCGTGTAAGAACCACTAAAGACAGTCGAGTTCGACGTAAGTTCTGACACAGTGCCTTTTATTTGTTCTGTCAGCGCTCCTAGTAGAGCTTCACGGCACTTGTAGAAACCGTAACTGAAGTGTCATTTTGCTTCTAAAGATGCTTATGCTTCCAATACAGTGGCTATCGTTTCCATGGTAATCAAGGATTGCGCCACAGAGCCGAACTTGGAATTAATATCAGCAGCAGTCCACTAACAAACATAAAAGGAATCATTCACAGTGATAAACGAAATATGAGTAACATTTGTTGTTATTATTGAGTGAATCCCATTATTAATAAAAAAAACTGTTTTTGTTAAGATCCAAAACATTCTATTTTTTAATGACTATAACTAGTAATCTGTGTTACGTTGAAAGTTTGTGCATTATTTATCAGATTCTCAAGCATTAGTGTTTCAATCAAACTGTATTCGTTGAACAGTAAGAAGTGTATCATTTTCTGTAAACCTTTAAGGTGCCTGCTCTATTTGTAACAGAACTATTAGTGTAGGCACAGAATTATTGCAATTACTCCTTGTTATAAGCAAATCCATGACCCAAATATGGATTAGTGAAAATCATCAATGTGCTATGATCAAAACAAAGTATAATGAGCAGTTCACGCTTAAATAAATCTAACAACTTTAAAAACAGCAAGAATAATATGTATAATTTACATTAAAATTCAAAATCACCCATATGGTCCTATCAGATCCACCAAATTGTAACAATGAACAACATAGATGGTCAGATTGCAATTGGCATCGATACGCCTTTACGCAGTCACAATAATCAGATACGAAAGGAGAACGACAGGCAGTAATTCGACACACATCCGGATGAATGATGTTCCTTATCGAAGGATTCGAATACCCGTAAGTTGCCAAATCGTACTACTGTTTTCACATTCAGCTAACATTCCATGTATTTTAAACTGTATAACATTACATCTACATGGGATACTCTGCAAGTCTCGTTTAAGTGCCTGGCAGAGGGTTCATCGAACCACGTTTATACTATTTTTCTCCTATTCCATTCTCGAATACCGCGCGGCTAGAAAGAACACCTGAATCTTTCCGTTCGAGCTCTGATTTCTCGTATTTTATGCTGATGATCTTTTCTACCTATGTAAGTGGGAGTCAATATATTTTCTCATTCGGAGGAGAATGTTGGCGATTGGAGTTTAGTAAGTATCCCACGCTGCAGCGATAAACGCCATTGTTGCAATAATTCCCATCCCAAACCCTGTATCATTTCCGTAACGCTGTCTCCCCTGTATCGTGACAATACAAAACAAGCTGCCCTTCGTTGGACTCTTTCGATGTCCTCCGTTAATCCCACCTGATAAGGACCCCACACTGGGCACCAATACTCCAAAAAAGGATGGATAAGCGTAGTGTACGCAGTTTCATTAGTAGTTCTGTTGCAATCTCTGGTTCGCCTTTCCCACGATATTATCTACGTGTTCTTTTCAATTTAAGTCTGAATTAATAGTAATTCCTAGGTATTTTGTGGAGTTTACGGCCTTCACTTATTGTTTTATCTTATAAACAAAATTGAACAGGATTTCTTTTCGTAATCATGTGAACGACTTCACACTTCTCATTATTTAGAGTCAACTGCCAATTTTTACACCATAGTGATATCTTATCACTAGATCGTTCTGCAGTTGATTTTGATCATCAGATGATTTTACTAGACGGTAAGTGATGACGTCATCTGCAAACAGCCTAAGACAGCTACTTGGTTTTTCCCTAAATCGTTTATCTAAATAAGGAACAGCAGAGGACCAACAGCACTACTCTGTGGAACGCACAATATCACCTTTATTTTAGTCGATGCCTTACTGTCCATTACTACAAACTGTGTCCTCTCTGACAGGAAATCCCCTACCCAATCTCAAATTTGAGGCGATATGCCGTTTGTGAGATACGGTGTCAAAAACCTTATGGAAATTAAGAATTTCTGAATCAATTTGAGAACCCTTGTCGGTAGCACTCATCACCTCGTGTCAGTAAACAGCTAGTTGTGTTTCGCATGAACGATATTTTCTAAATCCGTGTTAACCTTGAGTCAATAGATCATTCTGTTCGAGGTAATTCATAATATTTGAAAACAGGATATTAACAAACACATTTTATGGAATCAGTTATAATATCGCTCTGCTCAGTGATTGTCGTTAGGATCTAAGACCTACCTTCTCTGCTGACATTCGCTGACATTCGCTGACATTGAGTCAATAGATCATTCTGTTCGAGGTAATTCATAATATTTGAAAACAGGATATTAACAAACACATTTTATGGAATCAGTTATAATATCGCTCTGCTCAGTGATTGTCGTTAGGATCTAAGACCTACCTTCTCTGCTGACATTCGCATTCAATAGCATGGGATACATATTGTTATAAACAAGGGAAACTATCCGAGATATGAAAGACTTGGAAAATTATTGAGAGAAAGATAACAGCTTATAACACATGATCGCGAAATGGCAGTAATCAAATAATATACCACTAACTAACAAACAAGTATGTCTTCGGATATTCAGTATCTAATTAGGACAATGGTTTAGCGATATAAAATGCTCGTGTATTTCACAGCGGGTGTCACTCCTAAGAGGTGTTAGGTTCATTTTCTTTAGTTTCAGCTGGTGTTTTCAATTTCATGTCAGCTCAAACAATTTTGTCTATCAAGTCATTCATACGAAGTAGACAGTAACGAGTTGTTTCCCATTACGGAATTGAGGTGGCCGTTGGATGGAATTGTCGCACGTTATTCTTGTGGGATATTCTTTTTATTGACATCTGCTAACACGGACAGCAAAACACGATAATTATTCAGTAGTATAGCGGCGATTCACTTGTTGCTCTGGTCTGGGTTGTGTGCCGCTGGCGTGATGTAGCAGCGCTGCTCAATCGCTGGCACATTACTGATTCTTCTAGGTACTCTCCTACTCCTGTTAGCAGTTATCGATAAAACAAATATTGACAAATTGTGGAACAGTCAATGAGCAAGGTGCGCAACGGATCATTTGAAACTAAAAGAGATTGCCTAGCGAGCGTCTTTCAGCGAGTAGAAGCCGATTATACGACATTAAACACGCAAAACATTGCAAAGATTAATACGTGATCGAAGAAAAGTGAAGAAAAAAAAACGACGAACATTCAACTTTTTTCACTGTATGTTACTGAAAGTCGGTTCAATGAACACCGTACAACGGAGCAGCAGTCTGTGTCGTGAACATGGTTTTTCTTTTCTTTCTTTCTTTCTTTTTAATAAACTTCTCACGAAATAGAATCCATGATAACTACAAAAGCACTGAAAACAACATCATTCCCAATGAATCGCATTGCTTGCAACAGTTTAATTATTTAAAGCCTTCTGATATCCATGGATAACAGCGGCTGATAGCCAGTGTCCAAAGAATTCGCCATGTTTCTGAGTCGATTTTATTTGTTTGTGGGATGTCCATATATATACCATAAAATCTACACCATCCCCGAGACAGAGATGGACAATGACGTATGCGGAATGGCCCAGCATCCACACAGTATCATTATGCCGGGTACGCGGAGAGAGCTTCATTGTCCGGTTTTTGCAGCCAGTCTACGGAGACTTTCGCTGGAGTTGCACGGTTGAGGAGTACAAGCAAGCTACGGCATAGGCCGCACGAAGCGGGCACATCGCGACATGTGAATCTGTGTTCCTGATTGTCTGGAACCTGGAACGTCACACAGTCACCCGTGACACTTTTCCGTGTGGCAGCCAGTTTCTGGTTGGTCCGTAGAACGTCATGTACCAATCGATACTACAGGCAGCGGAACCCCGACAGCAGTACAGGGCTGAAAGTGTTGGCCCATCGTTGGCCATTCTCAGCGCATAGCTTCTGTATAGGTAGTATTCGCGGATATGCAGCATTTGGAATGGTATGCCTCCAAGCGCAACGGGAGCTACCTGAATACTGCGGTCTATAATATTCTAAAAGTGCCGCAGTCGAGCCCTGCGGGTGATAGGTCTGTAGTGCGGCTGTTCTGTACACAAGAAGAGCTGCGCACTTTTGCGGAAAATCAAACAGACCCATCCTTCCCATCGATGGGTCCACTGTACACGTTACCGACTTGACTTTAAAACTATGATGACTTCACAGGAGCCAGTAGGCCACCTGGGATATTGAGCGTGCGATCCTTTTTGGTACAGAGAGCAACTGTGTGACATACCATACCCTGGACAAAATGTATGTGTTTATTAGGATGTCCGCTGTATAATGTTGCAGCGGGTAGCTTGGCTTCGACAGCCGCCCCGAATGGATGCCAGCACTCTCCGCCAGGTCAGGACCTGCATTTTCTTGGGGCTGTTTGTGACCTCAAGTCCCAATATTTGATACTGCTCGATAATATGGCCTCGGAACTTCAATTCCTTGGCTCCCTAAAAGATCCATTGATGGATATTACTGACGTTACATCAGTCATCACGTTGTGTACGACCCGGATAATGTGCTGCCAGAAACCCGTACGGCCCATCACTGTGAACAGGTAGTCATGGCTAATGCGGTCGTACGCTACAGCCTGGGCGACCACAACTCTGATGTCGCGGTTGCGTGAACAATTTCGGTGCGGATTCTCAAATATGCCAGATATTTTGCGGGAAACCAGTATAGGCTGCGAGAAAGAGGGAGTGTTGGGCAGGGCGCACTACCATCGTAGTGCGCTACAAGTTGAGAATTTGGGCAGAATATGAAGCGTACTTTGATAGCTCAATTGGTTAGAGATCGGTTGTCCGAAGCGAAAAATCCCGGTCCGGCAGAAATATTCAACTTTGCAACCGAATTTATTTCAATTCCCTTCAATGGTCCACATGATTCAGTATTTCGAATTCACGGTTTCACAAACATGATACACTATGAGCATTTCGCCTCACCAGCAAGATAGGGCTACTACAGCATACGAGGAGGTGTTGAAAAATATGTTTCCCCTATCGACTGTGTTGAGAGTTGTGTATGAAAGAAAAAAATAAATAGAATGAGACATTAAAGATAAGATATATCTTTATTTTTCTACATAATTTGCAAGTACA
Source organism: Locusta migratoria (assembly GCA_026315105.1). Classification (NCBI taxonomy): domain Eukaryota; kingdom Metazoa; phylum Arthropoda; class Insecta; order Orthoptera; family Acrididae; genus Locusta; species Locusta migratoria. The sequence continues at coordinate 175,918,041 of CM048751.1, read as the reverse complement.
TTTGAAACATTTATCAAACCGCTTTATAAGCTTCAAAAAGCCAGCCAACGAAAACATCAGGGCGTTGCATACGAAAGAAGTGTTGAACGGTTATGGGCGAAAGACGACACGCAGGTGGACGCGCACATGCAAGACACCCATACAAAATTGGGTGGAGGTCGACCATGCATATGGCAACGACTTTCTGTTTCGGATCGTGACGAGGGATGAAACGTGGATCCGCCATTAAACGCCGAATCGCAAGGCCGCATCCATGGAGTGGAAACATCCGTCACCACATGTCCCTAAGAAGTTCAAAAGCACTCCGTCTGCAGGTAAAGTGCTACTCACCGGTTTCTGGGGCATCCAAGGAGTTTTGTTGCTGGGCTTTTTGCAGCATGCAACCTTCATGCGCGGTACTGTGCCACTCTGTGGAAACTGAAAGAGGTGAAAAGCGGCCTGGCCTTCTCAGATCTGGGGTTCTGCTTTTGGATGACAATGCGAGACCACACTCAGAGACTGCAACGCAAAACCATATTGCAACACTTGGTTGAGAGCGCGTACACCATCCGCCATACAGTCGTCATCTCGAAGCAAGTGACTATGTTTCCAGCTTTGAAGAAGACTCTCGGCGGAAGGCGCTTATGCTGACATCAAAGAAGCCGTTCAAATGCTTCTTCCATATGCACCACCATGATTTTTTCCTACGATTTTTTGCATTTTATAAAGCAGTATGGTAAATGTCTCCATGTGCTTGAAATTTATGTGGAAAAATAGATATTTGTTATCTATAACGCCTCTTTTCTTTTTCCTTTTATACGAAACTCTGACCACACTCGACAGTCAAACACTCACTCGTAAAAATATTGGACACAGATTTCATTGGACTTCTTTGTCAAAACAACTTCATCGTAGCTATTACAATATCTTAAAAGTTTTTCATTAAACATCATATGTAAAACAGCATTTAATGTAGAGTTTGCCGTGAGATCATTGCTTCGAAAGAAAGAGAACTGGGAACAACAATTGTGGGTGAGATCCTGGATAGCGAGACGAGGACATCCAAGTGTCAATACGAATGTACTTCGTGATCTACAGTGTGAGGACATAGCTACAGAGTATTTGCGAAAGGACACTCAAACAATTGTGAAAGTACCGCCCCCCATACTTGTAAACAAGATACTCATTTCATAACTACCATTTCATCGTAATTAATATTACAGGAAGCCTTGAGCTGTGTAATTCATGTTTAAATAATGAAACACTCCACTATTTACGCATTTATTCATGTTTGAGATGACTTTTTTTTTTTAGAGAAGGAAGGAAGCGTAGGGTTTAACGTTCCGACGACAGCGTAGTAATTAGAGACGGAGCTTACGCTCGGAGTTTTTGGAAAGAATTGGGGCCGCGGTGGAGTAGCCGAGCGGTCTAAGGCGCTTCGCTGAGGAGCGAGCGGTTGCTCGCATTCGCAGGTGCGAGTTCTCCCTGGAGCATGCGTGTGTGTGTGTGTGTGTGTGTGTGTGTGTGTGTGTGTGTGGGTGTGGGTGTGTGTTTGTTCTTAGGTTAGTTTACCCTAGTTTAAATAGTTCGTAAGCTACGGACTGATGACCACGCAGTTTGGTCCGATTGATTTACAAACATTTGATTTGATTTGAAGAATTGCGGGAGGAAATCGGTCGTACCCTTTGAAAGGAATCTTCCCCGACATTTGTCTGAAGTGCATTAGGGAAGTCACGGAAAACCGAAATCTGGATGGCCGGAGGTGGATTGAACCACTATCCTCCCGAATGCGAGTCCAGTATGCGCCACCTCGCTCGGTCTTTTTACAGAATTTTAATAATATGAAAGAGAAAATAATTACACAGGTATTTCATGTGATGTTTTGATGTGCTTTGGTATGCCCCTTAGGCTCTGAAATTTGTTTTTAAGCTTGAATGTAGTCTTGTGTAGTTCGCGAACGAACTAGTTCGGAAGAGCGCTCCCACAGGCGCGAACTACGCCTACTAGTTCGCAGATCCCTCGCCTCTTAGTTCTACCGCTCCTTTTACGAAGACTGACAGGTAACAGCGAGAGGACGCGAGAGCGCGCAGAATCGCGTGATTACCTTCTGCCAGTTGTCGTCATTTCGAGCTGAGATGCAGCTCAGCTGTAGTTTTAGTAACGGTAGCAAAAGCCAAAACGAGCGGACGAACTAAAAAGAGCGACCTACTTCGCGGCCGAACTGCGAACTAAAATGAGAGCTACCGGTCGCGAACTAAAATATGCGCGATAGGTCGCGAACTAAAATATGCACGATAGGTTGCGAAATGAATTATGCATAATAGGTCGCGAAATAAAATAAGCGCTATAGGTCGCGAACTAAAATATATGCGATAGGTCGCGAACTAAAATATGCGCGATAGGTCGTGAACAGAATTAAATCTCACGTGTTTGCCTTCTGCTGATAAGAGCCATTTTGAGGTTAGCGTCTGCCTGCTAGATTACATAGTTTAGTGCTTCAAAATTTCTGCTTTGAAGTATTCTGCACTCTGCAATATCTGACTAATAAATTCCATAATGCCAAGATAAGCAGATAACTCTAACTAAACGCAAGAAACTATCCACAAACTGTTTCTTTTGGTTTGCGTGATATGGTTAGCGACTCAAGCAGGAAACGCATGAAGCAGTTAGGTGGGGGAACTTCTCCCTCCACCTGCATGCGCAGACCATGCCGCTCAGCCGTCACTGGCAGTGGACTAACTAAAAGAACGAACTAGTTCGCGGCAGACCCGCGAACTAAACTGAGCGCTCTCGATCGCAAACTATTATGCGCAAGTCTACTTGAATATGTTTCTCAGTGAAAAAACTAAAACTGAAAATTTTGACTTATTTGGTATGCACAGTTAACGATTTAATTGCGGATATGGAACTTTGTACTACGTCAGTTTTTTTGCCACACTTGATTAGTCATCTTTTCTGGTTAATTGCGTAGTTTGGATCTCTCAGAAATTCACGATCGGAACTGGAGGAGGCGACAGCAGAACACTGGCTTTGCGGCGCATTAGGAGTTGCGAGGTGTCGGTGAACATCAGACGTAAATCGCGTGGCTTCCGAGCCGGTGGCAGGGAGACGATGCGATGCACCATCCCGATGCCCCTCAGGTTACTGCGGGTCGTACGAACAAGTGCCGACGTCCGATGCCAACTCGCGATAGCACGCTACGAGCACACGCCGCCTGCCGCGACCTTCATCACGCGGGTTAAACTGAGCCTCCAGTCGCGGGAGGTCTACCGCCTCGGAGCTGAGCTGCTGCGTTAACACTTCCATTCACGTCTCGTGAATATTCACCTTTCACATTACACGCTCAGGCATCCGGATCTCTCCACGCGTGAAACACCTTACTCGCATTTATAGCGGAGCCCTCAAAGATGTTAATGGACTTCGATGACCTGGCACGTAACAGTGATCCTTGCACCATGAAAGTGGTATTCTGGCAGTCCCTCGTCGAGAGCACCAGTGACGTCACTGGCGGCAGGTTCGTATCTATTCCCTTGGTACCGAGATGTTAGGAGTTACTGGAGAATAAGTCACGTCAGTATGACGAGTGTCTAGCGTGAGGATCTTGACGGAAGTAACTGTTGCTACAATGTGTCGTTTTACGAGACTCAATTAATAAAAGATGGAATAATTAATTTCCATGAAGCACCGACTGACATTGTTTCGTAATAGATCACTCACCTGCAAATATTCCGTCCCAGGCGATTGGATTTCGTTTCTTCAGAAGGTGTTCCGTCCCCTAGCAACGAATTAATTTAAAGCAACGGATAGTAAGGGAAGCTACAGACAATGAATGTCGAGAGATTCGGTTGAAAAATTACTCATTATAACAACTTTCAACATGGCTGATTAACAGCAACCGTAAACCAAATTTTTGACAATTTTGTATATCATCCAACCGGTTGCGTAATTTTTAGGTGACGGCCGCGGTGGCCAAGGGGACTGCGGCGCGCCAGTTAAATTTTAATGATTATTAACTAATTAACCGGTCTGAGTGTGTTCTCAATAAACTTGGGATTTCATCTGCACGGCCACTACGGTCGGGGGCTCGAATCCCCCCTCGTGTATGGATATTTGTGCCGTCCTTAGTTCATAAGTAGTTTATAAGTTTAGGGACTGATGACCCCGTAGTTAAGTCCCATAAGTTATACAAACATTTGAAAATTTGAATTTAATTTTTAGGTGCTTGACATAGGTTTCGTTGCCTCTAGGGAAAACTTCATCAGAAGAATAAAAACAGTTACCTAAAAATGATAACAACAAAATAAATATCTTATATAAGGAATTTATTTATTTATTTATTTTTCCACAGGCGAAACAGTGTAAACACCAGTATTTGCATAAAAATTCTTGCCATACAAATAAGACCAGTATGCCCTTCACACTATACTGGTTTTATTTGTATGGCAAGAATGCCAATTTTTATTGTAATCCACTAGAGCAACAATCCTGCTCGTAATCTTTTTGACGTCATGTGTTTCATGCAAATACTGGTGTTTTCACTGTTTCGCCTGTGTAAAAAATAAATAAAGAAAAATAAAAAAAATTCCTTATATAAGATATTTATTCTGTTGTTATCATTTTTAGGTAATTGTTTTTATTCTTCTGATGAAGTTGTCCCTAGTGGCAACGAAAACTAGATCAAGCACCCAAAAGTTACGCAATATGGCTGATATACAAAATTGTAAAAAACAAAATATATTATAAGGCACATACATTAGAGGTAGCCCTGTCACAAGTTTTCATATGCAATTGCTCACTGATCAAGCACCTAAAAATTACGCAAGCATTTGGCTGATATACAAAATTGTTAAAAAATACTTACTATATGGCATATACATTAGAGGTAGCCCTGTCACAAGTTTTCATGTGCTAGACTTACGCTAGGACACGTCGAAAGTACAATGATTTATACATGAACAGAATAAAGATCTGGCTTTAGAGAGAACTCATAGATGGAATAGATCTAACCAGGGGTTACGTGAACAATCACAGAAGCAGGGGTATGACCAAGGTAACGATCAAGTCGTTGATGGCTAAAAAAGGCTCCTCGCAAGGTAACGTGAAGCTACGATAACTATAGCACACCGTCCTCGCGATGTTGACACTTCTAGAAACTGCGACGGAATGGGCCAGAGAACTGCTATCCATGTTACTCAAAGAGACGACCTAAAATTTCTATACAGTTTTGTAGAATGCAAAAAGGCCCCTGTAGCCAACCTACCAGAGACAGAGATACATACCCCGCACTGCTGTTCGTGGTCAACGGCTGTGACTGAGCCGCGGCGGAGTGGCCAAGCGCATTGAGGCGCTATGCTACGATACGAGAGACCGCTCCACGTCGAGGGTTCGAAATTCCCTCTTGGGCATGGATGTTTGTGTCGTCTTTAGCATAAGGTAGTTCATAATTAGTTTGTAAATTTAGGGACTGATGACCCTCCAGTTAAGTCCCTTAAGATTAACAAACATTTGAACATTTGGCAGTGACTGACTTCCGTTAGGCTGAGTGTCCTTTACCGGCGCGAATTCGCAAACCGCCGCCAACCCGTCTTCCTCCACCACTGCGGTTTGAAATAACGGCCAGGAAAACGGATTCCGCCACCTTGGGATATTCCTATATTAATTAAACGGGGAATGAAAAAATATCTTGTCCTTCCAAAGATACTACTCTGTTCACATAATACATTGACAATGCATTTGGACGTGGGAAAATTAATTGAGTTGTGTAAATGATGCAATGAAGCTTTACGGATGTATTATTAATTAATGTATCTGTCTGGGTTTGCTACCAGTTTACTCGGAATTTGGAATTATAATTCGTGCATTATTTACATCTCTCTTTCTTTGTCTGAGTACTGATGGGGACAGATGCTTCGGTCTTCCATGTTTTACCAAGTTTTGGCGCTACAGGTGTTTTAACATTTTAATCCTTTGATGTAATTCTGCATCTGTATATAGGTCATTGTGCCGTGGACGACATTTTCCTCCCATTTCCTGCGAATAAACCGCGGCGAAGGACGACTATGTGGTATCTGCTCAGTAAGTCACGAGGTGCGGTGTTAAAAATGGCCTCGCTTTCTGAAAGGCAGCGAAATTCCCATCTGCCCATACGTATTGCGAACACAATCTTCTTCTTGAAGAACTAATTTATTACAACTACTTCTAAACTAATTCCAATGGTCGCTACCTCGATGGTGGTTGCAGAAAACCATTGGAGCAGTCGAGTGGTTCCTTGTTACGGAGCGAAACGGTCTTAGGTGACTTCTTCCCTAGTGGGCTTCTTTGGAGTCTTCCACGAGGTTATCGTTTGCTTGGTGGATGCGAGACTGATTGGCAAGTCGCCTGGCTGGTCCCTAAAAGGCGATCGCTGGCCAATCGCGAGCCAGCATAGGAATACTTCACTGGTTCTTAGGTATACTGCGACCTCTGTAAGGGAAGCTCCAAATTAGGCTCGAGAATATTCTGTTTATTTACAGTCGCGTGTTTGTCACAATAAAACCCCTGCTAGCGATTGAATCGGCTGACCCGCCGAGATTGAGTTCATGGCGTTCTGCCAGCTTGTGATGGGTAAGCTGACAGCACACACCTCCCCTGAGGTGGAAAGCTGATCGTCGGGGAGCCACTACAGCAATGTTCTGTTGATGTGCCAGGGCCTCTTCTTGAAGTCGACGATTGAGATCCGCCTCTGGGGAGTAGGGTGCGGCATGGCGGGCGAGACGGGCTGAACGGCGCCTTGGGAGAGGCTGGGAGAGAAACTGCTGTGGTGCCAGTGGATCAGTACATCGTCATCGTCGAACGAGAGCGTCAATGACGACTGGCCTGACAAAGGTTCTCGATAGGAGGCACATTGCGGTGGCCTTCGTGTCACCTGCTGCATCGGCTGCACTGCTGCAAAGGCGGTGTCGGCTGCATCGGCGGTGGTGCTGCAACATAGCTCAATAGCTCATACAGCGATTAGATGGTAGAAGGGCGGGTGCGTCTGAGGAGGAAGGAGGAAGAGGTTCCCCTGCCGGGGAGGATCTGGAGAGGCGGGGTACTTGGGGGCGGAGTGACACGTTGATTGACGATTCTGTTGTCTGTGCAAACTTGGAAAATTTCTCGGCCTTTGGAGCGTAAGATTACCTCATGGAAAAAATTTCTCGCTTACTACTTTTGCGCTGTCTATGGAGCAAAATTATGACATTCGGTATGACGTTACAATTTATAATTGCTACACTACAAATTGTACTCGCTGGAAATTTTCAGACGGTATACACACTTAAAGCTAGATGTACGTTCGAAATTGTATCACAGTACGACACGTAGTTCGTGAGATATGAGGATGTAAAGAGTAACGTTCATGTAAAACCGCCCCATCAGGCATCACGTTTTAATCTATTACATCTTTAATACTAACCATATTCGCAACAGATTTTACCGACATACAGCACTTATACAAATCAATATATTCTTTCAAAATTATACAATTGTACAAATAATAAAGCTGTAAATGTAGGCCTGTCGCTGTTCGCTTCAATCACTGCACAAATTTTCATGCAGTTTTCACAGGAAACATATGCGAAGATAGATTCATGATCTAGGCATGATTTCATCAAATTAGAATCACGAAAAAAGAGGGATATCGTAATTTCAAGTGTTTCCAGTGACCGCCGTGACTGTCTGTTCATCTATTAGAAACCACTTAGCTCCAAAACTACTTCACGAATTCGCATGGGGCTTTCACAGGTAACTTCAGCCTACTTAGTTCCATAAAAATCGGATCACTGTAAAAAATAATATCACAATTAGACGTTTTTTAACTACAACCGTCATGTCTGTCTTTCTCTTTCATCACGTTAATCTCCAAGACTAATAGTGGAATTTTCAGATGATTTTCACAGGTAACGTGAGGGTGTCGTTCGTTACACAAACGCTTCATTTCACAAAATCGGATCAGAAAAAGTTAGATATCACAATTTAAACATTTTTCTGAAAGCAAGCGCATGTATCTATTTGTAGAGAGTAATCTCCAAAAGCATTTCACGGACATTTATGGGGCTTCACACATAATTTTAGAACAGCTCGCAGTATAACGTAGGCTTCTTTTCATCAAAATCGAATCAGGGAAAGAAAAGATATCGTACTTCGATATTTTATGTGCACACTGCGATTATAAGCGTGGTGTAGTACGGAAAATATCTAAAAGTACTAAACGAATATTCATGGTGTATCACAGATAAATTGATTACATACAGACGTCATTTCATCAAAATCAAATCAGGAAAATAAAAGATATCGTCATTTGAAGTTTTAGGTATATTTCATGCTAGGAAAGAACGGCGTAATGCAGCAAAGAAGCAATAGAAGCGCCGTCACTTTCTTAGTGCACTACGAAACTATTAGACAGGATTCAACGCAATGAATACAAAACTGATACAATTACGTATTGATATCACAGTCTAACATATACGTAAAACTGCTATGAAGTTTAAGTCTCACGCTTAGAGTCTTTAGCGGAAAGAGAACCAACCGTAAGTGTAATAATTGTTTTCTGTAATGTTTCTACTTCATTCATATATAATGATCATGAAATAAATGTTTAAAATGGCGAATATGAATGATGTGTGATGTAAGCTACATCATTTTCATGAAGATATGCACATTTGTAACACGTTTCGCAAATATATTTAAAAAAAAAAAAAAAAAAAAAAAAAAAAAAAAAAAAAAAAAAAAAAAAAAAAAAAGAACCACACCTAGTGACTCAATTTCATGCGGTTTTCACAGGAAACTTGAACTAAGATTAGGGCAATACATAGGCATGATTTCATCAAAATCAGATCACGGAAAAAAGATACATCGTAATCTCAAGTGTTTTCAATAACTGCTGTTCATCTGTTAGAAACACCTAATCTCCTAAGCTACTTCACGTATTTGCATGGAGAAATTTCGTTTCATAAAAGCGGGATCACGGAAAAATATTTAGATGTTAGCTGTGCTTGAAGTATGGATGGCATAGTACAGCAAACAAGCGATAGAGGCGCTGAAGTGTACTAAAGAACTAATAGACGCCGCTGCTGTGAAATAAGTATGGGGTAGTACAGCAAGGAACTGAACGTCTGTGATAGAATTAAGCAATCTTATCTAAGCGAATACCAACAAACATTGAACATAGCGTTACTGATTTAGCTTTTTGTATTAAATACTTAATGACATTTCTTTGCTTCTTTTGGCATGTTTCATTTTGTATGAAAAAATTTATGAAGGTACATCGTTTCGGAGGGTGACTTTTATTTACATTTGACATCTTTATGAAGATACATCGTCTCGGACAATGACTTATACTTACGTTTGACATCTTGGCTAGGATAACTGAATTAATTGATAGAGCAATCCAACAAGGAATTTTACTGAGGTCAGGAACCCTAAAAAGCCATGATACGGACATGCCCTTCTTTAACAACCATTACAAAGCTAGGGCATATTAGTTAGTACCCAATATCAGTGACGTCAGGATTTGATTCGTGGGGGGGGAGGGACTATTTTTTATATAAATAAAGCCCACTGAATTTATTAATCAATGACTTATTGTTACACTTTTTATAATTTAACCAATTATGCTGCGAAAACAATTACAAACGATAAAGTCAGTAGGCTCGCATTAATTGGAAATTGGGTAAAGATAAACGTGGCGGAAATGGAGTGCATATAATCAGCTCGTAAAATAATTAAGCAGTTTCTATGTTACTAGCCAAAGAGAAAGATCTTTTCAGTTTAATTAACATGAATGTGTAAGAAATTAAGTAAAATAACACAGTTGTTGTTCATAAAATCCCACTCGTTGGTGTCACTGCACTGATCTGCTAAGCAGCGGGTCGCCGCATATGAACAGTCGGCTCGTAACTTCAGCATAGCAGTAACAGTAGCGGCAGCATCAGAGCTGGTCGCGGCGGCATTAAAACCGCTCACAGTAACAGCATCACACGTTCTCAGTGGCGGCGTCATGTTTGCGACCCTTTGTCACATTCACTTGTGGTTGGCAACTTATAGTTACGTTGTGATTTATTGCATGTGTAATATTTCAAATTTCCGGTGCCGACATATGTAAAAAATAAAAATGAAAACAATAAAAAATAATAAAATTAAAAGTCTTTGGAAGGTGCTGGAGGGAGCTTCAGCCTCATTAGCCCCCTCCCCCCTGCTCCCATGTGGCTGCACCACTGCCCAATATGATATCCCACAACCACTTGATAGGTATGGGTCTAAATGTAATCCAGTCGAATAGGGAACGAATCGAAAAGTTAACCTTTTACAAAAGAAAAGAAAGTTTGCAAATCTAAGGGACCTAGCTGCTGCGATTATCAATCCCTAGGCTGGCAAACTACTTGAACTAACGTATTCTAAGGACAATACACACACCCATGTCAGAGGGAGGAGTCCCCAAGGCAGTGGCGCTCAGGATCGTGGCCTGTTGCGGGTTGAGGTCAATCACCAAGCTGAGATGATTTCTAAATAAATAAACAAAAAAATAATAAAAGGGGGCTGCTCCTTTCCTCATATTCGGTGGAGATTAATCCTTTTCTTCTTTGTTCCCCCCCCCCCCAATCTCTCTCTCTCTAGGGGAGGCTGTAGCAAGGGGGAGACGAGGGGGGGGGGGGGTGACTCAACTAGGGTCTGGATACTGCACCAATGGCAGTAATGATATTATTGGAAGCTCGTAAGGACATACTAGCAGTTATATCCATTCGAGGGAACGGTATCCCTACGTTCCCCTTCCACGATTATACATATTCAACTGTTTGTCAGTCCCCGAAATAAGTTATTGCACGAATTGTGTAGAAACCCATATTTTCTTGATGAAAGGTACCAACTAATTGGAATTTTTCCTCAATATTGACGCCAGTAAAGTATGATAGATTTTTCCTAAATAATTCATTATTGCCCATTGATGGTTGCTACCTCTAGATACATTGTTTATCGCGTATTGTGTCTGCAGGCCAGAGCTTTCCAAACTGGGTGTCGCGACAGCCTGGGGTGTCACGTAGTAGTATAAAGGGTGTAAGAGACTAACAAATTTAGACTCTAAACAAAAAAACTTGTCATGAAATACAAAATATCCTTCTCTTCCTAGTACCCTGAAAACTCTTCTGCGGCTAATCGTCCTTCTCTTCATTCTCTGCACCACAGATGACTTATTAAAAGAATGATCGGTGCACATTAATTGCGTGCTCAGCCGCTAGTCGGCAGTTCTGCTTCAGCAGCAGTAGACACTCAGGGTTGGTTCAAGCAGCCGCCAGTTGCCAGATTGCAGCAAACTGCGCATGCGCAGAGCTGCTGCTGATACTTGATAACAGCTCTTCCCATGGGCAGTCTGCTGGAACTCGCAGCTGCCTGAACGAACCTTCACTGTAGTCTGCTTTCCTTCTCAAAAAGCTGCACCTGAGGGTTTTTTAATGGATTTATCAAATCCACGTCCCCCTCGGTAGCGTTTCTTGCAATTAAATGTCAATTAATGACACAGTATCTGTAAAAGCTATCACAGATTGTAAAAACAGTCACAATTGTCCACTGACTAAAGCTAATCAGTAGCGATGTTTGGTATGGAGAATGGCTGGGTGATTAACGGAGATTAGTATTTTAAATGCAGTGATAATTGGTTCGAACCCTGGTGTGCGTTAATATTTTTTCTCTCACTTTCCTGTATGCAACAGATTTTGGGTCCAGAAATGACATTCATATTCTTATTTGTCACAAATATTTATCCATTTTTCCGAATATGTCGGGACTTCTGAGGTCGTGTTGAAGCAAGAACCTAACAATAAAACTTAAATAATAATCCATCACTTGTCATAAATACAGCCTCTTTATTTCTGAAAATAATGTGATAATATTGTACCGATAGGGAACAGCCACTGTGCTGTCTAAATCAGAAATCCGAGCAGCTAATTTCCAGATGCCGTTTTCAATCGATCCAGCGAAACCGTATCTGGCCCTACGAAGGCAAAGTGACTTACAGTGAAGATTTAAATCTACGAGATAGAGTCTCGCAGATAAACAAAAATTAAATAATGCGAAAATTAGAGTGAGGATGGCTTTATGTGATGCGTACAAAATTATGTATCCCGACTTGACAGAAATGCTGAACAAATTTTGGTCTCTCGTTAAATTTGTAAAGAGATCGAAGACATAGGTCCAGACACCCCTTGTCACTGAAACAGAAAACGAACCACGAAAACCTTAAATACTAAACGTCGGAGATGAAGACTACCGTGTCGCTAGTGTAAATCGTCGCACTCCCGACGAAATGGAAGTTACAGAAATTAATGATCAAGGGACTGGGCATCAACTGGTGATGATGATTTCGTGTGGTATTTTTGGTCGTTAGATCCCAGCTGGTAAAGTGCATGGTGTTAAGTCTTTATCGGACGTCACTTAGGCTACTTGTGTATCGATCATGATGAAATGATAATGCGGACATCACAACACCCAGTCGCTGAACCGACTGGGAAACTAACCTGGACCCCCTGCTGGTAATCTACCTCGCTGCTCACTGGACTATGGCGGCGGATACAAGCAACTGAAATCGTTCAACAGACCTGACAGGATACCACTTGGATATCACTTAAATCCTACAAACAATATGAGATGAAACTTTTCATCCCTTCTAGCAAACGTATACCGCAGCTCTCTAGAGAAGCGAAGCGTTCCTAAAGCTTGCCTAAGAGCGCATTCTGTATTAATTGTGGCAGTTTCACAAAAATATAGTACCTTACGATGTTGTAATCACTGTCCTTAATTACATTAAATGAAGCATAATCTTTTTCCTATTTGTTTAAGTTCTTCAACATTTTGCGTGAGAGTTCTGTTTTCCATGTACGAGTGTAAGTCAATTATTATCCGCAATTTAGTTATATTTTTGTTTATGTTGGTAGTACTGTCGTTTTACTTTGGTGACGCATCCTTTGTTTATTTGTTGTTGAATCTTGGCAATTTTCAAGCTGCTACGTTAGTTTCACTGTCGCTGCCGTGCAGTTGATCATGACTGCTCCGCTGTCTATTTGCACCAAAGAAGAGCAACGTTCAGTGATACGTTTTTTTGTGGGCGGAAGGTGTATAGGGGCCCGAAATTCATAGAAGACTTTCAGTACAGTATGGGAGCAGTGTTCTGCCACAACGAAGTGTGTACCAGTGGATTGAAAAATTCCGAAATGAGCGATCACGTGAAATGATTCTCTTAGACAGACGGTTAACTATTGATGAAGTGGCTAATCGTCTTCAAATTAGTCATGGATCTGCCTACGAAATTAATCACAACAGATTTGGGTTTAGTAACGTTTGTGCAAGATGGGTCCCAAAACAACTCACACAGTTGCATAAGCAAACGCGCGTCGACATCTAAAAAAAAAAAAAAAAAAAAAAAAAAAAAAAAAAAAAAAAAAAAAAAAAAAAAAAAAATTGGGTCGCTATGGTAACGAAGGGGACATCTTCTTAGACAGAATCATTACTGGTGACGAAACATGGATGCATCATTACGAGCCGAAGAGTAAACGGCAGAGTATGGAATGGGAACATTCAAATTCGCCGTGCAAGAAAAAGTTCAAGACCCAACCGTCCGCAGGAAAACTGATGCTTACGGTTTTTTAGGATGCACGAGGTTCTGTACTGGAACATTATGGTGAAAGGGGCACAACAATAAACAGTGTACGTTACAGTGAGATGCTTACTGACAGGCTAAAACAAATGCCGAGGATTGCTATCAGAAGGTGTTGTGTTGTTGCACGACAATGCCCGTCCGCATACTGCTGTCTACACTGCTGAAACACTCCAGAAACTCAAATTCGAAGTACTCCATATAGTCCCGATCTTGCCCCTTCTGACTATCTCTTGTTTGGTCTACTCAAACAGGCATTAAGGGGCCGTCGATTTGGCTCGGACGAATCAGTGACGGAAGCGGTGCATTCCTGGCTCGCAGCTCAACCGAAAACCTTCTTTTATGAGGGCATAAGGAAGCTTGTAGAGCGATGGACGAAGTGCATTGAAAAGCAAGGAGACTTTGTCGAAAGATTATGTTCTTGTAAGTTTCGTATTTTATTACAATAAAATTTTATAACTACTTTTCGGATAATAATTGACTTACCCTCGTAAATGAAATCTGATTTGTTTGTAATTAGTTTGTTCTAGACTCTTGATGTACTTTCAGCACTGTCCGCTAAGCATAGATGCGCACCTACCTATAGTGCTCCTCAGACAATTATGTCCTCCTTTGTACAGCAAGTTGATATGCCTTTTATTTTCCCTTGGCAGTCTGTTCAGTTCCAGAATTCAAAAATTTTAATCTTTTTCTACTATAGTTTTTATTTTTAGCAACTGCCTCAAAATCAGCATGTGTTGCTCCACTCTGGCACGTCCCCTGGAAGTTTCAGTTGGTATTCCTGTAATATTTCAATATTGTTCCTCTGTAAGAAATATATTTTAAATCATTTACTGACGAATCTCAGCTATATATATATATAGCAGTCAACAATCCGAAGATTGGTTTCAACACCACAGTGCTTTACTAGGCATGGTCCTGTTTGGAGGTGGTATGCCGTTGCCTTCCTCCGACCTTCGAACTGACTTACCCAGCCAGTTATAGGGGGACCTACAGTTTCACGTGGGTTCCGAACCACGGTGCTACTCGGTATTTTTCACATGAGCGATATTGCCAGAGGCTGAGATTCGTCAGTAAATGATTTAAAATATATTTCTTTCAGTGGAACAATATTAAAAAATTACAACAATATTAGAGCATACGACAATTGTAACAATACTTGTTTCATTCACAGGCGGCAGATTTCGACACAGGAAAACAAAAGTTGATTACAGAACACTTGAAGTGCGTAAATTCTGTTGGTGACTATGTAGAAAAATAGGTCAACTTCTGTTGTACCTGTTGCAAATAAAGTTACCTGTGTAACTAAGTTGCCTTTGAAAACATTTTATTTTTCCGTCACAGTTGCAATATTTTGGATTTAGTGACTAGTTTCGGACTTAATCGTCCATTTTCAAACCGTTGGCCTTTTTCCAAGCGTAAGAATACAATGCTTGAAGCAAATGGCTGATAAAATCTTGTACATTATCCACTGTTAATACATGTCACTAATTACATAAAAATTTAATATCGGTTAAAACAGGTGATGCATCCCGAGCCCTCCACCTTTACGATGAATTTCCATAAGCTGCCTTTGTTTTAAAAATATAGGGAAACTTACTTCGTTCATGAACTTAGTACATTAATTTCACCGTCAAGTGGAAGTATTTGTCAGCTGATGTTGGGAGAGAGAGCGTCATTCTCAAGACCGATACCAGTGCCTGAATGCTACCCCTTACTGATGCAATACGTGATTGTAGTGGTCGTTTGTTACGTTTGTACAGAGAGCCTGAGGATGGCGAAATTTGTAATGGTCGCATACAATAAATCAACCTTAAAATAGACTACTGAAGACGGTCATACAGTGGCGAAATATGTTGTAAGATACATTCCACTATGCACCATACCGTGGCCATTATCAGTGTATCTACAATAGGAAAGCGTAATTTATACAAAATATTAATATAACGATACATAAAATCTACCGTTACGTAACAAGTTTATGAACACTGTAAATATACCGTATGTCAGTAGGCTCGTTACGTAAGCTGCCGTTACAACTGAAGTGAAATAACTTTTAGACTGTGATACAAAAGTTTGCTTATTGAAAGATTGGCGCCCTTTACAAGGGCGAATTCTGAAAATATTTAATGTCTGATTAAATTACCAAATATAAACTGGTCTACAGTTATAGTTACAGAAGTAATTTCAATTTTTATTCTATTTCTTTTTTTAATGTCATAGAATGCTTTTATAAATAAAGAACTGTGGCGTGAAAATGGATGTAAGGCATCCTTTTGTAGTTGTCGTGGCCAGAGCCAGCTAAAAGTGGGTAAATAAGAAAAAGTTTGAAACAGATCGCAAGGAAAGCGAGTAAAAGACACTTTACCTAAGCAGATTCGTGACCTCCTTCTCTGCTGAGCAGATGGTTTTTGAATAGTTCCCAGAAATAGGTATTTTTGTTATTATCCACTCATTGAGTATGTGCACCTCTGAGGATAATGGCGTCAAAAAACTTCCATATTTTCAAGAATGTCCACAAATCTCCCTTTCTCAGCACGGGGCAGTAGTCTTCGATCGATACGTGGTATACCATGGCCACTTTCGATCAAATTAACGGCAAAATTGGATTTCTCTGCAGCATCCTTTCTTTTCATAGCTTCGTGTGTGTTCGCTAAAGTGGGTCGCTCTTCTGTGGCTCATCTGATCAACGTAGCGGACGTCAGATTCCGGGCCTGAAATTTGGTATACCCCGACTCATTTAACACCCATTTCTGGGAACTATCCCAAGACCATCTGCTCAGCAGAGGCGCACCTCACGAAGCTGCTTAGGTTAAGTGGGCTCTGTTATACCTTCCACAGCAATCTGTTTCGAACTTTTTCTTCTCACCCATTTCTGTATTACTTTGGTTATGTATGACAACTACACCAGTGCGCCTTGATTCCAATTTTCATGCCACATTTCTTTATTTGTACCAGCATTCCAGGACATGTAAAAAATAAAAAAAAAAATTATATTACTTCTGTAACTGTACATGTATGCCATTTTATATTTGACAGATTAATTAAACATTAAATGTGTCCAGAATTCGCCCAGGTGACCGGAGCCAATCTTTGTTTAAGCCTACTGTTAATTTTAATCAGTTCAGTTTTAACGGCAGCTTGCGTAACACGCCTGATGACATACATTATGTTTATAATCTTGTTACGGAAACGTGGATGATATATAACGTTGCAGTACTATTTTGTATAACTTATGCTTTTCTATGGCAAGGAATTTAGCCGAAATCGATCTGCAATGAAAAATTTTTCGCGATTGACGCTATGTTCCTTGTGCAAAACAAAATAGATACACGTGCTCACTAGCATGCTGATGGGTCCAATGATGTTGAAGTCTATCCGAAGGCATCCTTCCCCATGAAGTACCGTGCTTTAGGGAAAGTATCACTTGTGTTAACCCAGGGTATAGGGTATGTACCTTCGAAATTTCATCCAAATACTTTGAGTCGTATCAGCGTATAATCTTTCCCGACTTGACGTCGTTCGAGACCGGGCGGGAGGAAAAATAAAATTTAGCACGTCCGGGGCAATTCCAAACTTCTTGCATGTAGAATTGTGCTCGTTAAATTCTCGCGCAGACAATGTTCCGTAAAGCTCAGAATTTGCCCCCCCCCCCCCTTACCATATGCCGCTTGTACCCGGTTGTTAGTGTTCAAGCTTTACGTTTACTGCGGCGACACTGTCTTTCGGGGTTACAACACACTTTGTATTTAGAGCTGGTAGTAAAATCTCATTGAATACCACGATTGCTGATAATAGTTAATAATTTCACAGTAATCTAAATTCGTCTCTAGTACTTTGTTATATATTCCAAGGCTCAAACAGTTCATTGCTCGCGATTCTATCATTACCAAACAGTCACACACTATTTAGCGTATTAATCTGCAGAATGTCTATCATAACTCAAAATTATTTATCTGTTCAAGTTTATACAGCATAAATCACTTCCTTAAATCGTCACTAATCGTTAAATCAATTATATTTCGCAGGTTTCCAATTGATAGTTCGAACGTTCTGTTCACCAAAGACAATAACACTCAGAGTTCTGGATCCATTCAGTTTATGTTCTGAAATAAGTTTATGACAATGATTGATATGGATATGAAATTAACTCCCATCGAGTTATATACTTAACCTCACAAATTCTTTTAACCGCCTCGAGAAAATAATGTTCTGAAACAAGCCTATCGCGTATCTTACACAGTCCGTAGTATCGACCACAATATTCATCTCGACAAATAGCCTTCATTTATTTCCTCGCTCCGTACTCGCGTACAAACCTCAAATCGCGTTCTAATTCACATATTTAATACGTACTGTAGTTAACACTCAATAACATTCGATAATCTGCAACAATCGAATAATTTAGCTTATATATCACTTACACAGACAAAATATCCGAAACAACTCATTCTGTGCTGATACCCTCTTTTGGCCCACTTTAGGTTACGGTAGTAACACTAAAAGTGGGTCTCTGCGATCGCTTTTTGACATCTCGAAATTTAAATAAAAATAACGGCCTAACCATTCACTTGACACGAAAATTGAATAAACTAATTTGTAGAGGAGAAAATTCTCTACAACTTTGCTCTCTTATGTTTTTTTTTTCATATCTAGTATCGTTTATGAGATATTTGCAAAATAACGGCGATTTTGGGATGTATGTATGTCTGTCTGTCTGTCCGTCTGTTTGTCCGTAACGTGTTCCCCGTTTTTAAGACGAACCGTTCAACCAATCAACACCAATTATTACAGACACAATTGTAGGCCGACAGAGACCAGATCCTCCCTTTTTTCAAATTTTTCGGACAAAAAATGTGGTAGTAACGCCAAAAAATCCGTTTGTAATATAATTGTAATTGCAAACGAACCGTTCATCTGACACGAAAATTGAATAACCTAATTGGTAGAGAGGAAAATTCACTAGAACTTCGCTCTATTATTTTTTTTTCATATCTTCCATCGTTGCAGTGATATTAGCAAAAATAACGGCGATTTGACGATGTGTGTCTGGCTGTAACGTGTTACCACTTTTTAGGTCGAATCGTAAAACCGATCGGCACCAAATTTTACAGACATAATTGTTGGCTACCATAGGCCAGAACCTCGCTTTTTCAAATATTTCGAATAAGAAATACGTTAGCAATACCAAAAAAAGCCGTTTGTAAAGTAATTTTAATTGTATATAAACCGTTCATCTAACGCTAAAATTGAATAACCGAATTTGTAGAGGAGAAGATTCTCTACAACTTTGTTCCTTTATGTTTTTTTTTTCAAATCTCGTGTCGTTTGAGAGATATTTGCAAAAATAACATGGTTTTGACACCACTGAATTAACGAAAACCAGCCGTTCGCAGATATCACGTGACATTCCTCGCCCAGAAGTCTCTCTGGCATAAGCCATCTTGCGTCGCGTATTTGATGATTTTCTTATTTTAACTTACAAGTTATCATTTCAGAGGAATAGCGCACTGAAAAATTAACACAAACACGCCGTTCTTCGTACGATAAATCATCATTTAGTATCTACAAATGCCATATTAGCATCAGTTAACAACGGCCATGAATAGTATGAGATAAAAGAACGCAACTGCTAAGTGTTGGCCGTAGCGTAGTGGGCGATGCGTTGGATTGTAACGATGAAGGTCAGTGGTCCAAACGCGTTACTACCTAAAAAAAATTATCCCTAAAAGGGTTTCAGACACTCTTATTAATTAATTTTTTATTGTTTAGATTATTATTTTGGTCTAAAATATTTGCAAAAACTTATAAAACTACAAATCTAAAGTGGGCCGTAATACATGTCAGTGCGATTTTTTTACTTTGCACCCCATGAATTTAAATATTCTTTATAGCAAATAATATTAACTTCCCCCCGATAAAACTGAATATTTATCTTATAAAATTCCAAAATATAAATATCCAAATAAAAATACGTTAATAATGTCATATGTAAAATTAACTTCCCATAAATCAAAATACCCAAAGTGCTAACGAGCGTAATAAGCGTTAACGAGTAACAGACATACAAACTTTAGATTTTATAAGCTGTTATCAGTTGATTGATATAAATATGCATCTAGTTATTGTTGTAATAATGTCGAGTTTTCCATTAGCTAGTTTTCGTGCCAGTTAAGTATTGTCTTTATTTCGGGATACATTACGTTGCTACCTGAAGATCAGCTAGTAGTTGCTACAAAACTTGGTATTAAAATTACAAGTGGAGCATAATGTAGGTAGAAATAAAGGACCGTTAAAATAACACTTGCGCTTTTTAATGCACAACAGTTACACAGAATGCTTTCATCTGACTGTAGCAATTGCTGAACTATCGTTGCAAACTGTGAAAAAAAAATTACAGATCATAGAGATGCTCCACTAAACAATCTGAGGTAGGGAACCTGGCGTCGCAAAAGCCAGCTTAAAGAGACAATAGGTATACAATCACATTCTGCGTGGTATTTATTTACATTAATTACAGTTAACAGCAAAGACCACCATTTGCATCGTATCTTTCGAAATGTGCTGAAAAAGACAGCCATCAACCTCAATGCAAGCAAAACATCGGTTAAGAAGATTAAGATGCACATTGGAAAAAATATACCTGATGTGGTTTGAATCGTGCCACAAGCAACTACAGTTGATGCATTATGTACGTATTTGCTGGGGTCTAAAACACAAGTGAATTTAAATATCTCTAATGGAAATACTCGGGAGATTTCAAGTCAGATGACTTCGTAGGCTATGGACTAGGACCTTATTGGACAAGTAAAGTAAACAAAACCAGCAGCAAGACATCATAGTCATCAGGCTCTTGCACCTTGTTTCCTTCCAGAAAATAAAGGACGTACAATTGTACATTACAATAATTTTGTAATTTGGGCATCCGCATTTTCATCATTCATTTTCATCAATGAATTTATCAATCATTGTAAAAAGATGGTAAACTTTCTTTAAAACATTGGTAAATTACCATTTAAAAATAGCTTCAAGGATTTCAGTCTATAAAACAGACTCCGGTGCCGGATCTACTGTTTTTATTAAGATCACTCCTTATTGATCAACTACCGGTTTCACGTTATGACAGAGGAAAGCAATTCGAACTTTTGGACTTAGTAAGGAATTTCGATATGAATAAATTTTACACCTGAAGATGCATCTGTAATGACGTGAAACCGGTGGTGGGTCTATAACGAGTGATGCAGCACCAGAATTTATTATCTATTTTATACGCTGACAATCCTTGAAGCTATTTTTAAATAGTAGTTTTACCAATGTTTTAAACACTTTTCACCATCTTTTTAAAGTAATTGATAAAATCACGGATGAAAAAAATAAATTATAATAAAATATTCTTCTGTTTCGCGATTTCTCAGTAGTGTATCTCGTCGTGGAAAACATTATGATCACTCGGTCTTCCAACTGGACTCATACACGGTAGAAACACCGCTCAAAACAATTAGGAGACAGTACATTTTTTTCGCCTTAACTCTTTACTTCAGGATTACGTAAAGCGAGGCACAATGGGGCTATCGTAATATTGATAAAGTCATTCTCGTTGACGTGTAATAAGATGTGTGATCATCTAGGAAGGCCAGTACAGTAAGTTGCAAGTTGCACACCTGCTTGGCATGGACAGTATGAGTTACCAACCAGCTCTCGAGTGATACTTGGGCATTCTTCATTGAGTGAAATGTCCAGCTCTGCAACGCTTGTGGGAGGTGCTGGTCTGGCTGCAGTGCGTCTGCCAAGTGCATCCCACATCAGCTCACTCAGGTTCAAGTCCTTTGAACAAGCTGGCCACTCCATTCGTTGAATTCCCCCAACTACAAGCGTGTTGTCCACCAGTGCAGCTCTGTGGGAACGAGCGTTATCGTCCACCAGAAGAAACCCATCTCCTGTAGCACCAGCGCAGGGCACAACAAAAGGTAGAAGGATCTCGTCTCTATACCTCTGAGTAGTCAAAACGCCATTTTGAAAGATATAAAGGTCCGTGCGCCAGCCAATACTGACTCCTTCCCACACCATTTGTTCACCAGCGTGATATGATGATGTTTCCTGCACATTAGCAGGATTGTTTCGAGTTCCGCGTACACCCCAGATGGAACGACGATTGTCCGTCTGACTATAAAATTTTGACTGATCTACACATCATCAGATCGAAATTGGGAAGATTTTGGTGTTCTTTTTCTCCCACGAGATATTAGAGAATGAAACTGTAGACAAATTTCATAAAAGCGGTTAGATGAACCCTCTGCCATGCACTTTGATGTGGCTTGCAGAGAATTTATGTGGATGTGTGAACAAAACCCAGCGAAATTACTCACAATTCGTCCTCCGCCCAGTTTCAGCGTGCTAAACGGTGTCGTGGTTTTCATGGGTCACCACCTTAGGCCTCCGTGCATTGAGTGTTGCATTGAGCCTCCAGTCTCGACGGGATGTTAACTGGAGCTAACGGTCATCTCTCGCTGATGTTACCGATGGACTACCTTGGCCTTAGCTTCTCTTAGCAGTTCGTGTTGTCTGACATATCGTTGAGGTTCTCTAAATTACCCTACGGTACACTCATACAGCTGCAGCCACCTCTCTCTATCCTCTTCGCAAATTTTCTGTGTGGCTCTCTATTCCATAACGTTATAAGTCCTTTGACATAAGTCAAAATGTTTTTTGACATATGTCTTTTGTCATAGCTTTTGACATCAGTCAAAATATTGTTGCATTGCACTACCTGCTCACTACACTACATGAACCCAATTTTTTGTGTGAACACCTTACTAACCCTCTCTACAGCAACTTCCTATCATTACCACTGTCTCGGTTGCCGTTATGTTATTGTCTCTACCCCGTAGAACCGACAGAAAGACGTCGAATCATTTCTCTCCATAATCAGTTTGTTGGAACTACAGCTGATAAATTTGAAGGTGGAGGAAAGTACCGGCAACTGTATAATAATTATTTATTCAACTACGCAACCGGTTTCGGTGTTAACAATCACACCATCTTCAGGCGCCTAAGCAAACAACTTCACAACTCTGAGGAATATGCCTTCCAAGCTTTCATTTTCATATTGCCTGATAGATGTATATGACCCATGGTAATGCGTCTGGATGCCATACAGGCCGTTCACTAGTAGATCTGCGTAAAATGTTTTATGTTAAATAACAGGTTTTCAGCCAAGATCGCTTTCTTCATTTAATTACATTACCGGTTTCGGCGTGCTAGACGCTATCTTCAGACCTGTAGTAATCTTACAGGAATTCACTGCTATTATAACAATTTATGTTAATATTACTCTTCCCGATTATTGCAAAAGATGGTCCGCACTAATAATTATGCCTTTATAATGTTTTGTATATAAAATTGTATTATGTTATCCTTTTAAGAGCATATAGTACTTCAAACATTCCCTTTATTACCATTTGTTTTTCTTAGCGAACACTTATATATATATATATATATATATATATATATATATATATATATATATATATATATATATATATTAAAGAAAAGGAAAATCCCATTGACTATTATCTGTTTATTTTGTGATCTTGTAACATGTTTATTGTTGGACAATAGTAATAGTTTCCCTTATACATTGCGTGCTTATTGCCTGATATTTTTAAACACCGACTTTATTATGCATTAGTTGTTTTATAGTGTTGTAACTGTTGTATGGGTCTTGTTTGGTTAGGCGTCTGAAGATGGCGTGATTGTAACACCGCACTCGATTGCGTAATTAAATAAATAGTTATTATACAGCTGCTGGTACTTTCTTCCACCTTCGAACCATTTCAGTTCAGTGTGCCGATGACAATACTTCACATCCTAGATATCTCAAGTGATCCCCTAATTGCTTTGATCGGTGTAGTTAACGCGCACGCACTAGCACTCCTACCGTGACGTCTGCAGCCGGTGGGGGAAAGTTGGCCGGGAAGAGTAGGAAGTGGAGCATCTGGTCGCCTTTTGGGGCAGCAAGGAGAACTCCGGCAGATGTTAATACCACGGGGTCGGCCCGAGACGAGGAGCAGTCTGTCGGTGATAACTAATGCAGCTGAAATCTGACGCGGCGCGAGGCAGCATCTCTGCGCGGAAGTGTGCTCGCTGGCGAAACTGGGCCCTTACCTAATAGCCAGGCCAAATATTTACGGCAGGCGGAGCTTCCCGAGTGCCGAGCCGCTGACCTTTGCCGCGGACCACTGGAGCGTATATCATTTGCATTCGGCCGCGAGAAAGTCGAAATAATGTGCACGGCTGTACGGCTCTTCATCGCTGCGACTGCAAAGTTTCTTTGCCATTCTGAAAAGCCGGTATATTCTCCTCCACAAAGTATTTTTACCTCAAAGCTCAACCATTTTTCCAACAGTAACTCATTCTACATTCTAAAATCAGTGCCAAAGGTTTACTGTTTTTCTACCACCTTTGATTAGAAATGGAAGAAAATTTTTAATATTCTAATGAATGGTATTGAGGGCATTGGTCCTAAAATATACGGGTCACAGGTGGGCCGCGGCGGAGCGGCCGAGCGCATTGAGGCGCTATGCTCCGATGAGCAGGGCCGTTCACCGTTGAAGGTTCGAATCACCTCTAGGGAATGGATGTTTGTGCTGTATTTAGTTTAAGCTGGTTTATAAATAGTTTGTAAGTTTAGGGACTGATGTCCGCGCAGTTACGTCCCTTAAGCTTGACAAACATTGGAGCCACATGTGGTGATTTGTTGTTGTTGTTGTCTTCACTCCGCAGACTGGTTTGATGCAGCCCTCAATGCTACCTTGTCCTGTGCAAGTCTCTTCATCTGAGAATACGTTCGGCAACCTACATGCTTTTGAATCTGCCCTCTACGATTTTTACTCCACACGCTTCCTTCTAATGCTGACAATTCCTTGATGTCTCAGAATGTGTCCAACCAATCTATCCCTTCTCTTAGTCAGGATATGCCAGAAACTCCTTTTCTCCCCGATTCGGTTAAGCACCTCCTCATTAGTTACGTGATCTACCCATCTAATTTTCATCATTCGTCTATAGCATCACATTTCAAAAGCTTCTATCATCTTTTTATCTGAACTCCTTATCGTCCACGTTTCACTCCCATACAATGCTACACTCCAGACAAACGCTTTCAGAAAGGACTTCCTAACATTTAAAGTAATAATGGATGTTAACAAGTTTCGCTTCTTTAGAAACGCTTTTCTTCCCATAGCCATTCTGTATTTTATATCTTCTTTACTTCGGCCATCAGAATTTATCTTGCTACCCAAATAACAAAATTCATCTACTACTTTTATTGTCTCACTACCTAATCGAATGCCTTCAGCATCACCTGATTTTCTGACACTGCATTCTATTATCTTCGTTTTACTCTTGTTAATGTTCATATTATATCTTCCTTTCAAAACACTGTCCATCCCATTCAATTGCTCTTCCAGATCTTTTGCGGTCTCTGACAGAATTACTATGTCATCAGCAAATCGCAATGTTTTTATTTCTTCTCCCTGCCCTTTAATGCCCTCTTCAAATTTCTCCTACCATTCCTTCACTGCCTGTTCAGTGTACAGTGTACAGTGTCTTACTCCCTTCCCAACCTCAGAGTCCCTTTCTTGCCCTTCAACTCTAATAACCGCTGTCTCGTATTTGTATAGGTTGAATATAACTCTTCGCTCCCTATTTTTTATCCCTGCTACCTTAGTTTCTTTCTCATAACTATTAATCATCCTAAAGTAATCAAATTGTACATTTATTCTTAAACCCTTAATCAACTAAGTTAATATTTGTTAATGTCTGTCTCTGTCTCTTAGTCTATTTTAGCATTACTTACTTTTATTGCAATAAACAAATATTTTTCACAGCGCCCTGGAAGAAGTGATATCCTTCTGACACTTAAAACATTTTAAACGAAGACAAATACGTCTCTACTTCACAGGAAGTCACACGACAGTGCCGAAAAGAGACTATATAACTTAAAGAATAATCATTAAGTTGTTTTTCAGATTCTTCTTGCAGCAGTTTATTCACATCTCGAAGAAACATTAAATCTGGATTCCTTGTCTCAGTTTTCTTAATTTTATTGGAAAGATATTTTTCCTATTTCTCCTGGTATAAACAGTGCGGGCACGAAGAGGATAGAGGCTTTTGAAATGTGGCAATACAGAAGAATTCTGAAGAGTAGGTGGGTGAATATCGCATACCTAATAAGGAGGTACTGAACAGAATTGAGGAGAAAAGGCATTTCTGGCATACCTTGACTAAAAGAAGGTATCGAGTGGTAGAACACATCTTTAGACATTAAGGAATCGTGAATTTATCATTGGAGGGAAGAGTATGGGATAAAAATCGTAGAGGGAGACCTAGAAACGCATATAGTAAGCAGAATCAAATGGATGTGGGTTGCCGTTCTTATGAGGAGATGAAAAGGCTTGCTCAGGATAGAGTAGGATGGAGATCGGCGTCAAACCAGAGACCGGACTGAAGACAACAACAACAATATGTCTTTTTACAGAGGATGTTAAGGTATCAACGTCTGAAAAATCCGAAGCATTTCGGTCACACAGTCACAGTAATCTAATCTACCAGTAACAAATCTAACAGCCCGCCTTAGAACTGCTTTCGTGTCTTTCTTTAAACCTATCTGGTGCGCATCCCATACAGTTGGTCAGTACTCGTGAACGGATCGCACAAGTGTGTCCTCCACAGATGACACAGCTTCCCGAAAATTCTCCCAATAAACCTAAGTCGGCCATCCGCATTCAACACGTCTGTTCCTACATCCTCGTTCCATTCCGTAACGCCCTGAAAGGTTACCCTTAGATATCTAATTAACGGTCAAGTAGAACACTACTAATCAGTATTCGAACATTATGGGGTTGTTTTTCGTACTCGTCTGCATCAACATACTTTTTTATACATTTAGAGCTAGCTTCCGTTCCATGCACCAACTAGAAAGTTTGACCTTGTCAGCCTCAACCCTACTACAATCATTCAATGAATGTCAGATAATTTATATCACCAGAAAGTGTTAACCGTCCTTTGACCCTTTCCTGTGGCACTCCTGACGATACTCGTCTCTCTGATGAACACTCTTCTTGAAGAACAACTCACGGGGATCTTTTACTTATGACGTCCTCGTGCCATTCACATATCGGGAAACCTATTCCGTATGCTCTTACCTTCTTTAGCAGGCTGCAGTGCCGTACCATGTCAAATTACTTTCGACAATCAAGAAATATCCAGTCTACTTCTTTATAAACAATGATGGAAACAATTTTTAGTCGTCAGATAACCGGTTTCAGTTAATTTATGACCATCTTCAGTTAGTCCGACCTTTTGTAAAAATCACGAGTCAAATGGTCCAATTCTTCTTCAGTCGTCATTCAGTGTGTATGTACAAGAATGGGACCAGTTGTGCTCGTGACTTTAACAATGTCGTATTCAAATTTTTTATTTTACTCATTTTATTATTATGACAACACAGTATGGTAATATATTTTATAAATTGAGTTCATTTACTTTTTAACGATGATGACGACACCTAGTTTTGTGAAGTGAGAGCATCTGAGGATCGCTGCTAGTTCTGCTGATACTGGAATTGAAATAAAATATTATATCAGCAGTCTTGGAAATCCATGTAACAAACGTTCTGTAATAATAGTGTGTTGATGAACCCATTCTAGCAGCACGCCTATGACTTGATTCGATGTCAACCCGGTCTGATTGGAATCCCAACGGTGTATTACACTAGTTCTGTACATCCTATCTGCTTTAGAGGTGAACCGTCTTTCTTTAAATTCTCCCTGTTACTCGTACATGCTCAATACACTTGCTTTCACTCTGGAAGGCTACTGTGTCAGGCAGCTCACTGTATTTTGCGAATGTTGTAATTAGTTCGGTTGTTTTTCTTAATCGCCCACATTAACTCACAGTTTTCTTAATTTAGCGTTCGCCGCCGTTCTTTGCACCAATTTAAAATTTTGTCAAAGTCATAATGTATCGTTCTACAGTCAATCGTACACGCCACCTTGTACTGGTCGCCGTGTTCGGAAATCAACGTACTTGATATATTCCTGTTGCATTTCTTCCGTGGCTTACATGTAGGGTCTAAAATGTGAGAAAAGGGTGCAAGGTATCGCGAATATTTTTAAAGATTAATGGAAATGGACCAATAGTGCGTACAAGTCTTGAAAAAATAAATTAATATGCGCAACGGACACGCTCGGGAAATAGGGGAAACAAAAATACTAAATTTATGGCCCTGTCGAAAGTAATCCCGAAGGGTACAACGAAACTGATCAACTTGAATAATGAAATGGAGAGACAATCTGATTGTGATACAAAAATAAATAAATAAATAATTAAAAAATAAAAATAAAAAATAAATAAAAAATAAAAAAGGTAAAAATTAAAAAAATGGAAACCGGAAACAGCAAGCTAGTCTCCGCGTGCAGGGTCATTAATTTCATCAATTGTATATAAAAAATATGCAAATGTCCAAATGTCTGATAAATAATAATGAAGTTAGGCAATAATCACAAATGAAGAAAATAAAAAGGGACGGGAAACTAATTACAAAAATGAGAATGCAGAAAGCAAATTCAAGATCAGGAATAGTATATTCTGAAAGAAATATAAAGTAGAAAAATATTACAGAAAATTAAATTATCATCATGCATTACAATCATGCACATACTTGATGACTGCCTTCACCAACAGCCTCTTACCGCTACTGACTCTCTTGCGCTACCCCTCGCAACTGGCAACAAACTGCCCTCTCGCAGTCAGTCCACTTACTCTGCAATCGAACTTCCAAAGATTACTGCGCCACTTACAATATATATCTGTGGCCAGTTCACAAAATCCACTACATTGTCTATATTTACTGTAAAATACGTACAAAATAACTCACGTACAATGCAGAATGACAAACAATATTAATAATCAGAATATAATTTTATAGGTATTGTGTGAACGGTATTGTGGCTTAAATATTATAGAAAATTAATTATGTCGGGACCATAGGGGCTTTACAAGAAAAGCAAAATTTTTCTGGAAGTACGCTTTCTGAGTTTTGGACTGACGCTAAACAGTATGTATTATATTCGAACAGAGAATATGTTCAAGAATCCAGCAGCATACCATTTGTAGTCTGTAAATTATCAAATCCGTTCTTTTACACTTCTTACATAGAATTTCGACCAACACTTTTTTTTCAGTTGCATGGGACTTCACTCCGGGTAATAGATTCAAGATAAATGATGGCAAAGTATGGAACCACTACCTTGTGGTTAGACATATCCGTGTGACTGTGAGTCTGATTTTAAAACATTTCTGCTCAAGCTAGAGATGGTCCTGTGTTCACTTTATAGGAAGTCAAAAAATTTGCTGAATGTGGTGATTTCAATATTAATTGTGTGAGTGATCGTGCAAGAGAGACGATGCTTTTAGATCTCTTTAAGTCTTATCTCCTATTGTCAACAATATTCTCTCCAACGACAGCGCAGGGAAAAAGCATCACAAACCATAGGCAATATCTTTTTCATCTTTAATAATTGTATTCGCTACAGTTGTTAGTTTTAAACTTTTTTATTTCCATGCACTACTCGAGTTTCGAGACCCATGTCTCAGCATCAGGTGTATCTGCAAATTACAAATAAAATAGTGACGTCTTTCATATAATAAAATGGCTACCCTACATCTTTAGTAAAAGGATTCAGTACTAAGGGAGTGAGTCCTTAAAACTGTTACATGTAGCAACAAATTAAACTAGTGTTGCTTCACTATTTGCTCTTATCTTGCTACCTCCTCTCTCTGTGTCCATTTCCTCCTCTCCCTCTATTTGCTTTCGCCTTTGCCTCCTCCTTCTGCAATATGTATTTATTCGAATCTTCTACTACTACATATCTTCCCTCCACCTCTCTCTATCTTCATCTTCCCCTCCCCGCTATCTCTGCCCACCTCCTCCTACCTCTGTCTCTGTACACTCCCCCCCCCCCCCAATCCTTCCTCCTTTCCCCTATCTATGAAAAATTTCATATACCTGCCAACAATCATGGTGACTGACCTTACGGTGTCGAAGCGAATAGCAC
Source organism: Locusta migratoria (assembly GCA_026315105.1). Taxonomy (NCBI): domain Eukaryota; kingdom Metazoa; phylum Arthropoda; class Insecta; order Orthoptera; family Acrididae; genus Locusta; species Locusta migratoria. The sequence continues at coordinate 175,888,284 of CM048751.1, read as the reverse complement.
ACATACATGTGCCAAGTTCCATGTGATCGGTAAAAAACAGTGATGAAATCTATTCATTCATCAAATGGTGTAAAGTCTACTGCTAGGTACTCTCCACCATGCACTATACGGTATGTTGCATGGCATAAGAACCTTTCCCATGAGAAAACACAGAAATATGTCGACTTTGATGATGATCGGTTAAACGAAATATGGTACATAGTGCATACAAAAATTATGATTTATGCTCGTTATTAGAATTTTTCAGCTTTTGTTTGTAACTGTTCTATTTCTTTTCTGAAAACTTTTCTTGGAACATACAAAGCAAGAAAAAGATTTGCACTCTCCATCGTCCGAATCGTGATAATGATTTCATTAAAAAACACACCGAAAAAAGCACTTTCAATTTTCCTCAAATTTTCCAATTTTGCGGTAGATTTACCAAAAATTTTCTTTCATACATATCTTGTTCTCTACATTGAGGCATTCTCAAATGAAGCTTTTACGTACATGCGAAAATAGATTGTTATTTGTATAGTTATGACTAAGCCTGTCGTTGATTAATTTTTTCTGTTTTTTACTGTTCCCAGTGACTTATCGTTGTAGTTTTTAACCATCACACTATATAAGTAGGTCGACAACATTAACAGCCCTACAACAACCTTGTGGAATACTCTTGACGTACATCTGAAGATTTTGCTATGTTATGGACAAAGAGATGATTTGTATTCTTTTTGAACTCCTGACCTCGTTATTAAAGAAGGTCCAGTGTTCAGTAAAATCGTAATTTTTTCACTAAGCCACGGTAGGGCTACAATTAATGTCTTCTGGACGTCGACGAATATACCACCAATCTGCGCACCGCTACTTTCAGCTACGTGAAACTTTTGTACCAAAATGGCGATGTATAGGTGATAAGATTGATATTTGTGGAATGCATGTCAGCCCTTATACATGATACTTTCGTGTTCCAGAAAGTTTACATGAGTTAAATTTCTCTTATCCTAAAATTGTTTATTATTTTAAATACTCTACTAATGTTATTGGTTTTGTCACATTGATGTGGGAATTATTTCTCAGAAAATAAACTCTTGTTTACACCCCATTCTCACGATATTTTATTTCTGCACTCTTTTACCTTAATAATTTAGCGTGACAGGTTATTATTTACCTTTTCCTATGCAAGGTATAGTACGATATAATTTCTTAAATTTCTCTTTCGATTTCTATGCAATCATCCATAAAAGGTAACTCCTTCCATATGCGACGTGTAAATTGTGCATGGAATTGAGTGACAGAACCTGTATGGATCACGAAATCATTGTGAGTTTGTTAGGCGCGTCAACACTATCAACATATGTAATTACATGTAATTACACCAACACTTAATCTTATTATAAAGAGTATTTAGAAAATTGTCAATGTAGAACAACGTAGTTACGTTAAGATTCTTCTCCTTGGGTAAATTTCCTGATGGAAGAAAGTTTTTCTGAATTTCTTCTCTTTTTAAGTAGGATCTACAAGACTAACTTATAACGACCGTAGGTATTTCAGATTCATCACGCAGAAGGTGTAATCGGTCTATTTAGTCACGGTTCTCCGTGTAACAACTTCCGTGTCGAAGGTGTCGGAGGATTGCCATAATAGCAGAGAGCGCTTTGCGACGACACAGTTCTAATTCATGGCAGACGGAAATACTTATTCTTACTTCACCTTGCAAGTTCGCAATGTGGAAAAAAGACACTTGGACACACGAGTGTCTACAGCTAAAATGAAAATAAATCTATTACACTTGCTCACTTTTCACAAGAAAACTACTGAGTGCATGTATGCAACATAATTTACGTTTGTCGCTTTCTTTTACGTGCTTCAACGAGAATGATAGACAAACATCCTTCTCGAGTTATTTCCTTTTAGGAATAACCGGTTAGTGATAAGCTATATTGATGAAATGACTTACAAATTATTGATAGATAATCCGACGACTTATCTTTGAACATATCAGTACCTTTATGATGACATGTCTATTATTTCCTCAGTCCTATGAAGTTTCTTTTTCAGTAATTATGCGTTTTGTTTATACTTTATGATTAATTATATTCCTAATAAGCCTCAAAAATATTTTAAAAAATTCCTCACTCTTTATTATCTGCGAAAACTCGTGTCCGGAATATGGAACATTAGGACACTGAGTACCACAACTGTCAGTATTTGGTGTGATATTTCACTATGCAGATTGTGTTAATATGCTTTTTTTTATTTATGTTATTAATAGTATAGGCCGATTTTACATTAACTAAAACGTTAAAGGAAATACGAATGCTCACATAGCCAACAATCCGCCTTTCCATTTTGTCAGCTATTTTAGCAGTGCTGCAGAGTGAAGAAGTAGTAAGGGAGTGTGTCTTTTCCAAGATCTGCTGCCACTTTCCATTTGTGGGTTCAGAGGCCTAGCACTGCGACCAACCTTTGAATATTGTCACCAGATTTATTTTGTTTTAAGCCCCCTACAAGGGACTGAGGAGGATAAGGTAACTTCCGTATACGTACATAACGTATATGTACATGAATTTTCAAATTAAACTAGGAGTTTTTTTGATGGCGAAAGTACGTGTTCTCCAATATTGAATATTTTTATAGAATGTATCCTATTTCCAATAGGAAGTCAGTTAAAAAATACCCCAGGCTAAAAATTTCAATTGACCTAGTGATACCTTTACTGAAGTAAAAGGTAGAGGTATTGAGATATAAGAAACAGGGAAACCCCGTGTAAAATGATATACCATTTTGTTTGTCGGCCCTTACTTCTTCATATATCATGATATTAAATAAAATTTCAATATATTGTCATGGTTGGGGAGGGAGGGCGATCCTTTCAATTAATTAATTAAGGACAACAGCCAAGGTCGCTTTTTAATTTTTATTTAGATAAACAGTTTCCACAGTTTAACTGCCATCTTCACGTCTGGAGTATCACAAGATAATAAAGTAAATAAAAAAACGCATCTATTAAAGATCATCACTTCAGAACAGCTGGACCAATTTGGTTGATTTTGTTGTTGTCGTTTTCGTAATTGCCAAGACAAGGTTTGTATCAAATAAGATTATATATATATATATATATATATATATATATATATATATATATATATATATATATATATATATATATATCGGCACATACAAAAACACACACATACAACACTTACAGCTATCGACCATGGCCTTCTTCAGAAAATAGAACACAGGCACACAACACAGTTATACAACCATCACCTCCAGCTGCCGCACTTCGAAAGTAATAAGTACACTTCTAAGGCGAGTAGAACTATAATTCAAAGTTTGCATTAAAGAGGAGTGTTCCAACTACCTTTTCATACCCAAGTGGGACTGAAGGAAGACATTGATAAGGTTCAGAAAAGGGCAGCTCGTTTTGTTTTATCGCGTTACGGATGGAAAGCGCCACAGAAATGTTGCACGAATTCGGGTGGAAATCATTAAAAGAAAGACGTTATTCGTTGCGGCGTGATCTGTTTGCGAAGTTTCAATTACCGACTTTTACTTCTGAATGTGAAAATATTTTGCTAGCACCCACCTACTTAGGGATACATGACCATCCCAATAAAATAAGAGAAATCAGATAGAAAACGGAACGATTTAGGTGTTCTTTCTTCCCGCGCGCTGTTAGAGAATGGAAGGTAGAGAAAAGTTATTAAAGTGATTATGAACACTGCCAGGCACTTAAATGTGATTTGAAATCTATATAGATGTAGCGGTAGATGAATTTTTCATGTAGAGGAGAAAGATGGGATGAACAGAGAAGGAGGTAATGATCGAAAAGGGGGATGGATGGGCGGATAGGGGGAGAGGGAGGAGGAAGAAGATGGAGAAGAAGAAGGGCAGGAGGAGGCTGCAGAGGAAGAGGAGTAGGCGGTAGCGAAGGAAGAGGACGCAAAGGGCATAAAAAGAAATAAGATTAGCATAGAGAGGAGGGTGAGTACATGGTCTTAATGAATACTGCAATAAATAAATACCCTAAGAGGACAAGGTACGGAATATTCATAGAGATTGGGGGAAGTAATGGGCAGAGCGATTGAGGAGTGTAGGACGTAACAGTGTTATAATATAGGGATATGCAGTGGCCCAGCAACGGTAAGGGGGGGGGGGGGAGGGGGCTAGTGGGCCTGAAGGCGCCCCCCAGTACCTCCCAAGGATTTTCTAATTTTATCATTTTTTATTTTCATTTATTTTTTCAAACAGGTTGGTACTGGAAATGTGATGTAGTACAAATGTAATAAATCACAACGTAAGTATAATTTTCCAAGCACAAGTGAACATGATAAATGGGTCGTCATCGTCAAATAAAATTGAAGTTACCATATCGTTCGGTTGCTCGCGTCTTCGATACATTTTGCTAGCACGCTATTATCGATAGGAAGCCACTAGCAACAGTAGGCCGTCAATACGATGTGCAACGCTTCTTCCAAATTTATTAGAAAAGTACCCAGGAAGCAAAACTAAGATCACGTTTTTGTCGGAAGATGTTTAATTTTTGAAGTGCAGAAGCGCCACTCAATTTAGGTATGGCACTGATTCTATAATATGTGGTCATTAATACATTATATTAGGCAACATACTTACTAATTTTTGAGGAACATCGACAGTATTTCTATGCTTCGTAGTTATCTCTTAACAATCCTTATCATTGAGCAACAGAGCAATCTGTTCAAGAGTTACATTACAAATAAATTAGCCTCGGATTATGAAATTACTCGCCTGCAGATGGATGAAATTTTTCTGAAGTCTCATCTTGACGACAAAGGTGGAAATGGTGTAGGCTGTGCCTTTAACACTAACAAAAGTTTGTGTGCAGTCAGCTACATGGGAGAAATTATCGTGTTTACCAAATATAAGATTTTGAAAATCAACAAAAACTAAGGGCGTGGACTACATTTTCCCTTGTACTCAAGTCAAATGCAGTGATGTTGTTATTAAGACCACTTATCTTTTAGCTGCTCATACTGAAATTTAGAGGTTAAAAAAAGTATCATAGCCAGAATTTTTAAATGTATCAGTAGATGAAAATGATATTGATGAAATAGATGAGATCACATCTACTGCTGACACCAAGCTGTTAAAAACCTACTGGGAGTATTATCAAATATTTCTCACTACAGCTAAAACGAAGCAGGGAGACGATTTTATTAAAGTCAGAGGAGGATTGACATATTCTGCAGATCATGTAGTAGTGTGTGTGACATATTTTAACATTCCAGAAAATTCTGAAAGAACGAGTTGTTGTCGGTTTATTATTTTTTTTTTTCAACATTAAAATCTCTTCGGTGGTAAAGGTAACATTTCATAACTTACCAGCAATCATTTTTCCGAGGTTTACTGTTTACTGTAACAGTAGGCACTCTCTTGATTTAGTCATTAATCACTGTGCAAACGTTTTTCTAAATGATTTTACCAAGAGGAGAGACGCTGAAACTACTACTAAAAAGTAACTGTACTGCAGGGTATGTGTTCTCATTGTTTGAGACTTGGGAAGATGATGTGAAATAAATATTTGTTTCTATTTTCTGTTTTTCTTTCACGTACAGTATCTCAATCATCTTGATGGTAGAAGTTACGTATTGGAACCCTCTTGTTTCTTTAATGTGTAGCGGACGTAAGCTTAACGTTTTGCTACTGATTGTTACCACAAATGCAATTAATTTTGCTTTTAATGTTGGCGGTCTAGCGTGTTAATGTTGGGAACGGACGAGAATGGTTGGAAATGAGGGGACCAATGACGAAGCAGATGCAGGCAGCCAATCCGAATTCAGCCGGTTTTAATTGTCACGTGATAACGTAAGTGTAAGAAACAAAAGGACGGAAAAGAATTTTCGATGAGTCTCCTCTTCCACATGTTACGATGAATCACGACACGGTTAAGTTTTATGCAGGGCGGTGGCGGTGTAGTGAGCTAATGTTGACAACGCAATGTTTCCTTTACAACGATCATTAATTTACCCACGGTAGAAGATTACATACAAGAACCTGTCAACCTTAGAGAAGGAGCAACATTAGTTATTCACTTGATGATCAACAGAAAGGATTCTGCCTCTCATTCTTTGACTTAAGTACAATTTTGCGCAATGGAGAATTAATACTTGGTTTGACTGTGAAATAAATGATTAATGCTGTTCATGTTGAATAGTTTACAGGTTCTTGTATGTACCCTGTTCCGATCACTAAATTAATCATCATCCTATAGGGAACATTTCGTTCTCAACATTAGTTCTCGTGCCATATTGCAACAAAACAAAACATGAAATATCAATCAGGAAAATGCGGTCGTACGAAACCAGGAAGTCTCATTAGAGCCCGCATACTCCTGCCATTAGAGCCCGCATACTCCTGCCATTTTCATTTGTTGCCAACATCAACATACTAGGCCGCCAACATCAACATACTAGGCCGCCAACATCGTAAGTAAAATTTGACCACAAATTCTTTTTGGAACCCCATTCACATAGAATTAGGGGAATAATATTTTCTGTTCACCATGTAGGTAGCCCTGTTCAGTCAGTAAAAGAATTATCCTCGTGCAGCGAAAATTCGTAGCCAATATTTGCACATTACTCTGCCACATCCATAAGTAAAATTTAACCTGCAGAACAGATACAGTCTGTTACCACAAACGATTTATTGAGAGGGGGATTGCGTCACTTTAGCCATCCTTGTGTGTGTGTCAAAGTGCAGAACTTGAGAGGAATTCTATGCAATTTGATTGATTACTTTTTGGTGTTTGAAATAGCAATGCTTCCCCCCCCCCCCATGGACAACTTTAAATAGTGTGAAGAAGATTCAGACTAGTTGGCAATAATTTCTGTACGGTAATATTTCCTTAGGTATAAAACTGTGGTTGACTGCCAAATGTGGTATCTGTCTTACGAAAATAAAGTTTGGCATAGATACAAATTTCAGAATGCTTCCATTAATTGTCACTCTTAACAGTTACCCCATTTACAATTACGTTAAACATAGTAACTGACACAGCTAAAAAAAGTAAGCAGTGATCATTAAACAAACTACATGCAATTATTTATAAATAAAGCAATTCGCTGCTATTCAGTATTTTTTATTTTCACGACAGATCTGTTTCGGCTTATAATGCCACTGTCAAGTGACCTGCGGTATAAATGGGTAACATTGAGATTAAAACACTGGTATGTCGTATTATAACATTACAGTAATGACCTTAACAACTACTTACGTATGTGTCTAGATGTTCAGACATACATGAGACGTCTAAAGAATATTTATATTCACTGTCAAAAAGATTTTGATAAAATTGATTATTTTGAAAACGTATTTTGACAGTTACAGGTAAGATGTCATATGTTTACAAAGAATGTACATCAGATATTTATGTTTTTATGCTTTGATATATCTTTGGAGTATTTGACATCTGTGTTAATAAATTATACATGCTATAATATGGTCATGTATTGAAGTACATGTTGTATACTTAAAATTTTTATGTTTTATCGTTTACTTCTATAATCGATTTTCGAAAGCTGAGTATCTGTTTATATGTTTTACCGTTTATTTCTATAATCGATTTTCGTAAGCTGCGTATATGTTTCCAGAGAGTGTTGGTACAGATGTTCAACTGTTGGTTTACGTTATCTCTGGATTTTCGGTACACAGAGCAAGGAGGTTTGAATAGGGGGAGATGCCCTCAATGCTACAGAAGTGCAGCTGTTGTCGCCATATTGTGGAGCGAATAATTTTGTATTATTAAATCATAGTTCACCTGAATGAAACTTTCACTCTGCAGCGGAGTGTGCACTGATATGAAACTTCCTTGCAGATTAAAATTGTGGGCCGGAACCGGGACTCGAACCTGGGACCTTGCCTTTCTCGGGCAAGCGCACTACCGACTGTGCTATCGCGACACGATTCACGATGCCGCCTCACAACTTTAATCTGCCAGGAAGTTTCATAGTTCACCTATTTCGAAGATCTGTACTATATCAAACATGTGTCAGAAAGGACATTTAAATATACGAAACTTAATAGGGCATGAACTACACAGAGTTTTAATCTGAATGATACACGAAGGTTAGAATATCGTATTTCGTTAACCCCACAAGATGGCGGACTGACTTCAATCGACAGATAATCTTTCCATAGTAGCGCCGTCTCCCCTTATTTTAACCTCCTTGACACAGAGCCTAACCCCTTTTAGGCTCTGTGTAATTTTCATTACACAGAGCCTAACCCATTGTAGGCTCTGTGTAACGAAAATCCTGAGATAACGTAAACCAACAGTTGAACATCTGTACCAAAACTTAGCAATATGGCAGAGGCAGGCTTCACTTTTTCAGCGTAAGGGCGTCTCCCTGTAATCTAACCTCAGAGACGCTGCAGTTCTATAGTCAGACACCAGAGTTACACACCCAATCTGTATAGAGATCACTGGTGTTAGACTGTGGCGACACGTTTAAATTTGAAAAACGAATTTTCATCAGCTATTACGTGACCAAGAATTGCTTCCTTACCTTATGATTTGATTTTTTGGGTCAGAATAAGATTTAATATATTGTTTTGGGAGCGGAAAAGAAACGTATTGTCTTATGGTTTTCTTATAATGTTTTATAGCAGCTTAATTTGAATTTGGCAAGAAATTAAATATGAGTATCTAAGGCTGGTAGGCTCGGACCGCTGAAGTTCAACATGCAAGTACAGAGATCAATTGGTCACAGTTATGGGATTAGAAATTCGCACTTTCAAAACGCGTGAGTTTCGGAAATTACAAAAGAGTCCGTTCACTCTCGGAACTATAGTTTACGAAATACATAATGTTAACGGTACTATGAGACACATAGAAATGTTGAAGAAGCTCATCAAAGGTATGCTAATCTGTTTCCTGGCAGGAATGTTCTTTCTACAACGACGTTTCGCAGTTTTGTCCAACTGTTTGCTGAAAGTGGAAATTTTAAAGCTGAACAAAGCTCTGCCGCTGTCTAATTGTTCCAGATATTTCCGTTTTTCAAAAACTTTCATTTTTGTCGATTACAGTGCCAGTTATCATGAAACGAAAAAAAAACATTTCGTACGAAAGTTACATATTTTTCCCGGCGAATTCTAATCTGCAATAAATAGGGGGCTCCTATTTAAAATTTCACTGTTACTCCGCGCACTGGGAATTGGTCGACCTTTATGTTAATGTATATCGCTCTTCAAGGTGAAAATTATTACAATTTCTTATAATCCAATTTGTATTTTACCAAATATTCCGAAAAAAAAAAAACAGTGTTAAGTGCCTCACCCTGTGTGCACCGAAACCATGTACTTTTATCACATAATATGAAAAAAACTGGCTCAAGTGAGCATTCAAAGTGTTTAATATTGTGTATGAAATTTACAGAAACCTCTACATATAAAGGAATGTAAGTTATTACACGAAATTTAATGACCCTTTATCGTAAATGTGAGCAACACCTTACACCGTTTTCAAACCTTACACCGTCTGTTGCCTATTGTTGATTTGAGGCCAAGTCTGCCTGCCTTGCTCAATGCAAGCTAGTACAGCGCTCAATTCTTGCCGGCGAATTAGTCTTAGCTCGTGTACGCCGGACGGGTCAAGTTTAAAAGCTGCAACATATATCTGAGAGATCCCGGTTAGTGGAGAAATCTGCTGATCCTCCGAGTGCGTAACGATCCGGTGGGTCGAAAATGCCACGTCTAAGGTCAGACGAGCTCACTGCAAATGCAAATAACACGCTGTTGGTTGGTACATTTGTACAAACTCAGAGCGTGGGCAATAGCTGGCATTTACCCAGACGAGAGAAGTAGGTACTCTTTTAAGGTGGGAATGATAGCATTTCACGAACCACCGGGCTTCGCCTGCCAACTACTTTGAGGTTCTGATACTGAACGCTGCACTGAAGTATAGCTCATTTCGTGTTACACGTTAAAAGAACCGGGGTTTAACGTCCTGTTGATGTCGTGGTCATTAGAGATGGGCACACGCTCGGATAGTTTTGTCAAGGACGGTGAGGGAAATAAGTCGTGCTCTTCGAAATGAACTATTCCCACATTTGCCTTGAATGATTTAGGCACATAAAGGGAGAGCTAAATCAGGTTGGCCGGAACCCGGTTCGAACCACCATCATCAGGAAAGTGAGAGTATACATTAAAGTTAAATGAATTTCGAATAATCAATCAAGTTTGATTCCGTAATGAATCCACGTTCTCAGCGGCTATTATAAATATGTGGAAAATGGGCAGCAAACAGTCTCAAATATTTATTATTGTCGCAGATCTAGATTTCGGTCACTGTCTGACCATTATCAATATTATAAAATTTAGTTACATATATACAAAAATTTAAATGTCTTTCAGTATTTGCGACTGATTATTGTTCACCATCCACGATTATCGAATAAGTTTGTTCATCTCTCAAATACTATAACACAGTTCATCTTGAACAAATGCATCATTAAGTGATGAACATAATTATACGAGTAATTATCTCATGTTAAATAATGTCGTAGAAGGCGGAAATACGGCTTTGCACGCCGAAAGGAAGTAGGAATGAAACATCCATAGTTTTCTTACATGATTGGGAGAACTCGGCTGTTCGATTTGTGATAATGAACTGTATATCTTCAGTCTATTTTCATTATACAGTACATTTGATATCTATAATTAACCTGACATATAACCTCCGACAACTGGTTAATTTTTTGCTACCGTATGACAATATACATAAATAGTTATTGTTTACTGTTGGTGATTTTTGGTTAATGAAATGATCATTACCTGATATTGTTGTTATGTAGTGACGCAACCAGGATTTGGTTGTGGGGAGGCTCATTTTTTTAGGATAAAGCCAATTGAATTTATTAATCTGTGACTTATTTTTATACTTTTTATAATTTAACCTATTATACTACCAAAACTATTGCACAAGAAATAAAATGTTAGGCCCGCATAATTTGAAAGTGGAAGAGGAGCAACGTGGTGGAAATGGAGTGTATATAATCAGCTCGTAAAATAATTAAGCAGCTTCTGTCTTACTAGCCAAAGAGAAAGATCTTCACAGTTTAACTAACGTGAAATTCTGTGTGTAAAAATTGAACTAAAATAACAGTATTGTTGTTGATAAGAATCCACTTGATGGTGCCGCTGACACAGAGGCGCCAACTTTTGGAAATCCGTGTGGGTACTCTATATCACGGTTCACAAATTTTCGAAACCAACCGTCCTGAAAATCACGTTTATGCATTTTTGAATGAGCAATACTTGATAAAAGTAAATAGGCAGTTGTCTGGCCTTTTAAAGATAGAAGTAAGAAGGAGGGGGAAAAAAAAGGAAAGCGTGGCTGCCTTAGGACACTTTAATAAAGCTATATAATTAGCCGAAGTGGATATCTCGATATAAGCAACACCCCAAAACTTCTACACGACCAATGAAATAATTTTTCACTGTACACTAACCTAATATTGTCTGTGCGAAGCTATTCTTTCTGACAAAAGCGTATGGTAGAACACTGTCACCAAGGTTTAAAGAAATCTTTGAAATATTTTGAGATTTTTAAGTCCGAAATCAAAATTTTTGGTGAGTTCCAAGCAATACTCCATCGAAACTTTCATCACTTCGAGATAACTTCCTGACATCTCTGACAGTATTAATATAATCCGAGGTTTTTTAGCCTCAGAGAAAAGAATTACGAATTTCAACTGAATCTACAATTTTAATAACGAGGGAAGTGACAAAGATAAATGAAAAAACGATTAAGAATCAGTATCAGATTCTTCAAGCTAAATTTCCGAAAGAACACAATTGAATGTTCATAAATACGTACACCTGAAAGGTCAAAAGCATCGACGTGCTTCAGGATGAATAAAGTTAGCATAGTGGGTAAAACACGGACACTCATTACTACTCGCTTGGGGACCCGCGTAAAAAACTGATCATTTCTTTCACGTATGAAATATTGTCTCTCGCTATGGTCACGTTTTGCATTGCCTTTTGAGTCAAAAGGTAGGTTTTGATTTTGCCCGATTATTTTTAATTTATACAATTTTCTTTTACACTTCAATTTCATGTGGGTACTCAGCACTCCCAAAAAATCTTGGAGGGTGCACGAGTCCCCCCGGAGCACCCATGGAGTCGGCGCCCCTGCGCTGACCTATTAAGCAGCGGGTCGGGTCACTGCATATGAACAATCGGCTCGTAAACTTCAGCATAGCAGTAGCAATAGCGGCAGTATCAAAGCATTAAAACCGCTCACAGAAATAGCACACGTTCTCAGTGGCGGCATCACGTTGGCGACCCATTGTCACGTTCATTTGCACTTGGCAAATTATAATTACGTTGTGATTTATAACATGTGTACTATTTCAATTTTCCGGTGCCGACCTGTTCAAAAAATAAATAAATAAACATACAACAATAAAAAATAACAAAACTAAAAAAATCTTCAACCCCATTAGCCCTCTCCCCGCGTCGTGGCTGCGCTGCTGTGTTATGAGAGGCGCATGTGACACTTTACACCTAGTAATACATTTACATTAGTAGTGATTTAACACAAATAAATGTAGTTGCCGATTAATGTTCATGTGGTGTTAAAATGTTCCGTCAACTTACTTCCAATTGTTGCTATTGATACTGATCTCACATCTTTTAGGTTTTATTAATAATTTCCTAAGTATTCGTTATGTGTGTAGTTGACGTCTTATATTTATACCGACAAATTTATCTTGGTTGTGTACCTGCAGAAACTGGTGACCCGAAAGAAATCGTTTGCTGCAACTATATTCCTTACTCCATAGAGAAGGTATTTACACCTCGTCTTCTGACGTACAGTATAGATTTTGCCTTTTACTGCACAATTTTACTTTACCTTTCTGCTACCGCCTTTTAGCGTTAACTGAAGTTATGCTGGAAGGTAGAACATGCTCTCTTAACGACTCCCTTTATCTGGTATCTGTATGAGACACTTGTTGCCTCATGTAGTCTTTACCTCATAATTTATTACTTTATATATGTACACAGTTCTTGTCTTTTTTAGTAGTGCCATATTTCACGCGTTTCATGTCACTTGCCATCCCGATTTTTGATAATTCATTTTTCCCTTCGATACAGTTATGTGCTATGGGCCTAGTACTTAGTAAATTACACCGTGGCAACACAAATGATCAAACTGCATTGTGAGTGGCCTGAGGTATGTAGCTTAAAAAAAATGTTAACTCGGTAACGATAGCAAATAAACAATATTTGTACAGGACATGTTCTGCTTATTGTCAGGTCATTTATCGAATCCTCGGAGATCTCCCACATATTTATTTACACCCTTTTTATTCGTATTTGTAGCTCATGCAGCTGTTGAGCTCTTCGACTGAAGTATATTTTTTTAGGTTGCGTTTACTTGTACCAACCACAACTTGGACCGTTGTGTATAATTTTACTTGTATTGATTTCTACCACCACGACAAGCCAGTTGTAACAATGAAGAAGTGTTACCCGATTTCAATTTTTATTGTTTGCCATGTTTCGTAGATGTTATTGGTTGTCATCATGTTTCATCTTGTTAAGCAAAGAATCATTGTTCCACTATTTTTACCATAAAAACATTGCACTTTTAATAGTGAAGAAGTGACCTCTGATCCATTCTTAATATCTTCACCTAGTTTTGTAGGTATTAGCCAAGATTAATTTTCTGTCTTTGCGCTCAATATCAGGACTTTGAACATCTTATTCCACCTGACATTAATTAATGATTTTCCTAGTTCTACAAATGCTACAAGGGTACCATCATTTTACGTGTTTCTTCTTTTATTCTTAAGCACAAAGCGAGAAATTATTGTACGATATGTGACACCTGCTTAATTAATGACCTTTACATTTTTTTCGTTTTACTCCATATCAGTTTGGTCATCAGTTTAAAACAAGATTACGTAACTTCACATGGAGCGTCCATTCTATGGTAGTATCACAGTCTAACATATACAGTCGCGACACTCACTGCTGTAAAAGTTGTTACCAACTGACAGCTGCAACGACACTAGCGCTCCTAGCGGTGGGTAAGCCACCGAAAGAGTGATGTTTGTTTGTAATTATTTGTGTGCGTAATTAATGAAATAGTTAATATAATTTTTGTGTTACAAGCATCAGTAATATATCAAGAGGCATACATAACACGGAAAGTAATGTAAAAACAGTCGAACTTACTGATTCAGTGGTATAACGAAGAACTTCGTCATGAACCAATACTTACGAATATGTGTATATTTGCAGCTTATTCCGCTGAAAGTAAGTAGAATATAAACATAATAGAAACATAAATTTCTATTTTGGTGTGTTCTTACTATGACAAAGAGTTTTTTGACACGTATCGTTGTGGTATGGGGTCTAATGATCCGCACATGTTTAGGCTTCACTCGTCTTTATTATAAGCGCATATTCTTTTGAGTGTGATTACTTTAGCTTAAGAAGACATTGTCTTGAAGATTCTTGCCGTTTGTGGTTCAGCTGTAGCAACAATTGTGGAATTGGGTTCTTCTTTGTTGAATACAGTTTGGTTGCTTTTTCAGTTTTCTTGTCACGTTTCTGATGTTTTCCTTCAGCGACAGTTGTGGTGACTGATTTGGTATGTTAAATACCGTCGTTATTGCATTCTACATTCGTTTCCTACGTTCCACGCTCACCGATTTCACTGGAATTAGAGTGGACAAACGTTAACGTTCTTCAGAAGAAAAAACACGTCTTTCTGCCAAAAGGCGGGTATTTGGTGTTTCCTAGTCATTTTTCTATTTTAATAGTAATTTAAATTATTTAGTATAACCCTGTAGGTTACAAGATAACAGTAAATAAACTGTGTCGTAATGTACCGTTTCCAACCTTATCAGTGATCTTAGGAGACGTAAGGAAGACAAAGGTGGAGCTATTTTTAAGTTATTATCTATTTTATGATACTACATACGTTCTCTAATGTAAAAAATGTGTTAAAATCGATATAAATGATACTATTCGCACTCATCCACTATCGTATTCATAAAAGTAGCTTGCCCTCCGCTTGGAGCGCTGCTGTCGCAGTGTATAACAAAAATCCGCGGAAGTGTCGTGACTGTATTTGTTAGACTGTGGTAGTATGGTAACTCTTGCCTAATTATTAACATAGACCTGTAGTACCACACTAAGGGATAAGTCGTATCTACAGTAAAGCCTTCTGAATACTTCCTTCAACCATCTATGCAGGGCAGTAGTCCTTATACGGCCGAATCGAGAACTCTTCAAGTCTGCAGATTTAAGCTTTATTTTGCATTTAACAACTTTCAGTTGAATTCCAGAATGGGAACTAACGGTAATAGCTTGTTGATGGTGTACAGTCCAAATAGTTATTACGTTGCTTTATTATAAAAGAACTGTTATCGGCTTCGAATTTATGCAATTTGTTTTCAGAGAGCTTTGATGCTTTCGTCAAAACATGATGCAGTGGTTTGCTGGTGCGTTTATAAAGAAATAAAGACGGTTGCCCTACGTATTACGTGAAATGTCTATTTGTGACATTTGTTTTCAAAGTCTTCCTCCAAAGAATCACATTCGCATCCTTATGTTTTCGTTTCTAACTACTCTATCTATTAGCGATACCAATTCTTTTTATACTATTTGACTTTCCCGTGTTTTAGTCAATCCTTGCGTAATTCTCCCTCTGAAACTCTCAACCACCTCTGGTTTCCTCAATCTGTCCAGATTTATACGTTTTTTCAGTATCTTAATTTATCGTCTACAGTTCATAATCAATAAGTTATGGCCAGATTTATATCTGCCTCTGGATATTATTACAGTTAAAAACATGTTTCTCACCCTATGTCTTACCATTATAAAGTGAATATGGAACCTTTCAATGCCTCCTGGTGTCTTCTACATATATAAACTTTTTGTCGTGACTCTTAAGCCAAGTGTTTGTGATGATTAAGTTGTTCTCTGCACAAAATTTGCACCTCTTTCATTCCATATTCGCCTACTACATTTCATACTTTTTCCTTTCCAACTACGGAGTTCCAATCTCTCATCACAATCAACTTTTTGTCTGCTTTAAATGTCTTTTATCTCCTCATACATTTCTTTGATCACGTCATCATTGGCACAACTAGTTGGCATATAAACTTGTACCGTGTACTTGTCCGTGTTGGCTTCGTGTATATCTTTACTTTCTCTCGTTCCTATTTTATAAGTTAGTATCAGACCTATTCCTGCATTATTACCAACTGTTTTTGTATTTGTAACCCTTTGCTCTCCTGTACAATTGACTTATACTAGCGCCGCAGCAAGTTGTAACGAACAGCGGAAAAACAATGTGGTGCGATTGATTAAACGCACTGTGTAAGAGAAGTGGGTTCCTGATCCATGGAACTACATGACAGTAATAGGTCCAGATTTTCTCCTACCTGCTCCAGATACATGAATCACGAAGCTGAATGTATAACAGTCGAAGCTGTATCGGCCAGATCTTCTTTTGTAGTTCTTCCTAAAGCCGAATATTTCGTACTTTTCGAGCTTTAGAACCAGACCAAAATCATTCTCCGCAATGATTCGATGCGATAGGAGTGCCACATTTCAACCTAGGCAGTTAATGCAGTTTGTAGGGCAGGTCACAAAAGGACAACGGTGCGCTAAAACGAGACCGGAGGGGCGGAAGGGGGAAGAGAGTGTATTATAGCACCCACACCATATATAGGCATTGTTGTTGTTGTTGTTGTGGTCTTCAGTCCGGAGACTGATTTGATGCATCTCTCCACAATACCCTATCCTGAGCAAGCCTATCTCCACATAAGAACGGCAACCTACATCTGTCTGAATCTGCTTACTGTATCCATCTCTCGGTCTTCCTCTGCGATTTTTACCCCACACACTTCCCTCCAACGCTAAATTCACAATTCCTTGATGTCTAAGAATGTGACCTACCAATCTATCCCTTCTTTTAGTCAAGGTATGCCAGAAATTTCTTTTCTCCCCAATTCTGTTCAGTACCTCCTCATTAGTTACACGATCCACCCACCTAATCTTCAGCATTCTTCTGTAGCACCACATTTCAAAAGCCTCTATCCTCTTTCTGTCCACACTGTTTATCCTCCATGTTTCACTTCCATACAAGGCAACACTCCATACAAATGCCTTCAGAAAGGACTTCCTTACGCTTAAATCAATATTCGCTGTTAACAAATTTCTCTTTTTCAAGAACGCTTTTCTACCCATTGCCATTCTGCATTTTATATCCTCTGTACTGCGACCATCATTTGTTATTTTACTGCCCAAGTAACAAAACTCATCTACCTCCTTTATTGTTTCGTTACCTAATCTAATTCCTTCAGCATCACCTGATTTTCTTACACTGCACTCCATTACCCTAGTTTTACTCTTGTTAATGTTCATCTTATATGCACCTTTCAGCACACTGTCCATTCCGTTCAATTGCTCCTCCAGGTCCTTTAGTGTATCTGACAGAATTACTATGTCGTCGGCAAAACGCAATGGCTTTAATTCTTCACCCTAAACTTTAATTCCTTCTCCAAATTTCTCCTTGCTTTCCTTTATAGCTTGCTCAATGTACAAATTGAACAACATTGGGGAAAGGCTATAACCCTGTCTTACTCCATTTCCAACCACTGCATCCCTTTAATGCCCTTCAACTCTGACAACCGCTGTCTGGTTTTTGTACAAGTTGTAAATAACCTTACGCTCCCTATATTTTATTCCTGCTTGCTTCAGAACTTGAAATAGTTTATTCCAATTAACATTGTCAAAAGCCTTCTCCAAATCTACAAAAGCTAAAAGTGTAGTTTTGCCGCCGGCCGCGGTGGCCGAGGTGACTGAGGCGCTCCAGTCACGGTCAGCACGGCCACTACGGTCGGGGGTTCGAATCCCCCCTCGGGCATGGATATTTGTGCCGTCCTAGTTCGTAAGTAGCTCATAAGTAGTTTGTAAGTTTAGGGACTGATGACCCCGTAGTTATGTCCCATAAGCTTAACAAACATTTGAACATTTTTAGTTTTGCCTTTCCTTAATCTATCTTCTAAGATAAGTCGTAAAGTGAGTATTGCCTCCCGTGTTCCTACATTTCTCCTGAACCCAAACTGATCTTCCCAGGGGTCGGCTTCTACCAGCTTTTCCATTCTTCTGTAAATAATTCGTGTTTATATTTTGCAACCACATAGGCATACCATTGTGGAATTCGAGAGATATATAGCACCAACGTGCCGGCATGAGACGTGAGTATTTGTTGGTGTAATACTTCAGCAAGGTCACTGTAGAGTTATGAGGCGTATTAGATGGTCAAGTGGTACTGCACGATCTGATGCGGAAGGAGAAAGGCAAATTACCGCATTAGCAGTGGCAGTGGTATTCTCGGAAACATGAGTGGGAGGCACGTAAATGCTCAGTAGTAGTGCTACTGGCGACTTGTGTTATCGATATGGAAGAGTCTGCCACGTACGATAGTCAGGTTTGGGTAGCAAACATTCAAACACGAGGGTTTTCACTTGTGTCGAGGTCTATTTACAAAATTTCGATCACCAACTTTCAGCTCCGAATAGGAAATCATTTTGTTCATCTCCATGATCATCATAATAAAATGGTTTATTGAATTTTCTGTCAGGAACTTGCATGTAAGTATAAGGAGAGTCATATAGATGTAGAATTAGATCGAAAGACGATACAAGGCGAGAGCACATAGTCATATGTGTGTTCAATGTTTAATAGTTATCACACGTTTGCCTTGTATCAATAGTAGGGCACTTGGATGTAGACGGGCATGCACATCCGCCATTTTTCTTCCTTCGGTTCTAAGCGCGACTGTAAAATATGGCAGTCAGTACGCTTTCAATATGGTGGGCTGTGCAGCTCCGAATTGTTCTAATCGTTCGGAAAATGGTTTTCGTGTTTTTTCGTTTGCAATGAATCCCGAAAGGCGTAAAATATGGTTATGAAACTGTCGTCGTGACAAATGGACACCAACAAGATCTTCAAAACGATGCGAGATAGGTTAATTCATTTGTAGTTATGCACAATTTCTACACGTTGTAAATGACAGGTTTCTGTAAGTGTCTTTTTTAGCGAAGGTTCCGAAGCAACGAACTACTGTTACAGACGTTTATTTATGTATACATTGGCGATAACAAACAGTATCAACATTTAGATAATAACAATACTAATTACTTTTTAATAATCCTCACTGTTTTTACTAGTTATAATGGCTCATATGGCTCGTAACGATGTTTGAAGCTACTGCGATGTTAATTTCAGTTACAGCTACTGCGATGCTAATTTTAGTTCCTGCATCGGCGGCGTAGTTTCCTAATGTTCGCAACAAAATGTTCGCTTTACGAGGATAATTAATTTACTGACCGGACAAGGGTATATACAAAAAGTTGGTAAACATGAAAAACTACTTTCTCTCATTCTAGCTGTTCGAGTTTTCAAAGAGCATTCAAAGATCGTTGCCAACATCAGCTCTCTACTCCACCAGTGGCGGCGCTAGGCGTCGGCGACGTCGGCCACCGCCGACGGCCTCGCGCCTGTGGGGGCCTCGCAAAATATTGTCAACATTTTAGTTTTTTTGTTTCTTTTTTTATATTTGATGTTTAACGGCGCTTTCCAACTGCTAGGTTATTTAGCGACGACCTACATCTAATTTACACTAGCTTAACCAATGGACGAACACATCATCCGTACCCAAGGGTGGGATTCGACACCCGACGAGAGCGCTCTCGCTCACTGTGGTATGACGCCTTAGTGCACTCGACCATTCCCGGCCGGCATCTATTTAGTTATCCGTATTTATTTCCGTATGAATGCAGCAGTGATGCAAGTTTTAGTTAAATACTTGCAAAACAATTTCTTCAGTACATTTTAGAAAACGATTTGGAAGAAGTA
The DNA here is from genome assembly GCA_026315105.1 of Locusta migratoria. Classification (NCBI taxonomy): domain Eukaryota; kingdom Metazoa; phylum Arthropoda; class Insecta; order Orthoptera; family Acrididae; genus Locusta; species Locusta migratoria. The sequence continues at coordinate 175,868,370 of CM048751.1, read as the reverse complement.
TATCCAAATGTTTATATAACAATCAGAATCATGCTCAGTTCCAGTCAGTACAGCTTCGGCCGAGAGAAGCTTCACAAAGTTAAAATTAAGACTAACTTGAAAAGCACAATGAGCCAAGAAAGACTATCAGCGTTGACAGTACTATCAACTGAAGCCGAAATCGCGGCTGGTATTAAGATGTGATCTTAAAAAAAATTCTGTGAGACGAAAAGCTGAAAAGTTTCTCTAATTTGTGTTTGCTTATTGTAATTTTTGTCATTGCAAAAATAGTCTTATATTATACTAATAGAATTTTAGTACAATGATTAGTGATGTATAATTCAGCTCATTAAAAATTTTCTTCATTAATGAAATAGTGAAAGGGGCCTCGCAAAGACGAGTTCGCCGACGCCCAGTTTTCGTCTGGCGGCGCCACTGTACTCCACCGAAGTCGTAAGTAAAATTGACCAGTTTTATCACAGACAGAATATCATTATTAAAGCCCTAATAGCTGTTAAAATTCCATTAGCTGAAAAGTGTTTTGAAACAATCGATACTTTTGCTTGATTTTTGCACTCAAAATGTATTAAACTAAAGCGCAGATTTGGTAGTGCATCTGGTATCCCGTAAAATTGAGATGTCGAATGCGTAAAAGTTGCTCATAATACATACCCAGGTGGGCAAATACCAGAAAACATATTTAACGATTCGTGAAAACATATTACAATAATTTATTACGTAGAGATAAATTTTTAATCCAAATATATATTTTCTTTTTGGTATGTGTATTAGAAGCAAGCGATATTTCAAAGTAATAACAGCGGAAAAACTAGGCTTTTCACATGCTCGCGCTGTCACCGCTTGGAACTAAAATGGCGGCGGAAGCTGCCGCTACAGCAGTAATTGATGCGCATGCCCGTCTATATCCAGGTCCCCTAATCAATAGGAATACGTCAGCAGTAAGTGTCCCTTCGTATCACTAGAAAATGCAACATTAAATTAGACTAGAAGAAAATGTATTGCAATTTACAAAAAAGCATTGGAGATACGAATGTATGTGGCAGACCTGGCCTCGGACGTGGATTTTGAAACAAGTCGCTCACTTCCACGTATATTTCAAATATATCTTTCCCGTCATTTTTACTTGCCATCCGCTCCTTATAAGAATTTTGCCAAATTTTTAGAAAAGATAGGTTTTCAAAACAATCAAAGTTATAAGATTGTATAGCTTACCCCGTGCTTGTTTTGACATATACAGAAGCAAAGCCACTCCCTTGAGTCACAGACGTTGCCGAGTGGGTTGGCTTGCGTGCCTCAGCGATAAAAATAGCCGTACTGTAAGTGCAACCACAGCGAAGGGGTATCTGTGGAGAAGCCAGACAAAAGTGTGGTTCCTGAAGAGGGGCAGCAGCCTATTCAGTACTGACAGGTGCAACAGTTTGCATGACTGAGCTGCCCTTGTACCATCAGCTAATGTGGCTTTGCAATACAGTTACTGGCGAACGGCTGAAAGCGAGGAGATACTACAGTCGTTATTTTTCCCGAGGGCATGCAGCTTTACTATGTCAATTTATGATGATGGCGTCTTCTTGGGTAAAATATTCGGGAGGTGAAATAGTCCTCCATTCGGATCTCAAGGCGGGAACTACTCAGTAGTATGTCGTCATCAACAAAAACAAAACAGACATTGTAAGGATCGGAGCGTTGAATGTTCTAACCCTTAATCAGGTAGGTAAGATAGAAATTTTGAAAAGTGAATTGGATAGCTTAAAGTGAGATGTGGTACTGGTTAGTGAATTTCTGTCGCAGGATGAACAGAATTCTGGTCAGGAGAGTACAGGGTTATACATACAAAATCAGTTGGTGGTAATGCAGGAGAAGGTGTGATGACGAATAAGAATGCCGGATAAGTGACTATGAACAGCACAGTGAACGCATAATCACACCAAAGATAGAGACGAAGCCAATAGCGCAAGTTTATATACCGATTAGATCTGCCGATGATGACGTGATCGAAGAAATGTTAAAAGGAGATAAAAGAAATTATGCAGACAGTTAAGGGAGATGAACACGTTATTGTAATTGGGGACTGAAATTCCGTAGTAGTAAAGGAAAGCAAATGTAGAAGCTGAATATGAAGTAGGGAAAAGGAATGAAGTAGATACAGTTTTGTGCAGAGCACAATTTAATCATCACATACACTTGGTTTAGTCATCATGAAAGAAAGCTGTATACGTGGAAGACACCAGGAGATATTGAAAGGTTCCAGATTGACTTAATAATGGTAAGACATAGGTTTGGAATCCAGGTTTTAAACTGTAAGAGGTATCTAGGGACAAATATAAAGTCCGACCACAACATATTGGTTACGAAGTGTAGACTAAAAGTTACGAGACTGCAAAAAAAGGTAGAAACCTTGACAGATTAAAGAAAGCAAAAGTGGTTGACAGTTTCAGTGGGAGCATTACGCAAGGAGTGACTGAAACAGGGAAAAATGAAACAGCAGAATGGGTAGCGCTGAGAGATAGTGAGAACCGCAGGGCATCATATAGGCAGAGTGACAAGACCTAACAGAAATCCCTGGATTATACAGGAGTAACTGAACGTAATTGATGAAAGGGGAAGATATAAAAATCCAGCAAGTAAAACACGCAAAAGGAAATATAGACGGCTGTAAGACGAGGTTGACAGAAAGTTCATACTGGCTAAGCAGGAGTGGCTAGAGGACAAATGCAAGACCGTAGAAAAATGTATAACTAGAGGATGGTAGGTAACACCAACAGGAAAAAAATGGAAAAAAGAAAGCATTTTATGAATATCCAGAGCTCATATGGAAAACCAGTACTAAGCAAAGAAGGGAAAGCTGAAAGGTGGAAGGAAATTTATGGACTATACAAAGGAAATAAATTTGAAGGCAGTATTCTAGAAATTGAAGACGAATTAGAGGAAGATAGGAGATACGATACAGAGAGAAGAATTTGAAAGAGGACTGAAAGATTTGAAGCAAGGCCTTTAGAGTAGATGACATTCCGTATGAACTGCTGATATCGTTGGGAGAGCCAGGCAAGAAGAAACTCTTCCACCTAGCATGGAAGATGTATGGGAGAGAGGGAATATCCTCCAAGTACAAGAAGACTACAGTAATTCCAGTTTCAAAGAAAGCAAGTGCAGACAAATGCGAAAATTACAAAACTATCAATTTCATAATTCATCTTGCAAAATACTAACACGAATTATTTAAAGACGAATGGAAAAACTGGTGGAATCAGACGTTGGGGAAGATCAATTTGGATTTAGGAGAAATGTATGAACACGGAGGGAAATACATTACGACTTATCTTAGAAGATAGGTTAAAAAAAGACAAACCTACGTTTTTAGCATTTGTTGATCTGGAGAATGCTTTTGACAAGGTCGACTGATATACTCTTTAAAATTCTGAAGGTAGCAAGGGTCGCAGTGGATGGGAAGTGAGTAAGACAGGGTTGTAGCCTTACTCCAATGTTATTCAATCTTTATATTTAGCGCTGTGAAGAAATGCAAGGAGATATTTGGAGAAGGAATTAAAGTTCATGGAAAAGAAGTAAAAGCCTTGCGGTTTGCTGCCAACATAGTAATTCTGTCAGAGACAGAAAAGGACCTGGAAGAGCAATGAAACAGAATAGACATGTCTTGGAAGGAAGGCATAAGATGAACATTACCCAGAGTAAAACCACGGTAAAGGAATATAGTGTCAGAAAATCAGTCGATGCTGAAGGAATTAGTTAAAGTAAATAGACAATAAAAGTAGTAGAGGGGTTGTGTTATTTGGGTAGCAAAGTAACTCCTGATAGCCAAAGTAAAGAAAACATGAGATTGGCATTGAGAAGAAATGCGTATCTGAAGAAGCGAATTTCATTAACATCCACAATAATAAATTTGTTCAAATGTTAGGTAGTCCTTTATGAACGCATTTGTTTGGAGTGTAGCATTGTATAGGAGTGAAACGTTGACAATCAGGAGTGCAGACAAAAAGATTGTGGAAGGTTTTGAAATGTGGTGCTACAGGCGAATGATGAAGATGAGGTAGATAGATCACGTACGTAATGAGGTGCTCAATAGAATTGCGGTGAAAAGTCGTTTCTGGTATATCCTGACTAATAAGTGATGGGTGGGACACATTCTGAGACACCCTTATATCATTAAAAGGAAGTGTGTAGGGTAAAACTCGTTACGAGAGACCGAGAGATCAATACAGTAAGCAGTTTCAAAAGGATGTAGACGCAGATGAAGAAGCTTGCACAGTGCATGGTAGCATGGAGAGGTGCATCAAACCAGTCTACGGACTGAAGACCAGACAACAAAAGCAAAGACATATTCATTTCACATTGTTGTCTCATTCGTCTGAGCTCAACATTCGTGCTCGCAGCTAAGCATCTGTGACTCTATTAATGTGATGTAGCAGTATGTGCTCGTATGTGAAAATACAGTCATCAGTCATCTAAAAAAGCGTGATTGACAATTGACAAGAAGACCACAGATCATTTGATTTGAGACAGCGTTTGTAATCGTTACAGACTAGGCTTGTGAGATTTTTACATAAGTGTCACAGGACTGTCAAAGTTCCATTTAGATTGACCATCAAAGTACGTTATATGAATTTAATTGCAGTGGAAATAGTTAAAGGCGTGGACAGTTAGAAGTAAGTACCGCGATGCTTGGTAATTGTCATTCGTCTCAATGGACTCACGGAATGGAATAAAAAATTATATCTAGTGCGGTAGTTTGCTAGCTGGGATACGAATTAAAATTAATGTACTTAGTTACACGCACTTATCTCGAAGGTAGAAAAAGTAAAACATAAAGGAGTGTTCAGGGCTTTAAGTCAGAGGCTACATTAAATCTCTTCACATAATATTTCCTTACCTTATCAGATATAGCCGTAGTGTTCCGCCTGTAACACGTAGAAACATTTTTTTCGGAAAACGGGATTAGTGAACCAGTATAGGACAGAATATGGAATTTAAAGGGTTGTTGAGTTCTGTGTCTCTTTGGGTGTGTGTGTGTGTGTGTGTGTGTGTGTGTGAGAGAGAGAGAGAGAGAGAGAGAGAGAGAGAGAGTTTGTGGGCTAGGGGTGGCCAATGGTGAGGTTATCAGTGCTACTGTTATCTTGTTCGCGTCCACAATAAGGCTTAGATACTAGAGCAACAAAGACTCTTTCATCAAAGTTAGGCACTTCAATTTCGCGTTTATCGCAAGCGGTCGTCTTAACCATTACTAGAGGAAGCATTCTGCGAAGACTAGACTATAGATATGCAAAAATTGTTAATTAAAAATAAATAAAAATATTAACCGTATATGTAAAATTAATTTTTAAATATAATTTCTATGTTATTACACACGGACCAAGATGACGAACATGATCAAAAATTATCAAATTTCGAAAATAAGGTGATTCTTCATTAAGTAAAAAGTGTTAAATGATGAGGTTGTAGCACGAAATTTCTACTGATTTTTGTTACACGCCATGACAGCAGAGCTTCAAGCGCAGGGCAAGGTACATTCCTGAATACTATATCGGATGAGTGTGAATAATATGGTTTAAAATGATTTTAACATAATATTTACAGTAGGGAAGGTACTTACTGACCTAAAAGACATAACTAGAAAATAATTTCTCATTTGTCTTTATTAGGTTTCCTAAGAAGCATTGGAAGGAATGAAACTGTACACTGTACGGCAGTTTATTTAACATTCTCTTGAAATCTGCGACTCTTTAATGAAAAACAAATATTACTAATACACAACAGAAGACTCGAGCTTTGCAGAAACACTTCGGTTTTCTATTCAGAAACGTCAAGAATTCCAGTCAAATCAATAACAGTTGAACGTACGAAACATGGATTGCAATACCTACATTATTTAATGTACCAGATTTGCCGATAAAACTGCAGCTGAAGGAAAATACAAATGTGAAAATAAAACATCGGAGGCAAAGAAATAAAATAATAATGTTGTGGTCTTCAGTCTGGAGACTGGTTTGATGCAGCTCTCCACAATACCCTATCCTGAGCAAGCCTCTTCATCTCCACATAAATACGGCAACCTACATCTGTCTGAATCTGCTTACTGTATCCATCTTTTGGTCTTCTTGTGCGGTTTTTACCCCACACACTTCCCTCCAACGCTAAATTCACAATTCCTTGATGTCTAAGAATGTGACCTACCAATCTATCCCTTCTTTTAGTCAAGGTATGCCAGAAAGTTCTGTTCTCCCCAATTCTGTTCAGTACCTCCTCATTAGTTACGCGATCCACCCACCTAATCTTCAGCATTCTTCTGTAGCACCACATTTCAAAAGCCTCAATCCTCTGTCCGCACTGTTTATCGTTCATGTTTCACTCCCATATAAGGCAACACACCAAACAAACGCCTTCATAAAGGACTTTCTTAGGCGTAAATCAATAAAATAATAATAATTATTATAAATAAATAAAGTAGAAAGCAGAAACCAGACCACAATAGTTGCTACATCTTAACCACAAACGGAAAGTCTTCAAGCAAAAGTAATAATAATGCAATCAAAAGTTTATGCGTCTAAATGAAAGGTAAATAAGTGTAAAAATGTTCGAATAATTAGCCTCCATATCGAATTGTTAATTGTCAAAAAAAATGCCTGTCATGTAAGAACAGTAAATGTTGCCTCATTAATAAGTTTTTGTTTATGTTAAAGAATCGGTGAAATTCCGCTGTTTCTACATTTATTTCGCGATATGTCAAGATATTTTACTAATGATTGGAAAGTAAAAATTACAGAAAATAATTAAATAGAAAATTCTGCATAATACAATTTCTGAGTGATGATGTCATCGATGAACATTGAAGAAACTTGATCCCACGTCCTCAAAGAACCATTCGATCCGAAGAAAGAATAAGAAAAAAATAGAGAGAAGGATTTATACGGCCGCTCGCGAGAAGCGGAAATTAGGAGTTCTGGTCCGGTTTTCAAAATTACTGACAAATTTTAATCTAATGCTTATTCACATTCGCAAGAGCATATACATTTCTTGTATGCCAGTTGTATGTTGGTGAGGATTCTTTTGGGCTACTACGCAAACAACAACCCCACGCGGCAAGCTCCGTCCATGAAATACAAACATTGGACTCGCTTTCGGGAGAACAGCGGTTCAAACTCGCCTCCGGCTTTCAGTAAATCATCACAGCCAACTGCTGAGAAGGTTCCTTTACTTCCATTTACTTCCCCATTCCTGACGAAGTGTATTCGAGCTTGAGCTCCGTTTCTAAGGACTACGATGTCGATGGGACGTTACACCAGCCTTCATTCCTTCCATGAAATACAAGAGGCTGCAACACCGTATGGATGTGACCTTTCTAAAGTACACGTTTCAGTAACAGCACGTACTTCCAATCAATCAAGCAACATTGTTTACGGTACCAATATTACTGCAGGGCTGGAGTTCAGTTATTACTAACAAGATGTTGCGAAAGCAGCTGTTGCAGTGTTCGTTAATTAGAGGCAGAAGGATCACGAGCTGAAACTTCCCGAAAATAGCTTCGAGCAACGAAACTCTTAATTGCGAAATCGTAACTCATTCGTCTCGAACATCACAGAATCGTGCCAAGGTCGCCTCTCCGAGTTTAATAATATCGCGAGAGCTGAAGGAACGTGGATACAAGTGCTACCCTGTTAAGCACTGGGATGGACGGTTTAATGACAGAGTACTCGTCGTTGTTCACAAAACTGGAAGTGTCAAGGAAAGTGGTAATAGTCGTGTGTGATGAAACTCGGTCCGCTCGCCCTTGCGAGGTTGTGAGATTACAGGGTGAAGCACGAATCTATTTCCTTCACTGGCCAGGGAGTACTGGTTCGTTGAGTTCCTGAAATATAGAAACTACCAGTATCAGTTGACTACTTTGGTTGTATTTGTCTCTTTTAAGTAGCTTGAAGAAGCCATTTGTCACATCACATGCTGTATTTTCGTATCTGATTTCCGTTTACTGTTCATTGTCAACAATTTATTCTGTACGTTAAAATCTTTGTTTTCCCTCTCCTATTCGTTGTCGTACATATTTTATTACACGTGTGTGTTTTGGCATAGTGGAACAAGCATATTTACTACTTTGATACGGGATTATAATTACATATCTATAAATATAAATATCGATGTGTATCATTTTGTTCCCTACGAACTTCAAGACGGTGCAGCAATTTTAATGAAATTTTCTGGCAATGATAATGAATAAGAAAATAGGAATGCGGGTAAACTACTATGAGCAACGCAGTTATCGCATTATCATAGTCAAGATAGATACAAAGCCAACACTGACCACACTAGTAAAAGTTTATATGCCCACTAGCTCTGCCGATGATGAGGAGATCGAAGAAATCTATGAGGAGCTAAAGGAAGTAATTCAGACAATTAAGTGAGAGGCTAACTTAATTCTTATAGGAGACTGGAATTCGGTAGTAGGACAAGGAAGGGAAGGGAAGATACTAGGTGAATATGGTCTGGGCAAAAGGAATGAAAGATGAAGCCACCTGGCAGAATTTTGCACGGAACATAATTTAATCATATTAAACACTTGGTTTAAGAATCATGAAAGAAGGTTGTATACGTGGAAGAGACCAGGAGACACTGGACGGTACCAGATAGATTTTATAAAAGTATAAGACATACCCAGGGGCAGATATAGACTCTGTCCATAACGTGTTGATGATGAGCTGTAGGCTGAAACTGACAAAAACTGCAAAAAAGGTAGGAAAATGAGATAGGACCTGGATAAATCTAAGGAAGCTGAAGGTCTTGAGAATTTCAGAGGGAGCTTTGGGTAATAATTGACATAAACGGGGGGAAATAAAACAGTAGAAGAAGAATGGGTAGCATTGAGAAATGAAATAGTGAAGGCAGTAGAGTACAAAATAGGTAGAAGGATAAGACCTACAAAAAATCCTTGGATATAACAGGAAATAATAAATTTAATTGATGAAAGGAGAAAATATAAAAATGCAGTAAATGAAACAGGAAAAATGGAGTACAGACGACTAACAAATGAGATTGACAGGGAGTGTAAAATAGCTAAGCAGAAGTGGGTAGAAGGCAAATGCAAATGTGTAGAAGAATGTATAAATAGGGGAAAATAGATGCCGCCTACAGGAAAATAAAAGAAACATTTGGAGATAAGAAAAGCAGCGATATGAATATCAAGAACTCAGATGGAAAACCAGTTGTCAGCAAAGAAGGGAAAGTGGAAAGGTGGAAAGAGTATATAGAGGGGCTCTACAAAGGAAATTAACTTGGAAACAATATTGTACGAACGGAAGAGGATGTAGATGAAGATGATATAGGAGGTACTATAATGATAGAAGCATGTAACAGAGCACTGAACGTCCTAAGCGAAACAAGGCCCCTGGAGTGGACTACATTTCCTGAGAACTACTGAAATCTCTGGAAGAGCCAGCCATGAAGAACCTATTTCAGGTGGTGCATAAGATGTATGAGACAGGGGAAATACCTTCAGATGTTAAGAGAAATGTAATAATGCCCAAAGAAAGCAGGTACAGACAGGTGTGAAATTTACAGAACCATCAGTTTAAAAGTCATTTGCAAAAATTTAAACTGAATTATTTACAGAAGGATGGAAAAGGTGGTAGGAGCTGACCTTGGGGAAGACTAGTTTGAATTCACGAGAAATGTAGGAACAGGGAGGCAATCCTCACTTTACGGCTTACCTTAGACGTTAGAGTCAGGAAAGGAAAATCAACATTTCTGGCTTTTGTTGGTTTGGAGAAGACTTTTGACAATGTTGATTGGAATACACTCTTTGAAATTCTGAAATCAGCAGGAGTAAAATATAGGGAACGGAAGGTTATTTACAACTTGTACAAAAACCAGACAGCAGTTAACAGAGTTGGAGGGCATGAAAGGGATGCAGATGTTAGGAAGGATGTAAGACAGGGTTGTAGACTTTCCCCAATGTTATTCTATTTGTACTTTGAGCAAGCTATAAAGGAAAGCAAGGAGAAATTTGGAGAAGGAATTAAAGTTCAGGGTGAATAATTAAAAACCTTGCGTTTCGCTGATGACATTGTAATTTTGTCAGAGTCACCAAATACCTGGAGGAGCAACTGAACGGAATGGACAGTATGTTGAAAGGAGCATATAAAATGAACATTAACAAGAGCAAACCAAAGGTAATGGAACGTAGTCTCAGTAAATCAGGCGATGCTGAAGGAATTAAATTAGGTAACGAATCAATAAAGGTGGTAAATGATATTTTGTTACTTGGGCAGTAAAATAACATATGATGGTCGCAGTACAGAGAATATAAAATGCAGAATGGCAATGGGAAGAAAAGCATTCTTCAAAAAGAGAAATTTGTTAACATCGAACATTAATTTAAGCATAAGAAAGTGGAGTGTTGCCTTGTATGGGAGTGAAACATGAACGATAAACAGTGGCGACAGGAAGAGGATTGAGGCTTTCGAAATGTGGTGTTACAGAAGAATGCTGAAGATTAGGTGGTTGGATCGCGTTACTAATTAGGAGGTATTGGACAGAATTTGGGAAAAAGGCATTTCTGGCATATCTTGACTCAAAGAAAGATCGTTTGGTAGGACACATTCTTAGACATCCATGAATTGTGAATTTAGCGTTGGTGGGAAGTGTGTGGGGGTAAAAACCGCAGAGGGAGTCCCAGAGATGAATATAGTAAGCAAATACAAATGGATGTAGGTTGCCGTTCTTATGAAGAGATGAAAAGGTTTACTCAGGATAGAGTAAGGTGGAGAGCTGCATCAAACCAGTCTCCGGACTGAAGACCACAACAACAACAGTCATTTTGCTACGTAATTAACCAAGTATTGACTGTAGTTTTTGCGTTCCAAGGATTTATGAATTATCGGTGGACACAAATAATCGTGAAATAAATGTAAAAAGAGCGAAATTCAGTGACATAAACTTATTCCCGAGGAAATACTTATATGAGTATATTTGCCACTTACTCCATGAAAGTAATAGAATATATACATAAGAGAGACCTAAAATCCTGTTAGAGTTAGTTCTTATATGGCAGGCACTTTCTTCAAAGTGTAACAATTCCGTACGGAGTCTTAATGATTCGAACGATTAATTCTTCATTCGTCTTCCTTACAAACGGAGTGTAATTACTTGAATGTCTTCAAGATTCTTGCCGTTTGTGGTTCAGATGTAGCAACGATTGTGGAATTGCTTTCTGCTTTGTTGTAACACTGTTCTATCGCCACATCTGCTATATTTATCCTTCAGTTAGAGCTGTGTTGGGTGATTTTCTACATTAAAATACTAATGTAGGTATTGCATTCCATATAACTATCTTACGGTCTACACTCACTGATTTTGCCGGAATTTTAGTGACGAAGCATTGATGTTTTTTGAGTAGAAAAGCGACGTCTTTCTGCAAAAGATCAGATCTCCTTTTGCTTATAAGCTAATTTTGTTGTTGTTAATATAAAATAAAATTCTTCAGTAAAAATTGGAATTAAAAAGAGAATCGTATATAAACTGTATTACAATACAACCTCTCATGCCTTCTCAGTGTTCTTAGGAAACCTAATATAACCAAATGTGGAGCTAATTTGTATTTATTATAGCACTATGGCTTCCGTCCGGTTTTCCCTGTGTATCTTTCCAGTAACCTTTTATTTTGCCTGGCCGCTTTACGGGGGCTACGCAGGTATAGTTGGATAGTGGGGATGCCACTTCAACGCTTACCAACGTGTCTGATTTTCTTGTAAGGGTTTACTTCCCTAGGAAAGCTGGTTGCTCTACGCCCTTAAGTTGTGGGATACACTTCGTCTGACACCTCTGTTAAGGCCTGTCCGACTTGGGTGACCCTGCTGGTAGCTAGGCTACCGCCGGCAAAGCCTTTACCTTCACAGAAGCACGCAAACTCCTTCCCACCTCCGCGTTACGATAAAACAATATTACAGGCCATTAAAAAGAAATTCGTCGGGTACATAGCAGGATACACCAAGCTGGACTACAAAAGAAATACAGATATCAGGAAGAAAGTAAATATTTTCGATATAAAAGTTAACGGACCAATTCCACGGCCTCCACGCTCTCCTGGCCTCAACAACACTCTTGACTTTCATTTATGGGGGCATTTGGAAGCTCTTGTCTACGCAACCCCGATACCAAATGTAGAGACTCTTTGTGATCGTATTGTAAACGGCTGTGATACAATACGCCATTCTCGAGGGCTGCATCAGCGCATCAGGGATTCCATGCGACGGAGGGTGGATGCATCAGGACCGGCGCAAAGCACGTGCGAAACGTGCGGCCGCACGGGGCGGCACTTTCCGAGGGGCGGCAAATCTGCCGCCCGCTTTTTCTTCCCTGTAGGAGAAACTCAACATTCATCCCCAAGAGAGGTTTCGAAATCAAACCTCGGAAACTGTGGTATGGCGCCTCGACTTCCTGCCGGCCGCCCCTGTTGAACAAGGGGAGGGAGGAGGACTAATTTCTTCCTCGCTACTGTGGCAGCACAGTCGTGTTTATGCCGGAGGAACAGAGAGGGGGAAGCAGTCTGGCGTACACGCTATGAGTGGAGCGCCGCCAGCCTGTTACAAGCCGTGCGTTTACTCACCACTAATCTTGCAGAACACGAAATATAATCTGGAAATTCGAATACAATGTTCGATACTGCGGTTACATATCAAACCTGAATCAATTTTGCTAAGCCCTTCAGTGGCAGTTTTCGAGTGTTTTACTCTTCCAGAATTATGGAAAAAATGGTTGAACATTACTGCAGTCAAACATGTCCAACACCTACAATGGCTCGAATCATTCCGAATGGGTAAATACGCAACGTATAATTTCAAGGGATAAAGACATTGGTAAGAAGCCTGGCATAAGTTGGGTTTCGACGTATTTTTGAAAATTTTTGCTAACCGTTTGTCAGTGATAGTCGGACGTTTTGGTTTTTGAGCCATGAAACATCTGCCTCCGCCTGTATGAACAACAATTAAACTCTGACCGGCACTTTTGTTTGACAATACTACTCGAACACTATCACTTTGCCAATAATGCGTGTGAATCCATGTTTCATCTAAGTAAACTACTGGTCGCTTTGATTCTGATGAAAATCTGAGAAAGTATGGTCTTTTAGCAACAATGCCCTCTCGTCGCACAAAACAAAACGTCACTTTTGACACGTTCTAAAACGAAAATTCATAGAAACAACATTGCTTCAAGGGTTTCCTTGCTAGCATTGGAGCTCATTTCTGTTTGACAAACGGGAAAAGATGACCTCGCTGTTGAGTGCCCTAAAACGCCATCATCATCTATTTGACAAAAGTTGTGCAATTTTCGCATTCGTATTTCTATTGTTCGTTATGCCATAGAAATTTCTGCTTCATTTATCCATATCATCGGTCACATACTTATTGTGAGCTTCTTGCGTCTTCTTCTTGTGCGCTAGTTTACCCGTAGCCTCGCTGTACCTCGTCACGTGATCTAGTTCCTGGCACTGCCGCGTCACCACTTCGGCTTTCCAGACAATAGGTATTGTTGCGTTCTCTACAACTAAAACTGCAGAATTCGTTCGGTAGTTGGCCGAGGGAGTCAAGATTGGTCAGAAGCATTTTCATTGCGTTTCCTAAGAACAGAAGAATTGGTGCGAACGAATTCCTTGCAGCTTTGTATGTAATAGGTAGGTGTGCTTTTCATATAACGTACAATTAGTATTGCGCATGCACGTTACTCATAAGTTAAAATTTTTCTCCTTCAAGATATCAGACTAGGAAAATTTATTTTTCTTATGATCTGTTACTTCAAAAATTGGCAAGAATGAAAATAAAAGGCAGAAAAGTGAAATGATACGGCGATAACTAATTTGTTACCCCTTATTCCATTATCAGACACGAAAGAACTGACACATGGAATTTACGACAAATGTCGAGTGTCAGTTCTTTGAAATGAACAACCTCAGTGCAGTGAGTGAATATATTTCGACTAGCATTAGTACCCGCCGATGCCCGGGTGTGTAATTATTGCATTATTATGTTACTCCATCTCCTTATTCTTCCTCACTCCATTGTCTTCCGCCCCGCTCTTTGACCGTTTCACTTGCGTCTGTAGTGAAATTCAGCCTGAAATTTAATTTCACGCGGCTCAATTCTTATGACTTCATCTCATGAACAGAGTATCCTACAGTAATATAAGATTTCACCCACATTTTAACATTTTTGTAAATTTACAAGGCTTATTAAAATTAGCTAGATTTTTGTCAATCCATTTTCCAGCTGGTGCCCAGCGACTATTTTACTGTTTTCAAATGTTTAAATGTTTGTTATGCTTAAGGGACTTAACTGCGGGGTCATCAGTCCCTACTTATCAACTACCTTATACTAAAGACGACTCAAACATCCATGCCGAGGGGGGATTCGAACCCCCGACCGTAGCGGCTGTGCAGACTAACTGCAGATCTACATAGATTTCGGGCACAGTGTGACTATTCTCAATGCTTTGAGTTACGTTTACATCTACACCGTCATGCTGAACGTAACTGTCAAAATGACGGTTTAGATGTAAGCACATATTAAAAGCTACGAGACTGGCCACTCAGTCCTAAAAATTCTATAAAAGTTTCTTTAAAAAACTGCGTGGTGGGAGGGCGGCAATTTAGCAGCTCGCACGGGGCGGCACTTGGGCTTGCGCCGGCCCTGGGATGCATGTATCATCGCTAACGGAGGACATTTTGAACATTTCATGTAACAAAGTGTTTCAAGTCACGCTGGTACGTTCAGTTGCTGTGTGTTTTCATTTCATGATTAATGTGATTTGAAAGAAGTAATAAAATGAGCTCTAACGTGTAAATTAAGCGTTTCCGGACACATGTCCAAATATTTTCTTTCTTTGTGTGTGAGGAATGGTTCCTGAAATTTTCGCCGTACCTTTTTGTAACACCCTGTATATATATATGGAAGGTGCGATTATGACAGACCATTTACATGTAGTATTTACGAGTATATTCAATTTACCCACCGGACGAGGGTACATCAAAAACCTGTCAACCGTAGAGCAGGAACAGCATTATTTATTTATTTCGTGGTGAACAGAAAAGGTGGGTGCTCTTTCAAAACACATTGACAGAGAAAGAGGGGAATACTATTCTGTGACGAACATGAAATGTATAAATAATGCTGTTTCTGGTCTGTGGTTGACAGGTTCTTGATCTACCCGTGTCCGGAGAGTATGTTAATTATCCTCATAAGTACTACATATTTACAAACCATACAGACTAAAGCTATGGCTTATTGTCTGCCCGAATGCGATTCCTGATTGGCTGCCTTCACCTCCCGTTACCCATAGCGGCATTGCCAACGTCTACATGTCAAGCACCAGTCACGGATTCATAAACTGCACTTTAACAGAATTTTTAAACACGCTGGAACTTCCCGGAACGTCACTACATGCGTTAATATTGAAGGTTGGAGCTCCATTAATGCTCATTTCCAACTTAACAGCACCAAAGTTGCTCTACTGAACAAGATTTATCATGAAACAATCATACTTCAACCTTAAGAGTATAGATTGGGACCTCGCTAGTTACATTTCAGGCGGTACAGACAAGCAGTCTTGCGAGCAACTTTTGGACACATTATCCGAAAACTGTCTTGAGCAGTTAAACCGGCAACCCACACGCAATGGAAATATTCTAGACCTTATAGCCACAAACAGGCCTGACCTTATTAACGATGTCTGTGTAGAGACAGGAATTAGTGATCATGATATCGTCATAGCGTCGATGGTGACCAAAGTTCATAAACCAATCAAAAAGGCTAGGAGCGTGTTTTTGTTGGGAAGAGCCGACAAGCAAATGTTACGATCGCACTTAGCAAATGAATGGGCAACGTTTAATTCCGGGACTATGGATGTAGAGGAATTGTGGACTAAATTTAAGTGCATTGTTAATAAAGGGTTAGAGAAATATGTGCCAGTAAAGACGATTAAGGATGGAAAAGATCCACCGTGGTATAATAATAATGTTAGAAAGCTGCTGAGAAAGCAAAGGCTGTTGCACTCTCGATTCAAAAAAGAACACGCAAATGATGACAGGCAAAAGTTAGTAGAGATTCGTGCGTCTATAAAAAGATCGATGCGTGAAGCATACAATAATTATCACAGCCATACCTTAGCAAAAGATCTTTCCGAGAACCCGAAAAAATTCTGGTCCTATGTAAAATCGATAAGCGGGTCAAAGCCCACAGTCCAGTCACTAGTTGATCATTCCGGGGCAGTAATAGAAGAAAGCAAACGGAAATCTGAAGTTCTAAATTTAACCTTTAAGAAATCTTTCACGCAGGAGGACCGCACAAATATACCATCATTTGATCAACGTACTAATTCCGAAATGGGGGACATAGCAATAGGTATTTCCGGTGTAGAGAAGCAGCTGAGAGAGCTAAATACGAAAAAGTCTGCTGGTCCGGATGGAATACAAGTTCGGTTTTACAAAGACTATTCTGCGGCGTTGGCCCCTTACTTAGCTTGCATTTATAGCGACTCTTTAATTCAGCGCAAAGTTTCTAGTGATTGGAAAAAAGCGCAGGTGACTCCCATGTATAAGAAAGGAAAGAGAACTGACCCATACAATTACAGGCCAATATCGTTGACATCAGTTTCATGTAGAATTTTGGAGCATATTCTCAGTTCGAATATAGTAAATTTCCTTGAATCGGAAAAGCTTCTTTCCATGAATCAGCACGGGTTTAGGAAACATCGTTCATGTGAAACTCAGCTTGCCCTTTTCTCACATGACATCTTGCGAGCCATGGATGAAGGGCAACAGGCGGATTGTGTTTTTCTCGACTTCAAAAACGCGTTCGACGCGGTGCCACACTGCAGACTGCTAACGAAGATACGAGCTTATGGAATAGGTTCACAGATTTGTGACTGGCTGGAAGACTTCCTAAGTAATAGAACGCAGTACGTTGTTCTCGACGGCGAGTGTTCATCAGAGACGAGTGTATCGTCAGCCGTGCCCCAGAGGAGTGTGATAGGACCGCTATTATTTTCTATCTATATAAATGATCTGATGGACAGAGTAAGTTGTAATTTGCGGCTGTTTGCTGATGATGCTGTGGTGTATGGGAGGGTGTCGTCTGTAACTGACTATAATAGCATACATGTTGACTTAGACAAAATTTCTAGTTGGTGCGAAGAATGGCAGCTAGCTCTCAATGTAGAAAAATGCAAGGTGATGCGCATGAGTAGAAAAAACAATCCTATAATGTTCGAATACAGCATTAGTAATGAGCTTCTTGATGCTGTCGCGTCGTTCAAATATCTAGGCGTACCATTGCAGAGCGATATGAAATGGAACGAGCATGTAAGGACAGTTGTGAGTAAGGCAGACAGCCGACTTCGGTTCATTGGGGGAATTTTGGGAAGATGTACTTCACCTGTAAAGGAAACGGCGTATAAAACGCTTGTACGACCACGTCTTGAGTATTGCTCAAGTATTTGGGACCCGCAGCAGATCGGTTTGAAGGAAGACATAGAGGCGGTTCAGAGGCGAGCAGCTAGATTTGTTACCGGTAGGTTCGACCAATGCGCGAGTGTCACGGAAATGCTCCGGCAACTCAATTGGGGATCGCTGGAAGAAAGACGACGTTCTTTTCGTGAATTTCTGTTAAGTAAATTTAGAGGGCCGGAATTTGAAGCTGAGTGTAGTACGATCTTGTTGCCGCCTACTTACATTTCGCGTAAAGATCACAAAGACAAGATAAGAGAAATCAGGGCTCGTACGGAGGCATATAGGCATTCTTTTTTTCCTCGTTCAATTTGGGAGTGGAATAGGAAAGGAAATGCCTAGTAGTTGTACAGTGTACCCTCCGCCATGCACCTTACGGTGAATTGCGGAGTATGTATGTAGATGTAGATGTAGATACTAAATTTACTCGTGGCAACAATCATCCGTGACAAAGTCGTAGACATACCGATTTCACGCATACCTATGTTTTCCCACGATTTGCAAATCGAATTCGGCTCCAGTTCCCTTTGGCACTTGCCTTTGCTATTACCATAAAAAAAGCACAAGCGCAGTCGTTGACTATTGTTGGCGTAAATTGGAACATATTTTTCATTATGATAAACTAATACAAGAAGTATTATTTCCCGTCTGTCTTACATCTCTATATAAAAAGGTAAAGCAGTCAACAATCCGAAGATTGGTTTGAACATCACAGTGCTTTACTAGGCATGGTCCTGTTTGGAGGTGGTATTCCGTTGCCTTCCTCTGACCTTCGAACTGACTTACCCAGCCAGATATAGGGGGAACCTACAGTTTGACGTGGGTTCCGAACCACGGTGCTACTCGGTATTTTTCACATGAGCAATACTGCCAGATGTGAAAGTAGTGGAAAGTATTGAAAAATCGTAGGATTTGGCGGGGATCGAACCCGCAACCTTTGCATTTGTAGTCTGGCCCTCTACCACTGTGCAACCGAAGGGCACATCTCTATATATAAAAGGCAATGTCTCGATTGACTGACTGACTCATCATCACCCAGCCCAAACTACTGAAGATAGAACTTGAAATTTGTAGAGCGTGTTTATCTTACTATCTAGGCGTCATTTAAAAAGCGATTTTTCGATATTCCGTCCGCAAAGGGGTGAAATAGGGGATGAAACGTTTTTTTTGAAAATAGGTTGCTATTTAGGCAACTTTGAAGCTAGGACTAGAAAATTTCGGATTTTAATTCAGAGTTCGAATTTAAAAAACACGTTTTTCGGCATTTTTTGAAGTTCAACCGATAAGGGGGTAAAATAGGGCAAGAAAGAAATTTATTTTCAAAACTATGCTGCTGTTAACTCAAATTTCATGCTATAACTACGAAACTTCGGATATGGAATCTGGATCAGGATTAAAAAGACATTAGTTTCGGTATTTTTGGAAATTCAACAACTAAGGGGGTAAAATAGGGGATCTAAAATTCGTTTCGAAAACACATTGTTGTCCAGACAATTTTGAAGCTAGAGCTGCAAAAATTGGTATTTGTATCGTTCGTCAGAATTTAAAAAATATGTGTTTCTGTATTTTTGGAAAGTCAACCATCAAGGGGGTTAAATTGGAGAGGAGATGTTTTTCGAAAATTTTTTGCTGTTAAGGCTATTTTGGAGCTACAACCACATAAATTGGTATATGTTTTGTTGGTCCGAATTAAAAAGATACGTGTTTCGGAATTTTCAGAAAATTAATCGTTTAGGGGGTGAAATAGGGGATGAAACATGTTTTTAAAATACGTTGATATTCAGTCAATTTTGAACCCAGCACTACAAAAAATGAAATTTCTATACTTGGTTGGAATTTAAAAGACACATGTTGGGGTATTTTTCGAAATTCAACTATTAAGGGATGCCATAGGGGGCACAAGTAGTAAAATCAAATGTTCAAATGTTTGTAAATCTTAAGAGACTTAACTACGGGATCGTCAGTCCCTAAGACTTACAAACTAATGAAACTAACTTAAACTAACTTAGACCAACTTATGCTAAGGACAACACAAACACCCCTGCCCGAGGGGCGAATCGAACCCCAGATTGCGAACAGCAGCGCGCACCGCAGCATGGCGCCTCAATACGCACGGCCATTGACGCGGCTACAAGTAGTATGACAACATTTCATTATGATAGCACTTAAGCTATATCTATGAAAATTTATATTAAGAGGGATAAACAACTGGTGCATACCAACCAGCCTACACATGCAAAGCAGTGGGCATTAAGCTAGTTATTTTATAAAACGTTGATGGTTTCGCATACATTTATAATAAAGCAAGAAACAGCTTTTCTCACATTAAATATTTATTTGATTATTCATATCGATTTCGGTCACTGAGTGGCCATCCTCAGTGCTAGAAAAGAAGTCCTGAGGGCCCACATAGCCTAGAAATTTGCATTTTAACATGGAAGTGTCAGTACATACAGTCAACATCGTGCACCTATATACAGTGACACTCCCATGTTAAAATGCAAATCGCTAGTCTATGCGGGCCCGCAGGACTTCTTTTCTAGTACTGAGGATGGCCACTCAGTGACCGAAATCGATAGGCACTAATGAAATATGGATTTCGTGCGAGCAAAGCTGTTTTAAGCAACACTAATGTTATTAATGTGGCCGCTCTGTGCGTGGCTACACATGGAGTCGTCTGTATGGGAATTACATTTTTGTTAAAATGTTGAAATGTTTGTAAACCTATTGGACCAATGTGAGTATACGCCGTGTAGTGCAACTGAGGAATGGTGTGTTGTAGCCAGAACCAGTGAATAAACTATGCTGCCGTCAGTAGTTATGGGATCAGTATTTTCATTGGCAGCCATTTTTGCCTTTGACTGAATCATCTAGGGGGTTCGAATCCCCCCTCGGGCATGGATATTTGTGCCGTCCTAGTTCGTAAGTAGTTCATAAGTAGTTTGTAAGTTTAGGGACTGATGACCCCGTAGTTAAGTCCCATAAGCTTTACAAACATTTGAACATTTGAATTTGAATCATCTAGATACACCTACTACATGCTGTCTCCTCCTTTAGTCACATTTTTTAGTCTGTTAGTGCTCTGAATGCAGTATCTACATCTACATGACATACTCTGCAAATCACATTTAAGTGCCTGGCAGAGGGTTCATCGAACCACCATTATACTATTTTATCTCCCATTCCATTCTCAAATAGCGCACAGGAAAAAAGAACACCTGAATCTCTCCGTTCGAGCTCTGATACCTCGTATTTTATTCTGATGATCATTTCTACCTATGTAAGTGGGAGTCAACAATATATTTTCGCATTCGGAGGAGAATGTTGGCGATTGGAGTTTCGTAAGTAGCCCACGCCGCAGCGATAAGCGCCATTGTTGTAATGATTCCCATCCCAGATATTGTGTCATTTCCGTAACGCTGTCTCCCCTGTATCGTGACAATACGGAACGAGCTGCCCTTCTTTGGACTCTTTCGATGTCCTCCGTAAAACCCACTTGATAAGGATCCCACATTAGGCAGCAATACTCCAAAAATGGACGGACAAGCGTAGTGTATGCAGTTTCTTTTGTAGTTCTGTTGCATGTTTTAAGGGTTCTGCCAATAAAACGTAATCTCTGGTTCGCCTTTCCCACGACATTATCTACGTGTTCTTTCCAATTTAAGTCTGAAATAATATTAATTCGTAGGTATTTTCTGGAGTTCACGGCTTTCACTTTTGATTGATTTCTCTTGTAAGCAAATTTTAACGGATTTCTTTTCTTACTAATGTGGACGACTTTGCACTTCTCATTATTTAGAGTCAATTGTCAATTTTTACACCATACTGATATCTTATTCAGATCGTTCTGCAGTTGCTTTTGACCTTCAGATACTTTTACTAGACGGTAAATGACGGCGTCATCTGCAAACAACCTAAGAGAGCTGCTTAGATTTTCCCCTAAATCGTTTATGTAAATAAGGAACAGCAGAGGACCAATAACACTATCCTGTGGAACACCCGGTTCACCTCTGTTTTAGTCGATGTCTTACCATCGATTACTACGAACTGTGTCCTCTCTGACAGGAAATCCCCTATCCAGTCGCAAATTTGGGGCGATATACCATAACCACGTAATTTGATTAAAAGCCGTTTGTGAGGTACGGTGGCCGGCCGCGGTGGCCGAGGGTCTGCACGGGCACTACGTTCGGGGGTTCGAATCCCCCTCGGGCATGGATATTTGTGCTGTGCTTAGTGTTAGCTAGTTCATAAGTAGTTTGTAAGTTTAGGGACTGATGATCCCGTGGTTAAGTCCCATAAGCTATACAAACATTTGAACATTTGATTTTTGAGGTACGATGTCGAAAGCCTTCTGGAAATCAAGAAATACGGAATCCATTTGCGAACCCTTGTTGATAGTACCCACACTTCGTTTGGATAAAGAGCTTGTTGTGTTTCGCATGAATGTTATTTTCTAAATCCGTGTTGACCTTGGGTCAATACATCTTTCTGCTCGAGATAATTCATAATATTTGAATACAGGATATGTTCCAAAACCCTGCTGCAAATTGACGTCAATGAAATCGGCCTGTAGTTTAGTGGGTTACTCCTACTACCTTTCTTGAATGTCAGTGTGACCTGTGCAACTTTGCAATCTTTTGGTACAGATCTTTCTATGAGAGAGCGGTTGTATAGGGTTGTTAAGTAAGGAGCTATCGCTTCAGCATAATCAGATAGAAATCTAATGGATATACAATCCGGACCAGAAGACTTGTTCTTGTTAAGTGATTTTAGTTGATGCACTACTCCGGTGATATCTACTTCTACGTTACTCATCACGGCCTCTGTTCGTAATTAGAAATCTGGAATATTGGTTTCGTCTTCTTTGGTGAATGTTTCTAAATGCTATGTTTAGTAACTCTGCTTTAGTAGCGCTGTCATCGGCAGGATCGCCATTACTATCACGTAGTTGAGTATTTGAGACTTACGGGCGCTGAAAGCTGGCTGTGTCACAACAGTGGCCATACCCGGGAGCAGGGGAGGGCAGTGGCTCCCCTAGCTCGCCACTGTGAGAGACCAAGTCAGTAAATAGGTTTTCTTGCCCGCCCCCGTCTAAAGAAATAGTTAATACGCCACTGTCAGAAGCCAGTTGAGTTCCAGCGCGATGATGAGTGGTCCAGCGTCTCTGACGTAAAAAATGATGTGTTCTGAGGACTATAACTGTTCCGAGAAATACGATCGTTCAGCTTGACATGAACTCCGGGATCAAGAAAAGCACTCTAACAGACGTCTGCTTGGCTGAACAAGGGACTCATAAATGTTCAAATGTTCATAAAGCTTAAGGGACTTAATTACGGGTCATCAGTACCTAAACTTACAAACTACTTATGAACTACTTTATACTAAAGACGACACTAACATCCATGCCCGAGGGGGGATTAGAACCCCCGACGGCGGACGGTCGCGTGCACCCACAACACGGCACTCCAGTACGCGCGGCTAATCCGCCGCTGCCAAGGAACTTACATTGGGAATTTTCTAATACCGAGGTGTAATAAATTTGTGCTTAAAACGTCAGTGATATCCTGCAGTGGTTAGTCGACCTGACCAGACTTACTAAATAAAAACTAGACCGCTCGCTGGTGCTAGTGTCACGTCCCCACATTGAACGTGAAAAAAGCCGCCATTTGCAGGAAAATCGTGCGTAAAAATGGTTCCTTCGTGCGCTGCTTTTATTTGTAAGAGTGAGAACGGAAGCAAACACGAAGACAGAAACAATGTTACATTCCACAGTTCAGTCATTAGTTGTTTACCGTATAGTATTGTCATGGAGAAATAAGAAATCAGGAGCGTTTGTTTTTGTTTAGGTTTCCTCTTACAAATGATTCTCTAAAACTGAGAAAGGTACTTTGGTGCACGTCAAGTACTTATATTTTATTTGCATATAAATTACTAAAAATACTAATATGAGCTGTATGAATAACTAGGCGTATAAGAGGTATGTATCACATATAAGTATGATGCAGAGCCGGCCGCGGTGGCCGAGGGGACTGAGACGCGTCAGTCACGGTCTGCACGGCCACTACGGTCGGGGGTTCGAATCCTCCATCGGGCATGGATATTTGTGCCGTCCTTAGTGTTAGCTCGTTCATAAGTAGTTTGGAAGTTTAGGGACTGATGACCTCGTAGTTAAATCCCATAAGCTATACAAACATTTGAACATTTTTTTTATGATGCAGAGGTAGCTCGAAGAATTGTTTTTACTTAACAGGTGGTGATTGTACTTCGTAAGTGGTCATTACGTGATGGAATATTGCATCCTCAACCACTTTGATAAGTACTATCTCTGTTAAGAAAGTAATGTGCGAATGAAATGCGTATTTAAAATTTTATGAGTTATTATAATTGTTCATACCCAAATTCGAGGAAGTTGAAAGAAAAATTCTATGTAATATGGAAAGAAATGTAGACAAAAGTGTGATGTGCAAAAATAAGCATGCAAAACGTACAGAGAAGTTGGCGAAAAGTAAACAGGACCTGACAGAAAATTACGTAAATGAAAAAATAATCGCACACTCTGCTACTTTACAAGTTTCATGGAGTCATCTTATGCAAATATCTCGATGAAAAGTCGATCCACTTTCTCAGAAAAGAGCCTTACATTCTTAAATTCCGGGTCTCTGTGCAGACGTTATTTCGAAAATTAGGAAACTTCACTCATTTAGGAATACGTTTTAAACAGACAGCAATAATCACTAATATTTTTAAACAAACGTGCGTTTATATTGTGCTTTATTTTACTCTTGTTGCGTCTGATACACTTCAAATGACCACCCCTGTACTAGGATTCTTCCCTGCAAATGGCGGCGATCAGCCGCTTCAATTCGGGGACATTTGCGTCGCTTCTCCGCTACGGCGTGGCAGCGG
Organism: Locusta migratoria; assembly: GCA_026315105.1. NCBI lineage: Eukaryota > Metazoa > Arthropoda > Insecta > Orthoptera > Acrididae > Locusta > Locusta migratoria. The sequence goes on along the minus strand of CM048751.1, from coordinate 175,843,970 downwards.
CTTGGTTGTGCAGAAGTTCGTCCTTGTTGCGTCGCGTTCTCGCGCGGTGACACATTCTGCGGCGTGAGCCCACCTACTTCTTCTTCCTTTCCTGTTCCACTTGCTGCACCGCGCCACATTGTTGGCATTTCGCTGACTTCTCAACATCGCCTCCAAACTGTGACTAATCGGCGGCTCTCCTCCGATTGCAACAACAGCCTGAGCCATGTTTCATTCCGTTCGTAATATATCTTCCCTCGCCAGACACAAGCTGGTAGTCACCACAAGCGTAACGGGTTTCTTCAGATGTCAGCTCTGTTGCGAAAGATTCTCACGTTTTCTTTTCTGAAAAGACAATTCCAGGGTGAAAAACGAAATTTTCCTCGTAGTTTCTAACAGGGACAGCGAACGATTTTTAAAACATGAGTCGGATTTGCAAAATATGTGTTTCGCTTATGTATGTATGGCTAACGAAAACGCTGAAGACGAATTATATGGCAAACCAACTGTAAGTAACAGACAATATAGACTAACAAACGAAAGTTACCCACACATCAAAATTACGTCTTTAATTCACAAACTAGGCATAACTTGTTAAAACGTCAAAAATGAAACAAAAATGTTCACATAGAATTTAAATGTTGCAGATAACAAAGCTACTAATATTGGAAGTCTTACATCACCTCACAAAGTAAAACAAGGAGACCAAATGGGTATTCGATTTTAGAAGTTTTTAATGTTTATGGTCCGTAAAGTTCAGAACTTAAATAAGAATCAGCCAAAGCCATTCCACACAACTCTTCTCCTACTAACCGTAGGGTCGGTGATTCGAATCCCATTGTGCCAGACCTTTTTTTTCTTTTTTCGTTGTGTTCGAATTAAGTTATATACAACATTTTGGGATCTCTAATTCCACGCGTTGTGTCAGTTTTTGTTTATGAGTATGTAGACGAGCTGCCGACCGCGGTGGCCGAGGGGACTTAGGCGCTCCAGTCACGGTCTGCACTGCCACTACGGTCGGGGGTTCGAATCCCCCCTCGGGCATGAATATTTGTGCCGTCCTTAGTATAAGGTAGTTGATAAGTAGTTTGTAAGTTTAGGGACTAATAACCCCGTAGTTAAGTCCCATAAGCTTAACAAACATTTGAACATTTGTAGACGAGCTGAACACCTTGATGTCACCGAAAACTATGGTTGGGTAGGTTAGCTGCTTGGAAGGCCGTTAGTAGCTATGGAGATGACTTTCCAAAAACAGCGTCGTAGCTCTTCATAAATTGAATAACGAACCGTCGTCGACTAAGTCAACTAACAGTGAAGCCAATACTGTAAAAAAATTAACTTGTTTTATTTTTATTTTTTATTAAAGCCATCATCATTAACACCTTGTTATAAAATATCGAGATTACGAACAAACAAAAATATGTGCATTTTTCGTTATAATTAACATTGGATATTAAAATTGTGTAAGTATTCGAACGCAACAAAAAAAACTCCGTCACCGAAAGATTAGAATTACTGACCTTTTTAAGGCCAGAACTCTACCACGTGAGCTACACCGAGGGATGCTGCAACTGTTTTAGTTTTTGATACTTGCGTGGACTTGCAAAACTTCAAAGTAAATTTTCTGGAGAGTTTTTGAGAGTTGCGTCGAATGGCTTTGGCTGATTGTTATTTGAGTTATGAATTTCATGTACCACAAATATCAAAACATTTTAAAATCAGATAGCCATGTGGTCTCTTTGTGAAGCATACGATTTTAGGCCTAATGTTTTCACATCTCGATTATCACTAAAATATGTTCATTTTCACAGCTGTAACCTAGTACAAAAAACCACTGATGATGGCACAGATGTGCTGAAACATGTTTGAGTACCCGTTAAGACAGTGTTGTCTCTATCACGTAGACCTTATACCCAAGACAATTATGAGTCTTAAGATTACAGTGAGGCTTCCAAATCTTTTATTTGTCATAAATAAATTTTGCCATTTGAAATATGTCGGAATCACAACCTGCTAACATTTCATTGCTCTAGACTGTGTACGGTACGTTTTCTGGGCACTTTGTAATTCAGTTTGATGATTTAGTCAGTGCTTTCCATGTGTTCCTTTCATCTTCTACGGAGGACCTCTTCAGTCGTTATGTGATTTCTTAATATTCTTCGGTAACACCGCATCGCAAATGCTTCGATTCTTTCCTTTTTCAAATTTACCACTGTCGGGTTTCACTTTCATTCATAGCTCTGCTCCAAACGTAGAAAATTCTTCGTGACGTAAGGGTGAGTGCTTCTCACCGGCAGACATCTTTTCTCCAAAAATACCCTCTTTTACCCATGTCTTCCTTGATTCCTCCGTCGGAGATTATTGTGTTTTTAAGTAACAGATTTATTGAATTTCGTAGTGATTATCAAATTTAATTTGAAGCTTCTCGCTGTTTTCATGTTTACTGATTTTCATTATTTTCGTAGTTTACTCTCAACCGATATTCTGTACTCATTAGACTATTAATTGCATTCAACAGATCCAACATTTCTTTTGACTTTCTATGAGAATGACGATGTAATTATTTAATCTTAACGATGATTACTTTTGTCATGTATGTTTATCCCACTAACAAATGGTTCTTTTATTTCCGTAATATCTTCTTCCTTCTATATACTAACCAGTAGGGGCGAAAGAATTCAACCCTACCTTAAATTTTGTTGTTGTTGTTGTTTATGTCTTTCACAGTGCCCTACTCCTATGTTTCTTTGAATATCGAACATCTTACACCACTAACCACTTTATAACGCTTTGTACAATAGACAAGTCCTATGAACATCAATTTAAATATAAATTCAGAAATCCTGAGACGGTTTTTCGTCTCGAATATTTCCATGACATTAAAGATGAAGGTGAAACAATGAATTAAAATTTGTGATGCGGCCAGGAATCGAACCCGGACGTCCACGCTTACTAGGCAGACGTCTTACTTATTTTTTGTGTTCTTGTTGTAAACATAGGATCCGCGGTCGTTGGTTCGATTTTTTTTGGGATTGTTTGTCCAATATTTGGCTCAGCTTTTTTATTACAAAGGGCATTGAGCCCCCAGACCGCACGCGCTGAGCCACGGCGCCCAGCCGTTAGACCACCGCATCACTAACGATTAAGGCGCTTTGGAATAGTCTAAGCACGATTTACCTCCACACCACAAACTTTAATTCTGCTTCTGTGTTCCATAGATAATTGCCATTATTACCAACGCTCTCCATGCAGCGGAATAGCACTTCGGCAATGGACATAGTGGAACATTCCTGCTAAGATGATATAAATATCAATTTAAATATAAATTCAGAAACCCTGAGACAGTTTTTCATGTCCAATTTGCATCACAAATTCATTGCTTCACCTTTATCTGTAATGTCTTGGACATATTCGAGACGAAAACCCGTCTCAGGGTTTCTGAATTTATATTTAAATTGATATTTATATCAACTTAGGAGGAATGTTCTACTATGTCCATTGCCGAGGTGCTATTTCGGTGCATGGAGAGCCTTGGCAGTAGTGACAATTATCTATGGAACACAGAAGCTGAAGTTTGTGATGCGGAGGGAAGACGTGCTTAGACTATTCCGAGGGGCGTTAATCGTTAGTGGTGCGGTGGTATAACAGTAAGACGTCTGCCTAGTAAGCATGAAGGTCTGGGTTCGATTCCCAGCAGCATCACAAATTTCAATTAATTGCTTTAACTTTAATGTCCTATGAACATGTCTAGATTTTTCATCAGTCTTGCTTCTGTTATTAAGTGCAATTTCAAGACTACCTCTCTAGTGCCGCTATTTTCCCTAACGTCCAAGACACGTGTACCAGTACCGTTCTGGGTTTTCTGGAGGACGAGAAAAAAGAGAAATGGGAAATAATCGTACTGTTTACGATGTGCCCTTATAGCATTTTTTCGAACACGGAAAATGAAGGTATTTACGCTAACTTAATAACAGGTCATTTGTGAAATGATGAAGAGAGTGTCAGAGGATTACTCCATCTCAGTTAGATTTTATTTTAAGCGTGGTGAAAGTGAAGTTATCAGTACAGTACAAACTGTAATCCAAGATGATGAAGATATGTCACTGGCTTTACGTTAAGTTGCAGTATAAAAATCTCAGTATTCGTAGCATCAGCTTAATACGCATAATTTTGCATTTATATTAAATAATATATAAGTCTGCGAAGATAAAGAATTTAGATTACACACGGTATACTCGGAGACAGACGTGATTGCAAATGGGAAAGCTGTGGAGTAATATTGAGCACATTGGTGATGATCTATAACAATCGAAAATGGTCTTCCGTAAGTCTGTTCGGTGCGATCACGGCCATTAATCAATGAACAATTAAACTTCCTGGCAGATTAAAACTGTGTGCCGGAACCGGGACTCGAACCTGGGACCTTTGCCTTTCGCGGGCAAGCGCTCTACCGACTGAGCTACCCCGACACGACTCACGATGCCGCCCCACAACTTTACTTCCGCCAGTACCTCGCCTCCTACTTTCCAAACTTCACAGAAGCTCTCTTGCAAACAGGCAAGACTAGCACTCCTGAAGAAAGGATATGGTGGAGACATGGCTTAGCCACAGCCTAAGGGATGTTTCCAGAATGAAACTTTCACTCTGCAGCGGAGTGTGCGCTGATATGAAACTTCCTGGCAGATTAAAATTGTGTGCCGGAACCGGGACTCGAACCTGGGACCTTTGCCTTTCGCGGGCAAGCGCTCTACCGACTGAGCTACCCCGACACGACTCACGATGCCGCCCCACAACTTTACTTCCGCCAGTACCTCGCCTCCTACTTTCCAAACTTCACAGAAGCTCTCTTGCAAACACGCAAGACTAACACTCCTGGAAGAAAGGATATGGTGGAGACATGGCTTAGCCACAGCCTAAGGGATGTTTCCAGAATGAAACTTTCACTCTGCAGCGGAGTGTGCGCTGATATGAAACTTCCTGGCAGATTAAAATTGTGTGCCGGAAACGGGACTCGAACCTGGGACCTTTGCCTTTCGCGGGCAAGCGCTCTACCGACTGAGCTACCCCGACAAGACTCACGAAGCCGCCCCACAACTTTACTTCCATATCCTTTCTTCCAGGAGTGCTAGTCTTGCGTGTTTGCAAGAGAGCTTCTGTGAAGTTTGGAAAGTAGGAGGCGAGGTACTGGCGGAAGTAAAGTTGTGGGGCGGCATCGTGAGTCGTGTCGGGGTAGCTCAGTCGGTAGAGCACTTGCCCGCGAAAGGCAAAGGTCCCGCTTCGAGTCCCGGTTCCGGCACACAATTTTAATCTGCCAGGAAGTTTCATATCAGCGCACACTCCGCTGCAGAGTGAAAGTTTCATTCTATGAACAATTACTTTGAGAGACTTCACTATTTTCTGTACGTGTAGCTGGGATCGAGATCTGCAGTTGGTGATTCCAGAGTACACGATGTAATTAAGATCAATATGATATGGAACAGTCGTGGGAAAACCGAATGGTCGACTTCGGTTTACTGTGAGACATTTGGGAAGATCTGGTACACTTGTAAAGGAGACTGGGTATAAGACGCTTGTGCGACCCCTTCTTGAGTATTTCTCAAGCGTATGGGATCACCACCTGATGCGTTTAAAGGAAGACATGGAAGCAACAGAGAGGGGGGATGCTGGGTTTGTTACTAGTAGATTCCATCAATCCACAACTGTTCTAGAGATCCTCCATGAAGTCAAATGAGAATCCCTGCAGGATTCTACTGCCGTTAATTTGAATTTCGGAAAAAAGGGCGGAAAGATAAGAGACGGTTCGTGCAGAGTCATCCAAGGCATGCTTTATTCTTTTGTTCTATTGGAGAGTGGATGAGGAAATGAAATATCTGGAATGATTTTCAATGCACCAACAAGTGAAATTATATTTTGAAATAAAAGCCGCGTTGATTACACACTATTTTATTATTATTCACTGTCGAGTTTAGTCCTTTAGCATGATATCATCTAGTTTTATGGCAGTCTCCGTGGTGTGACACCGTACAGGTACGTTTGTTCACGGTATCTGAAGTTTTTTTTTTTTTTTTTTTTTTTTTTTTTTTGTCACGCATGAAAGGAGTGGTGGTACGTTCAGACACAAGATAATCCCGTGTTTACGGTTTACGATCATGGGCAGTGGGAGGGCGTAGTATGCTGCTCCTCCGACGTGAACAGATTAATTAAAATGAAATATCTTCTGGTAGATTATGGACTAGATTGCTGGGATCGAGAACTGATTGTGAGTGGTGCCAAATTACACAGTGTAATTAAGAATATTTTGTATTACTGGCGCGGGGCTTGCATTAGGTACATAATACTGCTATCGACATCAAGTAATTTCAAAGAGCCTTCCTGTTACGCTACCTGGCCTCCATGGCAGGCATAGTACGCGAAAGAGGTATCTGTATGCATTCAACCGAAACCCATCTGCAAACGTCAAATTAACGATGCGTAAGGCTGTACATCTCATGTCACAGGATATATTGCTTACAGTTTTTTATTCAAAGCTGTGACATGGGGTAACTAAGAAATACGACAATTTTCAAAAGAGGAAATGTTCTCACCATGTATTTCTGAACAAGGAAGAAAAAGAACAACAACGCCCAAAAGATTATTATAGTGAACTTTACTTCTAGTCTGCAGATAAACCGAAAAGGTCACTGATGAGTTCGTCAGCGGCCTATTTTGCTAAGATGGTGAGACTGCTGATCGTTATCTATTGTAGCTGTTTGAAGCAGATGCGCCGAAATGTTGGATGACAACGTTTCTAGCTACATACCAAAAGTGCAGGGGCGTGTTGGATGAATGAAATGCCAACAGGAACCGCTCGTAGTGCAAGGTGAGGTGTGAGGAGGAGGAAGAGGTCGTTGGGAGGAGAGGGGGGGGGGCAGGTGGAGGTGGCTGCTGTTGCCATAGCGACGCAGCGCAGGTTACGACTCATTTCGACGCCCAACCGTGGCGAAGTCGCGTGCAATTGAGAGTGGCCTCGGCTAGTGGAAACGAACTCCGACTCAAGGACCTGCGAGAGCAGTGTTTTCAGGACGTCTCTACTGCTCGAAGATCATTTCCCATTTACTACACGTGACTTTCTTCCGCCATGAGCAGTAACGGAGAATTCGGATAATCTACACAGATCGTAAAATTCTAACGCAGAATTCAAGGCCGTTCTTGATTCAAATCAAAGGCATTTGATATAAATTAAGCTACTTAAGATGGTTTTGGTGATGAAGATGCTACGGCAAAATAACTAAATTTACTGGGGTCCACGTTGCTGTATAGATCAGGTTTTATGGCTTCAGAACCACGTCTTGTTTTAGGACTGATCAGTTGTTTTGGAATTCCAGCTCAACCTTCAATTCACTATTTATGTAGCTCTCCCTTCATGCTGACAAGGTTTTCGAGTGCGACATTTGTTCGTTGACTTAGAAGCTGTTCTTTTTCGCCACAATCCATTTCACTGACCATCTACCGCGACACGAGCTTCCACCATACTAGAGCCAAGAATATTCTAATTTTCGTATTCACTTAGTTCTACATCTACCTACATAGATACTCTGAAAATCACATTTAAGGGAATGGCAGAGGTTTCATTTACCACTTTCATAACTTTTCTCTACCGTTCCATTCTCAAATAGCGCCCCCCTACCCATGGCTGCGCCACTGCAGATCTCTATATTCTAACCTTGTTATGTCCTACACTCCTTAATCGCTCTGCCCATTTCTTCCCCCCATCTCTATGACTATTCCGTACCTTGTCCTCTTAGGGTACTTATTTATTCCAGTATTCAGATAGTCCCTGTACTCAACCTCTATGCTTATCTTATTTCTCTTTTTATGCCCTTTGCGTCCTCTTGCTCCGCTACCGCCTCCTCCTCCTCCTCTGCAGCCTCCTCCTCTTCTTCTTCTGCCTCCTCCCTCTCCCCCTATCCACCCACCCATCCCCCTGCCTCGGTCATTACCTCCTTCGCCCACTGCCCGTCTCCCCCTGCCCCTCCTCTCTGTTCATCCCCTCTTTCTCCTCTACATGAAAAATTCATCTGCATCTACATAGATACTCTGCAAATCACATTTAAGTGCCTTCCAGAGGGTTCATTAACCACTTTCTCTACCGTTCCATTCTCTAATAGCGCGCGGGAAGAAAGAACACCTAAATCGTTCCGTTTTCGATCTGATTTCCCTTATTTTATTGGGATGGTCATGTCTCCCTAAGTAGGTGGGTGCTAGCAAAATATTTTCACATTCAGAAGTAAAAGTCGGTGATTGAAACTTCGGAAACAGATCACGCCGCAATGAATACGTCTTTTTTTCATGATTTCCACCCCAATTTGTGCAACATTTACTTGACGCTTTGCCCCCCGTAACGTGATAAAACAAGACGAGATGCCCTTCTCTGAACCTTCTTAGTATCTTCCGTCAGTCCCACCTGGTGAGGGTCCCACATGGGGCAACAGTACTCCAGGAGAGGACGCACAAGTGTGATGTAGGCAGACTCTTTGGTGGAGCTGGTGCATCTTCGAAGCGTTCTACCAATGAAACCTAATCTTTCGTTCGCCTTCCCCACAATATTTTCTATGTGTTCTCTCCAGTCTAAGTTGTTCGTAATTGTAACTCCTAGGTATTTCGTAAAATTTACTACCTTAAGGTTTGACTGAATTATCGCGTAATTGAAGTTCAGCGGATTTCTTTTGGTGGTCATGTGTATTACTTCACACTTTTCTTTATTGAGTGTCAATTGCCAATTTTCGCACCATGTTGAAATTTTGTCTAAATCGCTTTGCAGTTGCTTTTGATCCTCTGTTGACTTCACTAACCGATAAACGACAGCATCATCCGCGAACAGTCTAAGGGAGCTATTCAGATTGTCTCCTAAATCTTTTATAAACACAAGGAAGAGTAGGGGACCTATAACGCTTCCCTGGTGAACGCCAGATATCACTTCTGTTTTACTCGATGACTTGCCGTTAATTAGGACGAACTGTGTCCTTTCTGATACGAAATCGTGTTTCCAATCGCACAATGCACACAGTACACATAGTGTTCTTTTCGCGATTAACACTTTCAGAGCTTGCCGCGGTGGCCTAGGGGACTGAGGTGTGACGTCAGTCACGGTCTGCACGGTCACTACGGTAGGGGGTTCGAATCTCCCCTCGGGTAAGGATATTTGTGCCGTCTTTAGTGTTGGCTAGTTCTTAAGTAGTTTGTAAGTTTAGGGACTGATGACCCCGTAGTTGGGTCCCATAAGCTCTACAAACATTTGATTTGAACACTTGCAGAATATTGAGAACGATGCACAAGTGCCATTGGTGGTGAAACTGTTCTTCAATTTCATATTTTTGTGCACCTTTTATGCGTCCGCCTCTATAGATGCGTCCGCCTCAGACGACAGTGTCGCAGTCTCCCACGCAGGGGTCCGGGTTCGATTCCCGGCAGAGGACCGGGTGTTGCTTGTGTTGTCCTAATCATCATCGTCTCAGCATCATCGGCACGCATGTCGCCCAAGCGACGTCAAATCAAAAGGCTTGTTCTACGGCGGCCGAACAATACCGTATGGGATGTTCCGGACAAAAATGCCATATACTAGTTTCCATTTTTACTATAGATGTGACTGATAATGGTGTTGATCGATCGCCTAAAGTCAATGAAAGTAGTTCCGAAAGTAAGTAGATAGAAAGAAAGTAATCTATTCGTGAAAATCTATATCACATCAGTTTTCCCCGTAGTTTTCCAGGAAAGTCTCATTGCGTGCTATAATTTTATGTTTTCCTTCGTCATAGAATCTTTCCGTCTGTGTTTTCAAGCATGTGGTAACTTGTTTTACCTCTTCGTCGATTCCGCTTTTGAATGGCCGAGGCGCCTTGCTGTGGAGCGCACGGTTCCTCCACGACGGAGGTTCGAATTCTCCCTCGGGCGTGGCTCTGTGTATATGTGTTTGTTTTGACCTTAGCTTAAGAAGTTTGTAAGCCTAGGGACTGATAACCGTGGTAGTTAAGTCCACTAGATTTACAAATAACTAACTTCATCTATGTTGAAGTGCTTTTCCATAATTCGTCTGTCGTGTACTGCGTTCTGTGATAGACCATTCACAATACACGCTGAAGTGTGCAGCCGAATTCATGCACCAATGCCGAAATTGTAATTCCCGGGGTGCCGAGGATCAGGAGGGTCAGTATGCAGATTGATCAACTGCTTGGGGCGGCTACTCTGTCAGACATAGGTTTGATTCCTGTTGATGCTATTGATAGGTGGGATTTCACTAGGCGTGACCTGCATCTCAATAGGAAAGGGAAGGGGAAACTGGCTGGGTTGATAGCAAGATCCTTAAGGGGGGACACTGCAATTCATGGAAGTTCTTGTTTTTCAGGCTAAGATCAGTGTCCAGTGAGAAGCTCAGACAGGCAGGTGCTAAAAACGTTGAAAAATCAAACGTTTCTAACAAAAGCAAAGTAAAACAATAATGTTAACATTCTTCACCAGAATATTGGGGGACTAAAGAATGAAATAGATGACCGTTTGCTTTGTTTAGATTATACTGAAACTGATAATGTAATAGATATACTTTGCCTGCCTGAGGATCACGCTGTCACTTGTATGGAAAATGTGAATGTCAGTGGATATAAATTAGCTTCAAATGTAAGTAGAGACAATAAGGTAAGAGGAGGAGTTGCCATATATGTCAAAAGCTATCACAGTGTAAAATATTTAGAAACAAAAAAGGTCTGTGTAGAGTAACATATTGAAGCATGTGCCTGTCAGCTTAAACTCAATGACGACTCTGTTATAATTGTCACAGTATATAGGTCCCCTTCAGGAAACTTCCAGTTATTTCTGGAAAACTTGGATGCCTTGTTGTGCTATCTGTCAGATAGGAGGAAGCCAATTATTATTTGTGGTGGTTTCAATGTAGATTCACTGAAAAAGTGTAATAGGAAGAAAGACCTGGAAGTCTTACTTGGCTCATTCAATCTGACATCTGTTATAGATTTTCCTACTCGGGTAGTAAAGGAGAGCAGTACATTGATAGATAACTTTTTTATAGACCAAGATAAGTATAACGTAAATGTTTGTCCCATTGAGAAACTTCCGATCAAGGTGCACAGCTAGTAACAGTATATGACATAGCTCCGTTCAGAAATTCGAAACAGTCCTCCTGAGTTGTGCGCTCGATTAATGACTTAACAACTAGAAACTTCAAAGAAAATCTACAGCAGTTAGACTGGAATGAGGTTTATAAGGAACTTGATGTTAATTTAAAATGTAACTTATTTCATGATACATTTGTAAGGGTATTTGAAAACTGTCTCCCAAAGAAATTAGTTAAATTGTAAGAAACCATGCAAAAAACCATGGCTTACTAAAGGAATAAAAATATATTGTAACCGAAAAGGGAACCGTAACTATCTGCAAGAAAGATTAATTACCCAGAAACAATAAAATATTATAAAAACCTACTGTGCTACATTAAGAAAAGTTATTAAAAAACAAAGAAGCATGTGCATTATGTCTGAGATTAGTTCCTCTGACAAAAGAATTAAAACAATTTGGAATATTATTAAAAGGGAGACAGGGCAACCAAGAGCAGAGGAAGAGAGTATTACCATGAAAATAAATGAAAACTTCAGTAACAAAACGTCGGAAATTGAAAACATTTTTAATGATTACTTTTTAAATGTTGTAGAGAAAATAGGATCTAAATGTTCTTTAGAAGTAGCAAGGCAGATAATGGAAGAGGCCATACTTACACAATTTCATACAATTGAAATTCCAACCAACTCTCCTTCATCTCTCAAGAGTAAAAGGTCATTTGGAATTGATGGCATTTACAGCAGGATATTAAAAACTTGTTCTCAAAAGATTAGTAAGATCCTCAGTTATACATCTAATAGCTTTTTAAAGCAGGGTATTTATCCGGATAGACTGAAATATGCCATCACTTAATCTTTGCATAAAAAAGGGGATACGTCTGATGTCAACAACTACCACACCATCTCACTTCTGACATATTTAGCCATAATTTTTGAAAAAGTTATGTATTCTGGAGTTGCTTCACATATTAGTAAAAATATAGTTCTAACAAAATGTTAGTTTGGTTTGAAAAAAAGCTATTCAACAGAAAATGCTATGTATACCTGCACTGATGAAATATTAAATGCTTTGAACAACCGGAAATCACCACTTGGGATTTTTTGTGATCTCTCAAAGGCTTTTGAATGTGTAAATCATGGGATACTTCTAGATAAGGTTAAGTATTGTGGTATTAATGGGACCGTGTACAAAAGGTTTAAATCATACTTAACTGGAAGAGTGCAGAAAGTTGAAATAAGAAGTTCACTTGATACAGAAGTAACAACTAATTCCTCTAACTGGGGAGTTATCAAAAATGTGGCCCCACGAGGTTCGGTCTTGAGTCCTTTGCTATTCGTAATATATATTAATGACTTGCCATTCTACATTCATCAAGCTGCTAAAGTAGTTAATTTTGCTGTTGATACAAGTATAGCTATTACACCTGACAAACAGGAATCAACTGATGAAACTGTAAATGATATCTTTAAATAATTATTAAGTGGTTCTTTACAAGTGGACTCTCATTAAACTTTGACAAAACCTAGTATATACAGTTTCAGTAAATCGCATGACACCATTAATAAATTTAGACTTTGAACAGAAATCTGTAGCTAATGTAGAATATTTAAAATTTTTAGGTGTTTGAATTGACGAGGGATTGAAATGAAAGAAACACATCGAAGATCTGCTGAAACGTTTGAATTCAGCTACTTATACTATCAGGTTCGTTGCAAAATTTGGTGATGTACATCTCAGTAAATTAGCTTACTATGCCTATTGTCATTGACTGCTTTTATATGGGATCATATTCTGGGGCAATTCAACATTGAGCAAAAAAGTATTCATTGCACAAAAGCGAGTGATCAGTTGCAGACATTTATTTAGGTATCTCAGGTGTCTCACGCTACGCTCTCTGTCCCTGCTACCGAGGCACCTTCAGGCGTACCGGACGTCGTCGAGCCGCCTTCTCCGCAAGGGGAGTGGCGGGTTGTACGGCGTTCGCGTCGCTCGAGGCGGAAGGCCAATGTGGAGGCTGGACGTCCGTCCGCGGCCGTTCGTCCTGTGAGTGAAAGTGTGGCCACTCCTTCAGCAGGGTCCGAGCAGGGATTATTAGTTATTGGGAGCTCCAATGTCAGGCGCGTGATGGAGCCCCTTAGGCAGATAGCGTCCAGATCTGGAAGGAATTCCAACGTGCACTCGGTGTGTTTGCCGGGGGCCTCATCCGAGATGTGGAGGCGGCCTTGCCGGCGGCTATCGAGGGTGCGGGATGCAGTCGACTGCAAGTCGTAGCTCACGTCGGCACCAATGACGCTTGTCGCTTGGGTTCTGAGGACATCCTCAGGTCCTACGAGCGGCTGGCGGAATTGGTGAAGGCTGCTGCATTCGCACGCGGGGTGCAAGCAGAGTTGTCGATTTGCAGCATTGTTTCCAGGGTTGATCGGGGTCCTTTGGTTTGGAGCCGAGTGGAGGGTCTGAACCAGAGGCTTCGCCGACTCTGTGACAGTCATGGCTGCAGATTTCTGGATCTGCGTTATCGGGTGGGGAATTGTAGGGTGCCCCTAGATAGATCAGGGGTGCACTACACTAAGGAAGCGGCTACTCGGGTAGCAGAGTACTTGTGGAGTGCACACGGGGTTTTTTTGGCTAGACGCTAACTCTGATGAGCACTCGCCTGTCAGCATTCAAACAGCGATTTCAGGCCACGTTCGGAACAAAAATTCGAACATAAAAAAATTAGCCGCGAACTTACAAAGTATTAGAAACAAAGTTCCCGAATTTGCAGCGCTGCATGGAAGTTATTGCGCTCAGATAGTTTTAGGCACCGAAAGCTGGCTAAATGATGATGTGGCAAGTTCAGAAATATTTAGCGAAGCGTGGAATGTATATCGGAAAGATAGATCTGATACAACTGGAGGAGGAGTGTTCATCGCTGTGGACAAAGATATTGTTTCTACTGAGATCGATGTTGAAAGTAACTGTGAAGTTATCTGGGCACGCATAACAGGTCTAAAAGAAGTAAAGTTAATAGTTGGGTGTTTTTACCGGCCCCCCAGTGCTGCTGTAGCAGTTTTAGAATCATTCAAGGAAAGTCTACACCAGGTAGTGCATAGGTATCCGGGCCATGCAATATTAGTCGGAGGTGACTTCAACCTTAAGAGTATAGATTGGGACCTCGCTAGTTACATTTCAGGCGGTACAGACAAGCAGTCTTGCGAGCTACTTTTGAACACATTCTCCGAAAACTGTCTTGAGCAGTTAAACCGGCAAGCCACGCGCAATGGAAATATTCTAGACCTTATAGCCACAAACAGGCCTGACCTTATTAACGATGTCTGTGTAGAGACAGGAATTAGTGATCATGATATCGTCATAGCGTCGATGGTGACCAAAGTTCATAAACCAATCAAGAAGGCTAGGAGCGTGTTTTTGTTGGGAAAAGCCGACAAGCAAAGGTTACGATCGCACTTAGAAACTGAATGGGCATCGTTTAATTCAGCGATTATGGATGTAGAGGAATTGTGGACTAAATTTAAGTGCATTGTTAATAAAGGGTTAGAGAAATATGTGCCAGTAAAGACGATTAAGGATGGAAAAGATCCACCGTGGTATAATAATAATGTTAGAAAGCTGCTGAGAAAGCAAAGGCTGTTGCACTCTCGATTCAAAAAAGAACACGCAAATGATGACAGGCAAAAGTTAGTAGAGATTCGTGCGTCTATAAAAAGATCGATGCGTGAAGCATACAATAATTATCGCAGCCATACCTTAGCAAAAGATCTTTCCGAGAACCCGAAAAAATTCTGGTCCTACGTAAAATCGATAAGCGGGTCAAAGCCCACTGTCCAGTCACTAGTTGATCATTCCGGGGCAGTAATAGAAGAAAGCAAACGGAAAGCTGAAGTTCTAAATTTAACCTTTAAGAAATCTTTCACGCAGGAGGACCGCACAAATATACCATCATTTGATCAACGTACTAATTCCGAAATGGGGGACATAGCAATAGATATTTCCGGTGTAGAGAAGCAGCTGAGAGAGCTAAATACGAAAAAGTCTGCTGGTGCGGATGGAATACCAGTTCGGTTTTACAAAGACTATTCTGCGGCATTGGCCCCCTACTTAGCTTGCATTTACAGCGAATCTCTAATTCAGCGCAAAGTTCCTAGTGATTGGAAAAAAGCGCAGGTGACTCCCGTGTATAAGAAAGGAAAGAGAACTGACCCATACAATTACAGGCCAATATCGTTGACATCGGTTTCATGTAGAATTTTGGAGCATATTCTCAGTTCGAATATAGTAAATTTCCTTGAAACGGAAAAGCTTCTTTCCATGAATCAGCACGGGTTTAGGAAACATCGTTCATGTGAAACTCAGCTTGCCCTTTTCTCACATGACATCTTGCGAGCCATGGACGAAGGGCAACAGGCGGATTGTGTTTTTCTCGACTTCAAAAAGGCGTTCGACACGGTGCCACACTGCAGACTGCTAACTAAGATACGAGCTTATGGAATAGGTTCACAGATTTGTGACTGGCTGGAAGACTTCCTAAGTAATAGAACGCAGTACGTTGTTCTCGACGGCGAGTGTTCATCAGAGACGAGTGTATCGTCAGGCGTGCCCCAGGGGAGTGTGATAGGACCGCTATGATTTTCTATCTACATTAATGATCTGATGGACAGAGTAAGTTGTAATTTGCGGCTGTTTGCTGATGATGCTGTGGTGTATGGGAGGGTGTCGTCTGTAACTGACTGTAATAGCATACAGGTTGACTTAGACAAAATTTCTAGTTGGTGCGAAGAATGGCAGCTAGCTCTCAATGTAGAAAAATGCAAGGTGATGCGCATGCGTAGAAAAAACAATCCTATAATGTTCGAATACAGCATCAGTAGTGAGCTTCTTGATGCGGTCGCGTCGTTCAAATATCTAGGCGTAACATTGCAGAGCGATATGAAATGGAACGAGCATGTAAGGACAGTTGTGAGTAAGGCAGACAGCCGACTTCGGTTTATTGGGAGAATTTTGGGAAGATGTACTTCACCTGTAAAGGAGACCGCGTATAAAACGCTTGTACGACCACGTCTTGAGTATTGCTCAAGTATTTGGGACCCGCAGCAGATCGGTTTGAAGGAAGACATAGAGGCGGTTCAGAGGCGAGCAGCTAGATTTGTTACCGGTAGGTTCGACCAATGCGCGAGTGTCACGGAAATGCTCCGGCAACTCAATTGGGGATCGCTGGAAGAAAGACGACGTTCTTTTCGTGAATTTCTGTTAAGTAAATTTAGAGGGCCGGAATTTGAAGCTGAGTGTAGTACGATCTTGCTGCCGCCTACTTACATTTCGCGTAAAGATCACAAAGACAAGATAAGAGAAATTAGGGCTCGTACGGAGGCATATAGGCATTCTTTTTTTCCTCGTTCAATTTGGGAGTGGAATAGGAAAGGAAATGCCTAGTAGTGGTAGAGTGTACCCTCCGCCACGCACCTTACGGTGAATTGCGGAGTATGTATGTAGATGTAGATGTAGATGTAGATCTAGGGATATTCAATGTATCTTCACAATATATATATTCACTCATGCAATTTGTTATTAACAATCCAACCTAATTAAAAAGTAATATAAGTGTGCATAGCTATAAGATTAGGAGAAAGGGTGATGTTCACTATTCAAGGTTAAATCTAACTTTGGCACAGAAATGGGTGAATTATGCTGTCACAAAAGTCTTCGGTCACTTACCAAGTAGCATCAAAAATCTGACAGTCAACTAGTATTTAAAAGAAATGAAAGGAATTTCTGAATGGCAACTCCATCTACACTATAGATGAATTTTAGATAACACTTAAATAAAGAAAAATTACTGAAGACCACAACAACAACAAACCGTTATTTGTAACTATCGTTAATTTCCGGAGTAGTCCGGGTGTGTATTTCATTTTAACCGAATAGTTTACGAAATAATATCTCATGAACTATGCATAGTACTATGGTATAATTTCGAATGTACATTCAATGATATGTGTGTATAATGTCCGTAAAAAGTCTCGCGAATAGTAGCGTAGAAGTAATAAATTGAAACACTATGCCTAATGCTGATGTTTTATTGCACGAACAGTAGAAAAGTACACTGGGCTACTAGGGTATGAAGTATTTTTATCGGCATAATGATGTAAGATTATTTGACATACTCGGGTCTGGAGGCGATCTAATCGTTTTATAGTTTCCAAAATGACAAGCCAAGATCGCACACTAACAGTTTATTAAATGACGACCAGTTTCGGTGGACTGTGTCACCATTATTATCTAGATGATGGTGACACAGTGCACCGAAATATATATATATATATATATATATATATATATATATATATATATATATATATATATATGTGTGTGTGTGTGTGTGTGTGTGTGTGTGTGTATGTGTTATAACATATATGTGACCAGATGATGGTGACACAGTGCACCGAAACCGGTCGTCATTTAATAAATTGTTAGTGTGCGATTTTGGCTTGTCATTTTGAAAACTATATAATGATATAAAATGATTCTACGTTTTTCTAGCGGTTCTATGGAGTGGAGACAACATTACAGCAACCAAGAAAGTGGTTGTTATTGTTATGGTCTTCAGTCCGGAGACTGGTTTGATGCAGCTCTCCACCTTACTCTATCCTGAGCAAGCCTTTTCATCTCCTCATAAGAACGGCAACCCACATCGACTTGAATCTACTTACTATACGCGTCTCTTGGTCTCCCTCTGCGATTTTTACCCCACACACTTCCCTCAAATGCTAAATTTACGATTCCCCGATGTCTAAGAATGTCTCCTACCAAGCGATCCCTTCTTTTATCCAGGGTATGCCAAAAATTCCTTTTCTCACCAATTCTGTTCAGTAATTCTTCATTGGTTATGCGATCTACCCACCTAATCTTCAGCATTCTTCTGTAACACCACATTTCAAAAGCCTCTATCCTCTTCCTGTCCGCACTGCTTATTGTCCATGTTTCACTCCCGTACAAGGCAACACTCCAAACAAATGCCTTCAGAAAAGACTTCCTTACACTTAAATTAACATTCGATGTTAGCAAATTTCTCTTTTTCAAAAATGCTTTTCTTCCCATTGCCATTCTGCATTTTATATCCTCTGTACTGCGACCATCACATGTTATTTTACTACCCAAGTAACAAAACTCATCTCCCACCTTCATTCTTTCGTTACCTAATCTAATTCCTTCAGCATCACCTGATTTTGTAAGACCACATTCCAGAAAGTGGTAATGACAGAAAATAGCTGCAGAGGGGGTTGGTGTTGACTTGTATCTACCAAACGAATTACACCAGCAGTTGATGAAGGTTGGAAGCAAGACGCAGCTATTGGTGTAATTTCCAGGACCTAGATGCGATTTCGGACAACAGGATACGTTAAAAGAAGGCAAGGTCAAGTTCGTGCACGGGTAACACCAATAAGAGATGACCGTTATCTCCGGTTAACAGCCAGTCGAGACAGGAGGCTACAACGTACACTCCAGGCAGAACAAGAACGCGTAATATCGCGTGGCCTCTACACACGGAGAGCTGTGTTGTACCTCTCATTAAAACCATGGCACCGTTTATCCCGCAGAAACTGGACGGAGGAAGATCATGATTGAAATCGTAACGAAGGTGCCAGCTTCTATTCACAGATGAGTCAAGATTTTGTGTTCGGCGTCTCTCAACTAGAGAGAACGTGGAGCAATCTTAATTATGTGTAGGAAAAATCACATCATAGTGATGGACGAATGGTGTGGATAAGAGTCAGTGTTGGTGGACGTACGGACCTCTACGTCATTCAGAATGTCTGAGTGCTTTGAAGTATCGCGACGAGATCCTTCCACAGTTTGTTGTGCCCTATGCTGGTGCCATAAGAGATGGGTTCCTCTGATGGACGATAACGCTCGTCCCCACAGAACTGCTTCAAGCTGATGCAATTGAACGAATAACTGGGCCAGCTTGTTCATATAAAGAGATAAATTCTCATTATCCATGCCCCGCATAATGGTACATTTTTTGTGCATCTCATTGTTTATATTATATCTTCTGAAGTATATGTTGTAGGTAAGAAACTTCCTGGCAGATAAAAATTGTGTACCGGAACCTGGGACCTTTGCCTTTCGCGTGCTAGCTAGTTTGGCAAGTTTCGCAGGAGAGCATCTGTGAAGTTTGGAAAGTAGGAGGCGAGGTACTGACGGAAGTGAAGTTGTGAGTCGGCTTCTTGAGTCTCGTCGGGATAGCTCCGTCGGTAGAGCGTTTGCCTGGGAAAGGAAAAGATCCCAGGTTTGAGTCCCGGTTCCGGCACATAATTTTAATTTGCTAGGAACTTTCAAATCAGCGCACACTCCGCTGAAAGTTTCATTATGTTGTAGGTAGTTGTCCCCCATGGGAATCATTTTCTAATCGCAAAGAATATTTCAACCACAACTGGTTTAAATTGTTCCATTATTTTAGGAGGAGATAAGGAATATTGTTGCATGAAGTGGTCGTTTTTCCATAATTTAATTGCTTATAACGTTATATCTCCCGAACTATTTGGCGATTGCTGTCTGATAGTAAGGGCTATAGGTGGATGTGGAACATACATACACATATACATACATACACTTTTGTAATATGTATGGATTCAAATTTATTTTACTATTGTGAAACAACTACTAGGTGGTGGTTAGTGCTGGCAATATTTTGAAAAGTGACAACATATATAGTCTTAACACTTCACAGGACTCGAAACCTGATACACGCATAGTAAGACGTTCATAAGTTCGTATACTGAAGTTTCCTCCAAATGAGCAGAGTAATTTAGTATATTGTTAATCCGAGATGAGAAGTAGCCTTACGAACAAAAATCGGTTTCACCGAGGGCTGATATCGAACTTTAGTAGGCTACTCATTTAGTCGACAGATCTGCGGGAATCTTCTTCAGAAAATGTAAGGGCATCGAGTAAGAGCGGAACGGATACGATCAATTTCCTGCTGTAAGACTGGAGATTAAGATCTAAATTCGCAGGAAACTAATCGGATCAAAACTGCCGAGGAAAATTATAGGTTATAATTTTAATACTCCGACCGCAGTGCGCTTACGCAGTAAATATTGCGCAACTTTCATGTTATACCTTTAA
This sequence comes from Locusta migratoria, assembly GCA_026315105.1. Lineage (NCBI taxonomy): Eukaryota > Metazoa > Arthropoda > Insecta > Orthoptera > Acrididae > Locusta > Locusta migratoria. The sequence continues at coordinate 175,823,762 of CM048751.1, read as the reverse complement.
AAGCCATTTCTTAACACCAAAATTGGCGTATCGTCATGGTATCTCGTAGAAAGATTTAAATCAGTTTCAGCAATTGTCACTGCAATTTTCTTTATGGGCTACCAATGGGTCGTTTCACAACCGATCGTCATATATTCATGGGAACATTTACGTTGATGATCAGTCATAATTCATAACTGCCTCAGTAGAAAAACGATAGTCGTGACGAAAGGCGATTTCTTAGTTACAAATTGGAGCCTGACAAAACACATTTCGGAAGCACATTATGGGCGGTGTTATTTAGAAAATAATTGTCGTATCAAACTTATCTGCGAACTATTAATATAAGCATTAACAAGGGTACTTGATAAACTCGACCTCATATTTTCTTGAGAAAAAAAAGTACATGAGCTAGATATAAACCCCAGAAATCGATATCACGTGAAAATTTGGGCCATTATTCAGATACTACGCAGTTACTGCCTCCTCAAATTACAGCTTTTAAACATTCGCGCGCTCGGGTTGTTCCTCATTCGGCCCGCTTCACTGCGGCCGCTTAATGCCCGAACGTCTAGCACTGTGAGCAGAGTCTGGTAAGAGGTTTGTGTTCGCGATGTCAATTAACCCACAGGCTGTCGTGCGACATATCCAGGAGAGATTAAATGTCAAAGAATTAGAGCTCTTTAAAGTCGTCACTAGTAAGCTTAATCATTTGTAGTTATTAGACGTACTATATACGGTAAAAGAAAATACACGGCGTCTTCTTTATACTTTTTCTTATATCTGTGTGCGTTGCAGATATCTTAGACAATTGTACCGATGAAGACGTGCTGGATATAGAAGAAAATAGCGGGTTGACGTACGGGGCAGATTAACAATAGGGTGACGTTGACGATAACGACGCTTCCATTTCACCACCGTCAGATTCGTCGAGCACTTTCGGTGCTTCAACGGAGCTCGGGTGTAGAGTTGCGTTCGTCAGTGTTGGTGAAGCTGCTTTGGTGATTTTAAATCGTCAAATACCACTTTGCCCGTCTCCGTAACAGAAGAATATATACAACGAGCCATTTGCGTTTTATACAGCGCGCCACAACTGCGGTGGAAACGAATGAGACGGTGTTTCAACAACAGTGTAACGTAAATTAATTTTCAATAGCTTTTATACACCTCATTTTGTTGTATGTAAGGCTGACACTATTGAAGTGGAGTAAAAACATGTTTCATTTTGTAATATTATTTCCTCCTCCACTACTCTAGCTCTTCAAATTTCACATATCGGGAGACTTACTGTCGTCGCTTCATTAGACCGCACTTCACGTTCGGGCATTAAGCGGCCGCAGTGAAGCGTACCGAGTGAGACTGAGGCGCGTCAGTCACGGTCTGTCCGGCCACTACGGTCGGGGGTTCGAATCCCCCCTCGGGCATGGATATTTGTGCCGTTCTTAGTGTTAGCTAGTTCATAAGTAGTTTGTAAGTTTAGGGACTGATGACCCCGTAGTTAAGTCCCATAAGCTTTACAAACATTTGAACATTTTGTACCGAGTGAGGAACAACCCGAGCGCGCGAATGTTTAAAAGCTGTGGAGGCCGTAACTGCGTAGTATCTCAATAATGGCCCAAATTTTCACGTGATATCGATTTCTGTAGTTGACTTCTATCCCACGTATTTTTTCTCAAGAAAGTATGAGGTCGAGTTGATGATGTACCCTTGTAAGTATTTGTGATAGTGAAATATAATTTTCAACTTCCTGTCTCTTAGGAAATTATTATGTTTATCATTTTGTGTTTGAAAATAGAAAAAAGACATATGAATGGCTGGCCATGGTCTTTAGCAATGAAAGCAGGCTGGCACGCAAGTCATGCTTGTTTGAGGGTACGTTGTAAACGTGGCGAACACAGTATCGTAGAGTGCAGTCATCAAGACACATCCGGTCCCATCCCAGGCCGTATGGTCTGGAGTGAGTTGACCTATAGCTCTTGTTCACCTTTGGTGGTGTTTGAGCCGTTCCTTATCCATTATTTCTGCAGAAAGATGATGGTTTGTTCCAACACACTGCATGTCATAGTAGACGTACTCAGCAAGACGTGCAACGACTTTCCAGGCCAGTTCGATCTCAGGACGTGTATCCAGTCGCGCACGTCTGGATTATGGTTGGTCACGCGTGGAACTTGTCGAAGTACAACTGTTGCAGAACAACAGTGCACAGTGTGTATCGCAATAAAGTACCTCACAACCGGTTCACCTCTTACTTTAATAACGGACAGCAGGATGTAATACTCCGCAGTATTGAAAATGGCTATGATGTGCAGTAACAACGGAACACAGTTAAGTGTTTGGTGCCCCAGGGTTCTGCTTTGGGACCGCTGCTGTTTCTTATTTATATAAATGATATGTCTTTGAGTAAAATATTTTTGTTTGCTAATAGCAGCTTAGTAGTGAAGGATGTTGTTTGTAATATTAACACAATATCAAATAATGCAGTTCAAGGGAGAAGTTCATGGTTTTGGAAAATAAATTGATGTTTAATTATAGTAAAACTCAGTTTTTTTACAATTTCTAACACATAATTTAACAAAAGCTGACATTCTATTACACGTAACGGGCATATGATAAGTGAGACCGAACGGATTCAAATTTTTATGTTTTCAGAAAGATAGTAAGCTGTCATAGAAAGTCCATATTCAGGGTCTTGTTCAAAAACTATATTCTGCTTTATTTACCTTGATAACAGAATCTGAAGTGATTTTTCAACACGAAAAGAACTTACTTACATTCACTTATGACGTACTGCTTTTTTTAAAAAAAATTTTTATGGTAACTCGACTGATGCCAAAAACGATATTATTGGCTCAAGCAATATGTGGTGTAAATTCGTGAACGTCGTGTCGTCCTCTTTTCAGTAGTCTCGGAATTCTGACACTGGCGTCTTTAATATCGTTTGTTGTTAACAATATCAGCTTGTTCTCACGAGTTAGCAGTTTTCGTGAATACTAGACAGAAGCCGAATCTACATTTGGATCACACCTCCTTGGATCTTGTACAGAAAGGCATGCAATACTCTGCAGCATCTATTTTCAATAAGCTGCCACAAGAACTCAAGAATCTTAATACTAACCCACGTAGTTTCAAATCTAAATTGAAGAGTTACCTCATGACTCACTCCTTTTATTCTGTCGAGGAACTCCTGGAGAAATAAAAAAAATTAATCTAATTCCATTTATTCTTTATTCATACTTTTCACGTGGGCTTATGATTCTCATGTGCATAGGACTACTTAAGATTTTTCTATTTCCATTATTGTGTTAAATTTCATGTACTGATTTGTTCCATGACCATAGAGTCTCGTTCCTCAGTTAGGTCTTGCGGAACAGAAAACCATATTATTATTATTACAATTCGCCATCTGTATGATCAAATGTATGTTGCTTTCCCGCACGTGGAGGGTACACCACATACTAATACGGGGTCAGCTTGTATCCACAGCTGATACCTCAGTACCAGTTGAGCTATTGATCTGCAGTTGTAATCATTTTATGGAATCCATATGCACTGTTTTCACAGTAAATCTTGACTGAATCGGAAAATTCTAAGAGGGTGTAGTAATTTTTATTTCCTGGTGTGTTTATCTGAAATACTTTGTGAGTCTAGCAGTTGTTTGTAAACAAGTAGAATAGTGGCTGCTTAAAAAGCAGGAACTATTGTTGGCATTACGTGTTATTTTGTTACGTAATATTTTGATCTCCTGTGGCCGCCTAACAGTAGAACATGAAGTAACGTTTCGAAAGTGCTTCATTTTACTTATACCCGTACTATTGCTGGAATGCGAGAAGTAGGAAAGAAAGGCCTTACACCATTAAAATGCTCTCACGTTATGCTACAAACAGTCTAGTATTTCGTCACATTATTTTAAACAATACACAATCAACTTTCACCTTGCGAGCTTTTTCATATCGCTCTAAGAAACGTGAAACATACTGACTATAGTTTGGCGTTCGCTGTAACGGATGCCATGAATGGACTTAGAAGTGTGGTAAGAAGCGCGATACCCTACAGGAACTTCTCTTTCACCATTGTGTTGCTGGCCTATAGGAAAAGCACAAGTGACTGACCAGCTGTCCGTTGTAATTCACCGAGAAATCAAGTACGGTAAATAAATGGCTATTGTAGGTAAGTATAAAAAGGGAAAGCAAGTCATCCAGAGCTATTATGTCACCACTACTACTGACTTTAACGTTGCAGTTATTATTGCAGTCTCCTGATTATCTATATTCTCATCGGCGTTTAACAAGTAGTACTTGTTACACCACTTGAGCCGCGGTGGAGCGGCCGAGCGCATTGAGGCGCTATGGCTGCGATTCGCGAGGCCGTTTCCCGTCGGGGGTTGGAAATGCCCCCCTCGGGCATGGATGTTTGTGCTGCCTTTAGTATAAGGAAGTTCATAAGTAGTTTGTAAGTTTAGGGACTGATGACCCCGTAGTTGAGTTCCATAAGCTTTACAAACATTTTAACACCACTTGAATACTGCCACAGAACTCAGCGATGAAGAAGTAAGCCATGAAGGCTCAGTCACACACTTTTGAAACTTCGTAGAGGCATATATCACAAAGCGAGTCTTAATGAGAAACATCATTGTGACTGACCATCAGCTGTTTATGTTTAAGCTCAGTGTTGCTAGTTTCTGTCAGAGATCACTCTTCCGTCCAAAGCAGAGCACAACCAGGTTGTAGCAGCAACAGCATTCAGAACATAATTACAATGTCAATTTAACCATCATCTGTTCATTTTTCTGCCCAGCGCTACCGTTTTATAATTTAGATCATTTTCAAGCTAGATCAGAACGTAAGCAACATGAGCAACTTGTTAATGTTATAACCTCCTTTGAAGATACTGCACGTTCCATTCAATTGCTCTTCCAGGTCCACTGCTCCTCAGCCAGAATTACGATATTGCAGAGGTATATAAAATGTGAACACGCAATACTCACTCTACTCATTTACGGCTTATCCCAGAAGATAGATTAAGAAAAGGCAAACCTACATATCTAACTTTTGTAGATCTGGAGAAAGCTTCTGACAATGTTGATTGGAACAAACTCTTTCAAGTTCTGAAGCAAACAGGAGTAAAATATAGGGAGCGTAAGGTTATTGACAACTTGTACAAAAACCAGACAGCGGTTGTCAGAGTTGAAGGGCATGAAAGGAATGCAGTGGTTGGGAAGGGAGTAAGATAGGGTTGAGCCCTTCTCCAATGTTATTCAACTTGTACATTGAGCAAGCTATAAGTGAAAGCAAGAAGAAATTTGGAGAAGACATAGTAATTCCGTCAAAGACAGCAAAGGACCTGGAAGAGCAGTTGAACGAAATGGACAGTGTGCTGAAAGGTGCATATAAGATTAAGATTAACAAGAGCAAAAGTAGGGAAAGTCTAAGAATATCAGGTGTTGCTGAAGGAATTAGATTAGGTAACGAAACAATAAAGTAGGTAGATGAGTTTTGTTACTTGGGCAGTAAAATAATAAATGATGGTCGCAGTACAGAGGATATAAAATGCAGAATGGAAATGGGTAGAAAAGCTTTCTTGAAAAAGAGAAATTTTTTAACATCGAATATTAATATAAGTCTAAGGAAGTCTTTTCTGAAGGCAGTTGTGTGGAGTGTTGCCTTGTACGGGAGTGAAACATGGATGATAAACAGTGCAGACAGGTAGAGTATAGAGACTTTTGAAATGTGGTGCTACAGAAGAATGCTGAAGATTAGGTGCGTGGATCGCGTAACTAATGAGGAGGTACTGAACAGAATTAGGGAGAAAAGGAATTTTTGGCATACCTTGACTGAAAGAAGGGAGCGATTGGTAGGGCACATTCTTAGACATAAAGGAATTGTGAATTTAGCGTTGGAAGGAAGTGTGTGGGGTAAATACCGGAGAGGAAGACCAAGACAGTAAGCAGATTCAGACAGATGTAGGTTGCCGTTCCTATGTGGAGTTGACGAGGCTTGCTCAGGATAGGATATTGGCGAGAGCTGCATCAAACCAGTCTCCGGACTGAAGACCGCAACAACACACATATAAAATGTAACGAGAAGGTAAGGACAATCGTGGTGAAAGCGGATAGTCAGGTTTATTTGGAGAATTTTAGAAAGGTGTAGTTAATCTGCAAAGGAAAACGCGAATAAAACGCTTGTGCGCTCCGTCTTGGGTATTACTCAAGTGTTTGGAATCTTGACTAGATTGTTTTAAAGGGACACATAGAAGCAATTCAGAGGCAGGCTGCTAGGTTTCTTACTGGTAGGTTCGATCAATGCGCCAGTGTTACAGAGATGATTCTGGATTTCAGACCTGAATAGCTAGAAGGAAGGTGACGTCTTTTTTTATGAAACACTATTGAGAACATTTTTTTGGGCTATAATTTGAAGCTGAGGACTGAATGATTCCGCTGCCGCCGAATTAAACGTTGTGTAACGGTCACTAAGATTAGATAAATTAGAGCTAATACAGAGGCATAGATGTATTGTAAGATGGACCCTCCGCCACGCATCAGATGCCACAATTACAATCAAAACAATTGGAGGACAATGATATTGAAGAATATACACTACGTGCGCGAACGTATTCGGACACCTGGCTGGAAGTGACTTACAAGTTCGAGGCGCCCTCCATCGTTAATGCTGGAATTCCAAATGGTGTTGGGCCACCCTTAGCCTTGATGACAGATTCCACTTTCGTAGGCATGGGTTCAGTCAGGTGCTGGAAGGTTTCTTCGGGAATTGCAGCCCATTCTTCACGGAATGCTGTACTGATGAGAGGTATCGATGTAAGTCGGCGAGGCCTGGAACGAAGTCGGCGTTCCAGAACATCCCAAATGTGATCTAAGGATTTAAGTCATGAGTCTGTGCAGTCCAGTCCATTACAAGGACGTTATTGTCGTGTAACCACGCAACCACAGGTCGTGATTTATGAACATGGGCTAGATCGAGTTTAAAGATGCCATCGCCATTCCCGAATTGCTCTTCAACAGTGGGAAGCAAGAAGCTGCTTAAAACAACAATGTAGGCCTGTGTTGTGAAAAAATACGACCACACCATAGCACCACCGCCTCCGAATTTTACTTTTGGCACTACACACGCTGGTAGATCACCGTTCTTTTGCCGTACCCACACCTGCCATCGGATCAACATATTGTGTACATTCGTCACTCCACACACTGTTTTTTCCACTGTTGAATCCTCTAATGTTACCGCTCCTTATATCAACCAAGGCGTCGTTTGACATGCGTCATGCGTGGGTTATGAGTAGCCGCTCGACCATGATATCCACGTTTTTCAGCCCCGCGTAGCACTTGGAGGGGACCCTGGTGCAGTTTGGAATTCTTGGTTGATGGTCAGGATAGATGCCTGCCTGCCTATTACACTGAACGACCCTCTTCAATTGTCATCGGTCTCTGTCAAACAGACGAGGTCTGCCTGCACGCTTTCGTGCTGTACGTGTCATTTCACGTTTCCACTCCACTATCAGACCAGAAACAGTGGACCTAGGGATGATTAGCACGTACCAAGGCCTTGAGTTCCGGGGACAACTGAGCTCGCTGTTATGGAGTACTTGGCAGTAGGTTACAGAAAAATTCACCTGATATGAAAACCGTATGTTTTAGAGGTGTCCGTATACTTTTTATCACATAGTGTATGTAGACGAAGTTTTAGTAGTATCACTTTGTCGTCTATTTAATGTCTAAGATAATGTTCAAAGATATATGAAAGAGAAGAGAGGGATTCGATATATTGGGAGAAACTGTGGAAAGTGCGGTTCATCCCTACAAGAATCCCGCTTATAGACTACTACTGCGACCGATACTGAAATATTATCCGACTGTTTCGGATCCCCAACATGTCGGATTGAAGAAAGATGCAGAAGTAATTCAGAGGCAGGTCACCAATCGAGTATTATGGCAGCACTTCGGGATAAATAGGAACCATAGGAAGGAATGAGAGACTCTTTTCGACGAACACTACTGAACAAATTTAGATAACAGACACTTGGAGCTGACTGAATGATGTGTCTATTACTGCCAAATTACTGCCTGAGGGTCACGAAGATAAGAAAAATTAGGTCTCGTTCCGAGACACAGCCAGTTCTCTTCGCTCTGTTTGGGAGTTGAAAAGGAAAGGAATATATGCAAACGTAGGCTTCCGCGGATGTTGTCACTATCAATAAAAGTCTTCCGGGTATGAGACCGCGTCGTCATTTTATAAACTCTACCGACGTTGCGGCCACTGTTGCAGGTGGCCTTCAGCAGGGTCCGTGTCTGACTGCACAGACCCTGATGAAGGCCGCATGAAACAGTGACCGAAACGTTGGTAGCGTTTATAAAATGACGACGCGGTCTCATACCCGGAACAATTTTATTGACAGAAATGAATATAGATTAGTATAAATTACCCTCCACCATCCACAATACGGTGACTTGCTCAGTTTGTGTGTACATGTAATTACAAATTTACACTGTTAACTTATAAAACCTATCAAAGAATAGTAAATTACTTGATACTGAACTTTATAGCTTCAACACCACAAAAATATTTATTTCGTGTTTATTTCAAATGTTCAAATATTTGTAAATCTATCGGACCAAACTGCGTGGTCATTAGTCCATAGCTTACAAACTACTTGAACTAAGATAAACTAGCCCAAGGACAAACACACACAGCCATGCTCCAGGGAGGACTCGAACATCCGACGGCGACCAACCGCGCGCTCCGCAGCGAGGCGCCTTAGACCGCTCGGCTACTCCATCGCGGCTCGTGTGTATTTAATTACGTTTGGGCACGGCCCACATTTCGATAATTTATTTCATCATCACATGGCTACGAAAAGCACATTCAGAATAATTCATATAGAAGATTTTGGGCTTGGGTGCTTGTTTAGTCATCACAAGTACCTGTAGACTAAGGTGAAAGACAATCTCAGAGCTACTGCTCAGTAAACACTACTTAAACTGGTGAAACGGAGAGCTGAGAAAGTGAAATCTGCCCCACGATAGTAAACTTAACTTTTTAACGCCAGATATACGTGTATATATGTCACTGGACTTGTAAGCTTTCGGTGCGAATATTCTCCGGAAACCCTGTTCTGTGCAAGTATAAAAGGAGAAATTTGGCGTTTCGTTTGAACGTTTCGCTCCTACACAGATAAGGAAACTAGAATCTGTCCTAACACTGCAATTTATTATAATTGTTATTTGAAATGCATCAAGGAGGAACATTTTCACGCAATGGGCTATTTAATTTCCAGGACATTGCTTTCCTAGAGATGAAGTCGAAAGTATCAACAGAGGCCGGATCTCACTGACAAGGAAAGTACTTGGGCTCGAACAAACATATTTGTAGGAACGTTTGGTTACAGGACCATTACGTAGCTCCCAATATGCTGGCGGCTGTCGTTTTTCTGCAAAACTTTGCAATCGTGCTCCAGATAGCACTGTAGATGTAATCGTAGACGCCAATCGCAATGCAGAAATCGTAACTATAAATGTATGCGCGGATTGTCAATAAAATGCTCCGAACAATATGAATGACTGCAAAAGGCACAGTGAAGAGCCGGCCGCGGTGGCCGAGGGGACTAAGGCGCTCCAGTCACGGTCTGCACGGCCACTACGGTCGGGGGTTCGAATCCCCCCTCGGGCATGGATATTTGTGCCGTCCTTAGTCTTAGCTAATTCATAGCTAGTTCATAAGTAGTTTGTAAGCTTAGGGACTGATGTCCCCGTAGATAAGTCCCATAAGTTGTACAAACATTTGAACATTTTGAGCACAGTGAAGAAATGCAAGTTGATCGCATGGCGTATTTGAAATGAAAACATACCAAATACGTCAACATTAATATCATTTGACATAATTTCCATGTACACAAACATCCCAAAAGCAGAAATCATCACCACACTAGAAAGACATCTACAATTACAAGGAAACATGCTCGAAACAGCCTTACAGGAAATAACAACTATACTGAAACTCATCAGTGAACAAAATTACTTCACTATCAACAAAAAACTTCACCCGCAACAGAAAGGATTACCTATGCAACCACCAATCAGTGGTCTTATAGCAGACATATTCATGAATCACATAAACACCATACACCCACAAGCACAGATCACTATTGAAACACTAGAAGACGAAAAACTAAACGTTTTAGATGTCACCGTATGTAACAGAAACAAAACAAAACAAAAAAATCATGAATTCGCAAGAAGGCCACAATGACCAGCACTGTGATTCATAACTAATCTAATCATCCAATAACCCAGAAGGAAGTAAGTTTCAGATTTCTGCTACACCGATTAATCAGAAGACCGATGATCAAACAAGACTATACAGAAGAACTAGATACAATAAAACAAATTGCGCAACAAAATAGGTGTGACACAAAAACAGTGGACAGAATACACAAAAAATAACACACAGTTATGAAAATTCCACACAGAGAGATGAAACACTGCACACAAAATAACCAACAAACAGTAAGCAAGAAATGGCACTTAATGACTTACAACAACAAAACCACACACATAGTGGGCAACATACTTAAGAAATAAGGGCTGAACATAGGATACAAAACCAACAACATAATACGGAATAGACGAGGGAAAGATTCCACCAACACTGACAAGTGCAGCCAGTCAGGGATAAAACAAAACAAGGCGTCTTGCATAAGGCCGATTTATTCACAAATTTGTAATATTAGTGTTGAACGCCACGTCAATGACACATCTGAAGTTGTTCACTGGTTCCTATCATCATCATCATGTGTTAGTGTTAACAACAGTATCTGTTTGCAACTTATGTACATATTTCTGCACTATCATAGATACCAGAAAATATGTGAATGATTCATCTTCACTAAGAAGAGTTCTTCGTAATTCACATCAACAAATCGCAATACATTAGCAGGATCTATTACCGATCGGCGACCCATCTCTCACACGATTTTGGCGTATTTTTGTTTGTTCGAGCCGAAGTACTTTCCTTGTGAGCTGTGAGCAGCACAGAATTCTTCGATACTGAGTTTCGACTGAAAATTTGTTTGCGTGACTGTGTGTGTCTAAAACATTACCTTGCCTCTCAAGGTTAGTAATCTTCTTTGCAACGGCAGACTTTCGTCCTGTGGTAATGTTGAGGTTGCCAGTCTTTGCCGAGGGCTCTAAGCGTTAATTTCGGGTCGGCGGTTCAGGAGATGGCAAGTCATGGCTGGCAATAGCAGGGTGCATTCACGGCTAAGTAAAGGCTCCTTAAATGTTGATTAGTGCCTAACTAGCATTCAAAACACCGATGAACTTTCCATCTATCTGACGAAATTGATACTTGTCGATGAGTTTACAATGAACATTATTGCACTAACTGTTCGAAGTTACTGAGTTTAGCATGTAATAAATAAATACCTTTGGTAGCTGCGCCCTTTTGTGTAGTGCATACTACATTTTTTTCGAAAAACTTACGGGTATGCTGCCAGGTACCAAAATCGACGACGGCCGATATTTCGGCAGGAGACCACCCTGCCATTTTCAAGGCGAAACTGCAGTAAGAAAGCAATGTGCAACAATCTTTAAAACCTCGGTTTTCAATGAGTAAACAGGAAAGACAACACACACCGAGCAAGCAACCACACAGCGCCGACACGACCAATGGTGAAACCGGTCAGAATGTCGATAATAAACATCAGTTCTCGACAGATGAGGTCGGATTAGTTTTCTCCCTCTGTTTTTTGACGAGTGAGAGAGCAGGATCCCAAGCGGAATTTAAGCAGAAGCCTCCATCCCTATTCATAAGGTTGTCACCTAGTTTTATTTCTATCGCTTCCTTGATAACACAGTCCCAGTAGTTGGAAGTGCATGCCAGAATTTCCGTTTTGTCATATTCCATAGGGTGACCTGTGTCAACACAGTGTTCGGTCACAGCATTGTCAAAAAAACAGAGGGAGTAAACTAATCCGACCTCATCTGCCGATAACTGATGTTTACTATCGATATTCTGACCGGTTTCAACTTTGGTCGTGTCGGCGCTGTGTGCTTGCTTGCTCGGTGTGTGTTGTCTTTCCTGTTTACTCATTGAAAACCGAGGTTTTAAAGATCGTTGCACATTGCTTTCTTACTGCAGTTTCGCCTTGAAAATGGCAGTGTGGTCTCCTGCCGAAATATCGGCCGTCGTCGATTTTGGTACCTGGCAGTTTTTCGAAGATGTTATTCGCCAGGAGAAATTAAGGAATTACAAATTTTTTGTTTTACATGTAATTCAAGTACATACAGATTGTTTCAGTATCTATAAGTAAACACTCTAAAGCTGCGAAATGGCTATTAATGTTTTATCTGTTTATTTAATTTATGAAAAGTTTAAGTTTTAGTTTGCAGTCACTTCTTAACTACGTTACTCAACAACCAAAATTTCCCCATTTCATATGTTAGTATCATCTCGTCTTTTGCTTTTACTTATCTCGAGTCTCTGCAGTGTGGGGAAGACATGCGAAGAGAAAAACTACATGCAGAGATGTTCTGAAAACAGTAATTTCTTAACACACACGCAAAAAAAGAAAATGTTCAAATGTTTGTAAATCTAAGGGACTTAACTACGTTGGTTATCAGTCCCTAGGATTACAAACTACTTACACTAACTTAAAGTAACTTACACACACACACACAAATGCCCGAGGGAAGACTCGAATATCCTTTGGAGAGCGGTCACGAAGTTCGTAGCATTGCGCCTTAGAGTCCTCGGCCATTTCCGCGCGGTCAGGATGCATCCTGAAGAATCAGGGAATAGCTAATTTTGTTATTGAATGCATCAGGAAATAATTTCTAACAAAACACAGTCTTGACTGCGAATATTTGATTTTGATCAACACCAAAGGTAGGCAGCGTCAGTCTCAGGAATAAAAAAAACCTGATGTAAGGTTGCAGCAACGCATACGATAGCACAGAGATAGGTGCACATTGAGGAATTTGGAAACATGTAAACGTATAGGAATACGATGTAGCCGCCGTTAAACGTTCGCACTTCAAGTCGGACTGCTGGCACGAAATCGTTTTAACGCAAGCTCACCGATGCAAAGTATTATTTTAAGATTGTGAAGATGCTCCAAAAAGGCGAAACGTGTTGATCAAATAAAATAATCGCAAACGAGGCTGTGTTTTACTGGAAATTATATTGCATATATTGACGACGTTACAGCGTTCATTTTAATGAAATAAATCGCAATTTGCAATCAGTTACGGCTTCACTGTACTAGGTTTAGATAAAATACCAATGTAAATAGGCTGTGGTGGTAAGAAAAGAGACAGTGTGGCGAATGGAGATTTGGGTGTGGAGGGAGACATGCAGGAAAGACTCCTCTGCAGGGCGTACAGTAAAGCCATAACTGATCGCAAATTGCGATTTATTTCATTATATTGCATTGGTTACTGTACAGCTGGCCTGATGGTGTGTAAGATATTTTACAATTATGAAGTATACATATATTTGAGTTGCAGAAAGATATCATGGCTCGAAAGCAGGGTTAAAGGTATAACTATTATGCTAGTTCAACAAAGATGAAGAGACTTGTACAGAAAAATAATCGCACTAATATTCATCTCGGGTTTGCAGCCGGATACCGTCGTCAACTAAACACGATATTTAGGCAGACCAACTGGCTGGCCGGCCGCGGTGGCCGAGGGGACTGAGGTGCTCCAGTCACGGTCTGCACGGCCACTACGGTCGGGGGTTCGAATCCCCCATCGGGGCATGGATATTTATGCCGTCCTAGTTCGTAAGTAGTTCATAAGTTGTTTAGGGACTGATGACCCCGTAGTTAAGTCTCATAGACTATACAAACATTTGAACATTTGAACCAACTGGCTGCCATCATCAGGTGAGTGCGCTGATTACACTTACTCGCCGGAAACTGAGGCAGAACAAAAACAGCGGCCCTTTATACACCGATGACGCCCTGAAGGCGCAGTACGCACCGGTGGGGCAAATCGGCAAAACGATGGGTCAAAACAAGACTACTGAAAAGAAACTGCAGGTCGAAATGAAGACCGTTGTTGCTTAATATCAGATAAGATTGGGTTCCAAGTTTTACTTAGAGGGAAGCCATTGTCCCTTTAATAACATTATCGCCTCTACGAATATCCATGGATTCTTTAAGAACACATTCCCAGTAGCGGGAAGCAGGAGCAATCTGTTTTGTTTCATCATATGACAACTTGTCTCCCTCATTCAGACAATGTTCGGCAACAGCTGACTTTTCAGGCTGAAGTAAACGAGTATGACGGTGATGTTCCACACAACGATCCTGAACTGTGCGCATTTTCTCCACCGGCGCGCTACTAGTTCTATTGCAAGGTACGTAGACTAGAAAGGTATGCCAGTTTGGGCTTCTTCACTGTCATTGGTTAGCCCTGTATTACGTCACTCGGCAACAAGCCGCTGTATTATAAGGCTGCCACGAACACATTTTCTCCGTGTTTTCTTTTCTCATTCGACAAAAATAATTGCTTTTAAGCGGTGGAACACACTTGTGATTAATATATCAAAGGACTGAAACAGAAAAGCTTCAAACATTATTAACAACTAGCTAACCCGTCCTGCCCCGCGACTTGGCACGGGTAATATTTAAACGTCTTTAACTCGAGGACCACTGAACGTATCGTGATGAGATTTTGTTAAATTGTAGGGTTCATAAAGATCTAAAATAAAGTCCTTGAGAGCACATGCAGTATGCTACAGCATTTAAAGTAAGTGATAAAACATAACGGCCACCCGGCAAGCTACTGAAACAATTACATTGCACAAATTTTGTCTTGTAATAATTAGTTTTGCAAAATGTCCGCATATTAAAGTAATGTGAATACAGGACCTAGTTGTATTATTAAAGAACTTATGCAAGGGTAAAAAGTAGCAGTCTTGCACCGATATTTTTATAAATTTATATCCCAATCATTTTTTGTTCAATCTCAATGAAATTTTGCACACTTATGTATAGGGATCCAATATGCTTTAAAAACTCGAAATTTTTAACAACGGTTAAATTGTGTGACAGGATTTTGAATTTTCTGTTACCTTAATATTTAAAGGTACAATTTTCATTATTTCCAGACAAATTCTTTGATGGTAAAGGAATCTACACTAATGAATGTTTGATTAAGTACGTTAACCTTTTTGCAAATTAATGGCATTATTTTCTGTGTTATTTTGGATTCGAACATTTTTACGCGCAATTTTTTCAAGCGTAAAACTACAATGTCTAGATCAAAATTGTGTTCCAATTAATTATTGCTTTCATGTAAAAGAATAGGTGTGTCAAATTTCATCTCAGTCTTTCCGATAGATATATGTGTTTCTCAGAAGAGAAAGGAGAAAACCTTCAGTTGCAGGAAAATCGCTTCAAAATTTGGATTAAAAAAATTACCTTAGCTAAAACTGGCCATATCCATATTCCAGTTCTTCCTCATCATCCTCTCCAGCTCTTATAGCTCCTCTGCTCCTTTGCCAAGTAATTTTTTCTGTATTCAGTACTGAAGTCTCTGCCTTCGCGATTCGTTGCTCATCGATGATCTGCAATGTCTGCTCAGTGAAGAGTCCATGTGTGAAGCCGAACTTCCTGAGAACGTGAAGTCTTGTTACATTACCATCAAACACAGTCTTTGGACATCTCTTCCAAATAAGAGCATTAAAACTTTCATTTGGGTTCTACGTTTAGCCATGCAAACATTTTACCAGCAGTTTTGTTTTGTACTCGTATATGAAAAACACAGCATCCTAAAACTATATTCTCTAAATCCAAAGTCAAAATTGTTTAAGAAAATTTTTCCTCCCATTGGGTACCTTGAAAAGTGGGCAGGGCACATTGCAGTGCTTAAGGTTTTAATTTTCTTATTCCATTGTAATTCTTATTCCATTGTAATTCGATTTTCAGGGGAAAAATTTGGCACAATAAACTCAATATTTATGTATAGAGAACAGTCTAGAGTGCAATAATTTATTTCATTCAACTAGTTTCGGTCTTGTTTTAGACCATCATCTGGAATTTTAACTCCATCGATATTGTGGAGTTGGCAGGTAACTCGGAGCCTTCCAATGCGTCACTGCAGAGTGCAATAATTTATTTTATTCAACTAGTTTCAGTCCGCTTTTAGACCATCTTCAGACGGAAACTAGTTGAATAAAATAAATTATTTCAAGCGAAACAAAAAAGTTTCTAAAATATGAAACTCAATATTACACTTACTATCAAATAAGCAAATTTAAAAAATGAGTTTTTTTATTATTTCTGACACCTTTTCTCCTCAATAAAGTTTATACTATTATTTAGAAGACAAAAAATGTTCAAATGTCTGTAAATCTATCGGACCAAACTGCGTGGGCATCAGTCCGTAGCTTACAAACTACTCAAACCTAGGTAAACTAACCTAAGGTCAACACACACAACCATACTCCAGGGAGGACTCGAACCTCCACGGCGAGCAACCGCGCGCACCGCAGCGAGGCGCTTTAGACCGCTCGGCTACTCCACCGCGGCAATTTAGAAGATACATCAAGTAATATAATACTTTGTTTTGTTTCTAATAAAGTTGTGATGCTACAAGGTTAAAATAGCGTAGTGTCCGAATATTAAAATTATTCATTGTAAATCAACCAAACATGAAAGACACTGCTGAATCAAGTAATTTAAAGGAAGAAGTTGCAGGCACTTGCGGCTAACGAGTAGTGATTTGCGCAGACATCTGCACGAATTTCGCCCGCCTCTGGCACGCGGTTGTCTAGCAGGCAATCGCCCGTGATTGGCCGGCGCAGGTCGGAGTTCCGCGACCCCAGTGGTCAGCAGTTATTAACGACGAGCACAGGGGCCCCGGTCCGGCCGGCCGTAGCTCCTACTCTCGTTACGGGGTCGCCGTTAACGAACAGGCCGCTTCTCTCACGACGCGCTGCTCTCACGGCTCCGGAATGAACGCCGATGGGCTGCAGGCGCGCAGGAATGTTCCGTTTCCTGCTTGCTCAACCAGCCGGGCCAGCAGCTGCGAAACGAAGCGCGCGTCTCCTCCAGGAAGGCTGACGCTCTGCAGATGCAGGGTGTCTCAGGAAGAAAAGTAAATATAACGTTCTCATGTTGGCCGAGGGGGAGAGCATAAAATTAATTAGAAGGAAAAGCACACTTCCAAGCCAAGATCACTGTGCTGCTCATTTATGAAGGACTAGGAAATCCCGCAACGCTTCGTATTTGCTATGACACACCCTAATCTACTTTTACAGTCATATTCTGCAAGTCACATTCAAGTGCATGGCAGAGGGTTCATTGAACCACTTTTATGATGTTTCTTTATAGTTCCATCCTCTAATTTCTAGCGGGAAAAGGAACACCTTTATGTTTTCGATTTGATTACTGTTATTTTATTATGGTGATCATCTCTCCCTATGTAGACGGGTGCTAACAATATTCAGGGTGTCAGAAATGGGCTCCCTGATTTCAAAATTAAATATCTCGAAAACAAAGATCGATAGAGGAGTGCAGTAAACCGTATGTTTAGTGTGAAAGTTTTAAGAAGTTTATACAGCAGTTTGAAATAATAGTTACAAAAGCTGCTAACAGATGGCGCTGTTCGCTGTACAGCTCATATCAGCAAACATAAGTGAAATAATCGTATGAAAACACTGTTTGCAAACAATCACATCACAATGTTTTCAAAGTGTTCACCATTGGCACTACAGACGTGGCGCAAACGAAGAATGATATTCGCCATCACATTTCGTAGTGTCTCAACCGAAATGGATTCACATGCCACAGAGATCGCCGATTCAAGCTCGTCCAGCGTGGCGGGATGCTTCGGGTAGACCATGTCTTTCACTGTGCCCCACAAAAAAAAAAAAAAGTCACAGGGAGTCAAATCCGGCGAATATGGAGGCCAATCCATGCCTGCACCAGAAAATTAGGGATATTCCAAAGCAAAGACTCGATTCCCGAAGTATTCATCAAGAAAGCGAAACACTTGTTCGGTCCTATGTGGTCGGGCTCCATCTTGCATAAACCATTCAGTACCTAATGCTTGCTGTGTGGCGACCAATTGTTCCAAAATTGCAACGTAACGTGCACCAGTGACCGTTTCTCGAATGAAGAAAGGGCCAGTAATGCCTCTGCTGCATATTGCAGCCCACACAGTAACTTTAGAAGAATACAGGGGGTTCGCTTCACACCAATATGACTTTTCGGAACCCCCAAATCCCCAGTTCTGCTTATTCACGTATCCATTCAGGTGGAAGTGTGCTTCATCTGTAAACCAGATGCAGCCAACATCAAATCCTTCACCATCAATCATTGTGAGCATCTGATTAGCAAAGGCAACCCTTTGTTGCACAGCTCGTACGAGTATGGCCTGGTGCGTTTGTATTTTGAATGGAAACATGTGTAGGCTCTTTCTCAGTATTTTCTGAGTGTTGGAACGCTTCAAACCAGTCACAGGTGCAATTCTACGGACGGATGAAATTGGATTTCACGGAATAATTCCAGAAACTGTGGCGATATTTTCAGGCGTAACTGCGGTTTGCTTGCGGCCAACATGCCCCACTAGATCATCAGTTACGCTGCCTATTCGTTGAAATTTTGCAAAGAGCGTACGAATGGTTTTCGCATCGGGTCCTTCTGGAAGATTAAATCGTGCTTGAAACATTCGCCTTGTTGCCGTAGGACTCTCTTCTAACCTGTGGTACTCTAGCACCAGAAAACACGTTGTTCAATGGAGTACATGATTTTTATCTCTTCCTTCGGTACGCTAAACTCCTTTCACGTTTCAATAGTGCAACTGATCGCTCTGGGCTTCGGTTCACTATTTGCACTAGGCATTACGTATGCCGATTACAGCGCCATCTGTTAGCAGCTTCTGTAACTATTACTTCAAACTGCTGTATAAACTTCTTACAGCTTTCACAATAAACATACCGTTTGCTGCATTCCTCTATCGATCTTTGTTTTCGAGATATTTAATTTTGAAATCAGGGAGTCCTTTTCTGGACACCCTGTACATGCATATTCTGCAAGTCACATTGAAGTGCATGGCAGAGGGTTCATCGAACCACTTCTATGATGTTTCTTTATAGTTCCATTCTCTGGGAAAAAAGAACATCTTATGTTTTCGATTTGATTACTGTTATTTTATTATGGAGATCATCTCTCCCTATGTAGACGGTTGCTAACAATTTATGTTCGCATTCTGAATAGAAAGTTTATGAAAGAAATTTCGCAAATAGATCTCGCCGCAACAAATAACGCCTTTCTTTGAATGACTTTCACCGCAACTCGTGTATCTTTTCCGTGATACTCTCTCCCTACGTCGCGATATTACAAAACGAGCTGCCATTCTCTGAATTTTCTCTAAATTGTCCGTCATTCCCACCTGGCGTAGATCCCACAATGCGCAGCAATACTCCAAAATAGGAAATACAAGTGTGGTGTAGCCTGTTTCTTTAGTAGAACTGTTGCAACTTCTAAGAGTTCTGCCAATGAAACATCATCTTTGGTTGGCCCCGCGCTGCGCGGTAGAAGCCGAGCGATCTGGAGCGCCACGTTACGGATCGCGCGTCCTCCCGCGTCGGGATTTCGAATCCTCCCTCGGGCATGGATGTGTGTGTTGTCTTTCGGTTAGTTTCACTTGCTTTAAACAGTTTGTAAGCTAGGGACTAATAACCAAGCAGTTAACTCCCATACAATTACAAACATTTGAACATTTTATTTCATCGCCCTTCCTACAATATTTTCTATGTCTTCTTTCCCATTTAAGTTGTTCGTAATTTTAATTTCCAAGTATTTCATTGAATTTACGACCTGAATATAGACTGATATATCGTCAAAAATGAAGTGTAAGGGAATTGTTTTAGTGGTAATATGGATCATCTCACACTTATCATTATTAAGGGTCAACTGCTAATATTTGTACCATCTACATATCTTTTTCCAACTGCTTTTGATCTCCTGGTGACTAATAATCGACAAATGACAACATCATGCGCGAACAAAGAGAGCTACTCAGTCTCCGAAATCTTTTATAAAAATAAGGAACAGCAGGGGCCGTATAACACTTCCCTGGGGAACGCCAGATGTCACTTCTCTTCTACTCGATAACTTACCGGCTGTTGCACTGTGTCCTTTCTGACAGGAAATCACGAATCCAATGACGATATAGCAGAAGCACGCAATTTGATTATAAGACACTTTTGATGTACAGTGTCAAAAGCCTTTTGGAGATCTAGAAATACGAAATGTATTTGACATCCCTTGTCGATAGCACTCATCACGCTATTTCTGTTCCTCTCTCTATCCCTCTATTCCCCTCTCCTGTATTCCTCCATCTCCTCTCCACCCTCCCTTTGTCCATCACCCCCTACTCCCTCCCCCCACCCACCCGTCTATTATATTCTCCCCAGTTCCTCTTATCCCACACGATATTTCCCTCCTCTCTGCGTCTATATCATCGCTCTCTTTCTTCCCGTATATCTCTGATAGTATTCATTGTTATTAGATTCGGAACCTTGATAGAAGTCACAATGACTGGCTAAATCTGTTGTATGCACTGTCGTATTGCCACACGAGAGTAGCTGAGCGGTCTGGAGCGCCAGGTTACGGATCACGCGGCCTTCCGCGTCGGAGTTTCGAATCCTCCCTTGGTCATGGATGTTTGTGCTGTCTTTAGTATCAGTTAGGTCATAAGTAAGTTTAGGGACTGATGACGCCGCAGTTAAGTCCCATTAGGTTTACAAACATTTGAACTATCTTATCATAGCTGACGATAGAAACTACATAGGCTATTTGTTTTGTTATTTCGATTGTTAGGACCGCATTGTTGAAACTATTGATGAGCAGTTCAAATAAAATAGTTTCAGCAGAAACTGGTCATGAAATAAAATAAGTTTCAAGGAAGTTGTCTTAGGAATCCATATAAGCAGTCAAACAAGACAGCTCCTAACAATGTGTAAGTTATATTTGTTTTCGCCAATGACCATCAAATGTTACTATCTTCTGTGCTGGTTTTGGCGAAAGTTATAGGCGTAATTATAACTACGACACTTCGTTTAGGATATATGCCATGAACACTGAAAAACCTGGCAAAATGCCGATTCAGAATGAGGTTTAAATTTACTTCTTCTTTTCTATTAAATGTATTCGCAACATATTTTGCAAACAGTAATCATTTATGTCAACGAAAGTACTTACAAAATTATTTCGTGTTCAAGAATTATGACAATTTGTTTGTAATACACAAACATACCAAATCAGTTGTATCTTTACAACGCTCCAAAAGTATTTTCACCACCGATAACACAGTTAACACCAACTAGCTTAAATTTCATAGACTGGCTAACACACTTGTTACAGCGCTCTTTGCGTGAATTCGGCTGCCATATTTTTGGTTGTCAGTACTCATGAGTGTCTGTTGTATGTTGTTTTTGAGCTTGATGTGTTGTCATCAGTTTTTCGATTTCCATCGTCCTTAGTTGCATATGAAATTGGTGGAGGTGTATTATCGTCTTTAGCAACTAAATGAAAGGCGTTTTTTTTGTAATGCCATACCCATTTCGCTTCCTTTATTTGTGAAGCATCATCAGTGTTATTTTTGTATAATATTGTAGTTTAGTCATAATATTATATGTATTTTTCACAGTATGACAGTTAACAGTCTTATTACAATTTCTAAATTGGTTAGAAACAACTTCTGTAGCGCTGGCTTTTGCAAAGTTAATTTAATTATCCAGTTTTTGGCCGTACTTACGGTTTTCTGTGTTATTCCATGTGTGTCTTCATGGAGATGTTTGTGAGGTCTTCAGTTGGATACGGTATTTTCGTTCTTGATGAAAACCCTTGCATCACCACTTCACCGTGTACTCGTTTTTGAACGTTTGTTTACAATGTTTAGTGATGCCAACTGTCGCTTTTCGTCTGTCTGTTGTTTGTGTTACTCGTATCTCTGAGTATATCAGCTGTTTTTTGTTTGTTTTGGTGTCTGTGTAGACTGTGTGTGTGTGTGTGTGTGTGTGTGTGTGTGTGTGTGGTTAGTTTTTTGTGAATATTGGAGTAAGGGGAGGGGGGAGAGGAGCGAGAGGGAGAAGGAGGTACGGCATTTCATGTTTCATTACTGCTTTTGACTGTTTTTGTGGCCCGCTTGATCAGTGAGTTGTTACTTATGTTGATCTGATCATTGATCACGTTCTTATTAATTGCCAGGGCTCTCTGTATATGAAAGTTTTCTTGTAGTGTCAGAATTTTCTGTCTCGATTATTGGTTCTGATAATTTTCATATCTTGTTCCATGGTGGATGGTTCATGTCCGTGTTCTGTCAGGTGTTCTGCAAAGGTGGAGTGGCTATTCTCATACTTCCAGCTTCTTATATGTTCTTTATATCTGGTGTTGTATTTAGTGAATGCTGTATTTAGTGTGTATTGTCTCTACAACTCTTGCTGCTGAAATATGACTAAAAAGTGTTCAGCATTTAAATACGCAAATCCAAGTGAAAAAACGACACGTACGTCGTGCAAGAACACCAAATATTTTGCCTTGTTTGATCTCAGTCTGTCTACAATCAAACAAAATTCCTGTCTAACGGCGCTTAGCTGCCCCTGAGGCTTCAGATGTCCTGTCCTGCAATTCCCTTGAATTACACACGAAATAAAGCTCAATTTTCTACCTAGTATTGTTGTGTTTCACATATTTCTTCTTCTGATGCTTCTGTGGTTGAGGAAACCACACTTTTGAGTGCTACACCTTCTTTAAAAATATTTTCATTTGTTGTTGACATTGCTTGATCTAGCATAGTTGACATGTAACCAGTGCAATGTATGGAAGCAGTAGTAACAGCTGAATTTCTTTACTTGTTTATGCCAGGTTCTTTGCAACAAATATGTACTTATTTCAATGTGGCAACAACGAAAGTAATTAATGATACGTTATTTCGGTGGGAAATGCTTTTGGGGCAGCTGATCCAGGCGCATTTTTATTGCAGTTTTCTATTGTCACTTTCGTCTTTTTACTCAAATTTCACGCACCAAACGTAACTTGTTTCAACAAGGCAACAGGGAAAGTTATTAACATCACCTTATTGATTTTGTGACAGATGACCTAGGCGCATTTTTAACTGGAGTATTTTGTTGTCGCTTTAGTCTTTGTACTCAAATTTGATGCAATGAAGTTCACAAGCAAACCCACTCACAGCAATTTTACAAGTTGGTAAACACAAGATCAATGGATACTAGACCTTATGGAAGCAGTTATTACAACACATTTACAACAGATGCGAATCCATGGTCAGGTTTGTGCGGAATAACAACTACTGCTCATTGTACCCTTCGCTCATCATTTAGACCATGTAGTTGCATTGAAATCAACATCACTTTCGATGATGTTGCAAACCTCATCTGTTATGCTTAGAATTGGAACTGTGTTACTGACTACTTTGCGATACTTTATTACCGCATTTTTGAGAAATATATTACTATGCTCGTCAATTCGCAGCTTCGATAAAGTCTGACAGAACTTGATGCACAAACGTATTCAACAGTCAATCTTTATTTAACACAAGGGACTGCAAATAAGTGAAATTCTCTAGTGGGTGTGGCATACAAGCTGTCAGCCGATTCCCCAAATAACATGGCGGACGCCAAACATGGTGGACCTATCTCCACTGTAAAAAAATTCGAGCTATTTGGTTAACACACTGAAATGCCGCTTTCAATTATTTTATTCAATAAGTATGAATATTCAGTGCGCAATGAGGAAATTATTGTTGCATTGCGCATACCTGACCGTTGTTTCGAAGCCTTGCTGGTTTCATTTTTACTAATAAATTAAGCACGAACGGAAGTAAATGTTTGCAGCACATCAAATTATTGTGAAATGGCATCAATTCAGTAGTTGCAACATCAAAGATATGATCACCACTAATAACCCACAACTATCGATAACAGTTGTATTCAAGATAAATCTGAAGCATTGAATTAAAATTTGTGGTGCGACCGGAAATCGAACCTAGACCTCCATGCTTACTAGGCAGACGTCTTAATCGTTAGACCGCCACACCACTAACGACTAAAGCGCCTTGGAATAGTCTAAGTTCGATTTCCCTCCAAATCACAAACTTTAATTCAGCTTCTGTGTTCCAAAGATAATTGACACTATTGCCAAGGCTCTCCATGCAGCGGAATAGCACCTCGGCAATGGACATATTGGAACAATCCTGTAAAGGTGATATAAATATCAATTTAATACAAATAAACAATCCCTGAGGATTTTCGTTTCAAATATGTCAAAGACATTATTAATAAATGATGTGGAGGTAAATAGTACTTAGACTATTCCAAGGCGCTTAGTGGTGTACAATATATATATATATATATATATATATATATATATATATATATATATATATATATATATATATATACGCTTAAGACATCTGCCTAGTAAGCATGGAGGTCCTGGTTCGATTCCCGGCCACACCACAAATTTTAATTCAATGCTTCAGATTTATCAAAATTGTCTTTGACATATTTGAGACGAAAATCCATCTCAGGGATTGTTTATTTGTAATAAGTTGTATTCTTATTCACAAAATGTCATCATTCAATGCGACAGCATAACTAACAAACTTATCTTTGGATTTTAATTTTTTTAGAGCAGATCTGGTGTCAAAGTCTCTTGGGTTGTGGAGCATAAAAACCTTCTCAATGGTCACGGGCATCAGTATCCAAGTATCAACACCATAGTGTTGAAACTACATCGTTTGGCGGACAACAAGGGTAGAGTTCCCAAGAACTATGGTCGTACGTTTTGCAGGAACACCAAGTAACGTGGACGAGTCAAAAGGGGAGGCAGCAACTAAGGTCCTATTGCGCGATATTGGACAGTGCCAAACAATACCTTCATAGACAGTCTTTGGTAGTGGCCACCATCTTGGCTGTAGTTGGGATAGCCTTGACTGCAGACAAGCAGCAAATACTTGATACTGGTGTTCGTAGCTCTGAACGATTACTGTGAGTTAAGGTGTAAATAAAAATTCATCTCGCACCATGGTTCCCTATCTCAATTAGAGGCTATGAGGCTATGAACCACGAAGTTTTAAGTCCCGGGTGGACTGATAGATCCTTTTACATCACTGTAAGACTAAATAAAGCACGAAGGTCAACAACAAGGCTCCAGATCGTGAAGGAAAGAAGAGTGGTCGTCAGTTTCCGCTGACTAGAACGATTCTGTCACTTGCTAAATCCGAAGATCCGCTGCCACGGTAGCATGTTGTCATAGATGAAGTAATGCAGTACGTCCGCTAGAGAGCTACTTACCTGTTATTCTTTTTTTCCTATTTAGCTTAGCTTATACGTAGAAGTATGAAAAATATTAAGTGTTTGCACAATCATATACTAATTAGGCAACTGGATTCTGTTGATTAATAACCACCCAGGTCATAAATTCACGAACCTCGTACCTGAGATGTTAGTCGGAATAAACTGTAAATAACCAATCTTTAGTGTATGGTCACCTTCTAATTACAAAACAGATGCTTCATCAGGTAACATTTCTTGCGATTCGGACTTCCCTTGCTCAAACATCTGTTTGCGTGGTGGTTCTGGCAAGACTGATCTGCAGCTTCGTGCTAAGCGGGCCGCAGACCTTGGATCCTACATTCTACCTTCCGATATAGAAAATAAGTTTAAGGGTTGATTCGATTCGCTATGTACAGGATCAGTAACTGTACCCTAAACACATCGACAGCTTTGCTCTTATTAGTCTTAGGTCGTTCTGGAATGCTACTCAAAACTCAACTATGGTTACGTATGCTGAAAGATATGTTCTAATAACATTTTACACATTTTGACAAGTTACTCATTGTAGCGATTTTAGTATCGATCACACCAGGAAAGGTAACTAGAGAAACTCTCCCAGATTAAGAATCTAGAAATATTGGGCGTTAACATAAAGACTAAATCACGAAATTTTACGATAATGTTAATAGGAATCATCTCTTTTTTAAGTCCACGACAAACATAGGAATGACAAAGACTCATTCTGTTCCTGCACGATAGTTATATCTCAGAGATGGGTGTGAATTGAAATCCAAAAATTGTATCCGCTATAAGTGGGTCAAGAAAGAGTTGTCCTCTTTTCCCGTACTTGTTCTAAATGTTCATTGAGGAGTCCATATTAAAATTTAACCATAAAGCTAAAGTCATAGAAAGCGAGTGATAAAGGAATCCTCGGTATAAGGTTTGTAAGTGGGAATAGTGTGAGTGCCGTTTCATAGAAGGAAGTACGTAAAATTACTTATACTTGCCCTTATAAAATTTCAGTATCGAGGGGCACATACATTTTAGATTGGTGAACAGTTTTAGCACCGATATCTACTGAGATACTGAGGTATGTACTTCCATTAATCCAACCGCTTACTTTTTATAACAGCATTCGATAGCTCTTGAGAAGACAGCGATATAGCGGTTATTAATATTTACGTTGAAACCCTTCGTAAAAAAAAAAAAAAAAAAAAAAAAAAAAAAAAAAAAAATAAATAAATAAAAAAGAAGGAATTAACTAGAATTTGAGGACATGGAACCCGGATTCGGACATGTCCGCAAAGAACAGCCATGTTCGAAAGAACAGACACCATATCAATAACTGTAAATGTGGACACAACAGGCAATGAGAATGTCAATGCGGACGCATTCGAAATCTCGATACGTTGCGGGTATCCAGAATTGGCTGCGAGTAAGGAGAATTTGGATTTCGACGGACGCGTGCAGGATAATCGAATTGGTTAAGTCGACAGATGGCCGGAAGCGGGAAATCTGGGTTCGAATCCCGGTCCAGCACAAATTATAAACTTTGTCGTTGAATTTATTTCAACCCCTCCAAACGGTCGAAATAGTTCACTATTTCGATTTCTTACATTTACTGCCGTTACTGTAAACAGATGGTGTCTGTTCTTCCGGACATGTACGAGAAGAACAGGCACCATATCAGTAAACGTGGAATCAGCGTGACGAGTATCGTTCACATCGACACAATTTTCACTCCTCACTATATCAGGCACTCGGCGTCCGTGAGGTCGAACCTCGCACATAATTTTGTCGTGAAATTTCATTGTAAAGATGGTGCAGGATCAGCAACTGGTAATATATTGAAAACAATTTATTTTTCCGTCACAATGCACTATTTAGGAGTTGGTAACTAGTTTCGGACTTAATCGTCCATTTTCAAACCGTTGGCCTTATTCCAACCGTAATTATACACTGCAGTGAAGCGAAAGATAACATCTGTACGTTATCCACTGTTAACACATAATAACATTGAAATTTAAAATCGGTTAAAATAGATGATACATCCACAGGCCTCAATACACGTTGGAGGCCTGTGGATGAATCATCTATTTTAACCTATTTTAAATTTTAATGTAATTATGTATTAACAGTGGATAACGTACATATGTTATCAGTCATTTGCTTCATGCAGTGTATTATTACGGTGCATTGTAACGGAAAAATAAATTGTTTTCAATAATTTTGTCGGTTTACCCTTGAGCAGATGAGAAACGACACTACGTTTTTCCTGTGTAGGCTCTTTACCGACGAAGAAACCTTTACTAACCACGGTAATGTAAATTTGTATAACATACACTGCTTGGCAGCCGAAAATCCACATTGGCTTCGATAGTTTCAACGTCAACGGCCGTGGAGCATAAACGTTTGGTGCGGTATCATAGGCAATTCTATTGCGGGATCTTACTTTAACCCAAGCGTGCTGAACGGACAAAATGGGGTTCGTACGGACACTTACTTATGAACATACTGCCAGTTCCTTTAGATGAGGTACCACTGGATATTCCAAAGTGTATCTGACTGCAATACGGCGCATGACCGTCTCAATCTTTCCGCGGTGGCCGAGGAGACTAAGGCGTTCCAGTCACGGTCTGCACGGCCACTACGGTCGGGGGTTCGAATCCCCCCTCGGGCATGGATATTTGTGCCGTCCTAGTTCGTAAGTAGTTCATAAGTAGTTTGTAAGTTTTGGGATTGATGACCCCGTAGTTAAGTCCCAAAGACTATACAAACATTTGAAAATTTTTTATTTTATTTTATTTTTTTTTTTTTTTTTTGGAGGGGGAAGCACTTAAAGATGCAATCAATGATGAAGCCACAACTACACAAGACGGTCATGACAGCACTGGAAATCTTTCCACAGGAATGACTGGGATACAAATGATAGCTTTCTTCAAACGCACCGCGACTTTATACCTCGTTTATACGATAATACTGTATCTGAGCGTTTCGCTATCCAGTTAACCACAAAACATCTCACCTAAAACGTATCCAGCTTCAAAAACTTTTTGTCCACAATAGGGGCAACATGTACATCCGAAGATTAATATTAGTAGTCAATATCTTTAACATTATCTTAGATAATTCTGGTGATATCGAAAATAAATGTCCTTTTTCAACTGCAGTTACTGAATGAGTTTACCAAGCTAGAAGGTATACATGGTTTACGTCTTTATTTATCATGACCGTCTCATGATCAGACTCGAATGTGTTCAATCGGGACATACGAGTATAGTAGAAAATCTAAATAAATCTGGTTATCAGAATGAACATTATGAGATCATACACCTGAAAATATACGTTTCCGTAGCCATTAGCTGTCTTGCAGTCAAGTCTGGGTTGGTGAAAAATTTATTTTCACCCACTTGCATCCTTTTTAATATCCGATCAGCAACAAAAGTGCAAAAAATGAAAAAGCCTTAATTACCTAGTCTACAAATTCCTGCCGCCTTGGACTGGCCGTGAGCTTTAAAGCGCTTTCCTGAAGAGCGTGCTGCTGCTCTCCTACAGAGATTCAAGTCCTCCTTCGGGCATGGCCATGGGTATGTGTGTTGTCCTTACCATAAGTTAGTTTAAGTAGTGGGACTTATGACCACTGAATATATGACTTCAACTGCGAATGGGCAAAGCTGAAAATGTGTATCCAGTCGGGATTCGAACCCGGGTCTCCTGCTTTTCAGGCTTTTTTTTACAAATTCCGTTATTTTTGTTGTCGGTCTTCCTTTTTTCAATATTTTAAAGTTGTTCTATGATAATAAGTTTACAAGACAGAGCAGCAAGCGCATTGAGGCGCTATATTCCGATGCGCGAGGCAGTTTCCCGTCGGAGGCTCAAATCCCCCCTCGGGCATGGATGTTTGTGCTCTCTTTAGTATAAGTTCATAAGTATTTTTTAAGTTTAGGGACTGGTGACTCCGCTGTTACGTCCCACAACCTTTACAAATATTTGAACACTCAAATTTGCAGTTGTCTGACCATCGCAGTTCTTTGCTACACTTCTTGTTCCATCCATAAAAATTTTTAATGCTCGAATTAGTTGTGTAACATACCAACTACATCAAACTTCTTCATGGATCAATATTATTTTTCACTCGTCATCTTAGCTGTGCAACAAACAAACTATCTCAAAATAAAATTTTTAAAACGAACGTAGGAAGATCTACGCCAGGTGGACTGCACGAAGATCACTTGGCCGCCGGAATTCACCCAATTTGTATGTTCTTCGTTCGTCTAACACACACTGTGAGAACGCGCGGGCAGTCTGCCACGAAACTACCCAGCCATACGATTAAGATTCGTTGGTCAAGGTTACGACGAACGATTAGAGTTACTATAAGACGCAGTAGCGGAAATGGTCTACACGATAAACATCTCGCAAAGTATTGTTTCAAGAGTTCTGAGGTCATCTATTATCTGGTGCCATCTTTATTACCCGACTCGACGTTAGCCATTGTGTGATAATGGGGACAAAAATCTCCTTCTAGAACAAGGAAAGCAAAAAACGCGGTCAGTGGGCGGCTCTTTCTTTCTCTTTTTAATTTCCTTTCTTAGACTTGTGGACGGCTACTATCATTCAGTTTTCTGTCTTGCCTCTTCATTCTGCAATGTGATACTGAATGAACTACACCACCTGAGATGAAACATAAGGATAAGAAAATGTAACATCCATTTAACATTACAGCTTTCGAAATGTAGCTAGTGTGAAACCAGGCTTGCCTTTTTCCAACATGACATCTTGCGAGCCATGAATGAACGGCAACAGACTGCATATTTCTCGATTTTCGGAATGCAGACTGCTAACAAGTGTAAGAGCATATGGAATAGGTTCACAGATATGTGAGTGGCTCGAAGACATCTTAAGTAAGAAAACCCAGTACGTCGTCCTCAACAGCAGGTGTGTATCAGAGACCAGGGTATCGTCAGAAGGTCCCCAGAGAAGTGTGAAGAAGTTTCTGAAGAATCAGTGATTTGCGTGAAAGTGTCCTTGAATGACTTCAATAAGATCCATTGAGATGTGAGGAATAACAGATTGCTTTAAACGTAGAAAAATGGATCGTAATGCAGATAGTAAGAAAAACAGTCCCATAATGTTGAAATACAGCATTAGTAGTGTGCACCTTGATTCAGTCGCGAAGATTAAATATCTGAGTGCAAATATTACAGCGGGATTAGACATGGAAACGGCTTCTAAGGGCAGTACTGGGAAGGGCGATACTCCGGTTTATTGCGAGAATTTTGAACAGATGGGATTTATCTGTAAAGGAGACCATATAGCACGCTTGTGCGTCCCCGTCTTGTGTATTCCTCTAGTGCAGTGCTTTGCAAACTTTCTCTCACGGCGACACTCTTTTATAGCTTACAGTTTTGCGCGACACCCTTTCACCATTGGATGGTTCTAGCGGAGGGGAACGGGGACGGAAATAAAGTATCGCTTAAATGTAGTTTGCAAACGAAACTGAAATCCTCGTACATGTTTACATGTTTAATGTTGATCCTGACTGCAGCAATTACGTACACTCATCGCAAGAAATGGAAGCATTAAGAACTACAGAAATGTACAACAGAGTAACACCGCAGACAACAATGCCTAACTCACACAGTAACACTTGCTTCTTCTACATGCGACCCAACTTCTGAAACACGAAAACTGAATTTCGGAACCGTTTTTCGCTGTCGTGTGTACATGTCAGGACAACATACGATTTTACTGGATCCATTGAAAACGGCATCTGAAAATTAGCTGTTCGGATTTCTGATTTAGACAACACAGTGGCTGTTCCCTTTCAGTTCAATGTTATCACATTATTTTCAGAAATAAAGAGGATGTATTTAAGACAAGTGATGAATTATTATTTAAGTTCTATTGTTTGGTTCTTACTTCACCACGACCTCGAAAGTCCCGACATAATCGAAAAAAATGGATAATATTTGTGACAAGAAAGGATATGAAAGTCATTTCTGGTTCCCAGAATCTGTTACATTCAGGAAACAGAGAGAAAAAAATATTAACGCATTCCAGGGTTAGAACCAACGATCACTGCATTTAAAATACTAATCTCCGTTAATCACCCGGTCATACACCATACTAATCATCGCCACTGAATAGCTTTAGTCAGTGGACAATTGTGACTGCTTGTACAATCTGTTACAGCTTTTACAGCCACTGTGTCATTGATTGACATTTAATTGTAAGAAACGCTACCGAGGATGACGTGGCTTTGATAAATCCATTAAAAACGCTCAGATGCAGCTTTTTGAGAAGGAAAGCTGACTACAGTGAAGGTTCGTTCAAGCCGCTGCCAGTTGCAGCAAACCGCGCATGGGAAGAGCTGTTATCGTGTATCAGCAGCAGCTCTGCGCATGCGCAGTTTGCTGGGATCTGGAAACTGGCAGCTGCTTGAAAGAACCTGAGTGTCTACTGTTGCTGAAGCAGAGCTGGCGCCTAGGGGCTGAGCACGTAATAATACGTGCTTTGAATGAAGGTTGATTAGCTGCAGGCGAGTCTTCAGAGTAGTATGAAGAGAAGGATATTTTGTCTTATGACAAGTTTTTTTAGGGTCTAAATTTGTTAGTCTCGCGACACCCTTGATACTACTACACGACACCCAGTTTGGAAAGCTCTGCTCTAGTGTTTAGGATCACCACAACATTGGCCTAAAGAAGAAACAGAAGCAATTCAAAGGCGAGTTGCTGAATTTGTAACTGACAGATTCGATCAGTGCTTCGGGAACAGTAATGTAAATCGCTAGTAGCCGTTCGAGATATCCTCCAGCAGCACCTTGAGGTGGATATATGTAGATGTACATAACATGTTCAAATGTTTGTCACGCTTACGGGACTTAACTGCGGAGTCATCAGTCCCTAAACTTACAACATACTTATGAGATAACTTACATAAACATCCATGCTCGAGGGGGGACTCTAAACCCCGACGGGGAACAGCCTCGTGCATCGCAGCATAGCGCCTCAATGCGCTTGGCCGCTCCGCCGAGGCAGATGTACATAATGTAGATATATCTTTTATCAACAGAATTTTACAATAATATCAAAAACGTATCGATCCAGCGTGATCGACGTTGTGTTCATATTTTATTGAGCTTCCGAACGATAAAATGCAAATATAGTGGCTGAAGCTAGTCACCTACTTAGTCAATTGGGTTTCATGCAATTTTTTCTCCCGTACCATTCTTTCCATCTTAGCAGGTACACCAGATGTCAGTTATCTCTATATATAAAAGGCAATGTCTTGACTGACTGACTATCATCGCCCAGCCCAAACCACTGAAGATGGAAACTTGAAATTTGTAGAGGGTGTAGATCTTACTCCGTGGGCGTCATTTATAAAGCGATTTTTCGATATTCCGTGCGTAAGGGGGTGAAATAGAGGAGGAAACGTATTGTGAAAATGCGTTGCTGTTTAGGCAAGTTTGAAGCTAGAACTACAAAATTTCGGATTTTAATTCAGGGATCGAATTAAAAAAGACACGTGTTTGCACATTTTATGGAATTCAACCAATAAGGGAGTAAAATAGAAGAAGCAAAAAATTGATTTTCAAAAATTTGTTGCTGTTAACTCAAATTTTAAGGTAAAAGTGTGAAACTTCAGATGTGGAATCCTGATGAGGACCAAAGGAACGAGTTTCGGTATTTTTGGAAATTCAACAACTAAGGGGGTAAAATAGGAGATCAAAAATTATTTTCGGTGGTTAAATTGTGGGGATGTTTTTACGAAAATCTTTTGCTATTAGGGAAATTTTTAAGTACAACCACATAAATTGGTATATGTCTTCTTGGTCAGAATTAAAAAGCATGTGTTTCGGTATTTTCAGAAAATTAATCATTTAGGGGATGAAATAGGGATTGAAACATTTTTTGAAAATACGTTACTATTAAGCCACGTTTGAACCCCGTATTACAAAAAATTATATTTGCACTCTTGGTTGAAATTTAAAAGACACATGTTGAGGTATTTTTCGAAATTCAAATATTAAGGGGTGCCATAGGGGTTACAAGTAGTAAAATCAAATGTTTGTAAATCTTACGAGACTTAACTATGGGGTCATCAGTCCCTAAGGCTTACAAACTAATTGAACTAACTTTAATTTAGATTAACTTATGCTAAGGACAACACACACCCAAGTCCGAGGAGCGAATCGAACCCTTGACAGCGAACAGCAGCGCGCACCACAACATGGCGCCTCAATACGCACGGCCATTCTGCCGCGGTTACAAGTAGGATCTCAACATCTCATTATCATAGTACTTAAGCTATATCTATGAAATTTTATATTAAGGGGGAGAAACAACTGGTGCAGACCAGCCAGCCTACGCATGCGAAGCAGCGGGCGTTAAGCTAGTTCGTTATATGACAACGTTTTCATCCTCCACAGCTGTAATGTGCAATTGCGCTGAAGTGCTAATCATATGCGTGTCTCGTTGTCGCTATCGTCTGCTGCAAATTACAGCTGATTTCGACGCCACCTTCGGGGAGTTTTATTTTGGGTGACAAACTAACAAGCAGTGTAGTCCCAGGAGACGTAGACATAATAGTCACACCAATTGGGTGACCCACCAACTATATCTGCATTTCATTTACTTCTCTTATTAAAGTCTTACTGGTTTTGTGATAATTTCGATTTCAACATTTTTCTGTCTTTCTTTCGTGTTAGATTATACTAGTATATTGAGATTGAAGCCTTGACGTTTTATCTATGTTGGTGATAGTTTAGGTGGCGGCTGGGTTTCTGGTGAAGGCGTTTATCTAGGTGTTCGAGTGTTAGATCATTTCTGTTACGGACGACACTGTTGGAGCTCGGGGATGATTTTTGTTCTGTTTGGGACCATGATTCTGGCGGGTCTCCTGTGACTGTCGGTTTGATGGTGATTATGGCTTCAGTACCTGGTCGGTTCTGTAGCAGGTGGCGACCGTATCTAAGCAGCCTGGACTTGTTGTGTGCGGGCTTTTACTCGTTTGGCAGTGTATACCTCGTTGCAGTTTGTACTGTGATGAACAGGGCGTTTCTCTGTTGGTAACGGCGTCTGACAGGAAGCCAGGAACTGTTCCCGTGGACGTGGCAGCGAAGGTAATCGATAGTAGCGTCGTGGGCTCTGGTGACACCAATAACTGTGGTACTACCTTACCAACTGATCCATCAAGGTACGACTGAAGACTCACTATCAAAGACTTACTTATGCCAGTACTTCTATCCTATCTCTTAACCCTTTCAGTCCTGAATTATTTTAACATTAGAATAAAACGGAATCTTACATTTTTCATGGCCATAAGACCCTACCTATTATATATTTCAGCAAAATTTAAATTTTTCAATACTTCATTACAAAAATAAAAAATTCCAAATAAATTGGACATTGGGTCTCAAAGAAGCCAAAAGTGTTGTATATCGCTGTATATTTATTATGAAACTTATATCGCAAAGTGAAATTTGTGAAAACTTGATAAATTAATACATAAAATGATTTCAACGAATGATATCATGTCTGACGCACTCGGCAACGGGTCCGCCATGATCACTGTTTTTCATCGTAGCACGCCATTCTGGTGACATATGGTAGCAAGAAGCACGAAACTAACAGCGACAGATGTCCAGTAAACAGGCCGCTGGTTCTCAAAGTAAAGCGCATCCGTATAGTGTTATAAAGTTAATATAAAGTCTAAGTCCATTACAATGAACACCAAGTCTGAAAGGGTTAAATCAAATAATTTATTCCTTACCTTATACCCACCAAAAGTGTGTTCCATTGATTGTAATGTCTACTGAACAATATCTCATCAAAAACAAATTTTTTAATCGTTCAAAGACATCACTCAACCCGCACAAAGATGAAAACAACCACGGACGAGCAGTTCTATTACGACGTAGAGGGTAAGATGACCAACCAGTTCCAGCTATAACACCTGTACTTCTGCCATGTCTATAAGGTCACTTCCGACGTATGAGCGTATCCGCATTGTTACATTGCGTCAGGAGGGACTCTTGCGAGACTAGCACTCGTATCAGCGCTCACTCTGCTGCAAAGTTTAATTCTGGAAATATCCCTTAGGCTGTGTCTAAGCCATGTCTCCACCATATCCTTTCTTTCAGGAGTGCTAGTCTTGCAAGTTTCGCAGGAGAGCTTCTGCGAAGTTTGGAAAGTAGGAGGCGAGGTACTGGCGGAAGTAAAGTTGTGAGGCGGTATCGTGAGTTGTGTCGGGATAGCTCAGTGGGTAGAGCACTTGTCCGCGAAAGGCAAAGGTCCTAGGTTCGTCCCGATTCCGGCACAAAATTTTAATCTACCAGGAAGTTTCAAACGGAATTTTGATACGGATCTATCACCATATGCACATTATCAACTGCCCCTGAGAGAGTCTGTTCGGAAAGTGCTGTTTGGCTCAGCGATAAGAGATATGATTTTTTATTGAAAGCTTCGCGGTTTCGATTCCGGTCGCGGCATATATTTTTTTTGCTCCTTGGCAATGACTACACTACTGACTTCACAGTTAACCGCAAC
This sequence comes from Locusta migratoria, assembly GCA_026315105.1. Taxonomy (NCBI): domain Eukaryota; kingdom Metazoa; phylum Arthropoda; class Insecta; order Orthoptera; family Acrididae; genus Locusta; species Locusta migratoria. The sequence goes on along the minus strand of CM048751.1, from coordinate 175,787,908 downwards.
ATCATATATGTTATTTTGTATTTATATGTGCACATCAGGATGGGCTGTCATTATATAAAACAAGCATATTATCTAGTAAACTTGGGGTTGTGAACGGTCCATAAGGTGCAACCACGAATAATCGTTAGTATAAATGTTTTTCTATGGAGACATTAAAAAACATGTAACTGCAAGGGAGCGGCGTTCATAGCGTACACAAGATGCGGTCAAAATTGGTGCTTCACCTGTATCTTCGATGTATATCACACCGGTACATGTAATTGATCAATTGCAAAAGAATGGAAGTATCGGTTTACATACACGACGTCCCCAAGTACGCGTTAACTACAGTCCCTTTTTAAAAGTTCGTAGTCCCGAATTACATCCTAGGCCCTTTCTTTTTTTTTTTTTTTTTTTTTTTTTGCTTATATAAATGAATAAAATAACCTATATGATATATTTTTGGAAACATTTTTATTCCTCTTATGGGAAACAGCACTCTTATTGAAATGTATATATGAAGGACAGTCTAGAGTGCAAACTTTTTTTATTTTTGTCGACTAGTTTCGGTCTTATTTAAACCATCTTCAGGAAACTGTTCTTCATATATAAACCTATATCATGTGGTTAATTGTGACGTCTTTCTACATCAATACTCCGCAGACCACTGTGAAATGGATGGCAGAGGGTACGTCCCACTGTCTCGGTTATTACGGTTTTTCCCATTCCATTCCCGTATTGATCGTGGGAAGAATGATTGTGTAAAAGCCTCCGTGCGTCTTGTAATTAATCTAATGTTGTCCTCAGGATCCCTACGGGAACAATATGTATTTGTACTCATTGCCAAAGATCAGAAAAAAATTGCCCTGGATGGAGTTGAACCCGCGCCCTTCTCAATACGAATTCGATTTTTTTCCGCTGAGCCACACACCGCTTTCTAAACAGGCCCCTACAGGACAGTAGAGAAGATGCGTAGGGTGATACATCCGTATGAAACTTCATTTTATTTGCTAAACGCTTGGCCATTTGGAGTTCCTACTAGGAGCACTTTCATGTCTAACCACGCCCTACATGTACCATAAAATTGTACGAATTCGGCGATGACAAGCAAGCGTCCTCTCCTTGTAAGCTCAAACAGTTGTCAGGGAATTATTAATAGCTACCGTGAGCGTACCCGCTGCTGAGTCTGTAGGTGTGTCCCGACCTTAATGTTGTCGGCCAGGAACCTGTTGGGCCGCTGTGTGGGAACCCGTGTCGGCTGCACTCGTCACACACCCTGGCCAGACGCTGCCGCCCAAAGTTCAGCGGGTCAGGCAGCAACCAGACGTCGGACCGGCTCCTCCTCCTCGTCCCCTTTCCCTCTCCGAACCTCCAGACGTCGCGGTACTTTACGCTCGCGTGGCATTCCAACCAGCGACGCTGCCGCCTCATGACCAGTACTGGTGCAATGCGGAAGTGCCTGCGGTTTCCGACACTCGTCACCAGCGTCTGAAACAGCCGTGGGCCTCATTTCACCCACTCCATGCCTACGACGTCGTCATCCGGTTACGAACATATTACACTTCTGCATAGATTGCAAATCACATTTAAGTACCTGGCACACGGTTCATTAACCACCTTCATAACCTTTCTCTATTGTTCCACTCTATAATAGCGCGTTGAAGAAAGAACACCTAATTTGTTCCGTTTCCGATCTGATTTCTCTTATTCCATTGTCATGCCTCCCTATATACGTGGGTGCTAACAAAATATTTTCACATTCAGACGTAAAAGTCGGTCATTGAAATTTCGCAAATAGATCTCGCCGCAACAAATAACGTTGTTCTTTTTAATGATTTGCACCTCAAATCGCGCCACATTTGAATGACGCTTTCCCCCGTGTCACGTGATAAAACAAAACGAGCTGCCCTTCTCTGAACCTTCTCAGTGTCTTCCGTCACTCCCACCTGGTGAGGGTCCCACACTGGGCAATAGAACTCCAGTAGAGGACGCACAAGTGTGATGTAGGCAGTCTCTTTCGTGGAGCTGTTGCATCTTCGAAGCGGTTTGCCAATGAAAAGTGACGTTTGATTCGCCTTCCCCACAATATTTTCTATGTGTACTCTCCAGTCTAAGTTGTTCGTAATTGTAACTCCCAGGTATTTGCTAGAATTTACGACCTTAAGGCCTGACTGATTAATCGTGTACTGAAGTTCAGCGGATTTGTTTTAGAGGCCAGGTGTACTAATTCACACTTTTCATTATTTAGTGTTAATAAAGTAATATAGCAACTGCTTGCCAGGTGCTTCCACTTTGTGCCTTCCTCTTGCGAACCGTAATCGTAGTACTTCTCCGCGATGTGCCTGGTCAACATCTACATCTACATACTCGGTAACCCACAATAAAATACCTGGGGGAGAGTACCTAGTACCACATTTACTATGCGAAGTGCCCATGTATTTTTTCTGCTAATTTATACAAAAATACATTTCTTTTTTCAAATCTCGATGACATTTTGCACAACTGAAGTACGAAACTAACATAAAATACGGTGCGGTGCACGGCGGAGGGTACTTTACAACAGACTTCCACACAAAAAACCAACGTAATATTCTGGCACCCGTTGTCTCATGCAACTTTTGTCCAAGAAACGTTTCAGTTCCTATCACACTTTCGGAGTCTTTCTTGGTGGAAATAGTTGGTGATTCACCCTGTGTGTCTATCAGCTACAATTGCGATCGGTGGAACTGTGTTAGAGTGGCATTCACCGTTATCACCTGGAAGTGGTTATGTCCGTTTGTTGTGATGACTGCAGTGATACTCCTGTCACTGCTTTGTGCTTGGATAATGCTTTTACGATCGCTGAAAGAGAATGTCGCGTGCTAGTCGGATCGGAACTTTGGAAGAGAGAGAGAGAGAGAGAGAGAGAGAGAGAGAGAGAGAGAGAGAGCTGGAATGGCTAGATCCGTTTGTTGTAGGTTACTGTTAACTGCATGGGTATCCCTGTCACATGTCAAATGATTGTTGTTACAAGCGCTTACAGGGAATGTCACAGAATGGGTCAGAATTTCAATAAAAATTTTTTGAAATACTCTGAATGTTTGACGCAGTGTCGGTTTCCAGAAGTAATTGTATACAATTGTATACCACGATCGCTAGATATTAACATATTCCACAATAAAGAACCTGACGGAGAGTACACAGTTCCAACATTTAATTATGCGATGTACCCGTGTGTCTTTTTGTAAAGCATAGCCCTACAAATTTTCAGTTTTTTTTTAACCTCGATAAAATTTGCACAGGTGAAATGCGAAACTAGAGAAAGCTGATATTGACATAATGTATGAAGCGGTGCACGGTTTTACCCGATGATAACCGATAGATACACGGGGTGAGTCTCTAAGTATTACCACCGAGAATAACTCCGAAAATAGGATAAGAGCAGAAACGTTTGTGGGACAAAAGTTGCACCGGACAACAAGAGAAAGATCATGACGTTGGTTTCTTTTGTTGCTACATGGGATCGCTCCAGGTATATGAACGTCAACTTTTTTCTTTAATATGATGTTTTAATTTTGTACTGATTTTCTGAAAGCGGGTATCGACACAAATCCAATGATGTGTAACAGTAAGGTGTTTGACAGTCAACGATAGTTAAAAACTTGCCATGAATATCCATTTGCAGAAGGTGTTCTAAGTGATGATCGTTGGTATCGATGCATCGCTGCAATCTTCTTATCAATGGCATTCCATGTCACTTCGTCACTTATCGAAGCACATGCTCTGACAATTCTCTCTCGCATATCTTCAGATGTCGTTGGAACTTCTTTATAAACAATGTCTTTTACGAATCTCCAGAAGGAAAAAATGCAGAGGCGTCAAGTCTGGTGAACGAATCGGCCACGACACAGCTCCTCCGCGGCTAATCGAACGATTTTGGAATCGTCTCTGCAACTCATTTCTAGACAACAGGGAAAAATGTGCCACAGTCTGTTCCTTGTTCCTAAAGGTATCTCTTCCAATAACAAACCTAATGTTTCTTGCAGGGATGTGATGTACATCATATCACTAAGATTTCCTTCGATTAAATATGAGCTTATAATTCTATCCTCCGGAATCCCACACCATACATTCACCGACCATGATCTTTGGTGTGCAACTTGCTGCAACCAACATGGATTCTCAGTTGCCCAATAATGCATGTTATACAAATTAACATTTCCATGATTCGTGAATGTAGCCTCTTCAGTATATAAAATCAAAGTAATTAATTTTTCATCCTCTGAATCTGACGTTGAGGACATCGGCAGAATTCTATGCGACGCATACAATCCGTACCAATTAATTTTTGGTGGAGACTGATATGGTAAGGATGCTATTTATGGCGATGCAGAACACGAACAACACTGCTGTGGTTCATGTCAGATTCTCTTGCGATTTGACGCGAACTAACAAAAGGACTTCCAACCACAGTGGCAAGGGTACCAATATCCGCTTATTCGTTAGTAAATTTTCCTTTGCCTGATATGTTTCCTATACCTTAAAGATCCAGTTGTTCTCGATTTAGCATACACATATTGAAATGAACTACGTGTAGGGTGATTAGGTTGAAGATATCTTTCAGCATATAAGTCTCTAGCTCTCACTGAATTTCGTTGGCATTCTCCGTAAATGAGAAGCATATCGACTTGTTCTTCGAAGAAATACATCATTCACATTCGCTTGCTTCGACGATACTAGTCTTACCGTTCCTATTAGTTTAAAGTTTGTGTTGTGGAGGGAAATCGTACATAGACTATTCCGAGGCGCCTTAATCGTTAGTGGTGTGGTAGTCTAACGGTTAAGACGTCTGCCTAGTAAGCATGGAGGTCCGGGTTCGATTCCCGGCCGCACCACAAATTTTAATTCAATGCTTCTGCTCTATCAATAATGTCTGTGACATATTTGAGACGAAAATCCGTCTCAGGGATTCTTTCATTGTATTTAAAGTTCCTATTAGTGTTGTGTTGCGTAAATGAACGGTGTTTACATGTTAACGGCTCGTTATATGGATACGCCATATTACTATTTGCACGATATGCGAGAGAGCATGTGGTTGTAAGTGCCGAAGTGATACGGAATACCACTAAATCAATAAGAAAATTGCAGCTCTGCATTGATACCAATGGTCATTACTTCGAACACCTTCTGTAACTGGACGTTCATGCCATGTTTTTGACCTTCGTTGACCTACAAAGACACATCACTAGACGTGTCTCGGCAGCCGCTATCAGGAAATAAGTACCAAACTTATAGCATCCCATTAAAAAATATTCTCCTTCACATCTCTGAAGCGACCCCAACTAACAACAGAAAACCAACGTCATATTCTGGCCCGCGTTGTCTCGCGCAATTTTGTCTCACACGCTTTTCATCCCTGTCTTACTTTTGGAGTTATTCTTGGTGACAATAGTCAGTGACTCACCCTGTGTATGAAACTTCGGAGTAAGATATGTACTGAGGGACGCGGACGAAGGACAGAGAGGAGGGGTATGAGATGAAGCGGGAGAGGAAGAATTGACAGAGAGCGCAGAGAGAAAAATTTGGAGAGTTGAGAAGAGGAGATGAATAGAGACAGTGGGAGGATCAGGACTAATGGAGATGGACTAATGGGGCAACTGTAATAAATAATGTGAATTACATGACCATTGTTTACAGTAGAAGGAGTGGAGGAGCAAATCGACAGAGATTGATAGAGTGGTGGAGGAGAACGACGAGTTGGAGGTACAGATAGAGGTGAAGGGCAGAGAGTCAGGGGAAGGAGGAAATGGACAGAGAGAGAAGGTAGGAGGAGATCGACTAACAGAATACTGGACAAAACTATTACACCATAACATAAAACCTTTGTTGAGGGAGATCCACAGCTAGGATGATACATCTTTAATAAAAGGGTCCGCTTCAGCTGTTTTACTTTTTTTAAAAGAAGACCGGTTTCGCGACTTAAAGTCGCATCTTCGGGTCAAATACAGTTAAAAAACGAAACCAGGGGCTCGCCAATATAATAAACAACAATCCCGGCTGCCAGTCAGTTTACGTCCAACCACACCGCTGTCTGTGCCGCCTCGCTCTATCAGGTTCTTTGATCGACGAGGGCGGTTGTCGCCTTGATGGTTTGTGTGAAGTGTTCTGACAGCCGGAGTTGTTGTTGATTCTATTGGCGAGCCCCTGGTTTTATGTTTTAACTGTATTTGATCCCAAGATGCGACTTTAAGTTGCGAAACCGGTCGTCTTTTTTTAAAAAAAGTAAAACAGCTGAAGCGGATCCTTTCATTAAAGATATTACACCATATTTGTAGCTAGTGAAGACGGACTTTGATCCATTCATCAGTGTGGATGGACAATAGGCCCGAACACTGATTGGAATCTGCGAAATGTCGCGAGTAATAAGTGAAAGGGTAATTTCGTCAGTATTGTGTGAATAAGATGAGAATTCGTGTGTGACGGGGTATGTGTAATGGCATTATTATGGGAATTCTTACGCGAATTATTTACAGAAGAATAGAAAGTTTAGTAGAGGCTGACCTCGGGGAAGTTCAGTTTGGATTTCGGAGAAATATGAGAACACGGAGCAATGTTCGCCTTAGGACCTGTCTTAGACATTTCTAGCTTTTGTATATTTGGAGAAATGTTCTGACAATGTTGACTGTGATACACTATTCAAATTCCGAAGTCAGTCGAAGTAAAATACAGGAATCTCAAGGTTATTTACAACTTGTACAGAAACCAGACAGCATTTGTAAGAGTTGAAGAGCATGAAAGAGTATCATTGGTTGGATAGGAAGTAAGGCAGACTTGTAGCCTTTCTTTAATGTTATTCGATTTGTAGACTGATCAAGCTGTGAAGGAGAGCAAGGAGAAATTTTGGGGAACAAATTGGAGTTCAGGGAGAAGAAATGAAAACGTTGCGTTTTGCTGATGGCACTTTATTTCTATGAGAGACAGTAAAGTACTAGGAAGAGAAATTGAACAGAATGGACAATGTGTCGACAGGAGCGAGTAGGATAAAAATCAACAAGAGCAAAAGAAAAATAATAATAACTAAATAAATAACATATAGGTGAAGAAGGAAGAAAGGAAGCTTAGGATTTAACATCCCACCGACAGCGAAGACATTAGACTAACAAAAGCGTAACAAAGGTCATTCACGATGGTACCTCAAGCAATCATAGAGAGGGACACAACTGTGTGCCCCCCTCGGAAAGAACGTCCTATTTCGTCGAGGATTTTCATTTGAGTTCCTACAAGTATCTACGTAATACTCGTGTAACAATTCCAACAATCCGGCTCTGAATTGTTTATACATCTTCTGTTGATCCGACCTCGTGGGGATCCCAAACACTCGAGCAGTGTTGAAGAATGAGTCGCAACAATTGTTCTACACTCATTCTCCTTTACAGATGAACCAATACACTAAATGCCGACCTTCTACCTTCTCCACAACCATCGTTATGCATGTACTAGTTTCATTTCAACTGAGCTTCAGTATTACGCCTACATATGTAAATGACGCCACTGTGTTAAGCAACAGACTGGATGCGAATATTATGGATTTTTTTTCTATTTATCACCACTATTTTACATTTGCCCACATTTAGAGGTAGTTGCTATTCGTCACATAAACTAGACACTTTTTATGTTTTGCATCCTACAACAGCCATTTGATGAGAACACATTTTCAAAAAATGTTCAAATGTTTGTAATTCTATGGAACCAAATTACTTTGGTCATAAGTCCCTAGACTTACAAACTACTTAAACTAAGAAAAAGTAACCTGAGGACAACACACACATTCATGCCCGAGGGAGGATTCGAACCTCCGAGCCGCGCGGGAGTATCCGAGCGGTCTGGAGCGCCACGTTGCGGATCGCGCGGCCTCCCGCGTCGGAGGTTTTAATCCTCCCTCGGGCATGGATGTTGTTGTTGTCTTTAGTATTTGTTAGTTCATAAGTAGTTTGTAAGTTTAGCGACTGATGACCCCACAGTCCCAAAAGCTTTACAAACATTTGAACTATTTTTTTCGAACCTCAGACGCGGGAGGCCTTGCGATCCGCAACGTGGCGCTCCAGACCGCTCGGCTACTCTCGCGCGGAAATACCTTTACGTTCACATCTGCAGACAGTCACAGATAATTACTCAGTCTGTCCGTCAGCTTACTTATGTAGACAGAAAATAATAGCGGGACGATCACACTTCCTTGGGGCACTCCTAACGAGACGCTTGACTTATGATCACTTGCCGTAGAGTACAACGTACTGAAGAGCATGTGTTCGTACCTTCGTTAGCAGTCAACTGTAAAATGCCTATCGCAAACCCATAAATATGGTGTGCCTGTTGCCCTTCAACAGCAGAACGTAGGTTTCACTTTTTAAAGGCGCAGAGATATGGTGATGCAGCGCCAGAAGCTATTTGTTCTCAAGGAAATTGCTACATATACTCTTCTGCGTAGGGTGACCAGACGTCGGCATTAATCCGGACGTATTCTCTTTTTTAGCTTTTTATTCAGAGTCCGGGCAGATTTTTACATTGTCCGCCTTCTTAGCAAAGTTGAAGGTAAAAAAATTATATTTATAATTAGTCCCGTTTATTGTTATTGCTTAAATACTAGAACCACGTGACACACAAGCACTAAGGCCGTGCAACAGGCAATAGCAGGATGGTCAATTTTATAATGGATCGAACCGTAAGCGAGTACAGATATCGAGTATTTGAAATTTCCGTTTCATATTTCAGGCCGGCCGCGGTGGCCGAGGTGACTGAGGCGCTCAGTCACGGTCAGCACGGCCACTACGGTCGGGGGTTCGAATCCCCCCTGTGGCATGGATATTTGTGCCGTCCTATTTCGTAAGTAGTTCAAAAGTAGTTTGTAAGTTTAAGGTCTGATGATCCCGTAGTCAAGTGCCATAAGCTTAACAAACATTTGAAACATTTCATATTTCAGTTCGCGATTTAAATTATCGTAGCTTAGCACATGGAATTATAGGTTTCATGTCGTGCACTTGTGATTCGTGAGTGTAAATTGCTGTTTATTGTAACCGAGTGAGTTTCATAAGAAATCTGGTATTGCCTAAACGGAAGTGTAAATTCTCTGTGCGTATGTCTTTAAAAAAAAGAAGAAAGGAATTCGTAACAGAATATTAAATAAGTGGAGCTGTAACATGTCACAGTGGCCAATAAAAGTAAGAAATGGCTTCACAGATTGTTTTACTGCCGTGGTTTTAAAAAATGTTCATATGTCTGTAAACCTACGGGAGCAATCTGCTACGGTAATCAGTCTCTATACTTACAAACTACTTAAACTGAATATCACTAAGGACAAAACGCATACACACACTTACAAATTCCCTAGGGAGAACTCAAAGCACAGTGGTTGTGTTTCATGCTTTCTTAGTTATTCAATTTATATTTAATCGGAAGGTTAAAGTGCAGTTTCCACGTTAGTAGTGGCGCGATGAATGGCAGGAAGTGAATGGTTTTAACGTTTTTTGATTTAGTTCATTGTTGTGAGACCATTATTTTTACGAGTAATATTGAAAAACTGCTAAGAAATCGTGAATTGCCGTGACTTCGATTCGCTTCGTTGCCAACATTACAACACGAAGCCGCCGCCGTAAGTAAATTTTAACCACGAGTTGTTTACAAAGCGAAAAAAACGTGAAGTCGCATTCATATGGCTATCTGAACTAGTCTTGTGTAGTTCGCGAACGAACTAGTACGGAAGAGCGGTCCCTCAGGCGAACTACGCGAACTAGTTTCCAGGTCCCTCGCCTCTTAGTTCGTTCACTCCTTTTACGAAGACTGATGGGGAACAGCGGAAGGACGCAGGAACGTGATTCTATTCTGCGAGTTACCGTCATTTCTAGCTGAGTCAGTTACTTATAGCTTATTAGCATATTTTGTAGGTAATGATTCTTCAATGACATAATAAAAAAATCCATTTTAAAAATAAAATACTATGAGTGTATATAAAGTAGCTGAATACTATTATATCACCTATTTGTGTACAGAATTGATTATTTGCCCATTTGATGTCTAATTGCCCAAAAATATGGGTCATAGCACACGCTTGCGCAACACTGATCATTATAAAAAAAGCTACCATAACAAAAGAACGAGCGCTTACAGAAACGGTAGCAAAACCCAGAAAGAGCTCACGAGTAACAGTCTGTCTTGGGAATAAGAGCTGACGAACTAAAACGAGTGACCTACTTCGTGACGGAGCGCGAACTAAAATATGCGCTACTGTTCACTTGCGTGCTTGCCTTCTGCCGATGTTCAACATTTCGAGGTGAGCGTCTGTTACATAGTTTAATGCTACAATACTTCTGTTTCATTCTGCACTCTGCAATATGTGAGTAATAAATTCCAGAACGCCGAGATATAAAGATAACTCAAACCGTAACGCGAGAAATTGTGCACAATCTGTTTCTTTTGGTCAGCGTGATATCGTTAGTGGCTCACGCAACAATTGCATGAAGCAGCTAGGTGGAGGAATTTCTCCCTCAAGCTGCATGCGCATACCACGCCGCTCAGCCGTCACTGGGAGCGATCGAACTAAAAGAACGAACTAGTTCGCGACATAGCTGTGAACTAAAGCGAGCGCTCCCGGTCGCGAACTGTTGTGCGCAAGACTAGTCTGAACACACCGCTGTGTATGTTTTGTGAATTAATAATAAACCGATTTATTAAATTTGATCATATGTTTTCTGCGTCCTCTTTTTTCTTACTTTGTCCTCAATTTTTTTTTTTTTTTTTTTTTTTTTTTTTTTTTTTTTTTTTTTTTTACGCTATTGATTCTGGTCCCCCTACTTTTGTGCCCCTCAGTAATAAAACACCAAAATCTACAGATGGCTGACTCATGTATTTCTTCCTTGCCTGACAAACATACCAGAAAAGATTGCTACTTTGGCGGTAAGTGTGTTACGAGACTTCTGAGTGATGTTATAGGAAAACCCACTGCTCGCTTTTATTTCTTTTTCTTTTTTGAAGTGAGACCGAGACATCGCCAAGGTCGGAGCGGCGGCAGGAATTTATGGAGGCTACTCGATATCCCGTCCGCTGGCAGCGATGCACCGCACAACACCTGTCGCGCGACACCATCTGGCTGACGCGGGAGGGGCCAACCTGTCCGCGACCAGTATTGAACGGAGCCAGCGGAAACCGGGAGTCCTTCCACTCAGACCGGTATGGCACGGACATTCTGTGCAACACATAAATTATGCATTAACGTGAACTAGTTAGTGGGAGAAAAAGCGTGGTTAGTAGTTGACATCCAGTGGAGGTCGAACTATTACAGGAGAACAGCGTCGTCTTGAGCATGGTTGTTCGTGTGATGGTGTATCCAATGAGAATATAAATTTTCGGGATTGTGAATTATAGAAATCAGTACATTGCTAATCAGATCGGACAATTAAAATAACTACAGTTTTATAAATCAGCATTTTTACCACTAACCAGTGATTATTATCTACGATTCTGTCGGGCCCGGTGGTCTTGGAATATGCCGGGCGCCGTGGCTCAGCGCCCCGGTCAGAGGGCTAAATGCCCTCTGTAATAAAAAAGCTGAGCCAAATAACACGTAGAAACAAATCGAACAAACAGGATCAGCCTCCGCAAGGACAAGAACTACCCATAGAGCAAAAAGAGGGCTCAACGCTCTCTGTAATATAAAAAAGCTGAGCCAACAGCGCATCGAACAAGAACGAACAAAAATGATCAGCGTCCGCAACGAAAAGAACTACCTTTTTTTTTTTTTTTTTTTTTTTTTTTTTTAAGGTGTGCTCGACTGGAAACCGAAGAATCGCGGGTTCAAAACCCGGTCGGACCTCGGATTTTTTCAGTCTGCACTTTAACCCATCCTTCACCTCTCAACGATGTGAGGATTTGCCAGAAACGACACGTGGTTCGGATTCCACGTTAAGCTGTTCCCCGGTTGGATAACTGGAGTAGGCTAGGGACACGCAAGTCGCCGAAGTGCCGTCCAATTGAAAGACTTGCACCAGGCCAATGAGCCACACGAAATTATTATTATTATCTACGATTGTAACAATGGTAGTACCAGGGAGCGTAATTTTGAAACTGTCGCCCGTAATTTTGTTTCTGAAACTACTTTTAATTTAGTGTAATTCGAGCATATAGCCCTTGTAACACGACTATGGCCACTGCAGTAAGTTTCAAATTTAGAAAATTATGCCTATATCGGAGTCAAAGGACCCAATTAATGCGCTATAGCAGCGTGTTTCAATCTTTCCTAATATGCGACCCCCTTGGAGGTAAAAATATTCTGGCGACCCTCTTTCAGACAAAAATATTGTGGTGACACTTTCCCCCCTCACGACCCGTAAAAAACAATGTTATCTCAAAGGAAATCAATTTTATCTTTGTTTTGCTTCAGCTTTCTTTTAAATTGTTATACATATTTTTTATATATATTTCTCAGAAGACGGAATGGTACACGTATCCTATATTTACGCGATTTTCGAAGAGTATTTCCCATTTAAGGCAAGATTAATAAGCGAATTATGCTCATTAAGAAAAGTCCTACTGTATAGACAATTTCTAAGATCTTTTTTTTCGAATTTTTTAGAATTACTTATTGTATCAAATTCTTTTCCTGAAAAGAGTTTTCAGACTTTGCGCGTATTCATGATTAACACATTGTATTGTAAAATAGACTTGCGCATCGTAGTTCGCGATCGGGAGCGCTCTCTAGCCGCGAAGTAGTTCTTTCTTTCAGTTCGTCCGCTCCCAGTGACAGCTGAGCGGCGTCGTCTGCGCGTGCAGGTGGAGGGAAGAGTTCCCCCACCTAGCTTCTTCATGCTCTTGCTACTTGAGCCGCTAACGATATCACGCAAACAAACAAAAAGTTTGTGGATAATTTCTCGCGTTTAACTTTAGAGTTATCTCTATATCTTGGCGTTATGGAATTTATTAGTCAGGTATTGCAGAGTGCAAAATACTTGAAAACAGAAATTTTGTAGCACTGAACTAGGTAATCTAGAAGGCAGACGCTCAGCTTGATATGGCTCTCATCAGCAGAAGGCAAACATGTGATTTTTAATTCTGCTGCGCGCCCTCTCGCTATTGCCGGTCGGTCTTCGGAAAAGAATCCAACGAACTAAGAAGCGAGATACGTTTGGCATAATAGTTCGCGACCGGTAACGCATGTTTTAGTTCGCGACCGATTGCACATATTTTAGTTCGCGAGCGATAAGTCTCCTTTTAGTTCGCCGTTAGGCCGCGAAGTAGGTCGCTCTTTTTAGTTCGTCCACTCTTTTTGGGCTTTTGCTACCGCTACTAAAAGAGCTCTTTCTTTTGTTATGACAGCTTTTTTATATGATAATCAGTGTTGCCCAAGCGTGTGCTATTACCCGTATTTTTGGCCAATTAGACATCAAATACTTAAGCAAATAAACCAGAATGGGTGATACAATGGTATTCAACAAGTTTGCATACAGAATACTCTTAGTATTTTATTGTTAAAATGGATTTCTTTATTTAATTAATACGTCATTGAAGGAACATTACTTACAAAATATGATGAATGCGTCTATTTTCGTGAATAAAAATGCACTTTTAAAAATATCTTTTCCATTTTTATACAGTTTTGGAAGTGATCAACAAAAAATATTACTACTATGGCACAGGTCAAGTATTATACGGCACAAAGAATATACCTATAACATTGACAACAGAAATTTTTCTAATTTGTTGCTTAACAATTAGACACACAAAAAAAATAATCATGAGCCCTGAGTGAGAACGTATTTATTCATTTTTTGTGCTTAATATCATCATTCTTTAAATATTCATCATTTTTCTAATTTTCAAGTTACATATCACAAAAATTTACATAATGTTATGTAAAAATATTAATTTTGAAACTTTGTTCGTTGGGGTCTTTGTGCAAACAGTCTCCCCCCTCTCAACCAAGTTTCCACCCGCAGAAACACATTTTTGTCTTCGGTGCTGGGCGGGTCCAATCCTTTGTTTCGGAGGGGCGGCCGGCTCAATTGCATCGAAAGTTAAGCCAGTTCGGTCAACCTCACACTTATTACAGAAACTGATTTTGTATTAACAAATGAAATAGAAGAAATTTTAGGTCTACACGCTAGCGACATAGATGACAATGGGTTTCGACCTTTACATTCTGACGACAGGTAGTAAACTAAAGTTTTGTAGCTAATTAATTCTATACGGGTTCGTTACTTTACAGTGTTAGTGTCGCTTATACGACTTTATCCTCAACATTCCACCCCGCGAGCCGTCAACAGTATCATGCAGGCGAGAGAAAATGGTTGATGCATAATTTCTCGCATATAAATGATTTGAGTTCTCTTTACTTCTTTACACTATGGTATGAGAGTTATATTTAGACACTGATGAATATCTTAGAAAAGAAAGTCTGTGGCAGTGAACTATGAAACTATAGCTGAGCTGCATCTCAGCTCGAAATGACGGTAACTGGCAGAAGGGAATAACGCGATTCTGCGCGCTCTCGCGTCCTCTTGCTGTTCCCCGTCAGTCTTCGGAAAAGGAGCGGACGAACTAAGAGGCGAGGGATCTGCAAAGTAGTTCGCGTAGTTCGCCTGTGGGAGCGCTCTTCCGAACTAGTGCCTTCGCGAACTACACAAGACTACTGTGCAGCTCTACTCCGATCGCTATGGAATCGGACGTAAGATAGTTGCACAGAACAACGGCTGGCACTGCGTTTTCTCGCCTGTCTGCCGTGACTTACATGAGCGCCAAACTGCTACTCGTAACTGCTGTGTCGTAGCGACACCTACTTCAGGTAAATAGGAAATGAAACGATCCTGACTTTTATTGTCCAAGATATCCCCATCGCGATTCATGTGCTTATTGCAAGTCTTCTGACTGATGCCATTTAGGCGACTTCTGTGACGATGACGACGTACACACGCAACACCTAGTCCTCTGCCGGAAATCGAACGTGGGCAACTTGCATAGGTGGTCAGCGTCGCTGCCACTGGGACGTAGGAAAGTTAATTGCATGCATTTATTGGCCTTCAGAAGTTTATTTTCTTTTATTATTTCAGAAGCAGTATCTCGCAAGAAAGCCTGTTTTCTCTTCACATGTTGTCAGTGCAACACGACGGGGTTTCAAAATTGAGTTTTCTAGATATTATTGATAAATTTTCTAGAAATGGGTATTCTCTTTGGGAAATTGACTGCTTGGCATGTAAGGAGAATTGGGGCAACATTTGACAGCTCAAAGAAACAGCATACGCGCAGCCATGGAGCAATATCTTCTACTTGATCAGCTTCCCACAATTTCGTATCTCGGCAGCCTTGTCAGTATATTTTGGTAGCACTAGTATCGCCTGTGGTCGAAATTAGACCAGTTGTATTTGCAAAGTCACGAAAATGGAAAAAAATGTAATTGGTTTATTGGAATTTATTAAGCACTGCAAATTTATAGGTTTTATGTGAATGCTATGACAACATGTGAAAGCACGGACAAAGAGGCAACACGAGAGAATAAAAGACACAAATAAAGGAATTAATTGCTTTATTTCACAATTTAGCATCACAAAACTTCAGCGAAAACAACATTTTTCGTAAAATTCCTTTCATCATTTGCTTAATATCCTTGTCTCTATGTTCACAAATATTAATCAAAGGCTCGAGCTCTACTTGCTGCAACATGTAGCTGACCATGTGTGAAAACTGGTTTTCTTAATAGAATTCCAACTTTTTCAAATTTATGTCCTTGAGACTTATTAAAATACTCCGTTCATAAACTAAACTTTTTAATTATATTTATAACTATATTTAAAAGTTAAGAATTGAACATTACATTTGGCAGTTGAACCCGCGGGCTTAAGATTGGAACTGCAAGCGCTAACTGACTGAGCTGATCTTACCTGTACCAATATGCCATCTAAAATGAATTATAATATAGTGGCAAAACTTATGCAGTATTTGGAATATCATTCTAAAATTTCTTTTTGTTTTACCACTCTTAACGGCTACATGCACACACATATATTCGAAACATGTATGACAAACCACCTTTCGATTTATGTACGTTTCACTGGCCTTCTTGTATGATTAATATTAAACATCTGTACCCTCAGACTAGTCTCCATCGTGCTGTCACTTCACTTTTGTTCTTTCTATTTACCGTCCTAACTATTGGGAAGACGCCTACTTTTTTTTTTCTTTTTGCTATCCTACCACTTTTTCAAATAATAGAAGAAAAAATTTCCTGTTTTCAATATTCAGGAAGAAAAAGTCAAACTAATGTACTAAGCTAATTGTTCATAGAGTTGCCAGATGGGGTTCGTTCCCGACATTTCAGATAATGTCCAGACGAAATACAGAATCTCGTGACAAGTCGCTTCTTGTAAAGTTCCCTAGAGCATCAATATATCAAACACTTCCATAAACTTCAATGTCGAACGGATCAAACATCGTGCTACAGACAAATAATAATAATAACAATTATACCATTTTTATTGCTCGTCAACAGTGTGTGGATAAGCTGGAAATTGGTTCTGTCAGGAACGTGCTAGGGTAATCGGTGCAGAGGTGACCACTGTGTGCAGATGGCGTAGCGTTCAGCGCGACTGCCTGGCGAGCAGTAAACTTGGGTTAGAATCGCGGCCTCGCAGAGATGTTAATGTTTCTCCATTTAAATCAAAGCCCAGTGACAGTTAAATTGGAAAACCGTTTCTGCCTTACTTTAATAAAGGCCGAGTTCAAAATTAGGATTCATTTCATGCAAATTGTATGAAATTTTCTTTTCTGAATATTATAGGATCCAAATTGGCTGGCTCTGTAAAATACAATGCAAATTGATTCTTTGCCAGTAGCGGTGAGACTTTCTGTAGGTACTTGATTGGAAAAGTAAAAAGAAACATTTTAATTTATGAAATTCATTTCTCACGGTAAAGATAAAGCAGTCAACAATCCGAAGATTGGTTTGAACACAACAGTGCTTTACTATGCATGGTTCTGTTTGGAGGTGGTATGCTGTTGCCTTCCTCCGACGTTCGAACTGACTTACCCAGCCAGTTATAGGGGGACATACAGTTTAACGTGGGTTCCGGACCACGGTGCCACTCGGTATTTTTCACATGAGCAATACTGCCAGAGGTGAAAGAAGTGACAGATAAAAATCCTACGACCTGGTGGGGATCGAACCCGCGACCTTCGGATTCATAGGTTATCAGTTCCCCGGTAGGGAGGGAAAGGAGGGGAAGGGGAAAGAAATGGAGTCCAGGGAAGAAAGAAGGAAGAAAGACTGCATTAGCTCGGGGCCCCGTGCTCGCTCACGAAATAACCGTGAGCTCCTAGGGAAGGGGGGGGGAAGCCTATAGTCTCGAATAACAACAAAATGACGGGTTGCTAGTAGTCCATAAGCATATAGCACTATTGACCTCGTTAATGGTTTGGAGATATTGAATCCACATGTGTCTTCTGGTTGCAAAGGCAATGATCAAATGTAAACGAAGGCTTCCGCGGCCGTTGTCATTCTTGATAAAACTATTCTGGATATTGGACACCGCATCGTCAGTATATCAAATATTTCACCGACGTTTCGGCCACTATTGCAAGCGGCCATCTTCTGGGTGTTACGTTTATCAACAAATGATCAAATGTTTCTCAATGTAATGGTCTTGACTACTAAGACGACTGTCAGTCCCTAGGCTTATAAATTACTTTAACTAAGGCCAAAGCAACCCGTGCCCGAGGTAGGACTCGAACCTCCGAAGAGGAGCAACCATGCGTCCTGCAGCAAGGCGCCTTAAAGCGCAGGGCCATTCCACTGCGACGCACTCACACTGTTTGCTCTTGTTCCTTTGTTTCGCTCTCACACTCTCCCTGAACACTGTCATTTGCATTCCCGACGTTCTTCTGCGAAACTTGCAGCAATAGCACTCCTAGAGTTCAAATGTTCGTAATCTATGGTACTTCTTTGGTTATCAGTCCCTAGGCTTACAAACTACTTAAACTAATCCAGGGACATCATAGACACTCATAGGCCCGTGTCATCCTCCGCCCGAAGACACAGGATGCGGTATGGCGGCGGACGTGGTCAGCGTCCCGCACTTCCGGGAGTTACGTCATTCTTCGTGACCGGAGCCGCTACTTCTCCATCAAGTAGCTCCTCAGTTGGACTCAAAAGGGCTGAGTGCACCCCAGTTGCCAACAGAGCTTCGCAGTCCCGGGCGGTTACCCATCCAACTGCTAGCCAAGCCCGACAGTGCTGATCTTAGATGATCTGATGGGTTCAGGCGTATCCACTGCGGCACGGCCGTTCTCTTGAATAAAAATTATTAGTAATGTCGACCATGGACTTACGGAATAAGAAGTCTTTTCCTGCCAACGGCCTCATCAAAGAGGACGGAGGAGCGGTCGTATGTTCAGGGTACTCTCTTGTGTTGGGAAGCTGCCCCGAAAAGGCGTAAGTATTACGAATGATCAACGGCTCGAGGTTACACAAGCCAATGGAAGACACTGCATAAAGATTCATAATGTTTGTCCGCTAGACATATGGTCTGTAACTAAGAGGGTGTCATGATGATCTCTCCCTTATGCAATAATCACACGAATGTTTGAATGTAGTTGTGAAGCCAAAAATGCGGAAAATAGAAAGGCTAGATGTAGAAGAATCCAGTGAAAGATGAATAGAACATTTCTGTTCATAAAGGGTAACACCAACCAGCAGAAAATAGTGTAATGGGGGTAGGATTCATTATTTATAGGGAAATAGGGTAGAATATGAGATACTCTGATTTTTCCGGGGATGGTATTGGTGTTGTTATTTACAAGCAAAGAGCTTTGCATGAACAGAAGCTGTGGTTAAACGCCCGGTCCATGCTGTAGATGCACTTCAATTGGGAGGTGGCCGAAAGGAACACTGCAGGAAAACCGAAATGGCACCACGTCCGAACTCTAATCGTAGAGTCAATACGTTATGAAAACACGATTGTTAGCTATCAGTGGCTGCAGTTACATATTCATAGTTCTAAGGCCATAAATTATCTCGAGTCGGGAAAGCTTCTCTCCATGCATCAGCACAATTATGGAAAGCATCGCCCGTGTGAAAGCTTTCCCTTTCCTCACGTATATTTCGAGCATTTGATGAAGAAACATGTTTCTTTTGTTTTAGAAAGGAAGAAACTAGTATATGGCATAGATCTTCACATAATTTATGTGAGATGCTCGAATAGTTCATACGTAAGAAAACCTGGTACGCTATCTTCGGCGGCAAGTTTTCAGAGGCAAAGATATGTTGAGGAGTACCCCAGGGAATTGTGATAGGACCGCTAATATTTTGTGGGGAAAGTGGGTGGGTGACTTACGTTTTTTGGAAGTTTGGGGAGAGGTGTTTATCTGCGAAGGAGACCACACAGAAAACGCTAGTGCACTCCATACTTGTTGAGTACTGCTCTCGAGTGTCTGGGCTCCCCATCAGGTAGGATTAACGAAAGTCGTGGAAGCAAGTAGGCTACAAGTTTTGTTTTCAGTATACTCCATCTAAGCGCGAATGTTACATTTTCATGAACTGAGATGGGAATCTCTGGAGGAACATTGAGGAACTTTAGAGGAAATTTAGAGAGTTGGCATTTGAAGCTGAATAAATAAGAATAAACCTGCACCTTAAATTTCGCGTAAGGACTACAAAGAGAAAGTAGGGCTCGTACGGATGCATATAGACAGTCTGTTTCGCAATGAAACTGTGAAGTTAACTACTTGTAGTGCTAAGAGGTACCCACCGTCACGCACTATACGGTCCTAAATGCATGTGTTAAGGCACTGATCTGTGGATGTTTGTGTGATACTCTTAGTAGAGAGTGTTTGATGCTTCTTTACTCCTACGGAAGGCACTAATCTTTTTACCTCTGGAAACGTTGCTCCATAGTTCAAGGTCTACAATAATCCGGATGTGCCTCTACACTTTGGTGGGCACGTCGATACAAAGGTCGGAGGAAGGTTACGGCATACGATCTCCAGTAGGCAGTATTTTTAACCAATCGTATTGATTCCAGCTTTACCTCTTTGAAGATTCCAATAAGAATTTGACTTTTTTTCTCATACTTTCAACAATGTAGAAAAACTTCGTAAGACTATACTAAATGAAAAAGGGAACTGTTGCAATTTTCAGTATAGTGAGATTTTAACCTCTTCAGGGATATTGTCAAATATGTGGCCGTTAACCTTCTGTAACCCAATTTTCACTCGGTACGCACCTTCTGTAACCCAATTTTCACTCGTTACGCAGATGTTGTCACTTATTAACATTGTTGGAGAGTAAATTTTTTACATTTGTATATATATATATATATTATGAAGCTACAGCCACATAAATTGGTATATGTTTTTCCGGTCAGAATTAAAAGACACTTGTGTCGGTATTTTCAGAAAATTAATCATTTAGGGGATGAAATAGGGATTGAAACATTTTTTGAAAATACGTTGATACTAAGCCAATATTGAACCCAGAATTACAAAAAATGATATTTGCATACGTGGTTGGAATTTGAAAGGCACATGTTTGGGTATTTTTCGAAATTCAACTACTAATGGGGTGCCATAGGGTTTACAAGTAGTAAAATCAAATGTTTGTAAATCGTAAGAGACTTAACTACGGGGTCATCAGACCCTAAGGCTTACAAACTAATTGAACTAACTTAAAGTAACTTGGATTATCTTACGCTAAGGACGACACAAACACACATGCCCGAGGGGCGAATCGAAACCCTGACGGCGAACTGCAGCGCGCATCGCAACATAGCGCCTCAATACGCACGACCATTCTGTCGCGGCTACAAGTAGTATCACAACATTTCATTATGATAGTACTTAATCTATATCTATGAAAATTTATATTAAGAGGGAGAAACAAGTGGTGCAGACCAACCAGCCTACGCATGCGAAGCAGCGGGCTTTAAGCTAGTTTTTGTATAAAAGTTTCCTCATCGCAGAATATACTCGGAAAGTGCATATAGCGAGTTGTTTCCCCCTCATTCTATTTCGGTAATGAAACAGTGAAAGAAATTACTAGTTGTGGTAAGAGGTACCCACCGCCACCCACTTTAATAGGAGCTTGAGAATTGTGTATGTAGTTGTAGATGTGTGAGTATAATCAAATAGTGAACGCATCTTCAGTCACTGATGGTTCGTAGTGAAGTAATTGTCGCGGCATTATAATATTCAATGGGTCGTTATTACTACGATAGTCACTTTTGTTTCGCCCCTGGCCATGTGTGGTGATTGTGAGAACATTCGTCTGCTAGGTAGAATCCAATTTAATCTACATTTACACCCACAATTTTATGTCTGCGTCTGTCTGAGGAAGATTACGACATACCACCTCTAAATATGCACTGTTCCTTTCTGACCAATCTTCGGAATAATGACACCTTTAACAGTGCACTGGTCACGTCACTAGGAGCAACATTGGTGGTCGTGTTGTTTCTGTGAGGTACAGGGTAAACATTGCACCATTAACTTTAATTAACCTCAGATGTTGCAGTGAACAACTAAACAAAACGAGGGAAAACATGTAAGTATTACAATACTAGCAAATGAACATTTATTTTATGAAAATTCACAATAGAATGTTTAGGTACGCTGATTCAAGGGTTACCTATTCCGGGAATAAGTATCTATGAGATCCTACGCCACCATTCTAGTGTTCACTGCTTTAACATCTCAATAAAATAAGAATTTCACATCACCGTATGCATTTGTGAGCTTAGAATAATTTTACAAACTGCTCGACGAGCCGGCCGTGGTGGCCGAGCTGACTGAGGCGCGTCAGTCACGGTCTGCACGGCCACTACGGTCGGGGGTTCGAATCCCCCCTCGGGCATGGATATTTGTGCCCTCCTTAGTATTAGCTAGTTCATAAGTAGTTTGTAAGTTTAGGGATTGATGACCCCGCAGTTAAGTCCCATAAGCTGTACAAACATTTGAACATTTGTTTGCGCGACAGAATAGACGAATTGAAAAAATAAATTTATGCAAATTTCAGTGAAGTTAGATAGATTTTAAAACAACGAATTTCGATACTACCGCACTATTAAATGACTGATATACGCGTACAGTTGTATGACTCGTTTCTGAACGAACATAGCACAGACAGCACAACATCTCGAGCGGTCTGCCTTTTATATACAGTGCGGATAGGCCACCCGTCCCCACCACCACCACCACCACTCGCAGCTGACTCGTTACGTACGCCAGCATTAATTACCGAAGAGGTGCGCGGGCAACCTTTTGAAGCGTCGGCATTCCGAGCGATTCCGTGCCGTAAACAGACCTCAGGCGCTATTATCTGCAGCCGGCGCTGTTCTGGGGCGCATCCTAATAATGGACCCATTACGTGCCAAGCTGTGGAGCGTTAGGCGGCGCACAAATATCGCTCAGAAAGCACACTGCCCGCGAATGATCAGTTCCATCTTCATACCAGCGTGCTTGATCAGCAAATTAACGACTCTTGTGAGGAACTGTTCAGAATGAAGCAGAGCACAATGTGCTGCCAGGGAAGAGGTCAAACTTTTTTTCCGTATCCAGAAATGCCCGTACAGGATCTGCAACATGCGGTCGTGCATTATCCTGCTGAAATGTAGAGTTTCGCAGCGATCGAATGAACAGTAGAGCCACGGGTCGTAAGACATCTGAAATGTAACGGTCGCTGTCCAAAGTGTCGTCGATGCGAACAAGAGGTGATCGAGACGTGTAACAAATGGCACCACATACCTTCACGCCGGGTGATACGCCAGTATGGCGATAACGAATACACGCTTCAAATATGCGTTCACCGTGATGTCTCCAAATATGACAGTCCTGTAATTCATGATGAGACTACAGCCTGCAACAAATTCATATTTTGTGAAGCCTGACATAGTCGGTACCACAATACCATGATAGAAAAATTAATTCTTTCTTCTTCTTTTATATACCCGGACGAAAATCAATGATTTCAATATGTTCAATTGTTTGTAAATCTTATGGGACTTAACGTCTGTGGTTATCAGTTCCTAAGCTTACAAGCTACTTAAACTAAGTTAAATCTAAAAACAACACAGACACCCATGCCCGAGAGGGGACTCGAACCCCCGATTGCCAGCGACAGCGCGCTCCGCAGCATGGCGCTTTAGACCGCTCGGCCACTCCACCGTGGCTCAATGGTCTCACTTTTCAATTCTGACCACTCTTCAGCACTTCGTAGTTTCACTATTGGTCATTACAATTTCTACACCAAGAGGAAATGCAGATGATAAACGGGTATTCTTTGGACAAATATATTATACTAGAACTGAGAAAACAGTACCCAGAACAATTACCTCTGTCCGTAATAACGGCCTTGACACGCCTGGGCATTGAGTCAAACAGATGTTGGATGGCGTGTACAGGTACAGATGACCATGCAGCTTCAAAACGATACCACAGCTCATCAAGAGTAGTGTCTGGCGTATTGTGACGAGCCAGTTGCTCGGCCACCATTGACGTTATAAATTGATGAGAGATCTGGAGAATGTGTTGGCCAGGGAAGAGGTCAAACATTTTCCGTATCCAGAAATGCCCGTACAGGATCTGCAACAGTCGTGCATTATCCTGCTGAAATGTAGGGTTTCGCAGCGATCGAATGAACGGTAGAGCCACGGGTGGTAACACATCTGAAATGTAACGGCCACTGTTCAAAGTGCCGCCGATGCGAACAAGAGGTGACAGAGACGTGTAACAAATGGCACCCCATACCTTCACGTCGGGTGATACGCCAGTATGGCGATGACGAATACACGCTTTACAAGTTTGACCTACCGGATGACATGCTTGGTGAAGAGGATACCTCGGTACGATACAGATCCACCCAATTTTAGGAAAGGCTAGCGGAGTACACACTCAGACTTAGTTTGAAATGTTGCATGTGCCTCTAAGTGCCAAAAGGTTCTTATTTCCGAGATATTAAAATTAATTTCTTTTCATATTCGCATATTTTGTTGAAAATTTTCCACTCACAGTCATATGTACTTATTATTCTTAGAAGATAGATTAATGTACGTAAACCTCTGTGCAAAGAATACAAAGACAATGAAACGTTCAATTCTTCCCATCTATAAAGACAGGAGATGCGTCTCTATTTCCTTCTTCTTGTTCTAACATTGAGACAGTAAAGTCGTAAAGGATTTCAGCACTGTAATTATTACGAAATTTTTCTAGGATATGTATGAACTATGTAAATGATGTAAGTTTTATTTAGATATGCTGCTTTTTATAATCTAATTATAAGCTCTGCAGTTTAACCGAACTTCGAATGTGTTCTCATTTAGTAGAAAAACTGATTCTTTTAATTTTTTCCTTCTCGCATTTTATTAACTGTGATGCAATTTATTTTTCAGGACAACGGATATCGTCTTTACATATAATCACGAAAGTAATTGTTGGATATGAGATCAGAATAGGAACCATTTTCAATCCATTCTTTCATTAATCGTATTGTTCTGAATACGATCGTGAGATTTGTGCCTACTTATTAAATTTCAGTTTTAACAATGTGAGCTAGCCGTGGGCTTTGTTAGTAAACGATAGTGATTGTAAATGATGTCTCCAGCAGTTAGGTTCACGGCGGTTTTCCATCAACAACAAGTTTTCAATTAATTTCTTAATGCGTAGTTTGCCTATTCTATTACAGTGCTGCATTTTTTTATGCTTTTAAAATCAGATGCACCTTTCATGGCTCACGTAAATGCAACGACACCGATTTGAAATATTTCTCCCATTTAATCTTTATAGCGCCGTCAGTGATAGCTTTTCAAAACTATATATCCGGCTTTTACAGTGATTTCATTCAAATTAATATTGATTTAATTTTTCTTTATTAAAATCGCGGAACAGTTTCATTTGCAGGAGCCATTCCATTTCAAGGATATTTGCATAAATATATTATTTAAATAAAAATATATATAATGTTAACTGCCTTGTGGGTTGAGGTTGTAGAGGCAAGTTTAACTTTTAGCATTTAATCTATTTCGTAAAAAGTTTGCAAGATATCAATGGGATTAAATTACCCAAAAATACTGACTGCAGAGATTATGATTCATAAATAAACAGGGGAATTAATTTTATTTTTAAATATCTTTGACGATTAAAGAGTAGATGTTGGCGGCAGTTACATTATAAAAAGAGACGGGGCCTACCTTCTGGAACATTTGGCATGGTTTGCTCCAATATAACAATTCATATTTATAAAGGTATGACACCGTCGTGCTGTGGGGTTGGACTTGTACGTAATTTGTTCGTACAGCGGAACGTACGTTAATTTTTATTTCAGTATCCAAACGGAGTTACGGGAAAAAAAAAAAAAAAAAAAAATATTACGCGGAACAATATCAGACCCGAAATTTAACATATATATAAAATAATAATAATAATAATAATAATAATAATAAACGAGATTGCAGGTTATAAAAAGCCGTTTAATTATTATGGGGACTGATAAGGGTTGAAAAATGGTAAAACTTATAACAATCACTGCACGATATCTTGTCTGCCGTAATGGCGTCCAAACCCACCACACTACTTTTAGGAGAAAAATTATTTAGCCCAGATTCATTACCGGAATGATGATTAAAAACCCGTCATATTAAATTTTTAAATATTTCATGATGTATTTAACTCACGAAAGCACTTTACTTACATGCTGGATAAATGAAACAATAGGAGCTGCTATAGATATGTCTGTACTAATCAGAGGCTGAACATAGACAGATGAATCGGAACGTTGTTCTTTCTCTCGTCAGACAGAAACAAGGGATGGTAGCTTAAGGTTCAGAGAGAGAAAAACGCTCCTCGATTAAAATATGTCTTAGGTCGTTAATTGTTTGTTGTATCGTTACAAATATCATTTCTAAAAATATTAACAATTTGGGGGAAATGTTTCAAGTTGTAGATTAAAATTACGAAATCAGACTGTATTGCTTAATTCGATGTGGAAGTCCATGACGATCAGTACCTCATTGAAGTTTTCCAGCGTCACTTGCTACAAGAAGTAGGTTTACCAGGACGATCATGAAAATAATACAGACTTTAGTATGGTACATTGAATGTTCTGCACTTCATAGGCGCAGCGTTCAGCATGCAGGACAGATGTCCATTAGCTGCCAGCACTTTTGATGTGCGTTTGATGCGTCCTTAACAGTTCACTCACGAACCTAAGTACCTTCACTTTCTAGTCAATAAGTGGCACCCCCTTCACTTACGTCAACAAAGGAGATGAAGTGACTAACACCGTTTCCAATGCAATATGGAGTAGCAGTTCCCGGAGTCTTTGCTGGCAGGATTCCTCAGACGGCAAACAGAAGCCTAGGATGGCATAGTAATCAGTTGCAGTAATTTTATGCGCCGGCGTCTATTTCAGCAACAATCTGCGGCAGATGTGCGATGATACTAAAGGCTGGAAATGCCAAGAGGCACCGCAGCCACTTTGAGCGTAATAACAGAGCGAGATGCGAAAGGTTATGCGCCCGCTCAGAAGTAAATCAAATCGTTCCCCGCCTGTATCAGAATAGCACGCAAACGGTGTGATGCCGCGTGTTTGCGTAACGCGCACCTTCAAACACAGAAGACTTAACGTTCTCTTTCTTTTTTTGATGGATGACGCGGTGCTTAGAAGTAATCTGCCGCAATTACGTGTCATGCACACTGCTTTCAAGTTCGTAGGTAAAGTGCGGAGCTGGGATGACGACCGTGCTATAATGCTTACCGCCATTTCTTGCTGCAGACGCCAGTAACACAGAAAAGGAAATGAGGCAAGCCAACGCGCTCTTCCGGTATGACTTGGTAGTAACATTAGGAAACTGCGTAAGCGAGCTCTTCGACGTTCTCCATAAAAATGAGTACAAGGAAGAGATTTCACTTCACTAGCAAACGGCAAAACTGACAGCTTTTATGATATTTAAAGGTTCATCAACAGAGTCAAAATAAAATAAAATTATTTAGCATTTGCAGATGACCTAGCAATTATAACTGACAGTGAAGAAACCGCAACAAAACAAATTGATTTTTTTTAATGTGTTTATTTCCGTCGACAGTTGCTATAAAATTGTTTACTAACATGTTTCGATCACTTGGATCATCTTCAGATCTTATAGTTGCGTCCGCAACTCGTCTGGCTGAGTACTAATTAGTACTCAGCCAGACGAGTTGCGGACGCAACTATAAGATCTGAAGATGATCCAAGTGATCGAAACATGTTATTAAACAATTTTATAGCAACTGTCGACGGAAATACATTTAAAATAACATAGTGCAGTTGCGGACTCTCTATAATCGACCATGTCGACTATAATGAACACAAATTGTGATCCTGAAAGAACGCGCAGAGAAGGTTGGCCTGCAAATCTCCTTTGAGAAGACTGAATTTATTTACTCCAAATTATATATTCCGAAAATCAAAACAAATTATGGTGAAATCAACAGAGTCAAACACTTTAAGTATCTCGTCGAAGTTATTGAAACAACAGGACCCCAGAAAATAGCACAAAACAACCTGTTACACAAAATCAAGAAAGCATTCGGACTTGTTCAAAACATATATAACAAAAAATTCCTGTCAAAAGGAACTAAAATCAGTCACTACAACAAAGTTATCAAACCTACAGTCACATATGCAAGTGAAACGCTCTCACTGAATAGAAAACTAGATTTACAAGAAATTAAGAAAGTAGAGAGAAAAATTATTAGGAAAATTCTGGGACCTCGATACACGCAAGATGGATACAGACTGCAGACCATCGAGACAACCGAAAAACTATCAAATATCGAAACTGACATCAGAAAGAGACGAATGAAATTTTATGGACACCTACACAGTTTACCTGGAAATAGGTTAACTAAACGTGTACTGGACTATGTGACATCATTTAATGCAACAATATCCTGGGTAACTGAAGTTAAGAAGGATTTGACAAAACCAAAAAAAATTAACATAACAAACACATCAGACAGAGATACATTCAGAAGAAAAATTGAGAAGTGGAAGTTTACTTCAGAGATGGCAGCAAAACCATACCGACCTAAGTGGACCGAAGAAAAAAAAAACCCTTGGGGGGGGGGGGGGGAAATGAAGATATATTGGGAAAATAAGAAGAACCTTAAGAAATATTGATAAATCACCTGCTTATCGTTCTCCCATGAAGACATTCGCTAATAATAATAATAATAATAAAAAGAACACTATCTGAAATAAATGTAACATGGAAGTTCCGATACGAAGTTCTTGAATTCTTGGTGTTCAACGGCTTTTATATCGTTAATGAAAGACGTCCTTTCTGTAAAAGCTATAAGGTGCTCATATATATTTTTTTCCTTTTTACTGTCCAGATCGCCGTTAGATTGTATAACCCAGCTGTCGGCAACGGGCGTTTTAGGTGCGGACCGCGGAAGACCAAAAACTGGACCACCAAAAGTATTTTCAGAGTGTAAGTTACATACTACAATTATTAAAAAATAATTTTCTACAGATAACAACATCGAGCTACAAGGAAATTGGAAATTAAATTGTGGTTTGGTTCAAATCGTATCATCATTCCGTCACAAGCTGGTTCATTGAAAGAGACGTTTTTAAGTCAAGAATTTCTTCGTTTCGCAACAATTTTTAAATATAAAAGCATTCATGAAATGGACATTTTCATATGACAAATTTTCTTGGCAGATCTTAAGAAGGAATTTGCAGAAAGTTCAAAATTTTCTTGGCAGATCTTAACAAGGAATTTGCAGAAAGTTCAAAAGACTTTTCAGAAACAGACAAGTTGTCACGATTTTTAAAATTACCTTTTGAGGTTTCTCCTGCAGCGGAATGGACGGATGTGGGAGCGAAGTTATTCCAACTTTCAAAGCCTTAACTCCAAATGGAGATAATAGACTTATAGGAAGACATTTTTCCTTTCAAACGTATAAAACTGTATCCACTGAAGAATTTTGGAGTCAACTTGTCCCGGAAAAATATGAAAATTGCAAAACATTAGCGATCTACCTGGCTGCTATGTTTGGTTTCACATACATTTGTGAAATTTCATCTTCAAAACTGAATTTCTTGGAGAATAATTATCGTTCACGACTAACGGCCACCCACTTTGAAGACACTACTTGCATCAGCTGTTCTGCTCGTGAACCTGACTTTAAGAATCTGCTCAATACCGTAAATGTACTTCCAGTGGATTTTTTAAAAGAGATATACGCACATTTCATTGTAATTCATACTTTCTTAGTGAAAATTAGAATAAAAAAGGTATGTATAAGGCATGTCATGTTTCTGGACTTTTCAATAAAAGATTGACTATCTATTTTATTTCATACTTTTTTTAGTGAAAATAGAAATATATAAATAGCAAATAATATACGTTTTTCTGAATATTTTGTACATTATTATTTTACATCTCTTACATTACACATTAGTTTGAGAGTGAAAATTAAAATAAAAAATCATTGAAGAATAAGACTTTTGGTGGATTTTTTATTACAATTTGTCAGTGTTTTGTATTTCATATTATATTTTGAGTGAAAATTAACGTAAAAAATTATAAGGAACATGAGGTTTTACATTTGGACCTTGATAAAAATTTTCAAAAATATCCTGACCCTGTCTAAGATTACTTGCTTACCTCTGGTGTAACCCATCATCAGTGGCATCTAATTTAGAAGAAACTATATTCTATGCACATCGGTTTCTATAATAATACTACTACTTACTAAATGTTGAATACCGGTATAACTCAGAGTTGAACAATTACATATAAATCGATCCTTATAATATATATTATAATATATTAGAAATGTAAAAAGTATATTTCATCACTAGGGTGTGTCAGATATAAAATCCTGAGGACATTCTATATCAATTTTATTAACAACGATGAGTTTCAGTTTTCATTTGCGTATGTGATAGTTTTAGAGTCACACAATCCAATTGTCCCAAAGCAATATTTTCACTGTAGATAACACAGATCGGACAAACAGTAAAGCAGCAATGTTCAAATGTTTGTAAATCTATCGGACCAAACTGCGTGGTCATCAGTCCGTAGCTTACAATCTACTTAAACCTAGGTAAACTAACCTAAGGACAAACACACACACCCATGCCCCAGGGAGGACTCAAACCTCCACGGCGAGCAACCGCGCGCTCCGCAGCGAGACGCTTTAGACCGCTCAGCTACTCCACCGCGGCAAAGCGGCAATGCTCCTTGGCAAGGTGTCAACATAGAACCCAATTACTGTGGGCAGACATTAGCCAGATACAAACAACAGTTCAGCAATTTTCCAGAATCGCCACTATTTTCAACTGATAAAACACACATATAAAATTTTCTTACTTTGTACAATGAGAAGCACCGCCATCCACCATCACTGTTTTTCGAAAAGTGACGTGGAATAGTTGCAAACACATTGGTGCCATGATATGTCTTGTGTATCGTTATCTATGGTCGCCAATATGCATGCAAGTAACAGATGCACAGATGGATGTAAATAAAATGTCACAAATAACAATTGATATGTAATACAGTCTTTCTGACTTAGAAGTGATTTATATATGTTTATATCAAATAATGATTAATATCAAAAATGAAGAAATGTAACAACTTACAATTGAACAACGTTGACATGCTCGTAAATCTGCATTATGTGAGTTGGACTGTTTATAAATTTTGTAATTTAACGAATACATAGTTGCTATTGCGTTGTAGCTTTCCAAATACATGTTTATATTCTATATAAAATGGAAAATGACTTAATGGTTTGATAACTGACGCATATCTGTGATGTGTTATAAGTATACTTAGGGTTCTGCTATTATTTTGACAATTCTCACATTTTCAGAATCGAAGTAGGCTTTGCTCAACATTGAATGAAACCCCTATTATTCTAGGAAACATCAATTAGGTGAGGTTGTACTTATAAAGTGTCCCTTTCGTCAGTGGGAAGTGTAATAATTGTAGCCAAATGAACTATTCTTCATCATAGTATGCCGGGGACGGAGGCGCTCCAGTCACGGTCTGCATGGCCACTACGGTCGGGGGTTCGAATCCCCCCTCGGGCATGGATATTTGTGCCGTCCTTAGTCTTAGCTAGTTCATAAGTAGTTTGTAAGCTTAGGGACTGATGATCCCGTAGTTAAGTCCCATAAGTTCTACAAACATTTGAACTCATCGTAGTATTTTCCTCATAGTATATTTCACTAGGCTGACAAAATAAAAAGACGTAGAGATATCAAGAGTCTTAAGGATAAAAATGTGGTTAGCGTGTCATGTCGTAGAGCGTGAGTAAACGTGTTAGATTCTCGGCACACTGGGAGACATTCTTCCTTTCCTTCGGCAAGTAGGTGCGAATGTTGCTCTAGCCATTCCATCACATCCTCACATACAAACACTCCAGTCCCCCAAATGGCTACGAACTCAACGATACAGTGCACCATTTGTTTAATGAACTAACGAAAAATGTTCAACTCTTAATAACTCTCCCTTTATCTCCTAACCTTTGTGCCGAGAGAGGTAACGCAATAGTTAGCGCATTGCGCTCGCATTCGGTTCACGACGCATCAAATCCCCATTCTGCCATCTAGATTTAAGTTGTCCAAGATTTCCCTAAGTCGCTCCAGGAAGAATGCTGGCACGATTTCGTTGTAAAGAGCACGGCCAGATTACTTCCCCATCCTTTCGTAACCCGAGCGTGCGCGCCGACTTATAACGAACGCACTCTAAACGGCACGTAAACTCTAATTACCCTTCTTATCTTTGCCGTCTAGAGGCGAGGTTAAATATCACCACGTACCTGATACACTGAAAAACGGATACGGAAGTTCTTTTATTGCTTAGTTACCAGCATTGCAAAAATCTATGAAATGCAGACTGTGAAACGAATCTTGTCAGAATTTTCCATTAGAGAGTTACCTGTCCACCGAAACACAAAAAAGCGTACTCCGTAATAATGTCCATACGAGTCGAGTTGATGCCAAATGAAGAAATCAGTATATATAGTTGATTAATGGAAACAAACTGTAGAGCGAAAGGATCATAACTGTAGCTCACAGTGCATTAATCCGATGTTTCTTGGTTGACACTGAAGGTTTGACGGTCACTGTTGATTAAACGAGATTCTGTTCTCATTTCGGTACTTTATTTCACCACCTTGACATTGGCTATTAATTGTGATTTGAACAAAAATAGCTTGTCGATTGTAATTGTGTAATTTACTATAACTGAAAACCCAGCGTTGCCTGGATATTTATTTATTTATTCAAGCCAAGAGTTAGTACTTCTCCTATCCCTTCTTTCTCTCTGACCCTCTCCTTTCTTCTAATAATATATTCTATTTAACCGAGAATATAGAAGCCGGCCGCGGTGGCCGAGGGGACTAAGGCGGTCCAGTCACGGTCTGCACGGCCACTACGGTCGGGGGTTCGAATTCCCCCTCGGGCATATTTGTGTCGTCCTTAGTCTTAGCTAGTTCATAAGTAGTTTGTAAGCTTAGGGACTGATGACCCCGTAGTTAAGTCCCATAAGTTCTACAAACAAACAATTGAGAATATAGAAGAAGTAATGCTGTCTTCCATAATCTAGAAAATTTCAAGTAAACAAAGAAAGATAGAAATCAAAATACAAATGACATGTAACATTCATACATTCATTTAACTTGACTATAAACAATATTTCTTGTTACTTGTGCAGGATCTAATATGAATAATCTCTGGTGAGCCAACCTTGAGCACGCAACATAAAGTTGTCCGTGTAAGAAACATGGAAATTTCATATACGCTCCACAGTATAGACTACCCTTTGATTTATTAATCATAATAGAAAATGCAAGTCTCACTGGAAACTGCAGTCTCTTGAAGTTAAAAGGTAGATCTGTCAGAAATAATGGGCATTCGTTGAACGTACACTGATTCACTCTCTTCCTTTCCCTGTAGCTCTATTGCTTTCTCCTACAGCTGCGTGTACTTCACAGTTCGAAGTTCTTTGAAAGTTGTCATCTTTCAGGAATTTCCTTAAGCTGACTGGAATACAGTAGTTTCTTAGCAATAAATAAGAAATGTAATAAAACTTGGTGCCTGATGTGAAAAGTTTTACCCATCGCAGTATATATGATCTCATATTTATTGATTTGTATGTTGTACAGTTGTATTTATATTCAGTTGTGTAAGTTCTGTACGTCTGTAAAATCTGTTGTGTATACAATTAGTATTAAAGAAGTAATAGAAACTTGGTGCGTGATGGGGCGGTTTTCCATGAATGTTACTGTTTGTGCTCATATCTCATGTAGTATGTGTCGTACTATGATATAGTTTCGAAGGGACGTTCAGCTACATGTCTGTATACTATCTGTAAAATTTCAGGCGATATTTAATCAGTGAAGATATTTAAAAGTGAAGTGCTGTGATGTGCGGAGATGAAAAGGAAAAACGTAACGCCGGCCGCGGTGGCCGAGGGGACTAAGGCGCTCCAGTCACGGTCTCCACGGCCACTACGGTCGGGGGTTCGAATCCCCCCTCGGGCATGGATATTTGTGCCGTCTTAGTTCGTAAGTAGTTCATAAGTAGTTTGTAAGTTTAGGGACTGATGACCCCGTAGTTAAGTCCCATAGACTGTACAAACATTTGAACATTGAAAAACGTAACAAAAACACACGAAAAGTGCTGTACACAGCCCTGAAACACTCGCCAGGAAAAAACGAACTCCAGCCAAGACGGAGAAGCAGTGGTTACATGTAGAGAAGAGACATCAACACCACCACAGAAGATGCTTTTAAAATAAAAAAGCGAAACGCGTCTGTTTTAAAAATAAACCCCTTAATTGCAGTCAGCATAAGACAGATTACCTCTATAAACAATTTTAACAGCTGCTGCGGAATACGGCCACACAACCAAAGAGATTATATTATTTAATAAACCTGTTTTCGGCTGTTAATCCATCATCAGATACATAAGGTAACATCCGAAAAACAGTTAGTTAAATAATAAATTTTGTGGATCATTACACAATTGTGTTGCATGTTTCATTTAAAAGTATCAAATATTATATCAAGTAGCTTCGCCCCGCGGTGTTCCTTCCGGTTGAATAGTGTGTTTTAAGTAAAGATTAACACCGAAACTTACGTATCCACGTGTCTGCGCCATCACTACCATTAAGACATAGCAAAACGCGGGCAGAACACTGATTCTCGAAACTTATTCATGAAAGTTAGGGGAAATAGATGTACGCCGTCGTGTAGCAGTGTAAAAAAGTGCCAGGAAAGGGAGTAAATAATTGCACGACTGTATGCGACATGGCTAGCGTAGAACACACCGTAATTATCGTAGAATTTGTGGAGAGTGAGAAATCTATTGCAATACGTCCTTGTAAACCATATTCGCGGACCTCTTGTTCTCAGAGTTTATGTTGATATTTTTGGCTCTCGATACACGCGTGATGTCAATGTTCGACCATCTATAGTTGTTGCTGACAGTCCAATAAACGTAATAGAAAACCATGTAGAAAACAGTGTTTAAGAACCTAGATAATATCACAATCGAATACACATTATATGGCCTCAGAAAATATTTCTATGTCTGCCCATCTTCCCCTTTGCCTGCCACTCACTGTTTCGTCTATCTGTAGAACTCTCCTTCACCTCAGTCCACTGTCTCCTCCATATGTGAATAATAATGTAATTCTGTTAATTTTCATGGTGAAGTGTTGTCTTAGTTTATTCGGTAATTCATTTCCTCTCCTAAAGACCTATTCAAAAATGTATCACAGTGTACCATTCATTGAAACACAATGTTATTGATTACGTAACACAACATTGACGTTGACACACACAGCGCTTAGTGCGGGTACTCGGGGTAATGGAACACATCCATGTGCTGATGTTGACAGAGGACAAATGTAAACATATGTAAACCGTACACACGGCATTCCGGCAAGCATCGTAAGTTGAATAGTTGTATGAGTAGAATGTACACCAAAGAAGAGAAGGTAGATGTACTACTCATCTATGGCGAATACAAGTTAGCAGAATATTAATTACAATACTATTCTCTTATGTACAATACGGGTATATTTAGTAGAGTAAAACTTCCTGGGAGATTAAAATTCTGTGCCGGAACCGGGACTTTCCAAACTTCACAGAAGCTCTCCTGCAAACACGCAAGACTAGCACTCCTGGAAGAAAGCCATGTCTCCACCATATCCTTTCTTCCAGGAGTGCTAGTCTTGCGTGTTTGCAGGAGAGCTTCTGTGAAGTTTGGAAAGTAGGAGGCGAGGTACTGGCGGAAGTAAAGTTGTGAGGCGGCATAGTGAGTCGTGTCGGGATAGCACAGTCGGTAGTGCGCTCGCCCGCGAAAGGCACAGGTCCCAGGTTCGAGTCCCGGTTCCGGCACACAATTTTAATCCACCAGGAAGTTTCATATCAGCGCACACTCCGCTGCAGAGTGAAAGTTTCATTCTTCTTTAGTAGAGTAGTTTCGGCCTTTAAAATACTGTTGTGTAGAGTAAGCATATAGTAAAGGCTGTCCTTCATATAAATTTCATCGAAATAACGTTTCTTTTATTGTTGTTGAAGGTAGGCGAAATATCCTGAGAAGAACCCAAGTTCCCGACGGATGTTTTCTCGTCTTGTTGGGACGCTTCAGGAAATGGGAAGTTTCAACCCATGACAACGCACTCGTCGTAGAGCTCGCACAGACGAAGCTGTCGAAGTCACTGTTCTCGCTTCCGTTGCTATGAATGCACAAGTGAGCACACGACAGCTTGAACACGAGATTGGCATTCCTAAAACCAAGGTATTTCGTATTCTCATAAGCCACCTGTTCCATCCTTACCAAGTAGACCTACATCAAGAATTGCATGGGACTTATTTTCAGAATCGTGTACAGTGGGCACAGCAGCGAACCCTCTCCAACCCCAACTTCTTCTCCAATGTTCTATATACCGATGAATGTTCCAGCTCAAACAAAGGACAGGTAAATACAAGTAACATGCATTATTGGTCCAGCGACAACCCACGATGGCTTAGACAGGTGGAATATGAGCGTCAGTGGAGAGTTACAATTATTGGCGCTTATTTCATTATTGGTAGCCTAAACGGCACAGTGTATGCCAACTTCCTAAGACCAATTCTTCGTCCTCTTCTGGATGAAGTGCCACCAAGTACGAGAATGCTTATGTGGTATCAACACGATGGATGTCCAGCACATAATGCCTTGCGTGGACGTCGGGTTCTGAACCGAAGGTATCCTGCCAGATGGATCGGTCGAGAAGGAACAGTTACTTGGCCTGCTAAGTCTCCTCTGGACGTATTTCTTTGGGTATGCATTGCAGACGTCGTCTATCGCCATATTCCAACAACTCCAGAGGACATGCAGGGAGCTGTCGTGCTTCCTTGTAATTCTCTTCAGGAAATAATTCTTTCTTTCAACCAGTTCACCAATGTATCCTTTGAATGTTCTACTTCTCCTGGGCACTAGTACAGGCGAGTCAAAGGCAATATTGTGTTATGTTTTTACTTGGTTTTCATTTGTTTACTGACAGCTCCAGCAAGTGGACGAGTTTGCGATCCCAGGCTCAATGTTGTGTTATGTAAGTAATAGCGTTGTGTTTCAGCGAATAGTACACACATTTCTGAACAAGTATTTCGGAAAGGAAATGATACAGGTCGTCGTTTAGAAAAGTCTTAACGCTGTTCATATCTTTGGAAAAAAAGAGGCAATTGTAGTTATTAATGTCCCCTTGGTGGCTAAAGAATATGTGCTTGAAACATTTTGTAATCTGTATCTGGACAAACAGTTATATAGGGTGGTCAAGATAAATGGGTCACATATATCAGATTACAATATAGGATGAAAGAGACGCGGTCGTTGGCAGTTATAGGTGAAACGTTGGCTCAAGATCAGTGGGGTGTTGCACCCCGTGCGATCACAACGAATACTCTTAATCGGTTCAGAGACCAAAAAAGTCCTTCGATTTTCCCCTGTGGTACGTTTTTCCACCCTTTATGCAGCAATTTCTCCACTGTGCTCAGTGGTGGAGGCTTATGGGGGTCTTGATGGCCACGGGAAGACACAGTGTCCCAGGGTACTGTGCCGTCAGAGGCAGGACTTGCGGACGCACACTCTCTGTGACTTATCACTGCCGTCAAGGTTTGCCCAAGCATGACTAGCGCTGATCCGAACGCATATCCCGTGGCTCACATACCATGATGCCTCTACGCCACGCTGATTTTTAGCAGAATATTCTCTAAGCCCTCGACGTCGCCAAAGCCCAACACGATGGTGATAAAATGCACTCAGTTGATGAATATGCTATCTAAAGGGTCTGTGGGGCACTGAATATGTCTTGCTTTGACTGAAAGGCAGTTGACTGGTGCCACCCTTTCATCAACAGCGTGGTGACCTTATGAATGCACTCTGGTGGGCGTTCCACACATTACAGAGCCGTGCTCATCTCCCACAACAATATTATGCTTATATAATAGAATGGGATGCGACTGCTTCTGGGAGTTTCACGTATTCTGTCAGGCAGTGTATGATGATATAAATAAGGGCTATAACTGCTATGTTATTCGCAAATGTTTTTCCACGGTGGGATGGCTGAGAACTCTAAGGTGCCTTGCTGCGGAGTGTGCGATTACTCCCCGTCGGAGTTTAAAGTCCTCCCTCGGGTATGAGTGTGTGAGTGTTGTCTTTAGGTTAGTTTAAGTAGTTTGTAAGCCTAGAGACTGGTACCCACAGTAGTAAAGGCCCAGAGATTTACAAACATTTGAAGATCTTGAACACATGTCTCTCACTTGACAGTGACCGTAACTTCGTTTTAATGTGATAAAAACCCGTAACCAGTTACTGACATTTACGTTTATTGTCGAAATGTGATCATCAGCCGTACATCGCTTACCATCTACATCGGAATCCATACTCCGTAAGCCACCTTACTCTGTGTGGCGGAGGGTACTGAGTGTACCGTTGTTACTGCCTTATATTCCAGTCGCGCATGGTCCGCGGTATGCCTCCGAATGGGCGCTAATCTCTCTGATCCTACCTTGAGGTAGCTTCGCGAGGTGTACGTAGGACGAAGAAGCATACTGGTTGACTTCTCATGGAACGTATGCTCACGGAACTTTTACAGAAGCCCGTATCATGATACCGGTACAGAACGTCTCTCTTGCAACGTCTGCTGCTGGAGTTTAGCAGTCATCTCCGTGGTGCTTCTTGGCAGTCCTTAGGAACGCTTTGCACCTTCAGATACTTCGGTACACTACTAATAGTCGGGGGCAAGTTCTTTCTTTTGCTCCATGTGAAATCGAAATGGTATCCCATATCTTCAAAGTTCGGGGTTTTCTGACGGATTTTGAAATCTAACTGATTCAGTATTTCGATGGTACAACTGCCAGTCATCTTCAGGAACCGTAGCTACTTCTGACTCAGCGGGACTCAGTAGCAGCTGCGGTTCCTGAAGATGACAGACAGTTGTACCGTCGAAATATTGAATCAGTTAGATTTCAACATCCGGCAGAAAACCCGAGGAGACTTTCAAGATTTATTACGCTGGGAAAGCCTACGATGGTATCCTATATGTCCAGCGGCCTTTCCTCTATATACCTAATTCAATTGATTTTTTTGTCCTTCTGACACTTATTGCAATATCGCTCATTTTGTCCTTCGTGCGATGGTCTAGAGCAGTGTTCTTTTCTCTCTCTCTCTCTCTCTCTCTCTCCCTTTTTTTTTTTTTTTTTTCAAACTGTGAGTCGCGACCCCCAGGGGAGTCGCAATGTCTTGCTCAGGGAGTAGCCCTCTAAGGAGGAAGTACTTGCACCATAAAATAATCAGGACTTCAATAATACAAAAACGCAGGTCTCAGTAACACTAACGTTAAAAATACGGGGTTCCTTGTGTAACATGTATTATGAACTGAACATATCATAGATTGTTTCATAATACAGTGTGTTAATGGTGAATAAGCGCAAAGTCTGAAAAATGTTTTCAGGAACCAATCAATAGTTGAAAGAACATAATACAATAAGTTATTCGGAATAATTCGAAAAAATAAAAGATCTACTTCTCTACAAATTATTTGTACAGTGGAACCTATCTTAATGATCATAATTCGCTTCTGAGTCTTGTAAGAAATACGAAACACTCGTTAAGCAAAACATATATGTCTGTGGAAAAATCATATAAAAATGGGATAATAAGTTCCATTCCGAAAAATAGGTACAGAAAACTTCGTCCAACAATTTGACAGAAAGCTCAAACAAAAGAAAGAAGATTTAGTGTCTTTAATTTGAGATAATATGGTTTTGTTAAGGTTCATGAGGAGAGACGTCCCCAGAATAATTTTGTTTCCAAGGGACTCGCCAGACAGTTCTTACTTGTAAGGATGTCGCATATTCGAAAAGGTTTGAAAACGCTGGTCTAGAGGAGGAACTGCAGTGCAATGTGAAAAACTTTGTAGAAACACATTTCCACGTTTATGACTGTCTCAGTGTCAGCACAAAGTTTGGAGGTGATAAGTAAGGAAGAAAAAAAAGTTTGAGCCCTAGATAAATTTCAAAATATCGCAGTAATCAGCCATTCAATTGGATGTAAAGGATTATGGGTCCCTCGGAAACGATAGCAATAATTTTATCCTCTTTAGAAGAAGTAAAGGACATCGTTACATGTTGGTCATTGGATTAAATAGAACTAGAACCAAGCGAGTTTTGTCGTATGATATGTTCAACCATAGAGAATTCACAATCCGTATTTTTATGCTGCTGTTGAAAAGATACTGTAAAAGACAGTGAATCTTCGTCGGTGTCATCAGTATTGATGTCCTAAAGTAGTGAGTCGTAATCTCTGACTGGAAAACAATATGACACGAAATAGCTAATGTACGTTGATTGCTTTTAAACGAACAGTTTCAGGGAATCACGGCAATCATATGCTATAATAGTATAAAGGTTTCTAGCACTGCTTTATCAGAATGCGAGCATAGTTTCTCGACGAATGTGCCACGTTGTAAATATTTCTTGTGTCATCGGAGCAGAGTTGAAACACAACGGCATTAAGTTCCTGAGGAAAAGGTTGAAATAATACAGTGTTGCCTCTACTTGGGAATGGAAATAAGCCTCCGAAACGCTTCGTGATGGACACATTTAAATCGCGGGACTAGTTCCTCCTACGTCCAAACCATGTACGGGGAAATTGTGTTATACTTCAACAATTTATGCAACCTATCAGTTCATTTCAACAATTTTCAACACCAGGTAGTAAAGTAATTATCTTGTATCTGCAAGAAGGGCGCGTATAGACATGAAGTTCGTTCTCTGTAAGCAGTAATGACTTGTACAGAGGTAATTCAGATCGTTTCTGCATGGACGTTTTTGTAGCATCATGCCGTAACCACTGCGACCGTATTTGTAGTATCTTAGACACCGGTAATGCTTCAAGTGCAGAATCTTCTCTGTCGCTCTTAGCCGAACGTGAGTCGTTAAGCTTGCAGTCTCAAATACGTAACGCCAGCTGACATTTTCTGCTCTCCAGGTGCACTTGGTTGCGTCTCGGCCCTTGGAGAAAGGCACAGAAGAACAATTATTCGCGAGACTTTTTGTAGTACTAAGGCATATTCATTCAGCAGGCGGTATCAGTAATATACTTAAGGCGAATTAGATTTGTTCACGAAAAGGAGAGAAACTAAATTAATGTGTTACACGGATTAAGAGTCAGTTACACGGAACGCAATGATTTGGCGAAACTGATGTCAGACGAGGACGACAACGAAAACCATGGATGTAGGTAACTGAGCGTAATGCGTATTAAAGAAAGTTTTATAAAAACAAACATTATAGCCGGAAAGAATGAGTGTATTGAGTTAGGAAAGTAAGTGAATGAATGTAAAGTTACGTCATTGTCTAAAAGGAATACCAGTAGTGTCAAACCTCAAGCTATTAAGTTCATTTTACAATACTGTTTTGCCCTTCTTTAAAAGCTTAAAATTTATTCTAGGTTAGAGAAAAATAAAAATAAATCGAAATGTGAAGCTGTTGAAAGGGCGAAACGGTAAAGATTTCATGTCTTTGCAAGCTCAGATACATATATTTGAATTACGAAATGATAATACACATGTATAGCGCAACAGCTTGTCTTAGGTAATTGCTTGCAACGGAATTTATTTTTAAAGGTAAATAACCGATGTCCGTACTACCTGGATGTTGAGTCTCAGCATTCTGAGCGTGCCATCCATAGATATTCATATTTTATTTTTTCCTTTACTAAAACATGGCTGTTATGAAGTATTAGAAAGAAAATGGGAAGAAAATAAGTTTCGATTCAGCTCCCCAATCAGCCCATTACATCGCATGTTGACATAAATTTTAAATCAAGAGGTAAAAAGAAAATATTTCTTACTTAATGGAAATTCGTTTACCAAATTAAGACTTAGAGAGTAATGCAGAACGTATGAATGGGTACTATGCAGCAACGCTGCAGTTATATGCTCAGACATCAGATTTAAACATCTAGGTTGTGTAGAAATCACTGGTGTCAACACGGCGAACTTACCAACGACCAGAAACAGATAGAAGATTAGATCGTTTTAGGGTAGGCGTTATTGGTACTCCACAGACTTACGATAACAGATATACCAAAATAAGAATGAAGTCATGTGTGTGTGGTTAAACAACCTACACTGCTCCAAATAAGACGAATATAGTATACACAAAATGCCCATTGCTGCAACAACTGCAGCAAACAACACTACAACGTAATGGTGCTGACTTGTTTGTTGGGTCCACATAACCAAGAACATTTCGCAACAGGGCAAAATTACGTAAATAATGAAAATGTAGGTGACAAGAATCGTATGTGGACGTGAACGTCCATTTGACGATGAACTGGGAGGTTTGAAACGGCTAATGGCGCCATTTTCAAAATAAATAGCATAATCAAATGCTGTTTTCTTTATTGTAAGAATCATTCTGTATTTGATACACAACCACGTGCTCAAATAGTAAGTTTTTGGCAAAACTTCATGACGTGCTTACACGTTGATGAAACGTAAGAGTAATATCAGAGGGTCACTATTCTAC
This sequence comes from Locusta migratoria, assembly GCA_026315105.1. Classification (NCBI taxonomy): domain Eukaryota; kingdom Metazoa; phylum Arthropoda; class Insecta; order Orthoptera; family Acrididae; genus Locusta; species Locusta migratoria. Next base: position 175,745,842 of record CM048751.1, on the reverse strand, counting down.
TAATGACAATCTGATATTATTCTTACGTGACTTGAGCCCTTCTTGCCCAAATGTAACACATCTTATGTAATAATTTTTATAACAAAAAGCTTGTGACGAAGGCAACACTAGTCAATATCGCAACCTTGTTTTTATGTATTTATTTATTCATTTATTAATTTACTACGCAACGTGTAGGCCGCTAAATTTTAGCCGCGGAGGAGCGGCCGAGCGCTTTGAGGCGCTATGCTCCGATGCGCAAGGCCGTTCCCCGTAGGGGGTTGGGATCCTCCCCGTCGTGCATGGAAGTTTGTGCTGTCTTTAATATAAGGTAGGTCATAAGAAGTTTGTAAGTTTAGGGACTGATGACCCCGTAGTAAAGTCCCATAAGCTTTACAAACATTTGAACATTTATTTATTTTTGCTAAATTGTACTGAAGTATTTACTGCAGTAAAATTTAGCAGCCCTGTTACGTAGTACAATTTAAAGACACTTTAGCAAGGTTTCGACATGGAATAGCGACGAGCCGCCTCGGAGTAGACGAGCGCACTGAGACGCCGTGCTGCGGTGCGTGCGGCCGTTCGCCGTCGGGCGTTCAAGTCCCCCCTCCCTCCCCTCCTTGGGCATGGGTGTGTGTGTGTTATCCTTAGGTTAGTTTAACTTTGAACATTTGAACTAGCTATGCCTTTACCAGAAGTTTTTATACAAAAGGTTACGTAAGACTTGTTACATGTTTATGGAGTGAGAATAATGTCAGAGGGTCATAATTTTAATAATGACAATGTGATATTATTCCTAAGTAACTTAACATTTCTTGCTCAAATGTTTGAAAACCTATTGGACCGAACTCTTATGATCATCAGTTCCTAGACTTTATTTAAACCAACCTAAGGACAACACACACACACACACATGCTTTAAAAAAAAACTACACAACTTACGGATCGCTAAATATCACTGCAATAAATAGCTATTACGGTTGCCGCCTCCAGAAAATCTATGTTAAAAAAAGGTATACGTAGATAAATAGTTTTACGTAGACATTCCACGATATTTTGTATCAGTTTTGCTGCTCATATACACGGGATAAAATTGCGTTGAAACCCCGTTTACTTTTCTGGGACTAAGCTTTTGTAATGTTGACATTAAATCATATAAAATATAGCTATTAAAAAAATTGGCACGAACTTCACACCACTAAATCCCCACTCTCAATTAAGGGACGATGCTTTGACGCATCACTCATTAAAGTAGTTCAGATACCGTACTTTATTTTCTTCATATTCATTATTTCGGGGGGTGGGCAGGCCCCCTACCTCCTCCCCAGATACACCACTACATTGGGAACTCGGCCTCTGGGCGACGTTTGAGGTCAAGGCACGAACGAAATTTTAAGATAGACGTTCAACAACAGAACGCATCCAATTTTAAGCAGTAGTTTTTCGGTGATAGTAGCAGAAAAACACGAAGAGAGGCCTGATGGTAAGTTCTTTTAACCGTTTCATTCCCAGTGTTGTTCCTGGACAACAACGTATTAAAAGCTGATTTATACCGTAGTTTGTGTATCAGTATTTAAACTCGCATCGTTGTTGGTGATCAACATGCTTCTAGTACGACATTTTGCAGCTTGGTACGTCATTTAGCCACTTCTAAGGCATTAATTTATCCATCTTGGGCGTTGTGTTACGTTGTCGTCTGTATATTGCTGTGAATGTGGTTCTTGTTGTTTTATTTCAGCAAGGAACTGTCTTGTCATTGATGCTGCAACGAAGATAATGCTATAGCATTAGTGATCTATCATTAAAATAACCTCCCAAGTAATAAAAAAACCTCGTTACAAATGTCTGTGATGCGTATGAAATACATGACATAAAAAAACAACAGGTTCGATAAAAATTTTAAAACAAATATTTTGATTTTTTTAAAATTTATCAGTTGTTTTCAAAAATTATCAATTGTTTTAAAAATTGATTGTAAGACTTTATATAGTAGAAGAAACACTTTTTTGAAGATTGACTTAAAGATGTCGTCTCATAAAACAACCAATAAATTCTGGAGCCTTTTCAGCTGTTTTCATTGAGATCCATTTTTTTATATTTTTTTTTTTATTTTTATTTTTTTTTATATATACAGGTCCACTACCGGTTTCGCTTCATTAGAGACGCATCTTCAGGTGTTAAATCTTTTCTCTCGTCATAATTCGTTACTGAGTCCCAACATTCTAGTTTCTTTCATCTGTCAATTGGTTAAAAATTGAACAGGGCCGAATACATGGGTCCAAGTCCAATAGCAAATATTTTGAAGTTTACTGCATTGTATTAATTTAGAAAACATTGAAATTTAATTTCTCAAAAGCTGAATTCATAATGTGGGCAATGAAAGGGTTAAGTATTTCCTACGTACACACATCGTCCAGTTGACATCTTATTGTATGTATAGATGTCAACAGACGACGAAGTCTTCAAGGCGCGTGCAGCTTTTCGGCAGACGCTGGCGGTCGCTGCCCGCCTGCTCCGCGCCCACATCAAAGGCAGCGGCGGCGCGCAGGAGCCGAAGACATCCGGAAAGCGGCGACTAGCCTCCAGCAAGGCCGCCGCCTCTAGGGGCGACGGCGAGCGCGACAAACGCGCATCGTCCACCTGGTGCCGGAGCGCCCTTGCAAGTCCCAGATTCGCGTCCGTAATTCACTGGGGGCGCGGCGTCTCCCCCCTCTCCCCCCCTTCCCCCTTCCCACAGGCCTACGCCTCGGCAGCCCAGCTGTGTCCACGGCGGCGCGGCGGCTGGCGGGCTGGAGGGGGCGAGAACGGGGTGAGGGCCACGCCTCGGCTGCCGCAGGATCTCTGCTATATATACCGGCGTCCGGCACTCGGCAGGCACAGTCGCTAGCCACGGCATCCTCAGCACTCTCAGGCACCACACCGCCGACTCCCACAACAAACACCATGCAGCTGGTGAGTATCCTCCTCGCCTCTGCGGTCTCCGCAACATCGTCGGATTTTCTTTTCGGGTCGAAACTGCCGGACCGGGACTCGAACCCGGACCATTTGCTTGTCCAATTGGCGAATAGTACACTGACGATAGGTCTACAACTCTGCACCATTCCCGTGACGAGCGGGTCTCGAGTTGTGCCTCTGATATTACTGGAGTAGCAATGAGGGCTTTCACGACCTGATGCCACAGTTGCTGGTAGAACTTCCGGGTTATAAAGCCGTGGCCTTTAAAACTTTTGAGTTTCTCCTAACGTTTCGTCCAGAGCTGCGCCGGACATCTTTAGAGGTCTTCTTACTTGCGTTGAGTCTTGCCGAGTCGGCTCAACGCAAGTAAGAAGACCTCTGAAGATGTCCGTCGCAGCTCTGGACGAAACGTTACGAGAAACTGAAAAGTTTTAAGGACCATGGCCTTATAACCCAAAAGTTCTACCAGCAACTATTATTGGAGTAGAAGGACATCATCGGCTCTACCATACAGGAGAATTTTAGACTCACGCCAAGACCCTTGCCTTCAGCTACGGCTTTTCCCGTTTCACAACGTTATTGGTTCTTTTTGACGTAGATGGTCCTTCCAACAATGTTTTTTTAACGAAAGAAATTTTACGAACCGGGGAATATTTTATAAAGACTATGGTACCCCTTGGTTAATACTTTAACTGTCTTGAATTTGATGTGATTACAGGCCAGGAAACCGGTCGTCCTGTTTTTTAATAAAGTGGTAAAACAGCTGCAGCGGAGCATTTTTATTTATCACAATACGAAGTAGCACTATAAAACGGAGGCGTGTCCGTAGAATTCGAAGCAAAAGTAGATTTAGAAGCAAATGGAGCCAACAGCGACAGTACTGTTGAGGTGTACTGCGGTGTTTCAGATACCAGGACTCCGTAGTTAATTTAACATATTTCGGACTTTCTATATTTAAGAAGAACACGTTTAAATGTTTGTAAATCTAAGGGACTTGACTACGTTGGTCATCAGTCCCTAGGCTTATGCTATGGACAATACAATCACCCTTGGCCGAAGGAGGACTCGAACCCCCTACGGCGAACGACTGCGCGCACCGCGGCAAGGCGCCTTAGTGTGCATGACCACCATCGGGATCAGTCAGTGCAGGAAGTGCTGATCTTACTTGGGTTAGAAGCCTTATACAAAGCATCATCTCCTGCTTTTGATACGTAAAATATATACATTGGAAAGGGGAACATTTGAGAGGTTGTGTTCCTAGCATCAACTCGAGTTCCAGCCCAAGATACAACATTTTCCACTAATGATACTACTTACAGCAGGTCCATACTTCATCTAGTTTGTTAGCCATAGACATCATCTTTGGACGTGCTTCTGACGTCCGTGGCTCCACTATTCTTTCATATCAAGCGACAGCCCATGAAGATGTGTGCAATATATTTTTCATTATTTTAGAACTCGGCCAGAAGTGACGTAGAGAATTCGAGCAACATACATCAACAATTTTATTGAATATCTCTCCGAAATGTTAAAAAAAAATCAAGATTATTTGCAGATCTGTTTGTACTACTTCTCATAGAGCCCGATTAGCCGTTCGGTTTAAGGCGCTTCTTTCCGAGACACAGAGATACGCCCGCTCCGTTTCAAATCCTCGTGGCCTCTTAACAGCATGTGGTGTTTAGTTCAGCCGACCAACCTGGATGTGGTATTTACGCGGTTTCCCACATCGCACTAGGTGATCACCGGACCGTTGCCCAAGTTTCACATCAGTTACACGGGATAAAATCATTTAGAATTTTTTTCCACATTTTCACAAACAAAACACTATAAGCAGACAGTTGGGGAACATATATTACGGGGGGGGGGGGGGGGGGGGGGAAGGCGTGATAGAGTTAGGAAGGGTATGCGGCTACCACTTAAAATTAACCAAGCCAGTTCTACAGCTAATTGTTCTTATTCATTACAGGGCAACATACACAACAGCTTCCTCTAGTTCTCCAATAACAATAGTGTGTTTCTTTGTATAACATTAGCAAACGAGAAAAAGTAAGCCTGCCTCGCAGACTTCAGTAGAAGAATTCTTGCTATTCCTTCTGATCCATTCCATTCTTACATGAATTGTTACGTAAACAGTCCAGTCTCTGTTTGAAAAGCAACCTTTCACTCCGTTCGTTAAAATATTAACAGAAAACGGCGTTTCCATTTTGGAGGAACTGAGATACAATCCCCTAAAATGTTAGTTTTTGGAAATGAAGTAATCTTCATTTGTTGAACTTTTCTTTAAAAAACGCGCAATGGTCTTTAGCGATCGATACTGAATACAACTGCGATTATATACTGAATCGAGTATTCTTCGCTTATATACCTCAAGTTTAAAATTTTAGACTTTGACATAGGGCATAAAAGAATTTCCTCCGTTTCACAGCAGTAAAAGTACATTTCTTCTATCAGCGCAGTATTACTACATTCTACAGGCACCCTTCATAGTCATAGTACCTTGTCTCTTTACTTGGACAAGAAATTAAATATTACTGTAAATTGAATTAACATTGTCATGTCTTAAAACTACTGCGATGAATTTTGGATGAAATATAAGTTACAGAGGTTTTTATTGAGAATTACAGAGTTCTTGCTTTTGTAAGAATTCTGTTTGTTACTTTCCACACGAATGAAACGCAGTTACCAGGAGGTCCCTGCGTCAGTTCTTCTGCATTTGCGTGACGACCTTCATGGTTACTGAGGGCTGACCTCCGGGAGATCCATTAAGCTGTCTTATGGACTGTTTCGTGGATCTCAGTTCATCCGCCTGTCCCCATTACGTTCCAACGGCCTCTCCTTACAAATTACCCCCATAGTCCACACTTTAATTGCGTGCCACACTGCAGCAGCAGGTAGTCGCTTCTTTTTTGTTCGCTGGGTGTTCTATAACGTACTGTCGACTGGAGACGCTTGGACGCTGCCTATAGCTCGCTCTCTCGGTCAACAGTAGCGACGAAAGCTTTTCTTCCCTGCAGCTATTCTACCTACGGAACAAAAGCGCTATTGGACTGGGTAGAGTATTCAATGTGGAGTCACGGTTTAGTCTCACGAAACGGACTGCAGAGTTTGCTTCGGGAACGAGTATTGTGCAATTAGTCAAAGGAAGTAATCTAAGATGGGGGAAAGCCAACAATGAATTAAGTAGCGCGGCTAGAGAAAATAGCAGGTAAGAAATATAAAGTATGCACTATGATGACTGAAAAGATGGAATGCTTTTTTTTCCTCCCATACGGCAGCTTTAAGATACTTCAGTAATGGTTTCAGGCTGTAGTGATAGCGAACTGCTTCAATTCATACATAATTTTCTACTGGGGTGTATATGATAATGCTGTTTCTTGACTATGGATTTTAAACGTGATGTAAACAAACAGTTTCCTATCCTTCATATAGGTACAAAAAAAATTACCCTATCATATGTTACTGGAAACACTAGTCGCTCAAATGAGGTTTCAATCGTAACACGCTCTATGGTGGCAAAGCAAAGCAAACTGTCTAAAACGATCCGCAAATGACAATCCTAATAGCTCAAGTCTGGCAACAAACCAGTGCATAAAACGATGCCAGTACTGAGGTTAGGATACTTTGAGATTTCTTAGAAGGTTCCTTTGCTAAACTGACGACTGATTTTACTTTACCACGGTCCAAATAAGAAGCATTTCTTTATTCCTAACGACCAAGATTTACTTATAGGCAAAAACCTACATGTATTTATAAAATTGTTAATTATTTAGTATAGAAATCCCCATCAAAGAGTTACAGTATACACACTTCAAAATAATCTACCCTTATACATGAAGCTTTTGAGTATAATCAACCTGCAATGGTTACAAGAATGTAGTCATTCATTCCAACAACGACATGCTCATTATCTAAATTTAGCGAATAATTTACACTTTCCTACCACCTCAATTCGTTTTTGTGTGGCACTGTTTATTCTTTACCGTAGTAAGAGATGTAGCATGAGACGAAATCATCATTTCCATGTCACAACCACGTTCGTCGTGCCTTATAGAAAACCTCAGATATTTATTTCTATAGTGTTGTTAAAATAATTTCTTCCATTTATAATTCCACCCTTTCAATTCTTCCCATATACTTGCTCAATTTGTCATGAATTTCATTTCTACCTTTAGCAAGATGCTTTCCTTCCTTTTCGTTAGAAAATACGCCATATTTCTTTGTAAAAACAAATAAGTATCCACGAGTACATATATTTTCATCACAGTCGCATTCAACATCCATCGACAAAACGGTGTTCAATGGGTTATAGATGCGTCGTATCAGTTCTATATGCCGCACATCTTGGGGAGGGGGGGATAGATCTGCTTGACGAACAAAATTTTAGTCAGTTTCCAGACAGACTACCATCTACTACTCCCGTTGAAGAAACTAATTCACTCCCTTCCAATGAAAGCTTATGGTAAAACACCCTAAATTTCCAATCTTTACCTTTACCAGATTGCTGTTATACGATTTCTTTTTCTTTACTTCTCTCTCTCTCTTTTCGGGTTCTGGGGGGGGGGGGGTTCTATCCCCCTTATCGCCCCCCCCAATAGTTACGCCACTGCGCACATCTTTCTTACTATAAGACCACCGCTGTATTTTCATTACGCTCTCCCATACTAGAATTTTCGCGTAGCCGTATGGTGTTTCCTTGTGGCTTTGATATTTCGGCTGACAACCAGGAGCTCATCTTCTGGAGAATGTTAGTGGTGAAGCTTAAGTGCGTTTCAGTTCATTTATACAAAAGCAGCACAGTATCGTTTACTTTTAGGGCTAGTTTCCACGACAACAATCGGTCAAATTAAACGCCCTGTATCGAGTGCGCAATACTATTCTCAAAAAAATTCACCTGAAAATGGTTGCCCGGTTATCGGCTGAAACGCCGAGGCAATAAATGAACATCATCCGGCTAAACTTTCGGAATCACTTGGAAGGACCGATCCATGCGGAATAAAGATACACAGTATTCCGGCTAATTATCTTGGCGGCAGCTGCGCAGTGTTTTTTCGGTGGGAGGTGCTGAGTTCGACGCCCGGTGGCGCTGTTGCAGACCCTGGCAGTACTGTCCCTGGCCGCCGCGTGCCTGGCCGCCCCTCAGTTCGTGCCGAGGCCTGTGGTTCCGGGCGCGTTCGTGCCCATCGTCAGCCAGAACTTCGACCTCAACGGCGTCGACGGCTCCTACACCTTTAGGTAAGTACTCTCCTCCCAGAATACCGATCCCACGACAGGTACACGAGAAAAGTTGTGGAAACACGTTAGACAGAGGTGAATCGAACCTGAAAAACTCCTCCAATGCTCTTCGTCCGTACATGAGACGGCTTTATTTCGAAAGTCAGGGTGTCATTGGTTCCTCTGAATGCGAAAGTAATACTCGAACCTCGAGTTTCTTAGTCAAATTCGCTGATCATCACATGTAGTTAAGAGAATGGAAATATTACACCTCGTTTGTAGCTACGAAATTAAAGTCCACATTTCAAAAACAATGAGACAATTACTTCAGAGATAGGATCTGTCATAGTTATTGCACAAGTCTTTAAATTCTACGTCGTAATAATAGACAGCTGTCGTTTTGGTGACAAGTAATACAAGTATGACTATTGTCCGTGTGGTAACAAGTAGTATAATGCTGATTGCATCAATCACCTGAAGCGCAGGGCTTTAGTCTTATCATAATATCTGTAATAGCCGAAAGAGATTGTGGTGGTATTAACACACGTAACTGTTCGCGAAGTTTACAGAAACAATAGTACGGATGTAGTTTTACCGTATGAAAAATTGAGATGGAAGTGTTCCGTGGATTATTTTGAAATTTACCTATGTATCCAAGAGGTCACAAACGATACTAGTTCAGTCACTTTTCTTTTTCTGAATTTGTGGAAAGTAGAAGATACGGAATAATGTGGCTTGTGAGTTACCAAAGATATTCCTTCAAATTCTGATCATGAGTTGGAACATGTTGCTTGCAGTTTAATCGATAGGTAGACTAGGTATAACAGATTGAAGCGGGAAGCATGACAGTATTTAAATACATAGCATTCGAGAATAAAATTTGTTAAATATTTTAGGAAGAGCCAAATGATATTGTTACACAGATGCTAGACTCGGATTCATTGAAAGAATCCTCAGGTAGTGGAACCCATTAACAGAGGAAGTAGCTTACAACAAAATCGTTCGATAAATATCTAAATATGGGCCTAGAATGTGGGGTCCATACCAGGTTGGAATGATAGAGAAAGATGCAAAGAACAGCAGTACGCTTCGTAACCGGTTTACTTAGCCAGCTCGAAATTATCGGATATCTCCAGTGACGAATGTTGCACGAGAGGCGTTTTTTATCATTGTATGGGCTACCGTATGAATTCCGAGAGGGTACGTTTGTAGTTTTAAACCAATAGATTGATTTCTCCTACTAGTAGCTCACGAAAAGACCGTGAGAATAGGACTAGATTTTTGAGTCCACACGTAGTCTTAAAGGACGTCGTTCTTCCCGCGAACCCTACGCGAATGGAACAAGAAAATGAGGAAGTGACATTGGAACAGAAAGTACCCTTTGCCACACACCGTTGCTTGCGGTGACAATTAACAGTGGTGCTAAGAGTGGTGCCATCGCTGTTTCGTGCTAATGTGAAAACCTTACGAACGCGGACCTAGTGAGGTGGGGCATTGGTAAAATACTAGACTCGTATCTCGTATTCGGGAGGGCGTTCCAAACACCCCTCCGACCATTGTGATTTAGGTCTCCCGTAATGTCCCTAAATGACTGCAGGCAAATGCCAGAATGGTTCCTTTCAAAGGGCACGGCCGGTTTCCTTACCCTTGCCTCACAAATATGGTCCGCGCGTATACTCCAATGATCACGATGTCGACGGACGGCACGTCAAACCCTAATTTTTCATCCTTGTTACTAAGACGCTCATAGATCTGAAAGAAAACCACTACATTCTTCAGTAAACGCGAAGGAACAGTTTTTCGCAGTAGTCATTCGTCTTTACGCTGAAGTACTTGTTGGTATCAGAGACATGTAAAGCGCTTCCCTCGCGGACGTTAATAGCAGCTCTTGGAATGCGCAGTACAGTGGCTTGCAGACTTTTTTACGCCGATGATGCAACTGACGCGGATGTGGCTCGACTCGGACTCCACCGTGCCTACATCCAGTCGACCCTCCTCGACTGCTTTCGCCGGCGGTCGGTGTCTCGAGAAGACACGGCGCGAAAGGGCGTGTGGCGAACGGGTTGTCCGCGCGCGGCGGCGGCTGCGGACCTGCAGGATGCTCACGCCCACGGCAGCCGCGAGTCAAGGTTTCTCCGCGGCAGATGGCCGGCGAGCCACCCGGCCCGGCGTATGCGCGGCCGGCGGCGCGTTGCGCAAGATAGCGTCGGCGCCAGGGCGTGAAATCGGCGGTATTCTTCCAGAGGCTCTGACACCTGCTGGTGGTCACCTACACGTTCCGAACACTCCTACAGCCCAAACGAACTGAGATTGTTCCAGCCGGTATCGAATCCAGGGTTGTGGTTTGACCCAGTTGAGCTGAAAGGGAGGATGGGCACAGAAGAGGATGGACTGTATCTCACAAGGAAAGTTCTTGGGCTCGAACAGACACATATACGTCAAAATCCTTCGAGAGATAATGTAAAGATTTCTTATTGCACTAGTGACACTCCCGCATCTGCAAAACTCTGCAGTCGTCCGTTAGAGACCACTGCGAGAGCCTTGCCACACTGCACTTTGACCTGTCGCTTCGCCAATAGGGACGGTGCAGTGTGCCTCCGAAGTTGCGTTTTGTGACATTTGTGTGGTGAAGCGTCAGATGGAGCGGCGATTGATTCAAATGTTCAAATGTTTGTATAGCTTATGGGACTTAACTACGGGGTCATCAGTCCCTAAAGTTACAAACTACTTATGAAATAACTAATACTAAGGACGGCACAAATATCCATGCCCCAGGGGGGATTCAAACCCCCGACCGCAGTGGCCGAGCAGACCGTGACTGGAGCGCCTCAGTCCCCTCGGCCACCGCGGCCGGCGCGGCGATTGATAATCAATCGTGCCAAAGTATTGCGATTCGGTATTAGTGTAGAAGATGAATCATTTGCATGCTTTCTCGTATCTGCTATGGTACAGAAATATGAGCATGAGTTAGATACTGTTGTTACAAACTCATAATAATGATAATAGGGATGATAATGATGAACAACTCATTGCAAGCGGTAGTGCTGCGGTAAGTGCGGGAAGAGGCGATGAAAACAGTGGCAGAGAATACCAACAGTCTTTCGTGAAGAAGGTTAAAGTTGCAACTAGCATCACGGCTTTTGATGACAATACGCTAGAGAACATGTACGATGATTATGAAATAAGTTATTGCTAAGACATCTGCATTACATATGGCGTCTACAATTACATCTACAGTGCTATCTACAGCATTATTGCAGAGCTTTGCAGAAAAACGATACCCACCAGCACATTGAGGTGTACGTAGAGATCCTATAACCAAACGTTCATACAGATATGTTTGTTCGACCCCATGTACTTTCCTTGTCAGTAAATACTAAAACCACAGTACTCGCGTATGGGGGCAGTAGGGAGTGGGCTTCAGCCTCTTAGCTTTCCCTGTAAATTCCGCATCGGGCAAATTGCCCCATCCGTCCTAACCATCACCGTATCCGAAAATATCCGACACGGAAGCCCATATGGGCGTTTTTCTCTCATGATTCTTTGGAAGCCACGGATAAAGGCATCCACGTGAATACAATATTATTGACATGCCGGAATGTACCTTAAGTACCTTTACATGAGAATGTGAACAGAAGTTCATGACTGAGCTAAGAATTTCTTTGTAAGGGTGGGGGGGGGGGGGGGAGGCGAGCACTGCATGGAGAGTCGTGACACAACTACAGAACTTTGTTGGACTCTTGCTGTCGTATATTATATAGCACTGACTTGATAATAGCCGCAGCATTATTATTTTTTTACATGTAATGGAGATATAAAATGTTGCAGTGTCTGAAGGAACCCGTACAAACTTTTCGTGCTAAGAATTCGGAGGATTGTGATAGTTGACATCGACCAGAAATGTACGAAATTTTACACAAATCGAAAACAATTACAAGCGTTAAGGGAGTAAAAGGGATACAGTAATTGGACAAGGAGTAACAAAGGATTGTGTTCTTTAATCTGTATATTGGACAAGTTCTGATGGAAAGCAAGGAGAAATTTTTTAAGTGAGACTTAAAGTTCAGGGAGGGGAAAAATGAACTTGGCTGTTTGCTGATGACACCGCAAATCTGTTGAAAAAAGAACAAACATCCATGCCCGAGGGGGGATTCAAACCCCTGACCGCAGCGGCCGTGAAGACCGTGACTGGCATGTCGCAGACCGCTCGGCCACCGCGGCCAGCCAATCTGTTGGAGGCAGAGCAGTTTCACGAATTATCATTGTCTAGAAAGATGGGGATAAGATGGATATTAACAACAGCATAAGACGTATAATGGAATTTGGTAGAAGTATGAGATGCAGAGGGAATGAGATTAGGAAACCAGATAAGTTTTGTTATTTTAGCAGTAAAATAACTAACAAGACCTGAGTAGAGGAGATAAAAATGCAGAAACACAATGGGAAGGAAAACATTACTAAAATTGCGAACATATTTTTCTAAGCTCATTTGTCTATACTGTAGTCTTGTACGTGAGTAAAACGTGGACGATCAGCACTTCAGCCCAGAAGATGACAGAAACTTTTGACATGTAGTACTATAGAAGAATGCTTGAAGATCTGATAGGTATATCACTCAACTAATAAGGAGTTAATGAGCATAATTGGGGAGTAAAGTAATTTGTGGTGTACATTGACTAACAGAGGACATCGACTGATAGGACAAATTCTCGGACGTCAAGGTATAGATGTAAGCGCGAGGGGTAAAAATCGCAGAGGTAGACCACTGGAGGAGGACAATAAGAAAGTTCAAGGGAGTGTATTTTAACCTTGTTATTCGGTTATGAAGAAACACACGATAGAGTAGCTTAGCAGTCTTCGGATTGAAGAAATCAACAAAAAGTTATTAATTTCAGCTAGAATCAATACAGCTCATTCGAATGAAAAACTATGAAACCCTGCTATATGACATGTCTGACAGACGCACCGGCGTAGAGGGGTTCGAGTCTGAAGTAGTTTCATACATTTGATACTACAGTGGTATCCAAGCATTCTAAATTCAGGGAATGGAAATATTTCACTTCTCGAACAATGCGTATATATCGACCCCTATTCATCAGGATTGGCAGACCTTTTACAAACATGTACTTTTGAGCCAAACCTCTCATGGGAGTAAGGTAAGAGCGAGTTCTCATTATGGATGTTTGGGAGGGAATTTCGACTTACGACATTCTCCTGGTACTCGTGTGACCCGTATCGGCAGCAGTGCTAGACGAGTATCAGAAGTTTCAATTTGTCAGTATGTGTGTGTGCGTTGTGCGTGTGTGATATGACTGCACGCTGTCAGTTGGTGACGAGACCACTGTGTCGTGTTGCAGCTACGAGAGCGCCGACGGCAGCGCGCGCCAGGAGAGCGGCGTGGTCAACGCCCCCGGAACCCCTCTGGAGGCCCAGGCCGTCCAGGGCTCCTACACCTACGTTGGCACCGACGGCGTCCCCGTGCAGGTGAGATTCACAGTTCACCATCACTGCTGCTCTATGACGCCTTTTCATCAAACAACTTTTCGTAACGCCCGTTCCCACCCTTGCATCATATTTGCAGAGACAATTTTTATTCTTATGATTCTCCACTCCGAGAGGAGTAGAGAGGGCTGCTTGAGATCCGGCCCATAAAGAGTCGCGGTTCTATGCAGCCAATTATCAGACAAGCTGATAGTGGGACAAAGAGGGGATCCAATTGGGAATAAGTGGGAGGGGCTTACCAGTTCCGGCATACGCCTCACAACTAAGGAAAACCTTCCGAAAACCTTGGTCGGAACCGGGGTATTGGGACCAGACTACAAATGGATTATTGGGAGAGCACGAGTGCAATGACGACAATCAAGGATCGGACGCCCGAGTTACTCTCGTAAACTCGTAGAGATCAGCTCTAACAACAGTGGACAAGCATCCCCCTAAAGGAACCACACCTGCGTGCAGAGACAAACACGTCAAGGAAATATATGATGCTAGGTAGTCACAATCGGATGTACGGTATGCCATGCAAACATACATTAATTTTTATATTTTAGATATGTCTTAGAATTTTGTCTTGAAAAAGTGTCTATTATTGTTTAGTTTGATCCGAATAACTTGTACCTAAAATTATCGGCCTTCACTACTTCACCTGAGCACCAGCGTCCTTGCAATTACAGTGTGTCCCTTTGGTTGGACTACTTGTGCCTGAGTGTCGTGTCGCCGTGTTGCAGGTGAACTACGTGGCTGACGAGAACGGCTTCCAGCCCGTCGGCAACGTGGTGGCGCCCGCCATCAGCCGCGCCGTGGCCGCCCAGGTGGCCCAGGCGCGCGCCGAGGGCCCCATCCTGCCCGGAGCGCCCACGCCCATCCCGTTCCGCGGCAGGCCCTTCTAAGGACCTCAGCACCCCAACCCGACCCACCCGCAGGACTCGCCTGCCGCGGCGCCCGGGACCCGGGGGACCCTCGCCCAGGAACCGTCCGCAGCCTGACCAGTACCTCAGTCCAGCCACACCACTCTTTTGGGCTCGTCCCGGACTCCTCCAACTGGAGGAGATCCGAGAGGCGCTCAACTGACGTCTGGCTTTCATCCACACTCGCTCTCCTCCGTCCAGACTGTTAACACCTCGCGCTGTCAGCAGCGTTTGTGTTTCAGCGTTCATCCGTCCGACCAATCCCTGGTCACCCATTCATCTCTCCCATCCTCCACTCTCTACTCCTTTCGTCATAAACACAAAGTCGCACTTCCGTGACATGGAAAACATACAAAAGCACCGCCATCTTCTTCACTACGACCATTCTTTCTTCGCACACATTGGCAGCTCCATGGAATTCATCGGCTTCGTTCCCAGAATCTCTGGAAGTGCGATCTTGCGGCGACGGGGTATGCGGACCGTGTCTTGGTGACTCTCACATCCCCCGGTTCCCCTACGCGACTTGCTCTACTGTACAACTGACACGGCTTTGATCTGGAAACGACTCGACGGTCACTGTGACGATTTTGTAATTTAATGTATTTAAACATAGTTTGTGTATTAATTGTAGAGCAATAAAACTCCACAGTTAGTCATAAATAATTACTGTCTTCATTCTTTATACCTTCCTGTAATTTTCCCCCTTCCACTCCAGCCACATCAGTTGTCCATTTCTGTTTTGTATGGTGCAATATACACGAAAGATCTATCAAGAACCACGTAAGAGAGTGGTAACACTTTTGGGGTGAGACGTTGCTTTGTATCGGCCATGACCACTGAAGCTGTTACCGTCCGATTACTGTCTTATGTAAGGAAGAGAAATAGACCGTGGTCACTTGCCTAAACAAGAATTTATTAATTGTTATAATACAGTCCATCCCCTTATGATTACTACAAAGGACCTTTTTATTACAGTACATACTAAAAAGTATTAGGCACTGGTAGCTACAAATGTTTATTTAGCTGAACTAACTTAATTGGCCACTTAATGGCCTGGCATAGTTCACAAAGCGTTGCTCGTCCCTACCATGAGGAGATGAGCCAACTACCGGAAACTAACAATGCCTGTTTGTTCTCAACAATTACATTAATTACGTGTTGAAACAACAACAAAAAATTCACCAAGAAAAACACAGCCACTAGTCCAACAATCAGACGGAGCGCCTTATTAATGGATTATTCAATATATATGGAGGCGAAGCAAACATCTGCATCGACACAGCGTCAGTAAGGACTGGAAACATCCTCGTTCATATTCCCTCTGATCCATCATATACCTTTTGGCAGTAACCAGCAGTTACTGGTGAAATTACAGCTGTACGAGTTTATCGTTGTCTTATATATACCGTTGCACGATGTAATGAAAATAATATTTATTTATCCACTCAAAATATGCAAAATATCAGTTTTATGAAGTAACTGAATTATACCTAGAATTTGAAGCTGCTTTCTATAAGTCTTTGCCATGTCGTCAAAAGCAGTTAAAACAGTACATGCTTAGGGGAATCCACATCAGATCCACAGTCACAACAATTCCAGTGCTGTTTCCTTGTTCTGGCCAGTATAAAGATACACAAATCCCTTAAATGGTTCGAAATATTTAATTTCATGACTTTCCTTGGTACTAAGAAAATACTGGGTCACCTGTCTAGCCCCAGTGCTATCGTCCCATTTCCTTTCTACATTGTCTTATTTTCCTAATTCTTTTCATATTTTTTCTCATTATATTTCACCTTGCTTGCTGGTGAATCACTAAACCCAAGGGAAATAGCCTCATAGCCAGAAATGTAAAGGTACTGAAAGTTTCATGTGCACTAATAAAAACTTACAAATGTACGGTATAACGTTGCACTCTTCTTAGAGCCAAAGAGAGCCTCATACACTGGAATCATATCCAACCATAGAGACGAACCAACTACCATGGTAAAGGGTAGTTTTTAATTGAATAAAAATTATTGTTTACTGTTTTGGCAGATTAGTGCGTTGAAAGGGAGGTAAACCCCTTCGCTGGCCATGATCAATCTGTCTGGTTAACATGATCATGGATTTAGCTTCCTGTTACACCAGATGCACCTTTTATTTTAGTCATCTTTGCTAATGATGCCAGATTTCTCTGTGGTTCGGAGTCTATGTCCCATAACATTTATAAAGATTTTATTCAACTCATTGTTTACAAAGCAATAATTAACTGTCTAGAGTTATCCCTTATGGCACAATGAGATAGTGATAATGTACGTTGCTTATAATGGATGGTCCGATATTTGTTCCGAGATAACTCTGGTATGTTGCAATGCAAACTGTTCCTGACATTGTAACATCCCTCGTGGACCATATACGCATTATTTTCTTTCTGATGGTAGGATCACATCATCAGCATGCAACTTCTTTTGATTATATAGTTTAGACCACGCCATAGTTAAGTATGATGAACCCTGTATTATTCCATTTGTTTGCTGTGTTCTTAGAAATTGTAATAGTCCGTCACGTATTATGATCGTGTTTTCTCAAATGTTGTTTGCTGTGAAATTCACGACGTGACGTTATCCAGGTAATTTTGAGTATAGTTTTTTCCACCAGTCCTGTTTATTCCGTGTAAATCTTGACCTTAGCGAATAAAGATTCCGTATGTAAAAGTTTGGGTAAGTACGAAACTTCATTTATCAATTGGACATTGTATCCCACTGCTTGCTTTGTTGATATTACGGAAATGAAGACGTACTGCTGATTACAGGGCGTCATTAAGATGTCAAGACGTTGTCCATTATTTAGGGTCCTGCAGATTACAAGGCGATTCTTGTAGAAGAATCGTCTGAGTTCTGGTATCCTTTACCATAGAATATCACTTTACCTTTTGATTCTGTCTATAGTTTGAGATGTCCATGATTTATGTGCAATTTTTGTATACTGATTCCTTTGTTTGGATGTATTAGAGTCTTTTTATTATTTTTTTTAATTTCTTTTTCCTTTCAGAAGTTAGATATCATACTTTTGTGTGCTGCGTCTCATATTTTTTTCGAGTTTTTTTAGTATTTTTCAAAACCATTTACGTTCCTCTCTAAGAACCATAATATTTCTTAAATGCGAATATTGTAAAACACAGGTTTCTTCTCAGTGCAATAATTATTATGCTTTTTATAATGCGGTATACTGTCGGCCAGGAGTGCAACTGTCTAGGGTTAATTTATTTGCGGGATATGTGAACACTATGCTCATAAGCATATTGTGTGTGTTTCCTCAATCAGTTATCTGTAAATGAGATGCACTTCTGACAATATATTGGATTACAATAAGTAGCATTTCAATTAGGTCATTTAATGAAATTCTAACGCAGTATCTTGGAATACGGTATATCGTGTTATCACAGAGTTTGTCCCATGGCTCATGAGTTGAAAGACCATCGCCTCGAAATCTGTGAACAGATTTTGGATCGCGCATATGAGAATTATATGTTGTTTAAGAGAATCACAGATGGTGATGAGACGTTATAGTGATGAGACTTCTGTTATAGTGTTGAAAGCGAGGTTTAGTCTCCACAATGCGCCGGGAAATGTTTTCTAAGACCAAAAATACCTCATTATGTCAGGTAGCGATAGTCTTCTTTGACTTTGAAAAATTGTTTCAACACGACTTCGTTGCATAGGTACAAACGGTTAATTGATGTTACTATCGGGGATGTGTTGCGACGCCTACCAGAATTTATGGAAAGGACATGATATGAAACGTGGCGAGACTATTCAATAACGCTTCTGCACATTCATCCCTGTTATGACTAATTACTATTGCACAAAAAGCTTGTGATACCTTATCTACGTACTCAACAATCAAAAATGTTCAAATGTTTGTATAGCTTATGGGACATAACTACGGGGTGATCAGTTCCTAAACTTACAAACTACTTACGTACTAGCTAACACTAAGGATGGTACAAATATCCATGCCCGAGGGGGGGGGGGATTCGAACCCCCCACCGTAGTGGCCGTGCAGACCGTGACTGGAGCGCCTCAGTCCCCTCGTCCACCGCGGCCGACACGTACACTACAGACCTGGCCTATACGGATTTTTTTTCCAAAGTGGAAAACCCCGATAAAACAAAAAACATATGCAACAAGAGAGGAGATAAAAAAAAAATTCGCAGGTGTCGCTTCGCGCATTGCAGCAAGAATCGTACCAAGACTGCTTACGAAGTGAAGAAGACGTTTGGAACGAATTGTGGAAGACACTATATAAAAGGTAAGTGCAGAAAAATTTTGTGGACAAAAAAAATCTCGTATATAAAACTTTTCGTCAGTTTACTTCGACGTTATTGGGACCTGATATAGAATTAACCCCACTCCCATGAACCACAGACATTGCCGAGGTGGGGTGGCTTGCGTGCCTCAACGATACAGATAGCCGTACCGTAGGTGCAACCACAGCGGAGGGGTATCTGTGGAGAGGCCAGACA
The DNA here is from genome assembly GCA_026315105.1 of Locusta migratoria. Lineage (NCBI taxonomy): Eukaryota > Metazoa > Arthropoda > Insecta > Orthoptera > Acrididae > Locusta > Locusta migratoria. Next base: position 175,726,786 of record CM048751.1, on the reverse strand, counting down.
AACGTGTGGTTCCTGAAGAGGGGCAGCAGCCTTTTCAGTAGTTACAGGGGCAACAGTCTGGATGATTGACTGAGCTGGCCTTGTAACATCAGCTAATGTGGCTTTGCCACACAGCTACTGCGAACGGCTGAAAGCAAGGGGAAACTACAGCCGTTACCTTTCCCGAGGACATGCAGCTCTACTGTATGAAAATATGATGATGGCATACTCTCGGGTAAAATATTCCGGAGGTAAAATAGTCCCCCATTCGGATCTCCGGGCGGGGACTACTCAGGAGGATGTGATCATCAGGAAAGACAATACTGGCATTCTACGGGTCGGAGCGTGGAATGTTAGATCCCTTAATCGAGTAGGAAAATTAGAAAATTTAAAAAGGGAAATGGATAGGTTGAAGTTAGATATAGTGGGGATTAGTGAAGTTCGGTGGCAGGATGAACAGGATTTCTGGTCAGGCGAGTACAGGATTATAAATACAAAATCAGTTGGGGGTATCACAGGAGTAGGATTGATAATGAATAAGAAAATAGGAATGCGGGTAAACTACTATGACCAGCACAGCGATCGCATTATCATTGTCAAGATAGATACGAAGCCAACACCGACAACAGTAGTACAGGTTTATATGCCAACTAGCTCTGCCGATGATGAGGAGATCGAAGAAATATATGAGGAGCTAAAGGAAATTATTCAGACAATTAAGGGAGAGGAAAACTTAATTGTTATGGGAGACTGGAATTCGGTAGTTGGACAAGGAAGGGAAGGGAAGATAGTGGGTGAATATGGTCTGGGCAAAAGGAATGAAAGAGGAAGCCGCCTGGTAGAATTTTGCACGGAACATAATTTAGTTATAACAAACACCTGGTTTAAGAATCACAAAAGAAGGTTGTATACGTGGAAGAGACCAGGAGACACCGGGAGATACCAGATAGATTTTATAATGGTAAGACATAGATTTCGGAACCAGGTTTTGAAGTGTAGGACATACCCAGGGGCAGACATAGACTCTGACCATAACTTGTTGGTTATGAACTGTAGGCTGAAACTGAAGAAACTACAGAAAGGTAGGATAATAAGGAGATGGGACCTAGATAAATTGAAGGAACCTGAAGTTCTTAAGAATTTCAGAGGGAGCTTCAGGCAACAATTGACAGAAACAGGGGAAAATAAAACAGTTGAGGAGGAATGGGTAAAATTGAGAGATGAAATAGTGAAGGCAGCAGAGGACAAAATAGGTAGGAAGGCAAGACCTACAAAGAATCCTTGGATATCACAGGAGATACTAAATTTAATCGATCAAAGGAGAAAATATAAAAATGCAATAAATGAAACAGGCAAAATGGAGTACAGACGACTAAGAAATGAGATTGACAGGAAGTGCAAAATGGCTAAGCAGGAATGGCTAGAAGGCAAATGCAAGGATGTAGAAGAATGTATAAATAGGGGAAAAATAGATACAGCCTACCAGAAAATAAAAGAAACATTTGGCGATAAGAAAAACAGCTCTATGAATATCAAGGACACTGATGGAAAACCAGTTCTCAGCAAAGAAGGGAAAGCTGAAAGGTGGAAAGAGTATATAGAGGGGCTCTACAAAGGAAATGAAGTTCGAGACACTATTGTAGGAAGGGAAGAGGATGTAGATGATGATGAAATAGGAGATACTATAATGAGAGATGAATTTGACAGAGCACTGAAAGATCTAAGTCGAAACAAGGCCCCTGGAGTAGATGATATCCCGTCAGAGTTACTGAAGTCTCTGGGAGAACCAGCCATGACAAAATTGTTTCACATTGTGTGTAAGATGTATGAGACAGGTGAAGTACCCTCAGACTTTAAGAAAAATGTTATAATCCCCATTCCAAAGAAAGCAGGAGCCGACAGGTGTGAAAACTACAGTACCATCAGTTTAATAAGTCATGGTTGCAAAATATTAACACGAATTATATACAGAAGGATGGAAAAACTGGTAGAAGCCGACCTCGGGGAAGATCAGTTTGGGTTCAGGAGAAATGTAGGAACACGGGAGGCAATACTCACTTTACGGCTTATCCTAGAAGATAGATTAAGAAAAGGCAAACCAACATTTCTAGCTTTTGTAGATTTGGAGAAGGCTTTTGACAATGTTGATTGGAATAAACTCTTTCAAGTTCTGAAGCAAGCAGGAGTAAAATATAGGGAGCGTAAGGTTATTTGCAACTTGTACAAAAATCAGACAGCGGTTGTCAGAGTTGAAGGGCATGAAAGGGTTGCAGTGGTTGGAAAGGGAGTAAGACAGGGTTGTAGCCTTTCTCCAAAGTTATTCAATTTGTACATTGAGCAAGCTATAAAGGAAAGCAAGGAGAAATTTGGAGAAGGAATTAAAGTTCAGGGTGAAGAATTAAAAACATTGCGTTTTGCCGACGACATAGTAATTCTGTCAGATACAGCAAAGGACCTGGAAGAGCAATTGAACGGAATGGACAGTGTGCTGAAAGGTGCATATAAGATGAACATTAACAAGGGTAAAACTAGGGTAATGGAGTGCAGTGTAAGAAAATCAGGTGATGCTGAAGGAATTAGATTGGGAAACGAAGCAATAAAGGAGGTAGATGAGTTTTGTTACTTGGGCAGTAAAATAACAAATGATGGTCGCAGTACAGATGATATAAAATGCAGAATGGCAATGGGTAGAAAGGCGTTTTTGAAAAAGAGAAATTTGTTAACATCGAATATTGATTTAAGCCTAAGGAAGTCCTTTCTGAAGGCATTTGTATGGAGTGTTGCCTTGTATGGGAGTGAAACATGGACGATAAGCAGTGTGGACAGAAAGAGGATAGAGGCTTTTGAAATGTGGTGCTACAGAAGAATGCTGAAGATTAGGTGGGTGGATCGCGTTACTAATGAGGAGGTACTGAACCGAATTGGGGAGAAAAGAAATTTCTGGCATACATTGACTAAAAGAAGGGATAGATTGGTAGGACACATTCTTAGACATCAAGGAATTGTGAATTTAGCGTTGGAGGGAAGTGTGTGGGGTAAAAATCGCAGAGGGAGACCAAGAGACGCGTATAGTAAGCAGATTCAAGTGGATGTGGGTTGTCGTTCTTATGAGGAGATGAAAAGGCTTGCTCAGGATAGAGTAGGGTGGAGAGCTGCATCAAACCAGTCTCTGGACTGAAGACCACAACAACAACAACACACAACATAGAATTAACCAGTATTTTCGTCAGCGGTAACATATGAATTATACGATAGTCTCTCTCACAGTTCGGTCATTCGTATTTTTCATTAAACAGCCGGATGGTTCGTTTGTGAAGGTTGTTTCTTAGTCTTTATCGTACCAAACGTGTGCTCTGATAATGACCAAGTCGTCGATGGGACTTCAAAATTATTTTGGACTATTCTGTAATCCATCACTATTGAGAACAGAATGTAAGAGAAACTCGCGTAACGTCGGAAAGACATAGCAGTATCCTACAGTGACCATAGAAGACACGATCTATTGAAATAATCACCAAGCACTGCTAATATTCCAAAGCTACTGCGTTTTATATTCTGCAGCAAATAAACTGCTTATACAGTCGTCACACTTGAAGTCCATTCGGCAGCGTTGTAGGCAGCCAGTAGTCTTTCTGTTTTTCTAGTAGACCTTAGGTACAATAAATACCTATTTGGGTCTCCAGTGATATAATATGGATAAAAATTTCGTTATATAGAGAGTTGTGAGTTATTTTTTAGTTATTGTTCTTCAAAATGTCCAAATGTTTGTATAGCTTATGGGACTTAACTACGGGGACATCAGTCCCTAAACTTACAAACTAGCTAATACTAAGGACGGCACATATATCCACGCCCAAGGGGGGATTCGAACCCCCGACCATAGTGGCCGTGCAGACCGTGACTGGAGCGCCTCAGTCCCCTCAGCCACCGCGGCCGGCTATTGTTCTTCAGACCAGTATCAATGAAACTGTGTACACAAGAACGTACTTGGTTTTGGAGTGTACTTCCAACAAATTTGAATGCGTGTGAATAGAAAACGGTGTTGTTTTACATAATTCTGAAATATCCTCTGAGATATAATAAGAAAATAAAGAAGCATGAATTTCAACTTCACTGGCAAATTGGTACAACATTGCGGAAATATAACTACTACATAAAACCATGGACAGCAAGAACAACGAAGTTAAAGTGAAAAACACAAATATGAAGTACCTAAGTCTGAGAAGCATAACGGGAAAGACATAAGATTGTTTTGGAAGAAAACAGTTAAGGTAATTTTGTAAATGCTTTCTCATATATATATATAAGTTCGTGTATTTAGAAAAAATAATAAGGGTAAAAGTTTTTGACGAGGTTTGAATGCGATACTACAGAGTCAGCCAAAGAAAAATCTACCTTCCGTAATCACTTCACTCAAAGTAAACATACGGTGCAACGGATAAGGAATAATATTAAAATTTTGCTTTACAGCCCCTGAGTGAATGCTGCCTGACACCTTGCAAGAAGTGCACAACTGTAGTCATGTGAAAAATGCAGCATACTAGTTACACAATGAATGAAAACCAAATCGTCGAACAGTTTACAAAGTGAATATAACGTCTCGACGGATTATTCACTGGAGAAATCCACAGTTTCTGGAAGTTGTTAATAACGTAATCTCTCTACCTACTTCCCGAATTTGTGCAACATAGTGTTAAATGTCTCTCCTTCAACTACGTTTATTGCAAGACCCTCCCGGTGTTTATCATCTGAGATATTTATTGGAATTCCGTCTGTTAGGGTCTGTGAAACGACACACCATAAAGCTCAAGTTTGAAACTGCATAGTGACATTTGAATCATTTACCTTACGAATTATACCCGTGTTTCATCTGCATTTCTTCTTATTGTAGCAATTTTAATGGCCAGTGGTGATTTCTTAATAACCACAAATTTATTCACTCTGTTACTGTCATTGTGATTTCACCATTTTTATAATGATGCTATAAATCTGCAGCAAGTAACAATTAAACTAAAAGGATAATTTTGATTGCTTCAATGGTATCTGTGAAATCATAAATCCAGCGTTTGCTTTGTTTCATTTGGATCATATCAAAACCGTGATGTAGGTCATGAGATGTAAACTGTCTGTATACCCCAAAGCTTGGACAGTGTAGACCCTTTTATGTTAATATTGTATACACGAACAGAAAAATTTAACCAACAGGTAGAAGATGCTGTGATATTCGAATGATTAGCTGTTCAGAGCATTCACACAAGGTTGGAGCCGGTGGCGACACCTACAACGTGCTGACATGAGGAACGTTTCCAACCGATTTCCCATACACAAACAGCAGGTGACTGGCGTTGCCTTGTGAAACGTTGTTGTAATGCCTCGTGTAATGAGGAGAAATGCGAACATCACGTTTCCGACTTTGATAAAGGTCGGATTGCAGCCTATCGCGATTGCGGTTTATCGTATCGCGACATTGCTGCTCGCGTTGGTCGCGATCCAATGACTGTTAGCAGAATATGGAATCGGTGGGTTCAGGAGGGCAATACGGAACGCCGTGCTCAATCCCAGCGGCGTCATATCACTAGCAGTCGAGATGACAGGCATCTTATCCGCATGGCTGTAACGGATCGTGAAGCCACGTCTCGATCGCTGAGTCAACAGATGACAACAACCATCTGCACGTACAGTTCGACGACATTTGCATCAGCGTGGACTATCAGCTCGGAGACGATGGTTGCGATTACCCTTGACAACAAGGGAAATCTGTACGAAAAATAATTTCCTGTTTTCTCATTAATAAAATTCTAATATGCTTCCGGACACCCGAAAATGCACTTCTTGCTATACTACTTTGAAACATAAGCAGCTTAAAGGATTTTACACTTGTAAATGAAAATGGGGTAACATGATTATTCTTTCTAACTACAATAATAAGGCTGAAGATTATTTTAATACTTCATTCAGTATTGAGAAATTAATTGTTATACAAAATTCTACATAAATGACAATCCTTGTCAAACCTTTTTACTTTTTGAATCAAAAAATCACTGAAACAAAATACATCACAATAACACGCACTCGGAAAGCGAATCTTTCACTATCGAAAATCGCTAAGAAATTACAAAATTTCTTTACCTATTTAATTGAAACAGATTATAATAATCAGTGTCTGCCGTCCCTTGCGGATGAGACGATCGCTCTGTACGACGCCAGAGACAGGAGTCACAGTCTAAGATACACGGTCGCGACACTCATTGGTGTGAAAGTTGGTACCAGCCTAGGAGGTCAGAAAATAGGGAGTCGCCCTTATGATGAAAAAGTGAAGCCTATGTCCGCCATATTGCTAAGTTTTGGAGAAGTGTTCGTATTGTAAACCTGATGTTTTATGACACTTAAAACAGGAATGAAACGTCCGAAGCTTTTGCCGTGATATACAACTTGTTAAAAGAGTACAAATTAGTCGTTAAAAATTAAGCTTTCAGATATATTTTGATAATTATTTATTACTATTTATTCAAGAAAGCATTTTATTTGAAGGTACGTACTTTGCCAAGACTGTGAGTTGAATGCGTTAACAGTAAGAGGGTCGTCTTAACGCATAGTTTTAATGGAGAAATGGCATTCCAAAACTGACCAAGATGGCGGACAGGCTTCAACTGACGTATTTGCAAGGCATAGATAATGCCATCTCCCTTTATTCTAACCTCCTTGGTACCAGCCAAGGAGGTTAGAATCTCTGGAGATGACCTAACACTGAAAAAGTGAAGGCAGCAAAATGCGCACTGCGGCGTTTGTTTGTGCCCGAAACATTGGTCGTATTGTGTCGTGAAGAAGTTATAGTCGTTGAAATACCGGATGATCAAAAAGTCAGTATAAATTTGAAAACTTCACAAATCACGGAATAATCTAGATATATAGGTAAAAATTGACACACAGGCGTGGAATGACATGGGGTTTTATTAGAACCAAAAAAACTATATTGCTAGACGCGTGAAAGATCTCTTGCGCGCGTCGTTTGGTGATGATCGTGTGCTCAGCCGCCACTTTCGTCATGCTTCGCCTGCCAGGTCCCCGGACCCTCAGTTCGTGCGATTATTGGCTTTGGGGTTACCTGAAGTCGCAAGTGTATCGTGATCGACCGACATCTCTAGGGATGCTGAAAGACATCATCCGACGCCAATGCCTCACCATAACTTCGGACATGCTTTACAGTGCTGTTCGCAACATTATTCCTCGACTACATCTATTGTTGAGGAATGATGGTGAACATATTGAGCATTTCCTGTAAACTATATCAAGGTCTGGGGGGGAGGGGGACTCCAGGATACGCCACTGATAACGATACATCCCTTTATTCTAACCTCCTTCGTTGCCAACTGACACTTGAGACGACACTACCGCTCTAGAGGTGGAAAGTAGCAATAGCGTGATGTTTCTTTACAATTATTGGTGTGCGTTATTAAAGAAATTTTTGAGTTACAAGCATTAGTAAAGTATCAAAGCCATATATAATAAGGGAATTAATGTAAAAATAGCCGAACTTGAATGATTCAGTGGTATAACGAAGAACTTCATCATTAACTAATACTTACGAATATGTGTATATTTGCAGCTTATTCCGCTGAAAGTTAAGTAGAATATGAACATAAGATAAACATGAATTTATATTCTGGTTTATTCTTACTATGACCAACAATTTTTGATATGTATCAATTCGGTATCCAGCAGTGGCGTATCCAGGATTTGGTTCTGGGATGGGGGGTCTATTTTTTTAGAAATAAAGTCTATTGAATTTTTTAATATATGACCTATTTTTACACTTTTCATAATTTAACCAAACCAAAAAAAACAATTGCACAAGAAATAAAGTGAGTAGATTTGCTTTTTAGGTAAGGTCCGCCTTGAGCAAACAATTTTTTTTTTTTTTTTTTTTTTTTTAAATTTTCCCATACATGTTTCGCCAGCGTTGCAGCATCATCAGTGGGATGTTTAATTCATATTGTCTGTCAAAGTAACAATGAAGTGATTGTTACTTTTTGTACATTAAGTGTAAAAACTACAGATAATTGTGAGACTAATATAAATCGTTTCTTACTTTTATAGGTATACTAGGCCTACCTATAAAATAAGAAACAATTTATATTACAATTATCTGTAGTTTTTACACTTAATGTACAAAAAGTAACAATCACTTCATTGTTAATTTGACAGACAATATGAATTAAACATCCCACTGATGATACTGCAAAGCCAGCGAAACATGTATGGGAAAAATTAAAAAAAAAAAAAAAAAAAAAAAAAAAAAAAAAAAAAAAAAACGTGTTTTCTCATGGCGGACCTTACCTATAAAGCAAATTTATTTTGTAAGCAAACACGGAGATTGAAGAGTTTTTCAAACCTCAAGATGAATAAAGTGAGTAGCCTCACATTAATTTGAAAGTGTAAGAGGAGCAACGTGGTGGAAATGGATTGTATATAATCAGCTCGTAAAATAATTAAGCAGCTTCTATGTTACTAGCCAAAGAGAAAGATCTTTGCAGTTTAATTAACATGAGACTCTATGTGTAAAAGTTGAATTAAAATAACACTATTGTTGTTCATAAGATTCCACTCGGTTTGGCCGCTGACCTGCTAAGCAGCGGGACGCCGCTTTTGCACAAGCGGCTCGTAACTTCAACATAGCTGTAACAAAAGCGGCAGCATGAAAGCCGGTCGCGGCGGCATTAAAACCGCCCACCGTAACAGCTGCTTCCCGACCGCTAGGAGCGCTGCTCTCGCAGTGCGTAACAAAACTCTGCGGGAGTGTCGTGACTATATGTTAGCCGTGGTGGAGTCCGGATTGAATACACATTATATTTCTATCTGATTACGCGGAAGCGATAGTCCATTACTTAACAGCTCTCTCATAGAAGGATCTGTAGCAAAAGATTGGAAAGTTGCACAGGTCACACTTATATTCAAGGAAGGCAGTAGAAGTAACCCACTAAACTACAGGCCTATTTCATTGACGTGAGGGTTTTGGAACATAACCTGTATTCAAATATTAAGAATTATCTCGAACAGAACTATCTATTGACCCAAGGTCAACACAGATTTAGAAAATATCGTTCATGCGAAACAGCTAGCTCTTTATTCATACGAAGTGACGGGTGCTATCGACAAGGGTAACCCGATTTCGTATTTCTTGATTTCCAGAAGGATTTTGACACCGTACCTCACAAATTGCGTGGTTATGGTATATCGCCCCAAATTCGCGACTGGATAGAGGATTTCCTGTCAGAGACGACACAGTTCGTAGTAATTGATGATAAGGCATCGACTGAAACAGATGTGATATCGGGCGTTCCACAGGGTAGTGTTATTGGTCCTCTCATGTTCCTTATTTACATAAACAATTTATGGGAAAAATCTCTCTCTTAGGTTGTTTGCAGATGACGCCGTCAATTACCGTCTAGTAAAATCATCTGAAGATCAAAACCAACTGCAGAACGATCTGAATAAGATATAACTATGGTGTAAAAATTGGCAATTGACTCTAAATAATGAGAAGTGTGAAGTCGTCCACATGAGTACGAAAAGAAATACGTTAAACTTCGTTTACAAGATTAATCAATCAAAATTGAAGGCCGCAAACTCCACAAAATACCTAGGAATTACTATTACTTCAGACTTAAATTGGAAAGAACACGTAGGTAATATTGTGGTAAAGGCGAACCAGAGACTGCGTTTTATTGGCAGAACCCTTAAAACATGCAACAGAACTACAAAAGAAAATGCATACACTACGTTTGTTCGTCCATTTTTGGAGTATTGCTGCCCAGTGTGGGATCCTTATCAGGTGGATTTGACGGAGGACATCGAAGGAGTCCAAAGAAGGGCAGCTCGTTTCGTGTTGTCACGATACAGGGGACACAGCATTACGGAAATGATACACGATCTGGGATGGGAATCATTACAACAACAGCGCTTATAGCTGCGTCGTGGGCTACTTGCGAAACTCCAATCACCAACATTCTCCTCCGAATGCAAAAATGTATTGTTGACTCCCACTTACATAGGTAGTAATCATCAGCAGAATAAAATACGAGAAATCAGAGCTCGAACAGAGAGATTCAGGTGTCCTTTCTTCCCGCGCGCTATTCGAGAATGGAATGGGAGATAAGTAGTATAATGGTGGTTCGATGAAACCTCTGCCAGGCACTTAAATGTGATTTGCAGTATCCCATGTAGATGTAGATGTAGAGTGTTCGTCTCCGGCCAAGCAATGACCTATGTGAGACGATACAATGATATTATTACACCTCTGTATATCTTTGGGGCGTAGTAGCAACCTACTACCAACTTAATTGTTTTTGTGCCAAAGACAAACAGTCATGTTTCATGTTCATCAATGAGTTTTCGTTTCATCGCTATGATACTCCTATGAATTCTTCACAAGAAGAAAACCTGTTAATTTGCACTATTTGATGCCCAGAATTGAGATTTGCTGATATATTCCCATTAAGAGACCATATGTGTCATTATTTTTAAGTGGCACTGCTGAATTTACAGTTTTATCGAACTGTAAATTTGGTAAATTTTCATCACTATACGGACCATAATGTAATCCAGTTCGAGAGGAGGATAACAACGTTCGGAAAAATGAAGGTACTAAAAAAATTTACATACTAGATACATAAATATATAAGGTAGATTTTTATGTACGCTCCTTTCATAGTTTAGCAAAAGCACCTACAAAATTTTAACGAAACCTAACATAGTTGCTTTGTAAAATTTCCGAAAATCGAATCTTTTATCACCGATTTACTGACAATAGAATCGACGGAGGACTACGCTCAACATGAAGTTATTACTTGTGTCGTTACCAACATTTCGTGCTCGTATAACAATAGCACTTAATAGTTTAAAATTTATTTATTTTTTTACGTCAACGATGACAATAATTAATATTTCCTTGTCGGCATGTCAATTCTCTCAGAGACTTAGGAATCTGGAAGATCAAATCAAGGAATGGGTATGGTTTTTAAAAGAGTTTATAAGACGTAACACGAGGGTAATTAGTTTAGTAGCCGTGGTAGAATAGTCGTTGCGCGCGGCCGTTCGCCGTCGCGGTTTCATGTCCCCCCTCGGGCATGGGTGTATGTGTTGTCCTTAGGTTACTTTAACTGCGTTTAAGTAGTTTGTAAGCTAGGGACTAATAACCAAGCAGTTAAGTCCCATAGATTTACAAATATTTAAATTGATAAATTAATTAGCAGAAAAGTATAAAGTTTAAGGGCTACGCCATACGATGTTTGAAAAGTTTTCCTAATGAAACTTGTAGTTTGAATTGAAGAGTGCATTCTTTTCCAAAGTTCCGTACAGATTAAGCCATTTGGCAAACCAATAAGTCCATCCAATAGTCGAACCTGGAATAAAGCCCTTGATGAAAATGCCCTAGGAGATTGTGCTATATATAGTCACGAAGAAAGGAAGAAGAATAAAAAATTGAGTGACAAGAATTATTTTCTGAGTGTAATGGAAGAGAAAGTACAAACAGGGTTATAGGTTCCTTGAAATTATATGTCGTGGAAAAATACTGGGAAATGGTAGACCGAGTTTGTAACTGCGGAAAAATGTTTGTAGCTCAGCTGAAAGAAGCCTCAATTTGAAAAGATACATCAGACATCAGTTAATACTGAATTTGGAAATTGAAGGAAGTTTGGAGTCTATCATAGTGGAAGACCGAAACTTCAGGGAAAGGAAATTGGTATAATTCAGTAAGGTGATTTTTTATCTAGATTTAAAAGCCTTATTTCCTGGTAACAGGTATAAGTTTATAGCTGCGTCTATGGCTTCTATGTCTCCATTCGTCCTCCAAAATATTAAGACTACTTTATGCCTCCGCTTTTGGCCTGCCGGCCCCTTACCCCCTATAAAATTTAGAAAATATCATACGGGTCCTCAAGAACATAATCCACCACACAGGTCTCTTCAAGTGTTCTTAAAATTTCTGAGCAAAACACCTGCATCTCATTTTCTACACAATATTAAGAAGGGTGTGCCAAATATTTCTCTAACATATTTTTTTATTATTTAAAAAAAAGTCATTTAATAAATAAAATTTACTTTTATTATTCTATGAAACGTTGTGAAATATGAATTTTTTCGGAATATGATGGTTCTGAGTATTTTATACGAGTCTAACTTAATTAGTTCAATGAATTCGTGCTACTCAAGAACTATGTTATGATTCATAGTATCTATACCTCTACATCTTCCAAGTTCAATGATTTCGCCATTACTGAAAAAAAAATCGCACTGGCGTGTTATACAGCTCATTTTAGGCTTTCCTGTAGTTTAATAAACTTTGCAAATATTTTTAAGAATATATAACGAATTATTTATATTATTTGTTTCTTATATTTTATTTTTATTATTTTGTGTCTGAAATTTGTGCAAAAGTGGACAAATTTTACAATTTTTTATTAAAAAAAATATATATATTTTCTTTTGTTATATTCTTCCCTAGATAAAATGAAACCTCAAACCATTCTTTGAACCACCAATAAATGACTTACATCAAAAGAATATGATGGTAGAGCCATGTGAAAATGTAATTCTTTATACGTTTGTACCAACTTTCAGAGTAAAAAGATGGGAAAAAAAATTCAAGGAAATGTTACTCGCTATTAAATTCTGAACAACTCTTGAAATTTTTTCCGATCCGACGCATAACAGCTGAGATAGAAAATAGTTTTACACCCAGATGGACGTTCTGGTCGCTGGCTGCCAACAAAAACGTCTGAAAGATTTGAGGCCGGCGGTTGAACGTCGGGAATTGGGTTGCCAGATCTCCGGGCGCCGCCCGGAGTGCCCGGGTTTGGGATGAATTCTCCGGGTCTACGGGCCAATGACTCTCATCTCCGGGCTTGAATGTAACCTTCATCTTAACATCTTTTTTTTTTTTTTTTTTTTTTTTTTTTTTTTTTTTTTTTTACGACGCTTTTTAAATACTATGCTTATGTAGCGACGATCTACATGGAACTTAACGTAACTTAAACTACGGACGAACACCCCATCCATGCCCTAGGGAGAGGGAGCAGCCTCGCGCACCGTGGCAAGACGCCTCAGTGCGCTCGGCCATTCCCGCCCGGCTCCTCTCTAGTAATTATGAATAACTTTATTTAAATGTCAATTTCTTATTGCAACAAAACGCTACTTTTCTATTTTTCCTCTGAAAACTTTTCATTGTTGCGTCGGTAGTAATCGGCTAGCGCATTATTAAGCAAACACTGTTGCGGCAACGTGTTAACTGGCGACGTCTATTATTTGTGTTCGTTCGTTCGTTGTTTATCAGTTTACCGGCAATTTTTGGAATACTTGGATCGTGTGTGAACAGACAAGCTTACATTAACTCAGATTAGTGAGTAATAACTGTGAAATAAAGAGACGGTATCTAAGTTCGTTCCGTGAAGAATGGTTGCAGGAAGAAAATTGTAAAGAGTGGCTACAAAAAGTCGATACTGATGAGTGTATGTGTAAGTGCAGAATATGCAGTATCTCATTTACTGTTAAGTACGGCGGAGTGAAAGCTGTGAATAAACATTTACAATCAGAAATACACAAAGTGATTATTACTACACAAAAGAAGAATCAGTCGCTTCTTAATTTCTTGCCGAAACAATTTTCTGCAGAAGACGACAATCCTGGTTGGGAAGGGGGGGGGGGGGAGTTGGTCGCAGTTGGAGGGGGGGGGGTGATTCATTGGCCAAGGGGGAGGGAGGCACGTCTGGTCTCCGGGCCTGCCTCGTGTTCAATCTGACAACCCTAATCGGGAACTAAAGAGTGAGAACACGTTGCAGACACACATTCACTACGTTTACATGTAACACATCTTCCGGAAGACGAAAACCGATTTTCGTAAACCGTTTCTCACTGTCGTGTTTACATGACACAGCCTGGATCGGATTTCCTAAACCACTTAAAATGGCGGCTGAAAAACAGCTGATTCAGTCCCCGATTTAGTCAGTATAATGGCTATTTTTCTTTCCTTAAATACACAGATTCATGTTCACTCTAATATTAATACTTTTATTTCACATTATAAAATATTATTTTGTCCATATATACCGAAAATTAAGAAAAAAAAAAAAAAAACAAAAAACAAAAAAAAAAAAAAAAAAACAAAAAAAAAAACAAAAAAACACACAATCTGACAAGCCAAGAACGCTTGCGTTTACATGGACACGAAAATCGATTGTGGAACTGGAAAACCGCTTTAGAGAAGTGGATTTCCAGAATCGATTTTGGAGTGTTTACATGGCCAACAAAAAGCGGAATTGGGAAATCGGTTAACGAAATCCGGATTTGGGAGCCCATGTAAACGGGGTGAATGTCGAGCACGTGTAATTTTGCTAATATCTCCGAAAGTTATAATGAAGGGAAAAGTCATTACGATTCACGTAGACTAGAAGGTACGCCGAGGGAAGTCATTCGATGGCAAGTAGGCAGTTTATGCTCTCCAGAACTCGGAATCGCGCTGAATTACAGAAGTTGTCGGCCCTGGTGGGCCACGCTGAAGTTATTGTGGGGGCAGTGGACTGCGCCTCGCTGCACACGCAGTTCCACTGGATGTCGCTAGATGGCGGTAAGCTACCGCTCGCCCTTCGTTGCAGGTCTAGAGTAGGAATACGGTAGATTACGAGTACAGAGCAGGATTCCAACACACATAAGGTACCGAATACTATTGAAGTTTACAATACGTCAGTCCGAAACGTTAGCAAACATTATACATAGCTTCATTATTTTATGATGCCTATGAAACACGGATTTTAATGTTTATCTATTTTCAGACTCGTATTACAAACAGCGTAGTAAAATGTAAATATTGTTTTTTAGAAATAGATACTTCGACGTTTTTAATTACTTCACTGACAAAGACCATAAGCTTGTTATGAGGCTGTGCGTATATTTAAGCACTCGTTAAACAATTGAATGATCCTACATAGTTACATTATATCTTCGTTAAGTCTCAAAACTTATCAAACCATAGTTTATAATGAAGATCGTATATTCCATAGTCCCAGGGCCGGCCCGAGCAAACTCGGCGCCCTATATTCTAATGGTGCCCCATTTAATATAATCGTAATAAAACATGAATGTAAAACACAGATTGAACTTTTTATTCAAATACATAATCACAATATATACATTGCATATATTTCCCCATTTAAATGGGACACATCATACACTTTTATACAACAATGTTACTTTTTTGTCGTTTTCACATTCTGTCTTTTAAAAAAGGTTTGGTTGATACTTTACAATAATTGATAAAATTATAAACTTCATTATAATAAGAGTCACAAAAATTTCATTTTTCTTGCCTTGGCTTTTTCAAAATCTGAGAGGATCTTCTTTAAATCGATTACGTCTGTTGTTTCTTGTTCAATCGACAAAGTTACCAAGCATATAAGTCTTTCCTTGAATCATTGTGGATCGCAGGTATGTTGTTACTAGTTTTCATTTCGGGAAGCTGCGCTCGCCACCGGGCGTGTGAGCAACACTCCTAGCGCAATAACTAAATTAGGTACGATGTTTATAAGTCCGTTTTTACAAATACAACTCAGAACGTCCTGTGGGCCTGAGTTATTGGGTAATCTTCTAGTAATGGCATATAATTAAGTGCATAGATCAGTAGCATCAATATCTTTAGAGTCTTGTGAGTTAGAGACTCTCCCATATTAACAAATTTTACAAGAACAACTTTGGGAGTTTTTTTGTTTTGTACAGACAGTCAAATACACCATTTAGGTTGTCAATGTGATGAAACGTCTCGTCAATTGAATTTATTGCGGTATTCAACATTACAAAATAAAATTAATTTTGAAATGATTTTGCGCGTCAGAATAGGTTAACCTTATGCTTCAAACCAAACTGTCTTTTCGCATTAGACGGGCTGGTCCCGTATTTGATGAAAATGATGCGGAAATATTGGCTGCTTCTGAAATTTCTCTTGCTCCTACTAGCATTTTTTTCAAATTCAAAATCACCTCTACAATCTTCAAGGAGGGATTTTGTTTTTAGTATAGCATTTGTAGCAGCGTTAAGATCAGTTTCTTTTGATTGAAGAAACCATTCTACACTACAGAGACTGTAGAGCGGCGGAATCTGATCACGGAATGATAAGTGCAAAACTGCTACTCGTCTATTTATTAATCGGTTACTAGCAAATTTCTTAAGAGCCAAGGAGTGTGCATGAAACATTGAGTTGCGTCTTGTCTCTTGCCCGTTGCTCTGCCTATGTGGCCGGCCGCGGTGGCCGAGGGGACTGAGGCGCTCCAGTCACGGTCTACACGGCCACTACGGTCGGGGGTTCGAATCCCCCCTCGGGCATGGATATTTGTGCCGTCCTTAGTCTTAGTTAGTTTATAAGTAGTTTGTAAGTTTACGGACTGATGATCCCGTAGTTAAGTCCCATAATCTATACAAACATACAAACAAAAATTTGCCTATGTGTAGTAACCGGGAATTCGTCGCTCCTGGAACCGCAGCGCAACAGCAAAGAAAACCGCACTGCAAGCGCACGAGGGTTCGACAAGTTTGACGCCCCCTAAATTCGAGCGCCCTAGGCAATTGCGTAGTTTGCCTATATGGACGAGCCGGCCCTGTATAGTCCTCTTATTCAGTTATCAGTCATTCGAAACGACAACTGGTTAAGGGAGGGAGGAGACGGAGGAAGTCACATATATAAATAAAATATATTTTTCTGGAAACTGTTAATTGTGTTCCGCAAATCTTCCTGAAAAGTTTGCAGTTCAAAACATGTGTGTTGAAGTAAATACTAGACGTGATCTGTGGTCTTAATTATATCACAGTTCAATGCTGTACCTTTTCGCACATTGTCGTATGTCACTTCATTACGCTCTGTGAAGCTCATGCGTATACTTTCCCACCATGGAAACCCTCACATATATAGTCAGAGGCCTTTCAAAGGAAAAATTACTGAAGAAAGTTTTCCATAGTAGTACTTGAAACCTAAACGAGAATTTAGGCAATGTTTATGGGAAAGATTGTATTTTTTTTTGGGGGGGGGGGGGGGGAATGCACATGTTATTCTTGTTTATAATGCAGTTTAATTTTAATGGTAGTATGCGAACTAACAATATGTTTTAGAAAAATGGGAACTAATTTCGGAGTGAACTGATTCAAAATTTTGTTTGCGAAATGCAGAATATAGCGAAATGCAGTAAATCATTTGTTTGTGGTAACGAAGATAACACCCATATGAAGCGAAAAATAACACGCGTATATTGCTGGACGGCTGTAAAAGAATGTCAGATACACTGGTCAGAACAATTGGAGGATAGGTCGAGATATATGGTTCTGAAGTACCTAATGACAGAATGAATTAAAATGATTCGACGTGTCCCTGCCGGTTCCGCGAAGTGGAGACAAAAATTACAACCGAGATAGTGGTAATAACAGAACGTTGCTGCAGAGGAGATTGGTGTTAATTTGTGTTTAATCTACGAGCAGGAAGTGCAATGTAACAACAGCGTGACTTTCTCGAATATTTGGCATGGAGAGCCAAAGGCAGCTTGGGCAGAGGGAGGTGGCTGCAGGTACTGGAGTGTCCCAAAGTGTCATATTAAGTACCTGCAAGCGATTCCAGACAACAGGAACTATTAAAAGAATGCAAGAGTAAGGTCGGGCACGGGTAACATCAGCAAGAGATGATCGTAATCTCCGGTGAACAGCCCGTTGAGACAAGAGGATGCAACACACCCTCCAGGCAATAACACGACGCGCAATATCAACACAGACAATCTGATAACGCCTTCAGGAATGTGGCCTTTATGCACGGAAGCATATGTGTGTGTGTCCCATGTGTAACGACGTGACTCGACTAACACAGTGTAAATAATCTCTAATGTAACGTACATACAGAAAATACAAACTTATGGTCACCTATGACCTTAGAATAGTCCGCCTCCGTAGTCCAGTGGACAGCGTGGTTGGTTGCCACGCAGGGGACCCGGGTTCGATTCCCGGTCGGGTAGGAGATTTTCTCCACTCGGGGACTGGGTGTTGTGTCGTCCTCATCATCATTCCATCATCATTGACATGCAAGTCGCCGAAGTGGCGTCAGATAAAGAGACTTGCACCAGGCAGGTTGAACACGACCCCAGTTGGGGTCTAACGGTCATAAATGCCACACGATCATCATCACCTTAGAATACATCGTAACAGAGCTCGTAAACGGTATTAACGTAATAAAAGACAGGCATCTGACTCTCAACATGTCAGAATATCACTTATAAAGTTCAAAATGACGATAAATACCGTTCAGGATGAATATAAGCTTTAAATTTGAATACAAGTTCAACATTTCGGATATTTTGACACAACAAAGTATAAGCGGTCGACGCCGTAAGTAAAATTTCGAACCACCTACGTGTACGTTGTCGTCATTTAATTATCATAAGACAAATAAATGCAAATTAGAAGTTATTATTATAGGTCCCTCAAAAGAGGAAGAAGGAAAAGAAAAATAAGAAGAGAATATTCAAAGCCGACGAAGGACAGAACCCCAAAGACAGGAAACCCATACCACTCGTCCGTCTTCACCAAACTTCTATTTTTAATTAATTTACAGGCGAGGTTCCTCACGCTGAATATTAATAACTTAAACAGGACAACTTCCATCTCAATACTAATATTAATAAAAAAAATTATACTTATTATACCTTTGTCAACAACTACTCCAATACAAATTACATAATTTAAAATCGTTAAACATCAAGACAGGATGATAACTCTTGCACGAACCCTACTAAAGTATAAAATTACAAACATTAACCTACGCTATAAGCAAAATTTCGAGCCACTTATACATTGTCAGTATCAAGCTTTCATAAAGCAAATAAATGCAAATTAAAAGATCTTATTATAGGCAGAATTTCAAAGCACCTTTCGTATCTTCTCCAATGAGATTCTCGTCCAATTTCCAGGGGGATCTGTATAAGCAGTTAGATGGCTTAGCAATGGTACACCGTCTCCTATTTATTCCTGTGTCCAAAGAAAATATCAATGTAGGGTTCGACTAAAAAAATTTTATTGCCTGAACCATTTTCTATGATCCAGCATTAATTGACCATATCTTGCAGAGGAAACAAAAACTAAAATGTCTACCCTTCCTCTATGCTTCTCCTGTTGGCCTTTCCATTATTTGGAAGAAGAGGACAGGTATCACAGAGTGTAGCCAAAACTCAAAAATCCTGTAACTACAGGGTTTCCTACTATGCCAATAATACAACTGTCTAGTTTATTTTCAGTAGTAAAGATAAGTCCCAGCTGTTAGCCAATAGTGGGGTACGGTATACAAACTTATTTGCCCAGATTGTAATACGTTTTATTGGCCAATCAGTAGAGACATAGCAACTGGGCTAAGAGAGAAAGAACGCATGACTCCACTTTTGCTGAACATATTCTGAGTCTGGGCCACAGATATCAACCTCAGTCCCACGTACTCCACTTAGCTAACAAAGGCCAGAAACTCAATCTACTAGAGCCCTTTGTTATAAACAAAACATATGGCTCACATTCCAGGCTTAATAGTAAATGATCAGTCCTCATTACATCACCACTTCTGAACCCACCCTAATCCTCAGAATTTACAATACAACCCAACAGACCTGTTCCATTTTATTTCTACAATTCCTGTATCTTATTAGTTTACCTTACACTGTTTTTGAGTCAGCATATATAGTCATTTGGTTGTATTGATTTTCCGGCCTAGACTATATTCATATTGTCATAATCTATCTACAACTTCTTCATAGCCCATATATGTTAAGTAACGTATTGTCCTTTCACATAACTAATGTACCTTTGGCTCGTGAAATGTTATTTCACTATTTAGGATATTATATAACTACTCTGACTGACCTATAGACCATTACTTCCATTGTATAATGTTTAAAATTGAGCATGTTCAGATATACTAGGATATGTACCTTACGTGATTCAATACCCTTTCCTCCCCCACTATGCTCACCTTATTAAGTCGCCAAGTATAATACATCTAGGCTTGGTATACAATTTTGTTCGTAATAGTTAGTAACATTTCCTTCCTTCCCCCATCGTTACTTGTTCTCACTCCCTCACCCCCCATTACTATTCTCTTTTCAGACACAATACAGGCATTTACCTGGTTAGCTCTTTAATTATATTATCGCTAACTTCTGTTAGCTGATATTGCTGAGGACATCTAATAATCCGTTACAGTATTGATGAGCAGGCATATAACAGTCACGTCACAATGGTTTAGCATGTTTGCTTCTTAGATATTATCGTTGTAATTTATGCTGAATTTAGCCACGCCCAATCCCATCCTTCTGCCCGTCCGCCCAATCCTATTAGTAAGTTTTAATGAACTTATAAAAAGGTATCTGATATTTTTCTTTCGACTTAACACATCTTGTAGCCACGTTTTTCATAGCTTCCATGTCAGTAGACAGTACAGATGTCGCAAGATGATGTTATTGTAAATTCATTCAAATAATATTTAATTTTAACCCTGGGCCATCTGGCGGCTATTGTACCTAGTTTACATGTTACGGTGTTTCCCCCCCTCTCACCACAGTTTGGCATGGGAATCTAGTTGGAAACCTTCACTAAACATCCACGATGGTGGTTTATATTTTATTATGCATGCAAACTTATGGTCGCTTGTCCGCAAAAAATGGGTTTCATGAACTAAGTGATAAACAAAATTGTGTATTTTAATTTTCATAAATTTTTATCTCATTAGAAATATTATCACAGCTGTTTGTTCTAGGACTATACCATTCTATAATCTGTGATGCATCTTGTCTTCTTCTTGTTCTTGTCTTGACTATAGAGCTACAGAGTAAGTCATTGTACTGAGGGGGCGACATCAACATATTTTTTCGAGAGTCGCCGTTAAATTGTTTTCTTACCACAACTATTTAAGGGTTGTGAAGCTATTGTGAAATTTATGTATGATCTTAAACAGAAATGATAAACAGGATTTCGTGTTCTTCATTTTAAGCATTTTCAGAATTTTAGCTCCTGCTGCAGCATCTCCCATGTCGTCGCTGAACTGCAGTAGCCGGCCAGAATTTCGTTCTTCATGGACGGGAGTTGAAATAAATTAAAACTCTTAACTATAATTATTACAGCTTTAACTACGATCCTGGACGAAATTGGAATAAACTTTCCTGATTCGGATTTTAATTAGATTTACGTAAGTAGGTCTACGAACTAAACTGAAAAGAATCAGAGATGTGTCTTTAGTATTGTGGCATGAGAGATTTTTTGGTTCAACTACAGTTAAATAACTGATGGGCAATTCTCATGCTTAAGATAATCTACAGACTAACACTAGCCAGTGATTAGCGAAATCTTTTATTTTTTCAGTGTAAAGTTAGTAATACTTTGCGATAAAAAAATAGCTTTAAATATTTTTGTTAAGATCAGTTCTATGAATTATATATTGCAGTAAAAAGAATGTCAGAGTTTAATACAATCAATCACACTTGGTTTGGTATATATATATATATATATATATATATATATATATATATATATGGAAGGACACATCATAGACATCACATTATATATATATATATATATATATATATATATATATATATATATATAGTGAGTTAATAAGAAAATTAAGGAAATTTAGGCGCATTATATACACAAATCTGAATTTCGGCTTCGGACTGCCGGCCGTATCCATAGATGAAGCTACAGGTTTACGGCCGGTGTATTTGCAACATAAACAATGCCATTATTTAACAGAGACCTCAAGGGTAATAAATGATATACCTATGCATAGCAGTATTTCATAAGTACTTTAACTGTGGAAAGGACATTACGCGTCACCAAAATGAGTTTTTAAAAGCCCACAGCTAAGAAAGAGTGATGCTAACGAAGTACCAAATTAAGTCTGAGAATTACTTTGCAGATGCGAGGTAGTAAGTAAGTTAGGTAGCGTAAAGTAATTTATGTAGTCTTTAGCCGGCACACCTGCGGAGGCGGTGGGCGCGTTTGGGAGGTAAAGGGGGGATATTTCAGCAGGAGGCGCAGTTCCCACGCGGAGGCGTGGCAGGCCCGGATAGCCAGGTGGGCAACTTTCTCGCCATCACCGGGCCAGGAGCTCCGGACAGCCGCTGTGGTCGCCCTGGCATTTCACTGGGGATCCCCTGGACTCTGCGACCGAGGAGAAATCGAGTCGCGCGGCCCGCGAGTGCACACGTGGAAGTCGTCTTCTGGAGTTTACTGATTCACTGACATCTACTGGCTGCATTAAAACTTAAGGTAGTGCGAAACATTGCCGGAAATAGAAATTGGTACGATAGAAGTTTACCTATACGTATCGGATATTAGCGGAAAGTCGGGTAACATAGCGACATTTAGGTATATTATATTTCTATTTTATTTTCTTCTTCTTCTTTCGTTTCGGCCATCTGTGGACCACGTTAATTCACCTCAGATTCCTTTCTTCAGTTCTTTCTCCTATTGCAGTATTCTTTCATTCTCGTACTTTGCATCTTTCTTCGCTCTTCTGTCCACGATGATTTCGTTCTCGGTCTAGTTCTGTACTCAAATCCTGCAAATGCCTGAATTTTTTATTTAAAAATCACCCTGTTGTGTATTTCTTGATCCCGTATTCCCATTTCTTCCAGATCCCTTTGTACTTTTGGATCCACCGTATTTTGCTTTTCTTGTACAACAAGAATTGTGAAATTTGCTGTGTTAATCTCCTCCGGTCCATTCTGCAAATGTGTCCAAAGAACTCCCACCTTCTTTTCCTTTTGATATTAGATATTTTTTCTATTTTGGAATATAGTTCCTGGTTGGTTCGATTTCTAAACTGACCGCCTTCTGTTCCTCGAGGTCGTAATATTCTCCTGATAATCTTCTGTTCCACCAGTTGTAGCCTCTTGATCACTCCAGTTCTTATTAGGTTGAGTGTTTCTGCTGCTTATAAAGCTCCAGGGCGGATCACTGTCTGGTAATGTCTAAGTTTTGCATTGATAGAAATATTCTTCTTATTATAGATGTTCATTGTCAGTTAATATGCTAAATTAATTTTGTTTATTCGTGCTTCCATTGCATCCTTTTCTGTCAGTCCAGTGTCTATCCATTCTCCTAGGTATTTGAATTTTTCCACCTTCTGAATTTTCCCTCTGTCTATTGCTTCCGTGATGTTTGTCATATATTTTGTCTTCTCGATAGAGATCTGTAGGTCTGTTTTAGCTGCTTGTCTCTGTAGTTCACTGCCTCTTCTAATGATTCTGACAGTAAAACAATATCATCCGCGAATGCAAGGCCATCTACTCGTATTCCTTTTTTCTTGCACCCCAGTCGTATCCCGCCCATTCCTTTCATTCCATGTCGCCACTCCCTGATCACCTTGTCGAGTACACAGTTGAAGAGCATAGGGGATCTCCCTGTCTCACTCCGGTATTAATCTTGAAGGACTCCGACACTTTTCCTCTGAACTTGACTTTGGATGTTGAATTGTTTAGGGTCGGTCTCACCAGTTCACTGGATTTTCTATATAATTTCATTTCCTTTAAAATTTGGAACTGTGTTTGCCTGTCTACTGAATCATATGCTTTTTAAAGTCTACAAATGTAAGCACGAATTTCTTACACCTCTGCTTTTGATATGCCATTATCATTTTAAGATTCAAAATTTGTTCTGCACTTGATCTACCCTTTCTGAAGCCTCCTTGGTACTCATATATTTATTTATATTTATAATTTATGGAAAAACGATTACTTAATGAATCTCTTTTGTAATAAAGCTCTTAAACGTTTCCTAAGACTGGAGATCTTTTAGCTAGACTTGCTTTTGTTAGTACTATTCGTCACCTTGCCCCACAGGTAGAGTAAGATAACGAAATGTACATTTTATTTAAAAAACAAAGATGTTTTGTTGATGCTTACCTACTTATCAAAAGAGACACAAACATAACAGTTCTCCTTTGCATCCCTGTAATTTTAGCCCATAGACTGAGATCATACTTCAACATGTTTTTTGACGTAAAGTAGCTTCAGGGAAGTTGAACTTCCTAGCGGCGCCTTTAACAGGCTTCCTGTTTCTTATACGCTAAATTGCCTCTTTCAGTAATTCCTTGCTCCATTTCTGCCATCCCATCTTCCTTATCAACTGCATAATTCGTCACCTTAACCGCAATCGACATTTTGGATTGAGACTTATACATGCACACAGTATTAGACAATAAATTTATTAAAATGGAATTAAAATATCAGTAAATCGACAGGGTTTAAGGGGATTCAACTCATGTTCATTAATGCAGAAGTTTTGCTTACATGAAGCTTATTTAAACCGGAGGAGAAATTGTTACAGAAACAGCTTCATCTTCTGAGCTTCTGAGCCAACAAAACAAAACATAATGAAGCGGTTGTATTTCATCAAACATGCCTGAAGAACACTAAAAAAAAAAGTCAAAGGATAAAAGTGTAACCCTCGGTCGCGAACATAAAATTATTTGACCAGGTTACGGCAATAACTAAGATTTCCTTCATCGGGAAATATAAATTAAAACAACTACATAATAAAACTTACAAATCAGCGGTAAACTTTACGTCACAAATAAAAAAATTAAAATAAAATTAAGGCATAGCTTGTCACTAGGGGCTGCACGCCTGCACTTTTATCCTTTTACGTTGTAACCGTCGCTGACAATGGCAGCTATGTTTAAATTTTTAATAAGACTAAAGTTTTGATTTTATCCATTTGAGAATGGATTTCGAAAGCCTGCGGCTTTAATATCAGTGGTTTTGGTGTTAAACAATAATTTTGCTACCAATCACGATTTTTTATATACTTTATTTAGCACGATGCGTTTCGGGAAATAATTCCCACTTTTAAGTGCCTCTTTTGTGGTATCCTAAATATTAAATAACACAACAACACAAGCACAAGTAGAAGTACAATGAAAATCTCCACAATCCGTGCCTCAAGTCACTCTAATAAAGAGGCAGCATACAGGGCAACCAAAATACCTCTGATCCAATAAAACGAGAAACACGAAATAAACACAGCGAAGCAAACTGCGATAAACAATTATTAAACCTCATCCAAGATAGACACAATACTAAACGTGAAACGTGTCCATAAAATATAAGAAAATAAGAAAATGTCTAATATTGTGCCTCCTGTTTTGTATCGAGTAACTTGCTTGCAAGAAAATGTATAATATCGCTTCTACTGTATGTATCGATATGTGTAAAGTTTCATCTCTGGCAAAGATCATGTATTGCACAGCATTGTAGCTCGCACTGAGAGAGAGTAGCACTAGTGGTTCAGCTCGCTTAGAGAGCGGTTGGGTTGTGTGTATGGCTCCGATGTAGAGCAGAGGCTGCTTTGCCAGCAAGTCAGAAGTTGTATTATGTAAGTAATGTAATGCTGTTTATCAATAATAAGCAACTTAACCCTGTCTCATATTTCATTTACGTAGTTAGAAAATTAACCCACTTCCTTCATTTGATAATTACTTGATTTAGTGGAGTGTTGATTTGAATAATATTATTGAACATATTTCATTATTGGTGCCATAGTAAGATAATAGTTGATCTGGATTTCAATAATTGGAGGCTGACCTATATAGGTTCTCACAGTCAAGCATTAAGAAAGTGATTTGTGGTTTTTCTTATATCTTTCTCGCAGTCAAAATTCTTGAGTATAGTCAGTGTCTGTTTCAAAAGGTTACATGTCACAGTTGTTTTGTTAAAAATATCCGTTGCGCACATAATCAATTTAATGCACTGTTTTTTATACATTAATACCAGGGCCATAATTAAACCAAATAGCTAAGTTAATGAACAATTTATTGTCTGATTTAACGAAAGGTTCAACATCTCAAAACAAGCGTACAGTTTTTATCTGGCGCCCTTTCTGCCAGGATAGTTCACAAACAGGATCGTGACGTAGTTAGATACGTAGTCTTATTTCAGTTAGTTTGTCTTTTCCACCAACCAACTTACCTTTTGGCTCTTAATTTAATTTTTGTAGCACCATCCTCTGTTGTAGCAACAGTAGCATAGTAATTGTTTCTGTAGTCTGTTACTTACCATTCTTGAGATTGTGTAGTATTGTTTATAGTAGATGAATTGAATATACAAATAATTGCATTACTACTGAACAAGTCTTTCTTTTATATTGTTTGATGTTTGTTGTGATTAATGTTCTAGTACCGCGGAACTCGTGTGATAATTAACGGTTCGCATAATCTCGATTGTCCGTGTTCGAAAACGCAGAACAGATTAGTTCAGGAGTAGACAATATGGATAATGACAAAGTACAGGATTCGATAATACAGAATTCCAATTCTTGTAACGTGGTTGCGGAAAATAATGCATCGGTTCCGCTTAGCTCTGCCGCAAAAAATACTTGTGCGACAGCTATGGAAAATGTATTACCAAATGATTTCATGCAAATTTTATTGTCAAAGCTCTCTAAGTTAAAGGAGGAACAATTTCAGAAATTAAATGAAAAACTTGAGGAACAATTTCAGAAATTAAATGAAAAACTTGACAATAATCAATTACAATTTCAGAAATTAAATGAAAAACTGGAGGAACATTTTCAGAAATTAAATGAAAAACTTGACAATAATCAATTACAATTTCAGAAATTAGATGAAAAACTTGAGAGAATTGAACAAACGTGCGATTCGAGGTTTGCGAGTATTCAAAGTAGTCTTAATAAAATGAATGAGGACAACAATCGGTTCAGGGAACAACTGCTCAATACTTTCAAATGTGAATCTCAGCAAATAAGACAAAATATTCGCGACGAGATTAACCCGGTAGTGGAAAGCCTAACGTCACGAGTCGAAAATATAGAAACCACCGAACTCGCTCAATTGAAGCAACAGAGTAATCTATTTGATGAAAAGTTGCAGAACTTCCAGTCAGGCACGACGGAACAGATCAATAAAATTAATAAACAGGTTGAGGATCTCACTGTTAAGATTACCCAAATTAGTGACAACACTGACAAAAGCTCTGATGCGACGCATCCTACCCCGTTTAATGAAACTAATGAATATCTCGCCCTTGACCGTTTCAAACAAGGTCAAATGACCATTAATCAGCAATACAAGGCTGAGGTCAGAAAATTAGATGATCGCGTGGCGCGAATAGAGAGGAAATTTGACCATACTTGTGGAAATGCATATGAAGACGTAGAAGAAAATTTGAACGAAAATGACAATGATGATTCGAGCCAAGTAGGTCGCTTGGTACGTGAACGAAGTGTACCTCATAGCAACAACAATGAAGACGCGGTGCGTAGTTTACGCTCACTTACGCCGCACGGGCGAAAGGAAGCGTTTGACTACAAGCATTTCCTGACTGTACGTAAATTCAAGACATTTAAAAACTCTCCGAATGACTTGCACCCTAAAGAGTGGTTGCAGCAATTCGATTATTGTCTTCCCCCGAATTGGCCACTTGAGCACAGATTAGAATTTATATGTGGTTATCTGGAAGGCGAGCCAGCCACCAGAATGAGAGCTATTGCACAAGAGTGCTATAGCGAGAATCAATTCCGACGCTCATTTCTATCCGCATACTGGTCGGAAGCGGCACAAGACCGCGTTAAAAACAGTATTGCGACATTCAAAACTTTTGAGCGATCAAATTTCTCGAGCCCAGTGGAATATTTCCAAAACTTAGTATACAAAAATCAATTTTTATCGGCACCTTACTGCCCTGCGGAGTTAATTAGAATTTGTTTGAACAAATTGCCTCTACACTTGCGTCAAATTGCCATTGCGGCACGATGCAAGAATGATATTGAAGCCTTTAGAAATCTCTTACAAGACTTAGAGGAAGAAGACGAGGAAAATTCCTCGCGCAGTCGATATTTTGAAACGAACAAATATGATCGCCGGTCGCAACAAAGCCCGCCGCGTACCATACGTTATTTAGAGCACGACGATAAACCAAAAATAATTCTTTCACTAATGAAACTTACAAACAAAGACGCGACAATGAGAACAGTGATTTTCAAGATCGTGAAATTAACCGTGGAAATTTTCGTGGCCGCAACCGAGGTGGTGGTTTTGGTCGCGGAGGACGCTACAACAATTACTATCATAACAGCAATACTTCGAATGATACTAATTGGCGTGATAGACGCAATGCTGATAGTGATCGCGAGATTGAAAATCACAACAATAACGCCGAGAAGCATAGTCGGGAGGGCACACGCGATAATTCTCGTGATCGCCTTCCGCGACACGAAAACACGAATCGGGGCCTAAGCAGATCGCATACCCCGGAAAGACGAGAGCAAAACATTGAAATCAGACCTGCTAATCCATGCTCTAATTCATCAAAAAGGATTTTCAAGGCATAAAATTTGGGGTAGAGAGTCCATTAATCTGTTTTGGACACACCAAGTGGCGATTGGTGCCCCGTTCTCGAGCTGAGTGTCACTATTCTTCCGCCTTTCCTTAGTGCGCTCTATCCACCTCTTTTTCTCACTGTTACTTTTCTCTAACTCTGAATACTTATACTCTGTGCTACGCGGGGATATTGTCATACGAAACTTTAATTATCTTGCAATTTGCATATAACGAACTCTGTGGCTGTGCAAGACAAATAAAATTAATGGAAATTTTTGATTGTGTAATCTAATCAAGTTCCTATGTTTCAGAAAATATTCTTCTGTATTACTAATTGCATAACTTACGAAGTTCTGAGCGAGCGAAGAAGATTTTGAGTTGACATGAGCATTTTTGGTAAGCCAAGAACATTATGGAGGATGATGAGTAAGGCAATACACAATATGTCATGGTGGTCTTTAAAATGCATTATTGTTTATGGATAAATGATGGTAAGGAAGGTATTGGTAACAGTTAAAGATGTTTGATAAATGTAATTACGTGGACGAGATTAAGTAATTATGAGGAGAATCGCTATGTTGCTAATGATGACGAGATTATACAATGATTATGAAGCAATTATGAGGAGAATTGCTATGTTGCTAATGATGACGAGATTATACAATGATTATGAAGTAATTATGAGGAGAATCGCTATGTTGCTAATGATGCTATGTTTTGTTCTTTTCTTATGTGCTTACTTGCACTGCCCTTTTGTGTTTTCTCTTTGTTCTTATGTGCACCATTTTGTATGTTGATGCATTGTGCCTTCAATGGCATGTGTGATTGGTGAGATTCATATCCTTCTGATGCTCTGTAATTATTTGTAATTATGTGTAATGAATATTTCTAATTATGCTTGCAGCTATGCGTATTGCTCTTGCAATCAAAGCTTACCGCTATGCTCACTAATTATATACCTAAGCCCTACCACTATGCTAATTAATTTTATAATGAAGCTCAATGACAATGTATGGTTATGCTTACACGTTGCACACAGCCATCTATCTTGCAAACTTGCAGCTATGCCATAAATTGCGCCTAGTTAAGTCTAGAAAGATAATGCACAGAAATATTTTGCTTTTGCTTACTGCTATCTTCCAAATTTTATTGATGATCTTGTTGACGAAAATCTGCAGCTATGCCTAACGAATATTACGTCTGTGTTTATGGTATTGGATGATTTACTGTGATGTACATCTATTACTGTGCCAAAATTTGCACTAATTGTTTTGTTTGACCCTACTGTTGACTCAGACAGACACAGACATGACCTGATGACTTGAACCTCTTTTGATATTCTCACGAAACTACCCTGATGTGTTATACCTTAAGGCAATGAAATATGTAGCTCAGTTGAGACAAAAGCCTGGCCATGGCAACTTATGTAATTTAAGTGTTATACTTTGTGGTAATGTAATCACCACCATAGTGATATATATTAATTTAAAGAGATATGAACAAATGGTAATTGGAATGTCAATTTAAGTTATATCATGCCAAATTGATGACAAGCACCCTCAATGTATTTCATACGATTATGTGTTTGTAAAGCAATATGTACATAGTATGTAAAGCCTTGTGCTTATATGAAATGACACTAATGTTGTAGATACTCTAATATAAGAATTAACTTACTCATTAGTATTCAAATGTATCCGTCTTCAGGACACTACTTGTAATGTAAAAATATGGTTTAATACCATGACCCCATTTGTACCACTTGAATTTGTGGGAAAATATTTCTGTAGATATGTTCTAATCAATGACTTTTCTTTCAGTCTAAACTGAAATATCATGACTATGTTACTAATTTGTGTGTAAAATGCTTTATTTCATGTACTTTGGACACGCATGGGAAGTGGCGATTTCGCACACGAGATTCCAGAATGCACACAGAACAATGGACGAGTTATTATACACCACTGATTTTGGGCCTTTTAATGAAGATGTTTGTTGGATGATGTTTGGCCACACAGTACTGTCCATTGCAGCCTTGGCCACCCATCACCAGTTTGCTGCGGATGCAGTCGGCTAATAGCTCTGTTGGTTGGAGCACACTTGGTTGTCGAATTGCATGGAGGAATACATCAGAACCTTTTCCCCATGACTTCCACTTCAATGCAACCAGTCAGCCCGCCTACAGTGTGGTGTAATCTTACAGTGTTTTGTGTTCGTGTGCAGACCTAAAATGAATGTTAGGAGCTAATGTGCTATTCGTGTGCATATACTATTCAGTGCCTCCCATTGCAAACGTTGTCCACAGGCTCATTACCAGTGTTTAGGTATATTTCATGGTTCTTTTACAGTCAGTGACCAAAATAAAATTGTGCTCTTGATAGATACATATACTTAGTCAGAAATGTCATTGTGCCTATTCGATTGACAAACGTTATATTGAAATCCTATTGTGCTGAAGCAGTAATATTATTTTGTACATGATCAGAAACCTATGTAGCCAAAAATTTTACATGTATGTTCTAGCATCCATGAAAGTATAGCATTTTAAATGCATCACAGAATACAAAACTGACACTCTATCTTATACTAAGTGCACTAAAAATTTACATAGACTACATTGTGCACAAGATACAAATGTTCATTTTATGTTCCCAAAAATACTGATCTCTTGTACAAAATTTAAACCCATGGAACTTACACTACTGTCTGTATTATTTGTAATTACCACATTTTCTTTAAAGAATGATGACATGAGTTAAACTATCTTTTGTAAAACTTTGTATATGTTCACATTTATTATTGTATATTTTTTTTCCATTTGTGTATTACTTCTAGCTATCTCATTTTCTCCACTATATCATTTGTCAAACTATGTTTTCTGAAATTCTATATATACTTATGTTTACCATTATGTATAATTGTCATATATTCCACTTATTGCTGATGTTCTGTAAATTTTGACATTTGTTTTTCCATTTGTGTATTACTTCTAGCTATCTCATTTTCTCCACTATATCATTTGTCAAACTATGTTTCCTGAAATTCTATATATACTTATGTTTACCATTATGTATAATTGTCATATATTCCACTTATTGCTGATGTTCCGTAAATTTTGACATTTGCTTATGCCTGTCACACCCTGTACCACTCCATGCGTGACTTTTGATGGTACTGTTCTGTAAAATGGCATGTATTTATGACTGTCACATTGTTTTTTAAATTTTCTATGTACTCCATCTGTTGTTTGATCTTGTTATATTTTGGATGTCATTAATGGATTTGTGGACTTGAAATTCAGTAATTTTGCTGGCTAGGCAATGCCATTGGCATCACCCACCCTACAAAATTTTAATAGGTAGGAGGGGGGTGATGAAACGTGTCCATAAAATATAAGAAAATAAGAAAATGTCTAATATTGTGCCTCCTGTTTTGTATCGAGTAACTTGCTTGCAAGAAAATGTATAATATCGCTTCTACTGTATGTATCGATATGTGTAAAGTTTCATCTCTGGCAAAGATCATGTATTGCACAGCATTGTAGCTCGCACTGAGAGAGAGTAGCACTAGTGGTTCAGCTCGCTTAGAGAGCGGTTGGGTTGTGTGTATGGCTCCGATGTAGAGCAGAGGCTGCTTTGCCAGCAAGTCAGAAGTTGTATTATGTAAGTAATGTAATGCTGTTTATCAATAATAAGCAACTTAACCCTGTCT
The DNA here is from genome assembly GCA_026315105.1 of Locusta migratoria. Classification (NCBI taxonomy): domain Eukaryota; kingdom Metazoa; phylum Arthropoda; class Insecta; order Orthoptera; family Acrididae; genus Locusta; species Locusta migratoria. The sequence goes on along the minus strand of CM048751.1, from coordinate 175,694,697 downwards.
CATATTTCATTTACGTAGTTAGAAAATTAACCCACTTCCTTCATTTGATAATTACTTGATTTAGTGGAGTGTTGATTTGAATAATATTATTGAACATATTTCATTATTGGTGCCATAGTAAGATAATAGTTGATCTGGATTTCAATAATTGGAGGCTGACCTATATAGGTTCTCACAGTCAAGCATTAAGAAAGTGATTTGTGGTTTTTCTTATATCTTTCTCGCAGTCAAAATTCTTGAGTATAGTCAGTGTCTGTTTCAAAAGGTTACATGTCACAGTTGTTTTGTTAAAAATATCCGTTGCGCACATAATCAATTTAATGCACTGTTTTTTATACATTAATACCAGGGCCATAATTAAACCAAATAGCTAAGTTAATGAACAATTTATTGTCTGATTTAACGAAAGGTTCAACATCTCAAAACAAGCGTACAGTTTTTAAACGAAATGAAAAAAAGAACACATACGAGGGTAAGTCGCAAACTGAGGTAGACACGCAAGTCCTGCGTTTACAAGCCTGAAAATTTCTCTACTTTTCAGCGAAATCTACCTGTAAATAGTCGTCCCATCGTTCGAGAAGGCTTTAAAAGCCTGGAACTTGGAATTCTTGTGTCATCAATTAAATCCTATAAGTAACGCTCTTGAGCTGTAACTTTATTTGGTTTCTTAAACTGATAAACACCACAAGACGGATGTGTCGTAGTGGTAGAGAAATACCCCTACACAGCGCGCAAAACTGGCGTGTCTACCTGTTTGTTACTTATTAATTGACTCGCTCTCGTACAAACCACACCACATAGGGAAAAGACAAAAACAAATATATTTCCAGCATCCCATACATTTGCATAATATCACACAAGATTGCAAACAGTTTTAAAAACAAGAAAGTAAAAAACATGCTTTTCAACAACCAACAGACTGCAATAGAAAATACTAGATGACAGCAAATGTAATCATGACCCATATTCTTTCAAGGAAAGTACATATACACAAAAATCGTATGAGAGATAATGTAAAGGTCCCTTATTGCACTAGTGATACTCCCGCATCTGCAAAAGTCTGTAGTCGTCCGTTAGAGGCCTCTGTGTGTGCCTTGCCACATTGCACTTTGACCTGTCGATTCGCCAGTGGGGACGGTGCAGTGTGCCTCCGAAGTTGTGTTTTGTGACGTTATTTGTGTGGTGAAGCGTCAGATGGGCGGCGATTGGTAATCATTCCTGCTGATGTATTGCGATTGGATGAGATGAAGTTACAAAGAACCCTTCTTCGTGAAGATGGTATTAGCGTAGAAGATGAATCATTCGCATGCTTTCTCATACCTGTTATGGTACAGAAATATGAGCATAAGTTAGATACTGTTGTAACAATAACACATAATGATGATAACAGGGATGATAATGACGAACAACTCATTGCAAGCGGTAGTGCTAAGGTAAATGCAGGAAGAGGCAATGGAAGCAGTAGCAGTGAATACCAACAGTCTTCCGAGAAGAAGGTTGAAGTTACAACTATCATCACGGCTTTTGATGACAATACGTTAGAGAACATGTACGATGATTATTACATAAGTTATAGTTAAGATATTGCATTATGTACGGCGTCTGCAATTACATCTACAGTGCTATCTAGAGCATCGTTGCAGAGTTTTGCAGAAAAACGACACCCACCAGCATATTGAGGTGTACGTAGAGATTCTGTAACCAAACGTGCAAACATATATGTTTGTTCGAGCCCATGTACTTTCCAGCTCACTGGCTGGTGGTCAGGAGACAGTGGGCCGTGCCCCAGGGGATAGCCACTCGGCCAGTCAGCTACTCTATCGCAGCCTCCGCCCCCGGAACTTTGAAGGGTTGTAGCTCCCAAACTATATTATAAGTTATAGCGTCAAACACAGTGAAACACCATATATATATATATATATATATATATATATATATATTAGCAACTAGTGAGCAAATACTTGGCTCATGAATATTTGTCAAGCTTCGGCTGAAGTCAGATATACGGCCTCCAAATAGCAGTGACATCGGCAGATCTCTATAAAATGGTGTAAAAGAAACAAAAAAATGCCCTAAGGAAGGAAGGAAGCTTAGGGTTTAACATCCTGTTGAGAGTGTTGCACAGAGCTCAAACGCTCGGAATTTTGAAATAGGGATGGGGAAGGAAATCGGCCGTGCCCTTTAAAAGGAATCAAACCAGCATTTGTCTGGAGACATTTAGGGAAAACCAGAAGCTGAATGGGAGGAGATGAACCACCGTCCTTCTGAATACGACTCCAGTGTGTTACCACGGCACGACCTCGTTCGGTGTGTGAAAGAACGGGATGCTTAGAATAATGTATGGAAAAGAAAAACACGCGGCAATATGGTGGCAGTACGTATCATATATGGCCAAATAGACTGACAAAAATGTATTTTACCTACATATTGGACAGGTACTTCAAAAAAAGGAAACGCAGTAATACATGACCTTTAGCAGTAAAAGGACATGGGACAAATATATCAGAAGTGGAGAAATCACGTAAAGTAAATCTAATATATAAAGCAGAGTGTCCATGTGTGTCTACGTGTTCAATACAAATCTACAGTTTTGTTCCAATCTTTATGAAATTTTGTACGAATTTCAATCCATGAGGACGGTGGCCGTAAGTGTAAAATCATTTACGATCTATAGTTCACGAGATATGACGTCATAAACAAGGAGATGCGCGAAAAACTGCTGCATTTTGCGACAATGCTGCTCATTTTCTCCTAAACCATTGGACCGATTTCAACCAAATTTGGTACACACATTCCTTACCGTGAGGTAACAATTGCTGCATGGTTAAGAATCACATACGGTACATGTTTCAAAAGATATTACGCCATAACCAATAGAAATCGCAAAAGATGCCATAGAATGCGGCGAGACTTTCGAAATACACTGTATGAGAATGACAGTACTTAGCGACTTGCAACAAACTTTAAACATAATTTCAAACTTTTATTAAACTTTTTCTCGCTGGCAACCACAGTAAAATGATGAAAGGAAAAAAAAGTTTCTCGCTTACTGCTTTTCCGCTGTTTATGGAGTAAAACTACGGCTCTCGGTATCATGTTACAATTTATAATTTGAACACAACAAATTGTAGTGACAGGAAATTTTACAGACAGTATACATATATATATAGTTGAATGTACCTTCTAAATTGTATCACAGTACGACACGTAATTCATGAGATGTGAGCAAATAAACGGTAACGTTCCGCTGTTCATGGACTAAAACTACGGCATTCGGTATGACGTTACGATTTATAATTTGTACACTACAAATTGTAGCTGCAGGAAATTTTTCAGACAGTATACACGCATGTACTTCAGTGTACCTTCCAAATTGTATCACAGTACGACATATAGTTCATTAGATATGAGCACATAAACAGTAATGTTCATGGAAACCGCACCATTGTGCACATGTTTTAATCTATTACTTCTTTACTACTAATTGTATTCCCAAGAGATTTTACAGACATGCAGCCCTTATACAAATGAATATATACCTGAAAATGGCAGGAATAAATGAATAAATAACCGGACAACGCCGGGTTTTCAGCTAGTACCATATAAAGTAGGTTCTATGACGTTTGGTAATCTGCACTGAAAAGGGAAGGAGCTGAGTGAACTACTCTTGGGATTAATCGACTGCTGTATTTCCTGTGAAAAGTCTCGTCGGATGGACTCACTGGCACGTGCAGCATAATTTCACGCAGCAATGGCATGCTAACCTCGCTTTGTAGGGCAACGGAAACTTAGATGTTACCAACACCTCGCGAACACCTAACAAGCTCACTTTCCCGACAAGCAATACCTACAGACAACGCTAACAAAATGAGACACTCGCCCAATCGGCAAAAGCAGCAATCCGCTCTACTCAGTTTATAACGTCTCGCGTGAATCACGACCGACATTATTCAAAGCTTAACCCCGCGTTCCCCGTTCGGCGAGGGCTATATTGGGTTCCTTGCTCTGGGAGCGAACACGTGCCTTCACTTTATCTTCAGACGAACGACTTTTAACGCACAAACTTCCCTCCAATGCTAAACTGACTGTCCCTTGATGTCTAAAAATGTGTTCTACTAATCCGTCCTTTCTTCTTGTTGAGATATGCCATATATTTTTCTCCTCAAATCTGTTCAGTAACTTCTCCTTTCTTACGCGATCTACTCAAATAATTGTCATCTTCTGTCTGTGTACCACGTTTCAAATGCTTTTTTCTTCTGAACTTCTTATGGTCCATGTTTCACTCTCGTACGAGGCTACACTTCAGACAAAGCTTTCAGAAAGGACTTCCTAATGTTTACCTTAATATTGAATGTCAACAAATTTTGGTTCTTTAGAAATGCTTTTATTCCAATAATCATTCTGCATTTTATATCTTCTTTAATTAGGTCATCATAAGTTATTTTGCTACCCGAATAACAAAACTCATCTAATAATTTTATTGTGTCATGACCAAATCCAATTCCTTCAGCATATCCTGAATTTCTAAGACTAAATTCTATTACTGTTGTTCTTCTCTTGTTAATGTCCATCTGTTACCCTCCTTTCAAGACGCTGTCCATTCCATTCAATTGTTCTGGCAGGTCATTTGATGTGTTTAACGGTTCACTGTATCATCAGCAAACCGCAAAGTATTTTACGCTTCTCCCTCGTCTTCAATTCCTTCTCCTAAGTTCTCATTGCTTTCCTTAACAGCTTCCTCATTGTTCAAACTATGAGAAAAGGCTACAAGTCTGTCTTACTACTTTCCCAAATAATTCCACCCTTGCACAGATTAAACATAATATTTTGTTGCTTATATTTTACCCCTGCTACTTCTGAGTTTGAGAGAGTGTATTCCAGTTAACATAGTCAAAATCTTTCTCCAAATATACAAAAGATAAGAACGTAGGTTTGATTTTCCTTATGTTGATTCTTAGTGTGGGTATTGCCTCGCATGTCCCTCCATTTCACTTAAATCCAGATTGCTCTTCGCCGACGTCATAGATTTTTGTAAATCTATCGGAGTCAACTGCTGGTTTATTAGTCCGTAACTAACAAACTACGTAAATTAAGGTAAACTAACCTAAGGACAACACAAATACTCATGCCCGAGGGGGGACTCGAACTCTAACGGCTAATGGCCGTGCACACCGCAGCACAGCGCCCCAATGCGCACGACTAATCCGCCGCGGCACTTGCTTTCTTTGGAATTGGTATTATTATACTCTTCTTGGAGTGTGAGAGCATTTTCCCTGTCCCATAAAGGAGAAAATATTAAAATGCAGTAAATGAAACAGGCGAAATGGAGTACAGACGAATAAGAAATCAGATTGACAGGAATTGCAAACTAGCTAAGCAGGAGTGGCTAGAAGGCAAATTCAAGGTTGTAGATGAATTTATAAATAGTGGAAAAATAGATACCGCCTACAGGAAAATAAAAGAGAAATTTGGCGACAAGAAAAATTGCTGTATGAATATCAAGAATTCAGATGGAAAACCAGTCCTCAGCAAAGAAGGGAATGCTGAAAGGTGAAAAGAGTATATAGAGAGGCTCTGCAAAGGGACAATAATGCAGAAAGCAAGAGGAAGTAGATGAAGATATGACAGAACCATCAGTTTAATAAGTCATAGTTGCAACATTTTAACACGGATCATTTACAGAAGGATGGAAAAGCTGGTAGAAACCGACCAAGTGTGTAAACTTTCTCCAAGATCGGAATTTTGTTTAAGTTCATAGGTAACGTACTGTACCTTCTGTTTGTGTTACATTCAATCATCTCACTTCTTCAATTGCCCTTCAATTATATGTGCCGGTGAGACACGCGAGTCAGCTGCAGTACGTTAACTGTACTATGGCCATAACCTTGGAGTAAGAGCAAGAAGTAAGTCGACGAAGTTTTACCGCAATCACGATGAACGTTATTCCAGCGCATAAAATGAAAAAATTATATACGTGACTTCCAATCTTCTATTAGTCCATCTTCTCCTTTCCCTTCTCCTTTCCCTTCTCCTTTCCCTTCTCCCTGTTCATCTGCTACTCCTCCAGTGTGTAAGCTAACTTAGTACCAAATTTCATTCATTTGCATCGATTCAATTCAACGTGATGGCGTAAAAGACGAATTAACTAATTGTAAAGAACCCTCAGCCATGCGCCATAAGAAGTTAATTTTAGTATGCATATAACTCTCGCGTGAGTGGAAGCAATGAGTTGACAAAGTTTTATCTCAATCGGATGTTCGGCATGGTCGTGCATAAAATACGAGAGGCAACCTCAAATTTTTATATATTAGATTTGGTAAAATAAATAAATAAAAAATAAAACAATTAAAAAATAAATAAATCGGTTACTGATCTAAAGGGTATCATCAGAGGCTGTTAAGGTATAAATTCACTTTTTACTGGTTACTTCTGTAGTCCGTTCCTAACAGCCGCATGTGACGAAATAGTCTTGGAGCGCTGGTGCCCTGCACTACCCAAAACATAATTGAAATAGCCTATTTGAACGTAACAAACACTAATATCGATGAAAGAAATCGTAAACAATCTTCAATTGAGTTATTTTTCTTTTTGCATTTACTTACATCCAAAATCCTTTTTTTCCAGTAATAATTAAAATGTAAACAATACTTTTAGACGTGAACAATCGTCTGATGATAAACTTTAGGTTCGAAAAAGGTAACGTCTCGGTTTCGAAAAAAATTGCATGTCTGTAAATTTCTGCATTCGCTCATCAGCTTGAGCTCTGAAGGAACAAGACATGGTGTAATGTCAGTGTGCCAGAACTGTACAGATAGCAGTGATACAGGGCTATCCCCCATCCTGACCGTCCAACGTCAGTGTATACTTCGTCATTTTATGTTGGTCGGGGGGTTACCTAAGACTCAAAATAGACGGCTCTAGGTATTTTATTCATTAAAATTGATCAGCTGAGGACCCTAACGATCCAACAATAAGATTTTTCATTGGGCGGACAAAATAATTTGAACAACATGGGAAAGTTGTCTAAAAATTGTGGTGCTCTTGTTAAGTGAATATCTCATTTAGTGTGTTCTTGCATCTTACTGTTTGTGTGAGTGTGCATTGATTGACTGCCAGACTGAAACAATAACAACAACAAAAAAAGAAGGTGAAACATCTGCACAATAACATTGTCCTGCAATATAGTGTTGCTAAGTACCTTTTAGGTGTTGTGTGTGTATCGTGTATGTGTAACTACTACTGGTTTAATTTCATAGAAAGCACAAAAAAGGTAACATATTCAAATTACAGACAAAATGGTTCAATAAAATGTTTACAAGGAGCGAATGCTGCAGCGATAAAGAATGCAATGCAGCAAAGGAAGATAAGACACGCGTAAGCAAGTAATGAAATATATCTTAAGGCGAAAAAAAAAAAAAAAGGAAATACACCATCATAAAATCAGTTGCTATACGGAGAAAAAGTAAGAAAGTTAGAAAAAAATCTTCCCTACATTCCAAAAGATTTTTCACTTTATAAACATTGCTTCGCGATGGCCATAGATCAGTTTTCTCAAATGGTGTTAAAATGTTTCATCGGCGTATCTCTTCCCAGTCCTATCTCATTTGGAAATTAAACACACTAATCAGTGTCGTTCTCAAGAGACATATCAGTGGTAACCTAACAAGCGTTTATGCTATGCACCGTACACAAACAATACACTACATGTTGTTGCAGCAGTGAGTACCTGTGAAAACTGTGACGCGATCGCAATGCACAGTTGACGTACCAAGTCTTGGACGCTACTTTCCATACGTTTTGTTCTACAATGGTCGATACAAATGATTGGTGAAATGTGTGACTAGTCACTTTACATTTGCTTACGTTCTCCCATTTCAGGCCAAAATTTTAAAAATAAATAAATAAATAAATGAAAATAAAAAAATAAAAAAAAATAATGACCATGACGAGAGGTTTTCTTCCTAATTGATTGATTTAACGATGGTGACAAATAGCTCACCATATATGTACGTAATTTTAGTCTCTTTTGGTTTCTCTAACTTTAGTTTTGGTTCGTACAGCATAGAACTAAGCCAGTTAAATAAAGAAAAAAGTTTTTACAACTGACTTTTTTTAACAGTGAATATATTTTCCACGAGAAATTTCTAATTGACGGAACTACGTTGAAATTTTGGCCCATTTCATGCAAAAGGTACGATCCCAGTACGCACGAGGTTCCTGGTTCTCTGTGTTTTGAAGGACAGTAAGGTAACTGTATATTTCATCTACGGTAATGTTACAAGACTATTCCTCAAACCTCATTGTCAGAGGTTGTTTTATTTTGTCCACTTCCTATACGTACAGAGAGTCTTATCGTTGTACAGTATTCATGAGCATTTTGACGTAAGCAGCATTTGACACTGAGGTTTGTTTTGTAGATGTGGAAGACAATTTCTCACAGTCTGAATGAAAATAAATGCTGTGTTTTGGAAATGTAGTTCATCTATAAGGAAGTAGTTAAGTTTTTGTGTCTTAGAACCAGAAAGGTAATATCGTTATGTGGAGACGCTGATCGCGGCTTGGGGATCCATCCAGCAACACGCAAATATGGCAGGACGTTGTCCTCGTGTTGTCAGCGCTAACGCAGCCCCGGTTTCTACAGCTGGAGGTTTAACGATAACCTACTAAGAAGCGGAAACATCTGTATTCAGCAGGGAACATGTTATTTAAGGTCACCGGTGCAGCCCAGGGTGGTGGTAGGTTTGGCACCCGGCAACGACGGCACGCCCTGTGTTGTTCGCTGTAGCAAATCGCCGTCAACCGGCTAGGCTCCACAAATGTAATGGTGAGACATTTTGTCTTATTTCAGATTTCGTGAAGCACAAGTTTCAATGAAAAACTAGTCTATAGTTAAATATTAGACAAACCAGTAGCTTAGACTTCACATATCCTACCTCACTCTTTGTAAATGATATTCATACATTGTGTTGTTGTTGTAGTTCTGGTCTTCAGTCCGGAGACTGGTCTGATGGGACTCAAGCTTTTTCATCTCCTCAGAAGAACGACGACAAATGTTCAAATGTTTGTAAATCTCTCGGACCAAACTGCGTGGCAATCAGTCCGTAGCTTACAAACTACTTAATCTAAGTTAAACTAACCTATGGACAAACAAACACACCCATGCCCCAGGGAGGACTCGAACCTCCACGGCGAGCAACCGCGCGCTCCGCAGCGAGGCCCTTAGACCGCTTTGCTACTCCACCGCGGCAGAGCGACTACCCAAATACATCTGAATCTGCTTACAGTATACATCTCTTGGTCTCCCTCTGCGATTTTTACTCCGCACACCTACACCTACATCTACAAGGGATTGCAAATCACATTTAAGTGCCTGCCAGAGGGTTGATCTAACCACCTTTATACTATTCCTCTACCATTCCATTCACGAATAGCGCACGGGAAGAAAGAACACCTGAATCTCTCCGCTCGAGCTGTAATTTCTAGTATTTTACTCTGATGACCATTTCTACCTGTGTAGATGGGAGTCTACAATAAACCATCGCATACGGAGGAGAATGTGAGCCATTGGAGTTTCGTAAGTAGACCACGCTGCAGGTATAACACTGTTGTAATGATTCCCATTCCAGATCCTGTATCATTTCCGTAACGCTGTCTCCCCGTTCGGGCTGTCCTTCTTTGGACTCCTTCGATGGCTTCCGTCAAACTCACTTGACAAGGATCCCACACTGGACAGCAATGGTCCAAATGAGGACGGACAAGAACGGTGTGCGCAGTCTCTTAAGTAGTTCTGTTGCATCTTTTAAGTGTTCTGCCAATGCAACGCAGTCCCCTTCTTTTAGTCCAGGTATGCCAGAAATTCCTTTTCTCCCCAATCCTGTTCAGTATCTCATTAGTTACGCGAACCACCCACCTAATCTTCAGCATTCTTCTGTAGCACCACATTTCAAAGGCTCTATCCTCTTCCTGTCCACTCTGTTTATCGTCCGTGTTTCACTCGCATACTAGGTAACACTCCGCACAAATGCCTTCAGAAAGGACTTCCTTATGCTTAAATTAATATTGGATGTTAACAAATTTCTCTTTTTCGAAAGCGCTTCTCTTCCCATTGTCATTCTGCATTTTATATCTTCTGTACTGCAACTATCATTTGTTATTTTACTGCCCAAGTAACTAACTTCATCTGCCTCCTTTATTGTTTCGTTACCTAATCTAATTCCTTCACCACCACCTGATTTTCTTAGATTGTTCTCCATAATCCTAGTTTTGCTCTTGTTGATGTTCATCTTATATGCACCTTTTAGCACACTGTCCATTCCGTCAACTTCTCTTCCATGTCCTTTGCTGTATCTGATAGAATTACTATGTCGTCCGCAAAACGCAATGAATTCTTCACCCTGAACTTTAATCTCTTCTCCAAATTTCTCCTTGCTTTCCTTTATAACTTGATCAATGTACAAATTGAATGACATTGTTAAAAGGCTACAAGCCTGTCTTACTCCCTTGCCAACCATTGCACCCCTTTCGTGCCCTTAAACTCTGACAACCGCTTTCTGGTTTTTGTACAAGTTGTAAATAACCTTACGCACTTGCTTGCTTCAGAACTTGAAAGAGTTTATTGCAATCAACATTGTCAGAAGCCTTCTCCAAATCTACAAAAGCTAGATATGTAGGTTTGCCTTATCTTAATCTATCTTCTAGGATAAGCGTAAATTGAGTATTGCCTTCCGTGTTCATACATTTCTCCTGAACCCAAACTAATCTTCCCAGAGGTCGGTTTCTACCACCTTTTTCATTCTTCTGTACATAATTCGTGTTAATATTTTGCAACCATGACTTATTAAACTGATGGTTCTGTAGTTTCCACACCTGTCTGCGCATGCTTTCCTTGTTACCGGCGTGAAAAATAGGAGCGGAGTCGAGACGTAATTGGTCGAGCTGTTGACAGCAGCAGCAGCAGCCATCACTCGGGTAGTGTGCTCGTCTTTCCGGGCCAGCAGAGGCTGTTCAACGTTCTCTGGTGAGTCTGCATGCCAGGACTACGTTCCGTTGCGCAACCGCTGGCGGATGATCCGCCGTTATTTGGCGCGTAGCAATTTCCCGAGATCTCACCGTTTCAGGGACGCGGTCGTCACCGTTTCGCAACGAAGCACACGCAGGTGCTCTCGCCAGTAGACGTATTGCCCTTTCTTCTAAATTAGCGATCCGTCATTACGTTCGACATGCGGAGCTCTTCGTCTCGATGCCGCTCGTGTGCCGTGGGACGCCAGTCGGTGAGGCGTAACGCGAGACGACCCCGCAAATCGCAGCGAGACTGCACGCCGTCTGCGAAGAGACGTAATGACGACGTTTCGTAAAGTTGCGCACCTATGAGGTCTTCAGACATTTCCCAGACACTAGGAAGAGACCTCGCGAGCTTCATATGAGTGAGAAAAGTCCCAGTGTTATCTATAGTAACAATAAGTCTGTCCTACAACAAGCGGAAGAAAATCTTATTAGATTCCTATGCAGGTTATTCAGGGTTAGCCTAGCAGCAGGAATCATTCCCAATGCCTGGAGGGCAGTGAAGGTTGTCTTCATTCCAAAGCCAGGGAGAATTGATCATACCAAGGCCAAGAATATGAGACCAATCAGCCTCTCCTCCTTCATTCTTAAGACATTGGAAAAGCTGGTTAATGTGCATGTTGGAGAAAGGAGGTTAAGTAGGGCTCCTCTTCATTCAAACCAACATGCATATCAGCCAGGTAAATCATGTGAGACATCTCTCCACCAACTCGTTGGGAAGGTGGAGAAAGCACTACACTTGCATGAAATAGCCCTCTGTATCTTCCTGGACATTGACGGGCCTTTTAGCAATACGACCTTCGATTCCACGATTAGGGCAGCAGAGGTGCATGACCTAGGGACCACTATATACAGGTGGACTAGGGCCATGCTCAGTGGAAGAAAGGTAGAGGCTACCATGATGGATGAAAAAACCACTAGGGGTTGCCCGCAAGGAGGAGTTCTTTCCCCTTTATTGTGGAATCTAGTGGTGAATGATCTCATTGGAGAATTAAACTCTAGGCAGTACTTTTGCCAAGGATACGCAGATGATCTTGTCATAGTAATACTTGGCAAATTTGCTGACACAGTGAAGAATATGGCACAAGGTGCACTGGACATTGTGCAAGACTGGTGCAGAAAACAGGATCTGGGGGTTAGTCCTAAGAAGACTGTTGTTGTACCATTCACAAAGAAGCATATACAACATTCAAGTTGGAATCTAAACCTTTTCAATGAAGCGCTACCTGTGAAGGGGACAGTGAAATATCTAGGGGTTACCCTAGATGAGAAACTGACATGGACCCCTCCACATCAGGAATATTTGCTCCAAGGCAAAAGGTACTCTTGTGAATACCAGGAGAGCTTGTGGCAGAAATTGGGGCCTGAGCCCCAAGGGTATGCACTGGATATACACCACAGTGATTAGACCCAGGATCACCTATGGGGCGGTCGTGTGGTGGAAGAAGGTAGAACAGCAGGTTACAAATAGGCATCTTCGTGAATACGATGTAGCTCACAATATACATCAGCGATATTCGCCATTTTAAACATTTATTTCATGATCATTCATATCTCTTGACAATATACTGAGGCATGGAAAGCTGAAATATAATATATCATTAATGAAGTAGAAACATAACTGAAAACAATTATACTTACGATTGACTCTCTTTCCGCTAGGTGCACTATTGTCGCTCCAAGCATGAGACTTAAACGTCAATAGCAGTTGTACATATACGTTAGACTGTGATACCAGTATGTAATTGTATCAGTTTATATTCATTGTGTTGAATCCTATCTATTAGTTTTTTGGTGCGCTACGAAAGTAACAGTGCGTCTATTGCTTTTTTGCTGCATTACGCCTTTCTTTCCTGGCTTGAAATACACCTAAAACTTCAAATTATGATATCTTTTATTTAACTGATTTGATTTCTATGAAATGAAGCCTATATGTTGCCCCAGACTATTATCAATTTATCTGTGATACCCTATGAATGTTCGTTTAGCACTTTTAGATATCTGCCGTACTACACCATGCTTATAAGCATAGTGTGCTCATAAAACTTCGAAGAACGATATCTTTTCTTTCCCTGATTTTGATGGAAAGAAGCCTACGCTATGCTTCAACCTAATTACGTGCGAAGAGATTACTAACTCCAAATAGGCACATGCGATTGCTTTCAGAAAAAAGTTTAAATTTTGATATCTCATTTTTTCTGATCGGATTTTGTGTAATAAAGCATTTATGGAACCGCACGACACCTCATGTTACCTGTGAAAAACCCATGAAAATTTGAGTAGTAGTTTTAGAGATTAACGTGATGAAAGAGAAAGACAGACATGACGGTTGTAGTTAAAAAACCTTAAATTTTGATATTATTTTTTACAGTGATCCGATTTTCATGAAACTAAGTAGGTTGAAGTTACCTGTGGAAACCCCATGGGAATTCGAGAAGTAGTTTTGGAGATAAGTGGTTTCTAATAGATGAACAGTCGGAGACGGAGGTCACTGGAAACACTTAAAATTACGATATATCTCTTTTTCTCGTGATTATATTTTCATGAAATCATGCCTAGATCATGAACCTATCTTCGCATAAATTTTCTGTGAAAACCGTATGAAAATTGAAAATTCTTGCAGTGATTGAAGCCGAACAGCGACAGGCCTACATTTAGAGATTTATTATTCATACAGATGTGTTGTAGAATTGTATAATTTTGCAGGAATATATTGATTTGCATAAGTGCTGTATGTTGGTAAAATCTGTTGCGAATACGGTTAGCAGTAAAGAAGTAATAGATTAAAACGTGATGCTTGACGGAACGGTTTTCCATGAACGTTACTCTCTACGTCCTCATATCTCATGAACTACGTGTCGTACTGTGATACAATATCGAACGTCATTCAGATTTTAATGTGTATACCGCCTGTAAAATTTCCTGCGAGTACAATTTGTAGTGTAGCAAATATAAATTGTAACGTCATACCGAATGTAATAGTTTTGCTCCATGGACAGCGGAAAAGTAGTAAGCGCGGAACTTTTTTCCTTTCGTCATTTTGCTATGGTTGTCAGTGAGGAAAAGTTTAATAAAGGTTTGAAATTATGTTTAAAGTTTGTTGCAAGTCTCTGAGTACTCTCATTCTGATAAAGTGTATTCATAAAGTCTCGTCGCATTATGCGGCAGTTTCTTGCAGCTCTTATTGTTGTAATAATGCGTACTCTTAATAAAGCTGCAAACGGCACTAATACTGTATGTGTTATATTTTATTCCAAAGTAATGTATTCTCGAGAGTCACCAGGGTACAGATACAAAATTAGCAAACTTCTTGAAAACCTACTTAAAATAGAAACCATGCAAATTTTATCATAAAGATAGGAAAATTCGGATCGAAACACGGATGGCCATCAGGAAGGAAGCTTGATCGAAGAAGCTCACGAATTATTGCGATACGTGTAAGCTGTCAATGACAAACAAGTAAGTATACCGGTACTGTTTGACTAGACCGGAATCTAGAGTCGCCGCGGAGGAGTGGCCGAGCGGTCTAAGGCGCCTTGCTGAGGACCGCGCGGTTACTCACCGTCGGAAGTTGAACTCCTCCCTGGGATATTGGTGTGTGTGTGTGTGTGTGTGTGTGTGTGTGTGTGTGTGTGTGTGTGTGTGTGTATGTGTGTGTGTGTGTGTGTGTATGTTCTCCTTAGGTTAGTTTAACTTACTTTAAGTAGTGTAAGTCCAGTGACTGATTACCATAGCAGTTTGGTGCAATAGGTTCACAATCATTTGAACCTAGAGTCATTTACATAGGAGCATCAACAAATATTCCTGACTGAGATTGTAATACATGACTGACATTGTAATTACCGATAGTAAAACTGCTCATTATTTCAGTAGTAACCACTACAACTGTTAATAGATATAACCCGCTGTGAGACAAGACTGTCAATTGCTCCATGCACAAACGTTTACAATTAGCTTCATAACCATGTTTCTTACCCAGTGTGTTCCTCTTCGCCAGAAACATACCGATAGCCATGAATGTCTCCTTTTAGGGCTCCAAGAGATATGGGAGTGGCACGGGGGGGAGATATCATGACTGTGTGGAGCATGTGTAACTGTTTACCAGTCTTGGCAAAATGTAGGTGGACTTTATGCTGATACAGAATGGTGCCAGTTTTCGTTAGCTTTGTCAACAATTCGGAAGGGGTTTGAACCCCAGACCCTCCCCCCCCCCCCCCGGCTACAACAGTGGTAAGCGGGTTTAAAATGGATGTGGTTTGCTGTTCTTATGAAGAGGCTTGCAGACGATAGAGTAGGATGGAGAGTTGCATCAAGCCAAGCTACGTACTTCACAACACATGCATATAGGAACTCTTTAATTTCAGCCATACAGTTCATCTGACATTCCATGAGGTTGCACTTAGTTCATTGATCGACGGTGCGGAACCGTATAGCAAGCCTTGAGGAAGTGAAGGAATACGACATTTACCTATGATCCTGTATCTAGAGCCCGGAGTCTCGTGGATGAGTAGCTTAGATGAGTTTCACGTAATGGTTACTTTCTGAAAACATGTTGATTCCTACAGAGAATATTTCCGGTCTCTAGGAATGGCATAATACTCGTTCGTAATAAGAGTTACTAAATTTGTTAACATCGAAGTTAATTTAAATGCTGGGACATATAATATTGCAGTTTTGCGCACTGATCGACGACCTCTCTTGCAAACGGGAAAGACCTGCACATGTTTCAAATCCTCAGGAACGATTCACTTCTTTAGAGAGCAACGATACATTGCTGTTAGAACGTGGGCAAGTTCCTTCGCAGAATGGAGTCTCTGAGGAAATTTGCAGCACGATTACATTTTTATTTCAGCATCTTCACTTGTTTATTGTGTCAGGCGCATGTGAAATGACATGTAAGCAGGAGTGAGGCGTATAAATCGTGACCGCAACAGAAACCTATCTGTGTGAATGCATAGTTTATCGGCGAGTTTTAATGATAAAATTCGCTCGGACTTTCAGCCGCCTCAAGTGGTTTGAAATCCACGAGCTTTGTCGAGATATCCTCGGCCATTGTCAA
The DNA here is from genome assembly GCA_026315105.1 of Locusta migratoria. Classification (NCBI taxonomy): domain Eukaryota; kingdom Metazoa; phylum Arthropoda; class Insecta; order Orthoptera; family Acrididae; genus Locusta; species Locusta migratoria. The sequence continues at coordinate 175,678,577 of CM048751.1, read as the reverse complement.
CTGTTCACTTTCGAATCATTGCTGTCGCCGTTCTTATATAGCTGCGCGACTTCCTGTGACGTCACTGGTGCTCTCGGCGTGGTCGCGTGCCTGCCTCGCCCGCTTCACCCGCTCGATGGCCGGATCGAAGGCTGTGATTAGCCTCAAGCGCCTGTCTTCATTAAGAGCCGGTTCGTCCATCTCTCGTTACTCTTCTCGTTAGTAAACGAGAAGATGCCTTTAATGTCCAGTTAAAGGTGCTCGTTAAGTGCATTGCGTTTGTCATTGCCAGATACACCTCTCGTTTGCTAAACTGGAGAAAACGAGAAGGTACGATATATTTCGTCTACGTTGGCAACAGAAACAAATGAAAGTGCCATCTGAATAAACAGCTCTTCGCCATATTTGACGATTAGTAAAGATGTTAACAGACATTTGATATTTGGTGATATGGCAAACAAACGCGAAAGAAGCTCAAATTTTGCAAGAATCGCGAGAGTCTTGTGTCCTTAATAGAGAAATGTAAGAACACATTGGAACGCAAAAAAAAAAGATAAATAAATAAATGAACGCGCTACGACATGGAAGGAAAAGGAAGCGATATTGTGGCAAATGAATTGAATGCTGTCCATGGAACATGTAGGACAGCAAAAGTGCTTAGTGCCTAATACGATGACATAGTGCCAAGTGCGTTGTACTATAGTGCAAGCAGTAACTTGTACATAAGCGAAAGTGCACTGTTCCTGTATATCGGAGGAAGAAATCATATTTCAGGCCTTACACTAGGTGCAGCAAGCATAAGTAAATACTGAATTAATAAGCTTGCAGACATAAGTAATGTATTGTGTTTTCTATTGCGTCAAATAACTTAGAAAATACATAACTATCTGTTGGACTCTTCAGATGGTCGTGGAGATTTTCATGCGGCGTTCCCAAAGAGGCTTATCGAAGACAAAATCGCGTAATAAATTCTGCACAATTCCAGCATTCAAAATGATTGTGATAAACATAAATACTTCAAGGACGCCTTATTGCAGCAATGATCGTCCAAACTATTGACATCGTCGTCATTGTCAACCAAATTTCTTATTCCAGCCATTTTCACCATACCGTTTCTCACTTAACTAGTCGTTGCGCGTAAGTTCGTAATTTGATATTGCAACAAAAATTTTAAGGTTATGTTGTGTATCTGCAATATATCAAACTGATCTAATCGCTACTGACATGGTTGGGGCAAGAAATATGAGGATATAATTTTCCAATAAAATTGCTTTTCATACTAGTTTTTCATGCATGTAGTGCTTCTGTTATTTGTTCGATAAATCGGTCTTTATCACGTGAATATATTGTGATAGCGCTTTTGAATTCTGCCATTTTCATACAGATTCTTTCTTAACTTGTCGTTAGTCGTGTAACGAGCAGAATTCTACTCGTTAACTTAACGGCCAGATTGTGGTCTTTTAATCAGGTTAACTCATAACGAAACATTGACAAACGCGATTATCCGCTAACGACAAGTTAAAATCTTAACTGGAACTTAAAGAGACATTGACAAACCGGCCCTAAGAGTATTTTCACATACTCTTAATTTCGATCTCCTCTTTTATTATGCTATTCCAGGAAGTACTCATTCTTGTGATTACTGACGTCTCGTCGAACGGAATGCGATGTTTGTTTTCCAGATGTTTTGTTTTCCAATGCTCCGCAGTTATTGATCTCCCGAGATAATCTTAACATCTTTCGTGTTCAATACTGCGATGTTCAATAGCACGCACTGTCTGACCGATGTAAATTGTCAGGTTGCATGTTATTCGACATGACATTATGAATGATGTCGCTTTACACATACGAGTGTGTGGTCAAGGTGTCTTGCTTTAAGTGTTTTTGAATTAGCTACGTAACTCGACAGGTTAGTACTCCTACATATTTTATTCTACAAAGTTAATATTCGCCTTCTTTTTATGGTAATAGGAGCATTTTCCATTCTGATTCATAATGGGTTCGAGGCCCCATTACTGGTTGTATATTTTAATTTGGATATACTGTTTTATTATCTTTTAGATGTTTTAAGCAATAATGAACCAAAAGCTTGTGCTATTGTATGTACACTATGTAAATATCCAGCCAAAGACAGTGTATTCTGTGGTGTTCTACGTGTGTTCTTTATAAACACAAAAGATTATCTGTGTGTTTGTGGGCTGTGTGTTTGTGGGCTGTGTGTTTGTATTACATACAAATCTACATTTTGTTCCAATCTTCATAATATTTAGCACACAAAACCTTCACATCAAGTGTAATAATCACGTGCAAAACATAGTTCGGATGATGTCATAAACAATGAAATGCCGAAAAACTTCCGCGTCACTCGACGAAGTTATATAGCTCCTTCAAAACCATTATACCGATTTCAACGAAACTTACTGCACATATTAAATACCGTGAGACAACATTTCCTGATGAACAAAAAAACCCTACGACACATAGTTGACAGATATAATTTTTATGGTGCGTGACGGAAGTTACATTACTAAGGCCCTCCTCTAAATCTATAGTTTTATTCCGATCGATGAGGAAGTGGTTAAGTGTGATTTATAAATGATGTAGATATGAATATCATATTATTTTCGTATGTGTGCTATTTCAACGTTGATACAAGACACAAAGCGCATGTGAGTACAGAATTTTCAACGATCCATTACATGCCCGTCTTACAATATTCTCAAAATTCCTTTAGAAATTCAACTTCTGTGTAATTGTTTACTCTCTTCGTATACTTTCTGTGACATTTAATATTCTTTAACATTAACTAACCCGAGATTTCAATCGAGGCAATTACTGAATATTAACCGATGCTTATCAAGATTTATTGTTTTCTCTATTATATTACCTGTCATACCAAAGTAGCTCATGTTCTTCTTCTAATCCGACAAGTTAAGGTATTTTTGGTAGGTGAGACAGCTACATCTTCACTATAAGTGCGTTTGTTAAAGGATTATTAGAATTTATTTGCTAAAAAAAGATGCAACTTCATCACTCGTTACTTAACATTTTATATTTATTGCCGCTGTCCTTATTACTTCTTTTAATTTCTATCCTTAACTTCTCGATAATTAGCCGTCGCCTCTCACTCACCAGCGGTGTAATGGCTAAGCCACAGCTGTGATGAAAGTCATTTTAATCATTTTAGTCTTATTACTTGACGTGATGGCTACCATTAGTATGCGGTAATCCTCTCCATTCCCTTCCGTACATCACAATTACATTCACACATTCTAACTTATAAATTTCTAAGTATATAATTGTGAATCATCATCAAGGAAAATAGTTACATAAATAATTGCAACATCTAGTTCTACTTTCTATCCTGGTGTAAATGACGACAACCTGTCAGTTCGTAAAACAACTAATGGTATTTCTTGGGCTGATGCTCGTTGAAGGTCTTCCCATTTCCTCAGAAGCAGCAGAAGTCAGAACTTCGTCTTCATACATGTTTAGATCATTATGACTTTATTACCTGTATTTATTGCTACCAATTATGGGATCTCATATCTTTAAAAGTTTTCCTATTGTAGCCAACAACATAAACTTTTCCACTTTTATAGTTTATTTTAGCTTGTTCTGGTTCGTTTATTCTTCTCAAGGAGGAATACGCCTTAGTGACTTGTTCCGGCTTTATGGTATTTATTTCGATGTTTCCTATGTTCATATATTTTCTTCCGAAAGTCTTATTTTTAGTTGTAGCTTCTCATTTCAAATCAAAATTCAAATGTTTGTAAATCTATCGGGCCAAACGGTGTAGTCAAAAGTCCGTAGCTTACAAATTACTTAAACTAAGGTAAACTAACATAAGGACAAACAAACACACCCATGCCCCAGGAAGGACTCGAATCTCCGACAGCGAACAACCGCGCGTTCCGCAGCGAGGCGCCTTAGACCGCTCGGCTACTCCACCGCGGTTGTTCCATTTCACTCAGATGTTTTAGAGGGGTGCTTCCAAGGTTTGGGATAATCTGAAAGGTGAAAGTGTAGTTTTCTGAAGTGGCTAAAAATGAGTTCAGTTGTATTTTGTTCTCAGTTATTATGCTGTTGGTGTATGCAAATGGTGTAGTACGTTGCATTTCCTCTCTTCCAGTATTTGTTCGAAGTGGAATCGTACTAGACAGGTGAAATGTGTTGTTGTGGTCTTCAGTCCGCAGACTGGTTTGATGCAGCTCTCCATGCTACCCTGTCCTGTGCAAGCCCCTTCGAGAATATCAACCGCAACCTACATCCTTTTGTATCTGCTTACGATATTCGTTCCTCGGTCTCCCTCTACGATTTTTACCCCTCACACTTGATTCTAATGTCCCTTCTCTTAGTCAGGAATTGCCAAAAACTCCTTTTCTCCCCAATTCTGTTAGGCAGTCCTCATTAGTTACGTGATCTAACTATCTAATCCTCATTATTCGTCTGTAGCACCATATTTCAAAAGCTTCTATAATCTTTTTTGTGTGAACTCCTTATCGTCCATGTTTTTCTCACATTAAATTCTACACTACAGATAAAAGTTTTCAGAAAGGACTTCTAACATTTAAACTAACACTGGATGTCAGCAAATCTCGCTTTTGCAGAAAATCTTTCCTTACCCTAGCCATTCTGAATTTTATATCTTCTTTACTTCGGCCATCAGAATTTATCTTGCTACCCAATTAACTTATCTACTACTTGTATTGTCTCATTACCTCTGATAACTGTTGTCTGTTTCTTTTTACAAGTTGAATATAATTCTTAGCTCCCTATATTTTACCCATGCTACCTTCAGAATTTGAAAGTGTGTATTGCAATCAACATTGTCAAAAGGTAAGAAAGGCAAAGGTCCCAGGTTAGAGTCCCGGTTCCGGTACACAATTTTAATATACCAGGAAGTTTCATTCTCAAAAGCTTTTTCCAGAACCACTAATGCTAGAAACGTAGGTTTCCTCTCATTAAACTATCTTCTACGTTAAGTCGTAATGTGAGTATTGCTCCGCGTGTTCTTATATTTCTGCTAAATCGAAACTGATCTTCCCCAAGGTAAGATTCCACAAAGTTGTCCATTCTGTAAATAATTTATGTTAGTATTTTACAAGCATAACATATTAAAATGATAGTTCTGTAATTTTCAGATTTTTCTGCACTTGATTTCTTAGGTCTATTCTTCTAAGTCTGGGGGTATTTCTCCTGTTTCATCCATGTTGCATATCAGGTGGAACACTTTGTTCATGACAGGTTCTCCTAACAATAATATCAGTTCAGACGGAACATCATCTACTCCAGGTGGCTTGTTTCTATTCAAATCTTTTAGTGCTCTGTCAGTCTTCTCGCAGTATTGTAACTTCTGTCACATCTTCCTGTACTTCGTCTTCCATTTCCGGAATACTGCCTCCAAGTTTTCTTTCTTTGTAGAAGCCCTCTGTGTATTCCTTCCACCTTTCAGCTTTCCCTTCTTTGCTTAGTACTGGTTTTCCATCTGAGTTCTTGACACCTATTTAGCTGCTTTTCTTGTCTGCAAACTTTTTTTCCTGTAGGCGATATCTCTCTTTCCCCTAATTATACAGTCTTCTATGGTCTTGCATTTCTCCTCAAGCCACACCTACTTATTTAGTCTGCATTTCCTCTGAACCTCCTTTATCAGGTGCGTGTGCTCCCTTTCGCCTGCTTCAGTTAATGCGTTTTTGTATTTCTTCTTTTCTTCAATTAAGTTCCGTATCTCCAGTGTTATCCAAGGATTTGTCTTGTGCTGCCTACATGATTCTCTGCGGCCTTCATTACTTTCTCAAAGATATCCATTCTTCTACTGTATTACTCCCTCCCCCCCATTTCAGACAATTCTTGCCTAATACTCTCTCTAAAACTCTCAACCGCCTTTGGTTCCTGCAACTTGTCCAGATTACATCTCCTTCACTTTCTACATTTTTACTGTTTCTTAAGCTTTAATCTACAGTTCATAACCAATACATTGTGGTCAGATCTTTGCCCTAGATATGACGTACAGTTTGAAACCTGATTTCTAAACCTATGCCTTACCATTATAACGTCAATCTGGTGTCTCCTGGCCTCTTCCCCGTATGTAACCTTCTTTCATGACAATTAAACCAAATGTTTGTGGTGAAAAACTGTGCTTTGCAGTAAATTCTACCAGGCTGTCTCCTCGTTCATACCTTTTCCCCAGACCATATTCACATACTACATTTCCTTCTCTTCCCTTTCCTACTACCAAGTTTCAGTACCCCATCACAATTAAGTTTTCTTCTCATTTACCGGTTTGCATAATTTCTTTCATCTCCTCATATATTTCTTCGATCTCATCATCATCGGCAGAGTTAGTTGGCATATGAACTTGTGCTACTGTAGTCAGTGTTGGTTTTTTCTTTCTCTTTGCTGCGACAATGCATTCACTATGCTGTCCATAGTAACTTAACTGCTTTCCTACTGTCTTATTCATTATCAGACCTACTCCTGAATTACCGCCAACTGATTATATATTTATAACCCTGTACTCATCTGACCGAAAATGCTGTTCATCCTCCCATCGAACTGCACTGATCCCCACCATATCTAACTCTAACCTATCCATTTCTCTTTTCAAATTTTCTAACTTACCTAACCGATTGAGGGATAGAACATTCACGCTCCGGTCCCTAAAATGCCTGTTTTGTTTTTCTTGATGACGACATCAAAATATGTTCAAATGTTTGTTAAGCTATCGGACTAAACTGCATGGTTATTAGTTCGAAACTTGCAAACTACCTTAAACTAAGGTATACTATCCTAAAGACAACGCAAACACCTATGCCCGATGGGGAAATCGAACCCCCGACGGCGAACGGGCACGCGCACCGCAGCACGGCGACCCAGTGCGCACGGCTGATCCACCGCGGTGATAACGACAACCTCATGACTAGTCCCAGCCCGGAGATCCGAATGAGGGACTATTTTACTTCCGGAATGTTTTACCTGAGAGAGTGCCATCATCATAAATTCATATAGTACAGCAGCATGCCCTCGGGAAAATAAACGACTGTAGTTTACCTTTGCTCTCAGCCGTTCGCAGTAAATGCATGGCAAAGCCAGGTTAGCTGCTGTTTCAAGGCCAGCTCATCATTCAGACTGTTGCTTCTGTAACTATTGAAAAGGCTGCTGTCCTTCTTCAGGAACCACATGTTTGTCTTGCGTCTCGACAGATATCCCTCCGCTGTAGTTACACCTTCGGTAAGGCTATCTGTGTTGTTGAGGCACGCAAGCCACCGCACTGCGGCACTGTTTGTGGTTCATGAGGGTGGAATGAAATGACGGACAAGATATGGTTTAGCAAATGGTCGTAGCCTGCAAGCTCGTGCCCTCTCAAAAATATTCACAGTGCTGAGTGCCCTTTAATAAGCTGTAGAGCAAACTGATCCACCGTCTTGGGGACACAGGTACCCCAATGCATCTCAGAAGATTAGAGTGGCTGGCTCCGCTCAGTCCTCATGCCTCAAATGTAAGAGCATGTGCCACGTTCAGTGAGACAGAAGCATGGAACAAGTGTGCGACGATTACCACCAGCAGAAGGCATGTCCCACTCCCTTATCCTGAGGGTTTTTGTCCACTCATATCAACTACAGCGCGTTCAGGTCCTAAGGTCACAAGACCATCATGATAGATAGCGGATCTATCTATGGCTGTTGCATGAGTACGCCTACTGTTTACATCCCAGATTTTAATTGACCCATGAGGCACTCTTTGACATGCGATGGTGTTGTGAATTTCCATAATCAGCATCTATGGGTAGTTGAAAATCCTCAAATAATTCAGCAAAAGGAAAAAGGGAATCGACATCAGTTCTCAACCAACATATAGGCAGGTGTAAATGTCGAGGAATTTTTTTTATCTATCTAGAAAAAGCATTTGACTATGTCACTTGGGACAAGCTAGCGACTATATTGAGGGAACAGAGAGTGGACTGGAAAACCAGAAGGTTTATAAGCTATTTATATCTGAATCAAAAATCCTCAGTTAAAGCGAGGGGAGAAAGCAAAAATTGGATGGGGCTAGGGAAAGGAGTAAGGCAAGAATACTGCCTATCACCTACCCTTTTCATACTCTAATTAGAAAATATGATTGATCAATGCTCATTAGATGACAAAGGAGAAGAAATTGGAGGAAGAAGAGTAGGGTGTTGCTGATGACAAGGAGCTTCTAGCCTCATGGGAAAAAGAATTGCAGGAGTTAGTGGACACCATTGAAGCTAACGGAAAAAAATGGAATGAAAACTAACAAAGAAAAAAAAGTTGAAATGTTTGTAATCCTTCTAGTACCAAACTACATTGGTCATTAGCCCCTAGACTTACACACTACTTACACTACGTTAAACTAACCTAAGGACAACACAGACATCCATGCCCGAGGGGGGATTCGAAGCCCCGACGCAGGAGGCCGTGCGATCCGTAACATGGTGCTCCAGACCGATCGCCTACTCCCGCGCGGCCAAAGAAAATAAAAAATTTGGCAGTAGAAGAAAATAAAGAATCAAAATTATGCAGAATGGAAAATTATTAGAACAGGTACAATATTTTAAATGTCTTGGAAGCAATTAGAACAAGAATAGCAATGGTAAAAGATGCATTTCATTAGTAAAGGAGAATTTTCTGCAGCAGTTTGGACAGAGAACTGAGGAAAAGACCCATAAAATGATTTATATGCAGTGTTCTTCTGTATTGTGCTGAAAGATGGACTTTGAGAAAGAAAGAGAAAGGCTGAGTCTTTTCAGATGCGGACGTGGCGGAGCATAGAAAGAATAAGTAGGATGGACAGAGGAAAAAATGAGAAGAGTGGGAGAGAAATGACTGTTACCAAATGTAATAACAAGAAGAAAAAGAAATTGGATTGGGCATATATTAAGAGAGAATGACGTACTGATAAAAACAGTTTTTGAAGGTTATGTAGAAGGGAAAAGGAAGCGAGGTAGGAGGAGATTTCAGCAGCTGGATAATTTGATGGAAGGTACAACATACAGCAGCCTTAAGGAGGAGGGAAATGGAACGCAGAAAGTGGAGAGGGAAAGGTCCTGCTAATCAGAAAACGGACGATGAAATGCCGATAGATTAACAGGGAAGTACGTACTAGCAGAAAGGTTAAATGGGGAACATTATCTGGACTTAATGTATCGCCAACCTTGCTGGAGGATGTGCGATGTCAGCAATGATTACAGATGTGGTTCATGCATGATGGACCAGTACACTTTCGTCGCAATGTGTACGAACGTTGCCTCAGACATTTCATAACGGTAGCATTGGTTGGGAGGCCTCACACGTCGAAGTGATTGTTATCCAATCCCAACCTTCTATTCCGCAATGACAGTTTTAATGGTCTTCAGTATTAAGCTCATAAACTAGCTGACGTACAGGTTCTAATATGGCGTTGACCAACAATCGAGCTGAGTTTACATGAAAAAAAAAATGGACTGTCTTTCACCTCTTTATGTTGCAATAGAAGTCACTCTTTCACTTTTTTGTGGTCTTTCCATCTCCCAGAATTGTTTGTAGTCATTGAATATAAATATTTCTTTCTCGCAGGTGAGAATACATTATTACTGCATTTAAGTGACATTTCATTACAACACAACTCGTGCGTCCGATCCTTGATTGTCGTGAGTGCATTCGTGTTCTCTCGATAATCCATTTTTGTCCGGGGCAAGTCCCGGAGCTAAATTAAATTGGTCCCAATCCCCCGGCTCCGACCAAGGTTTTCGGGAGGTTTTCCTTGGTTGTAAGGCGTATGCCGGAGCTGGTAAGCCCCTCCCACTTATTCCCAATTGGGATCCCCCTTTGCCCCACTATCAGCTTGTCTGATATTGGCTGAATAGAACCGCGTCTCTTTATGGGCCGGATCTCAAACAGCCCGCTCCACTCCTCGGAGTGGAGAATGAAAAGAGATAAGTTTTTTTTACAAAAGGTTATTATTACCGATAATATAAGTACCAATTAGAAAATATGAAGAGTACCATGAAGTAATATATGAGATTAAGTTGACAAAGTTTCTTGCAACTACTACCAGCTGTGTAAAAAACTGCCTTTGGATTAGGTTACATTACTAAATACATTCAACTAGTAACTGGATTTTGGTGATACAACTATTAACTTATTAATTGTACAGTAGTGTAATATTGTAAATAATAGACTACTGAATATAGTATTGATATAATCTTCACCACTGCTTTTAAATTTGAATAGAACACTTGTTGCTAGGTAGAACATAATTTTTCCACTTAAAAAAAAAAAAAAAAAACAAAAAAAAATTAACAGAGTTCTGTAATTTCCAGGAAATAACTGGAATGTGTTCCATTGTATAACACCGTTACTCACCCCCTATCAACTTATCGGTGATTCTTTAAGTGTAACATACTTCCTTTCGTCATTCTCGTACATCATTTATTCAACGAAAACAATGTATTAGACGACATACACAATCTATTGTGATGCAATTCATACCTAAAATGTGGTTAGGATCTTACATATTTACTGACATAACATTATGTTAAAACTTGCAACACTAACTTGAATACGCCCCTTACTGGTGTTTGTGTTGATTTTTGTCTCTTATATAACAACTATCTTATTAAGACTGTAAATTGACTCGAATGTAATATCATTTGAATGCTAGCTGGCTGGTTTCGTACATTTTAGTGTCCTTTACACGTTTTTAAACATTGCTACATTCCAATAAGGTAGTTTCTATTACATTCCTTAACATTTACTTAGCTTTGCTATGGTAGTGAATGTCTTTGAATGTATATCTCCGCTTGAATCCAAATTGGAGGCTGACACATTTTGTTTGCTTTGTTTTCTTCTCGTAGTTTCACGATTGTGTCATTATGATATTTTCTTCAGTATATTATGGTGTATGCTCTCGTAAAGCTAAGACGTTCTGTCTTTTTATATTATGTAGATTGTATTTCCAACTAACGTATTACCTGTGTAATTTTGTATCTTTTTTACATAATTAATCAGTTCGAATGGCCACATAGTGTGAGTTACGTAAGACCAACACCCCTTTTATTTAGATAACGGTTACACGTATTGGAATGCGGTTTTTGGAAAATGTTATAGCAATCAGAGGCACGTATTTTATTTTATTTGTTTTGGTTAATTTTTCTAGTGCTAGTATTAAATGAGATATTGAAGCAAGCAGTTTTTGATGGAACCTTATATCTTTTATAATTGCATTCGGTAGCTCAAGCAGGCTAGAATCTCTGGAGTCGCCCTAACAATCATAACGTGACTCAAACTTTTTTGTTTCCAAATTTGTGGTGGTAATTTGTGTGTAATGCATAGTCTTTTAAACGTACGTAATAGCTGAGTACATACTAAGTCGTGACTGTCAATTTAGTGGCTGTAAGTAAAGAAGGTAAGATTCACATGGGCCTTCAGGGAAGACCCACATGATTTGGGCACAATAATGTGGCCCCCCTTATGATTCTATTACTTCGACGTAAAAGATATCCAAAAGAGCGAGGCGGTCTGATATAAAATATTACAGTGCAGAGGAGCACAGTGATTCATACTAATTACAGACTTCGTACACGCTACGCCGTAATTTGGTCTACTCTATGAATTCCTCAGTGAATTGACTTGCAAAGATCACGCATAACACTCCGTCCTAAAACAGTAAACTCCATGGTACTTAATTTGCTCATGGTAGGGAGCGATGGTAGGGAGCGATGGTAGGAAGCTTTCTTTTCTCAGTATATGATTCAGAACATGCCACGGTGTCAATATTTTCTTATAACTCATTTTTTATTTATTTAGGCAGGACGACTTGTTTCGATACTCAAAGGTATCATAGAACTGACTACCGAAGTCACAATTACTGTAAAATGTTTGAACTTCTGTCTAATTATAAATTACATGATAGACAAGATAACGACACTCTAGAATAAATACATGGACACTCTAGAATAAATATGTGCCTATAGTTAGTCCATTTTTTACAGATCGATATTTGATTATGTAATATGTTTACTTATTAGTGCTCTCTATCGGCATTCATACGAATCTTTACAGTAATTGCGAAGCCTCTAGTCAGGTCTATGAAGTCGCTCCGCCAGTTATGTACCCTATCGCGGTTCTTCGTGTATAAATTTTATATCGTTTTATGTTTGACTATCCATTATCACGATATCATTTTATGTTTGGTTATCCACCAGTACAATTTTTAAAAATGTTCAAATGTTTGTATAGTCTATGGGACTTAACTACGGGGTCATCAGTCCCTAAACTTACAAACTACTTATGAACTACTTACGAACTAGGACGGCACAAATATCCTTGCCCGAGGGGGGATTCGAAACCCCGACCGCAGTGGCCGTGCAGACCGTGACTGGAGCGCCGTAGTCCCCTCGGCCTCCGCGGCCGGCTACAATTTTTAGGTAGTATGTGGAACGCTTCGATAAGCAGGTAAATGTCAATTGTAGCAGGTATGTGACCGGTATTTGATTATTATGATAATAATAATTTCGTGTGGCTCATGGCCTGGTGCAAGTCTTTCAATTGGACGCCACTTCGGCTACTTGCGTGTCCCTAGCCTAACCCAGTTATCCAACTGGGGAAAGGGGACCTACAGCTTAACGTGGAATCCGAAACACGTGTCGGTTCTGGCAACTCCTCATATAGTTGAGAGCTAAAGGATGGGTTAAAGTGCAGACTGAAAAAATCCGACGTTCGAACGGGTTTCGAACCCGGGACCCTTCGATTTCCAGTCGAGCGCTTTACCCCAAGACCACCAAGCCCAAAATTTGATATCTAAAATTATTATTCTATTTGATTTATGTAACCTCACAATTTGTACTTCTCTTGTCATTGTTATTTAAATACACATTTCTCCTCAGAAAGCAGAAGATGATGCCATCGAGTATCGAAACAAGTGCTCTTGCCTAAATAAATAAAAAGAGAATTTTTCGTTAGTCTCATGTTCTTTATCATGACAGACCATTAACACTTTGTATCTGATGTCCATTCAGTACTGAATATGATAACATGTTGGAGAGAATGATAATATTTTATATTCCATCAGCCCGCAGTCTGGTAAATGTCAGCAAGTGACATAATAATAATTAACCTAAACGCTGCTACGTAGTATTATTTTTGGATAGTATTTAGGTTGAATAAATTATTACGTTATAGTATATAATATAGTATACAATATAGAGCTTAACATTCCCTTACGGTTATGTCTAGATGGCCTGACATACGTAAGACATCTAAGGCATCTAAATGTTGACTGTCAGAATTGGTTGCTACTACTAATTCGAATTTGGCATTTTGTCAGTTACAGCTACGATGTCGTATGTTTAAAAATCATGTAAACGTCATATTTACTTTATTAGAATTTTATAATCTTTGGAAATATTTTATGCGCTAAGAATTTATAGGTGCCAAGTAAATGGACGCGCTTTTGTTGTTTTATTTCATAGGCATATACTAATTTTGTATGTTTTTTCGATTTTTCTAATTTGCGTTTATGTTTTCAGAGAATGCATCGGCGTAGATGTTCAATTAATTGTTAGCTTGCGTTTTCTGTGGATTTATATTATATTGAACCTATCCTTTTTCATCGTCAAAAAATTGGATTAAATTTTTAAAAATTATTTTGATGTTTAAGATCCGTTTTTTCATTCAGTACGTTTTGTGGATTGTTTCGCATATGTATATAGATTTCAATTTCTTCATGAATGCTCATACTTCCAGACCACAAACAATGTCGAACTGAAATTACGCTTAGGTAACAAAATTCCCATCTATAATACACAGGTATATATAAAATCACACGTGACGTTTACGACAATTTTTACATAAGCCACACTGGGCGAAATTTCCATGCTAGATTTAAAGAATACATTAGGAATACAGAAAATATCCAATCAACATTTTTATTCATCTAAAAGAACGTCGGCACACAATTAATACCATGGACACACCCTTCAAAAATTCCATAAAATTTGAAAGGCCCTATCATGGGCATTCTTGAGGAAATTGAAATCTATATACATATACAAAACGTACTAAATCAACAATCGAACCTTACACATCAAAATTATCTTAAAAAATATTATTCAATTTTTCGACGATGAAAAAGGTTAGGTTCAATATAATAAACATCCATGCCTATGCATTCTCTGGAAACATAAAAGCAACTTACGAAAATGGAATTGTTCGACAATGAAAAAGATTAGGCTCATTATAATAAAAAATCAACAGATAATGCAAGCTAACAGTTAATTGAACATCTATGCCTATGCATTCACTGGAAACATAAAACCAACTTACGAAAATTGAACATACATACTACGTAAAAATAGACAAAATTAATATATGCGTATAAAATAAAACAACAAAAGTGCGCCCATGTTCTTGACACTTATAAATTCTTAGCAGACAAGATATTTCCAAAGATTATACAAATTCTAATAACGTAAAAATGACGTTTACACGCTTTGTAAACATATGATATCGTGGCTGTAACTGTCAAAATAACAAGAATTAAAAATACCAACCAATAGTGACAGTCAATATACAAACGCTTTAGATGTCTTATGTATGTCAGGCCATCTAGACATACCCATAAGTTAATGTAAATCTCTGTATTATATACTATAACATAATAATTTATTCAACCTAAATACCACCCAATTTGTAACGCAGGTCACTTGAAACTGGCAGTTTAAGCAGAAATGGGACCATCTTGTTCGAATAAATAATATTAAATGGCCGCGTTCTGGGTGATGATTATTAGTATAATTATAAAATTGATCTGACAGGTGGTCATATCGTTCTCCATCGTTTTAGATCAATAATTGTAGGTAATAAAATTTAAGGTCATTTATTGCACACATTATGTCAGTTTTCATTATTCATTACCTAATCACGCCAGTCCATATTGTAGTGGCGCATCATGGAGATTAAACGCTCATGATAGAAATTCGTCCTTAAGAGATCTTATCATTCCATTCACAACAGTTTCAGATATTTTTGATTTTTAATGAGAACCTCCTCATTCACTATTATTCCGGTTACTTTTGCAAAGTCTTCCGGGGGACCACAAACGATTGCAATCTCTTCTGTCACATTTTTCCCTGTGATTCGCTACCATACAGTATTGTGCTCAAATTGAAGCAAGTGTTTGATCCTTTGCAGTCTTCTTGGCCGTGAAAGCACTCTTTGTTGCAGGGCTTTCTTGCTTCATCTGACATGGGTAGGTTTCCAGTGTTTCCAAGGCAGCAGAAGTTGAAAGTGGCTTGTTAAATTTTCTATGAAAGATCTCGGGAAGTAGAGATCTGAAAATGCAAGTTAAAACGCTCACTGCTGCTCTAGATTACTTTGCGAGTGTCCACAGTACTTGCGCAACAGAAATTTATCTAACTTCTCACTCCTTAAAGGAGCAACCAACGTTTTAACAAACACAAAATTAATGTTAAAAAAAGGGAATAGATGATTAAACATAGGATGGGGAGGATGAAATTACAAAGCAGAGGTTTGATACTTTAAATCATTATCTATTCAATAAAATATACAAGCAAATAAATGTGGGGAGACCAAATTAAGCACAATAAAGCACACACCTTGGACAAAAGTGAATTAAATCATAAAGTTACTGCCCATAATAAAATTGTTTCTGCCCTTTATGAATATGTAGGTAATGTGGGAGGAAGTGGATAAAGGAAAGCACAGTCATTCACGCACAGATACACACACAATGATTGTGACACTTTACTCATGCAGCAACACTTAATAGCAGCGGCGAAACGAAGCGTTTTGATGAGATGGCAGGTATCGTCAAGCACAATTAAAATCACACTATGTACCAAACGAACTCATGTGTGGGGAGGCAGCAGCATACTATCCTTAAGTACCACATGGTATGTGACCATGGTGAATTACATAGAATTTACAAAAAGAAATTAATTTAGAATAGGCAAGTAAAGCTCACGCAAAAATTCATAAAGAAAAGAGCTAGTATCAATAAAAGCATGGCTGAAGGCTAAAGTAATGACCGTTACGAAAGCACTTTGTGAAATCGGTCATACCAAAACAGTAAGGACGAAATCAAACCAGAAAAGCTGAGAAAATTTTAGCATACTTGCAGATACAGACAAGATACAAAAATGTTAGTTAAAAACAGCAAGGAAATTCACTTCGCCTCACATAGCAAAAGAATTACTCAAGAAAAACTATCACTGATAAAACAAGACTGCCTGGTCATGATCAAAGCAAAGATCTAACAGATGCCATCCCCTCAGCATGATTCGACGATACAGTCACTTCTGCGATCGTGGCAATAGTCAGGCCTCAGGCCAGGCCAAAAGCCTACCCCTATACGCACCGGATGTAGGGCGCGCTCAAAACGATGCAGAGCGCGTTCAGAGTATATTGTCTACCAACCCTTGCTACCTGAAGAAGATAATACCCTTTACCCGAGCTCCAGAGAGATCTCTTTTGTCACCTCTTTCGTTCATGATTTTGTTCCTACTACAGTAAGGACAGGCCATGTAGCCATCTTGCCAAATAAGCTTGTCTGTGACCACCCAGCAGACGCCAGTGTAGACGACATACGAAGCCATGCGTTCTTAACTAAAGTAAATGAGGCCTAAAGCGCGAAGCGGCGACTGTAAGCCATTGCATGGCAGTCAGTCAATATTAAAAGCAACCTTGCATATTCTTACGAACACACAAGTTCAATCACACGGGTGGAAACATACATAAACACGGGACATTGATCATTAATAAAGGAATAAAATAATTGACATGCAAATGGACAACATTAATGGCGGAGAAACACGAGTAATGAATAACTCAAAATGGAACACGACCACACATTCAGTTGACGTGCTTCAAAGTTCTTAACTTGATATTAAGTTTCTCGCAAAAGTCTTTTCTGATACTTCTAATGACGTTTGTTCTCATGCGGTTGAGTCCAAATCCAAATTACGTACTCATTAGACTATTCCATTCAATAGTTACTGTAATATTCTTCTTCACCTTCACTGTTAATGACAATATCATCGGCGAATGTAATCGCTGATATAATTTCACTCTTAAAACATATCCCACTCTTTTTTTACTTCTGTCAATTGCTCTTCGATGTTTGTTCTGAACAGTAGTAGTGGAAGACTGGATCCAGTATCAGTCCTAGCATGTAATTCATATCTTATTCTTATTATACACTGCTCTAAACAATTAGGGGGTCAGGTGAAATATCATACACATTATATGTATGGTAATGTATTTTATTGAAATACTGGTTAGAATTGTAATTTGTGTGTGACACAGTACGATATTATAAAGCCTCAGCTCTTTACTTAAGGTTTTCACAGAGTTTACTTAGCCCTAGCCACCATGGGGATACCATAATAATGATAAAGTGTGACATCCAGCTCTGCAACCGTTGTATGAGGTGCTGGTCTCGTTGAAATGTGTCTGCCAAGTGCATCCCAGACATGCTCAATCTGGTTTAAGTCCGGTGAACAAGCTGGCCACTCGATTCACTCAATTCCCTCAGCTTCAAGGAAGTTATCCGCCAGTGCAGCTCTGTGGGGACGAGGGTTATCGTCCACCTCAAGGAGCCCATCTCCTATGACATCACCGTAGAGCACACAACACCTCTGAGCATCGCCGTGCCATACTGAACGACATAGAGGTCCGTACGTCTGTCAATACTGACTCTTTTTCTACACTATTCATCCATCACCATGATATGCACATAAGGTTTATTGTTACACGTAGTCTCCAGATGAGGGAACGATCGTCCAGCTCAAAACAGAATTCGACCCATCAATGAACAGAATCCGACGCAATTCGTTAAGACTCCAGTCCTGACGTTCCTCTTCCCGGTTTCTGTGAGCTAAACCCTAAGCCACATTTCCGAAGGCGATTTCGGACTGTCTGTGGTGATATGCAGGTCTTGTTGCTGCTTGGAGGATGTGTTGTAGCTGAGTTGAATTCAGCCTCCTATCTTGGCTGTTGCTAATCAGAGAAAACGGCCATTCCTTGCTGATGTTACTCATGGACGATCTTGAGCTTGCTTCTTTTAACTGCTCCTGTTGTCTCAATTTGCGACCAGGTGTTGAAAATTACACCTTGGGACATTTTATCGCTAGACAATTTGTCAGTTCAATGATTTTATTGTGGTATGTTGTTCTCACGTGTTCCTTTCATGCTGCCCCCATGGCCCTTGTTTCTGGTATAATTTGATATTTTTTATCAAATAAATATATTTTTTCATTGGGTCAGTTTTATAATAATACATGTATACTTCTATTATTATGTTGTGTAAATTTATTTTCATGTCATCTGTGTCATATATTGTTTTAAATCGTATTTGTGGATTCTTAAAAGTGCCATCTCGTGATTTTCAAATTTACATCGCCACGGAAATTCTTAATTTCACACTTATGTTGCAGCCACCGTAATATACACGTCACTGATGTGTTAACTTTTCCCATATTGTAAACGATGTAAAATGGTTTGTATCTGTTATTTAGTATCGTTTCATGATTGGCTGTGTAGAACAGGTTACCTGATGATGAGCCACCCCTCAAGCTAGTAATAAAGAAGTAACATTATTTAAATATTCAATGACCTATCAGCATTGTTTTGACGTTTTGTCTTAACGAAAATGGTCGCACACCTCTTACACAACTGTAAGTCATTTTTGGAATGGTAAAAATATACCACGAAGCGATAGTTTACTGAATGTGTTTATGGACTGGAGGAGGCCATTCAAAATGCGGCTGTATCTCGGAGCTTTTGTGGTGCTATAAATTCTAGCAGCTATCCAAAATATAATCCATAAATCTCTCATTTAGTTTTGCAAAGGAAGCCGAGAAGTAATGTAATGACACGTTTTTTGGTGTTGCCATCACGATTACAGTTAAGTAACGCTATTGAAATTTAACAAACTGTGAAAATATTGCAATGATTAACAATTTTGTAGAGAAGAACTATACTGAGAAAAACATGAAAGATTCCGCCACAAGTATTTAGTGGTAGTAGTGGTTAGAATAAAGACAACACGAGAAAGCATCATTACACAAGAATGTGACGGAATCCGTTCTTTACCTGCCGGAAGAAATCAGGTTGTATTACAGCCATATCACTGTAGTCGAACCTGTAAGGAATAATTAATTTCTTTACTTTAAACTGATGCTTAGTTGCGTGAGCATCGCACGCTAAAGTTTCATGGCCGTGTTTAATTCCAATTAAAATCACTGTTTAAAATTGCAAAGATATCGGACTTCGGTACAAGAAAAGAAGAATTACTGCAGGCATTGAAATACAAGACTACACAAAATGTGCGTAAGTGAAATTCGCGTGTGGAATGTTCTTTCGCAATCACGACGCGATTTGCAACAATGGCCAAGCTTCATTTTACGAATTATGCTAGAAACAAAGGTTACAAAATTAATGAAAAATGGGGTAAGACATTTTTAATTAAGTATTTATTTAAAATGAACTGAGGTATTTAGTGCGATTAATGAAACATATGCTCACACTTGCATAATTAATGTGGAGAGACCAAAAGAGAGACGCCCGACCTATTCGAAGACGAGCGATTCCGTTTTCTCACTAGGCCATTAAAAAAAATTGCAAGTCTCTTATAAAACAAAATAATCAGAGATCTACTGGCAGAGAGTACGAATGCTAGCGACAAGCGTTGCAGATATAATTTTAATAAAAAATTATTAAATATTATGCTACAGTAAAACAATTATGATAAGAATAACAAGAGTTCATTTACGGTGGTTAGTTCAACAATTATTTCACTTTGAAACTTCAGCTCATAATGTGAATCGCAAAAGCTTAACCACTACTTACTGAAGTAGTGAGATCTCTGATCTCCAACAGAAGATACTACGTGGAATTTCAACAGCAAAGAAGCCGCTGGAGGAACCAGAAGAATGGGCTCCCACAAGGTGGTGTTTTGTCCCCTCTACTTTTCAACCTGTACACAAATGACCAACCAGTTGGACCAGATGCAAGAAGTTTTATCTATGCTGATGACGTAGCAGTTGCCTGTCAATCGAGATCAATCACATTGAGAGAAACCTATGAGATGTCCTAGAGGTTCTTACTGAATATTACAACAGGAACCAGATTCGAACAAATCCAGCTAAGACGCAGACTTGTTTATTTCATCTGAACAACCAGGAAGCAAAAAGGGAATTACAATACTCAGTTAAACTTAAACATTGGCCAAACCCAGTTTATCTCGGATTCACGTTAGATCGAACACTGTCCTACAAGAGACGTGTAGAAAAAACTAGAGCGAAGATCAACACACGGAACGGTATAATCCGCAAACTTAATAACTCACACTGGGGAGCAAATCCTGAAATTCTGCGTTCATCATCCCTGACTTTGTGTTTTGCTCCAGCTGTATGTGCTTGCCCCGTATGGAGAAGATCGACGCACGCCCATAAGCTAGATACAGCACTGAATGATTCATTTCGGTTAATTGCGGGATACCTGAAGCCTACAAATCGTGATCTCCTTTACATGTGTTCTGGAACAGCTCCCCCACAGATCATACGGCAAACGTTGGCGATGGCTGAAAGAAGCAGAAGACATCTCCTGTTCGGACATCAGCCAGGGGTGGCCAGATTAAAATCGAGGAAAGATTTCATTCAATTTGAACATCTACTCGGCTGGATCACAACTGGAATGGAGAGTCTGGAAGAGCCTAAATAGACTTAGGTGTCGAATGGGAAGATCAAAGGAGAACCTGTTCAAGTGGGGATACGCAGAGGACGAGCTCTGCCAATGTGAAGAAAAACAAACAATGACACACCCGCTGAGCTGCCCATCCTTTCCGGCGCCATGCAGTTTCAAAGACCTGTGGCCGGCCAACGACGTTGCAGTGAAGTGTGCTGAACACTGGAAGGAGGTATGAGGTTTTTTTTTTTTTTTTTTTTTTTTTTTTTTTTTTATGGTACTTAACTACAGGGTTATCCGTCCCTAAACTTACAAACTACTTATCAACTACCTTACACTAAGGACGGAACAAATATCCATGCCCCAACGGGGACTCGAACCCCCGACCGTAGTAGTGGCCGTGCAGACCGTGACTGGAGCGCCTCAGGTATGAGTCTGCTATGGACAAGAATGACGTACGATGTGTGAAAATCATCACTGTATATATGAATGTATAATTAGTACTTAGTTTTATTTGTAATCTAGAATATATAGCCTGTTAAATAATTACAGATGTAGCTCAGACACGAATAACATGAAACCGCTACTTCTTAACAATACTGCCGTATTAAAGCATTGTTGGAACGTTGAGATTGGAGGTAATCAACTATATCAATAGAGCCTTCTTGCCGCGCTGGAATGGCCGTGTGGTTCTAGGCGATATGTCAGGGACTGCGCGGCCGCTCCCGCCGCAGGTACGAGTTCTGCTTCAGGCATGGATGTGTACACTGCCCTTAGGATAAGATTAGGTTAGTTTAAGTAGTTTGAAAGTCTAAGGACGGATGTGCACAGTGGTTTTGTCCCATAGCTTTACAAACATTTGAATTTGACAGACTGCTTAGTTTCGTGTTTCAGTAGCACAAAAATTGTAGGCCTATCTGATATGTCAAAACTGCCCTAAGGGAAGTGGAAGGACTGGTGGGTACCTAAGCCAAAAGCAATAACAACCTTTAAATATTTTTATTAGAACAATCATAAAGCACATCTAAAATTTAAAACCCTGAAAGTAATCACTGGGTAAAGCCCAATTTTAAAACTTAACAAGCACAGGGTAAGGCCGTACATTAATTGTTAAATTAATCTGAGAGAGATTTGAAAGCCAAAACGGCAACTTTAAACAATTTTTCAAACAATAATTACCAAATGGAACTAACAGTTGGGTGAAGACCAAATCTGACAATTAGCTGCTGAAGCCCCTAATATAACTATTAGAAAGATTTGAAAAGCAAAAGCACAAACTTTAAATAAATTCTTAAAACAAATCACCAAATAAAATTGATCATTGGGTGAACCCCGTACATTGTTAACTGATCTAATAAACACCTTAAAAGGCAAGGCGTTAACTTTGTAATTAATTCTTAAACAAATGAAATTGAGCATTGTGTGAGGCCCAATTTAAAATTTAACAGTCCGTGAGTGAAGCCCTTTCATTAATTGTTAATTAAACTTACCAGGATTAAAAAGGACAAAACAGCAAGTTGGTGTAAATTCTTAAGTACAACAGGTGCCTTATCAATTAAAATTTAAAGACAGAGTTCAAATATGACTCCACAATAAGATAAACTAACACACGAGTCTGATAATGACTTGAACACACCTGCCAGTCAAGCCAACCAGAACATGAAACCAATAAAAGGTAGGGCGGGCCAGTTACCTTGAAGCTGCCAAATATTTTAGTTATACCAAAGAAATTGCAAACTTCACAACACGCCAACAAATTTCACGAAACAAACGTCGTGAGGGAACTGGCAGACTGGTGGTAATCCATATATGACGCATCAGATAATAAATAAGAATACTTAACTTATTGGCTATGAAAGTGGCAAAAGTAACAACGACCTTGGTTGCAGGAACGGCTATTCAATCCACAACGAAACTCTTTCTCGACATCTGAGAACCCAATGAGATTTTCCTCATATGTCAAATATACTAGACGCAAAACACGAACAATACTCTCCCTAGGTGCTAGAAATGGCTATACCGCCGACGATAGCGCTACTAAAGCAGAGTTACTAAATACAGCTTTTCGAAATTCATTCACCAAAGAACACGAAACCAATATTCCAGATTTCGCATCACGAACAGAGGCCAGAATGAATAACGTAGAAGTAGATGTCTTCTGATAGTGCTGCAACTGAAATCACTCAATAAGAACAAGTCTTCTGGTCCGGACTGTATACCCACTAGATTTCTAAAATGTTCAAATGTTTGTAGAGTCTACGGGGCCATCAGTCCCTAAACTTACAAACTACTTATGAACTAGCTACAACTAAGGACGGCACAAATATCCATGCCCGAGGGAGGATTCGAACCCCCGACCGTAGTGGCCGTGCAGACCGTTACTGAAGCGCCTCAGTCCCCTCGGCCACCGCGGCCGGCACTAGATTTCTATGTGATTATGCTGATGCTGTAACTCCTTACTTAACAGCCATATACAACCGCTCGCTCAAAGAGGGATCTGTACTAAAAGACCGGAAAGTTGCACAGGTCACACCTATATTGAAGAAAGGCAGTAGGAAACTGCTGGAAAGGGGGGATCACCAACAACGCAGTCGTTCATACAAAACGGCGCGTAGCACCACATGCCAGCGACACAGACAAATTAAATCAATATTTGCCTAGGCTACGTGTTGTAGAAATACATGGTCAAATTACAATACAAAGAACAATAAGCATCTTTAAATTCATTTCATTTCTTTCCTGCCTAATGAAAGACTGATATACAGCACAAATAGAGCAATAACAGTCTCAATCACCACGTTGTGTTTTTAGACGGTAGTATCGGTGGTCATGATACTTATATTTCTAGTATTATAGTTCAATTGCAACAAATTTTGAACTATCATTTATTCAATGTAGATGTGTTGTAAGATATACACCATCAAAATGGTTTTGCGAGGATTATCTATTATGGCTGTATAAGAATTGAGTTATCTACAGTTTTTATCATAAATTGCCTTTGGTATTCAATTGTGTTGGCTTAGGAGATTCAGTGTATTACATCTTGTAAATATTCTTTATTTTTTTATCTCCAGAAAAATCCTTTGCCACCCTCTCATGACACAAAAACCGCTATAAACCGTTGGCAATGAGGCAGTGAACAATATATTTCATGCTCTACAGAGATTTGTTTTATAGTTCACCTACGTAAGTGCGATGAAGTCTGAAAATTCTTTGGGGGCGGAAGGGATGGCGAATGTGACTGGCGGCTTGGGGGCACGGATCCATTTTTGGAAGCTTACATGAAATACATTTATGGAGTATGACTCGATTGCAGCTTTTGACTTACGTCCATGCTATGACAGCTGTGAAATGTACAAATGGCCTCTGATGCTACTATCCCATTTTTTCAACGGTACGTGACTTTGATAGTTGTTTCGTATAATGAGGAGGTTACAATTTAAAAGCGCGCAGCAGAAAATTAAGATCACGTTTGGATATTTCGCTAGACACGTCTCAAATGTTAATTGGTGACTGCGAGTAATAAATCTCTCAACTATGCAATGTGTAGCAGTAAGGCAGGAAAAATAGGAACAGGCCTTATTACATGGCTGTAATTAACTCGTGCTAAATGCCGCGTAAGATTGCCTTGCTCTCTGAAGTAATTAATTGCTCTTGGCTATAGACACGGTTGTTTGCTTACGGGAGAACTTCGCTTTATACGTACTCCCGGCAAAGTCACAGCAGTTGGATGGTCGCAGTAAAGTAATTTAGCGTTTAGAGGTTGTAACGCGAATTGTTATATTTATAAATAAACAGTACGTATTCTTAGTAGAATGTTAACATGACAAACACCAATCTTCAAGTGCATGTTTTCTGTTTCTGTTTTGGAATCTTGTATAGTAGCGTCGTCAGTCATCATTTGCGGAAAGAGATATTAAAACATTTTTGTTTAAGAATAATGATTATGGGAAGGTGAAACTGTTATGTAAAGTCTTACCTCTGTTCTGCTTTAATTCGCAGACTGGTGAATGTTGACAGTACTTTGTTAGTGATTCGTGTCTGTTACTAATTTTCTTTCAATTAAAATGGAAATGTGCGAAGAGCACAATAGAAGATGCGTCATACAAAATGGTCTCTCCTGTGTCAATTTAAATCTTTCTGTGAAATATAAATGCGATGACGTTTGACCTAAAATAATTCTTATTCAAAACGGAAAGTGATTTTTGATATGTACTACTGAATGTTGACTATGAAGCAGCACTCACCATATTTACCAGGTGGCCCGCGGACGCCGTCCTGTTTTGACGTCCTGTTTTGACGTCCTGTTTCCCGGATATCACAGACGCCGAAAGGACTTCTTAACCAGATACGTACAGGGGACTCCAAATCAACAGGAAGGATGCCTTAATAAACCTAATACTGGCGCATGAAGCCATATAATTTACAGCTGTAATTTCTCTTACAGTTCGTCATTGGACACCTTCCTTGTCGTAGGAGGGATGCTACTATATAAACAACACTAATTTATAACCAACATATGATGCAACAATTCGTGATTCACAATGGGAAATATGGAATAAATGGGTATTCTATCTTTAATTTCAATAAAGAGTAATGAATGCAATGCATGATGTGGTAAACCTATGTTATAAACTGACACATTTTAATTACTACATTAGTCACAATACAAATGTTCAAATGCATGTCCACCTCGTTGGATACACTGCTGCAAGCGCCTCTCGGTATTAGCAGGGTACTGGTACTGTTGGTACTGAAGCGCAAGCATGACCTATTGGATCTTTCAACAGATCTGGGTTTTCTGGTTCCGTGTCGTAAATTCTAGATTTGACGCGTCCCAACAAGAAAAAATACAAGGGCGTTAAATCAGGCGATCTCGCTGGCCATTGTATACAACCACCACGACCTATCCTCCGTTCTGGGTACAATCTGTTCAGGTATTCCTTAACCTCTCTACAATAATTGGATGGTGCACCACCGTGATGAAACCAGTGCTTCTCAGCTAACATTCTGTAGGAACTGCAAATACCTCCGACCAGTTACTCTGGGACGCAAATAACCTGCTCCAGTGGTGTGGTCTCCTAGAATCCCGCACCTTACGTTAACACCCCAGTGCGCTTGCATGTGATGTGGTCGTAACCAGTGAAGATTTGCACGAGCCCAGGAATGTAGATTATGTCTATTCACAGTGGCGTCATTGGCGAAATACTATTCACCTCTCCATAAAATCTGCCTGATGAAGTTCGGATTTATACCTATTTTATTTAACAGAAGTCTGCAGAACATTGCCCGATTTTGGAAATCGTATCCTTTCGTTGCAAGATAGGCTTGCCTCGGCCATTCACGAATTCCTCATGCTCTGTCCACACACTACTTACTACTTCTGATCTCTGCTTAAGTTAAACCTCTCTGATTTAAAGTGGTTAATCTTTGCACTGGAATACCAACTCAAATGGAGTGTTGATAGCCTTCATTGAATTTACAGATGCATGCGAAAAAAACACTGTCAAATATTAGTGTGCAAGCAGATAAATTGAGTCCCACAAGAGACAGACACCGTTCAGTTATGAATGTCGCCTTATGACATTGTGTAAGTGCTCAATTACAAAAGATACTTTAAAATCTAATATATAAACAGAGTGTCCATATATTTGTACGTGTTGCACACAAATCTACAGTTATCTTCCAATATTTATGAAATTTTGTACAAGTAAGCTTCAATCCATAAGGACGGTCGCCGTAAGTGTAAGAATAACATTCAACACAGAGTTTACGAGATATGACATCATAAACAATGAGATGCGCGAAAACCTGCTGCGTTAAGAGACAATGCTGCTCATTTTCTCCTAAACCACTGGACCGAATTCAACTAAATTTGGTACACACATTCCTTACCGTAAGGTAATAATTGCTGTAGAGTTAAAAATCACATACAACACATAGTTCAGAACATATTACGTCATAAAAAATAGGAATCGAAAAAACTGTCACATAATGCTGCGAGACTTTATGGATACGCTATATGAGAAAAAGATTAATTAGCGACTTGGAACAAACTTTAAAGATAATTTCAAACATTTATTAAACTTTTTCTCGTGACAACCATAGCAAAATGATGAAATGAAAAAAGTTTCTCGCTTACTACTTTTCCGCAGTTCATGGATAAAAAGCTACGGCTTTCGGCATGACGTTACAATTTATAATTTCTGCACTACAAATTGTAGCCGCAGGAAATTTTACAGACAGTATACACGCATTTAGTTAAGCGTGCCTTTTAAATTGTATCACGGTACGACACGTAATTCATGAGATATGAACACATAAACAGTAACGTTCACGGAAAACCGCCCCATCACGAACGAGGTTTTAATCTGATACTTCTTCACAATGAACTCTGTTAGATTTTACCGACGTACTGCACTTATACAAATGAATATATAACTGCAAAATTATACAATTGTATATAATTCAATAAATATGTGATTGTATATACTGCGATGGGTAAAAACCTATCACATCATGCTACATGCATTCCAGCCAGATTAAGGAAAACCCTGGAAAGCTGACAGCAGCAGAGATGCCCACTGGGGACAAGATATATCGTCTACAGCAAAGTTGTGAATTAAATGAAAATATGAATTTTACATATCATTTATATTTTGATTACTATCTTTGTTTGGATGCTGCATTTACAATTTAGTGTATTGTGCAAGACAGCCTTATTTCTTAATTTTCTCCGATAAATATAACAAGTTTTTATATATATATATATATATAAAAAAAAAAAAAAAAAAAAAAAAAAAAAAAAAAAAAAAAAAAAAAAAAAGGAGATGGACGGAGAGAGAAGGGACAGAACGAGTTCTGACTTAAAGTTTGAATAAATAAATACCCGGGCAACGCCGGGTTTTCAGCTAGTTATGTACTAAACTAAACCCCATCCGACAGGGCTCGAGAGGCCCACTGGGTACTGACCGGCCGCCGTGTCATCCTCCGCCCGAGGGCGTCAACGAATGCGGTATGGAGGGGGACGTGGACAGCGCCCCGCACTCCCGGCCATTATGTTTTCGTGGCCGGAGCCGCTACGCTTCAGTAAGCCTCACAAAGGCTGGGTGCACCCCGCTTGCCAACAGCGCTCGGCAGACCCGACTTCGGTGATCTAACGGGAACCGGTGTATCCACTGCAGCAAGGCCGTTGGCTTGTAGCGAGAAATGTACCAGTCGCCACTGTTTCTGACTACCTCTACTGCGCATGCGCGGCTTCTGCCAGGGCAACTGCAACACCAAATCAAACGCCTATTCCGTGTGTTTCGTGGTTTGGCCGCATGTAGCACTAGTTGACTCATTTGCTCTCTCACCTGCGTTGACGAAAGATTTAGGGCCGGCCGCAGTAGCCGACGTGACTGAGGCGCTCCAATCACGGTCTGCACGGCCACTACGGTCGGGGGTTCGAATCCCCCCCCCTAGGGCATGGATATTTGTGCCGTCCTTAGGATAAGCTAGTTGATAAGTAGTTGTAAGTTTAGGGACTGATGACCCCGTAGATAAGTCCCATAAGCTATACAAACATTTAAACATTTTTAAAAGATTTAGGATTTGAATAATGAAACACTGCAACAGCAACAGTTTTTCATGCTTAGCACTATGCCTTACAGAACTTAACTGGATGGTTAAGTAGAAATATGTCACGTTTACATATGTGACATTCTGCTTATTTTGACCCGTGCCATGACGTGTTTTAGAGGTTGTAAGGTACAACACCACTGGAAATTCGATATGGAAAATAGTGGTGGTGATTGTGTGTGTTTGTAATGGAGGAGGCAGTATTTTATAACCTTAAGCCGATTACAGTGCGAGAGAGGCAGTTAAATAACAGAAATAACCTAATTACGTACGTAAATGTCTTAGCTTGAGCTCGAGAAGTGTTCAATACGCGTCATGTAAAGCATAACAGCATACGAAACTCTTTCTGTGTTTCATTAATCAAGTAAAAAAAACATCAATTATATTGAATGAAATTATGACAAATTTATAAACAAAGCACTTAATAACTAACTGGAACGAAGCTATTGTTTGCTAGTTGGGTATTTGTTCAAATGTTTGTAAAAATCTATCGGACCCAACTGCATGGTTATTAGTCCGTAGCTTACAATCTACTTAAACTAAAGTAAACCAACCTAAGGACAATACAAACACCCATGCCCGATGGGGGACTCGAACTCCCGACGGCGAACGTCCGTGCGCACCGCAGCACGGCACCCCAGTGCGCTCGGCTAATCCACCGCGGTAGTATTTGGATGGTGGCCATATATATATATATATGCGTGGCCAGATATATGATATTTGTAAGAAAGTACTGATCTCGTTTGCTGGTGTTAACACCAACATTGTATTAACGAAGGTACGGCCTGTACGCCCTTTAGGTGAAAGCAAAGATAATCTTCATCGAGAGGAGATAAAGGGCTAATTTGTTTTTGAGTTTCTGCGCCACGCACATTGTATACCTACTTTTATAATATGTTGTTGTTGTTGTTGTTGTGGTCTTCAGTCCAGAGACTGGTTTGATGCAGCTCTCCACCCTATTCTATCCTGAGCAAGCCTTTTCATCTCCTCATAAGAACGACAACCCACATCCACTTGAATCTGCTTACTATACGCGTCTCTTGGTCTCCCTCTGCGATTTTTACCCCACACACTTCCCTCCAACGCTAAATTCACAATTCCTTGATGTCTAAGAATGTGTCATACCAATCTATCCCTTCTTTTAGTCAAGGTATGCCAGAAATTTCTTTTCTCCCCAATTCGGTTCAGTACCTCCTCATTAGTTACGCGATCCACTCACCTAATCTTCAGCATTCTTCTGTAGCACCACATTTCAAAAGCCTCTATCCTCTTTCTGTCCACACTGCTTATCGTCCATGTTTCACTCCCATACAAGGCAACACTCCATACAAATGCCTTCAGAAAGGACTTCCTTAGGCTTAAATCAATATTCGATGTTAACAAATTTCTCTTTTTCAAAAACGCCTTTCTACCCATTGCCATTCTGTATTTTATATCATCTGTACTGCGACCATCATTTGTTATTTTACTGCCCAAGTAACAAAACTCCTCTACCTCCTTTATTGTTTCGTTACCTAATCTAATTCCTTCAGCATCACCTGATTTTCTTACACTGCACTCCATTACCCTAGTTTTGCTCTTGTTAATATTCATCTTATATGCACCTTTCAGCACACTGTCCATTCCGTTCAATTGCTCTTGCAGGTCCTTTGCTGTATCTGACAGAATTACTATGTCGTCGGCAAAACGCAATGTTTTTAATTCTTCACCCTGAACTTTAATTCCTTCTCCAAATTTCCCCTTGCTTTCCTTTATAGCTTGCTCAATGTACAAATTGAACAACATTGGGGAAAGGCTACAATCCTGTCTTACTCCCTTTCCAACCACTGCATCCCTTTCATGCCCTTCAACTCTGACAACCGCTGTCTGGTTTTTGTACAAGTTGTAAATAACCTTACGCTCCCTATATTTTACTCCTGTTTGCTTCAGAACTTGAAAGAGTTTATTCCAATCTACATTGTCAAAAGCCTTCTCCAAATCTACAAAAGCTAGAAATGTTGGTTTGCCTTTTCTTAATCTATCTTCTAGGATAAGCCGTAAAGTGAGTATTGCCTCCCGTGTTCCTACATTTCTCCTGAACCCAAACTGATCTTCCCCGAGGTCGGCTTCTACCAGCTTTTCCATCCTTCTGTATATAATCCGTGTTAATATTTTGCAACCATGACTTATTAAACTGATGGTTCTGTAGTTTTCACACCTGTCTGCACCTGCTTTCTTTGGAATGGGGATTATAACATTTTTCTTAAAGTCTGAGGGTACTTCACCTGTCTCATACATCTTACACACAATGTGAAACAATTTTGTCATGGCTGGTTCTCCCAGAGACTTCAGTAGCTCTGACGGGATATCATCTACTCCAGGAGCCTTGTTTCGACTTAGATCTTTCAGTGCTCTGTCAAATTCATCTCTCAGTATAGTATCTCCTATTTCATCATCATCTACATCATCTTCCCTCCCTACAATAATGTCTCGAAGTTCATTTCCTTTGTAGAGCCTCTCTATATACTCTTTCCACCTTTCAGCTTTCCCTTCTTTGCTGAGAACTGGTTTTCCATAAGTGTCCTTGATATTCATAGAGCTGTTTTTCTTATCGCCAAATGTTTCTTTTATTTTCCTGTAGGCTGTATCTATTTTTCCCCTATTTATACATTCTTCTACATCCTTGCATTTGCCTTCTAGCCATTCCTGCTTAGCCATTTTGCACTTCCTGACAATCTCATTTCTTAGTCGTCTGTACTCCATTTTGCCTGTTTCATTTACTGCATTTTTATAATTTCTCCTTTTATCGATTAAATTTAGTATCTCCTGTGATATCCAACGTTTCTTTGTAGGTATTGCCTTCCTACCTATTTTTTCCTCTGCTGCCTTCACTATTTCATCTCTCAATTTTACCCATTCCTCCTCAACTGTTTTATTTTCCTCTGTTTCTATCAATTGTTGCCTGAAGGTCCCTCTGAAATTTTAAGAACTTCGTGTTCCTTCAATTTATCTAGGTCCCATCTCCTTATTTTCCTACCTTTTTGTAGTTTCTTCAGTTTCAGCCTACAGTTCATAATCAACAAGTTATGGTCAGAGTCTATGTCTGCTCCTGGGTATGTTCTACACTTCAAAACCTGGTTCCGAAATCTATGTCTTACCATTATAAAATCTATCTGGTATCTCCCGGTGTCTCCTGGTCTCTTCCACGTATACAACCTTCTTTTGTGATTCTTAAACCAGGTGTTTGTTATAACTAAATTATGTTCCGTGCAAAATTCTACCAGGCGGCTTCCTCTTTCATTCCTTTTGCCCAGACCATATTCACCCACTATCTTCCCTTCCCTTCCTTGTCCTACTACCGAATTCCAATCTCCCATAACAATTAAGTTTTCCTCTCCCTTAATTGTCTGAATAATTTCCTTCAGCTCCTCATATATTTCTTCGATCTCCTCATCATCGGCAGAGGTAGTTGGCATATAAACCTGTACTACTGTTGTCGGTGTTGGCTTCGTATCTATCTTGACAATGATAATTCGATCGCTGTGCTGGTCATAGTAGTTTACCCGCATTCCTATTTTCTTATTCATTATCAATCCTACTCCTGTGATACCCCCAACTGATTTTGTATTTATAATCCTGTACTCACTTGACCAGAAATCCTGTTCATCCTGCCATCGAACTTCACTAATCCCCACTATATCTAACTTCAACCTATCCATTTCCCTTTTTAAATTTTCTAATTTTCCTACTCGATTAAGGGATCTAACATCCACGCTCCGACCCGTAGAATGCCAGTATTGTCTTTCCTGATGATCACATCCTCCTGAGTAGTACCCGCCCGGAGATTCGAATGGGGGACTATTTTACCTCCGGAATATTTTACCCGAGAGGATGCCATCATCATATGTTCATACAGTAGAGCTGCATGTCCTCGGGAAAAATAACGGCTGTAGTTTCCCCTTGCTTTCAGCCGTTCGCTGTAGCTGTGTGGCAAAGCCACATTAGCTGATGTTACAAGGCCAGCTCAGTCAATCATCCAGACTGTTGCCCCTGTAACTACAGAAAAGGCTGCTGCCCCTCTTCAGGAACCACACGTTTGTCTGGCCTCTCCACAGATACCCCTCCACTGTGGTTGCACCTACGGTACGGCTATCTGTATCGTTGAGGCACGCAAGCCACCCCACCTCGGCAATGTCTGTGGTTCATGGGAGTGGTTATAATATATAATGATGATTAATACGTTTTGTGAAGATCGTCATTGCAAAATGCCCATGTTACATAGTTTTT
The DNA here is from genome assembly GCA_026315105.1 of Locusta migratoria. Lineage (NCBI taxonomy): Eukaryota > Metazoa > Arthropoda > Insecta > Orthoptera > Acrididae > Locusta > Locusta migratoria. Next base: position 175,646,010 of record CM048751.1, on the reverse strand, counting down.
ACAGCAGATACATGTAAGTCAAGGAGGATCTACATGTCTTGCAAGTGACGTGAATAACTGCCTCTTATCGGATATTATTTTCCACGTATTATATTTATTTTAGGGCACCCTACTAATGGCATCAGTCTTTCTGCGCTTTTCGAAATCAAACAACAGAATTTCCTCTATCCATGCACGTGAAGAACTGTCTACCTTAGGTCTTTTTTTATCGTTAGCGAGGCGGTTGTCACTGCCAATAAAATAGTTCTGTTGGGTAGACCGTCTCGTCAGTATATTAAGACTTACCCACATTTCCACCACGATTGCAGGCGTCCCTCTTCTGGGTGTCGTGCTTACTGCTGAATGAGATGGAAGTGGAGAACTCAAATACTGAGTGTAGTAAAGATCGAATGTTTGTAAATCCATGGGACTTAACTACTCTGGTCATCAGTCCCTAGACTTACAAAATACTTAAGCTAACTAATGCTAATGGCAATAAATACACCCATGCCCGAGAGAGAACTCGAACCTCCGACAGCGAGGACCGGCTCTTGGCGGTAGTAACTGCTTCCACAATCTCATTGAATGTTGCAGAAGAAAGAAGGGACTTAGGTGTCTTTTATTGGATTTGCCCCATTTCCTGCTTTTGGCGGGAAAGGCTCTATTGCTGTTTGTAGGGGGTACTGGGGACAAAAGTAACATTTCCTTATTGCTTGTTTTTTGCTGGCTTCCTATAAATGTATGAAACAAAATGGATTATTGTTTGTGTGCTGTGGAGCTTTCCTAACGCAATTAAATTCAGTTTTCCTAAAATACTATGTAATTTGTATTTGTGAAATTCATTTTAAAGCATCAAAGTATGTGTTGCTTTTGTCCTTGGTACTGGGGATGACAGTAACACTGGTAGACTACAACGGAACATAATAAGTGAAACTTCATTTTATCATCTAAATGATGTATACATTAACTTAAAGTAAATTGTCATTACAAAACATTAATCAAACAGCATTCATTAAACAGTGTAAACATAATACATGACTTATATTTGCAATTTTCAAATTATCTGAAGAAACTGTTAATAATACAGAATGGATCGAGGCATTATGATTTAAATTTCGTGAGACAATTAACCCTCGCTTTTGGTCTTTTTTGGCCCCAAAGTGATTCAAGGATCTTTGTGGCGATAAAATGTGAAATATGTCCACAAAACCAATCATAGTTTTTAAGTAACATATGAGGATTTTGACATAGTTTCTCAATATAATTAAGTTACATATAAGTTGTAATTCCACGTACCTGTTACGCTGTCGTGACAGGCGGAGAGGTGATACTCCGACGTGGCGCGTCCCAGGTGGCGGATAGGGGGGGTCCTAACTGGCTTTCCAGCGGACTTGAGCGAAATAAAATATCTCTCGCTGACCAAACACAAACCCTCTGGATTAACACTCCAGTTGTATCTCGAGCAATCCTCGGAAAGCTCCACCACTCCAACCTTACAAATTTTATGGATTATGAGTGGAAATGAAAACAAATTAACCCAGGTAGTCAAATCTCTCGACCTCCGGTCGTAAGTAGGCATTTCGGATTCTGGGGAGCCTGAAATTTCTGCTCTTGTTTTACCAAGACAACCTGAAAAGCTTAAATTCAAGACGAAATACAGTATCGGAACACTGAATATTAACTCGCTCATCAAAACAGGAAAACCTAAAGAACTGACTCAAGCACTTGATCATCATGATATCCAAATTCTGGCACTACAAGAAACCCGCTACACTGATGAAAACTCTTTTGAAATAGGCAACTACAGAATTTATAAAGGAAAACCAGCAGAGTATATCTTTGGAAAATGCCCCTTATTAGGAACAGCTTTTATTGTTAGAAAAAATATAACGGAGTCTGTAATAAACTTCAATTCTACGTCCAACAGGCTCTCAACAATAACGATAAAATGTAAAAACAAAATGTATACGCTAGTGAATGCTCATGCTCCAACAAATATTGACAATAAGAAAAATCGATCAAAGTACAGACGTTTTGGGAAGAACTAGAAGACACGATTCAGAAGATTCCAAAGGAAAACATCATCATCCTAATCGGGGATTTTAACGCACAGCTCGGCAAGGAGAGGAAATACAAGACCATCATTGGTGAATATCCAGCACATAAGAGGACAAATACCAATGGAATAAGACTTGTGGAACTCTGCCAAGTCTTCAACCTCAAAATTATGACTACACACTTCAACAAACATCCGAAGAAGATGAAGACGTGGAAAGCACCAAATCAGCTCCTTGGAGAATTCAAAATTGACCATATAGCCATTTCTAAAATAGAATTTAAGACAATTCAAAATATAAAGGTTCAGAAAGGAGCCTTAATAGATTCGGACCACTATCTTGTTAAATCCAAAATTAAATTCATCCCAAATTCAGTAAAAAATAATAAGAAACCTCCAAGAAAGAATTTTGAAACCAATAATATTGATGCAGACACTAAAAATATCTTCAAATCAAAACTGCAAGGGGAGACATGGGAGGAAATGAAGACTCAAATAATAAAGCAGCAGAAGAATCTCTTCCAAATAAAATTAAAAGGAAGAATATCTGGTGGAATGACAAGTGCAATGAAGCTTTGGACAACAGACAAACGCTTTGACAAAAATTTAAATCGAATCCGACACAAAACAACCTGGAAAGGTTCAGAGAACGTAGAAAAATAGCATCCTACACAATTAGAAACGAAAAGAGGCTTTTCGAGAAATTATTCATTCAACAAATACAGGTACACTTCACTCAACACAAATCAAGAGACTATTACCAATCCTTCAAAAGACACATGAACGGGTATGAACCAACCAGTTTAAATTTTCGTGACAAATCAGGGAAATTGGGTACAAATGACCAAGAAAACTGCAATATTCTAGCACATTACTTCAAAGACTTTCTCAATTGTAAAGCGCCCTTCGAGAAACCGGAATTCAAATCTACAGAAGAAATTCCTGCAGAATCACATCCACCATCTCTAGACGAAGTTAGGCGAGCTATAAAATCCCTGAAGAACAACAAATCTTCTGGTGAAGATGGAATCACATCTGAACTGTTGAAACTAGGCGAGGAAAAAGTAACACTACATCTTGGTACAATTATTAAAGATATAACCGAGAAGATCCCAGAAGATTGGAGGACGGCACTTATACATCCACTCCACAAAAAGGGTGACAGATCAGACGGTCGGGGGTTCGAATCCCCCCTCGGGCATGGATATTTGTGCCGTCTTTAGTATAAGGTAGTTGATAAGTAGTTTGTAAGTTTAGGGACTGATGACCCCGTAGTTAAGTCCCATAAGCTTAACAAACATATGAACTATCCAAGGGGATGAATTTGGTTAAAGTTTACGACGCTTCTCGCCGGGCTCCAGTGGTTATGTTGAGACCAATGGTAATGGCGGCAGCTCTGATAACCAATAAATGTTTTGTCTTGACAACTTCAATTAAAACGAACATTTTTTCTGAACGGACAAGGGTACATACAAGAACCTGTCAACCATAGAGCAGGTACAGTATTAATTTTGCTGCGAGTGTAACAAGAAGTAGCTCGTGAAAAATATTAACGCAGTTCTACACTTCAGTGTTCATCTGTTGCCAACATAAGCACTGGAGCCCGGCGAGAAGCGTCGTAAACTTTTACCATGAATTTCGCAATCATGCCACTACGAGTCCGCAAATAAGATATTACAGATTACGTAGAGGCCTCGACACGTTCGAAAATAAATGGTACGACTCTTGGCGCAAGCGGAGCCACCAAAGCATAGCATCAATACTGCGCAACGTCGTGGCATCATAGAACTAAAGAACAACACCTTATTGGTAGTCGACGAGAGACACAAGGCCAACGCCCCAGTGGTGTTGAATACTGAAGATTATGACGAATAGATGGTTGTTGTGTGTTGTGGTCTTCAGTGAGCAGACTGGTTTGATGCAGCTCTCCACGCTACCCTGTCCTGTGCAAGCCTCTTCATCTGAGAATACATACGGCAACCTACATCCTTTTGAATCTGCTTACTGTATTCATCCCTCGGTCTCCCTCTACGATTTTTACCCCACACACCTCCTTCTAATGCTAAGTTGACAATTCCTTGATGTCTCAGGATGTGTCCTACCAATCTATCCCTTCTCTTAGTCAGGATATGCCAGAAACTCCTTTTATCCCCGTCTAATTTTCTTCATTCGTCTGTAGCACCACATTTCAAAAGCTTCTATCATCTTTTTATCTGAACTCCTTATCGTCCATGTTTCACTTCCATACAATGCTACACTCCAGACAAATACTTTGCGAAAGGACTTCCTAACATTTAAATTAATATTGGATGTTAACAAGTTTCGCTTATTTAGAAACGCTTTTCTTCCCATAGCTATTCTGCATTTTATATCGTTTCTACTTCGGCCATCAGAAGTTATTTTGCTACCCATTTAACAAAACTTATGAAATACTTTTATTGTCTCATTACCTAATCTAATTCCTTCAGCATCCCCTAACTTTCTGACGCTACATTCCATTCAATTGCTCTTCCAGATCCTTTGCAGAGTCTGACAATATTACTATGTCATCGGCAAATCGCAAAGTTTTCATTTCTTCTCCCTTAACTTTAATTCACTTCTCTAAATCTCTCCTTCCATTCGTTCACTACTTTCTCAATGTACAGATTGAACAACATTGGGGGAAAGGCTACAACCCTGTCCTACTTCCTTCCCACGCTCTGCGTCCTTTTCTTGCACATCGACTCTAATAACTACATTCTGGTTTTTGTATACGTTGAATATAACTCTTCGCTCTCTATATTTTACCCCTGATACCTTCAGAATTCGGAAGAGTATATTCTTGTCGACATTGTCAAAAGCTTTCTCCAAATCTTCAAATGATAAAAACGTGGGTTTCCCTTTCCTTAGACTATCATTTAAGATACGTCGTAGTGTGAGTGTTGCCTCCCGTGTTCCTACATTTCTCCTAAATCCAAACTGATCTTCCCCGAGGTCGGATTCCACAAGTTTTTCAATTCGTCTGTAAAGGAATCTTAGAGCCTGTAGGCTCCTTGAAATGGCATTGGGCCGGCCACATCGCGAGAAGAAAAGACAACAGATGGACGAAGATAGTACTGGAGTGGAGTCCGAGAGAGCACCGGATGAAGCCCTCCATCCCGACAGCTCTCACTTTCCCTTCCTACCCCCAGAGTTCGTACGTCCCTTCTCCCCTCCTCCCCCCTCCACATCCTTACCTCATCCCACCCCTCCGCACTTTGCATTCCTCCCCTGTCGCCAGCGGAATCTTCATTCCAAATTTTAACTCGTATGTCAGTGTTTTTCGTTCTTGGGGTGTCTCACCGCATTTTAAAACTTGAGCAACAACTTTGTCGGCAGAACAAAGTGTTGCCATATGGTTTTATCGGTGCTCCCGTCTCTTCGTTTGTGGTGTTGACGTTAGTGTATTTTTAACCACCTTGGCAATTTTGACTCTGAATGTGTGTAAAAATATTTTAAATATTTATTTTAATCTTGAAAAATATAAATTCTGTTTGTATTATTCTTACAATTATTGTTGAAGCACTTTTTAATATTCATGCAGTATACGCAGGTAACATTTGATACTCGTCTTGATTACCCGCACTCTTTACGTCGTGCACATAACCAGCTTTTGGCTTGTTACGATTTCTACCAAATCAAACCATGAACTGTACATAATGAGTGCAGTATTTCTTAATGTGCTGGAGTGAAAGGTGAGGAAAAATCGTAACGTCTTCTGTGAGGAGAAGGGCTGAGAAAAGTACCATTCACTTCACGCATATTGTTTTTGCGCTTCAATGAAGTGTGAGGACATCATTTTGCATTAGTGTCCTGATCTGTTTTGTGTACCAAGGGGGATCACCACCTTCTTTTATTAATTTATTTCGTACAAAACTGTCTATTGCTGTCGATACCAGCTCTTTGAATTTGAGCCATATCTGTTCTACACTTACGTTTAGTGTTGGAAACAAGTGGAAGCTGTCTTTCAAGAAGCAATTTATTTTATTTCTATCTGCTTTCCTGAATAAGTATACTTTTCGTGTATTTTTGGTAACTTTTGGACTTTCAATATTTAGGTGGTATCGGAATTGATACACTGTTCAAAACAATTAGGGCGTCAGTTGAAATATCTACGTTCTGAAGAATTGTCATCTGCAAAATGAACTAAAATGGTTGGACGTCTTTCGGTCGGTTCTATGGAGCGGAAACAACAATACAGCAACCGAAATACTGGTAATAAAGTTCCTACCGAGGGGTCAGTGTTGTGTTTACTGTACCAAACGAATTGCATAAACATTTGGGTTCAGATAGTCCAGTGAGCAGGTAGTGCAATACAACGTGACTTGCCCGTAGCTGTGGCATGTAGAGACATATAAAGGGTGGAAGCTGGACGGACAGGGAGGTGGCTGCTGCTATTGAAGTGTCCCGAAGTGTAATTTCCAGGACATGGACGCAATTTAAGACAACAGGAACAGTTAAAAGAAGGCAAGGCCAAGGTTGTTCATGAGTAACATAAGCAAGAGATGACCGTAATCTCCCTTTAACAGCCCATCGATACAGAAGGGATGTGCCAGAGGTCGTACAGCATGACAGGCACAAGAGGCGTGCAGGGAATCGGCATTGCCGTACAGAACAGTAGCACGATGGGTAAAAGCCTTCAACGAAGGTCGGCAAACTGTGACGGACATGCATCGGTCGATGGGACTGGGAAGTACTGTACCATCCACCATACTCCCTGGACGTAAGCCCTTGTGATTTTGATATGATTCCGAAGATGGCATTCGCTTCAGAACCCAGTGTTTCGACAGGCAGTAGACCGGTCCATTCGCACCATCAACATAACAGGCTCTGCTAACGGTATATTACGCCGTCCACATCGCTGGCAACGTGTTGTACACAACGCTGGTGACTACTTTGAAGGACAGTAACAAGTGCAAACTTCCACGCTTTCGTATCGTTTGTGAATAAATAGTTGAGACTATTTAAGGTCCAACCCTCGTAGTTTTAAGGAAGTTACATTAACTGCGAAGAAATCTTGGCTCACAGAAGGAAAACTCCAAATCATCAATAAAAATCTATATCTATATATAAAAGGCTTGTGTGTGTACGTGCTGACAGACTTTTCTCCATGACCACATACTGCCACCCACTCGTGGTTGTGGTGGTATATAGCCCTTGGTCTAATGATGTTAGTAAGGGAGTTTGGTCGCGGTGCGTGGCAGTGGGTGAGTGTGACGAGCAAAAATTCTCAAAATATGCAATAAATACTCTTAGGAAAAGCTATATACTCTGTGACTTACGAACTTTACGGTACGAGTCAAAATCTGTTTACTCTTTCAATCGTCAGACAATGCGGTCCTTTCAGACTTTAATAACGACGAGGAATATCAAATACGCAATTTTTTAAATAGATCACATGTTTCCGTCAACCACACATTACCGACTATGTACAGAGACACAAAACAAAGATAAAAATTCAGATAGAGTCAAAGATAACAATACTCGTGGAATATTGATCACTGTCGTGGAAGCGTGGTGGAAACATAGACTTACTAAATAACACAGACATACACTACGTTTACATGCAACATATCTTCCTGTAGACGAAAACCGATTTTCGTAAACCGTTTTTCGCTGTCGTGTTTACATGGCATAGCCTGAATCGCATATCCTAGCTCACTTAACATGGCGGCTGGAAAACAGCTGATTTAATTCCTTATTTAGTCTGCACAATCGCTATTTTTCTTTATTTAGATACACAGATTTATATTCAGTCTAATATTTATTTCACATTAGAAAATATCACTCTTTCCATATGTGCCAAAAATTCGTAACAAGAAAACACAATCTGACAAACTAAGAACACTTCAAAAACGGTTGCGTTTACATGGGCACGAAAATCGATCGTGGAATTGGAAAACCGCTTTAGAGAAGCGGATTTCCAGAATCGATTTTGGAGTGTTTACATTTCCAACCAAAAACGGAATTGGGAAATCGGTTTACGAAATCCGGTTTTGGAAGCCCATGTAAACGGGGTGATACATTAATGAATTTCTCTTAGGCCATATATATTGATATGCCTGTGCCAGTAAGCTCACTGGTCTGTGCTAATCAGTGATCTCTGATACATATAGCCGCGACACTCTCTGCTGTGAAAGGTGTTATCGTTTGACAGCTGGGTCAAGAAAAACTATGCGACGTAGTCTTACTCATATCCCGGCGGCGTCCCCTGATAACGTTGGCAACAGATGTTGAATAACGAGAATCATGTGGCATCATGTGGCATCATAAGCCAATCGCGTGACACGCAAATATTTTGTCGTGAAATCAAGCATACAGCAGGAACAGCAGTATTTATCTACACACTATGCGGTTCGGTCATGTTTGCAACGATTTTATATCGTGTTATTGATGTTGCCAACATAAAACAAGAGGCTGCCAGGATAGAAAGTAAAATTTTACCAAATCAGATACATCCGTTGTTGTCACATCTCATTATGACCAGCACTTTCACGCGTAACTGTTTTGAATAGAGTCTCATGATTCACACAGTCTTACAATTCATTCCAAATTCCTATACAAGGAGATATTTGTGAAAACGGTTAAAAATCAATATTCGCACTTATCCAATATCGTTTTCAGAAATGTAATTTGCCAACCGCTTTCGGCGCTGCTGTTGCAATGTGTAACAAAATTGAGAATAACGACGCATAATATCAAATATATAAGTTTTTAACTTCTCGGCGCGTTTTCCTCAATCACACTTTACCGATGATCAACAGAGACAAAGATGAAAATGCAGATAGGCTAACAAATGAATAATAGAGCGCTACACTACAGTCAGAGTCATACTTCTATTAGTTGGTGTGGGTGATTTAATTATTACTATTTCTCATCTGAACGATAGAAGTGTTTTCAGAAGTTTACTTCAAATAGAGAATTACACACCGCAACGTTAACTTTATGAACACAACCTAACATTGAATTTTCCGGAGTACGGGCTTAATTTCACATTTTGTATGAAAAACGTTATGAACATTCATTGTTTTTGACAATTACTTCTACTTAAATTTGACATCTTAGCTAGGAGAACTGAGTTTATTGACAGAACGATCCAACAAGGATTCTGTTTTGCTGACCTAGGTCTGAAACCCTAAAAATCATGATCTACATAGGCCCTTCTTTAACAACCGTTGCGAAGCACGGGCACATAAGCTAGTACTAACTAAAATCGCATGGTGTGGTGTCTGTTATTTCGGCCAAGTACCTTTATGCTGCCAGGCAACGAGCGACGTTGCACTGATTTCATCACTGCAAATGCAGTACCATCTTTTGACTTTGGTCGGAGATTTCGAGCGTATGACGACAAGAAAGAGCGACACATCCATACCGTTCATCTTGCGGAAAGTTCGGCGGACCGAAGGCGTGCGTGGTTGACCAGGGCAATCAAAGTGGCGGCAAGTGAGAAATCAGAATAGGTACGAATTCCCGGTTTCGGCAAAAATTTTCAGTATTAACATTTTTACTATCTCGATGCCTTGGTGAAAAGTCAGTCATTGCGCTCCGCCCTTTTCCTTTCTCCCAATAGCTTTAAGAACGAAATTGTTCATAGGAAGACGACAGATATCTAATAAGAATGGACTAAATAACAAATGCAGGGTAGCCCAGCCGAAAAGACTGCAGAAAAAAGTCTAGACATTGCAATATATAAAAGTAAAACAATAAAAACTTTACGTGAAATAAAAGCAAGAATGAAAACACATACATACAGTGAGACTCACCCACATAAATTGGGGATATGGAAATTTCGATTTTCAGAGGATGCCTCCTATTATAAGCCCCCCAAAGGGGGCTCAGGTTCTTGGTGAGCACGGGGCCCCTAGCTAATGCAGTCTTTCTTCCTTCTCTCCTCCCTGAAATGCATTTCCTTTACCTCCCCTCCTTTCCTATCCTCACTCCTTCCCCTCCCCACCGAGGGACCCCGCCAAGGGACCCCACGGAGGGACCGCAGTTTTGTCAACCCTATCCCAAACAAACAAACAACATAGAAACTACACTCCTGTCCATTAAAATTGCTACACCACGAAGATGACGTGCTACAGACAAGAAATTTAACTTACAGGAAGAAGATGCTGTGATTTGCAAATGAGTAGCTTTCTCAGAGCATTCACGCAAGGTTGGCGCCGGTGGCGACACCTGTAACGTACTTACACGAGGAAAGGTTTCTCATACACAAACAGCAGATGACTGGCGTTGCCTGGTGAAACGTTGTTGTGATGTCTCCTGTAAGGAGGAGAAATGCGTACTATCACGTTTCCGACTTTGATAAAGGTCTGATTGTAGACTATCGCGATTGCGGTTTATAGTATCGCGATATTGCTGGTCGTGTTGGTCGCGATTCAATGACTTAGCAGAATATGGAATCTGTGGGTTCAGAAGGGCAATACGGAACTCCGTGCTGGATCCCAACGCCTCGTATCACTAGCATTTGAGATGACAGGCATGACTGTAACGGATCGTGCAGCCATGTCTCGATCCCTGAGTCAAAAGATGGGGATCTTTGAAAGACAACAACCATCTGCACGAACAGTTCGACGACGTTTGCAACATCGGAGACTATATCTGCGGTTGCCCTGGACGCTGCATCACAGACAGGAGCGCCTGTGATGGTGTACGCAACGACGAACCTGGGTGCATGAATGGCAAAACGTCATTTTTTCGGATGACTTCAGGTTCTGTTTACAGCATCATGATGTCGTATCGGTGTTTGGCGACATCGCGGTGAACGCACATTGGAAGTGTGTATTTGACATCGCCATACTGGCGTATCACCCGGCGTGATGGTATGGGGTGCCATTGGTTACACGTCTCGGTCACCTCTTGTTCGCATCGACAGCACTTTGAACAGTGGCCGTTACATTTCAGATGTGTTACGACCCATAGCTCTACCCTTCATTCGATCCCTGCGAAACCCTAAGTTTCAACAGGATGATGCAACGCGTGTTGCAGGTCCTGTACGGAACTTTCTGGATACTGAAAATCTTCGACTGTTTCCCTGGCCAGAACATTCTCCAGATCTCTCACCAATTGAAAACGACTGGTCAATGGTGGCCGAGCAACTGGTTCGTCACAATACGCCAGTCACTACTCTTGATGAACTGTGGTATCGTGTTGAAGCTGCATGGGCATCTGTACTTGTACACGCCATCCAAGCTCTGTTTGACTCAATGCCCACGCGTATCAAGGCCTTTATTACGGGAAATCTCTGATTTCTCAGGATCCTTTCACCCAAATTTCGTGGAAATGTAATCACATGTCAGTTTTAGTATAATATATTTGTCCAATGAATACCCTTTTATCATCTGCATTTCTTCTTGCTGTAGCAATTTTAATAGCCAGTAGTGTACATATTTTGTGCAAACATACACTTTTCTTGACACTAAAAAAAATTAAATAAGAATATCAGTGGTGATTGTTCCACGTATCTAGTGCCATTCGTTTGCGAGTATACTGAAAAGTTTCGAAACCGACTCTTGTTTGACCTATGCAGATTGCGGAGTTGCTAGGCACGATATTGATATGTTTGCTTGCTTATGTGTTCCTTGCGAGCAATACGACTTGCTAGGCATTTAGAGTGTGGCAGTCCAAACAGTAGGTTGTGAGTGAAGGACGGGATTTGACAGTGCAGAAAAGGCTGACAAGCTCATAGTGTATGGAGAGCGTAGGAAAAATGCAGTCCACGCTAGTATGATGCATGCGGAAACGTATCCCAAATGTGTTACCAATCTTTGCAATTGTTTATCAACCTTGCATCCAGTTACGTGAATGTGGTACTGTAACATCTACGTACCACATTCACTTAACTGGATGCAAGGTTGATAAATAATTGCAAAGATTGGTAACATCTTTGGGATACGTTTCCGCATGCATCGTACTAGCATGGACTGCATCCTTCCATTCTAACATATCAGGATGGGGGTAAATTAATGTTTTGGCAACAGTGGCAATTGATCCGCACGTTAGTTCCCTCGCAATCGCACGAGGCAGTGACATGAGGCTAGCAAGTGTCCAAAGTATTCTGCATGGATATCGGTTCAGCTTTATCACATGTCTCTCCATTAAGAGCAGCATGAAAACGATTGTGAGAGCCTATAGTCATTACGACAGGATACTCCAAATCCATCATACATATTATTTAATGATTCGCATTTTCCAATCATAGCCAAATAAAAGGAACACATTGACAAAATATTGGAATTCAGACAAAACAACATCACAGAACTAACAACCAACAAAGAAATGTACATAAAACACAGAAAACCATAGAAACAACTTGTACAGACACACAAATAAAAAGAATGATACAGAAAAATCCAGAGATTCTCAAATCATTAACCAATCTTCGGATTGAGGACTGCTTTACCTTTTTTAACACATTATAGTTACCAATTTCACTTTTTTTTTTCATTTTATTTTGGGCCTGCAGCATTCTGTATGTCTTTTAAGGACATATTGTTAATTTAAGTAATACGAAAATGCTGCTTTACTTTGTAGATGTTAAATACTGTTTATTAATATAGCAATAGGCCTATTTCGGCACGGTGGCCATCAACAGTCTATGTCCATATGGCATAGGAGCATAATAATAATAATATTAATAATAATAACAATAACAATAACAATAATATATTATAACAACTACATATATTTGCAGTATAAATGCTCTTTATATATATATATATATATATATATATATATATATATATATATATATTATAATAACTGCATATATTTGCAGTATAAATGCTCTTTATATATATATATATATATATATATATATATAATTGTTATGCCATATGGATATACCCTGATGATGGCCACAGTGCCAAAATAGGCCTATTGCTATATTAATAAACAGTATTTAAGATCTACTCAGATTAACAATTTCACTTATATTTACACTGTTCTCAAAAGTTTGTACCTGAAACAAGGAAAATAAAAACGTTTTATAGTAGGATTTATTGTAGGTGGAAGGAAAACTGCGTTTGTTCATGCTTTTTAAAACTGAAAGGTATTTATTTACAAATATCACGTTACACAATTAAATTACATAAGGCCAACTATTTTTTTATAATCATAAGTAATTACAATTCAAAAATTCGCGATGTATTTGACGTGTTACCTGTTGAGACGTCATGTCATTTACATCTGTAAATAAATAAGGTACATGTACAACTCGATAAACTGTACTATCGCTTAAGTATAGACAGCAAACATATCAAAAAGTCGAACTTACAGTAAATAGAATTACCTGCAACATCTCTGTCATCTTCAGAATCGTCACTCAATTCTCCTTTAGACCCCAAATCATAATCTTTACCGATCGTCTGTACTGTAACATCTTGGCGCATTTGTTTGGCTACGTAGTAGCTAATCAGCAGGGATATTTGGTTTGTGAAGTTTGATTAATGATTTGAGAATCTCTGGATTTTTCTGTATCTGTCTCTAGGCATGGTCCTGTTTGGAGGTGGTATGCCGTTGCCTTCCTCCGACCTTAGAACTGACTTACCCAGCCAGTTATAGGGGGACCTACAGTTTAACGTGGGTTCCGAACCACGGTGCTACTCGGTATATTTCACATGAGCATTACTGCCAGAGGTGAAAGAAGTGGAAAGTGACAGATAAAAATCCTAGGACCTGGCGGGGATCGAACCCACGACCTTTGGATTTGTAGTCTGGCACTCTACCACTGTGCAACCGAGGCGCACTTCATATTAAAGTTTAAAGTACAGTGTTAAAACAAGACAAGACTGCAACGATTTACCAGTAAAAGTTTCTAAATTATGATATATTGAATAACAACAAAAATTCCAGTCTGGCCTTCTGAATGACATACTGAGACACAGACCTTAAAGTGTTAAAAGTAACGAGTTACTCCCCAACCATGTCTCATCGTGAGTATTGCACCTGTGTAGAGCGTCGGAAACGTTGACACTAACACGTGCAGACTCTCGGATGACTGGTTGGGGTCGCAAAGTAAATTTACCCTACCTTGGTTCCAAATAATACAGGCATCAGGGATCCTCTGCCCTACACTGTTTCGTAAGCTGCTCTCTCTCTCTCTCTCTCTTTCTCTCTCTCTCTCTCTCTCTCTCTCCGGTCACTGTTAAACTACGACGGACCAGAAACTTGGCGCCCCTTCTCGCCTCGGCATCCTGTTCTCTCGGCAGTTACGTCAGCCCTGCGGCCTCTTGATGGCGCGCTGAGGGCAGGAGGCAGCAAATGCCAGCGCTGGCACTTACTAATTGCAGTCGCCAGGCCTGCTCTTCTGCTTATCGGCTCGTATTTCGTCTCTGTGTAACGGGTCAGACGCTCTTCTGCTCGGCCCCCGTGGAGGATCCCGAACAGCGCGCAGTTAATGCGAAAACTCTGCACGCTGTTTCGCTTGCCTGCGAGGATTTTCTACGGCCATCATGTCTATGAATGAGGGTGTCGAAGACGTCTGCATTGGAGGAGCTATTTAAAAGTAGGAGTGCATTAAACATTCAGTGCTCTCGAAAATAGGAACTGAAGAAATTACACTGGCGCGTCTTATGACCACCTTTAGGTTTCCTGTAACAGAAAATGACATATGTAAAAAAATAATAGTACGATATTAATAAAATAATAAAAATGAAAGGTAATAATAATAACATTACTTGACATTGTCGCTTTAGGAGGCGATATGTTAATTCTATAGTTTTTAAAATGAAATGCCAAGATCGCTAATTAATCATATATTTCATGACGACCGGTTTCGGTGTACTGCCTTACCATCATCTGGTCATATATATTTTATAAGCTGGTCGTCTTATTTAAAAAAAAAATGGATATAAAATAATAAGTGCAACATTTTTTAAAGATAAGATGAGCTTATAAAATATATATGACCAGATGATGGTGACACAGTTCACAGAAACCGGTCGTCGTGAAAAGGGGGTAAAACTCCAGAACTGCTGATACATCCGTAGCAGTGAATTTTGGTAACAGTGATGAAGTGGTGGGAATGAAGATGACGAATCGCGGTAAGTTTCAAGTAGCCAGTGAGATTATAGCTAGCGACAACATTTTTCTGTTCATATTAAGCAATCGATCGTAGCTAATTTAGAGGAAGCCATTGAAATTATGACAGTAATTTGAAAGTACCCGAAAGGAATTAATGTAAGACGTATTACGGGTTAGCAAAGAAATTCTACAAAGTTATATGCATAAATCGGCAGAAAAAAGATTAAACAAAACTACATGGAGATAAAGCTGCAAAATTCGTCTAACATTTAATTATATAAATTTGACTGATATCTTTTAATTGAGAATGAATAAAATTTCTTAGTGAATAAGTCTGAAGAATGCACATTTACGTAAAAGAATCAATTATGTACTGAATAATTATATGTATCTAGTAGGAGATTCTAATTTCAAAAACATTCTATACACGTTTGTAGCGACATTGTGTTTCTGCATTTTTTTAAACTCACAGCTGCAGACAGATCTATGTTTTATGGCAGTCACAGAGGTACATCAACCGCCTCGAAAAATGGTACGAAAGAAAACAACGACCTATTCCACACATTCAGATATTCCGCGAAAACAACTCTGCAAATATGATTGGATACTGGATTCTATCACCCGTTTGGCTAACAAAATTCACGGGAAAAACTGCTGTTGCCAACATTGGTTGAGCTTGAGATAAGGATGTATCGGCTATTCTGGAGTTAAGCCAAACAGGATATTAATTCTCGATCTTGGAATTTCCCTTTGAAGAACATAGTAATAATAATAATGATAATATAGAATATCTTTATATATTTAATGTATGTTACAGTATTTATATTTTTATAATTTTTGTCTGAAATAGTTTCAAAAGTGGGCCAATAAAAAGACCAGTGCCATTTTTCTTTAATAATATCATTTATTTTATTTTTCAGCACTTTTAGAGGACCTGTTGAAATTAATTCAATTATGGCAAAAATTCATATAAAATATTTACTTCATCATTAAAGCAAAAGCCTCAATCAATATCCTTAGTACTAAAACATGATTATTTTCGATTCAAAGATGTCATTTTGATATGTTGCAATTGTATTACAATGAAAAACAGAAAAACTCGGTATACACCAGAATTTTTTGAATATTTTCTTACTGTATCTAAACTTGTAGACATTTTCACTATGAAAATCAGTCTTTAAATTATCCTGGAACGTTATATTTCGTACTCAAAAGAACATTCCAGTATTACCTTGCAACCTAAAAAAATTTGGCATAGGTCAACAGTTCAATATATAATTGACTAACAAAGTAGTCAGAGAATAAAACCAAATAACAAATTACACCGGTATGCATTATTACTTGTGTTTGTTTTTCTTTTTGAGCGTTTATTCTTACTTTCGTCAACGTCAATTGACCTTTTTATTAAACACCATATGCTAACAGACATAGCGTACTTTACCTGCGAAATACGGTACAGCATCGTGTGAAAAAGATGAATAGCACAGATAAAAAATGCTCTCAGGGCATTACAGTCTCCATATAAACAACTCCATAAAACAAATATACAAAATATGTATATTAGGTTACATTTTACAACAATACTGCGGGAAAATTGATCCATTGGCACATTATACAGGGCGAGTCACTAACTACTGCCAGCGAGAATAACTCTGAATGTATGATAATAACTGAAAAGTTTGAGAAACAAGTGTTGGCACGAGGGCCAGAATATGTTGCAGCATGGGGTCGCTTCAGAGATATGAATGTCAACTCTCCCTTTTTTAATGGGGTGCTATAATTTGGTACTTATTTTTTCATAGCGTCTATCTAGACGAATTCAGTGACGCGGAATAGTAAGGTTTTTGAAGGTCAACAAAGGTCAAAAAGGTAGCATGAACGTCCTTTTACAGAAGGTGTTCGAAGTGACAACCACTGGTATCAATGCAGTGCTGCAATCTTCTTATAATGGATTGAATGGTATTCTGTAATACTTCGGCACTTACCGAAGCACATGTTCTGATTATTCTCTCTCTTACATCGTGTAAAAAGTAAATATTTGCCGATACGGCGTATCCATCTAACGTGCCATTGACATGTAAACAACATTCGACGGTCGCGCAATACAATACTTACAGGGGCGATGAGACTAGTATCGTCGAAGCAAGCGAATGTGAATGAGATATTTCATCGAAGAACAAGTCAATATGCTTCTCATTTCGGAGAATTCCAACGAAATTCAATGAGAGCTAGAGACATATACGCTGAGAAATATTCCCAAGATACTCACCCTACACTTTGTACATTTAAATGTGTGTATGATAGATTGAGAACAACTGGATCTTTAACGTAACGGAAACATATCCGTCAAATGAGAGGAAGTGGAACTGGTATCCTTGCCGTTGTGGTTTGAGATCTTTGTGTTATTTCGCGTCAAATGACAAGGGAATCTGGCATGAGCCAGAGTAGCGTTGTTCGTATTCTGAATTGCCGTTAGTATCATCCTTACCATATCAATATCCACCAAGAATTAACTGGTACGGATTGTATGCATGGAATACTGCCGATGGAATCAACGTTAGATTCAGAGGAATGACACGTTTATTAATTTTATTTATTTACAGACAAGGCTACTTTTACGAACCATGGAAATGTTAATTTGATGCATTATTGGGCAAATAAAAATATATGTTTGCTGCGACCAGTTGCACATCAAAGACCGTGATCGGTGAATGTATGGTGTGGGGTACTGTAGGAGAGAACTGTAGTCCCCATTTAATCGAAGGAAATCTTAATTTTACGATGTACAAGACATTCCCGCAAGAAAGATTAGGTCTCTTATTGGAAGAAATATCTTTAGGTACAAGGAACGGAATGTGGTATCAACACTATGGGTGCCTGGCACATTTTTTTGCTGATGGCTAGAAATGAATTACAGAGACGATTCCCAAATCGTTGGATTGGATGCGGAGAAGACGTATCGTGACCGTCTCGTTCGCCAGACATGAGACCTCTGGATATCTTCTTCTGGGGATTCGTAAGAGACATTATTTATAAAGAAGTTCCAACTAAACATGAAGATATGCGAGAGAGGATTGTCACAGCATGTCTTCGGTAAGTGCCGAATTCATACGGATTACCATTCAATCCACGATAAGATTGTAGCGTTGCATTGATGCCAATGGACATCACTTTGAACACCTTCTGCAAATTGATATTCATGCCACGTTTTTGACCTTCAAATACCTTCTGTTACACATAATTGGATTCGTCTCGATAGCCGCTATCAGAAAATAAGTACCGAACTATGGCATCCTGTTTAAAAATACAAAGTTAACCTTCATATCTTTGAATCGACCCCATCTAGCAACAAGAAACTGTCATAGTCTGGCCCGTTTGTTCAATGCAACTTTTGTCTCGCAAAGCTCTCAGCTAGCGCTTGAAAATGGTACATTAACCGAAACCGGTATCTTTGAGTTAATAAAGCAAACAGCTTTGATCAGGATGTCATTTTGCAATCCTTTTGTACCTTCGGAGTTATTTTTGGCAGCAACAGTGACTCATCCTGTATATCTACATAATACTCCGAAATCCATCGAAAAGTGCGTGGCGGAGAGTACACTGTGCCACTTCTAGGCATTTCCGTTCCTATTCCATTCCAAAATAGTACGAGGGAAAATGAATGTTTATACGCCTCTGTACGAGCCCTAATCTCTCTTATCTTGTCTTTTTGATCACTACGTGAAATGTAAGTAGGCGGCAGGAAGATCGCGTACTTCACTCAGCTTCAAATTCCGGCTCTGTAAATTTCCTCAACAGAAATTAACGAAAAGAACGTTGTCTTTCCTCCAGCGATCCCCATTTGAGTTCCTGAAGCATTTCCGTGACACTCGCGCATTGGTCGAACCTACCAGTAACAAATCTAGCTGCTCGCTTTTGAACTGCCTCTATGTCTTCCTTTAAACTGATCTGCACCGGGCCCGAAACACTTGAGCAATACTCAAGACGCGGTCGTACAAACGCTTTATACGCTGTCTCCTTTACAGGTGATCTTCCCAAAATTCTCCCAATAAACCGAAGTCGGCTGTCCGCCTTACTCACAACCGTCCTGATATGTTCGTTCCATTTCATATCGCTGTGCAATGTTACGCCTAGATATTTCAACGACGCGACAGCATCTAAAGGCTCACTACTAATGCTGTAATCGGACATTATGGTATTGTTTTTCCTACTCATGTGCATCACCTTACATTTTTCTTCATTTAGAGCTAATTGCCATCCTTTCCACCAACAATAAATTTTGTCTAAGTCGTCCAGAATGCTATTACAGTCAATTAAAGGTGACATCCTCCCATACACCACAACAGCAAACAGCCGCAAATTACAAGTAACTCTGTCCATCAAATGATTTATATAGATAGAAAATAATAGCGATCCTCTCACACTCCCCTGGGGCACGCCTGACGATACACTTGTCTCTGATGAACACTCGCCCTCGAGAACAACGTACTGCGTTCTATTAATTAGGGAGTCTTCCAGCCAGTCACAAATCTGTGAACCTATTCCATATGCTTCATTAGCAGTCTGCAGTGTGGCACCGCGTCAAACGCCTTTTTGAAATCGAGAAAACACAATCCACCTGTTGCCCTTCATCCATGTCTCGCAAGATGTCATGTGACAAAAAAGCAAGCTGCACATGACCGATGTTTTCTAAGCCCCTGCTGATTTATAGCCAGAAGCTTTTCGGTTTCAAGGAAATTTACTAAATTCGAGCTGAGAATATGCCCCACAATTCTACAGGAAACTGATGTCAACGATATTGGCCTGTAATTGTGTGAGTCAGTTCTCTTTCCTTTCTTATAAACGGGAGTCACCTGCGCTTTTTTCCAATCACTAGGAACTTTGCGCTGAATTAAAGATTCGCGAAAAATGCAAGCTCAGTAAGGAGCCAATGCCGCAGAATACTCTTTGTAAAACCGAACTGGTATTCCATCCGGACCAGGAGACTTTTTTTTTTGTATTTATCTATTTCAGCTGCTTCATTTGGTAGAGAGTGCGTTGATGAAATGATGGTACGTTTGTACGGTCCTCCTGTTTGAAAGATGTCTTAAATTTAGAACTTCAACTTTTTGTTTGCTTTCTTCTATTACTGCCCCTAAATGTTCAACGAGGACTGGATAGTGGCTTATCAATTTTACATAGGACCAGAATTTTTTCGGGTTCTCAGATCTATTGCTGAGGTATGGCTGTGAAATTATTGTATGCTTCGCGCATTGATCTTTTTATAGACGCAAGAATCTCAGCAAAGTTTTACTTGTCTTCGTTTGCGTGTTATTTTTTGAACCGAGACTGCAACAGCCTTTGGTTTCTCAGTAGCATTCTAATATTACAGTTATACCACGGTTGATCTTTTCCATCCTTAATCGATTTTATAGGCACATATTTCTCTAAACCTTTAATTCCAATGCAATTTACTGTAGTCCACAATTCCTCTACATCCATTGTACCGGAACTAAACGATGTCCATTCATTTTCCAAGTGTGATACTAACAATTGCTTATCGGCTCTTTCTAACAAAAGCACGCTCCTAACCTTCTTGATAGGATTAATAACTTTGGTCACCACTGCCACAATGACGATATCATGATCGCTAACTCCTGTCTCTACACTGACATCATTTATAAGGTCGGGCCTGTTGTTGCTATAAGGTCTAAAACATTTTCAATGCGTGTGGAATGTCGATTTAACTTTTCAAGACAGTTTTCGTGAAACGTGTCCAATAGCAGTTCGCCTCAAATGAAACTAGAGAGGTCACATTTTCTACTTTTAAGCTTGAAGTCTTCCCCAATATTGCATGGCCTTTTAAATTCAGGGACTTTGTTCTTATTGCTTTGAAAGTTGATATAAGAACAGAAACAGTTAACTCATGTAACAAAAACAATTACATTCACGACCAAAATGTCAAGGGAAACTAAGCTGCAGAAATTTATACAACTCATCTGAGCAGCTCACATCTCATGGGAGCCACAAACTATGTCTCTCTCTATATACATCCATTCATTTACCCCCTACATATATTTTTATATTTATCTATTATTACTATTTAATTTTTTTGTAACTAAACATATACATTTACCATCACAATATCGTATCCATCATAGTATCCAACATTTCAGATGAAACAATGCTAAGAGGGGAAATGGGGGGGGGGGCATGTGGAGCCCTATCACTGATAGCAAATTCAACCAACATAATATGAGGGATTAGTAGGGGGAGAGTGGCGATGGGACAATTGACTGATATTTACAGTTGTTATGGTCTTCAGTCCGGAGACTGGTTTGATGCAGCTCTCCACCCTACTCTATCCTGAGCAAGCCTTTTCATCTCCTCATAAGAACGGCAACCCACATCCACTTGAATCTGCTTACTATACGCGTCTCTTGGTCACCCTCTGTGATTTTTACCCCACACACTTCCCTCCAATGCAGTAAATTAATAAAAAAAATGTTGCAATCGATGGGCATGGGAATGGGGGTAGTGACTGACGTTAATAGTAGTCATCAATAAAGGTTTCACAGAGGTGGAAGGCAAGTGGAGACCATTCATTGATAACAGATTCATCCAGCATCACATGGGGGATGAGTAAGGATGTGAGAATATGGGTCTAATGATAACCATTAACAGTAGAGTACATGGAAGCTTACTCAGAAAAATTATTCTTGTTCAAAAGCATCCCATCTCCTTTATACATAAAGCACAGTGTCGGTATGTTTGTGTTTTGTATCTATGTATTGCATACAAATCTACAGTCTTGTTCCAATCTGTATGAAAGTTTGTACACGTTAACTTCATTCTATGAGGACGGTCACCATAAGTGTAAGAATCACGTAAGATACATAGTTCACGAGAAATGACCACATAAACAATGAGATGCGCGAAAAATGCTGCATTTAGCGGCATTGCTGCTTTTTTTCTTCTACACTACTGGACCGATTTCAACGAAATTTGGTACACAGATTCCTTCCGTGAGGTAACAATTGCTGCAGGGTTAAGAATTACATACTACACATGGTTCGGAAGATATGACATCATAATAAAATCGCAAAAAAGTGCTACATAATGCGACAAGACTTTATAAATACACTATATGAGAATGAGAGTACTTAGCAACTTGCAACATAATTTAAACATCATTTCAAACCTTTATTAAATTTTTTCTCGCTGACAACCATAGCAGTGTTGATGAAAGGAAAAAAAGGTTGCTCAGTTACTACTTTTCTGCTGTTCAAAGAGGAAAACTATGTCATTCGGTATGACGTTGCAAATTGTAGCCTCATGAAATTTTGCAGACAATGTACACACATATCGTTGAATGTGCCTCCGAAATTGTATCACAGTATGGCACGTAGTTCATGGGAAATGAGCACGTAAACAGTAACGTTCAAGGAAAACCGCCCCGTTACACACAAAGTTTTAACCTCTTACTTCTTTACTACTAAGTGTATTTTACAGACATGCATCACTTACACAAATGAATATATACCTACAAAATTATACAATTTTACAATGTATAATTCCATAAATATGAGATGTGTATACTGCGATAGATAAAAACTTTTCACATCATACAGCATGTTTTAATACATTTACGTATTTACTACTAAGATATTCCTGTATTCCAGTCCACTGAAAGAAATTCCTGAAAGTTGACAGTACTGTTGACAACTCTGAACCAATTGTTAAGCGTACTCAGATGTTGGCCAAAGCAAGAGACTTCTATAGAGCTACGAGACTGAAACAGCGTGCATCCAACGAATACCCATTATTTCCGGCAGATGTACCTTTTAACTTCCAGAGACTGTAGTTATCAGTGATAATTGCAGTTTATATTACGATTAATAAATCGCAGGGCAACCTATTAAATAGAGAAATTGTATCACAGTACGAAAAGTAGTTCATGAGATATGAGCACATAAACAGTAACGTTCATGGAAAACTGTCGCATCACGCACCAGGGTTTAATCTATTACTTCTTTACTACTAATTGTATTTCCAAGACATTTTACAGACATACAGCACTTATACAAATGAAAATATATCTGAAAAAATATACAATTGTACAACATATCTATACTAATAATAAATCTGTAAATGTAGGCCTGTCGCTGTTCCCTTAAATCTTCAAAACTACTGGACGAATCTTCGTGCGGTCTTCACAGGAAACACGAGAAAAGTTTGCGTCAACATATAGGCAAAATTTTATCAAAATCGGACTACGAAAAAAAAAAAAAAAAAAAAAAAAAGATATCGTAATTTTAAGTGTTTTCAGTAATCGTCGCGTCTGTTTTTACACCTAATAAAAACTTCTTACCTCCAAAACTACTTCACGAATTTGCATGGGGTTTTCGCAAGTAACTTGAGCGTAACACTGGACAGTATATAGATTTCGCTTCATAAAACTCTGATCACGGAAAAAAAGAATATCCTGACTTGAATTTTTTTATCTACGACCGTCATGTCTGTCTGTCTCTTTGAACACGTTTATCTCCAAAACTACTTGACGAATCTTCATATGGTTTTCACACGTAACTTGAGCATATCGTGCGGTTACATAAAGGCTTCAATAATTAAAATGGGATCAAAGTTAATAAAGATATAATAATTTAATCGTCTGCTTAAAAGCCATTGTGTATGTCTATTTGTTGAAGGTAATCTCCAAAAGTACTACGCAAACTTTCGTGGGTTTCCACATGTAAACTGAGAATAGATTGGAGAGTAACAGAGACATTTTAGTGCACCAAAGATCTGATACACGCCGATGCTGCGTAATAAGAATGGCGGAGCCCAGCAAGGAACCGTGCGTCTGTGACCAGACGATTTTTCACGTAGTTTCAGAGGCAACTTGAAAACCTATGGGTTTCATTCCATTGAAATCAGAACCCGGAAAAAAAAAGAATCCGTAATAAAAACTATTAGGGAGTTTGTTCAGCTTCTTAGTTACTGACATCAGATCTTGGTGTATTGCCACTGTTTAGAAAATGTATAATTAGAGAAATTTCATGATGTGCGTGTGATTGCATTACAAACAATGGAAAAGTGCTACTCTGACACCAGAGACAATATACAGACTATGTGCTCACAGACATTGTGGGTGCGCTACGCTGCCACCATTAAACTCTGTACAGTCTGGATGTTGGACTTCCGCTGTCAGACCATGCCAGCCATAGATGTGCATATTTCGTTTCTTTACTAAATGCAACATGGCTGCTACAAAATGTTGATAGAAAACTAATAGAAAATATGTTTGAAAATCGTTCCCGTATATGCCTATTACATGGAATAATGGAATAATATTCTAAACAAAAAGCCCGTAAGCATTTAATTCTGACGTAAAGACCGTCGAAAATTCGTGTGACTAATTACAACATAGCGGAGAATGCAAAGCACATGAATGTGCAGCCACATTGCAGTTCTACGGTCAGAGACCGGTGTTATACATCCAGGTTATACAGACATCACTGTCAGGCAGTGTCACTGACTGTCACTATAGAATAGAAATATCTGTGGAGTGAGCATTGCGTCCTGTGCATCTTCTCAACATAAAGCACCAATTACCACGTGATATTGAGACAAATCCACTCTTTCCACACATTCCTTTGCGCTTATGTATGGTTTGTACCGCATTGGCTGCAAAGAAGCCCCACCTTCTTTTCACCGAGCAACAACATAACATGAAATAATATGTAAATAAAAGTGTCACAGAAGCAGCAAGAAAGTTGAGTTAACGTCGCTATAAGAGCCATTTACACATAGTCATTCGTCTTAAGCGAAAAAAAAGGACCAAGATGAAGTCAGCTATTAGTAAATTCTTAACAATATCACGTGATTTTTCCACCTTAATGTTGAGGACACAAAATCTGTTCTGCGTATTTGAATCTTCAGAGATCTTAATGCTCACTCCAGAGATATTTTTGTTCTGTGCCTGCCACTAGAGGTAACATACAAGAATCAAGAATTTTATTCACCATAGATCATTGTACAATGATATTGGTTTCGTCATTAGAATATATAATACAATATAAAGTATTAAGTACAGATAATGAAGTACAGTAATCTAATGCCATCAAACATAGAAATAATAAAATACGCAGGAAAGTATTAGGTAATAATGTCTTAAGCTATACTATTCTGTGCCGGCCGCGGTGGCCGAGGTGACTGAGGCGCTCCAGTCACGGTCAGCACGGCAACTACGGTCGGGGGTTCGAATCCCCCCCTCGGGCATGGATATTTGTGCCGTCCTAGTTCGTAAGTAGTTCATAAGTAGTTTGTAAGTTTAGGGACTGATAACCCCGTAGTTAAGTCCCATAAGCTTAACAAACATTTGAACATTTTATACTATTCTGTAATCATGGTGTAGCAAATCATTTGTATAGCAATTCTTTAACATGCGTGGTATACAATTACATAAATCAAATATTATTAATTACAAAGAATTGTTAAATGTTAATATCCTGCTCTGGTATCTCTAGGAATTCTTTAATGTCATAAAAAGGATGATCAGATAGCCAGCTGTACCATTTCAATTTAAACATGTTTATATCCATAGATCTTGCATATGCTGGTAATTTGTTAAAGAATATCAGAGGGTTCAATTTGTGAGAATTTTTAGTCCTTGACAATCTGTGTCTTGGTATATCCAAATTATTCTTAGCCCTGGTATTGTGTTCATGTATTTGTTCCCTATCAACAAATTCTGAGATGTTGTTTTTAATATAGAGCACAGACACATAGATGTATAAATTTATAAATGTGACAATTCTTAGTTTTATGAAAATAGGACGACAATGTTCCCTACGGCCCCTTTTTACACATTATGCGTAAGACATTT
The DNA here is from genome assembly GCA_026315105.1 of Locusta migratoria. Classification (NCBI taxonomy): domain Eukaryota; kingdom Metazoa; phylum Arthropoda; class Insecta; order Orthoptera; family Acrididae; genus Locusta; species Locusta migratoria. The sequence continues at coordinate 175,620,064 of CM048751.1, read as the reverse complement.
TTTTCGTAGTTTTAAGATATTCTTAATGTGAGAGGAGTGTCCCCATATAATCAGCCCATATGAAATATGGCACTGAAACATCCCAAAATATGTCACTCTGAGGTACTCCACACTCACTACTTCCCTGAGTTTCATAATGAGCTATGCTACCCGAGATATTTTTTTTACATACATGATTTACATGTTCCACCCATCCAAGTTTGGAGTCTATATGAATGCCTAGAAGTATTGCAGACTTATTCTCTACTTCATTAGATACACGCGATCGACAAACTCATCAGTAACCTCTTTGCTTTCATAATTTTTCGGTACGATATTGTGATTAAAATTTGTAATTACGCAGTTTTGGTGCGGACTACATTAAGATAGAAAAATACATCTTATTTTGTAGAGACAAAGGTCGAATTCAACTTCGTTCTTTACGAATTAATCACTGCAGGACGTGGGGAAATGTATTAGCTGAAATAGTGGCCGATGATGCTAACACAGTCAAGACAATTCACTGGAAATACTACTATATTTAATGAAAAGTTCTATACAGACGATCAACTAACGCTATTCTTTCAACGATTACCCAGACTTACTTTATCACACAATGATACCACCATGACGTCTTATTTAAACACACATGAACTGCTCTGTTGACTGAATTACCAAACATTCAACTTTCATCGAGTTTTCGATAATAGGGAGCACTGCATACAGAATAACTACATTGTTCCCGCGCAACACTGCTACATACTAATACTTCAGTATACACTTACTGTGAGAGATGAACAGTTTAGTACTACACCACAAAACCAATACATGGCGCTGTTCTTATTATTACTTCTCATCTCAACGATAGTATGTTTTCAGAAGTGTACGCCAAACAGACAATTACACACATGAACATAACCTAACATTGAATTTACATTGTTCTGGAGTACGGACTTTAATTTTACTTTTTCTATGAAAATCTTTATAAACATTCTACTTAAATGTGACATCTTGGCTAGGGGAACTGAGTTTTTTTGACAGAGCGATCCATCAAGGATTCTGTTTTTGCTGACCTAGATCCGGAACCCTAAAAATTCATGTATACGCAAGTCCCTATCTAACAACCGATCCAAAGCATGGGCATTTAAGCTAGTAATTCAATAAATATGAGACCATACTAATTTTATATGTCATTTGTATTTTCCTTGCTGGATACTGCACTTATAATTTGGCAGATTATGCAAGACAGCGTTATTTCTTATATGTTCTCCGATAAATATAACACGATTTTAGAAAAAAGGAGATGGTCTGAGAGAGATAAGGTATGGGAGAAGTACTAACTCGAGGGAGGAATAAATAAATAAATACCCAGGCAACGCCGGGTTTTCAGCTAGTATCTAATAACCAGAATAACTGGAAGCTATATCTGTTCACAAACAATTAAGGTTTACCATTTACAAAAAACAACTGGATTAATAACTAACTTGAGAGGACATTCCATAAATCAACAAGCACTTATTCAGTTATAGAAGCTAAGGTTGTAATGACATCATTTTCAACAATAAAAGTAATGGCATTTTATTTGATGGATCAGTTTTATTGGCTGAAAGCTACTAGTTCGAAAAAGAACCAATATCATGTAAATAATTGTATATCTATCCCAACAGGCAATCAATTTATATGCTGAAGCATTATTAAGCTTGATCCCTTGCGGAAATCCAGTATAGGCTACAAACAAATGGAATCAAATGGGCAGTGCGCCACAAGATGAATATTTGGGTTGGACGGGAAGTGTGTGTGGATGGTGTAATTTGTTAAGGCAATCGCTGGCCCAAAGCGAGAATCCCGGTCCAGAACAAATTTTATCTTTACCATTGGATTTATTTCAGTGCTCTGAAACGATCGAAATGTTTAAAGATTCCCAGCGTCCTAATGAAGAGAATGTAGTGCTCTTTGAGAACTTCCACCAGAAGTTCAAAACAAGCGCAGTAATCTGCTTTGTGCATAACGGCCAACGATCACAGGTTACACTCCGGTCCACCTCCTTACATGTTCCAGAATGCATAAGCCATACCCCCTCTGTGCACAATGGCCTGTCAAAGTTTCCAGCGTGTTGAATATCGATGCAGCACAGCGCCACCGAAGGCGAAGGTGGAAACTAAATATCGAAGAGTGATTCATCTACAATTTTATATTAGTTTATATCAAAGAGTACTTCATCTACAATTTTATATTAGATTATGTGATCAAAAGTGGAATTTTTTTTATAATGGCCATCGACCTGTTCCTTCAATATTTTATTCGGTTTCTTTATATCGTCAAGCAGATTTAATCTCCATACTTTTTCTTCTCAATTTATTATTTTTATATTTTGATTAACGTTTCCTACTTCATGCTTAGCTTGCTTAAGATGAATCCTGAATGCAGAATTATGATGTTCATAAGTATGTTCTGTAAACCTAGTCTTGAAAGTTCTCCCAGTCTGCCAAATATAGAAAGAATCACGTTCCGAACATTGTAATTTATACACCACTGAATTCAGAAACTCATCACCTAGTTGTTTACATTGTATCATAAATTGAACTTTAACAAGTTATCAGTTATAAATGCCAATAGAATATTATGTTTCCTAAATTGCCTACCCATTTTTTCTGACACTGTACTGCTAGATACCATTGACACAGGCGTACTTTCTCCATTAATGAATCTTACCAGCATTTTGGTCCTTTTTGTATAATCCATTGTCACAGGCAGTTTGTATAAGTATTTGAAGATCTTTTTCTTTAAATTTATTCCTGTGGTAGTGGTGTTTTCCATATTATATATTTCATGGAACTTATTTTTTTAATTATAATATGAGTGACAAGATGTTGCATTAATAATGACATCACTATTCATTGGCTTCTGTAAATATCAAATTTATGATGGTTACCTATTCTTTTCATAGTGAGATGAAATCAGTGTAATGAAGTATCTTTTTCCATTTCTAAATACAACATTTATATGTGCGTTATTAATACTTTCTTTAAAGACTGACACATCTGCCGCTCCCCTACTCAACATCAATATCAAAACATGTCTGTTATAGTACATAATTTTCAGCTTGTCTTCATGTTATGTGGTAAACATATTCTCAATATAACAAATAAAAATTTTTGCTGATGTTTCAGCCAAACTATTTCTAATAGTCATTATTAATTCAACATAGTGATTATTAATGCAACAATTGAAAGGGAGCAAATGAGGACTTAAGGGTGATGTAATGTGTACAGCAGTCCTAAGATATATCTGGAACCGAATGTTATCACATTGAATCGAAATATCTGCTGGGGTGGTATGGTGCTGAAGTCTCTAGAGGTGCATATTGAGTGTTTTCACTGTGTTGACATAACCTTCTGCATTAATGATACACCCTTTTGGCATCAGATCAGTGATGTCACACCCTCACAGTACCAGAAGACATAATCATGACTGGACTGCAGAGGAACACCTCCAGCGTCTGCAACTGCTTATCCAGTGCCTGTTGAACATGGGATTCAAATGCAACCCAAAATATGCTCAATTTTCCAACTTGCTGTTACCTATCTGGGTCATGTCATCTCCAACAAGGACATATTGCCTACTTCTTCTGACATCACCACCATTGCAACCCTTCCTAGTCCTAGCAAAGTATACCAGTGAGTTTTTCCTGTGTAAGTTGACATACTACAGCAAGTCCATTCCTTCCTACGCCCACATAGCAGCACAGATCCGTTGTCTCTGTTGCAAAAACATACCATTACAAAGGACCCCACGGCTTTCCACTCCTGAAAACGGAAGTCACAATCTACAGAGTGTCCGATTCCATCCACACTGTCTCTTGCTTTTGCTGTCTCTCTTTGACTCTCAGTGACAGCCAGTGCAGGTATTCACAAATCGAAAAACAAGCCATTGCGATAGATTGTGCTTGCACCAAATTCTTTCAGTACATTCACAGTAAATATTTTCGTTTTCATTCTCCCATCCACCATGTCGCTGACCAAGACCTGTTTACAGTCCTAGGCCTTCTTCCATTTCTACTTTCAATATGCAACCGAATACTCCAACACCCTTATAAACCCAATGATGCCATGCCTCATCTGACTTGCTGTCCAGATCCTCACATTGACTCATTCAGACTCCTCATTTTTCAGGTGGATGATGACATACATGATGCATTGGTAGCATTCCCAGTCACATCACAACAACCAACAAACCAGTAGTCCACTAGGTGTGACGCTACGTCCTCTGTGGCTACTCGTCCATTCCACCATCTTGCACCAAGTTTGCCCTACTATTCCTCTAATGCATCTGCCATCGGTTGATATGGGGTGCTCCTACAAGTTGAATCTGTCACCAACACTCGTGTCTACATGCTGGCTTTCCTATAGACCTCGATCATGCACATTAGACATAAAGGACACTGGGGGATCGTGTAAATGAAGACTTTGATGAGACATTTTGTGGTCTGGGTCGGGATGACCATTCAGTGTATGAACGAGAGTTATCATCAATATTTGGGTCACTCTCCTGACCACATTAGTCCTTATGATACTGGTCTGCTGAAAACACACTCTTGGCAGCTAATCCATGTTGAATTTGTGGGCCCCTTCCTTCGCACCTTTGGTTAATTGACATAGATGATTCCTACCACATTCACTTAATTATTTGTTGGTCCTGCATTACCACTGCTGCTATCATCATGTGCCTTGCCAAAATATTTTCCAACTAAGGCCTTTCCATCACCTTAATATTGGACAATAGCCAATTGCAACATTGTTATCCATCATTGTTTTACTTTTCATCATCAATCCAATGGTGAAGTGCCCAGATGAACTGACGGATGAGGATAATTCGACAGAGGAAGCCCTGTCGCTCTTTCTTTTTATACCATGCACATTGGTAACAAAAGTCCTACCAACGTCCCAAACCTCAGACATTCCTGCACCATGTCAGACTGGTACCCTTGCCCTCACACACTCCCTGGAATTTTGCAATTTACGCCCAACTCTCCAGTATGGGCTCGTAGTATTGAATGTTGCTTCATCTGGTTGCAGGTGTCATCATACATCCCCGAGGATGCCAGTTGTGCGATGTCTGGCAGTTAGGGTGACTTCCTACCAACTCATCAAACTGCAGCTTTGTGTCCCAGAATGACCACAGCCTCGTGTCCTGAGTTCTACCCATCTTTATTCACTAGTCCATTCCTCTATGCCAATGCTGCTGCCGCCATCATCAAGACATCTGAATCTTGATCCGGGCACGTCTCTTGGAGGACCCACAACTCCACATTCGCTTGGCCTGCTGTGAGAACAGTCACATTTCTGGCTCCATTTTCCTCGCTGCCAAGGTTGTACAATGGTGACTATGCCACTTAACCAACACATTTCCACTGTAACTCTACCAAGACGACAGGGTTTATTGGGTTTCACGGTGTGTTCCAGAAAGGCTTCACCATGGATGGCCCATCAGCACTGCCTCTTTCCATTATTTTTATGCCTCCATGAACAGCCCGCACTGAGTTCTGTTGAGTACTGTGTTTAATTATTCTAGTGGCTGTTATTTTCATATTACTATAACTATTTAAATTGTACAGTGAATTACTTAATCGCATTTTATCCATCAATAGATTGCCAACCATGGTATATGAGACATCGATTGAATCATTCTGGTGAGAGGAATTCAAATATCAATTCAGCCTGTAAAGGACAGCAAAGAAATTACAAAAAGTTTCTAGATCAGAACCAAATGTGTTTCTCCTAGAGAGAGTAATAGTGGTATTAGATAAGCGGCTTGGTTTTTCTAGATCAGAAAATTGTTGCGATCCAATGGCAGGACGAAATACGCCGAAGCAGAGTTGCAGCGGCAGTGGCAGATGCAACGACAACAGCACAGTACGACAGGAGGCGTATGGAGACTGTAGAGGTGGCAGCACATGCAACTGCACGTCTTGCAGAGAGAGATGTGATGGTGGGCGCTGCTCCTCTGACTGTGAGCTCTGGAAAAGGATTTCTCCCATCAGACACACAAGATATGCTGTGAATCAGAGATACTGGTAGTGTTGTAGATGGCGCCAGACTCGCAATGTCATCGACCGTAATGGGAGTGAAAAGGAATATGTTAATTTAAACACCAACAAAAACAAAGCTTACGTACAATCACGTGGCCGGCCGCGGTGGCCGAGGAGACTGAGGGGCTCCAGTCACGGTCTGCACGGCCACTACGGTCGGGGGTTCGAATCCCCCCAAGGGCATGGATATTTGTGCCGTCCTAGTTCGTAAGTAGTTCATAAGTTTAGGGACTGATGACCCCGTAGTTAAGTCCCGTAGACTATACAAACATTTGAACATTTTTTTACAATCACATGTATAAATTGCTGCTGAGCTTCTATATCCGAACGCAGTCTCGTCCATCAATTCGGGCATCTTCGTGTCTTAGCTGGCTTGGAGCCAGGGGTCCAAGACCTTAACCCCCGAGCGGCAGCGCTGATGCAAATATGCTACCCCTTTTTTTAAATCCGAATTATGGTCGCTATAAGGAAGATGCTGTATGTGCCTTTAGCTATTCATCATTTAGACCTTAACAGTGATGTCAGTGAAGGTACTGAGTTTCTAGTACAAGGCTCTGCCCACCCAAACAAAGATTTGTTGGAGAGTGCATCACTGCTAGCAGATTTGCACCGCGCTGCCTGTCATGTAAGTACATTCGATTTGTTTCGTGTTACATCAAGTTTTCCTTGCAAATGGATTTGTACCACTTTTCAATACATATTTATTGTATAAAATTTGTCATATATATTAGAATACTGAAAAATTTAAATTTGTTTCTTAATTAGGAGTTTAACTCTCCATAAGTCTCTTACACAATGCGAAAATGAATATCAGTCTAATGATTCTACTACGTAATTTACTCTTCACGTCTCCTAGACGTGGTATGGATCTAACAGATGAGGAAATAGAAAAACTTCTTTCGACAAGTAATGAAGATCTTTGTGAGTTTTATCTGGATTCCCCATCAGATGATGAAGAGGAAACTATTATTCAAGAAAATGCTAATCCTAGTTCGGATTGTGGCAATGAATCTGATTTTGAAGATGATGGGTAAAGAAACCAGCACTCCAAAACACTGAAAGAGAATATCATAAAAAATCTCCCCTGATCCGAAAGGGAAAGCAAGGGCCGTGAGGTCAGAGACGCAAGCTCTCTTATTCATGATAGATGGTAATATGATTAACGAGGTAATTACATGCACTAACATCTACTTAACACAAAAGAAAGCTGACACTAATTACTCAAGAGGCAGGACCTATAGGGAAGTAACGAAAGAGGAAATAATAGCACTGCATGGTCCGTGGGAAACAAACAGATGGACCTTTGTGCCTGTCAAATAAGCCCACTGATGTCGTTAACAGGTTGACAGAGCCGATTACAGGGCAAAATAGAAATCTGACTACTGTTAATTGTAACACTGATTATTCGCTAGGATTATCTCTCCTACAGAAAGACGTCACTACTATTGGTACACTGCGCAAGAACAAAAGACAAGTTCCTAAACAGTTTCTAGAACAATAAGTTCGAGAACATGGTTGTAATCTTTTTGTCTTTTAAAAACGGTTACAGCGGCCGAGCATGTTCCTAAGAAGAACGAGTGTGTGTTATTACCGTCAAGGATGCGTGATGGTGGAGCTGTGGATGAAGAATCACGGAAGCCTATGATAATTTTAGAACATAACATGATCAGCTATGTGGCATGTACAGTATTTCCCGAGTTTCAGCGAGATGGGTATTGGCACTGTTTCCTGAATTACTGAACATAGCAGAAATAAATGCCTTCATAAATTACAAAGCAAAGCCTCGAAATGAACAAGTTAGTATGAGAACAATTTTGAAGAACTTGACTCGTCCGAAGAAATCTAAATATTAGATCCAATATCGTGCCACTGCCAGTAGATGTGAAGGTGATTTTGAGGAGGTGCAAGTCACAAGCCGAACAACTACAAGGACCTCCATCAGCAAGGAAGATGTGCGATTTGTGGCAGAGCTAAGAACAAATTTACCCCTGTAACATGTTGTTCTTGTCATTGTTTCGGGTGTGCAGATCACTCTAACACCACAACTGTTGTGCAGTTGGCACCGATAACTTCGATTGTGTATGAAATCACTGTAGGTGTGTTATAAAATGTGGAACATGTAAATAACGTACTCTGTTCTGTTCACGGACTGTATGATCTTTCTCAAATATAGACTTATCGAATTTTATAATAATTCTGTTTTATTATTATCAAATACTGTGGCATGTAATGACATTTTATTCGTATTTTGATTTCAGATTTTTTTAAATATCTCATATGTGAAGATTATTGTCCACTTTCGGAATAGTGTTACATTTGTTATATTTATACACCTAAGGTAACTGATGTACTAATTTAGATATTAATAAATGTGAGATTTCTACATGTAGAACAACCATTTAGGCCTATGTCATTTCGATCACGTAGTAGCTATATACTAGGTGTGTATCTCAGAGTACACAGTGGTAGCAAATATTCACCGCGCAGCTGCTGAAGTTATGATAATTGGCGCTGCCGCCCGAGGGTTATGTTCGTAAACTGAATACGAACAATCACCGACTGCTACTTTCCTTCGTTGTTATATTTTGCAGTTGGCATCCATGAAACTTTCGGTCTCTAATGACCACGCTGTCGACGGGACGTTAAACCTTAAGCTTCCTTCCTCCCTCCCAAGACACTTGTCTCATCTGCCACCATTACTATCCATTATAGTGGATAAGGTTTTAGACTAAAATCGGTAAGTTTTTAATAGTACTGAAACAAATTGCAGAAAGAGATTGTTTTTATTCAGCATTTCTGAGGTCCCCATCGAGAAATGTTCTAAAAAATTCTTCACAGTTACTTGTAACAATAACAAATTAAATTATAGAAAATAAATAAATAAGCCGCGGTGGAGTAGCCGAGCGGTCTAAAGCACCTCGCTGCGGAACGCGCGGTTGCTCGCCGTGGAGGTTCGAGTCCTCTCTGGGGCATGGGTGTGTGTGTTTGACCTTAGGTTAGTTTACCTAGGTTTAAGTAGTTTGTAAGCTACGGACTGATGACCACGCAGTTGGTCCGATGGATTTACAAACCTTTGAACATTTGAAAATAAATAAAGAAGTCAAACTTTATTTTAAAAATATATGCTTTATATGACTTCACCGATTAAAAGTCTTTTATAATAGGGAGCAGGAAGACTTCTTTGTTTCCCACACTGCCGCCAGACTTACTGACTTCCTTGCCACAACTGCTGATCTAGCTTTGCCAGGATGAGCGGTGTGTATGCTGCAACAGAAAACTAGAACAGCAAGAAGAACTGTGACGAAAGCCTTAACGAAAATACACTGTGGTAAAAGGGTTAGGACAATCCAATGTACATGTACAGTAACTGGGGAAAGCAGAGAGTTCACCAAACGTCCACATAATGTGGAAGGTAGTTCCCCTTGCCAATTTACATTTCAACAGATGCCAATATTAGGTTTTAAGAGAAAGATAAGAACTTTTACACACACACGCACACACACACACACACACACACACACACACACAGGCTGATTATATGTAATAATTCATGAGGATGAAGCAAGAAACTGTTACGAGGAGTAAAAGGGAATTACCCAAGCCAATCTACAATGTAACATTTATAAAGGTGAATAGATGGGGCATAACAGCTTTCAGATAATTGCAGAACGACATGTTGACCATAGCTGTTTATTAATTCTCAGTGCTACCGGTTTCGTTTTTGTACCATTTTCAAGCGTTAGCAGAGATTAGCTAATAGCTTAACATGTCGGAATATAAAAATACAAAATTATAACACAAGTATTCTTGTGTTATAATTTTGTATTTTTATATTCCGACATGTTAAGCTATTAGCTAATCTCTGATAACGCTTGACAATGGTACAAAACCGAAACCGGTAGCATTGAGAATTAATAAACAGCTATGGTCAACATGTCGTTCTGCATTTACAATATAACAGTGTCTGGAGATAAGTATACTGTTGTGTCCTCGTCGCCTTTTGTTTAGTACTCGTCCCGGTCTGGTTGTCAATAATGGTACTGGTGCAGGATTCTTTGACATCTAAAACATTGATATAGATAGTATTACAAGATATTTATTGACTGACAATTATCATAACTTTAGAAGTCGGTTTCTTCTCTCTTCTTGCTACTTGCGGCGTGGTCCGTATGATGCTAGGTGTGCTGTGACCTAGTGACTGCTAAGTTTGTAGCCGCGTTCTAACTTAGTACTGTCCTATTACTGTCTTCGTAGCTGCCTGAGTTGTCACTAGTAACTGGCCTGAGTTCTGAATAGGAATAGTAACTGACGGGCGTCCAGACGTACGTCGGCCTAAATATAGCCGCTTGTAGAGGGCGCGCATCTTGGATTACTCCCTCCAGGATGCGCGGCGGCTGCTTGTGATTGGCTTTCGGTCGATTCCTGCCTTCTCCACGATCGTTCTCTTTCGTCTGGCGTATGGCACTGACTTTACGCCACAGCATCCCTCCCCCTCAAAGCGCCGAACCTTGTCATGTATGGAGCTCGACAACGGGGGAGGAGGCAGGCTCATGGACGTACTGATGGACTGGAGTCTGTAGCTTCAGAGGACGGCAGACTACCGGTCGGGCCCCGCCATCTGGGGAAACCTCCGAAAGGCCCACGTCCACGACTTGTGGCCCAGGTGACGTCGGTGGCGACGTCGGCGTCGGATGCTGCGTGGCGTACTGGTCCTGCCGATCGTTGTCCATTTGGATGTCCAGGGGAGACAATATCATGCTGGCAACAATCAGAGCAGAATGCCTCGGGGAGACGGAGAGTGCGAGGGCTCCATGATGTCGGGCCGCGGTGCCGTGTAGATCTGCTGCGTGGGTGACCGCCGAGTTCAAGCGAGCGGCGGAAGGCGCGTAGTCTGCGTGAGGCGTGAATCTGCCAAGAGAAACGCAGAAGGATCACGGGATACATGACAAGGGCGAATTTGGTTGCGGTGCCTGCAAATAAAACCATCGGGAACTGAAATTTCAAACATGTGCGCATCGCAACGTCGGATGATCTCGGCCTGCTCCCACCGTCTATGACCGCCAAAAACTCTGAAAAAGACTGGGATACGCGGTGCGAAGCGGTACTTGCGTGTCGGCGGCTGCTGCTGCTCCGGGCGGCGCGGTGGGTGGAACAGGTTGCGGTAGCGGCGGCCGTGTAGAAGCTCGGCCGGTGATGACCCTTCTCGTGTATGCGAGCGGTAGGAGGCTAGGTACAGTTGCAAAGCTGCCTCCCGTGTGTGCACCGAACGCAATTTGGACATATGCTGCTTAAATGTCCGGACGAAGCGTTCCGCAGCTTCTTTTGACTGCGGCTGAAACGGTTCACTGGTGAGATGCTTAATTCCATTGCGTTCACAAAAGAAGCGAAAATCTTGCGATGTGATCTGAGGGCCGTTGTCAAAGACTATCAGTTCAGGGAGACCTTCCAGACAAAACTTGAAGACAACGCCCCAATCGTGCTACTATAAGTCGTAGAAGACATTGGCACTGCAAACGTAACCACTAAAAGCATCAACCACAATGTCACTTAGTGTTCCAGAACTGACCAGCATAGTCAATATGCACTATTTGCCAAGGTGAATCTGCTTGTAGCCGCGCAAAATGTTTCTGACATGGGGTGGACTGGTTGGTAGCGCAGACCGAACACTGACGTCATCTTTTCTTTTTGGGCGTCCATACCATGCCAAGAACAAGGTCGTCGTGTCAATTGCTTAGTGCGAACCATTCCCCAATGTTCTTGGTGCAGCAAATTCAATACTTCGTTCTGCAAACGTCGCGGAATCAACACACGCGAGTGCCCACTGTCATTTGAAACTATAATCACACCTCTATGCAGTTAAAGTTCATTCTGTCGAGCAAAATAGCGACGCATGATTGAATTTTGAATGTCACATTGTGAACGAGGGCAATGAGTGCGAATGTAGCGAAGCAAAATTTGTAAATCAGTCCAAAGGGAAGGATTGTAACAAACTATCTTCCTGTGCATCTATCTGACAACATCTCAGAAGCATTGAAGTTTTTGTCACGGCCAACCGGAAGACGGGAAAGTGCGTCGGCATTTCCATGGCGAGTTGTGGGTCTGTACACAATCTCGTACTGATTGCATACATATGCAATGCATAACGTTGCAGTTTGTGTGCCTTGCGGTTAGGAATTGGATTGGCTGGATGAAACAATGACTGCAAAGGCTTGTGGTCAGTTACAAAATAAAATTTTCTCCCATACAAGTAGTGATGGAATTTGGTGAAACCATACACTATCGCTGTAGCTTCCTTCTCAATCTGAAAATAACGGCACTGTGTGTCTGTCAAAAGTTTTTACGCAAACGCTATCGGATGCTCCGTATCCCCATGTCTATGTGACAGTACTGCTCCTGGAACAAACTATGGCGCGTCCACTTGCAAAAGAACTGGTTTTTCCGGATCGAAGTGCACTGAGCAAAGCATTTTTAACTGTGAAATGCGCGTTTGCATTCGTCTGTCCGAACAAAACGAACATTTTTACGGCGTAGCCAATGAAAAGGGGCTGCAATTTGTGTTGCATTTGGAATAAACCTAATATAGTACGTTAACTTTCCTAAGACTGACTGTAATTCTTTCACATTTTTTGGTGCTGGCAACTTGCGAATGGCAAGCAAATGTGATTGACTGTTTATCACGTGTCCTAGATACTGCAGTTCTGGTTTGAAAAAGTTACACCTATCTAAGTGACACTTAAGACCTGCGTCTGACAAAACTTGAAACAATTTCCTGAAATTTGCAATATGTTCTTCTGGGGTAGTTTGAACAACAAGGCAACCTAGCTGTTAGCTGTTCTTTTATCTCTGAAAAATTGCGATTGCGGATGCACTGCCAAAAGGTAAACACAAATATTTAAACAAGTCCAGAAGAGTACTGACAACACAAATTTTCTCTTTTTCTTCATCAAGTCTAAAGCGCCTCCCTGCGGAGCGTGCGGTTGCTCGCTGTGGAGGTTCGAGTCCTCCCTGGGGCATGGGTGTGTGTGTTGTCCTTAGGTTAGTTTACATAGGTTTAAGTAGTTTGTAAGCTACGGACTGATGACCACGCAGTTTGGTCCGATAGATTTACAGACATTTGAACATTTGAATCTTCATCAAGTGGCAGCTGAAGGTAGGCATTGCTCAAATCTATTTTTGAGAACTATTTTCCTGCACCTAATCTGTCCATTAAATCTTCTGGCCTCGCCAAAGGATAACTGTCTACAAACGTTTGTGGATTCACTGTAGCCTTAAAATCAACACAAATGCGAATGCTGCCTGACGGACTCGCTAACTGGCTAGTTTGTAGTGGTTCAAGTGCATCATTTTCTTGCAATGTGCGAAGTTCTTGTGCTACTTTGTCGCGTAAAGCGAGCAGTATATCACGATCTTTGCAAAACTTTCGTTTGACATTTTCCTTCAGAGTAATGTGTGCAGCAAAATCCTTAGGTTTTTCTAGCCCTGCAGAAAATAAATCTGGAAAGTCTTTCAGCAACCTGTCTACACTGTCTTTAGCATCAAAATTGTTCACAATTAAAACATTGTCTTGCACAGTAAAACCAAAAAGATCGAAAGAATCTAAACCAAAAATATTCTCTCCTTCATAAGATTTAAGCACTTCAAATATCACTGTGCGCATTTGTGATCGGTATACTGCAGATTCACTCCCATGAACCACAGACATTGCCGAGGTGGGATGGCTTGCGTACCTCAACGATACAGATAGCCGTACCGTAGGTGCAACCACAGCGGAGGGGTATCTGTGGAGAGGCCAGACAAACGTGTGGTTCCTGAAGAGGGGCAGCAGCCTTTTCAGTAGTTACAGGGGCAACAGTCTGGATGATTGACTGAGCTGGCCTTGTAACATCAGCTAATGTGGCTTTGCCACACAGCTACTGCGAACGGCTGAAAGCAAGGGGAAACTACAGCCGTTACCTTTCCCGAGGACATGCAGCTCTACTGTATGAACATATGATGATGGCATCCTCTCGGGTAAAATATTCCGGAGGTAAAATAGTCCCCCATTTGGATCTCCGGGCGGGGACTACTCAGGAGGATGTGATCATCAGGAAAGACAATACTGGCATTCTACGGGTCGGAGCGTGGAATGTTAGATCCCTTAATCGAGTAGGAAAATTAGAAAATTTAAAAAGAGAAATGGATAGGTTGAAGTTAGATATAGTGGGGATTAGTGAAGTTCGGTGGCAGGATGAACAGGATTTCAGGTCAGGTGAGTACAGGATTATAAATACAAAATCAATTGGGGGTATCACAGGAGTAGGACTGATAATTAATAAGAAAATAGGAATGCGGGTAAACTACTATGACCAGCACAGTGATCGCATTATCATTGTCAAGATAGATACGAAGCCAACACCGACAACAGTAGTACAGGTTTATTTGCCAACTAGCTCTGCCGATGATGAGGAGATCGAAGAAATATATGAGGAGCTAAAGGAAATTATTCAGACAATTAAGGGAGAGGAAAACTTAATTGTGATGGGAGACTGGAATTCGGTAGTAGGAAAAGGAAGGGAAGGGAGGATAGTAGGTGAATATGGTCTGGGCAAAAGGAATGAAAGAGGAAGCCGCCTGGTAGAATTTTGCACGGAACATAATTTAGTTATAACAAACACCTGGTTCAAGAATCACAAAAGAAGGTTGTATACGTGGAAGAGACCAGGAGACACCGGAAGATACCAGATAGATTTTATAATGGTAAGACATAGATTTCGAAACCAGGTTCTACAGTGCAAAACATACCCAGGGGCAGATACAGACTCTGACCATAACTTGTTGGTTATGAACTGTAGGCTGAAACTAAAGAAACTACAAAAAGGTAGGAAAATAAGGAGATGGGACTTGGATAAATTGAAGGTACCTGAGGTTCTTAAGAATTTCAGAGGGAGCTTTAGGCAACAATTGACAGAAACAGGGGAAAATAAAACAGTAGAGGAGGAATGGGTAAAATTGAGAGATGAAATAGTGAAGGTAGCAGAGGACAAAATAGGTAGGAAGGCAATACCTACAAAAAATCCTTGGATATCGCAGGAGATACTAAATTTAATCGATGAAAGGAGAAAATATAAAAATGCAGTAAATGAAACAGGCAAAATGGAGTACAGACGACTAAGAAATGAGATTGACAGGAAGTGCAAAATGACTAAGCAGGAGGGGCTAGAAGGCAAATGCAAGGATGTAGAAGAATGTATAAATAGGGGAAAAATAGATACAGCCTACAGGAAAATAAAAGAAACATTTGGAGATAAGAAAAACAGCTCTATGAATATCAAGGACACTGATGGAAAACCAGTTCTCAGCAAAGAAGGGAAAGCTGAAAGGTGGAAAGAGTATATAGAGGGGCTCTACAAAAGAAATGAACTTCGAGACAATATTGTAGGAAGGGAAGAGGATGCAGATGAAGATGAAACAGGAGATACTGTACTGAGAGAAGAATTTGAGAGAGCCCTGAAAGACCTAAGTCAAAACAAGGCCCCTGGAGTAGATGATATTCCCTCAGAACTACGGAAGTCTCTGGGAGAACCAGCCATGAAAAAATTGTTTCACCTGGTGTGTAAGATGTATGAGACAGGTGAATTAGCCTCAGACTTTAAGAAAAATGTTATAATCCCCATCCCTAAGAAAGCAGGTGCAGACAGGTGTGAAAACTACAGAACCATCAGTTTAATAAGCCATGGTTGCAAAATATTAACGCGAATTATATACAGAAGGATGGAAAAGCTGGTAGAAATCGACCTCGGGGAAGATCAGTTTGGGTTCAGGAGAAATGTAGGAACACGGGAGGCAATACTCACTTTACTAATCCTAGAAGATAGATTAAGAAAAGGCAAACCTACATTTCTAGCTTTTGTAGATTTGGAGAAGGCTTTTGACAATGTTGATTGGAATAAACTCTTTCAAGTTCTGAAGCAAGCAGTAGTAAAATATAGGGAGCGTAAGGTTATTTACAACTTGTACAAAAACCAGACAGCGGTTGTCAGAGATGAAGGGCATGAAAGGCATGCAGTGGTTGGAAAGGGAGTAAGACAGGGTTGTAGTCTTTCTCCATTGTTGTTCAATTTGTACATTGAGCAAGCTATAAAGGAAAGCAAGGAGAAATTTGATGAAGGAATTAAAGTTCAGGGGGATGAATTAAAAACATTACGTTTTGCCGACGACATAGTAATTCTGTCAGATACAGCAAAGGACCTGGAAGAGCAATTGAACGGAATGGACAGTGTGCTGAAAGGTGCATATAAGATGAACATTAACAAGAGCAAAACTAGGGTAATGGAGTGCAGTGTAAGAAAATCAGGTGATGCTGAAGGAATTAGATTGGGAAACGAAGCAATAAAGGAGGTAGATGAGTTTTGTTACTTGGGCAGTAAAATAACAAATGATGGTCGCATTACAGAGGATATAAAATGCAGAATGGCAATGGGTAGAAAAGCGTTCTTGAAAAAGAGAAATTTGTTAACATCGAATATTGATTTAAGCCTAAGGAAGTCCTTTCTGAAGGCATTTGTATGGAGTGTTGCCTTGTATGGGAGTGAAACATGGACGATAAACAGTGTGGACAGAAAGAGGATAGAGGCTTTTGAAATGTGGTGCTACAGAAGAATGCTGAAGATTAGGTGGGTGGGTCGCGTAACTAATGAGGTGGTACTGAACAGAATTGGGGAGAAAAGGAATTTCTGGTATACATTGACTAAAAGAAGGGATAGATTGGTAGGACACATTCTTAGACATCAAGGAATTGTGAATTTAGCTTTGGAGGGAAGTATATGGAGAAAAAATCGCAGGGGAAGACCAAGAGATGGATACAGTAAGCAGATTCAGACAGATGTAGGTTGTCGCTCTTATGTGGAGATGAAGAGGCATGCTCAGGATAGGGTATTGTGGAGAGCTGCATTAAACCAGTCTCCGGACTGAAGACCACAACAACAACAACAACATACTGCAGGTAGTGAACACTGTCCTAGTACAGGAATTTCATTGCCATTGTATGCTGTTAACTTTGTCTTAGCGCGAGAAAGGTGCAGTGATCCTAATTGTTCTTAAGTTTTGCGTTTGAGCAATGTGACTGCTGCACCTGTATCTAGTTGAAACTTTACAGAAATGTCATTAATACGCAAATTGACATACATTTTTCTGGTCTGACGTACAACTTTTGCTACTTGTGTGCGGCAGCCACTGGATTGGAGCCGGCCGCGGTGGCCGAGGGGACTAAGGCACTCCAGTCACGGTCTGCACGGCCACTAGGGTCGGGGGTTCGAATCCCCCCTCGGGCATGGATATTTGTGCCGTCCTAGTTCGTAAGTAGTTCATAAGTAGTTTGTAAGTTTAGGGACTGATGGCCCCGTAGCTAAGTCCCATAGACTATACAAACATTTGAACATGTTGAACACTGGTTTGGAAAACACTCCATTTACGGAATAAGTATTGTCTTGTCGCTGTTTGGGCCGGGAGGGCAAATTCTGTTTCTTTTGCTGCAAGCAAACTGTTTGTATATGGCCTTTCTTGCTACATGCATAGCATGCTGACCGGGAGGGACAGTTCTGCCGTGCCGCGGTGGAGTAGCCGAGCGGTCTAAAGCGCCTCGCTGCGGAGCGCGCGGTTGCTCGCCGTGGAGGTTCGAGTCCTCCCTGGGGCATGGGTGTGTGTGTTGTCCTTAGGTTAGTTTACCTAGGTTTAAGTAGTTTGTAAGCTACGGACTGATGACCACGCAGTTTCACTACCTTATTAGGCAAAGTTACGTGTCTAGCAACGTGTTTACGCTTTGAGCGGGCAGGCGGAAATACACGGCGTTTGACCCAGCGCTCGCCGGTGCACGACGTGACACTACGTGGAATAGAATCAAAGTTTTCCGCTGCTGCGGCTCCTGTATCATACTGTTCCAAAATCTGTTCTACTTGATGGAATGACGGATCTGTCTTGTTTAGAATCTGCTCCCTGAGTCTACCGTCAGTTATATTATAGAAAATTGCATCACGCAACATCTGAATACAAAGCTCTAGACGAACATTTAAATGTACGCTTCCTAGTGAGACATTGCAGATCTGTTATCCACTGCCTGTACGTTTGGTTCGGATTTTCCCTGCATATGAAGAACTGATAACATGCCGCCACTACATTGATTTGCTGTTCATAATAAGCCGTGAGGGCTCCTATCACTGAATCGTAAGAAAGTTCAGAAGGTTCCGTGGTGGGAAACACTTTTTTCACAAGACAGAATGTTGGGGGCCTACACACAATGACAGAAAATGAAGTTTGACAGTACATTATATCCAGTGCACTTTGGCGTAAGCCTCAAACTGTCGGAGCCAGTCTTAACAGTCCTCTTCTTTTTCGTCATATCGTCGGAATAGCAGAAATTACTGGTGGTGGCTGCTGCAGTGGAACTTGCTTATTTTGAAACACAGGCGTAGGCAGAAGTTGTTGCACAGTGGACAGCAGCGAGGCAGTTTGTTGGCTCTGAAACTGAAAAATTTGAATTAGCTGCTGTGCACCGAGCACAAGAAGCTGCGGCGCATTGGCAGTGGCAGGGTTAGTAGCATTAGATATTTTGCAAAAATATAAACAAATAGTGCAAAAAATATAGAAATTTACTCGTAACCCTGCAATAGAATCAAAAGAGTATTTACTGGATCCACCGAGATCTGTAATAAAACAAAATTAATAGCGCAGCGTATTGACAGACATTAATATTTCGCCGCAATCTGGTTCTTCGTTGTAGTTATCCTCGTCGCCATTGGTTGTGACCTCGTCGTCTTTTGTTTAGTAATCGTCCCGGTCTGGTTGTCAATAAAGGGACTGGTGCAGGATTCTTTGACATCTAAAACATAGATATAGTTAGTATTACAAGGTATTTATTGACTGACAAGTATCATACTCAACTTTAGAACATAAGTCGGTTTCTTCTCTCTTCTTGCGGCGTTGTCCGTATGATGCTAGCTGCACTGTGACCTAGTTACTGCTAAGTTCATAGCGATGTTCTGACTTAGGACTGTCTTCGTAGCTGCCTGAGTTTTCACCAGTAACTGACCTGAGTTCTAAGTAGTAACTGACGGGCTGTCCAGACGCATGTCGGCCTAGATATAGCCGCTTGTAGAGGGCGCTCATCTTCGCTTACTCCTTTCAGGATGCGCGGCGGCTGCTTGTGATTGGCTTTCGGTCGATCGCTGCCTTCTCCACGATCGTTCTCTTACGTCTGGCGTGTGGCGCTGACTTTACGCCACAACATAAAGTAGGAACTTTTGTAGAAACATATTTCACGAATTGGTGCAGCAGGAAACTATCACATGAACTGCAAAGGTGTAACACAAACCAATCTCCATGTGAACAGTTGCTGAGAGTAAGTTTAAGGAAGCCATCAGCCACACGTGGAACAGTAATGAAAAATACTTACAAGACAATATTTTTGTTGTGTTATTAGGCTGCTGCAACTAAAAACTAAATTCATCTTACTGTTGAAGTAGAACTGCCAGTCTCGTACATTACAGTGAAGCTCAGTGCACACAGCGTAGGTTCTATACAGGGTGTCCCACTCAACTATTTCACCAAAAAATCTCTGGAACTACAATAGATACTGGAAAACGACCTTCACTCTTTTCTACCCACTCTACTTTTGGGATAGTGGGGACGATATTATGTTTCGAAACTTTGATGGTAGTGACACCGATTGTCATTTGGTTGTCACTTCCATCAATAACTTCACAAATTCCAATAGAATATTAGCTATGACTTCTGTTTTATTTGATTTCAAATCCTCCAGAGTTCTTAAAATTGTTATACTGGACTCCCTATGTCATCCATATGAACTCTCATTTCTTCTTCTAGAATGTCGTAAGGCAAGCTTCCCGCCTCGTAGATACCTTTAGTGTACTCTTCCTACCTATCCGTACTCTCCTCTGCATTGAAGATTGCACTTTTCAATTCTTTTAATTTCACCAAGGATTGCTTTGACTTTTCTATATGCTGAGTCATTCCTACTGACAAACATTTCCTTTCCGATTTCTTCACGTTTAGGCAGGAGTTCTTTCAGCTTGGCATCTCTAAAATTCCCATTTATTATTTTCCTAAGCGTCTTCAGTTTCTGTATTACCCAAATTTCCCTCAACTTTGTTCTACTTCTTTCTTTCGTCAACCAAAGGGAGTATTTCTCCTGTTTCTTAGCAGTTCAATTCACCTATGTTTTTATTTCACGGTGTATTTGACGTAGATAATTATTCACCGGCTTCCTTACATTTTATGTTATGATAAATGACATTCAGTATGATGGAATTTTCTTCTACTGCACAGCAATTTCAATTTTGAAATGATATACTACTAATTTTAAATATTCGTATTTAATTGTGTATGCTATTTCCCAGACGTCCATGTTGAAAGTTACTCTTTTCTCACAATTTCGTTTCACTACCAACAATAATGAATGTAAAGGTCAAATCATCTGCTAATCAAAACTTTCATGCTGCAGCTCCGCCATTACCATTTCTCTTGATAGTTTTACTCAATTATGAAACATTTCTCATTACTGTAGGTATACAATTTAGTATATTATATGGTTATTTATTTTCGTGTGAACTTCTCAAAGCAAAGCGTCTGATAAACGGAAAATTTTGAATTAACGACGGGTTACATTTAGAGGTACACATCGAGTCGGTAGTGACCATATACTGCTTACAAATACGAGGTCAAACATTTCAGTAACTTTTTTTTTTTTTAAAGTTGTAGTACCCATAAAGAACAGCTAGAGGTAACGTCACCGTAATCTTTTGGCTCTGCAGAACGGCTCTGAAAAATTATTTGCGTATTTGCAGGTGGTCACCGTTACTTCATTGTGACATTTAATGCTGATACAGCCTTGACAGGAAGCAAATGGCCCCCTGCACGATACGTCTGTGACCCTCGCTTAGTTTCATCTGCATTTCATGGCCACATACAGATGGCATTACGTAAAAGTTAAATGGATACCAGTGAATGATGGAGTCTATGTTTTAGCATGTTTGCGTGTTACCTATAATCAAGCCCATGTGGAACCAGTTTCAAATAAAACCGTCTTTGGTAACAAAGTTAAATTTCATGTATTATCTGGTTTCTTCATGCCGGAGTTACGATGGCCGATTTATTATTGTCCTTACTTCAATATTACTGTTAATCAATAATAAGTAAGTACTTTCTACCTACACGAAAAAGGCAGGATACATAAGATAAAACAAATCGAGATGAATCATATTTGTAGCATGAGAGTAGACGTGCTGAAAAGTCTTCAGTTTGGACACTGGTTTGATGTAGTTTTGCACTATATCCTGTGCAAGCCCCTTTATCCCTGAATAACAACCACCTGCTTATTTAACTCATATTTTGGGTTCTTTCTGCTATTTTTAACCCTCCTCCCCAACTATTCCATTACTATAACGATCTTGTGTATGTCTCAGAATGGATGTACATCTACATAAATACTCTAAGTCACACTGAAGTGCATGGCAGAGGGTTCATCGAACAGCTTTCATGATATTTGTCTGGAGTTCCATTCTCTAACACCTCGCGGGAGAAGAGTAACACCTAAATATTTCTGTTTCCGATCTCATACCTCTTATTTTATTTCGTTGATCATGTATTCCTACGAAAGTGGGTGCTAACAAAATAATTCCGCATAAAGAAATTTGGCAAATAGATCCTGTCGAACCGAATAACGCCGTTGTTCTAATGATTTCCACACCACTTCGTGCATCGTTTCCGTGACACCTTCCCCCTATATCGCGATAATACAAAACGAGCTATCCTACCTGATCTTTCTCTAAATTATCTGTCAGGCCCACCTGGTTGAGATCCCACAATGTGCAGCAGTACTCCAAAATAGGATGCAGAAGTGTGCTGCAGGCAGTTTCTTTAGCAGAACTATTGCGTCTTGTAAGAGTTCTTCCAATGAAACGTAGTCTTTGGTTCGCCTTCCCTACAATATTTTCTATGTGTTCTTTCCAATTTAACTTGTTCATAATTGTTACTCCTAGGTATTTAGTTGGATTTACGGCCTGTAATTTTGACTGGTTGATCGTGTAAATGAAGTTTAAAGGATATCTTTTAGTGGTCATTTCTCATTATTAGGGTTTATTGCCATTTTTTGCACCATGCTGATATCTTATCTAATCTTTTGGTGACTTTACTAACCGATAAATAACAATCATCCGCGAACAGTCTAAGAGAACTACTCAGATTGTCTCCTAAATCGTTTATGAAAATAAGGAACACTTCCCTGGGGAACGCCAGATATCACTTCTGTTCTGCTACGACTTTCTTTCAGTTACAACGTACTGTGCCCTTTCTGAGAGGAAGCCACGAATCCAATCGCACAACTGTGGCGATATTGCATAAACACGCAATTTGATTAGCAGACGCTTTTGAGGTACAGTGTCAAAGCCTTCCTCTCGGTCGATCAATCAAGATATGAAAGTTCTGTTCAGTATCTCCTCATTAATTACGTGGTCAACCAATCTCATTTTTATTATAGACTGGTATGTTGTCTTTTCTTTCGGACATGTTGGAAAGAACAAACACCGCACCTGATTCGCAGGCGTACTGCAATTGCAAAATATTTGTTAAGGCGAAGAAGGATTAGCATGGAAAGGATTGATATTAGCTGCATAAGGGCACTGAAAATTCAATACCGACAGGTGAGAACGTGATCCGGGCTGGCAATCAAACCCGGGTCTACTGCTTCGGACGTGCGGTTGCCTTAACCACTTGGCTTCCCACTCTTGCCTGCAGTCCATGCCCTCTTACATTCGCCATTACAGCGAGGTCGAACATATGACGTCATCTGCGATAAAGTAAATGAACCATACGCCGTATTTGCGTGAAAATACGTATTACACTCGAAAAAAAGAACATATATGAACCATAAAGCATCGATCAATTTAAACATGCAAATATTGAAATTTAGTGCCAATGACAAAGCTCACACATAATAATTTTCTATCGCACCACAGCCAAACGTGTTCCACAATGTTATAAGCAACATCTAAAGCATGTACACCGCCTGATGATGAACTGCCAGGCAGTTCGAAACCGGTTGTGGTAATAAATACATACGAAAGGTGACTGGTTGCTGTTTTCTGATTTCTTTTATCGATCTATCGATCTGTGATCAATGAGAAACACACACACACACACACACACACACACACACACACACACACACACACACACACACATAAAGCAGTTAGGGCTACCGCATAGCCGAATCGGGAGACCCGAGGTCGTTTCCCGGCCCGATTCACATTTTCACTTGTCACCATTGTATAATTTCAGTGCCCATATTTAGCTAATGTCAACATGCTCGGTTAGCCGTGTGGTCTAACGCACCGCTTTCCGAGACGGGGAGGCGTACCGGTCCTGGTTCGAATCCGCCCGTCAGATTAACGAAAGGAGTCGGTGTGCCGGCCAAAAATTAAATTTTTCATTATAAATGCCCATTTTTCTAAGAAACTTCTGAATCTACATCAATAAGTTGTTTAGCACGTAACATAGATAGTACAATGATGTTGTATCTCTACTTTAGTAATATTTGCTGTACGGTGATAGATAAAATTCAAGAAGTTAAAATTGTGGAAAGTTACACTAAAATGATATGTTTAGGGAAAAGAAAATCATAATTTTTTCCAACTGTTACTTTAAAGTGACTGTAAAGCAATACATGCCAGAACATGTGATAAAAACACCACATTTATATACTTAACATTTCATGAGAAAACGGGGCATTTACTGGGTGATCAAAAAGTCTAAATTATAAAACTTAATAAATCGCGGAATAATATAGTTAGAGAGGTAAAAATTGACACACATGCTTGGAATGACATGGGGTTTTATTAGAACAAAAAAAAAGTTCAAAAAATGTCTAACAGATGGCACTTCATCTGATCATAAAAGCAATAATTAGCATAACAAATTAAGACAAAGCAAAGACGATGTTCTTTACAGGAAATGCTCAATTTGTCCACCATCTTTCCTCAACAATAGCTGTAATCGAGGAATAATGTTGTGAACAGCACTGTAAAGCATGTCCTGAGTTATGGTGAGGCATTGGCGTCAAATGTTGTCTTTCAGCATCCCTAGAGATGTCGGTCGATCACAATACATTTGCCACTTAAGGTAACCCCAAACCCAATAATCGCACGGACTAAGGTCTGGGGACCTGGGAGGCCAAGCATGACGAAAGTGGCGACTGAGCACACGATCATCAGCAAACGACGCGAACAAGAGATCTTTCAGGCGTCTAGCAATATGGGGTGGAACGCCATCCTGCATAAAAATCATACGTTCCAGCAGGTATTTATCAGCCAAGCTGGGGATGATGCGATTCTGTAACATATCGGCGTACCTATCACCCGTCACGGTAGCAGTCACTGACGTTTTCCTGTCCAACGCCATCTGTCGGACATTTTTTCAACATTGTTTGCTAGTGATGTTAGAGTAAGGGGAGAGAAAGACGACGAAGTCGGAGAATACAAAGTCTACCAGTCAGGAGTTAAAGTAGGAAGAGCACAGCCGGGTGTAGGATTTTACATCAGGAAAGCAATCGAACCCAGCATAATTGCAATAAGGTATGTAAATGAACGACTGATGTGGATAGATTTGGCCATCTTTAGTAAGAAAATTAGGATTGTGGCAGTGTATTCACCCTGTGAAGGGACAGATCAAGATGAGATGGATAGATTTTACATCGCACTAAGTGATGTAGTTGTTAGAGTGAAGGGTAAGGATAGTGTTTTACTCGTGGGTGATTTCAACGCCAGGATAGGAAATCGAACAGAAGGTTATGAAAAGGTTATGGGTAAGTTTGGAGAGGATACGGAGGCCAACAGGAACGGAAAACAGCTCTTGGATTTGTTCCAGTATGGGCTTAGTTATCACAAACTCCTTCTTTAAGCATAAGGACATTCACCGCTATGCGTGGCAAGGAAGGGAACCAGATCTATCATTGACTATATAATAACAGACCAGGAATTCAGGAAGACAGTCCAGGACACACGTGTTTTGAGGGGGTTCTTTATTGATACTGATCATTATTTAATCTGCAGTGAAATTGGTTTTGTGTGGCCAAAAGAGCAGAAAGTCAGGTCCATGTGTAGAAGGATAAGAGTGGAGAAGCTTTAAGACAAGGAATTAGGCTCAAATACATAAAAATAAGACAAGGAATTAGGCTCAAATACATAAAAATGATCTCGGAAAGGTACCAGTTAGTTGAATGTAATGATTTACAGTCACTAGAAGAGGAATGGTGAAGGTACAGGGACACATTACTGGAAGCAGCTAGAAAATGTCTTGGAACAGTGGAGTGTAAAGGTAGGAAGAAACAGATAGCCTGGTGGAATGACACAGTCAAGGCAGCCTGTAAAAAGAAAAAGAAGGCATATCAAAAATGGCTCCATACTAGAAATCACGCAGACAGAGAAAGTTATGTTGAAGAAAGAAACAAAGCCAAACGGATAATTGCAGAATCCAAGCAGAAATCATGGGAAGACTTTGGAAACAAGCTAGAATCTCTGGGCCAAGCCGCGGGAAAACCATTTTGAAGCATAATTAGCAATCTTCGAAAGGGAGGGAAGATGGAAATAACAAGTGTTTTGGACAGGTCAGGAAAGCTGCTAGTCAATCCTGTGGATGCCTTGGGCAGATGGAGGGAATATTTTAAAGAATTGCTCAATGTAGGTGAACCGTTCAATCATGTATCAGATTTTCAGGTAGAATGGGATAGGAACGACGGTGGAAACAGGATCTCATTTGAGGAAGTGGATAAAATGGTCAGTAGATTACAGTGCAATAAAGCGGCTGGGGAGGATTAAATTAAGCCGGAACTCGGCAAATACAGTGGAATATTAGGTCTGAAATGGTTACACAGGATAATTGAACAGGCGTGGGAATCGGGACAGGTTCCGTCAGACTGAACGAAAGCGATAATCACGCCAATTTTCAAACATGGAAACAGAGGAAAGATTGTAACAATTATCGAGGTATCTCTTTAATTACGTTGTAGGCAAAATTTTCTCGGGTATTGTAAATGCGACATAAAGTCACTGAGGAGGCAGGCGACCATGATGAAATGATTGGTCGCAAATTCTTTGTTATTGGTCACACTTCATGTACAGCATGCTCTCAAAAATGACGCGTTTCGGAATTACCATCATCAGATTATCATCTCTTTCGTGCCATGTGCACACGTGAACAAATGGAAGATGTTCTTGCAATATACATACAAAAGCACACTGCTAGACAGGTAGTCTGCCTTTTTTTTTTTTTTTTTTTTTTTTTTGATCTAATAAAACCCCATGTAATTCCAAGCATGTGTGTCAATTTTTACCTATCTACATTATTCCGTAAATATTAAGTTTTCAAATTTATACTGACTTATTGATCACCCGGTATATAGCCAATCGAGATAGGGCTGTATGACTCCCCTTAAATCAGGCATTACTTGCTGTATTAGACAAAGATACGACCAGAGAGAAGAAGTAGATGAGTTCTATTATTTGGTTAATAAAATTAGTTATGATATGAAAGATGTAGAAGATATAAAATACTCAAGAAAAACATTTCTTAAGATTAAAATTTACTGACATGGAATAATGATATGTTAGGAAGCCTTTCCTCATGGCATTTGTCTGAAGTGTAGCCTGTGTGGGACTGAAACGCAGACGATATGCATTTCAAAGAACGCGACAGAATATTTTAAATAGCGGAAGATTAATGGGAGGATCACTAATAATTAGGAGGTACTGAGCAGAAACCGGGAGACAAGGAATTTTTGTCATAGCTTGAGTAAAAGAGGAGATCGGTTAGTAGTAATATCGTGACATAATATAATTTGCTATTAAAGGTAATTGTGTAAGTGTATGTATGTGTGTGTGGTGTGTGTGTGAGGAAAAGGGGAGGGAGGAATATCGCAAAGAGAAACCACGAAACGAGTACAGCAAGCAGGTTGTAGTTGTTATGCGGGGATGGAGAACCTTGCGCAGGATTGAGTGTCGTGGAGAGCTGTATCTAATCTAACACTCTGAAGACCGCAACAGCAACACATTTTCTGATCAAGTAGCAATATCTTCTGCAATGACGATGCTGTGCTTGTGGAATGACAAGTTACCAGTTAACACAGATCGCATCGTGCAAGCATGTTCCCGCGACTACGCACGTACATATTCGCTCCTCTCTCGTCCCCAGAGTTATCACGTCTAAATATTGTTGAGCCTATGTGGTTCATCGCCAATCACCACCAACTACACTTGTCACTGCTTTAAAGGGAGAGGCGTATAAGGTACCCTTAATAATTATACAGTCAGAGACGAAATGATGGTTGTTTATAATAATAATAGCCGAACTGCATGGCCGCTGGTGCTTAGCCGTCATGCTGTGGACGGTGGACGGGGGGGGGGGGGCGGCGTTTCGCAACGGAGGTTCGAGTCCTCCCTCGGACACGGGTGTGTGTGTGTGTGTGTGTGTGTGTGTGTGTGTGTGTGTGTGTGTGTGTGTTTTCCTTTATGTAACTTTAAGTAGTTTGTAAGTCTAAGGACTGATGACGATAGCAGTTTGGTTCAACAGGTTTACAAATATTGGAACATTTTGAATAACAATGGTTTTCCTTGATTCTAATAATCGCGATAATTTGCCTCGTTTTTGTCCACATCCTGTTATTAGACCGGACTAGAGGAATGTAATTTTGTTGTTATTTTTTATTGCATCCCATGATACCTTGATTCAGTTTTCTACCAGGCTGTATTTTCAGTAATATTTCACGTTCGGTTCGGTAATAAGAATTATCTGGAGTAGTGTTCATTACAGTGGAGGCGTTAGTGGAGTACAAGGGTAAAAACTAATAAATGCCTATATTTTATGTGAAATGTGCGTTAGCGCTCTAAAATTTCGATTCATTTCCTGTAATGTATTAAGTAACATTTTACACAACCAGAAAATCTGGATGTCACTTAGATGGTGACATCAGAACAAACAGGAATTTGGATACAACTTTAGGAAGATACTGAATTTCGTTCGGTACCTTCGGATTTCGGAATGTATAGGGAATGCCACGTTTTCTGTACAGAATACTTGCTGATACTCAACTCACATAACTTCGTGACCTATTAAACCAATTACAATTCTTCTACTATAACACATAACAGTGAAGACTGTGATATACTTACTTTCTCAAAATATTTTTAAATGTTTTGCACTCAAGAGTAGCCGCAGATGTAAGTAGAAATAATTTAGGTTGCATATTATGATTTGGATACCAGAAGGAATTATCGATTGAGAATTTTTATTTTCACAAAATATAAAGATTCTTTAAGTAGTAAAATATGCTAGCTCGTACTTTTTGCAATGTTTCCAATTTGATTGGTGGTGTAGATCATGTTAAATCTTACGCTTTTCAGAAAGATAGGTTGAATTTTATGAAAGAAAAAGAAGCCGAAAATTTGTGCTGAATAATTGAAACAATGGTAAAGGAGGGTGAAAAAATATCTTTAGAGAGAAATGACAAACACAGTGTCGCAGGGTTCGCTTTTTGCGACACATTTTCATTACATATTGGAATGATCTTCCATTTAATATTTAGATAGCATAATTGACGATTTTGTAGATAATAATAGTGTATAAATAGTATTATAATAAATCCCATGACAGAGAATGAACAGAAATTATGCTTAATAATTATCCTACATTTAAAAAAAAATCTCGCTATATTGAGATCAGTATGAACAGAGTTATAGCAACAATGGATTTCGTAATGAATAGGAGTCAGTAGTTCCTGCTAAATAGCCATCAGGGTATATATGACTTGACGAAAAATTGAAATGAAAGAAGATCATCAAAACAATTGAGTTCACCTATATTTGCTCTTGGCGTCGTTGTTAGATTTTGAATCAAACAAATTAGCGTCCACATATATTTAACAACGTAGAAAGAATCCCGCAGTTAAAGATGACTTGGAAATAAAATATTGATTGCACATCAGTGAGCTGTACGAAAATATACGTTTTCGCCCTCGGCAACAATGTGGGCACCTCATCAACTAGCTACCCGTTTCAAGGGTACCATTGCAGTACATATATTGACTAAAAGTCTTCCCAGTCTATTTTTGTGTGGTGTGGTACAGCAAAGGTATGAAGTCTAATTCTTGAATAAATATGTCTTGGCTGGTAGGTCGTTCAGATATCTGACAAAGAAAAAAAGTCCAGAACTTACAATATTTAAATGAAATATTTCATAAGTTTTTAAAAAATTTTTGGCTACAAAACAATGCTGAAATCGGTAATAATGTACTATACTAATGTTTTACCTACTCTGTGTACAGGGTGTTTAGATTAAAATGCTGCTACAGATTATCTTACAGAGACAATGTAAGCCGCGGCAGAATACCCGTGCGCACTGAGGTGCCTTCTACGGTGCGCACGGACGTTCGCCGTCGGAAGTTCGGGTCCTCCCTCGGATGTTTGTGCTGTCCTTAGTGTAAATTACTAAAAGTTAGTGTAAGTAGCTTGTAAGCCTAGGAACTGATAACCGATTTAGAAACATTTGATAATAGTGTAATCCCTTGATCTGCGGTACCATTGACCGTGAAAAACAAATTGATGCAATGTTTAACTGTATGGCTATTGAAATAATTTATATTCCGAGATTTAGCTTGCCTGATGTCCCTGTACCATAAAATAGGTGTTCAACTCATTTTACGACATGCGTCGGTATTGGTACTTGTACTGCCTGGGGCAGCGTTCAAATGTGTACTGAGAGTAACCACCAGTGAAGCGTAGTGCTCCACAACACTGTAGGTGCTGGGTAGGTCGGCTAACAGTTGTTTATTTCAAATATGGACACCATTTACATCAAATACCAAATATCCCATGAAATAAATTTGAAAGGATGCCAAAATATACAATAGAAATATTACTTAAAATGTCCACAAAATTATCGAAAATGTTTGGACGTTTAGGTCAACTGATCGTTTAGAAGTCTCGGGTGTTTAAAATAAAACTGCTTAAATATCTCAAATTCTTCCGGAATTTATCTTCCGTTCTTTTGGGTAATAATGTAAAATTTCTAAATTATATAGGGTAGGAGCTTGATGCCCAGAAGCCTTTAAATGCTCGAGAAAAGAAGAGTATTTCTTTATTTGCCCCTTTTTTTGTTAATAGATGTTCATTCAAATATGTTTTGAACGCCCTCCCCGTCTATCCCACATGCTCTGCTGGACTAAGCTTATAAAGACCCGAAGCTACGTGTGGCTGTTTGATAGGTTGATCGTTGTGTGGCAGAATTTGTTGAATATTTATTCCACGAGAAAAGACAATTTGTACACTGGTATTACGAAACAGTTTGGCTAGGCTATATGTGAAAGATCCTAGGGAGGGGAGCGCAGTTCGTATTTTCTTGGCAACCAACTTCGCCGTCGCGGTATGCCTATGCTCTTCTATAAGCCAGACACGCTCCCTATATAGCTAGCGGACCACAAATGGGCCGAAACCCTTTTTCTGTGTGATATGGCAGAGAGTAATAAGATCATTTATTAAATAATCGAGAAGGGGGAGCTGAAAAATACGTATTAATGCAGATCTTCAAAAGTTTAGCATATAGCTTTTAGGATGACAAGATGTCGAGTGAATTATTGAAGCACTCGTTGTTGTGTTTCCAAATAAGTCGAACTGTATTTTATTTTCCACCAAGTGTAGAGACAAGGTAATCCAAATTGCCATACACATCCATTGATTCATAAGTGCAGGATAGCTTCGGATGAAGGCTGTTAAATTCACCTACCAGGGAGGTTATATCGGCTTCATTGCCTCGAAAAACAATTAAAATATCGTCAATATATCTCCTACAAAACAAAATCTTGTTGCACAACATAAATTTTTTTGCTAAGTATTCCCCCTCAATGTGGTTCACGAAAACGTCTGCTAAAAAGCCCTATAAACAACTCGCCATTGCCAGACCATCTTTTTTGCTTTATATATCTTCTTCTCAAATTGAAAGTAATTATGGGCTGCGAGTAATTCCAGCAACTTTGTAATTTCATTGACTTCGTCTGGGATTAAATTTCTGGATTAGATTACTCTGGATAATTGTGACAGTTTCCTTGAAGGGGCACATTGGTATATACATTTTTCATATCTAGTGAAAGGAGTTGGCTGCCCTCTGGGAACAATTGGTCCTGAAGTAATTCACCAATGTGCTTCCGATTGTGCACAGAGACGGTACCATCTAACGACAATTTGAATAATTTCATTAAAAATGCAGAGGCATGGTGTCCAGGGCTACCTATCCCATTGACAATCAAGCGCACTGGGTGGCCCTGTTTATGCCTTTTAATATGGGCAAATACTGAGGGCGCTCTAGGATTCATGAATTTAAACTTTGACAACTCTTCTGGGGATATAATGTAAAGGTCCAAAACCGAACAACAACTATAATGTAAAGGCACCGTCAAGCAATGCCTTTAGTGTCTTGTCATATGCTACTGTTCGGTCGGAATCGATACCACTGTTGCCGTTTTCATTAAAGCAAGGCTTAATTTTGTCAATGAAGTCTCTTTTATAAAGAAGAACCCCCGTATTACATTTATCTGCGCGAACAAGAATGGCGTTCTCTTTCTGCATTTCGTTATTGTTTTTTTTAGATACTATGTTCTTGATTCGGTGACGAATGATCAATTGTTTCCAGAGTGCTACCAACACCTCTCATTAGATATCAAAGATTTATATACCAATGTACCCCTTCAGGAAACTTTCAACATTATCCAGAGTAATCTAATTCGAAAACGAAATTCAGTCCCAGACGAAGAGAATGAAATTACAAAGTTACTGGAATTACTCTCAGCCTATAATTATTTTTCTTTTGAGAATAGGATATATAAGCAAAATGATGGTTTGGTAATGAGAAGTTGTTTATCGGGCATTTTAGCAGACGTTTTCGTGAACTACATTGAGCGGGAATACTTCGCATAAACATCTATGTTGTGCAACAAGATACTGTTCAAAAATGTTCAAATGTTTTTATAGCTTATGGGACTTAACTACGGGGTCATCAGTCCCTTTACTTACAAACTACTTACGAACTACCTAACACTAAGGTAACACACTGGACTCGTATTCGGAAGGTTGGTGGTTCAAATCAACCTCCGGCCATCCAGAATTAGGTTTTCCGCGATTTCCCTAAATCACTCCAGGCAAATGCCGGTTTGGTTCCTTTCAAAGGGCACGGCCGATTTCCTTCCCTAATCCTTACCCAAATATCCGAGCGTGAGCTCCGTCTCTAATGACCACGCTGTCGACGGGACATTAAACCCTAAGATTCCTTCCTTCCTAACACTAAGAACGGCACAAATATCCATGTCCGAGGGGGGATTCGAATCCCCGACCGTAGTGGCCGTGCAGACCGTGACTGGCGCACCGCAGTCCCCGCGGCCGGCAAGATTCTGTTTTAAAGGAGACATGTTGACGACATTTTAATTATTTTTCAAGGCAAGCAAGCTGATATAACCTCCCTGGTTGTTGAATTTAACTACATCCAGAGCTATCCTACACTTATATATCAATGTTTGTGTAGGGCAATTTGAATTATCTAAACATGTCTCTACAGTTCGACATATTTAGGAAGCCAACAACGAGTGCTTCAACAATTCACTCGTCATCTTGTCATCCTTTCCCGATGATTCAATAAATAATGAGCTTAATACTCTCTACCATATTACACAGAAAAAGGGTTTCAGCCTATTTGAGGTCCACCGGATATATAGGGAGCGTATCAGGCTTATAGAAGAGGAGAAGCATACCGAGACCGCGGAGTTAGTTGACGAAAAAATACGAACTGCGCTCCCCTACCTAGGATCTTTCGTAATGCCAACGTACAAATTGTCTTTTCTCGTGGAACAAATATTCAACAAATTCAACAAGCAACCTATCAAACAACTACACGCAGCTTCGGGTGTTTATAAGCTTAAATATGTGCACTGTCCAGTTGAGTATATGGGATAGACTGGGAGGACATTCAAAACTTCTTTGAATAAACATTTATTAAGAAAAAAGGGACAAATAAAGAAATACTCTCCTTTTACCGAGCATTTAAAGGCTTCAGGGCGTCAGGCTCCCACACTAGATAATTTTGAAATTTAGCATTATTCCCAAAAAAGGATTGAACTTAAACATTCTGGAAGAATTCGAGATATCTAAGCTGGTATTTTAAACATCCGAGACGTCTATACGATCAGTTGACCTCAAAAGACCGAACATTTTTCGATATTTTTATTGAAATTTTTAAGTAATTTTTTCTGTTTCATTTGGTATTTGATGCAAATGGTGTCCATATTTGAAATAAACAACTGTTATCCGACCGACACAACTCCTAAAGTGTTGTGGAGCACTACTCTTTATTGGCGGTTACTCGCAGTAAAAATGTAAATGCTGCTCCATGCAGCACCAGTACCAATACCGACGCATGTCGTATTACTTACTCTATAGTACAGGGTCCTCAAAGAAGGTAAATCTCTGATATAAATTATTTCAATAGCCATACAGTTGAACATTGTATCAAATTGTTTTTAACGGCCAATGTTACCGTAGATCAAGGGATTACATTATGGTCTCTGTAGGATAACCTAAGGCTGCATTTAAATCTAAACACACTAACACAGAGTAGGTTAAACACAATAAACGTACATTATTGAATTCCTTATAACTGATTTCAGTTTTTTTTTTTTGGCTTATGAAATATTGTCATGTATATGTTGTGAGATCTGGTTCATTTTTCTTCTTTTTCAGATATCTGAAGATGACCTAACCGTGCGAAACGCGTGATTTAAATAAAAAAAATTGCAATCAAGACATTCTTTTATTCAAGAATATATTGCCTAATGAATTAAGTAAAAAGAATCCATAACACTTTTATGGTAGTGTCGTCGAAACCAACATTGTATGATGAAAAAAAAAAAAAAAAAAAAAAAAAAAAAAAAACCGTTTATTCCCAAATAATACGAAGTCCCGTTCGGGATCGATGAAGATATTGGTTTTTGACGTGTTCGTGTAACACGCCACATCTGCTGAACTAATTTAAGATTTTTGTACTTAATGAGTAGATTATAATAACAGTTGAATGTTTTAAATTCGATCAGTGTCTACACGAAACCGGAAACCGTAATCCCCCCCTCCCCTACCAGTTAAAGTATCTATGAATCCTGTGACTCACCAACTTACTATTTTTTTAGATCTGTATATATTATGTAAGATATTTATTACCTGTACTAAATGTATTAATTTCTAGTTACAGTTCGTAGATGCAACCTGAATGATAACTGAACGTTGCATAACACTTTTCCTGAAAAAATATAGCTACGTAGATGAAAACATCTCTTCACGTTAAGTATTTATATTGGTACATTATGAATGAATTACACAAAATAACTGCAAGATATTCTGCAAGTTTTTTTTTTTTTTTTTTTTTTTTTTTTTTTTTTTTTTTTTTTTTTTTTTTTTTTTACTAACCGGTTTCGGGCTGTTACACCATCGTCAGGTAAACATTGCAAGTTTCAAATGCAAGTTTCAAAGATATTAACTTTCAAAGGAGACTAGTGTTTTGGTTTATAACTAACCTGCGAGAAATATTACAATTCAAGTTGTGGTGTAAATTCCTGACATTGATAGAATACTTGACAATCTATCTTAAACCTGAATGAAACTTTCACTCTGCAGCGGAGTGTGCGCTGATATGAAACTTCCTGGCAGATTAAAATTGTGTGCCGGAACCGGCACACAATTTTAATCTGCCAGGAAGTTTCATATCAGCGCACACTCCGCTGCAGAGAGAAAGTTTCATTCTGGAAACATCCCCTAGGCTGTGGCTAAGCCATGTCTCCACCCTATCCTTTCTTCCAGGAGTGCTAGTCTTGCAAGTTTCGCAGGAAAACTTCTGTGAAGTTTGGAAAGTAGGAGGCGAGGTACTGGCGGAAGTAAAGTTGTGATGCGGCATCGTGAGTCGTGTCGGGATAGCTCAGTGGTTGAGCGCTTGCCCGCGAAAGGCAAAGGTCCCAGGTTCGAGTCCCGGTTCCGGCACACAATTTTAATCTGCCAGGAAGTTTCATATCAGCGCACACTCCGCTGCAGAGAGAAAGTTTCATTCTGGAAACATCCCCTAGGCTGTGGCTAAGCCATGTCTCCACCCTATCCTTTCTTCCAGGAGTGCTAGTCTTGCAAGTTTCGCAGGAAAACTTCTGTGAAGTTTGGAAAGTAGGAGGCGAGGTACTGGCGGAAGTAAAGTTGTGAGGCGGCATCGTGAGTCGTGTCGGGATAGCTCAGTGGTTGAGCGCTTGCCCGCGAAAGGCAAAGGTCCCAGGTTCGAGTCCCGGTTCCGGCACACAATTTTAATCTGCCAGGAAGTTTCATATCAGCGCACACTCCGCTGCAGAGAGAAAGTTTCATTCTGGAAACATCCCCTAGGCTGTGGCTAAGCCATGTCTCCACCCTATCCTTTCTTCCAGGAGTGCTAGTCTTGCAAGTTTCGCAGGAAAACTTCTGTGAAGTTTGGAAAGTAGGAGGCGAGGTACTGGCGGAAGTAAAGTTGTGAGGCGGCATCGTGAGTCGTGTCGGGATAGCTCAGTGGTTGAGCGCTTGCCCGCGAAAGGCAAAGGTCCCAGGTTCGAGTCCCGGTTCCGGCACACAATTTTAATCTGCCAGGAAGTTTCATATCAGCGCACACTCCGCTGCAGAGAGAAAGTTTCATTCTGGAAACATCCCCTAGGCTGTGGCTAAGCCATGTCTCCACCCTATCCTTTCTTCCAGGAGTGCTAGTCTTGCAAGTTTCGCAGGAAAACTTCTGTGAAGTTTGGAAAGTAGGAGGCGAGGTACTGGCGGAAGTAAAGTTGTGAGGCGGCATCGTGAGTCGTGTCGGGATAGCTCAGTGGTTGAGCGCTTGCCCGCGAAAGGCAAATGTCCCAGGTTCGAGTCCCGGTTCCGGCACACAATTTTAATCTGCCAGGAAGTTTCATATCTTAAACCTGTTTAAGATAGAAATATAAAGAGAAACAACATAAATTGGCAGAAAAATATTGATCAAAAAGTAAACATGTTTAAGATAAGATACTTTTTGATCAATATTTTTCGGCAGATTTCTATTGTTTCACTTTATATTTCTTAGGATAAAGTAATAATCTATTATATTGTCACATATTTTACCAATGTCAGGAATTTACACCACAACTTGAATTGTAATATTTCCCGCAGGTTAGTTATAAACAGAAACACTAGTCTCCTTTGAAAGTTAAGATCTTTGAAACTTTTACTTATAATGTTTACCTGACGATGGCATAACAGCCGAAAACTGGTTCGTAAACCAATAAATGTGCAGAATATCTCACAGTTATCTTCTGTATTTCATTCATAATGTATCAAATATTCTGTCAAGAACCGACGGAACAGGCAGTGAATGTTTTTACATTGAGTCTGGGGTACAAACTGCTTATCCAATCTATTGCATCATCAATAAAAACTGCAGCTGAACATTCACACAATCAGAAATTAACGGTACGTTTGGAGTTATTATCTTTTCAGGGAACGGAACACACATCAAATCACACCGTACATTACTCGTTCCATAACGCAGGTGAGATTAAAGCCTGTCCCTTGCTATGACAGTAATGGCAAATGCTACGACGGGAAGTCGAATATTGATGCGCTGCGTGGGTTTTGTTACGTCTTCCGCCCGCGCCTTGGCTGTGTGTAGGCAGGCAGACACTTGCAGGCACGGTGGTTGCGGCGGCAGTACCGTGGACATCCAATAAATTACCCGCGGGCGGAGGAAAAGGACGGAGAGAAGTATACAAGACCCGAAAGGGCCATTGTGTTCTCCTGCTACAAGAAACGAATTGCCGCTCGCGAAATAACAAAAGGCTATAGGCTGCCTTTGCGGAGATACGGCCCGCTAGGGTTCGAACAGCGGGCGGAACGATGGGCATCGGCCAAAGGTCGGCCATCCCCGCTCGGTTAACGACGGCTACAGAAAAGGCGGAAACCACGGCGTGGTCATTACCGACGACTCGTTACCACGGAGCACCGTCGCCTGCAACAGGTTACGTACTGCGGCTTGCATTTTCGGCAAATGGCCATGTCGTGTTGCAACCGAATGAAAAGAGTGAGCGTCCTAAAATGTTCAAATGTTTGTAAAGATTATTGGACTTAACTACGGGGTCATCAGTCCCTACACTTACAAACTACTTATGGACTAGCTAATCATAAGGACGGCACAAATATCCATGCCCGAGGGGGGATTCGAACCCCCGACCGTAGTGGCCGTGCAGACCGTGACTGGACCGCCTCAATCCCCTCGGCCACCGCGGCCGGCTGAGCGTCCTATTTGACACAGAGAGATGCCATCTGTTTCGAGGTCAGTTGTGATCCCTGCTTTGCTGTAGTCAAAATGTTCGTAAACGGAAGGGACTAAACTGCTGAGGAACACACAAGATGTATTGAGCAGCATTGGCCATTAATGTTTTATTTATAAACAACAGATCGATTTCAAGCACATATTGACCATCTTCAATGTATCCTTCAAACTATAGGACAAGATCATAAAATCAGTATGGAATTAAAAACAAATACAAAATGAACTTGAACACAATTTCAAATATAATATACAGACAAAATACATACCAAGCATTGTGAATGCCCTGAATGTAACCGCAACGGCAAACATAAAATTGCAGTGACAGAGTTTGAAATAAACGCGCCGCTTAGAAACGACATGCAGCGGCGCTGTAGGGATGGGTGTTATTAACGCCCTCTATTACTTAGATATTCCACTAATTTTATGCACTTTCAATCAAAGAAAATAAAAATTAGAATGTATTTTAATACATAAGGTATATAAGCTGGATAACAAATAAAAATGAAAAATCAGAATACAGAAATATATAAAATATCAGGTACAAGACAAGAGTATGATGCTAAGCGTCTTATTCCAGTTATGGATACTACTAACGCAGTAAGTTATTTCAACAGGAAAATTTTTAACATTTTAAAATTTAAATGAGAAGTACCATGAAGGATAGTACCCTTTACACATTGATATAGCTACTCTGCAAAATCTCGAAAAGGACGAAGAAGAATGAGGGGATATAATTTTAATTTTATGACATAGTAACGAAAGTTAATTGCAGCGCCATCTCGTTTTCCGTGCTTGAAGCACGTTACATAGCGTTGAGAAAGTTATAGAACAGTATAAACAGTACATCAGTCAGAGAAGCAAAGTATGCATAAAACATAATGCAAAAGGTTTAAGTTGTACAGAGTAGTATGATTTAATGTCAAAAATATAAAATAAAGTATCGCGTAGAAAATCGTAGATATCATTCATTACGGATGACATCTAGGGAATGTACTCGTTTCCGTGCTGAAGCACGTTACATATAATTGACAAAGTTGCAGTATAACAATACATCAGTTAGCAAAGCATGTAAAAAACAAAATAAAAGGACAAAGCAGTACAAGATGGTGCGATCCAACGTTAAAACAGCACAATGAAATGTCACGACGAAAGAGACCAGACACCACTCAATGTGGATGGCATATGGAAATGCACTCACTTTTCGTGCGTGAAGCACGTTACATAACGTTGACTCAGTTAGAGTATAATAAAAACAATAGATTAGTCAGCAAAATGTAATCAAACCTTAAAATAAACTGCTGAGGTCATCGGTCCCTAAGCTTACAAACTAGATCAATTACTTATACTAAGGACTACAGAGACTCCCGTGCTCGAGGGAGGACTCGAAACTCTGACGCAAGTGGCCGCGCGATCCGAAACGTGGCCGTCCAGTCAGCACGGCCATTCCCGCGCGGCTGGTAAGAGTACGGTATATACAAAGCTGCTGTTATAAATATCAACAAATAATACAATTCCTTGAGACGACATTGTCTCGTTATACCAAAGGTATTAAACACAATGAGAGGCATTGAATTAAAATTTATGCTGTGGCCAGGATTCGAACCTGGGACCTCCTACTTTCTAGGTAGGTGCTTTACACCACTCAGCTAACACACGGAACATGAGGCAGAGTTAATGTATATGGAGTGGAGGGAGACAGTCCGTGTAGTTGGTTTGGTTACGACGCTGTGTTAGCTGAGTGGTCTAAAACACCTACCTAGTAAATAAGAGGTCCCAGGTTCGATTCCTGGCCACAGCATAAATTTTAATTCAATGCCTCTCCTTATGTTTAAAGCTGCTGTTGTTTTGGTCTTCAGTCTGGTGACTGATTTAATGCTTCTCTCCTCCTTACTTCATCCCGAGCAAGCCTCTACATCTCCTCTTAAGAACGGCAACCCACACACTTCTCTAATGCTATATTTACAATTCCCGGATGTCTAAGAATGTGTCCTGCCGATAGTTCCCTTCTTTTAATCTAGGTGTGCCAAAAATTCCTTTTCTACCAAATTCCAGCATCTCCTCATTACTTACGTTCTCTACCCACCTTATTTTCAACATTCGTCTATAGCAACCCATTTAAAAAGCTTCTATTCTCCTCCTGTACGAAAAATATACATCGTCTATGTTTCACTCCCGTACAAGGCAACACTTCACACAAAATACTTCAGAAAAGATTTTCTAACACTTATATTAATATTAGATGTTAACAAATTTCCCTTTTTTAGAAAAACTTTTCTTCCCATTTCTATCCTGCATTGTATAGCCTATCATACGTGCTGCGGACATATGTTATTTCACTATCCAAGTAAAAATACTCATCTGACTTTTTTTTCTTTCGTTATCTAATTACTTCAATATCGTTCCATTATGCTTGTTTTCGTCTTGTTAATGTGATCTTATTACCTCCTTTCAAGGCACTGTACATTCCGTTCAATTATTCTATATTCTTTGCTTTCTCTAATGGAATTACAACGTCACCGGCAAATGTCAAGGTTGTTATTTATCCTCCATTTACTGTAATATCATCTCCAAGTTTCTCCTTGCTCTTCTTCACAGCTAGCTCAATTTACAGGTTGAATAATGTTCGTGAAAGGCTACAAGCCTGTCTTACTTCCTTCACAACTAAGGTTTCCGTTTTATGCCCTTCAACTCTAATAACTGCTGTCTCGATTTTGTACAAGTAAATAACCTTCCATTCCCTTTATTTTACCCCCGCTGACTTTAGAATTTGAAAAAGTGTATTTCAGTCAAAATTGTCAAAAGCTTTCTCCAGATCTACGAAAGCTAGAGATGTAGGTTTGCTTTTCAGCAATCTATCTTCTAACATATTTCGTACTGTGATTATTGCCACGTGTGTTCCTACATTTCTTTTAAATCCAAACTGATCGTCCCAGAGGTCGGCTTCTCCCAGCTTTTCCATCCTTCCGTAAATAATCAGAGTTAGAATTTTTGAAATCATGCCTTATTAACTGATGGTCCTGTAGTTTTCACACCTGTTCACATGTCCGAAAGAACAGACCCCATATCAGTAATTGCAAGATAACAAGTAGTTTGAACATGTAGCGTAACGTGCAGAGAGGGGCTTCCAATTCAACCGATTCTTTCTTTCCTGGCTCTTTTCTCTTGTCGAGGGAATGGGTAAGAGCAACAAATACTGCCCAAAAATCTTTGTCAACAATTATTATGTCTTCATGAAAATGAGAATGCAACAAGAAGTGAATAACATCCAACCGTGTACATAACAGTCAAAATATCTGGCTAGCCCAAAAAAAAAAAAAAAAAAAAAAAAAAAAAAAAAAAAAAAAAAAAAAAAAAAACATACAATCAGTTGTTGCAATAATTTATGCAAATATGTGGTTAAAACGGAGCCATTCTTGTTCGTAACTGATTGAAAGGGTTGACAGAGAGTAGCATTATCTGACATTGCAGGATCAGGAGAGCGATCTGAGACATTTGATGTAAATTCCCAAGAAGAAGTGACAGACAAGATCGCAATTTATTTAGAAGTCCTCTGTTTACTGATTACCGCTTATCAGTAAATACAGTTAAATAAATTGCTATCTTGGCAGTCACTTCCTCTTGGGACTTGTCATCAGAGAGACTTTTATTATACCACGAAAATTTCGTGGACGAAGATGAAATACCAATCTGTTCTTTGAATGTGATTCCTGGGAAGAGTCTCTACACTACCCTGTCAATTCTGCAAGGTATACTTTTACTGACAAATAAATCATTTCATCTAGAGACCGCAGGTTTACTTAAGTATCATTACGCAGTAAGGGAATGTCACACCTACAGACGACGCACAAGGACTCAATTCATTGATCCATAATCAGTTGCAGACACCGTTTGTCGGAAAATATGATGGATTATTCCGTGTTTTTTCGTGGAATTATTGCCAATGCGTGAAATATTCGGTTATGTTTTCAATGCTTATATAGTCATCAACAATTTTTCTGAAGAATAAAGATACTGCAATACGTGAATTAATATAACAATATTTGTGAAAGTGAAAAACAAGATGAAGGTAATTAAAAGTGCTAGTAACCCATGAAAATAACAAAAAGGCATATAAAATATATGACACTTGTGGAACCCATTTTTAATTTTATAATTAACAGTCTTGTTTCCCCTAACTTGAGAAAAAAATCGTGTAGTAACCTTCTACTGATCTAGGTAGATAAATGAGAAAAAGGGGACAAGAGAGAAGCCTCCACGAAGAACGTTATCTGCACGTTGGGGCGTCCCCTGAGCAACGGTATAACCGGCAAATTCTCTCACACCAGAAGCATCGCTAGTAAAATGCCACGTAATACTACGAAACGGTTCTTATCAGAACCAACCGTGACGATTATCTCTTTGAACATAGAAGGTCTCTCAGCAAGCAAAGAACAACTCCTGCATGAATTATGTCGAGTTAACAACTGTGACGTACTGTGTATTCAAGAGACACACAGAAACACTCACCATCGGCGTCCCAAAGTTCCAGGGATGAAACTAATAGCTGAAAGACCCCACGCAAAATATGGAAGTGCAGTTTTTGCTAAGCGAAACCTGCAAATAAGAACAACAAACCAAACAGAGGTGAATGATGTTGAAATCATAACAGTGGAGTTCGATCATTACACAGTGACCTCAGTCTATAAACCACCAAGTGTGGACTTTTCCTTCAACCCTCCACAAAACTTCACCGATTCAAAAGCTGCTTTCGTTGTCGGTGATTTTAACAGTCACAGCACTGTCTGGGGTTATAAGCAGGACGACGGGAATGGAGAAGGTGTACTTGCATGGGCCGAATCAAGTCACCTTGCATTAATCCATGATAGTAAACTTCCTCCCTCCTACAACAGTGGAAGATGGCGCCAAGGATATAACCCTGATCTCCTCTTCATCAGCGAAAGCAT
Source organism: Locusta migratoria (assembly GCA_026315105.1). Lineage (NCBI taxonomy): Eukaryota > Metazoa > Arthropoda > Insecta > Orthoptera > Acrididae > Locusta > Locusta migratoria. The sequence continues at coordinate 175,577,623 of CM048751.1, read as the reverse complement.
AGCACACCAATGCTCTAAATCCATTGGCAACCCAATCCCAAACACTCAGCATCGCCCAATAATATGTAGCATGTTAGCTGCAGTAAGGCCTCAACACATTAAATTTAAAAGGCGATACAACTCCAAGAAGGCATACTGGTCCAAATTTACCGAACTTCTGGAAGAGAGGGTCCAAGCTATCAGTCCAGTCCCAGAAGAATATGAAAGCTTCGTTGATCTCATCAAACTCTGCTCGCGTGCGTCAATCCCTAGAGGATGCAGAACAAATTACATACAGGGGCTCAGTCCTGCAACAGCTGCTCTTCTGGATGAATAACAGAAATCCTTTCGTGGAAGAAACCCTCGCTAAAGCAAGTTGTTTAATATCCTCAATAAGCGAAACAAAAAGGGACCAATGGATGAAGTTGATGGCAGAAATTGATATGAAAAAAAGCAGCCAAAAGGCCTGGAGATTACTAAGTCGTCTGTACAGTGACTCCACTAAGACAACTCTGTTCTCGAATGTCATTTCAAACCAAATAGCGCATAAGATCCTTCAAAACGGCAAGCCCTCAAGCAAGAGTACCTCTAAAGAAAAAAGTACGTGACGTTGCACAGGAAACTCAGACCCTCTCCAAGCCTTTTGCCCTGGCGGAGCTAAATAACGCTATCAGCAAATGTAAAACCGGCAAGGCTGCTGGTCTTGATGACATTTGTGTTGAACAAATAAAACATTTTGGCCCAAGGACCAGAAGGTGGCTAGTTGAAATGATGAACAGCTGTATGACGGGATGTAAAATCCCAAAAATATGGAGAAAGTCCAAAGTCATACCCATCTTGAAACCGGGTATTTACCAAATGACCCTAAGAATTATAGACCGATCTCTCTGCTGTTCCACCTGTTTAAGATTTTCGAAAGAATGATACTCCACAGGCTCTCCGACACAGTCGACCCGCTTCTAATCCCGCAACAAGCTGACTTCCGACCAGACAAGAGCTGCACAGCACAAATGCTGAGACTGACGCAACATATTTAAGATGGTTTTGAGAACAAATTGATAACGGGAGCTGTCTTCATAGACCTATCAGCAGCCTACGACACAGTCAATCACCGGCGACTGCTAACCAAACTATATGACATTCGCAAGGACTACAACCTAACATGTATGATAGGCAATCTTCTCCAAAACCGGAGATTTTTCGTGGAGTTCCAGGGGCAGAAAAGCCGATGGAGAAATCAAAAACAAGGTCTTCCACAGGGTAGCGTTCTGGCCCCTATGCTCTTCAATATATACACCGATGACCAGCCCCTTCCTCAAGATACTCAGAACTTCATATATGCAGACGACCGTGCTATCACCGCCCAAGCAGACAATTTTGAGAGTGTAGAAGAAAAGCTATCACGAGCCTAAGAAGAGCTCCCAGCATGTTATAGGAAAAACCAACTCATACCCAATCCTTCAAAAACTCAAACCTGTGCTTTTCATCTAAAGAACAAGGAAGCGTCAAGGCCCCTAGAGATAAACTGGGAAGGTATTCCACTAAAACACAACGCCACCCCTAAATATCTGGGTGTGACTCTTGACCGAACGCTTACCTACAAAGAACACCAAATGCAAAGTAGCTGCTAGTAATAATATTGTTCGCAAGCTCGCAGGCTCAAACTGGGGTGCACAACCCAATACATTAAGAACCACAGCCATGTCCCTGTGTTGCTCAGCTGCAGAATACGCGTGCCCAGTATGGTACAACTCATGCCACGCTAAACAAGTGGATGTGACTCTAAACGAAACCTGCCGCATTGTTACGGGATGTCTAAGGCCGACGCCAGTTGAAAAACTATACTGCCTGGCTGGTATTGTGCCACCTGGGATTAGAAGGGAAGTCACAGCCAGAATGGAACGAACAAAGGCATCGAAATTATCAACCCATCTCCTTTTTGATTATCAGCCAACCCATAGCAGACTCAAATCGAGGAAAAGCTTTCTGCATGCAACGACGGAGCTCGACAAATCACCAAAACTGACCAGGCTGGATATGTGGAGAGTAAAGATCGGGGACGTCGGTGGCTGGATGACCCCACGGGAAGCACTCCCACCTGGCTATGAGGAGGACTGGATGACGTGGAAGTCCTTCAATAGACTGCGGACCAACGTAACAAGATCCAAAGTAAACATGAGAAGGTGGGGCCTCTCTGATGCATCTGTCATGTGTGAATGTGGTAAAGAACAAACCACCGAGCATCTACTACAGTGTGAGCTTTGTCCAGCCTGCTGTACCATGCAGGACCTGACTGGTGCTACCCGTGATGCATGTGATGTAGCCAGATTTTGGGCTAGCATAGTTTAATGTTTAATCCTGGGGAAAAGACCTTTTGAACTGTTATCACTGTTACTTGTAAATATGTGTACTATTAATGGCTTATTTGTATTTATATTCATTGATCTTCATTTTTTTTTTTTTTTTTTTTTTTTTGTGTTTCATGTTATGTTTGTACAAGATGCTTCTGACACGAATAAATAAATGAGGAAAAAAGAAAAGAAAAGAAAGGAAAAGAAAATGAAAGAGAAGAAAAGAAAAGAAAAATACAGTCGAGTATCGAACACAGGACGTCAAATTACAATGCCGCAAAATTAACCGTGTAAATTATCGCTTCCTGAAAGGAACCTCAGTGCTCCTGCAGTAGGTGGAAATGTTTGACTATACTTTACCTAAAAACGGTTGAGTGTCTGTTAATAAGCCGAAAGACGTGTTCGCTTTTTTCGACCAGTTTTCAATAAGCAAAATTTCTGCGAAAAAGGATTATGTGTGTGTCATATCACAAAACTGCTGTTGACGAAACCTGAGTACTGATCTTCAATCTGCGACCGTTACTAGATACCCCTCACACCGTAAGAAGAATCCACAGATAATTATTGCATTCCATTACAGATTCATTTTCTAAGTTCGACAGAATCACAAGAGTGTTCAATGCTCGACCCTGTGCTAAAGTCGTACTGCATGAAGATATTTTTTATTGTTAAAATAAAGAATTCTTTCATTCATAGAACAGTCAACCAAAGCAGTGTTTGGTCAGAGATGTGTTTTGCGAATGTTCAAGCTTGCCAAAGGAAAGAAGTGTCAGAGGTACAGTAGCACTCTTCCTCTACACCAAAATAAAATTTGCTGAGTGTAACTGTAGTAGCGTTCGTGCAAGCTAAGTTTCTTACGAGATTAAATGCGCCCAAAAAGAAAAAAAAAAAAAAAGTATATTTTCCTTTTCGTAGCAAGTACAAGTCGACATCTATCGTACGGGGGATACGTTTCTGCACAGTAAATTTAATTTAACCTTCTCAAATAATCGGCTCAGTAAAATTCCAACTGTCTCAGTGTGAAGAGAGCCTGTGCTTATTGAAACGTTTTGTTGATTTTTTTTATAACAGTGATACACTGAGATAAAATGTCCTTATGGTAATATCAATAATTTTTTTCAAGTTACCTACTACACTTTTGTTTAGTATAAACAGTATCCCAAAAAAATTCGAGCAAATTTTAAAGATGTCAAAGGTTGTTAAGATACTGTCGTGAAAAGAAAAAAATAGGGGAAGGAGGGAGAGAGACAGAAAGAGAGAGAGTGAGAGAGAGAGAGAGAGAGAGAGAGAGAGAGAGAGAGAGCGGGCGAGAGAGCGAGAGATGTTATTGATGTTTGCAAGGAAGTCACTTCGTAAATGCTTTGGAGTGTAGTGATATAACGGACAATTCATTTTATATTATGTTAGTATTGACAAGTCAAAATTGAGTAAGATTATGATTGTAGAATACAATTTGAGGCTTATAATGTTAAATATCGTTTTACAGAACCAGAAAAAAAGTAATGAATCTATATGAAGAGGTGCAATGTTATGACTTTTCGTTATACACGCACACCACTGATTTAGGAGTAAGTGACTTAATTTAAGCGGATCTGTGACGTGTAAAATCCCACCATAGAGAGTCAATTCGTGTCGTTACTGCCATGTAGTTGCCAAGATGGCACCAGCCAATTGCCCTGAGTCAGAAAGTGAAGCAAGACATTTACGTGCAGTACAAACCATCCATGACGCCTCGCAAACGCGTTAGACAGCTTACCCAACACTAGAATGCATCTGAAAGAGGCCGCAACGTTATGCTAAGAAGCAGGGTGGTCGTTACGACGTGTCGATTTTTTTTAACGAAGCTCTTAATGGTGGTAAAGTTGCCTATAAGAAGTAAGGTGATCGTTAAGACGTGTCGATGTTTCTTAACGAAGCTGTGAAAGGCGGTAAAGTTGCCTATTGTCGTTATGAGAAAAATTAAAATCGTTTAATATCTTCGGGTTGCGCATCGCAGGGTAAAGTGGGGAATTTCGCGCACCTAAGGCATTTTGACTATCACCTTCATTCTATGATATCTAGAGGCTCAAATGCAATAGCAGTAATCCCATGTGTTTTCTGTAACATATCTCAAAACCCTAAATATGTAGCCACATGTTTTAGAAAAAAAAAAAAAAAAAAAAAAAAAATCCTGATACTTATGACTTCATCGTATTGCGTTATTTTACCCCCACGTACGGGGTAAAATGATGCAGTAAATGGGAGAAATTGGCGCAAGGAATTGTATAATACATATTATTCCACACATCTTTCAATACAAGGTATATATACCGAATATTATGTTTAATAAACGAACTACTGACGAACGTAGTTCAGTTTCAGTAAGTAGTGAAAATATCAGATTAATTAATTATGAAATAGATACAATCATTAATAATAGTTTTCTTATAAAGCAATTACAAAAATTCAAATCCTAGACTATAAGCGCTGAAACTGGTCTCTTGCACATCTGTAAAGTAAATTTACTTCAGACAGGAGTCTTTTTTGTAATTTTCAGGAGTCTCCAACAACTACATTCGGCATGTCACCAAAACGCCCTTGTTCACAGTGGCGGATTTTCACATTTGTCGCCAGCAGGCTATTCAAATTTTGCCGCCCTTCCTATTATTCCATACCCTATTTGACAATAATCCTAATTATAATTTTTTGTCGATGAAATCGTGGCTTTATGTTTTGTGCACTATCGCCCTATTTATAGCACCTTTTTTCAGTAATTAATATAACTATACACTAGGGGGATCGAAGTGCCACTACCTACATTATTTCTACAACCAAACCAATTGATTAACATTACACTAGAAACAGATTTTGTACATATTTATAAGCTAATAAAAGCAGAGAAATGTACTACGAATAATGTGGAGGTAAGGTATACGTTAATTCCGCTTAGATAGTTACGTAAAATTAGTTGAATATTCGTAACTGAAATTTTTTTATTACACTTACAGACAGTTGAAAAATTTTGGCCCCCAATTACTCGCCATAGGCTCCAAACTACTCATCTTACTGGTAAATAGGCCACTGATTTTTCGACAGAGAATGCCGATGGCCAACCTATAGTTGATTTGGTGCTTCCACATTTAGATTCATTTTTCTGCGAAGAGTTGTTTCTGGTATATTGTGATTGGTGGTGCTGTGTCTGATACAAGTACCATTATGAGCTTCACTGATGGCATTTCCTAATTCATCTGCTGGACAAGACGCTTTCTCCATTTTAGGGGTGTATGTCCCGGCAGGTGAACAGAAGAAAGAATTTCTATAAAAACGATGTACTGTATTATTTCGACTTTAATTAAATATTCATTAAGGAGTGTATTGCCATTTGCCATTGCCATTTGCTGTATAAAATGGATTTTATCAAAGTTTAATGAGAGTCCATTTGTAGAAAACCATTTAATAACTTTCTGAACCATATCATTTACAATTTCATCAGTTAATTCCTGTTTGTCAGGTGTGATAGCTACACTTTTATCATCAGCAAAAAGAACTAGCTTAGCATCTTCATGAATGTAGAATGGCAAGTCATTAATATATATTAAGACCAGCAAAGGACATAAGACCCAACCTTGTGGGACCGCATTTTTGGTAACTCCCCAGTTAGAGGAATTAATTGTTTCATCTATATCATGTGAACTGCTTATTTCAACTTTCTGCACTCTTCCAGTTAAGTATGATTTAAGCCATTTGTGTACTGCCCCTCTCATACCACAATACTTAAGCTTATTTAGAAGAATTCCTTGATTTACAGAATCAAAAGCCTTTGACAGATCACAAAAAATCCTAACTGGTAATGTCACGTTACTCAAAGCATTTAATATTTCATCAGTGAAGGTATATATAGCATTTACAGTTAAAAAGCTTTTTTGAAAACCGAACTGACATTTTGTTAGAACTTATTTTTACTAATATATGAAGCAACTCCAGAATACATAACTTTCTCAAAAATTTTAGATAAAGCTGTCAGAAATGAGATGAGGCGGTAGCTGTTGACATCGCACATATCCTCTTTTTATGCAAACGTTTAACGATAGCATACTTCAGTCTATTCGGGAAAATACCCTGCTTTAAAGAGCTATTATATAAATGACTGAGAATCCTACTTATCTCTTGGGAAAAAACTTTTAATACCCTGCTGGAAATACCATCAATTCCATATGGCCTTTTACTTTTGAGAAAGTTTATTTTTTCCTAATTTCTGAAGGAGAGGTGAGTGAAATTTCAATTGTATAAAATTGTGTAGGTATACCCTCTTCCATTAACTGCCTTGTACCTTCTAATGAATATTTACATCCTATTTTCTCTACAATATTTGAAAAGAAATCATTAAAAATTTTTCAACTTCTGAGTTTTTTTGATAAAGTATTCATGTGTTTTGGTGGTAATACCGTCTTGTTTTAATTTTACTATCAGAGGAAATAATCTCACTCATGATGCTCATTCTTCTTGATTTTTAATGACTTTTTTAATGTATCAGAGTAGTTTTTATAATATTTTATTGTTCCTGGATTATTACTCTTCCTTGATGATCGATATAGTTATCTTTTTTCTGTTAAAAGCTATTTTTATTCCTTTAGTAAGCCATGGTTTTTTCTTGGTTTCTTACAGTTATATTTAACTAATTTCTTGGGGAAACAGTTATCAATTACCCTTACAACTATCATGAAATAAGTTATATTTTAAATTAACATCATGTTCCTTATAAACCTCATCTCTAGCTGCTGTAGACTTTCTTTGAAATTTCTAGTTGTAGAGTCATTAATCGAGCACACAACTCTGGAGGACTGTTTCGAATTACTGAACTGAGCTATTTCATATACTGTTACTAGGTGTGCACCATGATCAGAAAGACCATTCTCAACGGGAAAAGCATTTGCATTGTTAAACGTATCTTGTTAACTAGTTTAGCATCTTCATGAATGTAGAATGGCAAGTTATATATATATATATATATATATATATATATATATATATATATATATATATATAAAGAACAGCAAACGACTCAATACCGAACCTTGTGGGACCCTGTTTTTGATAACTCCCTACCAATGTACTTCTGTCCTTTTACTACTGAGTAGGAAAATTAATAACGGATGTTAGATTGAATGAGCCAAGTAAGACCTCCAGGTCTTTCTTCCTATTGCATTCTTTCAGTGAATCTACATTGAAATCACCACAAATGATAATTTGCATCCCCCTATCTGACAGCATAGCTAGGCATCCACGTTTTCTGAAATAACTGGGAGTTTCCTGAAGGGGACCTATATACTGTTACAATTATAAGATAATCATCATTGAGTTTAAGCTGGCAGGCACATGCTTCAATATGTTTCTCTACACAAAACCTTCCTCGCCAAACTGTGGCAGCAAGACAAATCTGTTGGTAATGCCAATTGTGAAGCTGTCAGAAGCTATACTCTCTCTGTGGCTCCTGTTCCCTGCTACCACTTCCCACCCCTACTCACCCTCCTCCCCCCTCAACCGAGTAAATTCCTCCCTAGCACTATCCAGTTCAGCCTGAAGGTCTCTGCTCTTCCCTTCCTGTTCAACAATTTTCCTGTCCCTTGGACACACTTTGCGAAACAAAGGAAGAGACTCGTTTACTTCCCAGTTTGACACACCGCAACCCCTCCACCCAATGAAACCTCTTGCCCCAACAGCTGCTTTGAAACCCAGCATACGAACAAAACTACTGAAGCTCAAACACATTGCATTCATGATTGTTACGAGGTATACTTACGTGATATCGACAATATATATTAACTATATATACAAAGGATTACTTGATTTGTTTCGGACATTAAAATATGTGTAAATCTGCACATCCGCGAATTTGGTCTATGAATATACACAAAACAACTTTTCCCGATTACTGAGACAATGTGCGAAAATAGAAAAAAATGTGGTGAGCTTGAAGAACACGCTAATAAACGTATTCAATTAGTTAACTGTGTTAAGTGAACTTAAAATCTCTGTGAAACGCTAAATATGCACACCCGGAAATTAGGCTTACAAGGACCTATATTAACAAACAGATCTTTTAGTTATTACTGGATCAATACGTGAATAAAAGAAAAACCTTTAGTGGTAAGATTTAAGAGCACACTAATAAATGTTTTAGCTACTTACTAGTGTTAAACTAGTCAAACCGCGCACGGCAGTGCGAGTTATTAATATGTTCGTAAACGGCGCGTGCGAATTTGCGATTCTTTAGGGGCCCATATCTGAGGTTCTATTCATCTCAAAGTGAAGGGGTAAAGTGTTCTGGATAGATGTTGCCTAGTGATCATTTCTGTACATATTAGAAGAATGGGTATACTATAGCTATCATACAGTACATCGTCACAATTTTCTAAATTAAACACTTCCTATAGCCCATCCAAATTGAGCATATCAGTTGGCTTTTGTACATGACGTGTAGTTTATGGTGGGCTTTAAACGGCTTGCAAAAGCACCATTCATTCATGGGCGGTTCCTGAGAAAACCTCTAAAAACCATGATTTTTGGGAACCAAAAAACGAATTATGGTAATGGTCACTTCGATACTTTCTATTCACTACAAATCTTCGAAATTTTTACCGTATGTTCTTATGATGATACTCTCGAGGTCGTTTTTAAATTTTTCGATATCGTTATCCGTTACCGAGATCCAGAGTTTGAAACTTATCATGGTTTTGTACAAAATAACAAAACCCGATTATTATCCGTTTTAGCACCGTGAATCGCAAATATCTAAATAACTAACCATAGAATATTTTCAATACATCCTGGAGATATTTTATGTATAAACGGCATTCTTCGGTTTTCGTAAATCTTAGTCCGTTAGCAAGATACGGCCGAAAAACCGCGATATTTTGCTAAAAAAAAGTGCATATTATGCTGAAATACGGCGTTCGGACAGCTCTGAAACTTACCATGCGATTTGAAAAAAGGTACTCAGCGAAAAAATTAGATTTTTGTACATTTCGAAGATTGAAATCTTCGGTCGACGGAGGGTGATTTTTGTTTTCATTTACTTTACAGTTCTTGAGATATCAGTACGTGAATGATAGCAAGCGACAGTAGGTTCTAAAACGCTATTTCTGATTGTGAGGTAACGCATCTTGAGAAATAGGAAATGACTAAAATTATATGTGTATGTTGTTTAGGTGTTTATCTGGAAAATCCGTTTCCCGTTTGTGGAAATGTGTATTTGTTATCGCGATACGCACCAAAAATCTTAATTTTTGTTACCAAAAGATCCAGTTGCGTGCATTAGCAAATATACACGTCTATTCATGGCAAGTCGTCAAAATTTTTACGATGCGTTCTACTATATAATACTATCCAAAGTTTACTCATCATTGATTTCATGTTATATAAATACACTCTGAAGTAACAGAAAAATGACGGAAACCAGCTAAAAAATGCTCCTGCCGGAGCTGACTTGACGGCTTAACTAGGCAAAAGTATGTACAAAGTTATGCGTTAAAGGTGCGCGAATATGTTCGCATGCAAAACTTTTGGTGACGAAGTCGGAATGAGGTTTGAGGCAGCTGGTTCCACACTTTTGTGTCAGAGAACATATTCGCCTTTTCTGTGCTCCGGCAGGGGCACTTTTCAGCTGGTTTTATCATCATCATTAGAGACTGATTATGCCTTTCAGCGTTCAGTCTGGAGCATAGTACCTCAAATAAAATTCCTCCATGGTCCACTATTCAATGCTAACATTGATGCCTCGTCTGATGTTATGCCTTTTACTTCAATATCATTCTGCACCGAATCTAAGTACTTTCTTCTTGGTCTACCTCGACTAATCTTACCCTTCACTGACGAGCTCTTGAGTCTCCTAGGTAATCTTGCTTCTCCCATGCGTGGAACATGACCCCACCATCTCAATCTGTTCGCTCTAACTGCTACATCTATGGTGTTCATTCCCAGCTTTTCTTTGATTTCCTCATTATGGACACCCTCCTGCCATTGTTCCCATCTATTGGTACCTGCAATCATTCTTGCTACTTTCATATCTGTAACCTCTATCTTATGAATAAGGTAACCTGTATCCACTCCCATACAACAAATTGGTCGAAAGATAGAGCGGTGCACTGCTAACTTAATCTTGGTACTTACTTCCTTCTTGCAGAAGAGAGTAGATCTTAGCTGAGCACTCACTGATTAGCTTTGCTGCACCTCGATTCCAGTTCTTTCGCTATGTTGCCATCCTGTGAGAAAATACATCCCAGGTACTTGAAACTGTCTACCTGTTCTAACTTTGTTCCTGCTATTTGGCACTCAATCTGTTTGAATCTCTTTCCCACAGACATTACTTTCGTTTTGGAGATGCTGATCTACATATCATAATCCTTGCACCTCTTATCGAGCTCTGAAATATTAGTTTGCAACCTTTCAATCGAATCGGCCATTACAACTAAGTCACCCGCATATAAGAGACTGCTTATTTTGTTTTCACCTACTTTAATTCCGCCTTGCCAGTCTACTGTTTTGAACATATGATCCATGCATAGTATGAACAACAGTGGTGACAGGTTACAGCCTTGTTTTACCCCTGAAACTACCCTGAACCATGAGCTTAATTTACCATCTACTCTAACTGCTGCCTGACAGTCTACGTAAAGCACTTTAATTGCCTGCAGAAGTTTGCCTCCTATACCATAATCATGAAGAACTGACAGTAGATTCCTCCTAGGAACACGGTCATAAGCCTTTTCCAGATCTATGAAACATAGATATAATTCCCTGTTCCACTCATAGCACATTTCCATTACCTGCCGTAAGCTAAAGATCTGGTCCTGACAACTAAGAGGCCTAAACCCACACTGATTTTCATCTAACCTGTCCCCAATTAATACTCGCACTCTCCTTTCAACAATACCTGAGAAAATTTTGCCTACAACGCTAATTAAAGAGATTCCTCGATAGTTGTTGCAATCTTTTCTGTTTCCATGTTTGAAAATTGGCGTGATTACCGCTTTCGTCCAGTCTGACGGAACCTGTCCCGATTCCCACGCCTTTTCAGTTATCCTGTGTAACCATTTGAGACCTGATATTCCACTGTATTTGACGAGTTCCGGCTTAATTTCATCCACACCAGCAACTTTATTGCACTGTAATCAACTGACCATTTTCTCCACTTCCTCAAATGTGATCCTTTTTCCATCGTCGTTGGTATCCCATTCTACCTGAAAATCTGATACATCATTGAACGTTTCACCTACATTGAGCAATTCTTCAAAATATTCCCTCCATCTGCCCAAGGCATCCACAGGATTGACTAGCAGCTTTCCTGGCCTGTCCAAAACACTTGTTAATTCCTTCTTCCCTCCCTTTCGAAGATTGCTAATTACGCTCCAAAATGGTTTTCCCGCGTCTTGGCTCAGAGATTCTAGCTTGTTTCCAAAGTCTTCCCATGATTTCTGCTTGGATTCTGCAATTATCCGTTTGGCTTTGTTTCTTTCTTCAACATAACTTTCTCTGTCTGCCTGATTTCTAGTATGGAGCCATTTTTGATATGCCTTCTTTTTCTTTTTACAGGCTGCATTGACTGTGTCATTCCACCAGGCTGTCTGCTTCTTCCTACCTTTACACACTACTGTTCCAAGACATTCCCTAGCTGTTTCCAGTAGTGTGTCACTGTACCTTGACCATTCCTCTTCCAGTGACTGTAAATCATTACATTCAACTAACTGGTACCTTTCCGAGATCATTGTTATGTATTTGTGCATAATTTCCTTGTCTTGAAGCTTCTCCACTCTTATCCTACACATGGACCTGAATTTCTGCTCTTTTGGCCTCACAAAACCAATTTCACTGCAGATTAAATAATGATCAGTATCATCAAAGAACGTGTGTCCTTGACTGTCTTCGTGAATTCCTGGTCTGTTACTGTATAGTCAATGATAGATCTGGTTCCCCTTCCTTCCCACGTATAGCGGTGAATGTCCTTATGCTTAAAGAAGGAGTTTGTGATAACTAAGACCATACTGGAACAGAAATCCAAGAGCTTTTTTCCGTTCCTGTTGGCCTCCATATCCTCTCCAAAGTTACCCATAATCTTTTCATACCTTCTGTTCGATTTCCTATCCTGGCGTTGAAATCACCCATGAGTGAAACACTATCCTTATCCTTCACTCTAATAACTACATCACTAAGTGCATTGTAAAATCTGTCCATCTCATCTTGATCGGTCCCTTCACAGGGTGAATACACTACCACAATCCTAATTTTCTTACTGGAGATGGCCAAATCTACCTACATCAGTCGTCCATTTACATACCTTGTTGCAATTATGCCGGGGTTCGATTCCTTTCCTGATGTAGAATCCTACACCCCACTGTGCTCTTCCCACTTTAACTCCTGACAGGTAGACCTTGTATTCTCCGACTTAGTCCTCTTTCTCTTCCCTTACTCTAACATCAATAGCAGCTTAACGGTTGAGGGACTTACCGGTGGATTTGGTAGTCTTTGTCGTCTGAGTACAAAAGTGGGCACGACTCAGAATATGTCCGAGATGCCCAACCTTATTCCAAAGTAACTGGTATCACAACTGTCAGGACCACTTACTTGGCCAGTCATACGTTGCCCGTGGTTCATGAACTAGGACACGACTACGGGAACCCACACCATGGTTTTATTTCTACCTAAATTACGTATCTTTTCCGATTGCACTGACACCGCACGTCTGGCCTTGTGCATGGCTACCAACAATCATGCGAGAAAGTTTGCCAACAGTTCACTATATTTGGAGCGTTTGTTGACCTCCTTGTGGCTGTCCGATAGATACGTCAAATAAGAAACGGCGTCTTGGAGTTTAAATCGGATTATTGCGAATACTGTACGACACAGGAGCCAAACCGTAGGTGAAGGCGATGGGAAAGTCAAAGAATGAACAGTTAGCCATCGCATTTGCAGCGTTGCCTGCTCAAGTATCATCTGTAGATGATCTTATAAAAGGTCGAAACCGGTGATATTTGAAAGTGGCCTCTGTCTCATTACCGAAGCGTAGGATCTGAGACGACAGTTGCCACAGCTGGGCAAAATTGCCTCAGGACAGGTTTCAAAGGCACCAAATACACCATTCAGGACCACATTAGGGACGGCATCGCGGTCATGGGGAGTGCGAAACCCTACTGAGATGGCGTGGCGGCGACATTCCACCTGTAACTGGCGTTCTCTCATATACTCCATTTTGAAACCAGTTCAATAAAGTCTCGTGGTCTTTCATCATACGTAGTTCCAATCATTTTCAACGACTCCTTTTTCGTCTGGATGTACCTAATATGCATGAATGTAACGTGCAGTATTTGAACGTTTGAATGTTTAGAACAGTGATTTTCAATCTTTCTAAACCCGCGACCTACTCTCCGAGTAAAATATCCGACGACCCCCTACGCCCGCAGTACAGCTGTCAGAGATTCGAAAGGAAAGTATTTAACTTTCTTTTTTAGATGTATGTAAGATCTGTGCCGCCAACCACGTCTGGTGATCATTGCAGTAGCGGAATGGAATCAAAACTGAAAAAAGACTACATTAGTACAAATATTTGATAACTAAGGTTGCTTTCATGAATAATAAATCTAAATGTGTAATTTCTGGCTACATGTTGTCATGTGAGAGTATGAGACCGTCAAAGCTGATACATCTTAATGTTTCAAGGATGCTCATTAGCTTTAGATTTCTTCGAAAGGATACCGAAAACAACCAGCAGCAAATTACTATGACCCAGTAATAAAATGGTATTGTTATAAGTTGAATAAAAATAATACTGCATTGATAATTCGTTACCAGCTGCAAAATACTATGATCTAGTAGTAAAAACGTAATATGTACTAATGTATAATATTAGTGATTGCTTTTCTGACGTGTAAATACTTCAACCGTTGACAAAGTCATATGAGGAGATTGCGACCATTGTAAATAACTGTAGTCAGTGTTTCGCGTTCATGTCAGCCCATCATCAGAAATCAAAAGTACCTTAGGTACAGCTTATACCAGTGATAGTTTTGCTGTTTGTTTAAGAGCCACCCGAAACCTGTCACAACAGATCTATTTTTCCGCCTACGAATGACTTGTTAATTAAGCGACTTTCGCGAAATCTTGTCACTTCCCATAGTAGGTGATCACGAAACGTAGGTTTGCTATAGTAACATTCTACTTGTGCAACTTCCTGCAACCGCGATCCCTCGATCAAAATTTTGCGATCCACCAGGGGGTCGCGACCAACAAGTTGAAAACCACTGGTTTAGAACATATATGAAAATCAAAATTATTTCTTATCTGTTTCATATCCTGTTCATTATTATTTCCAACATGCTGTTGATCTCCGCACGAGGAATATTTACACTGCAGCTTTCAGTAGCGATGAAAGTAACAATGAAAATGAATGTGTTAACTACAGCTTTACGGCAAAATAATGCTGTGATACAATACAACCATCATGAATCACACTGCAAGCGAATCTGTTATGTCCAAATATTCTAGCAATTGAATTCTATGATTTCTTAATAACATTTTCTTAATGTACAATTTTATGTTTGTTTTAGAGGTTTGTTTATTTTGTGACTCGATTTTTGGTTTCTTAGGCCATTTTCAGACATTTACTGAAGTAAAAATAAACAAACCTGTAGAACAAACGCAAAATTGTGTACTTTAATTTTCGTAATGAATTTGTTCTGCCAAGAACCGAAGAAATTATCAGATATATTCTTTCCTAATTCCATGTTGTAAATCCCTTTTCCAAAGTCGTTAGTCACAAAACATTAACATGGATTTCAGTTTCATAGAAGAAATACTTTCAAACAGGAAATCAGAAAATAGAGAGGGGGAAAGCGAAAGCACGAGAATGAATTTTATACGGTACTGAAACTAGAGAAAATGTTCGTAATTGTATGGGACTTAACTACTTTGATCATCAGTCCCAAGGCTTACAGTGAAAGCAGAGAATAGAACGATACACTGATGTAAGAGTTAAAAACGACTGGAAGAAATGATAGAGTAGGACGTGAACACTTGTGAGCGAATAAACGAAAGAAATTGGGTTAAATCCGGTACTATTTTCTGGAAATAGTACAGTAATTTCGAGACGTCGTAATTTAGACTTATTTACGTGATCTATGACGAACGTTTCGAACGAAAAGAAAATAAATCATTTTCTTGTTACATGCCAAAGAGAAAAGTATGGAAGTCAAACAGTACGAGCTAAGGAAGATAATGAAAATGGTACTTCTACAAATTGCAATAATGAGGATAAATTTTTTTCCAACCTCCTCTTATGAGCTCGACTGCCACTGATACATTTGCTGCATCTGCAACTTTCGTTCGAACATAAATTTCTTGGTACGAGCTCGCTGTCAGATAGGAAACAGAGCTGGCTACGTTTCTGGTGTGGCCTCCATAATTCAGCTGTCAGAGAATATACGCATCGTGCAGCCTTTGTTTCGCTTAACGTGTCTGCAGTTAGAGGTGCATCGCACAATGTCCAGGACGTATTGTGGAACGTAGCTGCACAGAACTCTCTAGCTGTTTAGAATGGAGTTCACATGATAACGAGGTCACGATACAACGAGTCTGTTGCGAAATGAGGCAGTGTGCACTCTGATTGACAGAACCATTGTGAAAAATCATATTTATTATCTAGCACTGTACAACAGTACAGCATACAATGCAGACTACCTCTAAAATAATTATAGAACTTTTTAAAAAGTGTTTTTGTATAAGTGAAGATTTTCCCTAACCTCACAAGAGAAAGTTTGTCAGTTATCTTGTAGCACTACACAATTACAAAAAAAAAAAAAAAAAAAAAAAAAAAAAAAAAAAAAAACCTTTAAAATTCAGATTACATAAAGTAATAAGTAATTCAGGGAGGAGAGTACTATATATATATATATATATATATATATATATATATATATATATATATATATATATATATATATAAATAAACCGGTGGAAACGAAAAACACTAGTGGTGTTACGAAAAGACTGAATCAAAAGCCAGCAGTCTGTCTGAAAAATTAATACTTTATATTCAACTTCCTGAGAAATTTCATGGGTGACGAAGTGGTGGACGTTTCCAATGAATGGACAAATATGCAGACAAATCAGAGAAGAAACGATATCCATACAGTTAGGACGTTGTTAATTTTTTTTATCTCACTTCGTTTTTCATTGATGAAATTCTCTGTCAGCATTAAAAATATGCTTACCTTCATCCCCAAGTTCTTAATATACATAAAATATATATAACAATATAATACAATATATAATTGTATTAACAATATATTAAACAGTATAATTATTCACGTATGTTTTAAAATTAATTACACTACAGAATAAAATCTGTCTTATTCTAACAATCAAAAACTCTTTTTCAATAATATTTGCTATATTTTTGTAATACCAGATAATCTCTAAGAGATGGTTTGCTGAACTATCAGCGTTTGAATAGTAACCACAAAGTAAATGAAAGGAAGTATATATTCAACAAATAATAGAAAAACTACAGTGCCATTTTAAAATCTCAAGTATTTAAGAAAATTCGGAGAAATTAATATTTGTACAATAAAGTTTAATGAATAAAAAAAGCGTGATAAATAAGAAAATAAAAAAGAAAACAGCACTCTATCTCAAATCAATAAATAAAAGTACAGGAATTATATAATAAGAAGTACACCTTATTCAGCTATGTAGCCTAACAAAATAAAATTTGAAGTGACAATCTACTTAAATTACAAACAACCAAAACATTGCTTAATAGTAGTTCCAAGTTCGAAACGATCTACCGTCAAAACGCCATAAATACATACAAACACCTCCTGTCACCAAACTCACTTGAAAAATTAGGTAATGGTCGCAACACAGCAATATTATTAGTTGAAACTGCATCACAGGAAAGTCCGCGTGAAGGTTTTGGTGGGAAAAAGGAACCTCAGGTTCTTTCGTATATACCACCAATCACAGACTACATTGTGTGTAATGTTCGACAAGCTAACATCTACTATTCCTATCCTCGCAAAGAGAAAATTATTCAGTGAAAAGATACAACTTATTTCATATGCCGCAGCCAGATATCGTGGCTTGATGCAGACGTTACTACCTTTTTGTTATTTACCGCAGATGAATTGATCCATCAAAATTAAATAAATCACTTCACGAAATATTAAGTATTTGAAGTCAAAAAACTTACTGCCTTCTTTACTTCATACATTTTTGCATACGAAATGTGGGTAACATTTCTATTTAAACTTAAATGTGAGAGCCGACTGGTACCTGTATATGATCTCGACATAACGATTTGTATTTCTGGTGGACGGGTTGTTCACGGTACATACTCCGCTAGGATGTAAATCAGGAATCATGCAGTCATGACAAATGTTATATTCAATAATTCGTTCAAGTTATAGAAACGAAGCTTTTTCTGAATGGTAGCATACAGGTCATCCAAAAAGTTTGCCAAGTGATTAATACTGTTTTTAAACGGGTTTCAATGTTTTTCTATTCAATAATAAAGTGGCATTACAGGTGATAAAATTTACTTGTTGTATGTGGGCAACTGAAGGAGGCTCGAAACATGTTTCTAAGTAACAATACGTATGTAATACCTCTGTAATTAAATTTCTAATAATTTCTGTTTGAATCATGACCTTTTGCTACATACAATGACATCAGCTTGCCTAACTGTTTTGAATTACACTGGTCAAACAATTAGGGGATCAGTTGAGTTATCCAGGTTCTGAAATATTCTCGTCGGCAGAATGAACTAAAATGGTTCGAAGACTTTCTGTCGGTTCTATGGAGCTGAGACAAAAACATTACAACAGGCGAGATAGTTGGTGAAGAGGATGTTGGGGTTGTCTTTTGTTTACTCTACCAGCGTTGTATTTTGTTTACCAAACAAATTACACAAGCAGTTGAAGTCAGTCAGTGTAGTGAGCTGATAGTGCAATGCAACTTGTCTTACCCGAAGCTGTGGTTTGAAAAGCCATAGGGAGGTTGGAAGCGGCACAGACAGAGAGAGAGAGGTGGCTGCAATTACACGATTGTTGAAAAGTGTATTTTCCAAGACGTGGATGCTATTTTTGAACAATAGGAACCGTTAATAGGAGGCAAGGCCAAGGTCGTCGACGGGTAACATCAGCAAGAGATGACCGTTACCTCCAGATAGCACCCCGACGAGACAGGGGGCTGAATGGAACTCATCTGCAACGCCCCCTCTCCAGGCAGCAGATGAACGCGCAATATCAATAACCCCTAGGAAATGTGGCATCTAAGAAGGGAGGCCCATAGTTTGTCTACCATTTAAACCGCGATTCCGTTTAGCCCGCGGAAATTGGATGGAGGAACATCAGGATTGGAGTCGTAACTAATGGCGCCTGTTTCTGTTTATATTAGATTAGATTAGATTAATACTTGTTCCTTACATCATGTATACGACATTTCGTAATGATGTGGAACGTGTCAGTTTAGTAAATTTTGTCTATACTTGACAATCTATATTTTAAGAGTTTGTTTTTGTTTTTATTTTTGTTTTTAATTTTTTTTAAGTTTTATCTAAAAATTCATCTACATTGTAGAAGGAGTTGCCATTCAGAAATTCCTTTAATTTCTTTTTAAATACTAGTTGGCTATCTGTCAGACTTTTGATACTACTTGGTAAGTGACCAAAGACTTTTGTGGCAGCATAATTCACCCCTTTTTGAGCCAAAGTTAGATTTAACCTTGAATAGTGAATATCATCCTTTCTCCTAGTGTTGTAGCTATGCACACTGCTATTACTTTTGAATTGGGTCGGATTGTTAATAACAAATTTCATGAGTGAATATATATATTGTGAAGCTACAGTGAGTATCCCTAGATCCCTAAATAAATGTCTCCAGGATGCTCTTGGGTGGGCTCCAGCAATTATTCTGATTACACGCTTTTGTGCAATGAATACTTATTTACTCAATGTTGAATTTCCCCAGAATATGATCCCATATGAAAGCAGTGAATGAAAATAGGCGTAGTAAGCTAATTTACTGAGATTTATATCACCAAATTTTGCAATGACTCTGATAGCATAAATAGCTGAACTCAGACGTTTCAGGAGATCTTCAATATGTTTCTTCCAATTCAGTCCCTCGTTCACGGATAAGTCAAGATTTTGTGTTTAGCCGGACCGTTATCGTTCTCTCATCTGGAGAGAGCGTGTAACAAGTCTGATTATGTGGAAGAAACATGCCCATATCATGGTGGTGGAAAAAAGGTGTGCGCCGGAGTCAATATTATTGGATTTACGGACCTCTATGTCGTTCAGATTGGCGCTTTGACGGCTCCGAGGTATAGAGACGAGATCCTTCGACTTTTCTTGTGCCCTACGCTGGTTCCATAGGAGATGGGCTCCTTTTGTTGGACGATAACGCTCGTCTCTACAGAGCTGCACTGGTGGACATCATACTTCAAGCTGCAGGAATTGAACGAATGCAGTGGCCAGTTTGTTTACGAGCCTATTGAAGATGTCGGGGATGCACTTGGCAGACACACTGCAGCCAGACCAGCACCTCCCACAACAGCTGTAGAACTAGATATTGCACTCATGGGAGAAAGGCCAAATATTCATTAGGAGCTGATTGATAACCTCATACTATGCACGTCACCCAGGTGTCCAACTGTACTGGCCGTCCGAGGTGATAGCAGACTATGTTAAAAGGCAAAGAAAATTTTTCAGTATTATGGTATCTCCATGTTGCTCAGAGTTAACGGCATGTAAACCCCAAGTAAAGAGTTGATACAGCAATATATCGTACTGTATCAAATACAAATTACAACTGTAACCAATATCTCAATAAAATATGTTCAGACTGGTTTGACGCAGGTCTCCACGCTATCCCGTCCTGTGCAAGCCTTTTCGCCTGAGAATGCGTACGGCAATCTACATCCTTTTGAATCTGCTTACTGTATTCGTCCCTCGGTCTCCCTCTACGATTTTTACCCCACACACTTCATTCTAATGCTAAGTTAACAATTCCTTGATGGTTTAGAATATTTCCCAACAAACTACCTCTTCTCGTATTGAAGATAGAAACTCCATTTCTCCCCAATTCTGTTAAGAACCTCCTTATTAGTTACGTGATCTACCCATCTAATCTTCATCATTCGTCTGTACCACAACTTTTTGAAAGCTTCTATCATCATTTTGTATGAACTCCACGTTTCAGTCCCATACAATGCTACACTCCAGGCAAAAGCTTTAAGAAAGGATTTACTTTTAAACTAATATTGGATGTCAACAAATTTCGCTTCTTTAGAAACGCTTTTCTTCCCATAGCCATTCTGCATTTTTATCTTCTTTTTATCTTGCTACCCAAATAACTAAACGCATCTACTACTTTTATCATCTCATTACCTAATCTAACTCCTGCAGCATTGCCTGATTTTTATGACACTGCGTTCCATTACCCTCGGTTTACTCTTGTTAATGTTCATCATATCTTCCTTTCAAGACACTGTCAAATATTCAAACGATTTTTTTTATTTTTTATGTTTGTATAGCTTATGGGACTTAACTACGGGGTCATCAGTCCCTAAACTTACAAACTACTTATCAACTAGCTTATCCTAAGGACGGCACAAATATCCATGCCCGAGGCGGGGGGGGGGGGGGGATTCTAACACCCGACCGTAGTGGCCGTGCAGACCGTGACTGGAGCGCCTCAGTTTCCTCGGCCACCGCGGCCGGCAAGACACTGTCTATTCCATTTCCTTGCTCTTCCAGGTCGTTTGTTGTCTCTAATAGAATTAGTATGTCATCAGCAAACCGCAAGGTTTTTATTCTCTCTCCCTGGACTTTAACTCCATCTCTAAATCTCCCCTTGCATTCCTTTACAGCTTGCTCAGATTGAACAACATTAGGGCAAGGCTACAACCCTGTTTTATTCCCTTCCCAACCACTACGACCCTTTCATGCCCATCGACTGTAATAATTTAAGTCTGTTTTTTGTAGAAATGGAATAAGGCTATTCGCTCCCTGTATTTTACCCCTGCTACATTCGGAATCTTAAAAAAATGTATTCCTGTCTATTTGTACTACTTTGGTTGGTGTTGGCTTCGTGTCTATCTTTGCTACGATAATGCGTTAACTATGTTGTTCATAGTAACTTACACACGTTCCTATTTTCTTATTCATTATCAGACCTACTCCTGCATTGCTACCAACAGATTTTTTTATTTATAACCCCGTACTCAACTAACCAAATATCCTTTTCATCCTGCTACCGAACTACACTGACCCCCACCATATCTAACTAAAATCTCTCCATTTCTCATTTCAAATTATTTAACTTACCTGCCTCACTGAGAGATGAAACATTCCACGCTCCGGTCCATAGAGTGCCTGTTTTGTTCACATCTACCTTTTTGCAGTCTCTTTAAGTTTTAATCTACGGTTCATAACCAATAAGTTATGGTCACAGTATATATCTGTCATGCTGTTTAAAATCTGGTTTCTAAACGTTTGCCTTACCATTTATGAAGTCGCTTTGGTATCTTCCAGTGTTTTCTACTCTCTTCCACGTGTATAACCTTTTTTCATGATGATTAAACCAAGTGTATGTGATGATTAAATTGTGCTCTGTACAAAATTCTACCGGGCGTTGTCCTCTTTCATTCCTTTTCCGCAGTCGATATTCACCCACTACATTTGCTCCTCTTCCCTTTCCTACTACCGAGATCTTGTTCCTCGACCCAATTAAGTTATCTTCTCTTTTAACGGTCTGAACAATTTCTCTTATTTCTTCATACATTTCTTCGATCTCCTCATCATCGGCGGAGGCAGTTGGCATATAAACTTGTAATATTGTGATTGTTGTTGCCGTCGTGTTTATCTTTCCACAATAATGGTTTCACTATGCTGTTCATAGTAACTTACCCGCATTCCTATTTTCGTAATCGTTCTCAGACATACTCCTGCATTACCATCTAAGGAGAAATCCTGTTCAACCTGCCTCCGACCTTCACTAAATCCTAGCATATCTATCTTTTATCTATCCATTTCTCGTTTCAAATTTTCTAACTTACTTACCCGATTGAGGGATAGAACATTCCACGCTCCGATTAGTGGAATGCCTGTTTTTTTTTCTTTTTTTATGACTACATCTTCCTGAGTACCTGAGTAGTCCCCGCCCGGAGATCCGCATGGGGGGACTATTTTACATCCAGAATATTTTACCCGAGCGGATGCCATCATCATATATTCATACAGTAGAGGTGCATGTCCTCGGGAAAAGTAACGACTATAGTTTCTCCTTGTTTTCAGCCGTTCGCAGTAACTGCGTCACAAGCATTATGTGCATGTCTGTGAGTGAATGAATGTGCTTTCTTATACCCACTCTGTATTTGAAAACTTCCTCCCACATTATCTTCATATTCATGAAGGGCAGTAACAATTGTATTACAGGCAGTAACTTTATGATTTAATTTCATGATCTCCTTCCCATGTTTAATTATCTATATTACTTTTTTTTAACATTATTTGGAGACCATCGTGGCCGAGGGGACTGAGGCGCTCCTGTCACGGTCTGCACGGCCACTACGGTCGGGGGTTCGAATCCCACCTCGGGCAAGGATATTTGTGCCATCCTTAGTATTAGCTAGTTCATAAGTAGTTTGTAAGTGTAGGGACTGATGACCCCGTACTTAAGTCCCATAAGCTATTTGAACATTTGTAGCATTTAATCGAGCTGAGCGACGCAAGTGATCGACAGTTCCTCAACGTCCGAACAACATCACTTGGTTCACTCCCAGGCACTTGAAGATGTCCCTCGATAAGCGTCCCTCTTGACACAGAAAACAACGCGTATATTTCGGAATTGACATTCTAGCCATGCCACAACTAGTCAAAACATGCAGTGTACTTTGCTCCAGGTGTTATGAATAGAAATTATCAACTTCTTATCCACTCCGTTCTCATTGACACTGATTATACGTAGTTGTTTACACCTTTGTGCTGTTTGAGTGAAGTCTATGGGCATTGAGCTCTTCAAAACAAATTATAAGGTCCCTATGGTCCCTAAATAATTCATTTTCTGCAATTTTTCAGTCTGCATAGGCTACGTTCTCAGTAAGCCACAATAGTGTTTACACTGTACTTATAAAGTTCAGTAAATATTTCTGTGAATTTATATTACTTCTGATTATTGGTACTGTTTGTCATTCTGTATTGTACATAAGGTATTTTCTACATAATTTTCAGTAAATGTATACAATGTAGTTGATTTGGTGAAGTGGTCACATATATACATCGTAAGTGGCGCAGTAAGTCTTTTGAAGTATCGTTCAATGGGAGAGTGACTGCTCCGACTGCCAGAGGGCAATTGCGAGCAGAAGCGCGCGAGAGTGACAGTAGCGGTAAGGAGATGCTGTTGGTAAAGGCAATCGTTAAGTATATCTTGCGGCACGTCATTATTGGAAGGCATGATTTTTTTTTTTTTTTTTTAATTTCATGTCCTTTAATGTTCTCCCGCCTTATATTTATTTTAATATATACAATTTCTGATTTTTAAATTTGCTTTCCGCTTTCTCATTTCATTTGTTAATTTTCTCTTCCCTTTTGGTCATTTTTGATTATTCATTTACTTCATTATTACCTATAAATCCTTTTTGAATATTTTTGTGCTATTATCGAAAAAAGTCATGATCCTGCATTCTGCGAGCTGCTTGCTGTTTCATGTTTCCAGTTTTGTGATAAGAATGTACGAGGAAAGTCAAATCATCCTTTTTTTAAATCTGTATTGGAGTCAGGTTGCCTCTCCTTTCATTATTCAAGTTAATCAGTTTCGTTGTAACTTTTGGGAGTACTTTCGACGGGGCCATAATTTGCCAGTATATTTGTTTCCCATTTCAAAAAAATGTTCAAATGTTTGTTAAGCTTATGGGACTTAACTACGGGGTCATCAGTCCCTAAACTTACAAACTACTTATGAACTACTTACGAACTAGGACGGCACAAATATCCATGCCCGAGGGGGGATTCGAACCCCCGACCGTAGTGGCCGTGCTGACCGTGACTGGAGCGCCTCAGTCACCTCGGCCACCGCGGCCGGCTGTTTCCCACTTCCCCGGGCGTATCCGTCGCGCATGTTAATTAATGTTATCAGGCTTACCTCGGCGGTCGGAGTCACCACAATGTTTGGTTGTAGAAACTCAGTGTTGCACTTAGTCAGTATTCAGTATTAGTCAATCAGATATTCAGGATACCTTGATATATTCGGGATAGCTTGACAGAGATATTGGGGAAATGTTCAAATGTTCGATAAGCTTAAGGAATTTAAACGCGGGGTCATCAGTACCTAAACTTACGAACTACTTATGAACCATCTTGTACTAAAGACGACACAAACAACCATGCCCGAGAGGGGATTCGATCCCCCGACTGGGAACGGCCTCGTGCATCGTAGCATAGCGCCTCAATGCGCTCGGCCGCACCGGCGCGGCGATGCAGGGTATCCTTGCACTATTAAATACACACTCCTGGCCATTAAAATTGCTACACAAGACGTGCTACAGACGCGAAATAAAACTGACAAGAAGAAGATGCTGTGATATGCAAATGATTAGCTTTTCAGAGCATTCACACAAGGTTGGCGCCGGTGGCGACACCTGCAACATGCTGATGAGGAAAGTTTGTTGTTGTTGTTATTTGGATGTTTAAGGGGGACAAAACTACAATGGTCATCAGTCCCCCATTCCATTACAAAATGTCAAAAATAAAAGTGCGAACGTCAAATGAATGCGCCCAGAGATTAAGTTTGCGAAGTGGGATGGAAATCCCACTGGGTCTATAAAACATCAACAAAACGGAGAAGAAACTAAAAGAAAAGGGGGCGAACACACAAAGACACCTTACTACAAAGAGGCCGAAGGCAGTGGTTGACCGACCATAGGAATAAAAAAGGAAAAGTCAACCACTCGGCAGTGCAAGGAAAAGACCAGTCATAGAGACTGATAAAAACCTCCTGCTCGAATAAAACTTAAAACTGAATTCGCTGCTGAAGCATCGTCACGTAAAATATCTGATAAAACGCCAGGAATGTTAAAACGACGCCGCAAGGCGGCTAAAAACGGGCAGTCCACTAGGATGTGAACTATTGTCAAGTGGGAGCCACAACGACACTGGGGCGGGGCCTCACCACGAAGGAGATGTCCGTGGGTGAGCCACGAATGGCCAATACGGAGTCGACACAGCACCACGGAGTCCCGGCGAGAGGCCAGCACGGAAGAACGCCACGCGGTGGTGGTCTCCTTGACTAGCCGAAGCTTGTTGGGTGTGCCCAGGCTATGCCACTCGGCATCCCAACGCTGATGTACGCGGTGGCGCAACAACGAACGGAGATCAGACGCCAGGAGGCCGATGTCCAAAATGGACGCACTGACTGCCTGCCTGGCAAGTCTGTCAACACGTTCATTGCCCGGGATGCCGACATGACCCGGAGACCAGACGAACACCACCGATTGCCCGGACTCTCCAATGGCACAAAGCGTCTCCTGTATGGCCAACACCAGAGGAGACCGCGGGTAACAGTGCTCCAGAGCTCGGAGGCTGCTCAGAGAGTCGCTGCAAACAACAAAAGACTCGCCGGAGCAGGACCGGATATGCATGAGAGCTCTGTGAATGGCTACCAGCTCTGCAGTGTAAACACTGCAGCCATTCGGCAGGGAGTGCTGTTCCACATGGTCACCATGAGTATAGGCATATCCCACACAGCCATCAACCATGGAACCATCTGTGTAGATCAGGTCATATCCACGGAATTCCGCTATGACAGCAGAGAACTGACGGCGGAGCGCCTCCAGTGGAACTGAGTCTTTGGGCCCCTGGGCCAAGTCCAGCCGAGTAGACGGCCTTGGCAAACACCACGGAGGTGTACGGGCACGGACCCGATAGGAAGTTGGAAGGGGAGAAGACTCAAGCTCCCGCAGGAGGGACTGAACCCGATAGGCAATAGTATGACCTGATCTGGGGCGTCGCTGATGGGGACGGACTACCACATCAGGAAAGAGGAGACGATGGTTTGGGTGGCCTGGGGAGCAATACACATGGGCTGCGTAAGCCGCAAGTAGGTGTTGGCGGCGGATCTCCAAGGGTGGAACCCCAGCCTCTACTAGTAAGCTGTTCACTGGGCTGGTGCGGAAGGCACCCGTCGCGATGCGAACCCCACAGTTGTGAATGGGGTCCAGTAGGTGCAGTGCCGAAGGTGCTGCAGACCCATAGGCTATGCACCCAAAATCGAGACGGGACTGCACCAGCGCCGTGTAAAGCCGCAACAGTGTGGAGCGGTTTGCACCCCAGGTCGTATGACCCAAGTGTCTGAGAAGGTTGAGATGGCGCCAGCACTTCCGTTTCAGCTGACGAATGTGGGGGAGCCACGTCAGCCGGGCGTCAAAGACCAGTCCTAAAAAACGGTGAATTTCCACTACAGTAAGTAGTTCGTCATTAAGATAAAATTCAGGGTGCGGGTGGACGGTCCGACGCCGACAGAAGTGCATCACTCTGGTCTTGGAGGCAGAAAACTGAAAGCCGTGGGTAAGCGCCCAGGTCTGCGCCTTCCGAATAGCACCTTGCAACCTGCGCTCAGCAACTTGGGTGCTGCAGGAACTAAAAGAGAGACAAAAGTCGTCAGCATAAAGAGAGGGGGACACCGACGACCCAACCGCTGTAGCTAAACCGTTGATGGCGATTAAAAATAAGGGAACGCTTAAAACGGAACCCTGAGGAACCCCATTTTCCTGGATATGAGAGGAACTCAGAGAAGCACCAATTTGAACACGAAAGGTACGGACGGCTAAAAAATTCTGAATAAAAATCGGTAGGGAGCCACGGAGGCCCCAGTCATGTAAAGTATTGAGGATGTGTCGTCGCCAGGTTGTATCGTATGCTTTGTGCATATCGAAGAAGACGGCAACAAGGTGTTGGCGCCGGGAAAAGGCTGTGCGGATTGCAGACTCGAGGTACACCAGATTATCGGTGGTAGACCGACCCTGGCGAAAACCGCCCTGGCATGGAGCCAATAATCCCCGAGTCTCAAGAATCCAACACAACCGCCGACTGACCATCCGCTCCAACAGTTTGCATGGAACGTTAGTCAGGTTAATGGGCCGATAGCTATCCAAGTTCAGAGGATGTTTGTCGGGCTTAAGCACTGGGATGATGATACTCTCCCGCCACTGTGACGGGAAAACACCATCACACCAAATGCGGTTATAGACCGCAAGGAGGTTACGCCGACTATCTGCTGAGAGATGTTTCAGCATTTGACTATGGATGCTATCAGGCCCTGGCGCCGTGTCTGGACATTGTTGAAGAGCACTGAGGAGCTCCCACTCAGTAAAGGGAGTGTTGTAAGATTCAGTGCGACGGGTACGAAAGGAGAGGGGCTGGCGTTCCATCCTCTCCTTCAATGTACGGAAGGCCGGTGGATAGTGTGCAGAGGCAAAGGCGTGGGCATAATGCTCAGCAAACATGTCTGCAATAGTGGCCGGGTCCGTACAAACGACTCCATTTGAGGAGATCGCAGGGATTCCCACTGGTGTCCGTAATCCCTGTAGCCGCCTGATCTTACTCCAGACCTGCGAGGCTGAGGTGCCTGTCCCAATAGTGGAAACGTACCTCTCCCAGCACTCCTGTTTCCGTCTTCTTATTAACTGGCGAGCACGAGCGCGAAGCCGTTTAAAATCAATGAGATGCTCCTGAGAGGGGTGACGCTTATAGCGCTGTAAGGCCCGCCTACGATCTCTAATAGCCTCAGCTATTTCCGGCGACCACCACGGCACTGCCTTACGCCGTGGGCACCCTGTGGAGCATGGAATTGCAGCTTTTGCAGCAGAAACAATTGTGTGAGTGACGCCCTCAACCACCACATCGATGGAATCGAGTGGGGGAGGTTGAACAATAGCAGTGGACGTGTAATCTTCCCAGTTAGCCCTGCCTAAAGCCCACCTGGGGGGGCGTTCTGGGGACTGACGTTGTGGGAGTGACAGAAAAAGCGGAAAATGGTCACTGCCACACAGATCGTCGTGGGCTCTCCAGTGGACAGATGGTGGAAGGCTGTGGCTGCAGATCGATAAATCAATGGCCGAGAACGTGCCATGTGCCACACTAAAGTGTGTGGGGGCACCAGTATTTAATAGGCAGAGGTCGAGTTGAGAAAGTAAAGACTCGACTACTCTGCCTCGGCCAGAAAGCGAAGTACTACCCCACAACGGGTTATGGGCATTGAAGTCGCCCAATAAGAAGAAAGGCGGGGGTAGTTGCGATATAAGTGCAGCCAAAACATTCAAAGAAATATCACCATCTGGAGGGAGATAAAGGCTGCAGACGGTAAACTCTTGTGTTGTCCTTACCCTGACAGCCACTGCTTCTAGTGGTGTACGAAGGGGCACAGGTTCACTATGAACAGAGGTAAGGACATACACACATACACCACCTGAGACCCTGTTATATGAGCTACGGTTACAGTAATATCCCCTGTAGCCACGAAGGGCTGGGGTCCGCATTGCTGGAAACCATGTTTCCTGTAAGGCAATGCAGAAGGCAGGTGTTGTGCTTAAAAGGTGTCGTAGCTCAGCCAGGTGGGGGAAGAAACCGCCGCAGTTCCACTGGAGGATAATGCTGTCTGATAACTGGGAAGACATGGAGATTACAAATCAGCGTCACTCAAATCCGCTGTCTGCCTTTGTTCTGGCTCAGTATCCATAATTTCTGTGATGTCCCCGACGGCGAGGTCGTCTGGGGACGCTAGAATTTCCACCTCGTCCCCAGAGGTCGAGGTGGAGTGGTGAGGTGGCTCAGGAGCCACCGTGGTATCCTTCACGTCGTTTTCAACCTTTTTCCTCCGGTCCTTCTTGCCCCTCGGGGGCTTCGCCGGCAGGGCTGGCTTCTCAGACTCAGCCTCAGGGACTGAGGAGGAGCATGAGGCCCTGCGTCCAGCAGCCTTCGGTTTTGCCTGCTGCTGGCGTGTGTCAGAAGTGACACGGGCGGAACCCTCGGAAGGGAGTGTCCCAAGGGACCCCTTCCGAACGAGGGGTGCCGGAGTGGGTTGTTGTGTCTCCGGCAGAAGGTTGGAGGTTGCTCCCGAGGCAGTTACCTGGGGAGCAGAAGAAGGAAGGGGGCCCCCAACCACCTTGGGGGCAGATGTAGGTTTGCGGCCCTGGGGGCCTACAGAAAAAGAATGAGCAGACAAGATGGGTGTCGCCACAGATGATGAAGATGATGCAATTGCCGCAAAAGACGTTGTCATGGCCACTGGGTGTAAGCGCTCAAATTTCTTTTTTGCCTCAGCATAGGTCAACCGGTCCAAGGTCTTATATTCGATGATTTTCCTTTCTTTCCGGAGCACAGGGCATTGTGATGAGCAGGGAGGATGCTCCTGGCCACAGTTCACACAGATGGGCGGCGGAGTACATGGGGCGTCCGGGTGGGCTGGACGTCCACAATCCCGGCAAGTGGCGCTGGAAGGGCAACGGGACGACATATGCCCAAACTTCCAGCACTGGAAGCATCTCATAGGAGGAGGGATGTAGGGTTTGACATCAACCCGGTAGCACATCACCTTCACCTTCTCTGGCAGTGTATCGCCTTCAAAGGCTACGATGAAGGCACCGGTGGCAACCCTATTATCTTTCGACCCACGATGGATGCGCCGGACGAAGTGAACACCTCGCCGCTCGAGGTTGGCGCGCAGCTCCTCATCGGATTGTAAGAGGAGATCCCGGTGAAAAATAATACCCTGGACCAGATTGAGGGACCTATGTGGCGCAATGTTGACCGCGATGTCTCCCAGCTTATCGCAGGCAAGCAATGCCCGCGACTGGGCAGGGGATGCGGTGTGAATCAACACAGAGCCATTGCGCATCTTGGAGAGGGACTCCACATCTCCAAACTTCTCCTCCAGATGGTCTACGAAGAACTGAGGCTTTACGGTCGTAAATGATTCCCCATCAACCCTTGTACAGACTAAATATCGAGGCGAATAAGGCTCATTGATGGTAGTAGCCCTGCGTTCCTCCCAGGGCGTGGCCAAGGAAGGGAACGACTTGGGGTCATATGAAGAGGCATAAAACTTACCACGCTTAGAGACGGTGGTTATACGTCCACCAACGTGTTCTTTTGCTCGTTTCATGTTGTTCCCACGAGCAGCTAGGGATCTAAAGGTCCACCCAGGCAGAGCCCCGCTTGCCTGGGTAAGCCTTATACAACTGAGGTGCGGCAGGTTCCCCAGAGGTTGCTCGCTAACGACTGTTCAACCTCAACAGCCATTCATCTCCTCGGCACGTAGCACACCTTGAGATTGAGGTTTTTTTTATAGAGGTTTGTACCGTCCTCGCGACCCGGGCGATTAAGCCAAGATCCCCGGGCTCTGAAACGTACAACGTTCCACCGTCGCGCCGAACGATGGTCGTTGAAGCACGCACAGAGCTTACGGTGTAGCGGACTGTTGGCGCGACACAGCCCACAGCTCAGGACCCCGGGTTCGCCAAGCCCGTACTCAGCAAATTAATGCTGAGCCCCTGAGGGGGAGGAAAGTTTCAACCGATTTCTCATACACAAACAGTAGTTGACCGGCGTTTCCCGGTGAAACGTTTTTTTGATTCCTCGTGTAAGGAAGAGAAATGCGTACCATCACGTTACCGACTTTGATAAAGGTCGGAATTGTAGACTATTAAGATTTCGGTTTATCGTATCGCGACATTGCTGCTCGTATTGGACTGTTGGCAGAATATGGAATCGGTGGGTTCAGGAGGGCAATACGGAACGCCGTGCTCGATCCAAACGGCCTCGTATCACTAGCAGTCAAGAACACGGGCATCTTATCCGCATGGCTGTAACGGTTCGTGTAGCCACGTCTGAGTCAATAGATGGGGACGTTTGCAAGACAACAACGATCTGCACGATTAGTTGGACGACGTTTGCAGCAGCATGGACTATCAGCTCGGAGACCATGGATGCGTTAGCCATGACGCTGCATCACAGACAGGAGCGCCTGCAATGGTGTATACAACGAGGAACCTGGGTGCACGAATGACAGATCGTCATTTTTTCGGATGAATCCAGGTTCTGTTTACAGCACCATGATTGTCGCATCCGTGTTTGGCGACATAGCGGTGAATGTACATTGGAAGTGTGTAATCGTCATCGCCATACAGTCGTATCACAACAACGGCACTTTGAACAGTGGCCGTTACATTTCAGATGTGTTACAACCCGTGGCTCTACCCTTCATTCGATCCCTGTGAAACCCAACACTTCAGGAGGATAATGCACGACCGCATGTTGCAGGTCCTGTACAGGCCTTTCTGGATATGGATAATGTTCAACTGCAGCCCAGGCCAGCACTTTCTCCAGATCTCCCACCAATTGAAAACGTCTGGTCAATGGTGGCCGAGCAACTGACTCGTCACAATACGCCAGTAACTACTCCTGATGAACTGTGGTATCGTGTTGAAGCTGCATGGGCGTCTGTCCCTGTACACGCCATCCAAGCTCTTTAACTCAATGCCCAGGCGTATCAAGGCTGTTATTATGGCTAGAGGTGGTTGTTCTGGGTACTGATTTCTCAGGATCTATGCACCCAAATTGCGTGAAAATGGAATCACATGTCAGTTGTAGTATAACATATCTGTCCAATGAATACCCGTTTATTATCTGCATTTCTTTTTGGTGTAGTAATTTGAATGGCAAGTAGTGTATGTTCTCATCAAGACCACAAATTTAAGAAACGAAAAGTTTATCCCTTGTTATATCTGGTAGTGGAACCCAAAATAACTGGTTCAAATGTTCAAATGTTTGTAGAGCTTATGGGACTTCACTACGGGGTCATCAGTTCCTAAACTTACAACCTACTTATGAACTAGCTAATCCTAAGGACGGCACAAATATCCATGCTCGAGGGGGGATTCGAACCCCCGACCGTAGTGGCTGTGCAGACCGTGACTGGCGCGCCGCAAAATAACTGGTAATGGTACTAGGGATCTAGCACGGCGTTCCGTATTGACTTCCTGAACCCACCGATTCCATATTCTGCTAACAGTCATTGGATCGTGACCAACGCGAGCAGCAATGTTGCGATACGATAAACTACAATCGCGATAGCCTACAATCCGACCTTTATCAAACATGATGGTCACATCCATATTTGGCGACATCGCGGTGAGCGCACATTGGAAGCGTGTATGCGTCATCGCTATACTGGCGTATCACCCGGCGTGATGGTTTGGAGTGCTATTGGTTACACGTCTCGATCTGCTCTTGCTTCCATCGACGGCAGTCTGAGCTGTGGGCGTTACATTTCAGATGTGTTACGACCCATGACTCTACCCTTCATTCGATCCCTGTGAAACCCTAAATTTCAGCAGGATAATGCACGACCTCATGTTGCAGGTCCTGTATGGGCCTTTCTAGATACGGAAAATGTTAGACTGCTGCCCTGATCAGCACATTCTCCAGATCTCTCACCAATTGGAAAAGTCAGTGGTGGCTGAACAACTGCTTCGTCACAATACGCCAGTCACTACTTTTGATTAACTGTGGTATCATGTTGAAGCTGCACGGGCATCTTGCGTGTACACGCCATGCAAGCTCTGTTTGACCCAATGCACAGGCGTATCAAGGCCGTTATTACGGCCAGAGGTGGTCGTTTTGGGTACTGATTTCTCGGGATCTGTGCATCCAAATTGCGTGAAAATGTAATGAGATGTCAGTTCTAGTATAATATATTTGTCCAATGAATGCCCGTTTATCATCTGCATTCCTTCTTGGTGTAGCAATTTTAATGGCCAGTAGTATATATGACGCGCCGCAGCACGACTGCCTTTACCAATAGCTTCTCGTTAGCGCTACTGACACACTCTCGCGCTTCTGCTTAGGCTTGGCCTCTAGTAGTCGAAGCACTCACTCTCCAATCGAACGATACGTGAAAAGACATACTGCGCCACTTACAATGTATATCTGAAGCCAGTTTACTGAAAATTATGTAGAAAATAACTTACGTACTATGCAGAATGACAAACAGTACCAATAATTAGAAGTAATAATAATTAACAAAAGAAATTACTTAATTTTATAAGTACAGTGTAAACACTGTTGCGTCTTAAGGAAGGGAAGCTTAGGGTTTAACGTCCCGTTGACAGCTTAGTCATTAGAGACGGAGCTAACGCTCGGAGTTTTTTTGTGAGGATGGGGAAGGAAATCTGCCGTGCCCTTTGAAAGGAACCATCCCGGCATTTGCCTATAGTGATTTAGGGAAATTGCGGAATATCTAAATCTGGAGGACCGGAGGTGGATTTGAACCACCATCCTTCCAAAAGCGACTCTAGTGCGTTATCACTGCGCCACCTCGCTCGCTCTGTTGCGTCTTACAGAAAACGTAGTCTATACTAACTGATATATTACAGAAAATGAATTAAGTAGGGACCATAGGCACCTTACAAAATGTTTTTAAGGCATCAAACTGCTAAGGCCATCAGTTCCTAAACTAACTTACGCCAAGGAAACCTCATACACGCATGTCCGAGGAAGGACTCGAGTCTCCTATGCGGAATACGGAGTCCCAGACCCAATGTTGCCAAGTTAGTGGTTTTCCCACTAAATCTGGTTGTTGTGAGTACCTGTCTAGTGGGCAAATCTTACATCTAGTGGCTAGTGGGAATTATGGTGGATATTAAAAAATAGTCGGTGTTTTTTTTTTTGAAAAACACTTGATGAAGGCAGCATTCTGTAACAGCACTATTGAATTTGCTAACGCCTCGTAGCCCCTGAATTTATATTACCTAAAATTTATAATATACGTTATTCTTTGTTCCTCATTTTTGTGCGCCAATACATTCATGCGCGATTTTCTATATAATCCTGTTAGAAACATACATTATACTTTACAAGATATAAAACATGACAACAAAATACAGAAAAATATATTCCAAAAATAGTACTAATAAATTTGCATCTGCATGCGTACTTCA
This sequence comes from Locusta migratoria, assembly GCA_026315105.1. Lineage (NCBI taxonomy): Eukaryota > Metazoa > Arthropoda > Insecta > Orthoptera > Acrididae > Locusta > Locusta migratoria. The sequence goes on along the minus strand of CM048751.1, from coordinate 175,543,271 downwards.
TATTATGTGGCCACTTTTGTGGTTCAATTTTAGATACGTCTACCACGTTTCCCCTTGAAAACACGGGACACCTGACACTAGACACTAGACCAACCTCCAACGATAATATATCTTTAGTTATTATAATTAATGGAAAAGCCCCATCATTCTCCTTATCAACGATTAGGTTTAATGAAGCATATTTACACTGGCAATATTATACATTTTTTTTAAAATCCATGTTTCATAGAAACAACGGGACAGAAATTGTTAGGAAGTGTAAAAGGGATATAAAATTTCGACCTGCAACTTTTCATTGTTGGTAAAAAAAGTAATAAGAATTATATGAATAAATAAATAAAAATCTGTTCTAGCTTTAAATACAAAGGTCAAATTGAATTGTCTCATATTCTTGATCACTCAACAAGTACTTCAAATAATTACAATATAGTGGTTTTGTCAAACACACTAATAAAATCTAGAGGTTTCTTGCGGTGTTTAATAAGCTTTCTAGTGGGAAATCCCATTTTACTGTTGGCAACACTACCCAGGCCGCGCGTGCCTTAGTGCAATATATACATTGAACGTCAGTGTTCAGGAGACCTTAGAACCAAGGAGATGCAATACTTTATTTGTGTAGATGAAGCTGTAACTATTTAAAGAACCTTGCAATTCGATCAGATCGAGGTGACGAATGACATTAGACGCAGGTCATAAATCCATCTGCATCATTTGCATAAAATCATAGGAGCTTTATGATGAATCCTCTTCGACGACTGCCAATCGGTAACTAACCACCATGACGGAGAGAACTTCTTGACGGCAGTCACTGACTTCTTTTCTTCTACGAAAGGTGGGGCGTCCATTCGGAAAACTTCTGACTTTTCTGTAATCGACGTGACGCACACGTGGGAGAGAAGTTGCCTTTGTGCGCTGAAACAAACAGTCATAGCGCGCAGTGAAGCGTAGCTTGCGGTTTACGCTTGTGACCAGGCCCCTGATGTAGTACTACAGTTGTCGACGTAAGTGGTGCTCAGGGCACGATCGTATAAGGCCTTAATTACTAAGTTCTGCGGCTCTTACGACAGTTTCGTGACGGCCGGATGCTATATTATTGTAAGTAGACCGTCGTCTATTCGGTGGTGGTTTTCCAACATTCTAATTTTAATAGTTTCTTCTAAATGTTTATGCACCAAACCATGACACAAAACTTTAGATTTACGTTTGGGCTATTTCACCTTGAGATTCTGAATTATTTCAATTGTAGTGTAACTAGCTTTGGAAATAATAGCATGTACTTCCATACTTGTCTATGTGAACAGAGTTTAATTTAGCTGACGGCATAAAGAATCGTGTGAGGCACAGACAAATTTCTTATTATTTCTTCATATTCATGTAAATATTTTATCAACAACTGTTTCAGTGATCATACATAACAATAAAATTCTTTTCGTTAATTGCTGTAAGACTTTGTGTATTATGAGAGCAGACTTTATTTTATACTATTATCCGTTCTAAAGTTGGAACTCGGCATGTTCCAATATTTCCTAAACACCTTCTTAAACGAAGGCTCCGTTTTCTGCAACTTTCCTCAAGAACTCAACGGGAACCTAAGTACGACGAATCTTGTTATCAATTTCGCTAACACTCAACGTTTTGTTGAGATACGCTTCTTCCTTATCAGCTTTGATTGGGAGATATTGCATAGGGTTAGATCAAAATATCATGAACAGCATTTAGTGGGTCCTTGGCGACCTATCTTGCCTTCTGCAAGGCGTTCATCGAGCTAATGTCTCGGCAAGGTGTTGATTTTGATTTGATTTGATTTTCTCAGGGAAGCCAAAACAGTCTTGGTCCAACCCGCCACTGCCCGCACCGAAACTAATTTTTTTTTTTTTTTTTTTTTTTTTTTTTGCGGTATAGCTCCCTGTATATCTAGTAAAGCAAGGAGTGCAAGGAGTCCCTTTACCAGTTCTATATTAGACACAATTTGATTCCCTCCACTGATGCTTAGGAAGCCATTCTTTTCCTTCCTTTTGCTTCTGTTCCTTGAGAAGTTTCCTCCTCTGAGCCCTAGACAAGGCCTTAATCCTAATCTGGTCCAACTTCTCTGATACAGTACCCACTTCTTGCTCAGGTCTAGACCCTGATTCAGAAGTAGGAGTGCACTCCATCGGTCCTGATCCCCATGTCTGAGTATCTGAGGTCTCAGATTGCCCCTCAGATTCTTTTAAAATACTTTCTTTCTCTGTGTTCATCTTAGTCCCACGAGATTTGGGGATATATATGGTCCACACCACGATAACCCTCCTCGGTGCAAGGCTACTTACTCAGGGAGGTCGCCCGGTATCCCTGAGGCTCCGTTCGAGACATCCCCCCCCATGTGCCACGCACCCCTCGGCACGGATCGCATCACACCTTGGGTTGGGAAAGGCATTGGGAAAGGACTGGGAGAGAATAAGGAAGACGGGACGTTGTGGGACACACTTAGTCTGATACATCAGCTGAGGCCTTTCCGGCAGTAGGTTCTCTACTTTCGGTACAACCCTCAGCTTCCCACGGAAGCGCAAGCCTCTCCACACACACGGACAGTGCTTCGTCAAGGTGGTGTCCCCCGGAGAGATCGGCAAAGTGTAGTCACGAAAACACGTAACTGTGTATGCGCATCGAAACATTCAGAGACTGAAACCAGCACAACAATTTAAGTGTATAACATTTCTAGTGCGCAGTAATGTGGGTAGAAATTAAACCACACCACACTGTCACTCTCGACTTGTCATGTATTTTTTCAGTGATTTCGTTTGGATCACCCTCTGCTCAAAAATGACCAAAGATTAATAATTTCCACTGCAATCTACACGATCAAAGCTACGTCACTGGACAGAACTTCCTAGAAACTGGTGTAATTTATTTTTAATCCAGGACAGAATTATTTCACAAAACTCATCACGCCTCTCTGTCACTCATCGGAAAACGGCTGTTAGAAAAAACTTCCACGTAATGTCTCACTTGCAGCCTTCGTTGTTCATTCTGTAGGGATTCCCTCGCTCATTGTGGCCGCTTTTACCGCTACTACGGAAGTCGAGAGCCTACTTCATCTCTTACTGTCCCCGACGCCTCCGGAAATAAATAAAAAAAAAAATAAAAATAAAAAAAATAAAAAAAAATTCGATGCCAATTTTTAGTTGCTTTGGCATCCTGAACATATTGTTCCTTCACCATAGATGTCCTTGAATTAAAGACAGTCAACCGTTAAAAATTGCTGCTATTTTGGTTCTTTCCTGTACACGTAATCTTTCAGGACCTCTATGGCTTTAGAGCTCAACAGAATCTCACATATACAAATTATTTTGATATTCTGAAGCAACGTATATTCCTGGGCATATAGTCAGTATGAAAACGCATCTTACATCAGACGTATACTGATTGGTATGTCTGAACGGTTTTTTTAAGGTTATCTTAATGTGTGCTTCGTCATATAAAATTTTAAATTTCTAGTTTGTGATTTGTTTTATATTTCCCATCGCAAATTCTGGAGACAGCCCACGTCAGCCAAAACTAAACATAAATTTTTGCGTAATTCAATTCCGACTTTGTCCTTACAACTTTCACATTATGTTAAACAATCTTCATTTTTCTGGTACACGATGCTCTACCTGATTTGAAATATACTTACGATTCCATGTTGTGTAGTGCCATTGCTGTTTCGTGTAATTTATTTTGATCAGCTTTACATTCAGACCGAAAATAAAATAACTTATCGAACAGTCAATGGCGCTGGTCCATATATGAAATATCATGATTTCGTATTTACTGATGTTTCAAGGAAACATCCCGTTACAGTTCAACTAGGCTTCCGAGAGGTTGAATGATAAAAGACATAGTTTGATGTGATTATTAACAGAAGAATCGTCAATATTGTTTAATGTTTAAATTATTATTTACATTTTGTACTTCATCTATGTATATCGTCCCATTCTGGACCTGTCAGAGTACTGGAGGCAGGAGACTGCATTGAAGTAAGCTTCGATTTTTCTCTTCGTACTTTGTTACTATTTTTCCCAATATTTCATCAAGCTTCCTGTACGTTTGATTTCTTTTGTTTTCTCAGGATACTACTATTTTATAATGATTGCCTTCAACAACTCCAAAGATTCATGCAGACATAATATTCCAACCGTTTGCCTTCAAAATGTTTAGTTTACCAACACAGGAGACACCACCCACTCACCCACACAATCACATGTACACATACACGCACACATGTACATGTCCTTATTGTATGAGCACATAGTTTTCCCTTGCCCAAGGCAATTAATACGTCCCTTTTCTATTAAATTATTTTTAGTGAAGTTCTGCACAACTATTTTCTTCCGTCTTAGGGCAGAGAAACTATGGCAATGGACAGTGTAGACTGATACATAGAAACGTGTCCAGCTCGAAAATTTTTGTACATATCGAATGGATATTTTTCATTTATTGTCACTAAAAACAAAACGAGAGCCACAAATGTGAATAGAAACGACACTTTATTTAGATGTATGTTAAGTTGCTTAAGTGTTAATTCAGTGAGAAATCTGAAAGACTGATTTAGGATCTTCTGCTTTCTGGATAGGCAAAATTTTTCGTAAATAACAATCCTTTATTCGTCACATTTAGTCGACCGTTTTGAGCAACCCATTTTTGTAGTTAAGAGATCTGGAACTTAGGCTAATCATATTTTAATAGAAATTCAAGAATTTTCAAAGATTCCATCCATACATGTCGGTAGAACCTAATACAGAGCTACAGAAGGAAAACGGTGCTGCTGTGTCATTTATAAGGTAGCCAACGACCGTCTACCCTGGAGAAATAATAACGAAACTATAGTCAAAAACTACGTGAAGGAGTGGTATGTGAGGAAAACACACTCCTGGTCGTTAAAATATCCACAACAGTAATGATAATTTGTAAAGTCATGCAGATGAACAGAGAGTTACAGAAAGTAGCAGAGTGTCTCAGAGCAGTTGCGTAAATTTATGTGTCGACAGTTGTAAGAGGGACCCGGTTGAACCTGTTTGCAAAAGTGATCCACCGCCAGAGCCATTCGTTTCCGTCGGGCCTCATTACAGATTACACATGCAGCCGAAGCTCATCGGGGTTAACTGCTGGTCTGAAAAATTTCATGCTCATCTTCAAAAAATTAATGTGGCAATCTGTTCGCTTTTAATGTGTATATTCGCCGGCTAAATCAAAAATAACGATGTGCCTTTCTTTTTACACACGTATCGTACTTTGTAATAGGTATCAGTGTCCCTGCACGATTCGCATCTCCAGTTTTTTTTTAGCATGTTAACAGCGTGTTAGTAAAGCAAGGTAATCGAAAGGCAAGCGATTACTTAATTATCTTACGCTCTCTTGCCTAATTTACAGGTAATACTAAAACGTTTCGGAGTATACATGGTCGTTAGTGGGATCGCACTCTAGGTTCGCTGTAATTAATGTCGTCAGGCTGAACTAAGAATAGCTAACATACGGATACGTTTTAGAGAGTAACATAACAACACAAAAAAAGCTGAAAAAGGAGTCACGTGTAAAATAGCCACTAGCTTCGAAGGGCTCATATGTTTCGGAAGAGTATTATTCAATTTAGTTCAACTTGACCTACTTCTTCAATGTTGGAACTGCACTTTTTCTATTAAGTAAATAAGTCGCTATTCTGGAAAGTAAACTACAGTTCCAACACTCTTTCCATTTGAAAGTAAATACAAAAGGTTTCTTGGAATACAAATACAGAGGGGTCGAATAAAAAATATATCCACTGTTTAAAGGTCCATAACGTGCCAACTAATTGAAGGAGTTGTCTCATCTTTGGTAGTGTAATAGTTTATAGTTGCAGCAATCGCCACACAAGCGTTGAATTGCGTTTTTTTTTCTTCAGATGACATTCGCCGGATAGCCAGTTTTTTGTTCTTAGTTGCACTTAGTTACTCGAGAAAACATGGCTGGCGCAAGGCTTACATTCGATGAAAGGAAGTATGTTTTGAAGTGGTATTTTAAGAACGAGGTTCAATGGCAATGGCGAAACGAGTATCAAACAGAGCCACCGACACGTTTAACGATTCGTCGTATTCAAGACAAATTTGAAGACGAAGGCTGTGTTAAAGATGTATTCAAACAACGATGTGGACGACCTGTGACAGTAACAAGTCCAGGTAACTCCCTTCGTGAGTTGCAATAATTCACCCGCTCACCACAGAAGTCTGTGAGACAGTGTGCCCGTGACAGTCGCTCCAGTGTTCGTCGAATTTTGAAGAAAGCAAAGTGGAAGAGCCACATCCACGACTGCTACACGCAACGAACGAGAAGGACCCAGATCGTAGAATGGAGTACTGGGAGTGGGTTACTAACATGGTGCGCAACGATGAAGAGTTTGCAGAGATGATTGGGTGGTCTGATGAGGCACAGTTAAAACTCAATGGTGCAGTAAATCGCCACAATTGCATCTACTGGGCCGCCAAAAATCCGAACGTCCATGTAGACAAAGCCGTGAATTTGCCAGGTGTAAATTGGTGCGGGTTGTCTTACCAGGGCTTGATTAGGCCATTCTTCTTTGACGGCACAGCTACGGCTGAGGTGTACCTTCAGAAGCTTCAGTCATCCATTTTACCTGCCATCCGAGACTTGTATGGAGACGGAAGATTAAACTTTCAACAAGATGGTGCCCCAGCCCACTACCAAAATCCTATTAGGGCTTATCTCGACGAAAATCTACCAGAAAGATGGATAGGTCGTAGGGGTGCTGTGCAGTATCCACCACGTTCCCCAAACCTAACTCCTCTGGACATCTACCTGTGGAGAACACTAAGGGACGTCGTTTATCGACAAAAGCCACGCACATTGGATGAACTTCGAGGATCATTCATGTGCTGATATCCAAATGAACACGTTGTAGTCGGAAGTTCATGCTGCAGTTCGGCGGCATCATTTGTGTGTGGATATTAATGGTGACCATTTCGAACACCTACAGTGATATCTTCAAGGTTAAACTACACTTTCACCAAAAATGAGACAACTCCGTCAATTACTTTGCAAGTTATGGACTTTTAAACAGTGGCTACATTTTTTGATCTCTCTGTATAGCATTGGTGGATGTATTTGCATGTAATTTGGATCAAATTGCTAATCTCCTTTAGAATCACCACGTTAGTCCATCAAACGTGAGGGCACTACTGTGGGGGGTTACAAAACTATGGGAGCCAAGAGAAGCCTTACAGTATCGGACAGTTATAGTGTTAGTGAAACTTTACAAACAAAGTTAATAAACACTTTCCATACAGTGAAGAGAAAAGAAAATGGCACACCAGCCTAATATCGTGTAGGGCTCCTCTCCCCCCGCCCTCCCAAACCTCTCAGAAGTGCCGCAGCACAACGTTAGACTCTACTGATGTCCTGGACGGGAAAGACACCACGCATCCAGCCAGGCTGTTCATAAATTTGTAAGAGTACGAGAGGGTGGAAATGCCTTCTGACGGATCATTCATGTTCCTATCTGTGGAGTTTGGTGGCCATCATAGGTGTTTAAACTCAGAAGACGAGTTGTTGGAGCCACTCTGTAGCAAACCTGGACGTGTGTCAATGTCATTGTGTTGCTGAAATTGTCCAAAGCCGTCATAGTGCACAATGGGCATGAGTGGATGCTGGTGGTCAGCCAGATTCGTACGTATGTGTGACCTGTCAAAGTCGAATCTAGATGTATCAGGGATCCCATATCAGTCCAACTCCACGTTGCCCCACACCATTACAGTACCTCCACCAGCTTAAACAGCCCCTGCTGAGATTCAGGTGCAACGGAGGTTGTCTCCATACCCGTAAACGTCCTTCCGCTCGATACAATGGGAAACAAAACTCGTCATAGCAGGCAACATGCTTCCAGTCCTCAGCAGTGAACTATTAAAACATTGTGTCTAACAATGACTACAGCCCTGAACTGTCAACAATTTGTGCAAAAAATACCCTAGTTTTTATGTCTTCTCTGGAGAGACCGTCACAACTAAAACCAACTGCTTTACTACGACATATTTACGAAAGATATCAAACACTGAAATCTTGCGTATGCTATTTTGTGTCATTTTAGGTAAGGTAAGAGAGATTTACTAATTAACAGTGGTGTTTATAAAATCACTTGGAGTAAATGCAACGAATGAATATTTGCCAAACAGACTAGGAATTAAAAACTAAACATGAACATAGTTGGCGATGAAAATAGTCAGGCTCTATCTTTGCCGATCATATACTGAAAGAAAGGCACAGATACCAAACTCCATATAGAAGTACTACATATACCTAACAAAGGTAAAAACGTAAAACCATTACAAGCAATGGAAATAAATTAGAGCCGGTCAAAACGGCCGCCACTCCCGCTCGGTTCCCGCAGCGCTCGTGCGTCGCTCTCGACGGCTGACGGCGGGTAAAGGGTTGGTCTAGGGGGAGCGATGACGTCACACTCGCGAGATCGAGACGTTTCGGGCAGGACGAGTCCCGATACTCCCGGGTTCACGCGCGCCCGCCGGGACGAGCTGAGCTTGGCTGAGCCAACACCGCCTCAGCCTAGTCGGCGCACGCCGCCGGCTGCGTGTGCCGGACGTACCCGAGACGAAAAAAAAGGGGAAAATACACATTTCGATTTTCACGCTGTAAAAATTGTTGATGATATAGACGATCACGCTACATCGTTTTATGAAATTAGTTTTTCCTTACTAGCTTTGCCTTGCCTGTGAAAAAATAAAAAGACTAATTTTCATTCCGCACGAGTTTTTAGTTCCGTAACGCTCCTCACTCGATTTCGATGAAACTATGCGTTTAAAAAATCAGATTTTTGGACACATTATAGTACAACATCTTAGCTTTCGTATAAGACATTCACCTTTTCGTAATTCCTAACAGTCGTTTTCAAATGACGCTATTTCTCAAGTATATGCACTTGATTTACAAATCGTGTATTGAAAAAGTTAGATAGCGGGCAGGTTACTGTTCTATTATTTTTAGACCATATATTACAGCGAGTGAAATGGAGCTAAAAGAACAAAAAAGGTTTTGAAATGGTAATCGCGCTGATATCTACCTCCTTTGACAAGTAATTGCGAGTTATCTGAGCGCCCTCGGGCCGCGATCACAAGTCTACGAACTCAGCCTGTGTTGAGCGTAGCGTGAAGCACTGCAGTGCCGAAAAATCTGAATTGCTGGCTACGTTTGTCGGTACCTCGTGATGTGTTAAAGATCCATAATCAGAGAATAATAATGAACTAATTTTTCTTGGGTGGCAACCGATTACAATGGACAACTATCTGCTACGGTTTTACAGCAGTTCGTACTTGACTTTGAGAGGCATACATCTGGTTTTTTCCACATAATACATTTCATGGATTTTATACTTCGTGTTTGGAACTACAAGAGAAGAACAAAGTAATCTAAATTGCGACTTTGCTCTTAATGGACTGAAATAAAATTTTGTGATATTACAGTTAAAGGCTTTCTAGTTGCAGATGCATCTACTCCTAAGACACAATATATACCTTTTCGCTTTTGTAGCTTTCAGAAAATGTTCCCACAGGGTGAAAATTATTGTATGCAGTGTGTCCAAGATAAATGCGATACTTTCAAGTCTGAGATGAAAGTAAGAATGAACTGAGTTGCTTTTAGTAATATGTCTGAGACGAACAACGTTTCTAAGAACATTTTGCTGCATCATTTGAAGACAATTTTCTTTGTCTGCAAGATGGTACTTTCGAATTTTCAACATACGCTGGTTTACTTTAGCCTCAGACACTGCAGGACAGGTCAGTAAAGGATGAGAAGCGTCTGTCACTTTTTTCTAATTTTTTTTCCGACGGAAGGGGAGAGCTTGTCCGAGGGAAGGGGAGAGCTATAAGGAATCCCAACACACTGTCAGCAGAAGATCGATTGCTGGCCACTTCAAAAATCGAGCTAACAGTTCATTGATTTTATTATATTGTATATTAAAAGAATCTACGAAAACTAAAGTCAGTGGGACGGACTAAACTACCCGGCTGATTTCCTTCATTTTTGTGTAAAACTAAAGAAAGGTATTCATCCACTTTTTCTACACTCAAACGGGATTTCCTTCTGTATATTTCTTATGGGGATGTCCTGGCTGTAAACTAAAGTCATTCGGTCAGGCCGTTCTATCGGCCCCATTTCCTTCATTTTCACTTTAAACGAAAGGTATTTATGAGCAGATTTGTCATCAAGTATCATAATTAACTTAAGTCTCTCCTTCCTTTACTTTCATGCAAACGCGGGATCCTTCTGTCCTTGCATTGAATATATTAATCGGTTTGTTTAAGGATATCTTTGGTTCTAAATAAAGTACACAGTTCTCTTTGACCTAAAAACAGCCACGGATCAATATCTTTCATTTGCGCTTTTAAACACTTCCACGGATTGATTCTGAAGAAAGCTATGCGTGAACATTCAACTTTACTTCCATGTTTCCCCAACGTTTTAGTCATTCCACTAACGGTGCGAAGTATTCGCAAGGGTCCTCTATCTTTCTTATATATTAAAAGAATCTATTTTATAATTATAATTGATTTTAAATAATTGTTTTGATATGAATTTAAGAAAACACCAGCTTATATAATATTCTGTATATTGTTACTATCTATAATAAATATTTTTAAATGGTAGATATTTAATTTTACTTATTTCCGTTTCACATGACTAGCCACTAATGCTGCAAAGTATTTGCACAGGTCGCCTAGTTTTATTACTATTGTTCTCACACTGTAGTGATCCGTCGAATTTTATGAACATAAGAAATAGGTGGTAATGCACTCGTTCCATCCATATAGACTAACATTTAGGAGAGTATTTCCTTCCTTTGACATTCAATATCTTTAATATTCCGGCGCGAGTCGGCGCCGCCAAGAACCGATTGGGGTATGGTGTTGGTTCTGCAGCACAAGTATTACAAGTCTCCAGCCTGTTTTCAGCAGAAGCTTCTCTGCATGATTTTTTTTTTCAATTATACTTATGATAATATGTTTATTTTCCTTCTATTACTATTAATTCTGTAATATGAATTAAAAATTAAGAAATGTTTAGTTTTTCACATAAGGAAAAACTCTCCTAAATGTTGGTCGAAATTAATGGGATGGGTCCATACAAAATATTTCTAATGTGTTTATAATTCTATCACTACAGTGTGCAAACAATTGTAATAAAATTACAAAATCAATTAACAGCTGGCTCAAAGTACATGGCAGTGAACAAGTACTGGTCACTAAGAACGAAAAAACAAATCACAACATGAAACAAATGACACCTGCTTCTCATCCTTTGATCTGCAGTGTCTGAGGCTAAACTAAATCTGCGCGGTTTTCTTTCATTTAAAGTATAAAAATCGATATGAAAGTACCATGGAGACAAGGAAAACTGTGAGATTCAGGAAATGTTCATAGAAAAGCAGTTCCCATCAGACAGCTTCCTAATAAAATAAATAAAAATTCTGAAAACCGTGTAGAGTTCTTTGAAAGTGGAGATGAGCTGAAACATAGTACAGCGTGTACCACATAAATCTGGCACATCTGACGAACCCCCATGACCATAAGTTGCAGCTTCCTTATCAGGACGTAAATAAATGTCTTTAATTTTACTGTTATGTAATCCTACTTCAGTCTCGGTCTGAGGGATAGCTCTTCTATGTGAGACACTGTATATAAATTGTTTCACCTTGTGGTAGAACATTTTAAGAGAAGGTTCAAATGTTTGTTAAGCTTAAGGGAATTAACAGCGGGGTCATCATTCCCTAAATTTACAAACTACTTATGAACTACCTTATACTAAAGACGACAAAAATGTCCATGCCCCAGGGTGGGATTCGAACTCCCGACCGTAAAGGCCGTGCAGACTGTGACTGGCGCGCCGCAGTCCCCTCGGCCACCGCGGCCGGCTTCAGAGAAGGCTAAATAGTATAATCTTAGGTGTAGATGCATCAATAAATGTAAGTATATTTTTGTGTTTCTTCCGTTTATTATCCTCAACTTGAAAGTCATTGAGTAGAATTTCAGAAATTTTATTTCAGTCCATCAACAGCAAATTCGCAGTTTACAGTAATTGTTTCTTCTCTTGAAGTTTGAAACACGAAATATGTATTCCATCAATTGTGCAATGTGGACAACAAATTACTTGCATACCTCTTAAGTGAAGTATTACCTTACATAAAACCATAGCAGATCATTGTCCATTGTAATCGGTTGCCACCCAAGAAAAATTAGGGTATAGCTATTTTCTGGTTATGAATTATTGACACATTACGATGGACCAACATACGTGGCCAGCAAATAATATTTTCGGCGCTGCTGTGCTTCACGCTACGCTCAACACACGCCGAGTTCGTAGACTTGTGGTTGCTGCATGATGCCGCTCAGATAACTCACAATTACTTGAGAAAGAAGGTAGATATCAGTGCGAGTACCATTTCAAAAACTTTTCTGTTCTTTTAGCTCAATTTCACTCGCTGTAATGTATGGCCTAAAATGCATAGTACAGTAAGCTGCCCGCTATCGAACTTTTTCAATACAAGATTTGTAAATCAAGTGGCATACCTGTCAAAAAAGCATCATTTGAAAACGATTGTTACGAATGTCGAAAAGGTGAATGTTTTATTGGAAAGCTAAGATGTTGCTCTACTCTGTGTACAAAAATTAGATTTTTTAACCGAAAACTTTCATCAAAATCGAGTGAGGAGCTTTACGAAACTGAAAACTCGTGCGGAATGAAAAGTAGACTTTTTATTTTTTTTCACAGGCAAGGCAAAGCTTGTAAGGAAAAAATAAGTTGATAAAACGATGCGATGTGGTCTTATATACCGTCATAATTTCTTACAACTTGAAAATAGAAAAAGTTGTTTTTCCCCCTCTTTTTCGTCTTGGCACATCCCCGCTCGGCTCGGCCCGGCCGGCAGTGTGAATGCACCGCCGTAGAGGTGTAGACGTGTGCCGGACGGGCGCAATATGTAACGGTTTCGTGAGGAGGGCTGGTCGAGCGCATGCGCACTGCTGTCGGCCGGGAGTACAGAGTCTTCTCGCTCCCGAGACTGCATTACCGGCAACCCCGGCTCACGGGTACGGCGGTCACGCTAGCCGCTCCCTCTGGCGGGAACGAGCGGGAGCCAGGCAGCGTTTGACGGCCTCTAAAATAAATATCTAGGAAAAATTTTAACAATTTTTTCTTGATGTCTAAATAAGCCGAAAACTAGTTAGAAAGAAATAAAAATTAGTTGTCAAATAAGTTTTTCAAACTTAAATATGGAGTTGTTCTACCTAGTAGTGACGAAATATATACAGGGTGAATCGCCTAACACTTGCACTGCAAATATTGCGGAAACGAAAAGTGCGATTGATGTGCGGTTTTTACAGAATGGATTGGTAGTCAAGGACTCGTATCGTTAGCCAATAAACGGATTGTAAAAATACCTAGAAAGTGTATTTCTTATGCAAACATACACTTTTTCAAATAGAACAATAGTTGTTTCTGTCATGCACTGGAATTTTTGACACCAGCTGTGTACAAAGAATTTTGAATGACATTTTTATCACGTTTAGTTTGGCAGCTACAACCATTCAATGTTTTGGGGGCGGAGACTACGACAGCGTAACTGACTGGCTGGTGGTCACGACACAGTGCGCCGTGCCCCAGGGGCCAGCCACTCGGCCAGTCAGCTACGCTATCGCAATCTCCGCCCCCGAAACTTCGAACGGTTGTAGCTGCCAAACTAAACGTGATAAAAATGTCATTAAAAATTCTTTGTACACAGCTGGTGTTGAAAATTCCAGTGCTTGATAGAAACAACCATTGTTCCACTTAAAAAATTGTATGTTTGCATAAAATACACTTTCTAAGGAATATTACAATCTGTTTGTTCGCTAAACGTACGAGCCCCTGACTACCAATCCATTCTGTGAAAACCGCTCATCAATCGCACTTTCCGTTTCCACAATATTTACGGTGCAAGTGTTAGGTGATTCACCCTGTATAATGTTTAAGAAACATACATTTCGCTTGATGTAGACAACTGAAGATGCCTAGCACTGAATAGGCGATACATGTACGTCACTGACAAATATAAATAATAATTTATGTTTCAAAATAAGGAAATTTTAATAGCTTTATGACATAAAATACGTATCTAACATTCACGGTCTGGACCGTACGCAAACTTTCATATGCTTACGAACACTTTTACTACGCTCTGGATTTTGCTTCGTGACTTTTACTGTCATCGGCCACAGGAAATTCAAATGTTCAAATGTTTATAGAGTTTATGGGACTTAACTACGGGGTCATCAGTCCCTAAACTTACAAACTACTTATGAACTGACTAATCCTAAAGACCGCACAAATATCCATGCCCGAGGGGCGATTCGAACCCCCGACCGTAGTAGCCGTGCAGACCGTGACTGGAGCGCTTCAGTCCCCTCGGCTACCGTGACCGGCTCGGCCACAGGAACCATATTTGTTCCGCTACCGTGCAAATGTAGCATAATCATTAGTTTCTTAATTGCAGGTTGGAATGAATGGTTTGACGAGAAACTGACTGTCTCTTAATTTTTAGAATTTAACTTTTAAGTTAAAGGGCTTAAATAGTTCTTAAGGACGAGAAGGCCCTATAAATTAATTTTTATTATATAGTTAATTTTTTAATATTTATTTTATTGTTTGGTTGGCGGTGACATGAAGAAATAAGAGATATTACAAAGTGTGTTCCACCAATAATGAGTGGGATCGAAATAATCGTACCTTTCTTTCATACAGTTTGAAACGTATTGCGTCATTTGAGCTCTGAGTTGCTTTTACATCGTTATCGAATACTTGCTCCACGTTGAAAAACCTATCGGTGTTTGGCTTTTTCTTAGTAATTTCAACCGTAATCAAACGCATTGCCGAAATGTCCTCTTACCTAAAGCGACCGTGGCCCGAACAAATAACAGGGACCGAAGCGTGAAAAAGAAAGTTTATCGTCGTTGGCCGAGACGGTAAAAGCGAACACTAGCAGAAAGATCCAGGAGCTGATGCAATGCTAGTGCATCCCAGCAAGGTGATAAAGTGCGTGTTGTGAAACCGGCGACCGCCCGGTCCTCACCACGAGGTGTCGGAATGGCTGGGCAGGTAGTGGTGACGTCACGGGGCAGCGAGCGGGTTAACCGGCGGCGACCCGGTGGAAGGAGCGGTCGGCGGATTATACTGTTCGCGAAGGCGCTGACAATGTGTAATTACTCGAGAGCCGCTTATGGGAGTCCGGCTGCCGAAGCCGCAGCTGCCCAGCCCGGCTATAGTCCGCGTGTAACGCGTGGGCAATTGTTTACTGCCGACACCTACGTGCTAACGATGTGTAATTACTTGTGGAGAATAAGGAAATACGTGAGCGCAGTCCGCAGCTGGGAGAGAGTTGGATGATAACCAGTTACTCATCGTAAAGAGCAAAGCGATGCAACTGGACAGTTGTCAATAATTGAACCAACAAAGCTGCACTGGTTGTGGGGAAGGCAAACTAAAGGGTACGATTCAGTTGAATACCTCCCTGGAATAAGGATGTAACTATCAAATCAGTAAGATTCAAGGAGAGAGGAAAATTGTTTGTGGGGCCTATTTTGTGATATACAGTATTGGAACTCGTTGCATATGCAAGTGTACAAATATGTTCAGCCATTAAAAGCAGTATTTTATTATTGTAACTTAAGGTTCTACAAATAACATAATAATTGGAAGTGAAACAATGAAAAAATGATGTATTATCAGCAATATATTTTGGAGTATTTCTTACATGTAACATAAGAGAAATATTGTACATGTACTTAGAATTTAAATTAAAGAAAGTAATATTATTATAATAAATAAAATAATAATGTGAATTAAGATGTCAACAAAATACTATTACAACGAAATATTTCAGAATATAGATTTAATTTAGATGTCCTTTCTGAAAGCATTTGTCTGGAGTGTAGCATTGTATGGGAGTGAAACGTGGACGATAACGAGTTCAGACAAAAAGATAATAGACGCGTTCGAAATGTGGTGCTACAGATGGGTAGATAATGTAACAAATGAGGAGGTGCTCAACCGAATTGGGGAGAAAAGGAGTTTGTGGCATATCCTGGCTAAGAGAAGAGATTGATTGGTGGGACACATTCTGAGACATCAAGGAATCGTCAACTTAGGATTAGAAGGAAGTGTATGGGGTAAAAATCGTAGAGGGAGACCGAGGGACGAATACAGTAAACAGATTCAAAGGGATGTAGGTTGCCGAACGTATTCTCAGATGAAGGTACTTGCACGGGACAGCGTGGAGTAGAGAGCTGCATCAAACCAGTCTGCGGACTGAAGACCACAACAACATAGATTTGAAACTTCATTTCAAGCATGATTTTACAATGTTATTGTGGTTTGCAGATCTCATCATTTAACTCATTTTGAAGTGGCATTGTATGCTGAAACAACATTCAAAAATTCACATTGTTGAACTCTAATGCTGTCTGTTCCACCGTTATTCCATGGAGGGAAACGTTCAGCTGGTCGTAAACGAGATTGATGTTCAAATATATGACCAAAGATGGCACCACAACATACAGGCATGCAAATACATCCTATTTCCACTGAAATCACATTTTCGAAAATTTGTGGGTTACATCCATTTTCCAGGGAGGTATTCAATTAACGAATTACCCAACAATTTGTGCATGATTTTTGTGACAATTATTGATATGGTATGTGTTTTTTTCGGGCATTCCGAAAGGAACAGACACCTTATCAATAATTGTAAATATGTGCACGACAGGCAATGACAAATTCAATGCGGACGCATTCAAACTAGGACTGTTGACAAAAAAAATCAATATATCTGTGGTGTCGCACAAGTCTAAAGTGCGCGCCACCTACTTTCGCCGCGCGCCGCCATGCACGCACGGCGCGGCGTTCTTACGACGTCAGCCACAAACGCCCTCTGCTGCAACTCCGCTCGTGGCCACCATTGAACGACATCGTTCACTTGGGACTGAGATAGGAACCAGTTAACACTTCGGAATCACATAGGCACCAGTGAAGACTTGGCTATCGGATAGGCACTAGGCAGGCCTCTAGCTCAACTATGTATCAGCATTCTGCAGTACTGAGCTATGTAAAAGTTAAGTATTACTAAGTCTCTAAGAAATATATATCTCGTTCTAATTTACTCTAGTGTTTCTAGTTTATGCTGTCCCTCTGGCTGGTCACCTCCTACCTGCACAAGCGTGCATCCTTTATTCCTGTGTCGGTTTTTCTACTTGGCCACCGACACCTACGACGGAAACGAGACACAAAAGCGGCGACGAGGCTGGGACACAAAACCAAATTCAATGCGGACGCATTCAATCTAGGACTGTTGATAAAAAAAATCGATATATCGTTATTTTATTGAAGAAGTATCGAAATATTTTTTTCTCCGAAACATCGGTATATCGATATCAAAATGCAAATATCGTCGGTCATGTTTTTATTTTACATTTTTTTCGCTATTTTCGGTAAATATTAAAATTTTTCTTTTGAAACTAAAGTGGAATATAACTTTACTTTCGTTGTGTAAAGGAGTCTTGCTATTTTATCGCATCCATTCTTTCTCATTGATTTTGGGGATAGAGTAAACGGGGTGCTAATGACGTAATTGGCGCTCAGCGCTACCAACAGAAAATTAAATGATTACCAAGTGGTAAATGTATTTCTGAAAGCTAATATCGTTATTCCGAAAAGTCAAAATACCTGCCACATTCAAGACTTGAGGATATTCGATGAAGCACTCGAAAGTTTCTTATTGAAATGATTGCACTGTGCCGGCCGCGGTGGCCTAGGGGACTAAGGCGCTCCAGTCACGGTCTGCACGGCCACTACGGTCGGGGGTTCGAATCCCCCCTCGGGCATGGATATTTGTGCCGTCCTAGTTCGTAAGTAGTTCATAAGTAGTTTGTAAGTTTAGGGACTGATAACCCGATAGTTAAGTCCCATAGACTATACAAACATTTGAACATTTGATTGCACTGTGTAAAATATTTTGAATTTTTCTACATCAGCGTAAATTAAGGTTTATTTCAAGATGTCGCCAATGACAAAGAAACTAAGGTATAAGAGGTTAACTGGAATGAAATATTTCTAATGACACTGCACAGGGGCGAAAATCAGGTGTAGTTTGGGATACAAAGAGACAAAATTTCTATAAGCTCAGATACATTCCCTACCCTCCCCTACAGTCCGAAATCCTGGCTTCGCCACTAACATGCTATGATAAAGATAGTTGTTAATTAACAACATAACAATCGACCAAAAACCTATTGTAATAGAAGATTTTCATCTGAAAAAAGTGCAATTATTAACTTAGAGATTTTCTCATTAATGTTTTCCTTAATTATTAATGTTTCTTAATCAGTATTTAAATATACAGCTGTAAAACTAGTAGTATATTTACAATGTGCAGCCGATGTTTTTGTAGGTCAGGTTTGAAATATTTTGCCTCTGAAAAAAAAAAATGTTTGTATAGTCTATGAGACTTAACTACGGGGTTATCAGTCCCTAAACTTACAAACTACTTATGAACTACTTACGAACTAGGACGGCACAAATATCCATGCCCGAGGGGGGATTCGAACCCCCGACCGAATCCCCGACCGTAATGGCCGTGCAGACCGTGACTGGAGCGCCTTAGTCCCCTCGGCCACCGCGGCCGGCTTTGCCTCTGAAATATAGTTTTTTTTTCTGTGATATATATCAGTCCGATATTAATAAATATCGATATATCAGATTCCCAATATTTTTAAAAATGTCAACAGCCCTAATTCAAAAGCTCGATCCTCTGCGGAATTCTAGCATAGGCTGCGAGCGAAAGTAATCAATGGGCAAGGGGCTACAAGTTGAGAGTTTAGGTTGGAAGTTAAGAGTGCCCGGATAGCATAATAGAATAAGGAGACCGCTGGTCCGAAGCGGGAAATACGGGTTCGAATCTTTCAACTTTGTCGTTGATTTTATTTCAACTCCTCAAAACTGTCGAAATGTTTCAGTATTTCCATTTCTGTGACACTCTCCGGCATCGCAGTAGAAAACTAGATGCCATTCTCTGAATTTTTTCTGTGTCCTTAGTCAGTCCCGCCTGGTAACGATCCCACACTGTGCAGCAGTATTACAAACGAGGACAGACAACAGTAGTGTGCGCAGCCTCTTAAGTGGAGCAGTTGCGTCCCCTGACGGCCAATCACAGAAGAGCTGAGCGTGACGTAGATTGTGTCCAGGGGGGCTCTCGAGAAATAATCGGCAGCGTGTCAACAGTGGCTAGAGCTGAGCACTCTCTCGGTGAAGAACTGTACTCAACGTGGCGCCTGAGCCGAAAATCCTATCAAGAGTTTCTGAGAAAACTATTCAGTGGAAAAAAAGGTTCTTTCTTACCTGTTCTTGATAATGGCTGCATTTATTCGCCACACATATTGTGCTGGTAATAAGAAGCGAACAGATTACGACCAATATTGGCTTTCCCTTGAATATAACACACAGCCTTAGATAAAACAGAGTGCAGAAAGAAAGACAGAAAATGAAAACGAGTATCAACCGTGACAAAACATAATGGCAATACCCCTGACGACATACATCTGAATTTCAAAGAAGGCGCCTGATGGGTGTATACAGCCTAAGCCATTCTTACTCGTCCACTGAAACCGACGTCGATGTATGTATGTTTTCAATTCGACAAATATGCGAAAAATGTAATGGTGAAATTCCCGGCCTCTGCGGAGGGAATTACAATGTATTTCACAAAAATTGCTTCTTACTATTGGGATTGCGTTGGTGAATGTTTCGAGCCCGACAGCAAACGGCAAAGTCAACTGTGGTAACACCTCCACATGTCCCACGCAAAAGAAATTCAAAGCTCTACAGACATTTTCCCGCAAGGCTGTGAGGTTCTTTTCCATCAACTTCTACATCTATATAACCACACCGCAGTCCACAGTAAGGTCTGTGGCGGGGGATACCTAGTACCATTACTAGTTATTTTGGGTTCCACTACCAGATATAACAAAGGATAAGCGAATGCATATATGCCTCTGTACGTGCCCTGCCTTCTCGATTCTTAAATTTGTGGTCTTGATACGAACTGTACACTATTGGCCATTCAAATTGCTACACCAATAAGAAATGTAGATGATAAATGGTAATCAGTGTACAAATTTATTATACTAAAATTGACATGTGATTACATTTTCACGGCATTTGGGTGCACAGATCCTGAGAAATCAGTACCCACAATAGCCACCTCTGGCTGTAATAACGGCGTTGATACGCCAGGGCATTGAGTCAAACAGAGCTCGGATGGCGTGTACAGGTATAGACGCCCATGCAGCTTCAACACAATACCACAGTCCATCAAGAACAGTGACTGGAGAATTGTGACGAGACAGCTGCTCGGCCACCATTGACCAGACGTTTTCAGTTCGAATGTTCAAATGTTTGTCAAACTTATGGGACTTAACTACGGGGTCATCAGTCCCTAAACTTACAAACTACTTATGAACTACCTTATACTAAAGACGGCACAAATATCCATGCCCGAGGGGGGATTAGAACCCCCGACCGTAGTGACTGAAGCGCCTCAGTCTCCTCGGCCACCGCGGCCGGCTCGTTTTCAGTTGTCTGGAGCATGTGCTGGCCAGGGCAGCAGTCGAACATTTTCCGTATGCAGAAAGGTCTGTTCGGGACCTGCAACATGCGGCCGTGCATTATCCTCCTAAAATATTGGGTTTCGCTGGGATCGAATGAAGGGTAGAGCCATGGGTCATAACACATCTGAAATGTAACGGCCACTGTTCAAAGTGCCGTCGTTGCGAACAAGAGATGACCGGGACATTTAACCAATGCCCCCCCCCTCCCCATACCATCACGCCGGGTGATATGCCAGTATGGCGATGACGAATACAGGCTTCCAATGTACGTTCACCGTGATGTCGCCAAAAACTGGCGCAAACATCATAATGCTGTAAACAGAAGCTGGATTCAACCGAAAAAATGACGTTTTGACATTCGTGCACCCAGGTTGGTCGTTACGTAAACCATCGCAGGCGCTCCTGTCTGTGATGCAGCGTCAAAGGTAACCGCAGCCATCGTCTCCGATCCGATAGTCCACGCTCCTGCAAACGTCGTCATACTGTTCATGCAGATGGTTGTTGTCTTGCATCTGTTCACTGAGGGATCACCGTTGGGATCCAGTACAGCGTTTCGTATTGCCCTCCTGAACCCATCGATTTCATATTCTGCTAACAGTCATTGGATCGCGACCAACGCGAGCAGCAATGTCGCGATACCATAAACCGCAATCGCGAGAGGCTTCAATCCGACCTTTATCAAAGTCGGAAAGATGATTTCTGCATTTCTGCTACTTACACGAGGCATCACAACATTTCACCAGACAACGTTTGTGTATGAGAAATCGGTTGGAAACTTTCCTCCTGTCAGTACGTTGTAGGTGTCGCCATCGGTGTCAACCTTGTGTGAATGCTCTGAAAAGCAAATCATTTGCGTATCACAGCATCTTCTTCCAATCGGTTAAATTTCGCATTTGTAGTACGTCATCTTCGTGGTGTAGCAGTTTTAATGGCCAGGAGTATATGTTGATGGCAATCGTTCTTTTCATATTTTCTGAAAGGCGGCCTTGCATGTGTGATACTGTGAAACCGAGTTTTTCAGCTCTATGTTTTTCGCACTTGTACGTCTTATGCTGTCCACCTTTTCTATTTTGAATGCAAACTTACCCCGCATTCACGCTTTACATTTATAGGTGCTATGTGCAGATTCAAGGTTCCGAGGATATTAACAGGTGCGTTCAAATGAAAAGCTACGAAGCAACACTGTGTCGTCTGTGAAGTCTTTATCCAAAAGTAATCACCAGAGATCGGAAAACAGCCATCCTAATGTTTAACGAGCCGAAGGATTCCCAGAATTCCTGTGACTGTGACTGTGACATAAGTCAGTCCTTAGTTCGTCGTCTGAGTTTCAGTGCTTTCCTTTGAGGATTTTTCTTTTTATATTTTTTTTCTTTTGTTTTTCAGTGGACCAAACAGATGGAATCCAAAGGGCGATATGTCGGGGCTGCAGGTTGGATACTGCTCCCACGTGTACTTGGCCAGTACCTTGTAGGCGTGTGGGCACGTAGTGTCGTGGAGCAGAATAGCTCCCTCCGTGAGCAGCCCAGGCCGTTTTACTTGATGGACTAGCATTGGATACAGAGTGTCTCACAGTCACATCACTGTTAATGGTTTTTTCGTGCTCCAGGAATTAGACGGATATCACGTCGACGTCGAAAACGATGATAAGTCGCACCTTGCTTGCAGACGCGACAGCCTTAAATTTTTTTGGTTCGCCTTCCTAAATGTTGCACTACGTTATCCCAGAAAGCAGCATATTCAGATTTCAACCAGTTTGTGTATTAAGATGTTTCGTACTTTTTTATTTACTCATTCCTCATAAAAGGACATAGGTCGCTTCAGTTAACTATTTGTTACCTTGAACATTATTTGTTGACAGTGGTTTGAGTAATTTCAAACAATAAAACTCAATGACACAGAACCTAACCCTGATTCAGAACCACCTACTACAGAAGAGATTAAGAACATCATAAATACCCTGAATAATAACAAGCTCCCGGGGAAGACGGGATCATTGCAGAACTCTTCAAGTATGCCAACAAGAACGTTATCATTGAACTAAAACAAATTATAAGTAAAATTTGGGAAAAAGAGAAGCTTCCAGAAGGCTTGACAGCGGCACTAGTACATCCCATTCACAAAAATGGAGATAAGACAGATCCTGGGAACTACAGGGGAATATCGTTAACACCTGTGGCCTATAAAGTATTTTCAAAAGCATTGCTAAATAGAGTGGAAAAATAACTAAACCTATAGATTGATGAGTACCAAGGAGGCTTCAGAAAGGGTAGATCATGTGCAGAATAAATTTTGAATCTTAAAATGATAATGGCATATCAAAAACAGAGGTGCAAGAAATTTGTGCTTACTTTTGTAGACTTCAAGAAAGCATATGATTCAGTAGACAGGCAAACACTGTTCCAAATTTTAAAGGAGATGAAATTAGATAGAAAACCCAGTGAACTAGTGAGACAGACCCTAAACAATACAACATCCAAAGTCAAGTTCAGAGGAAAACTGTCGGAGTCCTTCAAGATTAATACCAAGATTAAACACCTATGCTCTTCAACTGTGTACTAGACAACATGATCAGGTAGAGGCGACAAGGAATGAAAGGAGTGGACGGGATACGACTGGGGTGCAAGAAAAAAGGAATACGAGTATATTGCCTTGCATTCGCTGATGATATTGTTTTACTGTCAGAATCAGTAGAAGAGGAAGTGAACCAAACCAAAGAACTACAGAGACAAGCAGCTAAAACAGGCCTACAGATCTCTCTCGAGAAGACAAAATATATGACAGACATCATGGAAGCTCCTGGATGGATGGCAACAGCCAGAGGGAAAATTCAGAAGGTGGAAAAATTAAAATACCTAGGAGTATGGATAGACAATGGACTAACAAAAGGATGCAATGGAAGCACGAATAACCAAAATTAATTCAGCATATAAACTGACAATGAACATCTATAATAAGAAGAATATTTCTTTCAATGCAAATCTGAAATATTACCAGACAGTGATCCGCCATGAAGCTTTATAAGCAGTAAAATCACTCAACCTTATAAGAACTGGAGTGATCAAGAGGCTAGAACTGGTTGAACGGAAGATTCTCAGGAGAATATTTGGACCTCGAAGAACAGAAGACGGTCAGTTTAGAAATCGATCCAACCAGGAACTCTATTCAAAAATAGAAAAAATATCCAATATCATTAAGAAAAAAAGGTGCGAGTTCTTTGGACACATTTACAGAATGGACCAGAGGAGGTTAACACAGCAAATTTCACAATTCTTGTTGTACAAGAAAAGCAAAATACGGTGGATCCAAGAAGTACAAAGGGATCTGGAAGAAATGGGAATACAGGATCAAGAAATACACAACAGGGTGATTTTTAAACAAAAAATTCAGGCATTTGCAGGATTTGAGGACAGAACTACACCGAGAACGGAATCATCGTGGACAAAAGAGGGAAGAAAGATGTAAAGTATAAGAATGAAAGAATACTGGAAGAGGAAGAACGGAAGAAAGGAAGCTGATGTGAATTAACGTGGTCCAAGGATGTCTGAAATGAAAGAAGAAAAAGAAGAAGAAGAAAATTCAAGCTACATCTACATAGATATTCTGCAAATCACATTAAAGTGCCTGGCAGAGGGTTCATTAACCACTTTCATAACTTTTCTCTACCGCTCCATTCTCTAATACCGCGCGGGAAGAAAGAACACCTAAATCATTCCGTTTCCGATCTGATTTCTCTTATTTTATTGGGATGGTCATGTATCCCTAAGTAGGTGAGTGCTAGCAAAATATTTTCACATTCAGAACTAAAAGTCGGTGATTGAAACTTCGCAAACAGATCACGCCGCAATGAATAACGTCTTTCTTTTAATGATTTCCACTCCAATTCGTGCAACATTTCCGTGACGCTCCCCCCCCCCCCCCCCCCGTAACGTGATAAAACAAAACAAGCTGCCCTTCTCTGAACCTTCTCAGTGTGTTCCGTCAGTCCCACCTGGTGAGGGTCCCACAAGGGGCAACAGTACTCCAGGAGAGGACGCACAAGTGTGATGTAGGCAGTCTCTTTGGTGGACGTGGTGCATCTTCGAAGCGTTCTGCCGATGAAACGTAACCTTTGGTTCGCCTTCCCCACAATATTTTCTATGTGTTCTCTCCAGTCAAAGTTGTTCGTAATTGTAACTCGTAGGTATTTGATAGAATCTACGACCTTAAGGTTTGACTGATTTATCGCGTAATTACAGTTCAGCGGATTTCTTTTAGTGGTCGTGTAATACTTCACACTTTTCTTTATTTAGTGTCAATTGCCAATTTTCGCACCATGCAGAAATTTTGTCTAAATCGCTTTGCAGTTGCTTTTGATCCTCAATTGATTTCAGTAACCGATAAACGACAGCATCATCCGCGAACAGTCTAAGGGAACTGTTCAGATTGTCTCCTAAATCGTTTATAAACACGAGGAAGAGTAATGGACCTATAACGCTTTCCTGTGGAGCGCCATATATCACTTCTGTTTTACTCGATGACTTACCGTCAATTACAACGAACTGTGTTCTTTCTGATAGGAAATCGTGAATCCAATCGCACAATTGGGGAGATATTCCATAAGCACGCAATTTCATAAGAAGCCGCTTGTGGGGTACAGTGTCAAAAGCCTTCCTGAAATCCAAAAATATGGAATCGATTTGAGATCCCTTGTCGATGGCAGTTAACACTTCATGTGAATAAAGGCAAGCTGTGTTTCGCAAGAGCGATACAATTCTAGTAGTCCACTTTAAGTTTTCAATTGTTTGTGAAGGTATAGCATCAAACTGCAGTGGTCATCAGTCTATAGACTTAAAAATTACTATATTATAGGGACAACACATAGACTCATATCCGACGGTGAACTATAATCTGCAACCGGCACAGCTGCGCACTCTGCAGCAAGGCGACTCAGAGACAGCCAGTTCCCACTAGGGACTGCCGCGCGGAAAAGCCCTCGTCAGCGGCACGGTTGCCATGGACACGCCCCACGCCAAGCGCGAGCATGTTCCCACTAGTGATTTGTGCGCGGTAAACGACGCGCCAGCGTCATGGGAACGCTCTCTGCGGCGCGATACGACAGGCTCAGCGGCGCGGTTTGTGCGTGTTCAACACTGCCGCTACAGCGCACTAATTCCAGGTCTCCAGCCAATCACAGAATACCCTGATCGTGGGGTGGGTCCACGAAAAATTCTCGGCCCCGTGTCAACAGCGGCTAACGCTGAGTGCTCTCTCGGTGAAGAACTGTTGCGAACGTAGCTCCTAAACTGAAAAACCTATCAAGAGATTTAAAAAAAAAAATTCTTTCTTACCTTACAGGTTGATATATATGCTCGATAAAGATACCATTTATTCGCCACACTTACTGTACAGTACATAATGAACGTATAACGCTTTACTAACTCAAAAGATTTTGCAGACATAAAAACTCATTGCTTAGACTTTGAGTATGTTTTTTTTTAGGTCATACATAATTCCGAATGCATTTTAGCCAACATATCGAGATAGTATGTAGAGCTGAGAGCAGATATCTCTTCCAAATTGGGAGATATTGGTATTTATATCCAAAGGGCGGATAAGGCCCTGTTACGAGTGTGTGTCGGTAGTATTGTGGTCGTACCAATCGTTGCGCTTCTTAAAATGTCACGATAGCAGATAAACAGTCACGTATTATTTCATATGATTGATATAGGAAATGTTTTTATTCCCACTGAAAAGCCAATGTGTTTTTGTTTATAGTTTTTTTCCTCTAAGGAACGATCTACTTTGTTTTAACTGCTTTTAATTACTCAAATAAGAATGCAGTGGTGTAGTCCACGTTAAGTTTTACGATATACTATATGCGGAAATGATATTCAATCGTAACCTGTTTGCTGTTGTTTCATAAGATGGAATTGTATTGTAACTACATTTTTCAATTACTTCAGTTAACAATGAAGCCTACTATTTATTAAGGCTACTTCACTGTTTATTTTTTTAGAGTCTGTGGGTGTCTACACGGTAGTGTAATATCAATTTGCAACCAAACAGCAGTTCTACTAAAGATATTAGCTACTCGCCGGCCGCGGTGGCCGAGGGGACTGCGGCGCATAAATCACGGTCTGCACGGCCACTGCAGTCGGTGGTTCGAATCACCCCTCGGGCATGGATATTTGTGCCGTCCTTAGTAGTAGCTAGTTTGTAAGTTTATGGACTGATGACCCCGTAGTTAAGTCCCATAAGCTCTACAAACATTTGATTTGAAACTAGCTACTCCATTGTGGCCGTAATATTTTGGACTATTGTTACATATTGTGGCATCCTGACCAGCTGGGAGTGATAGAGTATATAGAGGAAGTTCAGTGAAGAACAGGTCGTCTTGTATTACCACAGGAGAGAGAGAGAGAGAGAGAGAGAGAGAGAGAGAGAGAGAGAGAGAGAGAGAGAGAGAGAGAGGGAATCATAGTAATTAAGCACAAGTTGGGGTGGAAATCACTAAGAGGAAGACGTTATTCGTTGCGGTGGAATCTACTTGCGAAATTTCTTTCAGTCACTTTCTCCTCCTATTACTAATATTTTTCGTTAACACTCACCTCCACAGGGAGAGATGATCATTGTAATAAAATATATCAGATCTACAACGGAAATATTTATGTGCCCATTTTTCCCAACACGCTACTAGAAAATATAACGGTTGAGAAATATTATGAAAACCGTTCGAAAAGCTCTCTGCCCTGCTCTTGCGATTTGCATAGTAAATATGTATATGTATTTTCTTCATTACTGGAACCGACATTAATTCAGTCTGTCATTATCGTCAGTATTTGGCCTTCGTCTACAATCTTTAAACCCATTCGTGCTTCCATTATCAATTTTACTTTTGAAAGATGTCCTACAAAATGTACTCTCAAACAATCTGCTCCTTTAATCAAGTTGTGCAATAGTTTACTTCCTCCTTCTAGTCTGATGCAGTAACTCTTGATTACTTCTACTATATAATCATCAATATTAGGTCCATATTTTGAAAGCTTTGAACCTCTTCGGGACTGATGTGCTTGTCGTTCACAATTTACTTACGTGATTGATTGATTGTTTTTGTCAGGGAAGCCAAAACATTTTTGATCCAACTCGCCACTGCCCGCACTGAAACTAAGTTTATTGTGCGGTATCGCTCCCCTGTATATCTAGTAAAGCCAACCAATGCCCTTTAACAGTACAAGGAGTCCGTTTACCAGTTCTTTATTAGACACTATTTCTTCGGGTTTGGTGGTCCCAAATGTTCTGTGCCTTTTGCTCTCCAATGGAATTCATTCCAAGATTAGATGTAGTTTCATCTCCATCATCACAGATCCTACATTTAGGGTCCTCTTCTGTTATTCCCATTGTATGTAGGTGTTTTTTGAAATTCCCATGGGCTTCAGCAATCCAACCATGAGTCTAATCTCTCTCCTATTGATGCCCAGGATTAAAGAGCTTCTTTTAAAACATGTCTTTGGCATCATTATCTTGCCATGTTTTTATTTATAAACCTTGGTCCAATATTCTAAGCGCTGCCTTCTGAGCCATTTACATAGCTCCAATCCGATCATTGCCTTGGTGATTGTCAAGACAGGTTCTGGTCCAATAAATGGAGTCTCTGTCCCCATCCTGGCTAATCTGTTGGCATGATCTCCGAGTGGCCAGGGACCCACAATATGTTTACCCTATTACTTTCCCCTAGCTCCACCAAAACCCTGTGACATTCTGCAACAATTTTAGATCTTGTTGCAGTAGCCTCTAGTGATCTCAGGGCTGCCTGGCTGCCTGAATAGATGTAGATGCTAGGGTCTTTGTAGCACCTACGCAAATTTTCCTCCACACACGCTCTTATGGCAGTCATTTCGGCCTGGAATACTGAGACCAGTTTCCCTAGAGAGATGACATCTTCTACTCTTGAATGCACCCCGTATACCCCGGCCCCAACGCATTGGTCTGATTTCTACTCGTCAATGAACCAGACAATGTCTCCCTTACGGTGTCGAACTATTTTCTCCCACTGCTCCCTACTTCCAGTTGTTATATCGAAAGGCTTGATGAAGCAGTATGAGGCTATAATATAGTCGGCCTGCATTTCCCCAACCTTTCCTATATTTACCCTCTTACGTGATACTCCACAGAAATACCTTCGTGCCACCTAATTTCTTTTTTAACATGGAGAAAACAGCGGTAATTAAATATATAAAGGAATGTATGTCTTTACCCAACTTCGTGCTTCTTTCGTTCATCACATATACTGGTGGACTTGCTACAATCACTAACATAAATTTAGTTATTTATATATTGGCATTAAACCTGTATCCAAGATGGGAAAGGTTAAGTGCGTTTCATTGGGTACCCACCTGTACTCGTGTCTCGTGGCTATCATCACAGAGTAACCTGCCGTTTCCACGAGCCTCCACGTCAACCAAGGAAGGCGACGGTTGCCGCTACCGCGCTCTAGAGGGAACCGGCCCTTAGAGCACTCGGGAATTCCTGTGCGGCAAGCTGATTTAATATACCTTCCAGAAAAGTGTTTTAAAATAGGGAAAATGTGCAACCTCGAAAATAAATACAAGTTGTCTCTCCTTTACATTATTCTTATTATTCAAAAGACAACTAGAAGTCTCTGAGCGTAGATAAAGACCTCCCAAAGACAGTGTGTAAGTACAACAGTATAAGTGATTAAAAACAATAAAACACAAAAATATTACATTACAAATTGTTTGACTACCAGTGGAATTATTGTTATCCCTCGAGAAACTGACATTAAGCTATGTGAGAACCTGCAGCGAGAAAACAGTGTATCGTGAAACTATAGCTAAGTGCCGCTTTTAACTGTTTTGGAGTTTACGAGAAGGCTTTTATATTTCAGAAGTCCAAATTTAGTCAGGAACTATAGTTCCAATATCACGGTTTACGTGGTTCATACAGCTCAGTGTTTTATGGTTTCAAACGAGATGGCAGTGGCAGATTTTCACATTTGTCGCCAGCAGCCCCTACCGACCTCTACTATTCGATACTATATTTCACAATCGTACGAATTATAATTTTTATCAGTGAAATTGTAGCTTTATATTTTGTACCCTATTGTTCTAATTATACCATATTTTTCCGTATTTAGTTTGACTGGGAACTAGGAGATCGAAGTGTCACTTCTTAGATTAATTTTACAACCCAAACATTTGGTTAAAATTGCCCAGAAATAGTTTTGTGTTTATTTCTGAGCTAATAAAAGCACAGTCACATACTACTAATAATGTGAGAGTAATGTATACCTTAATACTTCTTACACAAAAATGTACATTCGGTAAACGTAATTAAATAACTTTTATTATAATCATTTACAGTTAAAATGTCTGGCTCCAAATTTGCCGCCCCTAAAACCTGCCGCCCTAGGCTCCAGCCTACTTAACCTACTGGTAAATCCAGTATTGCCACCACGGCACCCACATCCGTTTTCCAACCAGGCTTCCTCCTGCGTGCGGCCCGCACGTGATCATGAACCTTAGACCTTAGGCCTCGGGCAAAGGAGTTTGCCCCGCAACAAGTGCACAACTTATTGACTAATCACCTGGTGATATCGGCGACCAAGTAGAGGGATCAACGTCAGTCCAACGGCGTCAGCAAAGTATCAACAGAATTGATGAGCCCAGCACCTACAGTCGATGCCACTAAATGCAAAGTCCTGGAATATGTCAAACAGAAGCAGGGACGCTAATGCAGCAAGCAGAGGAAGCACAATCATAACCACTGGAAGTCGAGAGAGAACACATACTGAAACGCTACCCTTGCAGGATAACAGACGGTAGAGGGTCGGAACAAACACAGCCAAAAAGGGAATGTGGCTGACAGCACATTATACGAGCGTTCGAACTTAAATAATAGCAACAGAGTTGTGGAGACAGTATGCAAAGCAATTTAAAATTGTCGCTCACAGCCGGCCGCGGTGGCCGAGGTGATTGAGACGCTCCAGTCACGGTCAGCACGGCCACTACGGTCGGGGGTTTGAATCCACCCTTGGGCATGTATATTTGTGCCGTCTTTAGTCTTAGCTAGTTCCTAAGTAGTTTGTAAGCTGATGACCCCGTAGTTAAGTCCCATAAGTTGTACAAACACCTAAAGTAAAACTTCATTACCGGACATGTAAAATATCACATTTTCGCCTTCTGTTTGAAATTCTGTTAACACTATTAGTAAAACGCTTTTAAGAAATAGTACATTGATTTAAATATAACTTTGGCTGACCTTTTACGTAATTTTCAGTTTTTAATACTTTCGTAAATAATAGCTGCAAAGACTAAAAATGCATTACACTTAGTTTCGGAAATTGCTGAACCTATATAGATACTAATTTGTATAAAAACACCAATACTACATGTTATAATTATTGCACAACATGATTTCATATATACCTTTTGTTTAAATAAATTAGGGCAGACCATGTTTTATATATCACTGGATCCTAAATTAAATACTGATAATTTTTCATGCACTAAAATTAATAATCCGTTTGGTACTAAGAAACTATCTTCGAAATTAACAAAACTACGACAACCATATACAAATCCGTATTAATAAATAATTTGACCGCAAACTGAAACTCATTAAAATTCCATGGCACAATAATAGTACACCTACACAATATTGGCAAAACAAATATGTGTGCATTTCGAAAACGCACATAATGTAAATAATTTGAGCACACTAAACACTAGTCAAAAGGGTGACTTTAAATTTGTGTACCACATTTAAATACAAATTTCATGAAACACGTACATACATCGAGATAAACAGTCAAAGCTTAAATGTAATGTTTTAATTTCTGTATTTTGGCATATTTAATGTAAAAGAATACTGTTTAATTGTGAATTACAAAACTTTGTCATCAATCTTATTACGTGGTTACGCAGAAAGATGGTGGAGAGAAACCATGTTTTATTCAGTATTTGAGTGGCCAGAAACCTGTAAGCAGCTCTGTTGCTTGCTTCTGCATTTCTTGATTGTGCAGTGTTTAAGTGGAAATAAAATATCAACTGACATGTTTCTAATTTACGAAAAGATCCTGTAAAATTAAATGCTTTAGTGAATGCCGAAGACGGCTCACAACGCAATGGACCTCAGCCAGCATATAAGATAAGTTCAACTTCACCTACAGTCGAATGACTTTGTTGTAGACTGTGAACTAACAAAACTTTCCGTAATTCAGGAAAATATTAGGGCTCAGTTTGAGTCATTCCGAAAAGGGGTGATGGACGTTAGACGGTGTCACTTGGTTTTCGAAAGAGGAACAATGGAGTTGGATCAAGATTGTACGTGTCAGACGTTGTACAGCACGACAGTGTCATCAAGGTCTTCGGAGGCGGCAACACTTCCTGCACAAACCACCCATCATTTTGCACGACAACGCGCGGGCGCATATAGCGCAAGTTGTGGATGCTCTGTTCGGTCGATGGGACTGGGAAATACTGTACCATCTACTTCACTTCCAGAATTAAGTACCTGTGACTTTGATTTGATTTGATTCTTAAGATGAAAGAACCACTCCGTGGCATTCGCTTCAGAACTGTTCCAAAGATTCAACAGGCAGTAGACCGTTCCATTGGCACCATGAACAGATCAGGCTCTCCTAACGGTATACTACGCCTTCCACATCGCTAGCAACGGATTGTAGCCAATGCTGGTGAGTACTTTGAAGGACAGTAATAGGTGCAAACATGTAACGCTTTTGTATCTGTTGTGCATAAATAGCTGCCACTGTATGTTCCAACCCTTGTATTTTACTGGAATCTTCCTATTTTCTCCCGAACGCTGAATACCAGCAACGATACGAGCGGGTGCAAACCCTACAAAAGGAATTGTCACCTATTACACCAAACTTCATATAAATCCCATACATTTGAATCAGTCTCACACGCCGAGCCATAACAATGAAGCGAGTGAATAGACTCATCATGACTGAGTGCTCGCGACACCGTCACACTGTTCCAAGAGCAGAGGACAGACACACAGTAGAGACTTCAAAGTCCAAGGGAGGCACGTAACGTGACATGTGTTCAGCTGCTGGTCTTGCTATCACGCCCGGTACCAGCGCCTTCCGTGGTGCTTAGGTTAACATTTCCCAGCAAGTAGCCGCACACCGCCAGGAAACAAGAACCACAGACACAAACTACTTATTAGATTTGTGTGGTGTATGTTCTTTTGGTCATGTGGAAGTTTGAGACAGATGGGAGGCGAACACGGGTAACTAAGTGAAATCCGGCCGCCGTGGCTCAGCGCAGCCGGTCAGAATTCTGAACGCCCTCTAATAAAAGAAAAAGCTGAGCCAAGAACACACAGAACATCACGTACAAACAGAATCAGCGACAGCAAGGAAACGAACTACCCATACAAAAAAGGGAAGATAAAAAAGTAGTTAAGGCGACCGCTCTCCCAACACGGGAGACTCGGGTTCGATTCTCGACCCGGCTCAAATTTTCAATTGTCGCAATTTTTTAATTTCAATGCCTTAATGCAGTCATTGTCAATACTATCCTTCCTAGTTCTTCTTCTTTCACTTCATAAATAATTTACAGTCTAACTAGATATCTCTCTGCCGGTCGTTAGTCCAGCGGCTTCTCTCCCCCTAACTTCCACGTGAGTCCACTGATCTTTCCCCAATGATGACTCTACGACATCTCACAAGATGATCGCATAGTTGTCCGATTTTGGAATTTTTTGATATTTTTGATACGTGAAATTCAGATCTCAAATAGTAATCAGCCAAAGCCAATCGACAAAAACTGTAAAAAATTCTCGATAAAATCGACCTTGACGTTTTTCAAGTATATTTTTACGAAAAATTAATGTATTATTGTTTATTCTGTTTTCTTATAATAATGATAGTTCAATCAAAATAAAATAACAAGTTAAATTTTTTACAGTATTGGCTTCGCCATTAGTTGACGACGGTTGTCTCTGATTGTTCAGTTTGTGAAGAGCGACGACAGTGTTTTTGGTAATCATCTCCGTACGTACTAACGGCTTACGAAGCAGCTAACCTACTCAACCATCGTTTTGGGTGACAAAATGTTCGGCTTGCCTACATACACATACACAAAAAGTGACACAACACGTGGAATTTGAGATCCCGAAATGTTTTACATAACTGAATTTGAGATAGTGTAAATATGTTTACGTCCTCCATGATGTTACTCCTCGCATACGAATTCGATTGATTGGTTGGATGGTTGCACTTTTTAAAGGGACCAAACTACTAGGGTTTTCGGTCCCGTTCGGTTGGTAACAACAGGAAATAACGAGAACGTGAAATTAGTGAGAGAGGATTCCATAAAATTTCATTCAGTTACTCATCACCCTCTCCAATCTTCGGTGAAATAATCACGTATGCGTGGTTCGCTTCTAAACTGTGCAATACAGAATAAATCTTCATGAAAATAAATGAAATTTGCTTTCCAGTTGACATATCAATGAAAAATTGTGCTGTAAAAATGCAGCATTTGTACGATCTGCTCGATGCCGTGAAAATGATTTTTTTCACATCTTTTTACGATTATTATAACCCTGGCATGTGTGAGACTACATCGAAATGATTTTTTTATAGTTTTCGGAATTGACAAGTATAGAATTAACATTTTTTTTTAATTTAAATAATCATTATTGAAAACCTTTTATAAATATAGAAAATTACAAATAAACAAAAATACTTGCATATTCATAAAAATTATCGTTATGTTACAAATGGGTGCACGTCTTCAAAAACGAAAAAAAAACTGACGCAGTAGCATTCCAACCACCGATTTCATTGTTGAGAGGCCAGAACGGTATCACCTGAGCTACACCGACATATCCTGTAGTTGTTTTAAGTACTGGTACTTACATGTACTTGGAAAACTTCAAAGTCGATTTTTTCGATAATTCTTTAGAGTTTCGTTGAATGAATCTGGCTGATTGTTGTTTGAAGACTTAACTTCAGGTAACATAAATATAAACAATTTCTACAATCCTATACCCATGTTATTTTGTCAAGTAGGCTCAACCACAGAGATCGTGTAAAAACACTAAATTATGACGCGTTTCAAGGGTCAAGCCCTCATCATCAGATAAACTATACAGGAATCTTAAAACCTGAGACAGTAGAGATCTAAAACGTAATAAAAGAAAACGTGGTTACTTCTCTTGTAACCGTGTCTCCGCAGAAAGGTGATCAGCATACTGTGCTTCGTCAAGTTTCAAAACAGACCCCAGCACTGGCGACGCATAACACTACCGAAATGCCCGGAGTCAACAACACGACTGGGGCGCACGTATGCACATGAAAGTACGCACAAGGAAGTGCGTACATTCAGGTATCGCGAAATCGCTTGTACAGTAAGACAGAGGTTGAAATTTAAAAATTAACGACTTTTGTTACAATAGGTGCACAAAGTTTTAAAAAAAGCTGTATGTATTGCCTTGAACTTGTTCATTTAATGAATCGTCGCTTTTAGCGTTATTTATTGTAATCTCTAGCTGGTCTAGAAGATGTAACTTTCTTCCCTTATCCTGTTTATGCAAAATCATAAGGTCATCTTCAATCCGCTTTAATGGATGGCCAGTTTCGAGGAGATGCGTAGCTACAGCGGACTTGTCAAAATTATTAATTCGGAAGGCGTCCATATGTTCCTTGTACCTAACTTTAAACGATCTACCGGTCTGACCAATATAGTTGGCATTGCAACTACTGCAATGTATCTTATAAACCCCTGCTTTGTCATATTTATCAGACTCTTGGTTTAAGTTATTCCGTAATTTATAATGTAACGTGTTATAGTTTTAAAAGCAGCTTCTACTTCAAAAGGTTTTAGTATGTTGACCACTTTCTGAGATTACCAAAATACGAAACCATTACCCTCTTGATATTATCCATGCCATTTATATTAGGTTTCGCATGCTGTTTCTTTCGTATTAAGTTATTCACTACGTTTTCTTGGTAACCATTCACCTTATCAAGCTGTCTTATAATGTTAAATTCAGTGGTTCTGTCTTTTTCGTTCATTGGCACTTTATGGATATAATTAAGCCTATACCCATATGGTCTCCTTGTGAGTCAAGATCCTCAGTGCCAGCAATGGTTGAGTCGCAGTCATTTATTGGAGAGGCGCACAAGGGTCACTCTGACGATGATTGCACTACTATTCTCTCAGTATCCTAGTACTGGACACTGATACCCAAAAATACACCAGAACGTAGTCAGCAACGACGCTTATGCAACGCAATGGTCCGAAATTTATGTTTACTCATGTACATGATCTTAGTGTGCCACCTCTTGAGACCAAATAGGTAGCTAAGGCATTGTAAACAAACAGTTGGCTTAATATGTTTTAAGTTGTTTGTAAGCTGCTTTCTGTGAGCAGGCTATTAGCGAAACCGACTCCAGCCCTCAAGAGCAAACAGGATGACGCAACACAGGCTGTGCGTTCGCAAATAGCAGCATCTTTCTGTCTTCCACTTGTGTATGTTCTAACCTTTAAAAGAAGAAACCAGTTTTAAATGTCCGCATCGATTCCCTCTCATATTATAATGTCGTACTGTTCGCACTTCTTCCCTTGAACGTTAACAAATGGTGAAACGCAATGGAGGGAAGTTAACATCACGAGTAGTGGGGGGGGGGGGGGGGGGGGCTAGGTTCAATGGTACCAAAAGTTTTCGGATAAATACGGATCCTCACTGAACTGCTCTGTTACGTATTTCATTTTTCAAGCAGTAAGAGTTACAGGAGATACTCCGAAGGAACACTAAAATAATGACAAAACGTCCTAGAATAAACTGAAATACTTTTACTGCGTGTGTTGTTTACTGTTTCAATCGGCAGGTAGTCGGGAATGTGTACACGAACATTAATGAATTTCCACTGAAGGAAGTGTAGCTACAAATGTGAACTATTACTGTCGGAAACCATGAATGATTTTGTGAGCAAGATTGGTGTCAAGTTCGTATAGTTTTTGTTTTTCTTGTTGGTATTCCAGTTGATACTGGGTTTATTCTCCAACAGGCACATTTGATTTACTGTTGCTATGTCAGAACACATATAGTCATTTTGTTATTTGAGGATAGTATATGGTTCTGTACAGTGGCGCAGCCAGGATTAGGTTCTGAGAGGGAGCCTATTTTATTTATTAATATATGACTTATTTGTACCATTTTTATAATTTAACCAATTATACTACGAAGAAATAAAATGAGTAGGCTCGCATTAATTTGAAAGTGGAAAAAGAGCAATGTGGTGGAAATGGAGTGTATATAATCAGATCTTAATAGTGGCGTATCCAGGGGGGAGCAGCAGCCCCCACACCCAGACCCTCCTCGAACCTGTAGCCCCCCCCCCCCTCCGCACCATGCTTAGAGAGAGAGGAAAGCAAATAGAAAGGGATCAATCCGCCCAATATGAGTAAAGGCGCAACTCTGTTCGGCGTGGTTTTTTTTTTTTTTTTTTTTTTTTTTTTAGAAATCACGTCAGCTCGTATTGACCTTGGCCCCCAACAGACCACGATCCTGGATACGCCACTGGCCTCGTAAAGTGCTTAAGCAGTTTCTATGTTACTAACCGAAGAGAAAGGTTTAATTAACATGAGACTCAGCGTGCAAAAAATTGAAAAAAATAACACTATTGTTGTTCATAAGATTCCACTCGGTGGCGCCTGCTAAGTAGCGGGTCGCCGCATATGAACAATCGACTTCGGCTTAGCAGTTAAATAGCGACAGCGTCAAAGCTGATGGCGGCGACGTTAAAACCGCCCACAGTAACAGCAGCAGCACACGTTCTCAGTGCCGGCATCACGTTGGCGACCCATCGTCACGTACAAAAAAATGTTCAAATGTTTGTATAGCTTATGGGACTTAACTACGGGGTCAACAGTCCCTAAACTTACAAACTACTAATGAACTAGCTAATACTAAGGACAGCACAAATATCTTGCCGGAGGGGGGATTCGAACCCCCGACCGTAGTAGCCGTGCAGACCGTGACTGGAGTGCCTGAAACATTATCAGAACATCTACTAATCCCAAGGAAATTACAGGCACCAGCTCCTGCCGCTAGACATCCCCTCCAGCAACTTCGACGCTCTGTAGCGTCATTGGATGACGTTTCCGAGCATGGGCTTCTATGCTCACTTTGTTCCTCAAGACACCTTCCACATCCCCTAGAGGTTTGTCGGTGTAGTAGCGTGATTCTGAAACACACTGACATATGGATCACACACCCATCTCAATCTACGACGTCCATTTAGTGCCGGAAATATGCACAGGACGAAATTTTGTGACAGACATTTTTTATTGCTAATGTGTGAGGAATCGCGCTCCGAAGCCCGAGTGCGCGAATTTAGATTCACACTGTATATTTATCACAGTTGTAATGTTTTAGTAGCGTTTAAGTAATTACAGTTTCATTCAACCACTTCCAAATGATACTCATCTTTTCAACATTACGATGTATGGGGGTTCTGCTCGCTGCAACATTATTCTCCTGGGGCGTCGTGGTAGAAATAAATAGTCGTAGGTACAATTTTTCACTTTAATTTTCAATCAAACTGCTTCTCCACCAAAACATTACAACTTCCAAACATACACAATGCATCAGAACTTAGCTGGTAGTACTTCCATTTCAAAACACAGACTGACATAGCTTCCAAAGCATATTACTCCCCCACGCAAGGCGGTGAGGCAAATATATAACATCGGCAATAATGACCTTACATTATGCACTGCTCATAACAATTGGATACACTAATTTACAATTACCGAACATACAAATAACATTTCATGTTCACAAAAATAATCACAATATAAAATGAAAACTATACATACAATAATTTTACATGGCGCATATATTTTAAGTCCCCTCGGGCACCGCGGCCGGCTATTAAACAGGTCGGCACCGGAAATTACAAATAGTACACCTGTAATAAATCACAATTTAACTATAATTTGTCAAGCGCAAGTGAACGTGACAGCCGGCCGCGGTGGCCGAGGGGACTTAAAAATATATGCACCATGTAAAATTATTGTATGTATAGTTTTCATTTTATATTGCGGTTATTTTTGTGTACAAGAAATGTTTTATTTGTATTTTCGGTAATTGTACATTAGTATATCCAATTGTTATGATCAGTGCATAATGTAAGGTCATTATTGCCGATGTTATATATTTGCCTCACCGCCTTGCGTGGGAGAGTTCGAGTTTTGGCTTTTGTAATGTGCTTTGGATACTATGTCAGTCTGTGTTTTGAAATGGTGGTACTACCAGCTAAGTTCTGATGCATTGTGTATGTTTGGAAGTTGTAATGTTTTGGTGGAGATGTTCTGATAATGTTTTCAACGTCGTCTGCCAGAATATAATTGTGTTTAACCTATAAAAAGAAATGTTTTCAGCCAATATCAACGTGTGAACCAAACTGGCGCTATGCCAAGAAGTCGTGATTCCTGCAGCCAACTGAGCCTGTTTGAAAGGGATGAAATTGCGGCTGTACGAGCGGCAGCATAGTCCTTACCATACAAATCTAATGTGCTGCGGCGGCCGGCCGCGGTGGCCGAGCGGACTGAAGCGCTCCAGTCACGGTCTGCACGGCCACTACGGTCGGGGGTTCGAATCCCCTCTCGGGCATGGATATTTGTGCCGTCCTTAGTCTTAGCTAGTTCATAAGTAGTTTGTAAGTTTAGGGACTGATGACCCCGTAGTTACGTCCCATAAGTTCTACAAACATTTGAACATTTTTAATGTGCTGCGGCAGTTGCGGATGATGCCCTTTGCAATTTTCACGTGAACATTCTCACACATGTAGACGAAGTTCGGGACGTCCAGCCAAGACGTCCACGCAATATGTGCGCCAAGATCGTCGTATTGTATGGTCAGCAGTGGCACATCGTACAGCTACCAAAGCCTAGATAAGAGGGTTTGCATGCCCACAAGTGTCAACATGGTTATCGCCGTGGCGGATTACCGTGCTGCGGTGCGCGCGGCCGTTCGCCGTCGGAGGTTCAAAATAATAAAAAATAAAATAATAAATAAATAAATAAAAATCAAATGTTTCTAAAAGTTATGGGACTTAACTGCGGGATCATCAGACCACAAACTTACAAACTACTTATAAACTAACTTATAATAAAGACAACACAAACATTTGGCCGCGGTTGAGTAGCTGGGCGGTCTAAAGCGTCTCGCTGCGGAGCGTGCGGTTGCTCGCCGTGGAGCTTCGAGTCTTCCCTGGGGCATGGGTGTGTGTTGTCCTTAGGTTAGTTTACCTAGGTTTAAGTAGTTTGTAAGCTACGGACTGATGACGCAGTTTGGTCCGATAGATTTACAAATATTTGAACAAACATTTGAATTGTTGCCAATCGGCTACTAGCAGTGTGAATGCCGGCACGCACACGTCTAGCCAGTATTCCACTCAGATCACAGCATAGAGGTGTAGGATCACAGAATGGCGAGCCGTGGACTGCAGTCTGCCTGCATTTAAGTTCGGGGAGTGTGGTGAATGGTAAAGTTCTTCCCAGCCCCATCGAGCCAATAGAGCGCCGTTGTGGAGCGGCCGAGCGCATTGAGGCGCTATGCTACGACGCGAGAGGCCGATGCCCGTTGGGGGTTGGAATCCCCCCTCGGGCATGGATGTTTATCTTTAGTATAAGCTAGGTCGTAAGTAGTTTGTACTGAACAGAGCAGCAATAGCTTGTGCTGTATGTGCCCGTGCATTGTCGTGCAAAATGATGTGTGGATTGCACAGAAAGTGTTGCCGCTTCTTTCGCAAGGGTGGTCGCAGGTGATGCTTCAAAAAACGAACAGTAATACTGTGCATTGACGGTCTGCCATGGAGGAACGTAATGCGTGACACCGCTCGCTCACAAGTGACTTTCGCTCGATTGTGCGCACGCCGGTGACGTGGGACGGGTGAAACCATTTGGGCGGAGGTAAGGTAGGTTTGTGAACAACGTGTGATATCAGCGACAATACTAGATTCCATTGTATAGTGTCTCTACAGCAGAGTTGTCACTATTTAAGGCCCAACTCTGGTATAAAGTGATCCTTTTTTATGTTCGTGATTTATCTTCTGTTGGTTGAAGCGATGTAATTTCTTCGTAACACGGCGTTAAAGTGTCCAGGTTTTGCAGCCGTAGAGCTGGTTAGGAATGACAACAGATTTACAGTAACCATACACAGCAATAAATATAAAAATTACAGATTACATTTATATTAAATGTGTCCAATAATTTTCAATATCCTTTGCTCTTGATGTGATTGCAGGAGATCATTCTTCGTGCAGGATGTAGCGCCCTAAAGGCACTTAAGCATGTGGCTTGTTGTTTGTTCTTGTCCATAGTCAGACACGTGCCTTCTGTCATGAAGCCCCATATATTCAGGTTGTCTCTGGATCGTCCTCCACACCTGCTAGTACTCATTGTGTTCAGGTGTTCTTCAGCTTCTGCCACCAGTCCTCGAAAATGTGGCAAGTAACTTCAGCCATGCCTCCACTGGTAGAACGGTGAGCTCCTCAGATGTCCTCAGGAAGCTCTCTCGCGAGCTCTGCTGTTGCTGTGGTGGATTACGTCCGTGCAGTGTATGGGAGCTGTTCTGTTCCACTCTCAGTATCTCCTTGCTGACGGCCAGCACTTCAAATGTTCAAATGTTTGTATAGTCTATGGGACTTAACTACGGGGTCATTAGTCCCTAAACTTACAAACTACTTATTAACTACTTACGAACTAGGACGGCACAGATATCCATGCCCGAGGGGGTATTCGAACCCCCGACCGTAGTGGCCGTGCAGACCGTGACTGAAGCGCCTCAGTCCCCTCGGCCATCGCGGCCGGCGCGGCCAGCACTCTGCGTACAACTGGTGGCGTTATTCCAGCGAGGTAGTAGAGATTATAGGTTAGGAGAGTTTTAAGCAATCTGTGATTAATCTGCAGCTTTCGTTGAAAGCAGTGTGTACTTTCTTGATATGAGATAACCTGTACCAGACTAGTGAAGCATATTCGCAAATAGAAAATCACGTTGCCACAGCGCCATAGCCAGAGCCCCACTGTGTCTCCGCTAGTTTGAGAATTTTTTTGACATAGTTTGCACATCTTCAGGACGCGGATCTGCTTTGATAGAAAAATGCTAAAGAATGCTTTTTGCAATTTTTTGAAATTACTGAACTAGTTTCAGCAGTGTAGATCCATCTTCAGATTTTGGACGAAATTTTGAATGACTCTGAAGAAGATTTTACTGATAATAACAGTGAGGACGAAATCGACAATTCAGATGATGGTCCAATCTTTGTGCAAGAAGAATTGCGTCGAATTTCTAGTGAGTACTTCGAGTTTGATTTGCTTGAACCGATTCTTTTGTATGCTTTTTCCTAGATTTTTTGAGCATTGCTTTTTTTCTTTGTTTTTAGGTTCATAAAATGAAGGTAGTGACTCCAAGATGAATTTAGAACCGCAAAATATTCCTCCCGACAGTACTGAGAGAAAGCCAAGACGGGCGCGCAGCAACATATCGTAGTGGCGCTATGGAGGGGTGGAATTAACACAGACTGTTTGCGAGGTGAAGACATTTTTAGTGGGGCCCTTGGCGTCGTTTGTGAATTAGATTCTGTGTGTTTAGTTCTGGATATCCTTTCATGTTTCGCGTACAGGGGACAGTCTTGCTTATTTCAAACAGTAGACATTACTTTACTCAAGAAAGAAAACAAGGAAACCAATTGCAGCTCGGCTTACTCCTGCATGCAGAATGTCTGGCAATTCTAAGGTATGGAATGGTATACATGTTCGGCAGTCAAAGTGTTAATTCATTACAAGGAGACGAAACCTGTTTTAAGACACGAAGTCTCATCACTTGGAACACGAATCCGCTGGTGAGCTGCCAGGGAACGCCGGCTGCGGTGGTCGAGCGGTCTGCGGCGGTTATGTTCTGCACGGCCACTACGGTCGGAGGCTCGAATCCCCCCTCCGGCATGAATATTTGTGCCGTCCTTAGTATTAGCTAGTTCATAAGTAGTTTGTAAGTTTAGGAATTGATGACCCCGTAGGTAAGTCCCATAAGTTTTACAAACATTTGATTTTGCCCAAGACTGACAATCTGTTAGAGAAAATATAGCGCGGACTTCAATGAGAGAAGCTTATAATATTTTCACAACGAAATCCTGTCTCGTAAACTGGCAGAAAATCCAAAGAAATTGTGATCACAAGGTGAAGTACACTAGCGGCAAAACACAAAAAATACCTTCACTGCGCGATAGCAATGGTAATAGCGCCGATGACAGTACTGCTAAAGCAGAATTGCTAAACACAGCTTTCCTAAATTCTTTCACTAAAGAAGACGAACTGAACACTCCAGAATTCGAACCAAGAACAGCTGCCAGCATGCTAAAGTTAGAAGTAGATGTCCCTGGAGTAGTAAAACAAGTTATTAATAAAAACAAATCTTCCGGACCAGATTGTATACCAACTAGAGTCCACTCAGAGTATGCTGATGCAATAGCTCCATAATTAGCTATCACATACAACCGATCAT
Organism: Locusta migratoria; assembly: GCA_026315105.1. Classification (NCBI taxonomy): domain Eukaryota; kingdom Metazoa; phylum Arthropoda; class Insecta; order Orthoptera; family Acrididae; genus Locusta; species Locusta migratoria. The sequence goes on along the minus strand of CM048751.1, from coordinate 175,500,018 downwards.
TCAGCGAAAGATCCGTACCCAAAGTCTGGAAAGTTGTCCAGATCACTCCATATTCAAGAGAAGCAATACGAGTGCTCCCCAAAATTACAGGCCCATCTCATTGACGTCGATTTGCAGTACGAATTTGGAACATATACTTTGTGCGAACATTATGAACTACCTCGAAGAGAACGACCTATTAATCAATAGTCAAGACTGATTCAGAAAGTATCGCTCTTGCGAAATACAGATTTTTTCGCATGAAGTGAAAAGTGCTATCGAAAAGGGATCTCAAATTGATTCCATGTTCCTGGATTTCCGGAAGGCTTTTGACGCTGTACCTCACAAGCGGCTTCTAATGAAACTGCGTGCTTATGGAATATCGCCCCAATTGTGTTATTGGATTCACCATTTCCTATCACACTGTTCGTAGTAATTGACGGTAAGTCATCGAATAAAACGGAAGTGATATCTGGCGTTCCATAGGGAAGCGTCATAGGTCCACTACTTTTCCTTGTGTTTATAAACGATTTAGGAGACAATCTGAATAGCTCCCTTACACCGCGGATGATGCTGTCGTTTATCGGTTAGTGAAGTCAACAGACGATCAAATGCAACTAAAAAGTAATTTAGACAAAATTTTTATATGGCGCTAAAATTTTCAGAAAAGGAGCGACTATAGATGATTATCTATAGTCGCTCCTTTTCTGCACATTTACATCACATTGAACAGGTTCTCCTTAGGTTTCATAAATCCGGACTCACTGTCAAACCGTCGAAAATCCATCTAGCACGGCGACAAATCTCCTTTTTGGGACATTTAGTTTCAGCTCAAGGCATCTGTATTGACCAAGAGCGGACTGTTGATTTAAGAAAATTCCCCATTCCCCGCAATAAAAAGAGTTTGCACGTTTTGTTGGGATGGCCAATTATTTTCGCCGTTTTGTACCTAATTTTGCTCAATTAGCAGCATCACTTAATGATCCTCGCAAAAAATAACTCTCCTTTCCTTTGGACTGATGCCCAGCAGAGCGACTTCGAGGCCATCAAACTTGCCATAGCTAACCCAACTGTTTTGGCTGTTCCGGACTTCTCGAAAGATTTTATTTTGCAAAATCACGCTTTGCACTCAGGCATTGCTGCTGTGTTGTTGAAGGAGTACCAAGGGATAGAAGGCCTTTGGCCTTCGTCTCTAGGAGGCTCGCTGGTCCAGAACTTAAATACTCTGTCCATGAATGCGAATCCCTTGCTTTAGAGAAGTTGTAATTCTATCTTGAATATAAGGAGTTTCAATTGGGAACTGATAATCGGGCATTGAGCTGGGTGTTAGCCAAATCCCGTAAATCTGGTAAGATCGCTCGTTGGGCCTTGCGTATTTCCGCTTTCCGTTTTCGGGTTTAGCATATTCGCAGCACCGAAAACCAGGTTGCTGACGCCATATGTTTTCTGAGGTCAAGCATGATACCTCGCAACAGTCCGAGGACGAGTATCATCACCCTCAACAGTTAGACTAGGAGTTTTTTCTTGGGGCCATTCTCACTCAAATTCCGGAGGTATTTTGTGACCTTAAAACATATCCAGAGCAAGATGACTGGTGTGCTCCGGTTAAAGTGGGCAAATAGTGGGCGGCCAACAGGTTCCTAGGTTTCTCCTGGTTAAAGGTATCTTGTGCATGCATATTGGTACTCCTCCTGAGCCTAGGATTTGCTTACCCCGAAGTTGGTACCAGCCATTTTTCACTATTATCATAAATCGCCCTTGGGAGGTCATTTGGGTCTCGCTAAGACCATTGCTAAGGTTAAAAGTTTAGTCACATGGCCTAGTCTAAATCGTGATATTCGTCGCTTGGTCGCCGAGTGTTATGACTGTAAAAGAGGCAAGCCCAGGTATGTGAAGGCACAGGGTTTCCTCCAATCTGAACGAGATCTCAGTCCTATGAATAAGGTATTTATGGACTACATTGTCCCTCGCCCCGAGCCAAGAATGGTAATCGCTACATTTTCGTCCTGGTGGAAGCGTTCTCTAGATTTGTGTGGTTTTGTCCCACACGGGGCGTTACGGCTAACATTACCATCAGGAGTCTAACAGATGTCTTCTCCGTTTTTGGACCGCCTAGAAGTTTGGTAACTGACAATGCTCCTGCTTTCACCTCTAGACAATTTAAAGCCTTTTGTTTTAATTATGGCATACATCATATCGCCACGACACCCTATTATCCGCAACCCTCTTTTGCGGAAAGCGTGAATCGCAACCTCAAGGCGGCCCTCATTATATATAGATCACCCACCAAATGGGATTAAACGTTACCCTGGATCACCTTTGCGTTTAACACTGGCCATCATGATGCCATAGGCACATCTCCAGCATCTATTCTTCTAGCTTATCCAGTCAATAGCCCACTCGCTAACCTGTGGAATGTCAATGACATTTTACCATCTAAATTCTCACTCAATCACATTAAAGAAACTTGGCAACGGATACGCCGTAACATTCAGGTAGCACATCAGCGGTAACGCCAGCGTTATAACCAGGGCAGGAAACCCTATTCAGGGAGAGTGGGGGATATGGTATTTATAGCTAATAACCACGGGCGCCAGAGGACCAACCATCAAGGGCAGGGCAAGTTAGTGCCGCGTTACGTGGGTCCCTGTAGGGTCTTAAAAAAAAAAAAAAAAAAAAAAAAAAAAAAAAAAAAAAAAAAAAAAAAAAAAAAAACAAAAAAAAAAAAAAAAAAAAAAAACGGATTCGAGTCCATGGCCTCTGTGAGAGGGGGAGGGGGCGCTTGTAGTTTTTGGAGGGGGAGGATGAACCGTGCGGTTCGATTTTCGAGTTCCGCTCCGTAGAATTGCGATTAACGTTGCCATTTCCGCCGATATATCTCTGTTTCCCCATGCGGGAAGTGTGGTGATTTTCGGGGAAGGCATGTGGCCGTAGGAGACGTAACACACATCAGGGGGCAGTACCTTCCGTGGGCCGGGCGAGTCGGCATGCTCGCGCAGTGTGTCAGCAGACGGTGGATTGCGGCGGCGGTTACACCTGTTGGCGGTTCTGTGCCCCATACTTCTCTAGCAAGGGAATGTGGAAGTCACGTTTGGTATCGGAGTGTGACACTTGCCAGCAGATGTTTGAGTGCTGTATTGTAATACATCTGTCTGTTTCAGAAGTGTTGTGTATTATTTAAGTCGCCAAGTGTCTCACAAATAATTTGTACATCGTGGATGGAGATGCCTGTTGTTATTGCCGTGTGCTATTGTGTGGCTGGCACAGAACCGTGACGCCTCACCAGAATATGGCACTAGTTATTTGGTAATGCACTTGGTAACAAACTGTTTTTCAAGTAGGTAAGCTTATGCTCGGTGGACTTGAGGTAATATTATTTCGAGTAAGTTGTCACAAGATCTGTAGGGTTATTTGGTGATAATAGCGCTCTTGAACATTTAATTTGTGTCTGTGATACTATTTTATATGCACCGATTTTGTAAGCCCTTACATTTGATATTTATTCATTACTGGCACTCTGCGCTACCTTTCCGTGGTCCTTAAGTGTAGGGGACTGTTTAATGCGGGGTGCCAATGCCTATGTTGGCGCATTTTCTTCCACATTTGGATTAACGATAATCTATTGTCCCGTAATATTTCAAAAATTGTCGAAATTTGTTTATAGAATAAGGAGCTACTTAGGTGTCCTTTAAATAAATTGTTCTTTAAACTGGCAAATGTTGTTACTTGGGGCTTAGGTATTCCGTCAAACCAAATCCTTTTTCACAGAGCATTTATCTACTTATGTAGCTGTTGATGAGTCGATTACCTGCCCTGGACACCGACGTATTTTTGGCAGTGTTCATTCCGCCCCTCTACTGATTACTGCCTGGCGAGTGGGTGAATTTGGCAAGTTTAAATTCTTTTGTGTTTTTTGTGAACTTCATGATACCATAACCATTCAACTTTGAAAAGAGTTTCTCCTGCTCCTTGGCTATTTGGTCTGCTTGATGTATTATAACCACGCGGTTGATCCTCCACCTTCCAAAAAGGAAAGCTGGCCAATATCCAGTACTGGATTTGCCGCATGTAGGTGTTTAATGGTTGTTGCTTCTGACAACCTTCAGTGGCTGTTGCTCTTGCATTTATGTGTAATCATTTGGGCAGGTGTTCTCAGAACAACGTCGGACCTTATATGCCAGTATAGTGTAATACGTTTCTAAGTAGCCTGAGCAATCTATTGGTTGCGTGATAAAAACTATGTGGATATTTGTTTCTTTGTATGTGCTAATAGGGTTTCATCAAATTTTAGATACATCATCCAAGTTGTTGAATTTCGATGTGCTCATTTTATTTAAGGAAGGTTAAAGCCTGGGACTTTGCCTTCTGATTTAAGTTTTATGCTTTTCTTACTTGTTCTCCAGCATTTTAATCCCGATTAAAGTAGGCTAAATCTGAAATCATGAGATTCACCCAATGAAAGCCTCCTTGTATCAAATTATGTAAAGTCTGTAGCATGGGTTTTACCTGCTGAATTTTTGTTTCTTGCCGTTTTAACCTCGATATTAAAACTAGAAAATCGTGTAAATTTCGAAGTGATTAAAATAGGCATCACTCGCTCCAGATTTTTTACCTTATTGTTTTAACCTCCAATTCAATATAAACAATTTGTTAACTTTCTTAAGTAATAACATATGAGCCTCATCCAATGAACAATTTCAGTTATTCAATATTAAATAAATAAAATAAATTCATTAGAGCCTGATTTACCCACCCAGTCCTTCCACTTTGTTCTTAATATTGTGTTTGAATACAAATTAGAGGTCTCAGTTCGGGATTGTTTTCAATATTTGTTTATCCATATTCATATTGTTCTTACTTTTACTGATGTCTGGTTAAAACAATTATTTTTTTTCTTTCATGTATCACGTCCTCTTTTTCTGAACCTGTTATTCCAACAGGTTTTGATGTACATAATATCAACATCCCGGTCTGCACTATCGTCCCTGTGCAATCAGTCTAATACGTGATCATCCTAGCGGTATGGTATCTTCCAGCTTTCTCTGTTAACTACAGGGTCATCAGTCCCTAAACTTACAAACTAGCTAATACTAAGGACGGCACAAATATCCATGACCGAGGGGGGATTCGAGCCCCCAACCATAGTGGCCGTGCAGACCGTGACTGGAGCGCCTCAGTCCCCTCGGCCTCCGCGGCCGGCTTTCTCTGTTATAGGTGACGTACGTGTGGAGTTTATGGGTGGTTGATATTGTTTGTTTCACCTAATATTGCTTGGCCACGAGTTCGATTTGTGTCCATGCCTGAATGTTGATATGTTTGTAAATCTGTGGCACTTAACTGCTCTGCTCATCAGTCAATAGGCTTACCAACTACTGAAACCAACTTATGATAAGGACAACAAAGACGTCCATGCCCGAGGGAGAACTCGAACCTCCGACGGCGTGAAGCGGTGCCCTCCGCAGCAAGGCGCATTGGAACGTTCGGCCTGTCCACCATGGCTGTCCGGTCCTGCGCCTCTGTGTGACACCACAACTTTTATGCTCATTTTTTTGTGGCTGACGATTACTAATATGTGGTCGGTATACAGTGTTGTTGTTTGGTGATTAGGAAGTCCTACTGTGAATCGTCTTATAGGGGAAGATTGTTGAGCTGTTTCTTACATCACGAGCGGTAACAATTTTCATAATCCTTAACCTATTGTCATAAGGTCTCTCTCTCTCTGTTCATCTGTACCTACACTTCTTCTCCAATTTAGCATTAAGGTCTCCAAAGTATCACTCCTTCCATTGTGCCAGCAAGTGGATTAAGAGCAGGGGTCTGTGTACCAGCCGGCCTGGATGTAATGTTAGGTGGCTTCTCGCGATTAGTTGAATTCTGGTATATTACGGAAAATACTACACGGAGACTGTTTGGGTTCACGCATTCTGCCCAAGAGGGAGACCTCATGTAGAAACAGAAAGATTAAGGGCAAATAACAAGTTATTGCTCTCCATAGTGATTCATTTTACGGCTTTGTCATCATAAGATGCGCTATGAATCATATAACCTGGAGAAATTCAGCGCCAGCGTCAGACATACATTAACGTATTTCTGATGTGATAGTCTCTTCAGCTAACTACTATGGTTGTCCAACCACAGCGAATAGTTCCCTTCCATACGAGTTGCATGTCGCTCAGACCCCGTGTTGGGAAATAATTTCGTAAACATGCAGCCTTCTAAAGGACATCAAACTAGGCGTCCCCTTAAAAAGCACAATATATAAACGTACGTGTAAAGAAGAATGTCCATTTGCCTGTCTGTAATTCATACAAATGCACAGTTTTGTTCCGATTTTGATAATTTGTATACTAGACTTTCAAACCAAGAGGGCAGTCACAAACTACATAAAATTTTGTAATGTAGATCCATACAACGTTCATGCAGAAGGATTTTACACTATGCAAACTACCGTTTGCGGCATGACTTATGGTCCCTTGCAATAAAGCGATCACTATGGCAGTAGTTAGATATATGTAAATAGAGGGGGGGAAAAGGACCGAGGGAGGTGTAAAAGAAACTGGGCAGTGAGAGAGGAGGGGGTGTCGAACAGAGAATAGGATTGAGATGGGTCAAGAGAGGAAAAGGAGAAGGATGTGAATAATTACGAGGGGGAGTTGGAAAATAACTGGGCTGAGTTGTAAAAATAGAATGAGACATCAAAGATAAGACATATTCATCTGCATAATTTCCAAGAAAAGTAAGACATATGTCAAACCGCTTTATAAGCTTCAAAAAGCCGCCCAGGAAAAAATCAGGGAGTTGGATACGGAAAAAGCGTTGAACGGCCATGGAGTGGAAATATCCGTCATCATCTGTCAGAAAGAAGTTCAAAAACACTCCATCTGCAGGTAGAGTGCTACTCACAGTTTACTGGAACGCCCAAGGAGTTTTGTTATTGGATGTTTTTGGAGGATGCAACCATCAATGCTGCGCGGTATTGTGCCACTCTGTCGAAACTGAAAGAGATAATTCGGAAAAAGCGGCTTGGCCTTCTCCGATCTGGCGTTCTGCTGTTGGATGACAATGCGATGCCAGCGTAAAACCGTGATTGGTGTAAACTCTTGATTGGGAGCGCTCAGATTTTTTCCTGGAAGACTATTTGAAGCTTATAAAGCGGAATGACAAATTCCTCAATGTACTTAAAAAATTATGTAGGAAAATAGATATATGTCTTATTTTTAATGTCTCGTTCTATTTGTTTCCTTTCAAACGCTACTCTGAGCACAGTCGACAAAGCAAACTTATTTTCCAACTCCCTCTCGTAAATATCTATGCACAACGCTGCACAACAATATGAAATATAAGGAGCGTATAAGGTAAGTCGTGGGGAAGGCGTATTATCGTTTATTGGGAGAATTTTGGAAGAGATGTGTTTCGTCTGTAAAGGAGATGCACAACGCTTGTGCGACACCGTCTTCAGTATTGCTTAAGTGTTTGGTATCCCTAGCAGATCGCTTTAAAGGAAGGCAAGGAAGCAATTAAAAGGCGGCCGGCTAGGTTTGTTCGTGGTAGGTTCCAACAATGCCCCATTTTTACTGATATACTTCGGTAAGTAAAATGAGGGAATCGGAGGAGGGAAGGCGATGTTCTTTTCGAGAAACATTGTTGAAGAAGTTTAGAGAGCCGGAATTTGAAGCGGAACGCTGAACGATTCTACTGCCGCCTACTTATATTTCGCATATAGAAAATATGAGAAAGATTAGGGCTCGTAAATATGCATAAAATAAATCATAAATCCATAGGCCCTACAAAATTATATTCAAGCTGGTGGAGGCACTACAGTGATACGAGACTCCTGTTACGTCTAGATACAAATGTGACGCGTTCGTACGGATCCTGGCTGATCACCTGCATCCATTCAGGTCCACTGTGCAGTCGATCAGGGCATGCGGCATCCAACAGCTTCAGAATGGTATAGATCTCTGCGTTTCAACACTATCGCTTGCCACCAAACTCCCCACAGACGAACATTACTGAGCATATCTGGGATGACTTGCATGGTTTTGTTCAGAAGCGTCCTCCACCTCCTTGTACTGCAATGAATTTATGGTCAGCCCTGCAGGATGCATGATACCAATTTTTTGCGGCACTGCTTCAGACATTAGTCGAGTCCTTCCCACAAGTGTTGGGGCACTCCTACGTACTCGGTGGGGCCCTACACGGTGTCAGTCAGATGCATCAGTTACTTTGACTCCCAGTATAAATACGATGCATCACGAGAGGATCAAAAGCAAAGGCAAAATGATTTAGATATCTGCAGGGTGCAAAAATTGGCAATTGACCTAAAGGCTGACAATTCTACTAAGTACCAAGGAGTAACAATTACGAACAAGTGAAATTGGAAAGAACATATAGAAAATATTGTAGAGAAAGCGAACCAAAGACTACGTTTTGTTGGCAGACCACTTAGAAGATACAACAGTTCTACTAAAGAGACTGCCTACTTAGTGTAGGCAGTCTCTTGTGTGTCCGATTCTGGAGTATTGCTGTGGGATCCACACGAGGTGGGACTGATGAACGATTTAGGGAATGTTCAGAGTAGAGCAGCTCGTTTTGTATTATCGCGATATAGGTCAGAAATTGTCACGAAAATAATGCACGAGTTTGGGTGGAAAATCGTTATTCATTGCGTCAAAATCTGTGTGCGAATTTCTTTCACTATCTTACTCTTCAGAATGCAAACATACTTTGTTAGCACCCACCTACATAGGGAGCCATGATCATCATATTAAAATAAGAGATATCAGATCGAAAACAGAAAGATTTGGGTGTTCATATTTCCCGCGAGCTATTAGAGAAAGGAACTATTAAGAAAAATCATAAAAGTGGTTCGATGAACTCTATGCCATTGACTTCAGCGTAACTTGCAGAGTATTCATGTAGATGTAGAATACAGAGGAAGTGCAGATGAGGAGAGATGAGATGAAGGAAGAGGGTGGTGTAAAGAGGTGCGCCGAGGGAGGAGGAAGGAGCAGTTGGACAGGGGACGAGAATAGATGGACATCTACATCTACATCCACATGGGATACTCTGCAAATCACATTTAAGTGCCTGGCAGAGGGTTCATAGAACCACCATTATACTATTTATCTCCTATTCCATTCTCGAATAGCGCGCGGGAAGAAAGAACAGCTGAATCTCTCTATTGGAGCTCTATTTTATTCTGATGATCATTTCTACCTATAAGTAAGAGTCAACAACATATTTTCGCATTCGGAGGAGAATGTTGGCGATTGGAGTTTCGCAAGTAGCCCACGCCGCAGCGATAAGCGCCGTTGTTGTAATGATTCCCATCCCAGATCCTGTATCATTTCCGTAACGCTGTCTCCCCTGAATAGTGACAATACGAAACGAGCTGCCCTTCTTTGGACTCTCCAAAAATGGACGGACAAGCGTAGTGTATTCAGTTTCTTTTGTAGTTCTGTTGCATGTTTTAAGGGTTCTGCCAATAAAACGCAGTCTCTGGTTCGCCTTTCCCACGATATTATCTACGTGTTCTTTCCAATTTAAGTCTGAAATAATAGTAATTCCTAGGTATTTTGTGGAGTTTACTGCCTTCACTTTTGATTGATTTATCTTGTAAACAAAGTTTAACAGAGGGGCAAGAGTTTGAAATGAATAAATACACGTGCGACGCTGCGTTTGCAGCCAGTCAGTAAGTAATGAACTTGCGTGTAGGGAAATTAAGCGCGTCGTGTATGCCTGGAGCTGACAGCGGCTCACGCGTCACAGGGTTTCCAAAACGGCGCGCAGGTGCGGGCTGTCAGGCGAGCTCTAGCCAGTAGCCAGTGCCGGCTTGCAGAGTATTCATGTAGATGTATAAGATGTAGAATATGGAGGAAGTGGGGATGAGGAGAGATGAGATGGAGGAAGAGGGTGGAGGGAAGAGGTGGACCGAGGAATGTGGAAGGAGTATCTGAACGGGGGACGGGAATAGATGAAGTGGACGGAGGAGATGGGCAAGAGTTTGGAATGAATAAATAAAAACACGCGCGACACTGCGCTTCCAGCCAGTCAGTAATGAACTAGCCTGTAGGGAAATTAAGCGCGTCGTGTATGCCTGGAGCTGTCCGCCGGGTCTGACAGCGGCGCACGCGTCACAGGGTTTCCAAAATGGTGCGCAGTTGTCGGCTGTCAGACGAGCGCTAGCCAGTAGCCAGTGGCGGTGCCGGCGGGCCGCCGCACCCTGTCGGTCACGACGCTGGCGGACTCTCTCTCACGCGTAGCGCCATTACACGTGTATAATTCCAGAGCCGCCAAAGGTCGGCGGACGCGGGCCAGGACCTCGGAGCGTCCGCCGACCTTTGCGGGCGCCGCCCAGAGACCCGCACAGTAACTCTGCCGGCAGCCGAGATCCGTAACACCGATACCGCGCCGCCGGTGGGCATCCTCTGTGCCGACGTCACGACTTAGAGGCATTCATCAGCTGACATTGCGAAAATGGGCCACCGGAGGAACGGAGCGAGAAGACACCGGTGGGAAAGTGCGTGTCGTTTTTATCGCAATAGATAGTATCTCAGGGAGAAGAAGTTTGAAGGCCAAAATTTCTCCGTGGCAGGACGTCTAGAGCATTACTGGGTGGCCAAGCAGGGTTGGTAAAGTATTGCAGACTGGATCTTTCGATGAAACTACCTGCAGCTAAAGTCGATCAAGAGTTTGAATTAATAAAGTATGGAAGTATAACCTTTCAAAGCAGCATCTACATCTACGTAGGTACTCTGCAAATCACATTTAAGTGCCCGCCATTCAAACAGTTTTAATATGTTGTCACTTTCGTCTCGCTAGTCTTTTTTAATTGGTAGTTTTAGTACGTGCAGAATGGCTGGCTCATCCATTATTACCCAAGTGATCAGACAGCCTCAATCTTCTGCTGTGCTGTTTTAACAACGTTGCTTATTTGATCAAAAACTTTTATCGTTTTCCCTTTTTATGTTGCTATTTTAGCGCCCCTTGTCCCTTCATCATCCTGTTAAATGGGCTATGAAGTGCTCGTTTTTCAATGGATAATCATATTAAGTGAACTATTCGCTAGGAACGGGGGACTGATAATCCAGTCATTTAACCCCCCTTTAAACAACCCTAATAACAACAAGAACAAGTAAAAGTCGGTGATTAAAATTTCGCAGATAGATTTCGCCCCAACGAATAACGTCGTTCATTTGACGATTTCATCTCAAATCGTGCAACATTTCCGAGACGCTTTCCCCCTGAACCTTCTCAATGTCTTCCGTCAGTCCCACCTCGTGAGGGCCCACACTGGGGAACAGTACTCCAGAAGAGGACGCACAAGTGTGCATCTTCGAAGCGTTCTGTCTTTGGTTCGCCTACCCCACCATTTCTGTGTGTTCTCGTCAGTCTAAGTTGTTCGTAAGTCCTAGGTATTTGTTAGAATTTACAACCTTAAGGTTTGACTGATTTATCGTGTAATTGAGGTTCAACGGATTTATTTTAGTGGTCCTGTGTATTACTTCACACCTTTCATTATTTAGTGTTAATTGCCATCATCAAGATAATTACACACTCAAATTTCAAGTCACTTAAGACGTTTTATAAAAGACGTGATAGGACAGCAGCGCCTGTGGCCAGACCAAACGGAACTCTATTAAATTCACACAAGTTCCAGTCGGTCGCGAATGCCGTAACTTGCTTCGATTCCTCATGTAACGAAATCTGGAAATAGGCTTGGTTTAAATGTAAGACAGTATACCAATTGGCTCCAGAAAACCAGATAAAACAATTGTGTATGTCTGGTAACGGTACAGATTCCAATATAACCTTACGATTCCATCGTAGGTAATCCACTACTAACCTATAATCTTTTCCCTGATCTTTGGGGACTAAAAATGCTGATGAAGAATACGATGAAGTAGAAGGGCGTATCACGCCTTGTCTAAGCATGGCTTCGATTTTCTGTTTCAAAATCTTCATTTTAGGTGGGGAAAGTCTATACGGGCCTGCCGAACTGATTGATCATCAACCAAATTTATTTGGTATCTAATCAGATTGGTGACGCCTAGTCTATCCGAAATGACATCAGGAAACTGTTCTAATATACGACTAACCTGATTGACTTCCTGTTGGCTAAGATGATTGAGCTGTAATGACCGATTCTCCAAAAAAATATTATTCAATACTAGGGATTGCCGACAAGAACACAGGGCAAAGCTCTGATCGGGTGAAAACCTAAAATAAAAGGTCTTAGTAGAAACATCAAGAATCAAACCCGTTCTACTAATGAAGTCGCATCCTAAAATCATGGGTACCGACAAATATTTGACCAACAGGAAGTTAACAGGCCAAGTAAAACCATGTATGGAAAAATTTTCTCTAACCTGCCCAGCGAGAGGAAACAAGCGACCATTCGCCATACGACATCTCTCGTTAATTGCAGAAGGGGAGGAAAGCCTAGATAATTGGCGGAACTCCAAGTACCACTGATAATCCAAAAAGGAACAAGAACTGCCCGAGTCCAACAAGGCACATATAGGTTCACCTCCTAAACGCCCACACACAAAGGGAGGTCGATAATGAAAACATGTCGTTTAGCTTTTATGGCGTTACACCATTTCTTACATTTGGGCCTACCGCCTTTAGCCTGGTGTCAGCTGTTATGTCTTTGTTTACGAAGTACAGGACAATCACGCACCAAATGTCGGCTGTCACCACAACGAAAACAATGCTTCACTTGAGACTTCCGATATTCAACCTGCACAGCCTGGCCTATATACTCAGCCGATGCACGTTTATCACGTTGTTCCTGTTCCCGCTGTAAGTCAGCAAATGACGTAGCCTGTATAGAATCAGTCAAGTTCTGTAACTGGTCAAAATTAGAGGGGCGCTGAGCAAAGACTAATCTAGAACGATCTTGTGGCTTCATGCCTTGCAAAATAATACTAACGCTCTCCTCTTGCGATACTTGCATATTTAACGCAGTGCGGACTCTTTGAACATACTGTGCTAACAACTCAGCTATTCCTTGAACTCGCCAAAAATATATACGTTTAAGTTCAATACGCATATGTGTTTATATTTCAAAAGATGTGCTCTAAGAGACGAAATAGTTCCATTTTGAGTGATGACTTCCCCTACAACGCGCGCTAGCTCCCCAAGTGTTAATGGGTAAAGCAATGACAAAATGTCACTATGTGGAACTAACAGTGCGGTAGCATGAAATTCAAACTCATACAGGGTCCACAAAACTTGCCGTAACCCATCTAGACTCTCAACTTCTAATTTATTAATTCCCTCAAATAACAAGGGGTAACTTAGCATACTTTTGTGAAGAATTCAAGTGAACATTTTGCCCGGCCGCATTAGTGCTACCATCCCCATGCAACTGACCTTCCAACCGGTGCTGAACTCCATCACTTCTTAATGCTAAATCCGCCAATTGAGCCTTTAGTTTGGTACTTGATTCACCTAAACTTTGCCTCAGTTTGACATGTTCCGGTTTTAACTGCAATTGAAGAACATGTTTCAATCTACTTCTATAATGGGATAGTTGAGCTAGAACACGATGAATTTGCCTCGCGGTAGGCTGAGAATCTAGCAAAAAACTAACTGTGCGGCCAAGGTCTTCTGTCGCTACATTAATGTCATACAAACACGGACCTGCTTCGCCGAGTGTGTCAGCTGACCAGGAGGGTTGTTGATTCAAGGCCTCTCGTATCCTGGCGACTAGTTCCGGGACGGTGCCATGTTCTAATAAATTTCTAATCTAGCACTAATAAATGAGCTGCTCTTTCTTTAAATATGCTAATTCAAGGCCAGTTCTGTCACCCATGGTAATCTGAAAAAACAACACAGTCTTAGGAATATACGTATGAGGTATAATAAAAAAAGTAACTAACCTGACAAATGCTGTTAAAAAAAACTTCCCAGGCCAGCAGAACAAACCACGCTCTGCTACCATTGAAAAAGGATTTGGTTTGACGGAAGGCCCAAGCCGCAAGTAACAACATTTGCCAGTTTAAAGAACAATTTATTTAAAGGACACCTAAACAGGTCCTTATTCTATAGACAAATCTCGACAATAGAGAATCAGGCAAAATAGATTTTGCTAACAGACAGATCAACCTTTATAATCCTTTATTTTTACATAGAAGGAACATTAATTAAGGAAACTGCACAATAGAACAATTTAAAACAAAGTCTTGATTGACACTTAAAAATAAGGTTATGCTTGCGAGCACCCATTTAAAAAAACAACGAAATGAACTTACAAATGCAACTTAAGAAAAACAGTATATACAGGAAAAGAATTTAACTTGACGACGAACTGCAGTGGCAAGAGCCCGTAAGGAGAAAGCTATCGTGAAACCAATTACAGATACTCAGTTTCAACACTAAGTGCAGGAACCCGCACACCACTGGAATGGAAACCTAACCGGGCCCTGTCCGCTGGGACATACAAATATGAAGGAAACTATTACTAAAATGTTCATAAATCAACAACAACTTAAATAAAAGTAATCAAATACACTACACTAAAATTTTTGAAATATTACGGGACAATAGATTATCATTAATCCAAATGTGGAAGAAAATGCGCCAACATAGGCATTTGCACCCCTCGTTAAACAGTCCCCTACACTTAAGGACCACGGAAAGGTAGCGCAGAGTGCCGTAATGAATAAATATCAAATATAAGCGCTCACAAAATCGTTGCACATAAAATATAAAATAGTATCACAGACACAAATGTTCAAGAGCGCTATTATCACCAAATAACGCTACAGATCTTGTGACAACTTACTGGAAATAATATTACCTCAGGTCCACCGAGCATAAGCTTACCAACTTGTAATCAGTTTGTTATCAAGTGCATCACTAACTAACTAGTGCCGTACTCAGGTAACGCGTCACGGTTCTATGCCAGCCACACAATACCACATGGCAATAACAACAGGCATCTCCATCCACGATGTACAAATTATTTGCAAGACACTTGGAGACTTAAATAATACGCAACACTACTTAAACAGACAGATATATTACAGTGCAGCACTCAAACATCCGCTGGTAAGTGTCACACTCCGATACCAAACTTGACTTCCATTCCTTTGCTTTGATTTGTTGTAACCGTCGCCGAAATCCACCGTCTGCTGACACACTGCACGAGCATGCCGACTCGCCCGGCCCACGGAAGGCACTGCCCCCTGGTGCGTGCTACGTCTACAACGGCCACACGCTCTCCCCGACAATCACCACACTTCCCACTCGGGGAAACAGAGATATATCGTCGGAAATGGCAACGATAATCGCAATTCCACGGAGCGGAACTCGAAAATCGATCCGCACGGTTTACTCTGGTTACACCTGTAGTTACACTGAAGGAAACATTTAATTGAAACATCATCATGTTCACAGGTTCCGCGACGCACCACAAAACATTACGAAAACAACGTCGAGACGGAACTCACACCAAGATGGTAATCCATATGGAAAGGAGCTATGTACAGGGCAACTTATCTATTCCCCAGCGGCGAAAGTAATGATGTACCGGGTTATGTGTACAGTCATTCTATCAACATAGCACGACCCAGAGCACCACTAAAGATCAATGATCAATTACTCCTACTAGGATTACGTCCATTGGTGATGTCGAAGGGCATCAGCCGACGTGATAACTTCGTCCCCAGCATCACACATAGAACTTCGTCCGCACGACTCACTGCGCACATACCGCTGTATACTCAAGGTACAACGGCTATAAACTCCCCTGCCGCGGGCAACTGGCGATGTCACAACAGCCATCGGAACATTGTCCCCACGGTGCGAGGTGGCCCGCAGACCCCTCTGTGATGTTTCTCCACTCCCCACAACTGACTGCCGGCAAGAGATACACATGAACAGTCGAGCATCGATAGCAACAACAACAACAACAACACTCTCGGTGGTAGCAGGCAAAACCGCAAACATCCCGAATGCGAGTCCAGTGCGTTACCACTGCGCCACCTCGCCCGGTTCTCTCTGCAGTAGCGTACGACATGTCCAGGGCGCCCAAAGTGGAAACAAAGTGGTGTGTTGTCTTCTGTCCTCCAGACGTCTGTCCTGCAGGGCGTCATAGTAGCCGGGGGAATTGGTTGTGGCCGCATCGGTCGGTTCATAGGCTGCCGTAAGTCATAGCAGGGCGATGCCATTCCTCAAGTCGGGTGCGACTGGCGGGGCAGACAGGAGTTAATGTCTGTAATACCTCTTCCTCAGCGGCGTCGGCTCCCTCGTGACTTACATGGCCATAATCTGATGTTCGCTCGGTCTAATAGTCCCGGCTGCCATAAATTGTTGTATTTCTTCTCTCACAATTTGTCGGATGAAAGAAGCGAAGTCATGCTGGTCTTCCACAACGGCCATAGGGAGTACATTTGGCAGTCTGTCATACTTCTTTCATCCAACCCTCCTTTGTTGCATCTCTTCAATACGCTGGCACCACTTGAAGGCCGGCCACGGTGGCCGAGGAGACTGAGGCGCGCCAGTCACGGTCTGCATGGCCACTACGGTCGGGGGTTCGAATCCCCCCTCGGGCATGGATATTTATGCCGTCATTATACTTAGTTTGTGCTTACGTAGTTTGTAAGTTTAGGGACTGATGACCCCGTGGTTAAGTCCCATTAAAAAAAATCTTGGAGAACTCTACCGTGGTAGCGACGTCTTTTATCAGAAGAGCTTGGTACATGTCTTCAGGGCCAACAAATTCTATATTTACGACTGTGTCGGCTCACCATGTCGTTGAGGCCGGATTTGTCGCTGGCGGTAACCAATCGTCTTCTTGAGTTCCGTCTGGAACGTTTCCCAGTCATTCAGCTTCTCTTCGTTGTTTTCGAACTATTGCTGGGCTGTTCCGTCCAGGTAGAAATAAACGTTGGCCAAGCACATTGTATGATTCCACCTGTTGTACTAGGCGACTCGGTCGAACCCTTTTAGCCATTTGTTGGGGACCTGTCCAGCGTCTCCAGATAACACCGACGGGTGTCTCATGTGTAGCTGGCTTACCGCTGGTTTCGTGTCCGTCGTTCTTCTGATAATACGGACTTTCGGAAGGATGTATTCGGTATATCCCTTGTATTCCGGTTCTAGTCCGTGTAAGCGACGACTTTTAGGTTGCCTAATCGGAGCCACGGTGATGCAGCTGTTGCACAGGATACCCGGCGCCTCCACCAAACAATGTCGGGTTGAAACTGAAACAGGCTTGACTTCGAACGCAGGGTTGTCGAGAGAACACAGCACTTATACTGAAAGCAGGTTTATTGCGAACTGAAACGTACACGCAGCACTGACTGCCTCTCGGAAAGACACAGACAAATTCCACCAGACATTAGAAGAATAGTTAACATAAGAAACAAGTGGAATTTACAAATTTATATAAGAAAGATGTAGAACATTCTGGAATTGTTAAATACAAAGAAATAAATTTTTAACGTTGGACGGGATTAAACCCACGACCTTCAGCACAGCAGTCGGTGACGCTATCCCCTGCGCCACGCCGGCAGTTCGCTTACATGGTGTCTCGCGGCAATATTTCAGATGTGTTACGACCCGTAGCTCTACCCTTCATTCGATCCCTGCGAAACCCAACATTTTAGCAGAATAAAGCACTACCGAATGTTGCAGGTCCTGTACGGGCCTTTTGGATACGGAAAATGTTCGACTGTTGCCCTGGCCAGCACATTCTCCAGATCTCTCACCAATTGAAAAAGTCTGGTCAATGGTGGCCGAGCAACTGGCTCGCCACAATACGCCAGTCACTACTCTTGATGAACTGTGGTATCGTGTTGAAGCTGCATGGGCATCTGTACCTTTACGCACCATCCAAGCTCTGTTCGATTCAAGGCCCAGGTGTATCAAGGCCATTATTACGGCCAGAGGTGGTTGCTCTGGGTACTGATTTTTCAGGATCTATGCACCAAAATTGCTTGAAAATGTAATCACATGTCAGTTCTAGTATATTTGTCCATTGAATATCCGCTTATCATCTGCATTTCCTCTTGGTGTAGCAATTTCAGTGGCCAGTATTGTAAATTTTCGGGTTAGGCATGTTTGCCTGTTCCGAAACCAAGCCATTTATACCTGATCGCGCTATCTTCTTGTGGTCTTCCTATTCTTCTTCTACCATTGGCCCTGTAGGCACGCGTCTTCTTACGTATCCTGCTTTGGTCCATTAGTTAATGTGTATTCGAACTTTCCACTGATCTGACAGCAATGAACACCTCTCTTAACTTACTGTTCCTCTTATGAGCTCGTAACCTGTATCCTGTCATTGGTCTTAGAAGGTAGTTTCAGGAGAAGAAAATAATCATGAATCAGATGGTGAAACTGACAAGAATGTGAGAACGGCAGAAGAGGAAGGTGCTACAAGAACATAAAAAGGAGTTCATGAGAAAGAAATGAAAAGAGAAAGTAAAATATATTTCAGTACCACATTCTACATACTGCATACTATTTACTGGGAAAGTTAACCATTTTTTTGAGGAAATGCTAAGGAATTATCAGCGGGGTTGCAGATTCGTACAATGTACCACTGACCATTAATACACTATGAGACAGGTATGACGAAAGTATTGTGAAATTAACATCTCGCATAAACAGATATTTTTTTTTCCAGGGTAAACTTTCGTTGAAATTATGTAGAAATTTTTACCGAGAAAAGAAATGTATGACATAGCTGAAGGAGTAGATCGATTGACACAATCCATCACAGAATAGTCAAATGTTCAAATGTTCGTAATTCTATGGGACCAAACACGGAATTGTCAAATTACTTTTACAGTGGGGAGTAGAAAACGCATCAGGAAATCACAAAGATAATACGTTGAAATGAATCTGAGTTGCGTACGATAGATTAGCTAGCATCAAGAACCGTATTCTTCAGACTAGGGATCTCAAGAACAACCGAGGATCCAAAAACTAAACGAGAAATAAATAAATAAAAAAGAATCACCGACATGTTTTGGAAGATTCTCCTCCCACGTGTATCAACTACGCTAGCTTCTGAGCCAACTTGCAACTTGACCAGAACACACCATGGAATAATACGAAATCTCATGAAACTGTGATGCACACCGAATGTTTCCCAGAGTCTTAATTATAAACAAGTTCTATATTGTAGCAGTGTTAATGTAGAGCATATCATCGGTATGCATTTACTATACAGTCTTCAATCTTCAGTTCAGACTTGTCCCACACCTTCAGAACATAATAAATAACTGGACGTACACCCATGCATATAATTTTATTTAATGCATGCCGGGTGCCACAGTGACTATCATTATATCAATATTTTCTGTTTATTTACTACAGACACCTATAAAAATTATATTCTACCAATTACATCAGTTCCCTTTACGACATATCATTTACACATCCCGATATTTTTTACTTGATTATCTTAATGTATATTTCACTCTGCAGCCAAAACTATACATCGCAAACGAATAGTGTTTGCATGTGGTAGTAGATATCAGTCTTCCATTGTGCACTACGCACTACGATAATGGGGTGAAAGATATGGAGTTGAAAGTTACCGACTGATATAAAATTCTATGTGTGGGTGTCAATATTTTGCTCTTCAGCAAAAACTACACATTGGAGACGAACGATCTTTCTGTGTTGTTGTGGTACAAAGTGTCCGTTGTGCACAATGGCAGTTTCGTGCCGGTAGATAGAAGAGGGTGGACAATATAGTGGTTGAAAGTCATAAACTTTCATAAAATTCGAACGGAAGATCAGCGATGACTTTTGATACTACAATAGCAAAGAGGTTATATACAGTGAAACGCGATGCACATACTTCGGTTGCTTTCCTGCAACAATAGTACGAATAAGGGAAAAAAGTGCATATTGCAGTTTGAAAAGTAGAGCAACCAAGAAGGATGCCAAAGTTTAAGAAAGAAATTTCGCGTTCTGGATCCTTTTCTAAGAGACAGAAAACGGCGCTGAAAAGTGAATCTACAGACGGTAGAAACTTGAAATTTGTAGACGTTGTTTATCTTACACTGTAGGCATCTGCGATTTTTCGATATTCCCATTCCTAAATTGAAAATACGTTGCTATTCAGAGAATTTTGAAGCAAGAAATACAAAACTTCGGATTTAGATTTTTGATTGTAATTTTAAAAACACGTGTTTCAATATTTTTGTAAATTCAACAATTAAGCGGGTGAAATAAGGGAAATCTTTTAAGGGTGCTACTAAGACTATTTTGATGGTAGAAATACGAAAATTTGGATTTGGAACCATGGTTAGCATTTTAAAAACGGTGTTTCGGGATGTTTTGACTTCTGCCATCAATGGTGCAGTAGGGGGTGGCACGTAATGTCAAAATACTTCAGTAGGAAAGCATTTTAGAGCTAAATCTACGAAAATTTATATTTAGAAGTAGAAACAACCAATGCAGACCATCCAGTTTACGCGTGCGAAGCAGCGGAAATTCAGCTAGGACAACCATTAATCCTGTCACTACTACGTTAGAGATCGCATAACGTAACATTCAAACCATTTAATTTACAAAATCATTCGTAAGCATAATTTCTTTCTTATTCTTTGTTTAGTTTTCTTTTTGTGTATTTACACCTTACTATTGATTTCCTTACTTCTTTCACCTTTTCTTTTGTTACAGATCTTCTTTCATTCGTCGGTTCTTCTTTAGAGTGTGTGCAACGCGCAGTACATAGCTCCCTCTCTAACTCAGACTATTTTTATTTTGTAATCGTCACATTCAATTTTTTCGAGCCTCTAACATTTGAACTTTCCAAGCCCGGACTTCTCTGCTGTTTCTAGTTTGCAACGTCGCAGCAACGTGACGTATTACGCGCTAACGAGTTGTTATGCGCGACGAAAGGCTGGATTTAAAATTCGTTTCCCCATTTAATCACGGAAAGCCTGGCTGCTCGGCACGCAATCTCGGGATAAATATCTATTACCGACTGCGACGCCGCCTTGGCCGGACCAGGAACTGATAGCCACGCGCGCAGCGGGGGGTCGACGCAAGGTTTTCAATTTGCTCGTTAGTCTCCTCGCCAGCTGAAGATTACGCTACCTGTCGTGAACGTACGTCTTCATATCCACTTCGCAAATCACTGCCGTGGGTCACACGTCTGGCGTCGACATGTACCTTTCGACACGTTCGTCCTCGGAGAACTTTAAAAATTTATATTCCGCTGACATTGATATTTCTTGAGGAAGAGGGAGTTTATTAAAATCTGCATCGAGACTGGCAGTGTTTTATTTATTTGTTGATGAGACCTATTTTATACGCTGGCCTTTAGTGTTGGGAAAAATGTGTCAACTTACGTGTAGCATCTTCATATTCATCCATTACAAAATATTTGTTGTTGTTGTTGTTATGGTCTTCAGTCCGGAGACTGGTTTGATGCAGCCTTCCACAATACCCTATCCTGAGCAAGCCTCTTCAACTCCACTTAAGAACGGCAACCAACATCTGTCTGAATCTGCTTACTGTATCCATATATTGGTCTTCCTCTGCGGTTTTTACCCCTAAACACTTCCCTCCAATGCTCAATTCACGATTCCTTGATGTCTAAGAATGTGTCGTACCAATCGACCCCTACTTTTTGGTCAAGTACCTCCTCATTAATTACGCGATCTACCCAACTAATCTTCAGCATTCTTCTGTAACACCACATTTCAAAAGCCTCTATCCTCTTCCTGTTCGCACTGTTTATCGTCCATGTTTCACTTCCATACAAGGCAATAATCCACACAAATGCCTTCAGAAAGGAATTCCTTAGGCTTAAATCGATATTCGATGTCAACAAATTTCTATTTTTCAAGAACGCTTTTCTACCCATTGCCATTCTGCATTTTATATCCTCTGTATTGCGACCATCATTTTTTTTTTCTGCCCAAGTAACAAAACTCATCTACTTCATTTATTGTTTCGTTACCTAATCTAATTCCTCCAACATTACCTGATTTTCTTAGACTGCAATAGATTACCCCTGTTTTGCTCTTGTTAATGTTCATCTTATATGCACATTTCAGCAAAGTGTCCATTCCGTTCAGCTGCTCTTCCAGGTCCTTTGCAGTCTTTGATAGAATTACTATGTCGTCGGCAAAACGCATTTTTTTTTAATTCTTCGCCCTGAACTTTAATTCATTCTCCAAATTTATCCTTGCTTTCCTTTATAGCTTGCTCAATGTACAAATTGAGGACATTGGAGAAAGGCTACAACCCTGTCTTGCTCCCTTCCCAACCATTGCAAGCCTTTCATGCCCTTCAACTCTGACAACTGCTGTCTGGTGTTTGTACAAGTTGTAAATAACCTTACGCTCCCTCTATTTTACTCCTGCTTGCTTCAGAACGTGAAAGAGTTTATTCCAGTCAACATTATCAAAAGTCTACTCCAAATCTACAAAAGCTAAAAATGTAGGATTACCTTTCCTGAATCTTCTAGGATAAGCCGCTCCGTGTTCCTACATTTCTCCTTAACCCAAGCTGATCTTCCCAGCTTCAACCAGCTTTTCCATTCTTCTGTAAATAATTTAATATTTTGCAACCACGACTTAATAAAACGATGATTCTGTAGTTTCCACACCTGTCTGCGCCTGCTTTCTTTGGAATGGGGATTATAACACTTTTCTTAAAGTATGACGGTACTTCGCCAGCCGGCCGCGGTGGCCGAGTTGACTGAGGCGCTCCAGTCACGGTCAGCACGGCCACTACGGTCGGGGGTTCGAATCCCCCCTCGGGCATGGATATTTGTGCCGTCCTAGTTCGTAAGTAGTGCATAAGTAGTTTGTAAGTTTAGGGACTGATGACCCCGTAGTTAAGTCCCATAAGCTTAACAAACATTTGAACATTTTTTTTTTGTACTTCGCCAGTCTCATACATCTTACACACCAGGTGAAACACGTTTTAAACCGAATAACGTGTCACGATTCTCGAACACCAAATTCACCGGTCTCTCCTATTAACAACAAGTCTGTTTAACCCTTTCAACCCACATTATGAATTCAGCTTTGGATAAATTAAAATTGCCGGCCGCGGTGGCCGAAGTGACTGAGGCGCTCCAGTCACGGTCAGCACGGCCACTACGGTCGGGGGTTCGAGTCCCCCCTCGGGCATGGATATTTGTGCCGTCCTAGTTCGTAAGTAGTTCATAAGTAGTTTGTAAGTTTAGGGACTGATGACCCCGTAGTTAAGTCCCATAAGCTTAACAAACATATGAACATATGTAAATTAAAATTCAGTGTTTTCTGTATTAATACAGCGCACTAAAAATCAAAATTTGTGTTTTAAAATTTTTGATTCGAACCTCCGACGCGGTAGACCGCGCGAACCGTAACTGGCGCTCCAGACCGCTCGGCTACTCCCGCACGGCCTGCTTGGCCTTCTGAGGCTTTAATCTTGTAAGTTTTGTTACATTGCCGCCTGTACGTGGCTGTGAGTGTGAGCGTGATTGTGGTTCATGTTGTTTGATTTCAGCAATGGACCTGTGAAGATTATTCTAGCATTATCGATCTGATAGAGTTAACTGCCAACAAAATAACGTCCCAAGTAATAAAATGACTCGGTACAATCGTCTGTGTTGTGTATGAAATACACGACGTAGAGAAATTCATACACAGCACAGACGTTTGTATCGAGGCATTTATTACTTGGGACGTTATTTTGTTGGCAGTTAACTCTATCAGATCTATAATGCTAGAATAATCTTCACCATAGCACCAAAGGCAAGACAGTCCAGCGCTGAAATCAAAGAATATGAACCAAAATCACGCTCACACTCACAGCCACGTACAGACGGCAATGTAACAAAACTTACAAGATTAAAGCCTCAGAAGTGGCTATACGCCGTACCAAGCAGGCCGTGCGGGAGTAGCCGAGCGGTCTGGAGCGCCACGTTACGGATCGCGCGGTCTCCCGCGTCGGAGGTTCGAATCATCCCTCGGGCATAGATGTGTGTGTTGTCCTTAGGTTACAGACATTTTAACAGTTTTTGTACCAAGCGGCAAAATATCGTTCTAGAAGCATATTGTTCATAACAAACAATGCGAGTTTAAGAACTGATACAGAAAATACGATAAAAATCATCTTCTAATACGTTGTTGTCGAAGAACAGCACTGGGAATGAAAGCGTTAATAGCTTTCATTCGAATGAGCAATACTAATTGCCGTGTGACAATGTTCTCAATAAGTCCAATTACAGAATTTACTTTGTGAATACGGGTCTCGTTTTATTAAGACGACCGAGTGAGGTGGCGCAGTGGTAACACACTGAACTCGCATTCGGAAGGACGGTGGTTCAAATATACTCCGGCCATTCAGATTTAGGTTTTCTGTGATTTCCCTAAATCACTCCAGGCAAATGCCGGGATGGTTCCTTTCAAAAGGGCACGGCCGATTTCTTCACTCATCCTTACCCAAAAATCCGAGCTTTAGCTTCGTCCCTAATGACCACGCTTTCGACGGGACGTTAAATCCTAAGCTTCCGTCCTTCCTTTATTAAGACGATTAAAGCTATTGATCATATTAGACGTTTGAACCTAATACATTTCGCATTATGGGGCCTTTGTCCCATTGTTCATGCTACTGAAACAGGATGATGTCTTGAATGTTAATTTCTGTATTTGTTTTTCAAAAATGTTTGTTAAGCTTGTGGGACTTAACTACAGGGTTATCAGTCCCTAAAATTACAAACTACTTATCAACTAGCTTATCCTAAGGACGGCACAAATATCCATGCCCGAGGGGGGATTCGAACCCCCGACCATAGTGGCCGTGAAGACCGTGACTAAAGCGCCTCAGTCCCCTCGGCCACCGCGGTCGGCTATTTGTTTTTCAAATAAATGTTTAAATGTTTGTAAAGCTTAAGGAACTTAACTGCGTGGTCATCAGTCCCTAAACTTACAAAATTCTTTTGAAGTAGCTTTTACTAAAGACGGCAGAAACATCCATGCCCGAGGGGGGATTCGAACGGCCTCGTGCAACGTAGCATAGCGCCTTAATACCCTCGGCCGCTCCGCCGCGGCATTTGTTTTTCAGTTTTCCATCAAATGACCTCTAATTTTCCAAACTGCATGGAGATGTATACAAATTACGGAGTTGTACCCTATTACTCTTCATCCTACAAGATCAGCCGTTTCGACTAGATGGTTCTTAACACTTTCTAGTAATTTAATCTGTTTTTGTTAATAGCAACCCGTATCCAAACTCTGGTAATGTACCTGACTTTTAATGCTGTTATAGCGTCGTGTATATTTGTATTGCTTAGATGGAAGCTGTCTTATCTACGTTTCAAATTTTCTTATGAGGACTTCTGGTTCAGAATTGAGTGCAGGGTCTGAATCCGAGACTCAGACGATTCTGAGACTCAGATTTCTCGACTTTTGCAAAAGGGTGGTGGGTTTTCGGGTTCCCATAAATAGGAGTCCACTACACCCAGAAAGCGCCTACACGGGTAGCTGATCCCCGTGGTACACAAAATAGGTCAGATCACTACTGCAGAAGCAAAGAAAAACGATTGCAAAATTTAAACAGACACAGAATCCCCAAGACTGGCAACCTTTTACATAAACTGGCAATCTAGCGCGGACTTCGATGCAAGAAGCTTATAATAGTTTCCACAACGAAATCCTGTCTCGTAATCTGGCAGAAAACCCAAAGAAATTTTAGTCACATGCCAAGTACACTAGCGACAAATCACAAACAATACCTTCAATGCACAGTAGTAATAGTAATACTACCGATGACACTACTGCTAAAGCAGAATTGTTAAACACAGCTTTCCGAAATTCTTTCACCAAAGAAGACGAAGTAAACACTCCAGAATTCGAACCAAGAACAGCTGCCAGCAAACTAAATTTAGAAGTAGATGTTCCTGGAGTAGTAAAACAACTTAAGTCACTAAACAAAAACAAATATTCCTGGCCATACTGTATACCAACTAGATATCTCTCAGGGTATGCTGATGCAATTGCTCAATACTTAGCTATCATGTACAACCGATCGCTAAGCGAGAGATCCGTACCCAAAGATTGCAAAGTTGCCCACGTAACTCCAATATTCAGGAAAGGCAATAGGAGTGATCCCCAAAATTACAGGCCAATCTCAATGACGTCGATTTGCAATAGGATTTTGGAACATATACTTTGTTGGAACATTATGAACTACTTCGAAGAGAACGACCTATTTACCAATAGTCAACACGGATTCAGAAAGTACCGCTCTTGCGAAATACAGCTTGCCATTTGTTCATATAAAGTCATAAATGCCACTGACAAGGGATCTCAAATCGATTCCATATTTTTGGATTTTCGGAAGGCTTTTGACACTAAAACCTCACAAGCGGCTTCTAATGAAAATGTGTGCATATGAAATATCGCCCCAATTGTGCGATTGGATTCACACAGTTCGTAGTAATTGACGATAAGTCATCGAGTAAAACAGAAGTGTTATCTGCCGTTCCCCAGGGAAGTGTTATAGGTCCCCTACTCTTCCTTGTGTTTAGAAACAATTAATTGTTACCACATTGCGAATTAATGAAATTTAAAAGATTAAGGTCCAGATGAAGGGCTAAGAAATGGCCCCGTAAGTCCTAATATCTTAACAGCGGATAAAACTGCGCTTTCCGTTACTAAACATGGATACTATAGTGTTTCTTTTATACTGATCTAGCTCCCAGTGAATTGTCGTGCAGCAGAAAACAATTTCAGGAAAAGAAATGGCACTTTCGGGCATTTATTTCACCTAATGAGGCAGTCAAACTAGCTTTAGGTAAGGTAACGAACAGTATTTAGCGCAATTACAGTTTTATTGAATTATCTAAGTAGTCTGAAGAGACACGTGGGAGCTAAACAATACTGTCAGGAATAATCCTTTCCAATGTCCTTTTAGTGACACCCTCACAAGACAATAGCACTGATAACTTAATCGATTACTTTGGCATATTCTAACACCAAAAATATACTTAATTTTCAACGACAAATATTTACCTGCTACAACAGAAATTTAAGTAATTTCTGGATATTCCTTTCCTAGTCTTCATTGGTTGATGTGTTTTTATCGTACAGTTTGAGTATGTTTCTGTTAAATTTTCTATAGCAGACTTTTGTCTTAAGTTTAGTTTCGAAAGCATTACAAGCTTTCCAGCTGTCACCTAAATAAACGCTGTTCACCGCCTTTTTTTCTGTGGATGTCGAGTCGTCTCCACGTATGTGATTGATTGATGTCGCCTACAGCCTATTCAAGTCCGTGGCAGCACTTGCGCAAAACATCGTCAATTAATTTTAGAATGTAATTAAATCTCTGACTTCCTCGACAGTTTTTAGTCTCTCCAGGTAACTGAAATACTGCGAAGCTTTTTACATTCAAAACAGTCGTTCTCCTAACTCATTTTATTTGTATGAATTATCTGAATGAAGATGGCTCTTTCTGTCGTCACTTTTCTATTGTTACACGATATAACTGAATAGTTCTTATTCATGGTTTCCAAACATAGCTTTATTACTGTAATATACCTCTTCTAGGATAATAAAATGTGTAGTATCTTTACAGTTGCCAAAAGCAGTTTCATTCCTTCTGACTTCTATCGTCTTTCCTCGTCTGTAAATATATTTTTCACTGTTTATCGTTTCATTAATTTTTTTAAATTAATATTGAATTAATATTTGTCTTCAAATTTTCTTCGTTTTTAAAATTATCAAGGCTAATTTCTAGTTCATCTACATCTTTTCATATTTCCTTTATTCATCCATACCTTTTATTTTATATTCCAGGATTTGCTGATATTCTTGTTGATAACTGGATTTCTGGAGTCCTCACGAAATGACCAATGCAACTTTCTTACGTATAGTATCGATAATACGCTGCTGCACCTTTTACGCCACTTCTTTGGACACCTTTTACCAGTGTGCTTCTTTCCGATACTTTCACACGTATTCTATATACTCTTCTTTACTGTTATAATTTGGTTGATTCGGTTTCTGTGATCGATTTCAAAAAGACTTGCAAATGAGTACTTTACCTCTCGGTACAACACCGTCTTGTAACGTACTTTTCAATTTAGTTTTCAACATTTTTTCTGCCAAATGTATTCTATGTTGATGTTTAAATCTTTTGCATTTGTGATTGCATTACTTTTAAGCACGTGTTTCATTCAGATTATATATTTAATTCCTTCTACGTATTTAGATTTTTCACTGTTTTTCTTTTTCTTTTGTTTATAATTTGTTTTATTATTAATGTAGCTGTTATCAACATTTTCATGAATTTCGCAGGTTCCTGTTTGATTTTATCTCTTCGTGTAGCTAGTCACATTTCGTGTAGCTAGTAACACAACATCGACTACGAATTTAAATGTATTTGAACTTTCTTCGTTTGTTCCTGTTTTTTTAGGACTTCCTTTGCATTGGTCTGTTATCATGAAACTGGAACAGTGATGGCAGAGCAACGACTCCAATACATTTCCTCTGAATTCCATTTTTCATTTGCTGTTTGTGAGGGATAACTAGACTCCTTTTTTTTTTTTTTTTTTTTTTTTTTTTTTTTTTTTAACTGGGGCGACGTTCCAAATTCTTTAATACGTGCAACATTAAAGATCTGTGGATGTAATAATAAGCTCTTTCAAATTTTCCTTATCATTATACTCAAAGAATTTCGTCGGATATGAGTTATTGAATAGGGGATAATGGAGGAATTTTATTAGAGGTACTATGCTCCAGACTGAAAGCTGAAAGGCATAATCAGTCTCTAATGTTGATGATGATGATGATGATGAGTATTACTTTTGTCTACTGTCGTAGACATCCATTATTTTAAAGTGACTATCTGTTCTGAACAGATTTTTCAGGGTTGAAATCATCCTCAGTAATCTCCCAGTAACTCTTTAAGTTAATCTCAGCTATAATTACTGTTAGTATTTCGAAAGTTCAATCGAATAGGAAATTCTTATTTGCTTCATCTTATCATCATGAATTGATATCTTCGCTAGTTATGTTACGTTTCCATAGTTCCGCAAATGTATGCTCTCCTCAGCATGTTTTCCACTTCTAGAGCTCTTTCGAAACGTTCTAGATTGTTGGCTGGTTTATTTTCCGTTTAGTGTTTGTTACGGTTTCTGTTTCTGTTTGAAGACGTTCTGAAAAATCTTCAAAGTTTAAAAGTTACTTAAATGTTTTCCTGAAATTCCTGTGTTCCCTCTACTGCTTTGAGACAAATAATTGTTTTCAACGTTTTTCTTAAAGCTGAACATACCTCAGTTGTTTTTTATTCAAAATATGTCATTGTGGTATTGGCGTTTACCCCTCCTTAATGTAATTTGGGTGTGCCTTCCTTGATTCACAAGTTCCTTATTGACATTATTCTGTTTTGTAAATGATATCTACCCCAAGTGTGCAATTTATCAACCACTCTTTTATTACGTTTCTCATTTTACCACAGGTGTGTCTTTCTTGTATTCATTGGAGCTACCTGCTCAGATATATGTTGTAATTGGCGAACTGTTTCTTCTAATCATCCGATAGTTTTGTATCCCTTGTCCGTTCCACGTATTCCTTGATATTTATACGTAATAAGGTTCATAGTTCACTTCTTTTTTCAGTGATGCTCTTTGTCATTTGGGATGTTAAACACATTAATCAGCTAATGAAATGAAATTTGTTCCTCTCAGGAGATTCTCACTGCAAATTTCTCTATGCAGACATGATCCGGCTGTTATTTTTCTATTTTTCTGTTTACTGCGGAGGTTAATCACAAATGTGGGCATTGCTTCTTTATTCTCTATAGTGGTATTTCTGTATAAATATTATATCGTTGTCATTAATCGGTTTCATCAATGTTTTAATTTCTCGTCTACTTATTAGTCTTCTCTGTCGATTTTTCTGTCGACATTTTGAATTTCTCTCGTTGGGTTATGGAATATATATTGTAATTTGTTGTGCGTCAGTTTTGTCTAAATTATTAATGTCGCTCAGCCTTGGATATTTCCATATGCTCCGATTCATCCTAATTTTCTTTTAAGAAATTGCCCATCGTAGGTGGGTCCTGTCTTCCCTATTTTCCAGGTGGTGAAATTTTCTCTGAAATGTAAAAATAGTTCTAGAGGTTGTTGCAATTTTTTCACGTGAGTTATCCACCTACTATCCAAAACATTGACCTTTACGGAGTATCACATTTTCGCCTACTACAGAGATTAGTGCGTTCGTGGAAACATGCCTTTATAGTGTACTACTTTTTATACGTTTCTTTCGTGTCACTACCTGTGAAAATACAAACTCTGTGTTCTTCTCAAATTTATCTAATTTTTAGGCGATGGGCTGGTAAAGTAGAGTAAGAAAACATGTTTCGGTGATACACCCAAGTTGGTAATGTTTTTTATTTTGCCTCTTAGGAATGACTTAGGTAGTTCAAGAAGCTCATCACAAATGACGACGAATGTCTTCCTTGTAATGCTCCCGTCAATCACATTCAATCATAGCTTATAGTGGAATTTGTAATATGACTGCACGTGGTATCGCTGCAATAATGTTAATTTATTTGTGAGTAATGTTACAGTTCTTTTGCTTCTATGGCATATATTGTGTTAAAGAGATACGGTCAAGTGCAGTGCATTCTCAAACTTTACAGAAGGTGCTCTTTATAGGCTTAGCATTTTAGTGAAAACGTACGGTTTGTCTAGAATGTTTATGAGGTAATAATACGGGAATACATTCAGATACTCACTGTTATCAATACTTTTAAAATATGTTCAATTAATGTCATTCCGTTCTTTCCTTTTAACTAGACCTGAAGTTAAACTGTACAACCTACTTGCGATTTGAACTGAATACTCTCTCTCTCTCTCTCTCTCTCTCTCTCTCTCTCTCTATATATATATATATATATATATATATATATATATATATATATATATATATATATATATATGAGTATTTAAAAAATAGTTTCTTAATGTGTCCATATATCACATTTCACTTTATAAAAATATAAAGATATATAAATAAATTCATAGCGTTCGTAACTTACGTTAATATATTACCAAATTTAGAATCTAAATCGCTAAATTATTTACTTTTATTATTGTAATATGTTGTGTTTTAAATTTAGTTCTTCGACTACACCAAAACGAATCTGAATAATATGTAATTAGTATAATGTAGCGATATAACGTTATTGCGATAAGTGTTTTCCACAAGAATGTCTGGTTAAAGAGCTGATTTTTTCAGAATTACTAACTTTATCAGAAAGTAAGATAGCCTTAACAGTCATTAGCAGGGCCTTCCCACCTAAAACCAAGAATCGAGAGGTGGATGAAGAGGAAAACGCGCCAGCTAGGTAGCTAGCTTTCCTTCCCATCATTGGAAATGTCTCCTTCAAAGTAGAAAGAAAATAATTAACAGAAGAAAATGATTTCCGTCCACCATCTAAGATTTCTGACTTACTGGGATCAGAAAAGGATGATATGTTACTGCGGAAGGCCGGAATTTATAAAGTACCTTGCGAGTGTGCTATGGGCTTTATAGGAAAAACAACACGCTCAGTGGAAGAACGTTGCACAGAACATCAAAGTTTCACTCGCTCGTCGGCAGATGCGGAACATTGTATTCCTAATGGACATACTGTGGAGTATGATAAAACATTAATTTTGGCCGCAACAACATCCTTTTGGGACTCCATTATACAAGAATCAGTTGAAAACGCATTGGGGAAAAATCTAATGAATCGCGACAGCGGCAACCAGCTGAATAACACCTGGAATCCCGTCGTCTCCGAGATTTGTTCTAGACGAAGACGCCAGAAGACTGCAGCGAGCGGCACTATCGAAGCCAGATTCTTCCGTATCTCCGACGCTTGCGCGGTAATACCACCAGCGTGCTACATACGGCGGAGCAGAGAGCGCCTCAGTCATTATTGGCTCAGCTGAAGATGACTAGCAGGTTTGCAGCTGAAATATCGTAAAATGAAGTTAAGGACGAG
The DNA here is from genome assembly GCA_026315105.1 of Locusta migratoria. NCBI lineage: Eukaryota > Metazoa > Arthropoda > Insecta > Orthoptera > Acrididae > Locusta > Locusta migratoria. The sequence continues at coordinate 175,468,068 of CM048751.1, read as the reverse complement.
CGGCCGCAAACCAGAAATCTTTTGAACATTTGATTCGCCTGGAAAATTTCAAATTATACATACCCTTATCCTTTAATGCTGCAGTGTTACGTACACATTTTGACAAGTAATTTAGGTAATCCATTTCTTTTTATTGTCATTGTCTAGGAAATTTGAAAAAATAGGAATAAACTGATGCTGATGGTTTTGTTTCTATAAAATATTGTTGAATGCTCTACTACAGAAATGTCTTTCGTATTTCATTGTTGTTTGTAAAATAAAGATTGAAATGAAGTTCCTGTAACACAGAATATAGAAGCAAAATGAAATGATTATTTTAAATCTACAGATGACAAGAAACTACGGCAATACACCACTTTTTATATGGAGTCATGTTTTCCTGTCACAATGTAATAACGACGAAAGACAACAAGCACAGTCCGTGTGCCATGTAGGAACGTAGTAAAATTATACAGTTATTTTAGTACAAAAGTGTTATATCGTTTTCGACATCTGATCTCAGAGTGTAGAAAACTCATATTAACACAGAGCAAAACCAATATTTTAACAAATCTTTTTGTAAATTCTGGTCTAAGGAAATAAAACAGATGTACTTGAGCAACAAAAGGAGAGTAGGAAATTGAGTAATAACAGAATATCTTCTTTGCCGTCGAGTGTGTTACCTTTTTACTTAAGAAATTTGACATAACTAATTGAAATTTGAGTTACCGGCATTGAGTGAATTTCCTGTATTCTGTACAATGTCTAAATAATGCATGCAATGCATAAACGTTTCGGCTACTTAGAAACTTAATTTGTTTCTTGTTCCATACTTTTCCTATGTATTCCATACAATTCCTAGGCGTTATATAGAATCACAACTGCCATTTACGCCAAGTGGTCAAAGGGCACAAGGTCTTTAATAAATTCAACTGATAGAACTACTAATTAAAGCACAGGATATTCTTAGCAGTATACAATGAAACCTGATCTGACATTAAAATAATTATTGCAGTAAGTACTCACTTTTATTCTTCACAAAAAAGACACTTCACATGTTTAAATTTGGTCTTGTACATACATTTCTCGTCTGAAGGTGAAAGCAAACAGAATATTGTTACAGGCAAAACACAAAGCAGAACTGGCGTGACCTACTTGTTGCAGTAGCAAAGGCTTCAGTGACATTTTGAACTGTACTTCATTTTCTTTTCACACAAATATTTTGGCATTTCCTGACAAACTCTTGGCTGCTTTCTATGAATCGAGATATAGACGCAGACGAGAGGGAAATCATGTGGTCAGGAACTTCTTCATTTTTCAATAAGTTCTTTGTACAAGGGGTGAATTTAAAGTTGCTTCAAGATTTTCTCAACATTTCCAAGTCAGCAAAAGCCCTCTTCCTTCAGGTTCCTAACAACTACCAACGGATGGCGGCGGAGAGCAAAAAGTGGGGATCGAAGTATTATTGAATTTCCCCAAAAGAAAATCTGGCAAAGTATGCAATACCTAGGGAAAGTATGAGGTATGTCATTTCATACTTAGACGTTCCATTATCGGCATTGCATTTATTACCTAGGCATTCTATGGAATACCATATTTCATACATTTTCAGTAACGTAGCTATATTCGAATAAATATTTCCTCTGAAGTGTCGTAAATGGCGTTCCAAAATTACTAATTGACTATCTGGAATCACTACTTAGTATCATATCTCGACGACCAATGTAGAACCAGAATTTTGCTTAAAACGTTACGTAACATTCAGCATCGGTTTGTACTAAATTGTACTGCTTTCTCCTTTCCTTAACACGGTTGTGTCAAAAGTGCACGGAGCACGTTCACCACAGACACGGTTTGCTTCGAAAATGCGGTCGAGGATTACGCACTCGCCCCCTTGACTGTGTGAGCGCATCTCCACAAAGGTCACACCACTACGGACCAGGCCAACAGGAGCTGCTCACCAAATAGGTGTGGGCCGATGGTGAATACATTTAAAATACGTAATGTATTTATGCCTCTAATTTCAAGGTAGTACCGAACCATTCACAGCTCGTTATAAATTATCAATTCCAAATGGATCGGAAGACAAGATCACAGAAGCCGCGATAGTAAAAAGTAATTGATACTAAAGTTTTACATTTTTTTTCTTCTTATGCGAAGACGGTGGAAAGTGAATTCACTGTAGGTTCCAGTACGCCAAACCTGAAGTTGGCCAAAATAGGTTAGCAAATGAGTGCATTTGAGAGGAAATAGCCCAACACGATGTACCTTCATCTTGACAGTGTGTATTTGTTTGTATGTCTGTGTGTGTGTTCGGAGCCAGATTTTAGTCTGTGGAACATTGTAATCTGATAACTACACTCGTGCCTTATATTAGGCTTCAGTTATATATCTGTGGAATGCATACAAGGTGGAGTCTTATATTAGAATTAAATTATCTATTTTCGTAACGCAAACAAGGTATAGCAGGGCATAACGATTCTTAACGGCGCACTCCTTTTCGAAGGATGTATCTCGACATTTACAACAAAGTAAAAACTCAACATAGATGGGCGAAATACAGTTCTCCGGAATGCCAAATGAATCTCTTAAAGAACGCGCCATCTAGACTAGTGTGTCAACCTTATAGTCAAGTAATCTCTTTCAGAAGCCATATTTCGCAAACATTTAACTACGAAGCTACATCTGTGGAAGCATCCGTGCTATGTAATAAGAAATCAATATTTCTAGATTCCCGAAATGAAAAGAGAAATTACTAGTTTTTCTAACACGAATAATCTTACAGACTGCTGGCGATTTAGAGATGCTTTAAAATTAGGCCAGACTTCAGAGTCAGATATCTTTACAAGTTGCCGAACTAAATCTCTGTACTTTACAGAAATCTCCTAAAATGTCAAAAGAAAGTTCAGTCATTTATATACTAGCGCAATACAATATCAATACTTTCACGAAGTGATAGCGAAGCTATTAAACACGGTTTTCTGAAAAGCTTTTCCCAGAGAAGACCGAAAATAGTCGAAAGTTTGAAATAAGAACAGCGGCAACATTAATAAGTTTCAAGTAGAGACAATCACAGTAGTGAAGAAACATATTTTAAAGACGAAACGTTTATCGATGAAGACTCTACACAAATTGGGCTTATTTCCGAATATAATGAAATTATCACTCTTACATGAGATTTGTAAATCACATGACATATTTAACATTAGTAATTCTTATGTATAAATTCATCATCTACTGAATAGAAGTAATTGTCATTCAAAAATTCTTCCATTTTATTTTTATGTGCTGGCTAGCTGACACATGCTTTTAGTACTCTGCTGGAAATGCTATCAAATCCATAGGAACTTTTACTTTTGAATGAGTTTTTTCTTAATTTCATAGGGAGAGGTGGGTGGACTTTCAATTGTATCATAATGTATAGGAATGACCTCTTCCTTTTATAGCTTTGCCTCTTCGATTGAATATTGAGAACCTATTTTCTTCACTACATTTAAAACATGATTATTAAAAATACTATCAACTTATTTATTAAAACTTTTAACTCATTTTAGTGGTAAAGCAGACTCCCTTTGTTATTGGTTGCCCTATTTCACTTTAAAGTATAGTCCGAATTGTTTTAATTTTATTATCAGAAGTACTAATCTCAGGCGTGTGAATGGTCTTCCTAAAATTTTCTAAAAATATAACGCGGTAGTTTTCATCACAATTGTCTGTTCTCGGTCATTTGACTTTCTTGCTGCTAGATAGTTCCCTTTCCGAGTTAGAAGATTCTTTTATTCCTTTAGTTAGCCACGGTCTTTTCTACATGGTTTCTTAAAATTGGATTGAATTATTTTCTTGGAGAGACAGTTTTCAAATACGCTTAGGAATATATAATGAAATAAGTTATATTTCAAAATAGCATCAGGTCCCTTGTACAGTTCATCCCAGTGTAACAACAGTAAACTTTCGTTAAACTTGGCAATTGTTAAATTATTAACTAAACACATCACTTTGGATGTCTGTTTTAACTTGCTGTATGGGGCTACGTCAATTACTGTATCTAGCTGCGAACCATGATCAGGAAAAACACTTTCTCAACAGGATAAGAATTTATGATTTTAAACTTAACTTGATCTATATGAAATTTAACTGGGTGTCGCTGTCCATTACTACGCAAGTAAGAAAATCAGCAATTGATGTCAATAGAACTATTCTTTAAGAGAGTCAGCATTGAACTCAGCAAAATAAGAGGCGCGTCCAGAAAGTAAGTTCCGTTTGGTTATATAAAACGAACGGGTACAGATACAGAAAAATATTGATTGTACAAAAATCTACAACTGTTAAACTACTTTTCTACATAGCTTCCGAAATTTTGTAGGCAATTGTCATAGCATGGCACAAGGTTTTGTGTGCCTTTTTCATAAAACGTTGCCGCCTATGTATTCAACCATGCGGTGACATGTTCTTTCACCTCGTCATCATCATTGAAGTGTTGTCCACCAAGGACAGATTTTAGGTGGAAGAAGAGGATTACTGTCAAAAGTTTTTTTTCGCGTTAATACCTGACCTCAAACACCGAATGTGACCAAACAATTCTTACGGAAATTTCAATGGGACCTGTTTGATCATCCTCCATAAAGCTCGGACCTCTCTCCTAGCAACTTTCATCTCTTCTTACATCTAAAATCTGTCCTTGGTGGTCAACACTTCAACGATGATAAAGAGCTGTTACCACATGGTTGAATACACAGGCGGCAACCTTCTGTGAAGGATGCGTGCCAAAACTTGTGGCACGCTATGGCAAGTGCCTACAAAATTTCGGCAGTTATGTGGAAAAGTAGTTGAAGAGTTGTAGAATTTTATGCAATAAAAATTTCTTCTGTATCTATGTACAATTCCATTTTATTACCAAACGGAACTTACTTTCTGGACGCGCCTCGTAATAATTTGTTTCATCCTGTCTGACAGATGGCACATCAAGGCAGCGAGCTGTTTCAGGAACAGTTGAAACTTACCAGACAGGGACCTATGCACTGTTACGATTATGAAAGTATCATCATTCAGTTTAAGCTCACAGGCGCATGCTTCTACAGGGTGTTACAAAAAGGTTCGGCCAAACTTTCAGGAAACACTCCACACAGAAAGAAAGAAAATATGTTATGTGGACATGTGTCAGGAAACGCTTAATTTCCATGTTAGAGCTCATTTTAGTATTTCTCTTTAAATGTAAATTGAAATAATTCGTGCAGACAATTGTCAAAATACCCAATTGTTTCGTTAGTATGTACTGTACTTCCTCGATTCACCGTCAGTTGGCCCAATTGAAGGAGGGTAATGTTGACTTCAGTGCTTGTGTTGACATGCGACTCATTGCTCTACAGTAGTAGCATCAATAGAGCACGTTATCATGATTTCATACGGGATACTCTACCGGTGCTGTTAGATCATGTGCTTTTACAAGTACGACACAACATGTGGTTCATGCACGATGGAGCTCCTGCACATTTCTGTCGACTTGTTCCTACGCTTTTCAACAACAGATTCGGTGACCGATGGATTTGTAGAGGCGGACCAATTCCATGGCCTTCACGCTCTCCTGACCTCAACCGTCTTGACACCCATTTATGGGGGCATTTGAAAGCTCTTGTCTATGCAACCCCGGTACCAAATGTAGAGACGCGTCGTGCACGTATTGTGGACGGCTGTGATACAATACGCCATCACCAGGGCTGCATCAGCGCATCAGGGATTTCATGCGACGGAGGGTGGATGCATGTATCCTCGCTAACGGAGGACATATTGTACATTGCGTGTAACAAAGTGTTTGACGTCACGCTGGTACGTTCTGTTGCTGTGTGTTTCCATTCCATGATTAATGTGAATTGAAGAGAAGTAATAAAATGAGCTCTAACATGGAAATTAAGCGTTCCCAGACACATGTCCACTTAACATATTTTCTTTCTTTGTGTGTGAGGAATGTTTCCTGAAAGTTTGGCCGTACCTTTTTGTAACACCCTGTATATCTTGCTCTTTACAAAACAGTTTGGCTTATAATTTTGTTTTTACACAGTCATAAATTTTGGTACAAATGGAAACTCATCTCCCCTTAATGAAGTAGAAACAGGAAGTGGATGGGAAGCAGCAGAAGCTATCCAGCTCCCTCGGCGGCTGACGAGAGGCGTGGCAGGTCGCTATCAGATGGGGCCACGTCTGTCGGTGTGCGTCACGCTACGGCTCACGGCTGCGGTCGTCCAGACGAGGCAGGATGTTTACGGCGGGTGTGGGCCAACGCGCCGGCGCGGCGCAACGCTTGGGTGCCGCCGCTGCATACCTCCAACTGCTGAGCGGGATCAGGCAACGCCGCCGGAACAGCAGGCCTGAGCCAACACCGCGTAGAAGACAAGGCCTCACAGCTGGCCGTGCCTACGTCACACGTATAGGCTGCGGCCGCCAGCTCATTGGCCGGCCGCTGCGAGGCGGTGGGCGTGCCCCAGCGGAGAGCCAGTGAGCAAGCGGCCGCGGCCTATACGTGTGACGTAGGCACGGGCAGCTGTGAGGCCTTGTCTTCTAAGCGGTGTTGCCTGAGCACAGTCGTGTGACGTCACACAGAGCAGGCCAACGGGAAATACAGGCCTCAGCGCGCACATCATGCCACGTAAGCAAGGTAGTTCGGAGCCGGCGCGATCGCTAGCTCAGTGGTGGCGCAGCTAACTGGCTGGCCACTACGGTACCGCGGACTGTGCTCAGGCAACACCGCTTAGAAGACAAGGCCTCACAGCTGGCCGTGCCTACGTCACACGTATAGGCCGCGGCCGCCAGCTCATTGGCCGGCCGCTGCGAGGCGGTGGGCGTGCCCCAGCGGAGAGCCAGTGAGCAAGCAGCCGCGGCCTATACGTGTGACGTAGGCACGGGCAGCTGTGAGGCCTTGTCTTCTAAGCGGTGTTGCCTGAGCACAGTCGTGTGACGTCACACAGAGTACGCCCGCGCCCATGAGAAATACAGGCCTCAGCGCGCATATCATGCCACGTAAGCAAGGTAGTTCGGAGCCGACGCGATCGCTAGCTCAGTGGTGGCGCAGCTAACTGGCTGATACGATACCGCGGACTGTGCCCGCCCTAGCGCACATACAGTCAACTGCGCACTCTGTATGACGTCAGACGAATCAAATCTTCCAATGTTAGTAAATTTACAGGACTTAACTTCTTTAGTTATTAGTCTCTAGGTTCAAAAACTACTTAAACTAAAGGACAGCACTCACTGTGACAAGTATTTAGAGTTGTCATATCTTAGTTTGCACTTGTAAATTTTATAAAGCCAAGTAGCTGGCTGGCAGTAGGCAAAGTAGCATGATGTAATCGATGAAA